>CM038669.1:595420705-596769348 GCA_021605145.1 Aegilops bicornis | reverse complement strand
ATCTTTAGATCTGCGATCAAATCTTTTGCTTCTTGTTTTATCACTAGTTTGATACATAAAATGAAACTACAAAACCTTGGAATTAAGGGTACCTCATATGCTTCATCTTTTTAATGTCTTTAAGTGAAAATGATAGGAAGGAAAATTATTATGAAGTGTTAGAAGAAGAATACATTAGAATGTTTGGCACCAAATCTATGAATGATGAGCATGAGTTCAATGTTTATAAGTATGAACTCTTTGAATATCCATAGTACTAAAGATGATTACACTAGTCTTGATGAAAATGTTTTCTTATAAGTATGTCAATTTTTATTAGTGTATAGAGTTTGCAAGTACACACCAAATAGGGAAGGCAGATTTTGCAAGAGGCATGAAATTACTTAGAAAGTAAATGGTTTGCAAGAAAGGCTAGATGCTTGTGCTTTGAAAATCTAGAATTTGTTGCCATCCATATGGACACAATGAACGTGATCATTTAAATATATTCGTGTTTCATGATAAATGTCGTGTCCAAAAATTGTGATGACAGATTTCCCTTGCATCATAATGAACTTAGTTTGCTTGTGGAGTTATGAAGAAATGAAGCATTATAAATAAGGATATGCCGAATTTGTCCTTGATAAAGTTCTTGATTTTTGATCTAGGGGAAATTTATATGTGTGTGCGGTGACTTGCATTGAAAATCCTTATATTGCCAATTACATAAAGGCAAGAAAACAAATAGAAGATGAAGAGAATACTAATGAAAGGGAAGAGATTTCCCAATATCCTCCTATTCTTTCTTAAGATGAATCAGAATAACGAGGAGGAGCTTTCTATTCAACCAATCTCATTAATAAGGAGCTCCAAAAAGAAGTTAAACCCACACATGTGATCTGAAGAAGGAAAAGAAAAGACGAGGAAGCAAAGGTAAAAAGGTATCCCTCTCCCAAAGATGTTTAGCTTCTGTACTCATTATGATGAGTGATAATTACTATCTCTTATCATTGGTGCTATCCATACTTTGTTAATGATGAGAGTGATTATGCTTATGATATGAAAAGGCCCAAGCTTGTGGATCTTGTGTTTGATGAGAATGACATGTTTGAAAATTTATTTCCTGCAATTAATGTTTTTGTCCCAAACTTGGGGATGCTATGTTTTATGAAGATATTGATATTTTAACCTCCCAAGTTTTTGATATACAAATTTATTATGATGATAGCATGCCTCCACCTTGTGACGATTATATTGATGAAAGTGGATTTGGATGGGTCTTGACTTTATTTAGTAATGATTCCACTATCTTGGAAGAGGTTTCAATTGGTGTGATGATAACAAAGTTGCTAGTTATGATGATTGTGATGACACTTATGCTATAAAAAGTAAGTGATGATTATATTTATAAAACTTATACATGATTACTTGATTACCCTTTTAAGAACATTACTCTTTTTAAATGTGGGAAACAATTTATAATGATATTCGAGGTTCTTGTAGTACTCCCCACTATTAGAATGAGAATAATTTTGCTTATGTGGAAATGTCAAAATTTCTATGCTTGTAGATCTGTGAAAAGAATACTTTGTCACATGGGTTATGTTGTTCAGATTGTTCCTTGATGCTCTTTGAAATTATTACGAGGGAGGAACATATGCTTGTAAGGAATTGCAACAATATCAAGTTCCTCTCTCTATGTGTTGAAAATCTTGAAGCTATGCTTGTTTTGCCTTCTAAAGCTAGTTCATTATTGTTATCCCATAAGTTTTTGCTCACAAAATCCCTATGCATAGGAAGTAGGTTGAAGCTTACGTCTGCTAGTCGTAACATTCATGATGTCTCTCTTTATGTTTTGATTCTTATCTTTTATGTGAGCATCATTGAAATCACATCATGCCTAGCTAGGCGTTCTTGATAAGCGCTTGTTGGGAGGCAACCCAATTTTATTTTTGTTCTTTACTTTTTGTTCCTGTTTAGTAATAAATAATTCTTCTAGCCTCTGTTTAGATGTGGTTTTATTGTTTTTTAATTAGTGTGTCGGAGTTATTGGCCCTTGGTAGCCTCCATACGCCCCCCATGGCATTTCAAGTTGTCGGGGCCAGTGCGCCCTCAAACTCCATCGTGTGACCGCCGCCTTCTTGAAGCCCATTTGGTCCAAGCAGATTAGCTGCCAGGCGAACCCGGCCCGGCCATGAAACAGGCCGCCTTCTAGCGGCCGGCCTCCGAGAGGCCCGTCTCCTAGAAAGCGACCCCAAAGCCCCCTCCCTGAAAGTCTGTGCAGCCTCTTGGGCATGGCGAGACGAGGCAGTAGCTATGGCAATCCACCCCGAGTCCAGGCAGGCCAGTAGCCACGATCACTTCGTCTCAGCCGGAGATCTCTGCTGGCAGCCTTGTTTGCTGTCCCAGCCCCTCCGCCCGTGACACCCGGTCAAGTCGGAAGAGCCATTCCCAAGACGGGTTGTCAGTGCGACCTGACTGTGGGTGATACGTCGTCAATCATATCTACTTTTCCAAACACTTTTTGCCTTATTTTTTGGACTCTCTTGCATGATTTTAATGGAAGACTAATATGGGTACGCTGTTTTTATTGAGTGCCATGGAGTGTTATTTTTGTGCAGAAATAAAAGTTCTCAAAATGACCTGAAACTTCACGGAGAATATTTTTGGAATTAATAAAAAATCATTGGCGGAAGAATCCAAGGCAGAGGCACACCTGCCCTATCCACGAGGGTGGGAGGCGCCTACCTGGCGCACCCCCTGCCTCGTGCCCCCTGGTGCTCCACTGACCTCAACTCCAACTCTATATATTCATGTTCGGGGAGAAAAAAATCAGAGAGAAGGATTCATCACGTTTTACGATATGGAGCCTTGCATAGCTTCCCAATCTCTCTCTCGAGGGCTGACCTGGAGTCCTTTCGGGCTCAGAGAGAAATCCGTCGCCATAAATCATCATCACACCTTCTCTCCATCACCAATTTCATGCAAAGTGCTTACCTTTTGCCAGCTGTGTGAGTAATTCCATAAATAAACTTACTTACCTGGACGGTGATGGGTTGGATGGTTACCATGTAACTGAGTTCAGTTTTGTTAGAGTTTGATCCCTAGTATCCACTAGTCGTTCGAGATTGATGTTGCTATGACTTTTATTTATGCTTAATGCTTGTCACTAGGAGCCTGAAAGTGCCAATGATTTGATCTGAACCTATTACGGTGTTTTTGTGAATATATGTGAGTTCTTGATCCTATTCTTGCAAGTCTATAGTCACCTATTATGTGCTGCGATCCGTTAACCTCAAGTGACAATAATTGAACAATTACATCGTATGTGATAACCGTAGCTTCTGAGGAGTTCATATATTCACTAAGTCACTAGTGCGAGCAGACTTTAAGCCTTGAAGCGGTTCAGACATGACTTAGTGTCGGTTCTGACAACCGGCACTTTCAAAGAGTGGGGACTAAAGGTCCCCCTCTCTGTTAGTGGGTACTCAATTGGCCCTCAACGGCGTTAAAGTGCTACCACGTGGCACGAGCCAACCAGTGTGCGTGTGGGGCTTTGGTACAGGTTGGTAACACCAAATGATTACTAAATGTTTAAAAGTGTTTTTACTTTAATTTTGTGCTCTTCCATTTAATTTAGTGATTGTTTTACATTATAATGAGTTTGTTAAATCATTAGGTGCAGTACCATAGATTAGTTTGTCTGGATGCATGCATGTGGATCGATCCTATAGCTATAAGTGATCAAGTACTCTTATGCCATATCCATATTATACTTGATCACCCTAGTCAATCAGAATAATATGGATATGTATACTTGATCACTTAGCTGGGATCCATCTGGCTGAATCTTAATCTGCGGTTTCTTTCATTAAATGATATAATAACTCATCATCATCATCAATTAATATAAAAACTCTTTACATCATATCATCAACATCAGCATACTAGCTAGCACTAAAATCATCATAGTCGTCTCATTATCACAATTTAATCATCTTTAGTTATTACCGCTATCTGAATCACCACAAAAGCGTTCATATTATAAGCGTTCATACACACCACAAAAGCAACCATCACTCTTTGAAGATTAAGTTCAGGAGACGAAGAACACGCCTTGACATGAGAGGACAAGTACTAAAAACGATAGAACTATTTAAATCACCTCTCTACTGCTTTCTCGAGGTAAAATAGCACATGAAACATGTAGCTCTCCGGGATTCCATCATCTGAGGGCATGCAGATGGGTAATCCTATTCTCCTAATCATGGGCTGCGCTTCTCATTGCTGCCCCTAGTACTTCTCTGCAAGCGATCGTTAACAATTTTCCTCCAATCTTTCACTATTAAGCATTCATTGCTTCTAGAAATCTTTGAATGCACTCATGTGCAATGTATGGGATATCTTGGCGTAAATGCTAACAATTGGCATGCCACCTTTAGTCTCAATCCACACGAGGCACCAACTGTCATCAAAGAGTCCCCGTCGAAGAACATCGTATAGTAATTAATTAATATACTTAGAAATGAAAGTTTATCAAAAAATTATATTATGCAAAAAGATACCTTTTGAAAGAACAAAATAAGTAAAAATCTTACCATCGATTCCTAAAATAGATGTGGACCGAAGTAGTTTAATACAATCACTATTGGTCGATGTTTTGAGCACCTAACATTTTCTAAGTGCAGGAAGAAAATTTATCTTGACAAAGTATGAAGATCACTCAAGCCATGAAAACATAATGACTTATATCCTCGCAGTTGAATTAGTTCAGCTCGGGACGGTAGTAGGTCAATGTCACTACTGGCATGCGGACATAAGGGCTTGAACCAGATGGAAATAAGTTTCTGTCATTAGAAAATTCAATTGTATCAACTATTTTTGAATAAACAATATCAAAGACATATAAATATGGTTGAGAAGAACTCACATAATGGTAGAAATTTTGAGGCGTGTGCACATCGACCCGGATATCTCTCATTACCTTCATATATCATCTTAGGACCCCCATTTAATATCAAAGGTGATAACTAGATATCGTGCTCAAATGCATAAGCCTTGCATAGTGCTTGCCAAGTTTTGCATTCAAAATAGTGGGTGTACGATGGTTCCGCATTTGTGTAAGTACTTTGACGTTGGAAAGTGATAACCATGCTTCAATTTCAGTGTAAACTCTCTCTTTCACGTCCACAGTTTCCATAGCATTGAAACCTATCTTATCCATGAGCAAAAAATTGTTGCATGTAAGCGAGGGGATGCGCTAAGTACAATAAGTGAAAATTAAAAATTATAAGTTGAAGCAAATGTAAGCATATATATAAGTCATGCTTAATTCACGAAAAAGACTTGTCAATGTGGATCTTCACTCAGATTAATTCAAAAGGGGTGTCTCACTCCAAAGCGTGATCTGTGCTGAACTCGCTTCTATCATCAACAAGGAAATTCTAACGTAGTGACAAGCTGCGCAATGGTCTTCACAAAAGATTCGCATTATAATGAAATCCTTTAGAGTTTCCTCAGTTTGACGACATTTCCTACTCCTGGTGTTCATAGTAGGTGAAACATTAAACAATTACTAATTCTATTAACTCAACTAATTCGTTCACTTCTATTAATTCAACTAGTTTTCTGTTAATTCAACCGTAATCTAAATAAACTTGTTCCAATTTAATTTTCTTACAAAATAAACTAGTTTCTTTAAAATCTCATATACCTAAATGTTTCATTATATCATCAAATCTCATATACCTAAATTTCTCTTTACTAAAAAATAAACTAGTTCTATTAATTCAACTAGTTCAACTAAGCATTTACTAAAAGAAAATAAACTAGTTATATTAATTCAACTAAGTTCAAATAATCTCCCATAATTACCTAAATTTTCTTACTAAAATAAATTAGTTCTTTATTAATTCAACTAGTTCAACTAAGCATTTACTAAAAATAAACTAGTTATAATTAATTCAAACTCAGTTCAAAATATACTCATATACCTAAATTCTTTCTTACTAAAAAATAAACTAGTTCTATTAATTCAACTAGTTCAACTAAGCATTTATCTAAAAATAAACTGAAAGTTATATTAGAATTCAACTAGTTCAAATAATCTCATATACCTAAATTTTATTACTAAAAATAAACTAGTTCTATTAATTCAACTAAGTTCAACTAAGCATTTGCTAAAAATAAACTAGTTATATTAATTCAACTAGTTCAAAATAATCTCAAATACCTAAATTCTTCTTACTAAAAATAAAAGCTTAGTTCTATTAATTCCATCCACTGGATTTCAACTAAAAGCCATATTTACTAAGAAATACAACTAGTTATATTAAATTCAACTAGTTCAAATATTCTTATATACCTAAATTTTCTTACTAAAATAAACTAAGTTCTTAATTCATCTAACATCGACATTCTAACATTCTTATCTACAAAATTCATCTAACATTAATCTAAATAATATAGAAAAACAAGAAAAATAAGGCATAAAAAAATGTGTGTGTATAGTATTGTGTGTGTATGTGTGTACGCATATGTGTGTAACTGTAGTGTGTGTGTATGTGTGTGTGTATGTGTGTGTGTGTGCAAGTAACGAGCGGGTTTAAAAAAAGGGTGCGTGATGCGACGGCGGTAAATGACACTCTCTGCTCATGCCAGGCGGCGCAGGGCAGCGGGACGACGATGACGCGCGGGCGGCGAACACGGGACGGGCGTAGGGCGGCGGGGACGGCGACGACGGGAGACGTGGGTGGCGGCGATCCCGAGGGCGGCGAAGGAGGGCGACGGCGACGGCGGCCCGCGGCGTTTATAGATGCTGCCGGCAATCATGGTAAGTGGGAGAAGAAGTGGTCGATGGAGACTGATTTTTCGTAAGTGCCATATATATAGGAGGGCCTTTAGTACCGGTTGGAGCCACCAACCGGTACTAGCGCTAATTTTGGCCAGGCTAAGTGGCGAAGAAACGAGGGTTTTAGTACCGGTTGGGTGGCACCAACCGGTACTAAAGGATAACTTGATTAGTACCGTTGGAGCCACCAACCAGTAACTAAAAGGTCGTAAGGCCGCCACCCGGATGTGCACTATGTTTAGTCCCCACCTCGGCCGAGCTAAGGCGTGTCAAGCACGATGGTTTATAAACCTACAATGCTCTTGGTGCTCTTTCGAACTCCTCTATATAGTGCTTGGGCCTAACTAGGACGCGCTGCCCAGTGAGCCTGCCGGTCCTTCTCGGCCTGAATTTGCACACCCTAGGTCTGGCAGGCCCACCGGGCAGCGCCCCAACTATTTTTTATATAGTTTTTTTATTTTCTGTAATATTTATTTTCTTCTATTTATTTTTGTGTAATTTTACATAGTTTTTCTTTTCTGCTTTATTTTTTTTCTTCTATTTATTTCTGAGTAGTTTTTGTCAGATTTAGTTTCTTTGTGAATATGTTTGCTTTAGTTGCTTCGAATGTTGCATAATGCTTCATTTTGGAGTGATTTTCAATTTCACGGTCATTTAGCTCTCTAAACAAATTGATGACGTCGCTTCGAATGCTGCATAATGCCGGCTCAAAAAAAGTCTGGAGTTCAAATAAGTTTAAAAAAATGATGTGCCCATGTAACAGATGAGTTCTCGTCTGAAACCCTGATACTCCAAAAGAGATTATCCAGTTTGTACACGAAGTGCGCCCAGTTTTTGCCGTGACCCTCTCTACTCTTTCTCAAGACATGCCATGCGGGTGAAATGATGATACCATGCCAAGTTTCAACATTTTCAGAGTTCATTTTGTTGTGATTTCTTGTTTCACGGTCATTTAGCTCTCTAAACAAATTGGTAAATGACTGAAAATAGCAAATGATGTGAGAACATGTTGGAAATTGATGACGCCGCTTTGAATGTTGCATAATGCCGGCTCAAAAAAAAAGTCTGGAGTTCAATGAAGACCAAATGCTTGTGATAGTTTGAGAAGTAACATATTTGAATTGTGCATCCGAACACAGAAAAAATACATTGATCAGCGCCTTTCAGCCAAAACGCGCTACTGCTACAAAGAAATACATAAAAATACATTGATCATGAATGATCTATTTGTATAGGATCTAAATTGTCAATAGGAATCTACCCCGATTTAAGAACCGGCGAAGACTCCTATTGCAGCCACAGATGCTACACATAGAGTTCAATGAAGACCAAATGCTTGTGATAGATTGAGAAGTAACATATTTAAGGTGGTAAAAATCTTGCTAGGGAGCGAGGTGGGACTAAAAATAGCCTGCCACAACCTCTTTACTACCGGTTTGTGCCACGAATCGGTACTAAAGATGCTGGTGCCCGGCCAGCACCTTTAGTACCGGTTCGTGGCACGAACCGGTACTAAAGATCTCCTCCCGCCTAGCCATTTGAACCGGCACTAATGGACACATTAGTGCCGGCTCAAATGCAAACCGGGGCTAATGTGTCTCAGATTTGACCCTTTTTCTACTAGTGAGTGTTAATGCTTTCGTTCGGTACTCTATTAAAAGGAGGCCTTAATATCCCTTAGTTTCCAATAGGACCCCGCTGCCACGGGAGGGTAGGACAAAAGATGTCATGCAAGTTCTTTTCCATACCCACGTATGACTATATTCGGAATACATGCCTACATTACATTGATGAATTGGAGCTAGTTCTGTGTCACCCTATGTTATAACTATTACATGAGGAATTTCATCCGACATAATTCTCCATCACCGATCCAATGCCTACGAGCTTTTCACATATTAGTCTTCGCTTATTTACTTTTCCGTTGCTACTGTTACAGTCACTACAAAACCAAAACTGCTATTGTTACTTTTGCCACTGTTACCGCTATTATCATACTACTTTGCTACTAAATACTTTGTTGCAGATATTAAGTTATCCAGTAGTGGTTGAATTGACAACCAAACTGCTAATACTTGAGAATATTCTTTGGCTCCCCTTGTGTCGAATCAATAAAGTTGGGTTGAATACTCTACCCTCGAAAACTGTTGCGATCCCCTATATTTGTGGGTTATTAAGACTATTTTCTGGCGACATTGCTGGGGAGCATAGCTCTATTATTTGAGTCACTTGGGATTTATATCTGCTGGTCACTATGAGGAACTTGAAAGACGAAAGAACTAAGATTTTTCCCTCAACTACTGAGGGAGGTAAGGAACTGCCATCTAGCTCTTCTCTTGATTCACCTTCTGTTTTGAGTAAGCTTGCGACACCTAAACCTACTTCTTCTATTAATTCTGATATGTCGCATCTTATTGTTGATGCCACTTCTGCTATGCATGATAATTATGATGAAACTACTTCTATGCTTGATACTACTGTGCCACTAGATGAATTTTTTGATGAACAACTTGCTGGGGCTAGAGAGAATGAAATTATTGAAACTTCATACTATTGATGAAAGTGATGATGAAGACTCTCCCCTAGAGATGAATTGCATGTTGTGTGTCACGAGGGTTATGTTATGGATGAAGAATCTGCTAGAGAATTTCTTTCTTGCAATGATAGGAGTGATCTTAAGAAATTATTAAGCTAATTTGAAAGAAAAAAACTATGAATGCTAGAATGAAATATGTCCCTGCTTTTGCTACTTCACCTATCTTAAATTCTTGATAAGGATTATGATTTCTCTGTTGATCTTGAGATAATTGCGTTGGTTGAATCTGAAGTCCTTTTATGGCTATGAATCTGAAACTATTGTGGCACATCTTACTAAATTAAATGATATAGCCACCCTATTCACTAATGATGAGAAAACTCGCTACTACTATATCCTTAAATTATTTCCATTCTCATTAAATGGTGATGCTAAGATATGGTTCTCTTGATCCCTGGTTGTGTCACGTAGTCCCGGGATATGATTTATTACTTCTACTGTAAATATTTCACCACTCATAAGAAACAAGTTGCCTTAAGGAAATATATAATTTTGTGCAAATTGAATAAGAGAGTCTCCCACAAGCTTGGGGGAGGCTTCTCCAATGTAATGCTTTGCCTCTTCACCCTCTCAAGAAAAATGAAATACTTGATATCTTTTATAATGAACTAATCAATGCTTCTAGAGACCACACGGATAGTTGTGATGGTTGTGTTTTCAGGAAAGAATAGTTGATCAAGCTGGTGCTATTGAATAATATGTTGACTAATGAACATAATTGGACACTTCTGAACCAACTCCTAAGCCAACTCCGAAGAAAAGGGTATTCTATTTCCTGGATCCACGAAGATACTATGCAAGAGAGCAAAGAAATCTATGAAAAGAAAAAGCGTACTAAAAGCTGAAGATGTTAAGAATTTACCTCCTATTGAAGAAATACATGGTCTTAATTTGCCTTTATTAAAAGAAATACATGGTCTTGATAACACGACTTACGGGGTAGTAAAGATAAATTCTCTCTATATAGATTTGATGAAGGTGATATCCCTCGTTATAAGTCTGCTAGCCAATGCTTAGATGAGTTTGATAATTTTATTGTTGAACAAGAAAACTTCAATGCTTATGTTGGTAGACAATTGAAACATAATGCTTATATGATGGAACACTTGAGTGATTATATGTCTAGAGTTGAAGGTGAACTTAAAACTCATTAGTAAACATGCTTCTATAGTTTACCACTCAAGTAGAACAAGTGCTTAAAGCTCCGGAATGATTTTCTCAATGAATTAAATAATAAGAGGAATGATAATGTTGTTAGAGTTATGACTAGAGGGGTAAAATGACTCAGGAACCTTTGTATCCCGAGGGTCATCCTAAGAGAATTGAGCGAGATTCCCGAGAGAACTAATGTTGATGCACCTAGTACTTCTAAAAAGAAGAAAAAGAAAAATGATAGGACTTTGCATGCTTCTAGTGAACCTGTTGTAGACACACATGAGAATCCCCATGATATTTCTATTCCTGATGCAGAAACACAATCTGGTGACGAACATGAACCTAGTGATAATATTAATGATGATGTCCATGTTGATGCTCAACCTAGTAATGAAAATGATGTAGAGATTGAACTTTCTTTGTTGATCTTGATAACCCATAATCAAAGAATCAACATTATGATAAGAGAGACTTTGTTGCTAGGGAAGCACGGTAAAGAAGAAAAGAGAACCATGGGTTCGAGAAACCCATGCCTTTTCCTCCTAAACCATCCAAGAAAAAGGATGATGAGGATTTTGAGCGCTTTCTTTGAAATGATTAGACCTATCTTCTTCCGTATGTGTTTTACTGATATGCTTAAAATGAATCCTTATGCTAAGTATATGAAAGATATTGTTACAAGTAAGAGAAAGATACCGGAAGCTGAAATTTCCACCATGCTTGCTAATTATACTTTTAAGGGTGGAATACCTAAGAAACTAGGAGATCCAGGAGTACCAACTATACCATGCTCCATTAAAAGAAACTATGTTAGAACTGCTTTTATGTGATCTTGGAGCCGGTGTTAGTGTTATGCCTCTCTCTTTATATCGTAGAATTGATTTGAATAAGTTGACACCCTACTGAAATATCTTTGCAAATGGGCCGATTAATCAACCGCTATACACATCGGTATTTGTGAGGATGTGCCTGTTGTGGTTGCAAAGCGTTACTATTTTAACAGACTTTGTTATTCTTGATATTCCCGAGGGGCGATAGTATGTCGATTATCCTTGGTAGACCCTTTTTGAATACTGCAGGGCTGTTATTGATTGCACTAAAGGCCATGTCACTTTTCATGTTAATGGAAATGAGCATACGCAGTACACTTTCCGAGTAAACAACCTCAAGTCCATAGTATCAATTCTATTGGAAAAATTCAATTGATTATTATTGGAGGTTTTGAATTTCCTCTACCTACTGTCAAGAAGAAATATGATATTCTTATTGTTGGGGATGGGCATATCCCCGTTGAGGTAACCTAGTTTTATTGAAATTTCTCCGGTTCCATGTTATTCGGAATGAGTTTGTTAACAAGACTTGATCAACCTTGTTAGTGGATTCCTTTTGATGAGCATGAGATGGATGAAGTTAGAAAGCACAACCTTATGTAACCTCCTTTTACTTTCTATTATTTAGAATAAATAAAGCAAAAATAGTATTTTTACATTTGTTTGTTTTCTGAATTATCCTTGCAATAAAAATACCCCGAAAAAAAAGTTCTCCAAATGCCCCGAAAATGAAATATGATTTTTTTCTAGAATATTTGAGGATATTTGGCACCGAGAACACACCGGAGGGCAGCCACCTGGCCATGAGGGTGCAGGGCGGGCCCACCCCCTAGGCGCCCCTCCACTTATTCCAGCCACCACACACTCCTTCTTCCTCCCAAAAAAATCACCAACCGGCTCAAGCACGAGTTCTAGCTCGTTTTGCTGCGATTTTTGACCTCCTTGCTCAAAGCTCCACTCACAAAACTGCTTTGGGGGATTGTTCTTCGAAAATGATGAAGAGATTATTGAGGGGCTTGTCGAGTCGTAGCTCAAAGGATAAACAAAGTGAAGAGGATAAGAGGCCCAAATATAATCTCCCTCGCACCACGGAAGTTCGGCCCTGTGAATGGCCTTGTGATGAGTTCTTAACAGCATCTGGTATTCATGAAGATTTTTATTCTTGGGCTGAGAATGCGGGCCTCGCCGACTTCCTCCACGACCGGCGCGAAGAGTATCTATTACTGACTAATATTTGCGTGCAAAATTTTCATTTCCATGCTAGGAGATCACCACCTTCAGTGGAATTTTATTTATATGATGAACATAAGGTGATGTCCCTTTTTGATTTCTGCCGGGTCTGTAAGATACCCTCTACGGGCAGCATAGAGGAACCACATCGTAATTATGTGGAAGGGTTTGTTGATATGATTGCTATAGGGGAAACAAGGAAAGTTTCCGATGCAAGAATTACTAGCATACGTTTTCCAGTTCTGCGTTACTTTGCGATATTTGCTAGTAGATGTTTAATTGGTCGCGGAAACTGTGGAAACCTTAGTGCCCTTGATATTGTTATTTTGTGCCATGCCTTTTTTTCGTGATAACACTTTTAGTCTAGGCGCTATTGTTTCCAAGCGTTTAAATCTGAACCATATGAAGGGTCCCATCTTGGGAGGTATCTTCGCCTCGCGCCTTGCTGCACACTTCAACATACCTATTAGGCATTATGAGAAAGAAGAAAAGTTGCTGCCTCCTATTTTCTAGACTATAAGAGTCTGGTAGCACATAATTTTATTGTTAAGAATAAGAAAAAGATGATTAACTATAGACTGATATTTGATAAAAATCACCACTGAGACTATTACTTTACTGCTCCTTCTTTGTTTGACTTATCTTCAGGCAAGTAACTTGTTCCGCCGGAGGCATTCCATGCCTACCAGAACCCCACACCAGCTATAGAGCAAGAGCCGGAGCCACAACTTGATCCAACCCGAGGCTCCATCTCAGTACGACCCCAACTATAACTTTGGATATCTGCCAGGCCAGCCGTGGCCATAGACCAACTTATGCCAAAAGCCCTAAGCTTGGGGAGTACGTGTTCTCACCGACATTACATTTATGTTCACACACTGATGCTAGTTTGTCGGTGCTCATACTTTTCATTGTACTATCCATGTTAGTTTATTTTCCCTTTTTATGCTTTCTTCTTGTGTGTTTGAAAAACCATAAGAAAAAACAAAAAAATTTAGTTTTAGCTTTTAGCTAGTTTACTTTCCATGCTTGTAGTAGTATTAATTAAAAGAAAACCCAAAAATATTTCTCGTTCTTCTTTTGCTTGTTGGGAGCTTTCCTGTGTAAATAGTTTTATTTCTTTTCTTCTTTTCTTTGGGGGTCGAGAGGAGAAGACCATAATGAAAATGTTGAAGTGGCTCTTATATGCATTATTGTTTATTTAAGAAGAGCCCATATTATCTTGTCTTCTCCTGTGTGTCGATGCTTGCAGTATTCCAAGCTTAGTCCAATGCACATGCACTATTATTATTATACACATCGTTCGGTCGTGCAAGTGAAAGGCAATAATGACGATATAAGATGGACTGATTGAGATAAGAAAACCTGGTATGAACTCGACCTCTCTTGTTTTTGTAAATATGATTAGTTCATCGTTCCTGATTCGGCCTATTATGAATGAACATGTTTACAATGAAAATTAGAGATTATAGTTGCTTATGCCATGCTTAATTAGCTAGGAGTTTATAATGGTTTACCTTGCGTGCCAACATGCTATTAAAATGGTTATGATGTGGTATGATGGGGTGGTATACTCCTTTGAACGATTCGAGTGACTTGACTTGGCACATGTTCACGCATGTAGTTGAAACAAAATCAACATAGCCTCCACGATATTTATGTTCATGGTGGATTATATCCTACTCATGCTTGCACTCAATGTTTATTAATTTTAATGCATGTTCATGACTGTTGTCGCTCTCTAGTTGGTCGCTTCCCGGTCTTTTTCTAGCCTTCACTTGTACTAAGCGGGAATACTGCTTGTGCATCCACTTCCATAAACCCCAAAGTTATTCCATACGAGTCCACTATACCTTCCTATATGCGGTATCTACCTACCATTCCAAGTAAATTTGTATGTGCCAAACTCTAAACCTTCAAATGAAATTCTATTTTTCATGCTCGAATAGCTCATGTATCAACTAGGGTTGTCTGTATCTTCCATGCTAGGCAGGTTATTCTCAAGAGGAGTGGACTCCGCTCCTCACTCACGAGAAAATGGCTGGTCACTGGGATGCCCAATTCCATGCTCTAAGCAAATAAAATAAAAATAATTGCAAGCAGAAACTCCCCAGGGGCTGTGTAAGCTAGTTGGAGGCACTTTCGTTGTTTCGAGCCATCCATGGATTGATGCTTATTGGTGGTGGGGGAGTATAAACTTTACCATTCTGTTTGGGAACCGCCTATAATGTGTGTAGCATGGAAGATATCGAGATCTCTCGGTTGTTATGTTGACAATGAAAGTATGCCTCTCAAAATATTATTTGCCTCTATTTCAAAAATCGAGCTCTGGCACCTCTACAAATCCGTGCTATCCTCTATGAAGGGCCTATCTATTTACTTTTATGTTGAGTCATCACCCTCTTATTAAAAAGCACCAGCTGGAGAGCACCACTGTCATTTGCATCCATTAGTATTAATTTATATTGGGTCTGACTATGACTGGATCTCTTTTACCATGAATTATAATGTTTAGTCAGTCCTTGATCTTCATAGGTGCTCTGCATTTATGTTTTGCAGTCTCAAAAAGGGCTAGCGAGATACCATCTTGTTATATCATATCATGATTGTTTTGAGAAAGTGTTGTCATCCGAGATTTATTATTACTAGATGACCAGTTGCGCCAAATGGCGCAAAGACCCGTTTAAAACCATGTTCATGTTGAAAATATTTGCATTTTTTCAGTAACTGTATATTTGAGTACATTTGGTAAGAACTTATACCCCTATATATAAAGGAAATTAAATGCAAATATTTTCTTAAGGTAATAATTAATGCCACAAATTAGATCATCGGTAGGTCAAGATAGTTGAGTCTGCAATTAGGAACTCCGAGTAGCTGTAAACTTGCATTAAAAAAAGGAGTAAACACAAGTGACACAATAAAATGTACTTAATACATGAACTTGTGAATATTGTGTACAGGAGAATTTAAATAGAAATAGTGGTCAATTTATCTAACCTCACCATCCAGAGAACCAATCTGGATGTGCCTACTTCAGCTTTGTCAAATAAGAACATAGGCCAAAAGAAAGGGATGAGATTAGCTGATGAGGCAGACGTATACGTCATATAGATAGCTTTGGTCACCCAGCTTATGGTAACTAAGGTATGTAGTATTTAGATCGGTAGAGCACATGCATCAGCCGTGTCAAAAATGACCTCATCATCTAAGCTGCTCTTCATGGTGGGTGTGTTTCATGGTTGTAATTGGCAAAAGCAGAATGCCTTCCATAGACATCATCCACCAACCGCCGCTTAAATAGTCTATGATTCCATCTTTTTCTTTCAGCTCGTGTTCCGTAGATTTACTTTTGTTGAACCAACTGCAACTTATCATAGTTGATGTCTTGCAACACTTTGTTGTAAGAGGCTTCCATGTATTTAAGAGGTTCGTACGCCAACCAATCTTGACCTCATCTAGTTTCATAGACATAGATGGATATTAATGTCTTTGCAAGTTCATTATTTAGTTGGTACTCAATGGATAGAATTAAACACTTGCCTCGAGGTCCTTGCCTTGTGTGTTGAGTAAGCTGCGCCTGGAAGGCCAAGCTATCTCGTTGTAGCATCCGGAAGCACTTTTGTTGGAATATTAACGTTTTCCATCACGGCGGACTGGTCACAAAGAGAAAGACATTGTAAGCAAGTGTTGGAAGCTAGGCTACAAATTGATATTCTGAATGTGATCCGTGATCCAACAAAGAAGCAATAAAAATACCATACAAATTTGCCACTAAGGTAACACTATATATATAGGCCTTACCCAAATGGAAAAGGAAAAAAGAATGGGAAAACTTCCTGTATTAGTATGTAGTTGAACAAAATATTTTTCCAAAAACGGGACACAGTGATCTCCAAAATTGGCATCATAAGCGGCGCATACTAAGCTCGTGATCATTTGTTGAACTTTTAGTCCGGCACGTAGCGATATATCATGGCGGATCTTACATCAAGTAAATGAAATCCATGTTTTACTTTCTTGCTTTATAACTTATAGTGCATCCTCTTCCAAAGATCGTAAGATGATGAACTCAGACATGATGTTGTATATGGATAAACAAAAACAAATATGACTATTTTTTCATAAAAGACGCTTTATTACTTAAAGTACTTAAGCATTACACCCGGCCTCTGCATAATTGAGATGCACATAGCCATAACCAAGTCCACGTTCCAAAAAAAAAAATGTAAAAGGCGAAATACACTTAATCAAAGAGTTTGTATAATGCCTAAAGCGTAGGAGGACCAATCCGAAGATCATGCGGTCATCCATGTTAGTTAAAAGTATCCCTCGTCGTGGCCTCCAATCGTGTACACACCTCCGTAAACAGGTCCCAATACTCCACAAGTTATAGAGATGACCATAAACGGAGCGTACCCATACAACTGTAGATAACCTACATAAGAGAAGTATTTTTATCGTTAAAATCTTATCATTTCCACATAGCCAAAGCGATCAAATAACAAATAAAATTATCCAACCCAAAGTGCCATGAATAATCTGTGTATTTATTGCTTCTTCCGATCTTAGCTACCAGTTTTCAAACCCTCAAGATATGTAGTGCACTTGACCATCTATTTGGAATACCGCTTGCACCTTTGGGGTGTCTAAGCATGGGAGAGGGAGTTGCCATGATGTTAACATCACACATCGACATTACTTCATATTATAAAGAAGATGCAGGATTGGTCCTTGGTCCACTAGCCATCTCACCAAAGTCGACGTTATGTCGCATCATCTGTACCCTCCGGTTCAACTATCGCCAATAGCATAGTCGAATATTGATAGTAACAAAATACACCAAATGGGGCAAGGCCCTAATTCATCATCATTTGTAATGTATCTAAGAAAATTCATTGCTGGTGTATCTACAAAATACTATATACCAAGTGATGAAAGGGCCAAACTGCGCCAATTAAGACTGCAATATTTTTTATCTTGTTTTTTTTAAACAAATGAGTTCTTTCAATGCAAAGAACAGATAAGTGCTAACCAAGAATTAAACCAAAGTATGTTCTGATGTAGATTTGTTACCAGCATCTCTAGCATAAAGGAAATCAATGTCCATAATAGCCTCTAAAATCTCAAGACATAAAAACTAAGATGCTTCTCAAGTGTTTTTACATTTCCATAGGAAATCATCGAGCTTATTATAGCAGCATGAATGGTCAATACATTTCATTAATACGCAGACTGAAATACATACCACATATTCTTGCCATCTCTTACACTTGATGATCACATATTGTACTTCTGATTGCACAGTCCTCTCTCTCGAAGAAGAAAATACATCACTATGAATCAGTGGGTTCCACATAGTCGGCGCAACGTCATGGAACTCAAAGCTGGTGCATAAATTTGTCCTCTAAATCCAGCATCCATATGGCGAAGTAGACATGCTTGTGTACTGGCCCTTACATGAACATTCTCCAGGCTGAGATCAGTATGTGTCATTCCATGGTTATGATAATTTACGCATTAAGTAAGACACATCCTCAAACAAACTCAGAAAGAAAATCTAAAATATATAGAAAGCTCTAAATATGCCAAGGTTCAAAGGAAAAATATGTTGATCCAACCATGACTTCTATTGGCAAATGCTACTTTATCTAAAATATACAGATTTCAGTGCTCGGAAAGTGAAACAATGTGTACATTGAGGAATCTATCTTGGCATTCAGTTTATAACATAACAAGGAATGAGAGCTTTGACGAGCTTTTACACTTGGTCAGATTTTTGCATGCATGATTTGTCGATTGTAATGTGATGATTTGTCAATAACTGAATGTTTTCGGTAAGATGATGTACAAAACTTGAAAAATAAATTCAGTTAAAGCGAAGTGCAGAGTGTATGTAACACAAAAATTCAGCTAAAGAAGAAGCGCGAGTGTATGTAACGAAATTCAGTTATACTAAAACACTGAATGTTTTCAATATGCTAATGTACAGTGTATGCATATTTTCAGACTATCATTGAAAATATGCAGTGTATGCATATTTTCAGACTATCACTGAAAATATGCCGTGTATGCATATTTGGAGAGTACTCAAATGTTCTGACAATAAGATGTGAGACCAATGCATAGATAGACCAATGTCGAGACCAATAAAATTTTGCTAACACCGGGAGAGATGTCTCCTTGCAACAATCTCTGAGAAAATTCTTGTACTCATCTTAGCTCTTAGCTAACACCGACACCTTTGGAGTAGTTTCAATTTCTAAAAAATGGGGTGCATCACAAGAACTAAGAAACTTCTGCACACCATTTATAAGTTGTTCTAGAGACAAGATGGCACTGCACCATTTTACAAGCCATTCCAGTGACAAATTCATGGAATAGTTTCTTTGATTTTAGTAGTCCAACATCATTCTTACCCCAAGCTACTTACTTTGTGTGGTGATCAATCAATCCATCAACCCTAAAAGACACATGCACATCCACTTTTTTTATGATACATAGATTTCCTTTGTGTGGTTTACCTTCTTGAAACAAAGGTAAACACACACCTCATGAATCATGATGGCAGGCAAGGCACACACACCTCATATGACACTTGCTAGTAATGATACCAAGAAACAACAGGGGCACCCTCTAATACAGAAATACTGAGGCAGTGCTTTACCTTTTCGAGAAATCCATAAACTTTAGTTAATCAGTTAATTTGAAAATTTCAGTTTGCCTTTGCCAAAATTCAGTTAAGCGTTCAAGTTCAAAATCGTAACATCATGCAACATCACAAAGAACTCTTAACACTGGCAGATTCTTTTCAACTAAAAGTTAAAAGAATTCTTCACAATGTAAGCAACTAATTTTGAAAAATCCATGCTGTACAAACATAAGCAATTCAATAGGAAGGTGAGGTCCTTGACAGTAATGCTAGCATAAAGACCATGCTCTCTGAGATTCATTTAACAAAAAAAAGAGATGGAAGCAGAGCACATTGCACAAGCTTCTAGAGTTGCGAGAAGAGAGGGAGGGAAGAAGGATTGGTGAAGCACACCTTGAATGTTGAAATCAGCCAAACTTGCCGGTCTGCTGCGGCTGCATCAATTGCCCATTGGGACACACGACGGGCACTGCTACTGAAGCGACCCTACCCTCGAGTGCCTCATCATGCACCCAAAGGCCGGAGGTCGTGCCCTCCACCACGAAGCCTATCCAGGATGTCACCTAGCATCTACGCCGCCGATTTCGTCCCGGTGTCCGCTTCTTCCTCCGGATCAGTTGGCATCCGGTCCTCCCTCCTTGGCCGTGAAGACGGGTGAGACAGGCATCGGCAGAAAGCACGGGCGGATGCATCCAGGCCACCACGCTGACACGGATGAGGCACGATGTTCGCTGCCACTCCTCCCCTCGGGATGACGATGAGGAATATGCGGCGGAGTCCGGTGCCGCCATGGAAGGGAGGAGGAGGAGGATCCAGCGCTGCCATGAGGGAAGGGGAGGAGGATCCAGACGTTGGTAGGAGAGGACGGCGTCGGCGACATGACGGACCGCTTTCGAGGGGGAGAACGACAGCGCCCCTTTGCCCCTCACCGCCGTCCTTGGCAGGGGCGAAGAGGCATATCAGAGGAGCATGAGGAGCAGGCCTCCACGGCCAGAGCGCTGCCGACCGCCATGGGAGAGGAGGAGCACCGCCATTGTCGCCCCATCTGCCATCACCACGTTCATCGCATCCCGCCCCAAGAGGCGCCGTGGTGGAAGGAGGCGGGGCTTTAGGGAGAGGAGGTTGCGTGTGAAGATGGGGGAGGAGGCGGCTGGTTCGACGAGGAGAGGCGGCTAGGATGGAGTGGCGGCGGCGAGGAAAGGAGAGCACGAGGGAGAGGAAAAGGGGGAAAGAGAGCGCTCGACAAAAAAGGAGAGCGTGGCCACAAACCGCTAGTTGGGCGCGATCCTGCATCCTTTATATGTTAAATTGCTCGCTAGTTGATTATGCCATTGATATGAGTAAACAAGAGACCTAAATGTTATTGTGAATATGGTTAGTTCATAATCTTTGCTGAAAACTTGAATGTTGGCCTTACATATTTGCAACAACAAGAGCAAACCGAGTTTGTAAAAGTTTTTCTTTATCACTTTCAGTTTATCAACTGAATTGCTTGAGGACAAGCAAAGGTTTAAGCTTTGGGGAGTTGATACGTCTCCCTTGTATCTGCTTTTCCATAAACTTTTGCCCTTATTTTGGACTCTAACTTGCATGATTTGAATGGGACTAACCTCGACCGACGCTGTTTTCAATGTGTAATTGCCATGGGTTTTATTTTTGTGCAGAAATAAAAGTTCTCGGAATGACCTGAAACTTCATGGAGAAATTTTTTGGAATTAATAGAAAATACTGGTGAAAGAATCAAGGCCAGGGGGCCCACACCCTGTCCACGAGGGTGTGGGGTGTGCCTACCCCCTGGGCGCCCCCTGTCTCGTGGGCCCCCTGGTGCTCCACCGACCTCAACTCCAACTCTATATATTCACGTTCGGGGAGAAAAAACAGAGAGATGGATTCATCACGTTTTACGATAAGGAGCCATTGCCAAGCCCTAATCTCTCTCGGGAGGGCTAGTCTGGAGTCTGTTCGGGGCTCCGGAGAGGGGAATCCGTCGCCATCGTCATCATCAACCTTCCTCCATCACCAATTTCATGATGCTCACCGCCGTGCATGAGTAATTCCATCGTAGGCTTGCTGGACGGTGATGGGTTGGATGATATTTACCATGTAATCGAGTTAGTTTTGTTAGGGTTTGATCCCTAGTATCCACTATGTTCTGAGATTGATGTTGCTATGACTTTCCTATACTTAATGCTTGTCACTAGGGCCCGAGGGCCATGATTTCAGATCTGAACCTATTATGTTTTCATGAATATATGTGAGTTCTTGATCCTATCTTGCGAGTCTATAGTCACCTATTATGTGTTATGACCCGTTAACCCGGAAGTGACAATAATCGGGGCCATTACCGGTGATGACCGTAGTTTGTGGAGTTCATGTATTCACTAAGTGTTAATGCTTTGGTTCGGTACTCTATTAAAAGGAGGCGTTAATATCCCATAGTTTCCAATAGGACCCCGCTTCCACGGGAGGGTAGGACAAAAGATGGCATGCAAGTTCTTTTCCATAAGCACGTATGACTATATTCGGAATACATGCCTACATTACATTGATGAAT
This sequence comes from Aegilops bicornis, assembly GCA_021605145.1. Classification (NCBI taxonomy): domain Eukaryota; kingdom Viridiplantae; phylum Streptophyta; class Magnoliopsida; order Poales; family Poaceae; genus Aegilops; species Aegilops bicornis. The sequence continues at coordinate 596,747,502 of CM038669.1, read as the reverse complement.
TGGTGCTAGTTCTGTGTCACCCTATGTTATATCTATTACATGAGGAATTGCATCCGACATAATTCTCCATCACCGGTCCAATGCCTACAACCTTTTCGCATATTGGTCTTCACTTATTTACTTTTCCGTTGCTACTTTTACAATCATTACAAATCCAAAACTGCTACTGTTACTTTTGCCACTGTTACCGCTATTATCGTACTACTTTTCTACTAAATACTTAGCTGCAGATATTAAGTTATCCAGGCATGGTTGAATAGACAACTCAACTGCTAATACTTGAGAATATTCTTTGGCTCCCCTTGTGTCGAATCAATAAATTTGGGTTGAATACTCTACCCTCGGAAACCCATTGCGATCCCCTATACTTGTGGGTTATCGTGGGCCCTACACCTTGCCGAGAAGCTAGGAGGCTGACAAGCCTGGCCAGCGGCCGGGGAAGACGGCGCCTGAAAGGCTGCCCTCCCCTTCCTAGGAGTTTGTGTGCCATTAACGGAAGAGATGGGGAATAGCTCTGATGAGCGCCTTAGCCGAGCGAGGCATGTAGCCATGCCTTCCCCGGCAAAGCAAGAATCATTAGAGGCACGGCTATAGTAACAAGCAGCCAGGACATAGCAGCGGTAGCGGCCTGCCTGTCCAAGTACAAGACAACCGGCCGGGCACTGTCGGCATTCTAGGAACGGAGGTCCCCAGACTTGCCTGCCTGTGGCCCACGGCGTGGCTCCACTTGCGGCCCAGTACAACCCGCCTTCACCAGCAAACGCCCAAGACCCATGCGAGGGGCCAAGCCTCGTGAGGGGGACGATGCAAGACCTCCTCAGGAGTGGCTTCACCAGGCTGGCTCGCGAGGGGCGGAGAGATCAAGGCAAGGCGAACCTCGCGAGGTTCCAATGATGTAAGCCACGACGATCAAGGCCAGGCGGGCGCTAGCATGCACAGTGTCCTTGCTTCCTCTTTGGTGCTAAGGAGGCAAGCACAGGCGATGAGTACCGAGGCATCAGGCAAAGGTTTCCATATCGGTTCAACGAGATCAAGACCAGCCGGACGGCAGGATGGAGGTCACCATGGAGCCCAAGACGGCATCACCACGAGCTTTTGGCGGTGTAGACCACCTTTAGTCGAGGATAGCTTATACTAGTGGTCCCTCTTTAACTGGCCGTTGTTGGATCCTTCCGCTCAATATTTGGGAGAGGACCGGGGCCTCTATAAATAGGACTAGCCACCACACGGTGGGAGGCAACTCAGCCTGAAATGATTCGGATCCATCCTCACCTAAACAAGTTCACCAAGAACAAGAACACCTCTCCTCTGGAGGCTGTTCTTCCCCTTGTACCGTTCATCCTCAGCCCAAGAGGCAATCCACGAAATCACACTGGAGTAGGCTATTACACCACAACGATGGCCCGAACCAGTATAAATCTTGTGTCTCTTGTGTTATGAGTTCGTAGACCTAGGCTTTGAGATCGCGGCGAGGTTGAGGGCGTGATTAGGTAGGGAGAGATCTTCATGCACACCCCAGTGTTCGAACCTCAAGGGTTTTGCCGGAATCCGAAATCCGACATTTGGCGCGCCAGGTAGGGGTGCACCAGAGTTTCCTTCCGTCAATCTGCGCTCCACCGTCGCCGCGCTTCACCCCCATGGCAGGCGCCGCGCTTTCGGCCCCGATGACTGGTGCCAGTGATGGGGCCAGGGGGCTCCGAGCCTTGGCCCCCGCCTTACGGCAGGTGTAGTGGCGGCCCAAGTTCAAGCCGGAGTTGCCACCGGGCTACGACGGCGCATCGGACCCGGTGGCTTTCCTGTTGGTGTACGAGGAGGCCGTCCTTCAGGCCGGGGGCGACGATAAGGTCATGGCCAACTGGCTTCCCATGGCTCTCACTAGCGTGTCGCGCGCCTGGGTGCTCAACCTCCCCGGATCCATGGTGGCGTCTTGGGAGGAGCTGTGCGGCCTCTTCGCCGCACGCTTCATGGCACTGCCGTTCCCCCCAGTCATCGCAGCCCTCCTCGGCTCGCATAAGCGCCACCCTTTGACCACCACGCCAAGCCGTTCTTTCGCCAGATCAGCGCCGCTTCCGTGCGGCAGGGAGCTCCTCCGGGGTGGGTGGCCCCCAAGGCCGACCTGACCTTCAATTTGAAAGATCACCCTGTCGCCACCGTCGGCTCGGGCATGCTCCCGATGCTTTGCACGCCCACCATCTGCCACGTAGCCATCACCAAGACCCTCATCGACGGCGGCGCCGGCCTCAACGTGCTCTCGGTGGAGGCCTTTAGCCTCCTCAACGTACCGCTCGAGCGGCTCCACCCCAGCATGCCCTTCTCCTACATCGGGGGCGGCTCTTCCAGCCCCCTAGGGCAGATCCGTCTTCCCGTGACCTTCGGCACCCGCGACAACTACCGCACCGAGCTGATCGACTTCGACGTCGCCCACATCAGCCTCCCGTACAACGCTATCCTTGGGTACCCCGCTCTCGCTCAGTTCATGGCATCGATCCATCCGGCCTACAACCTCATGAAGATGCTTGGGAGCAAGGACGTCCTCACCATAGTGGGGGATACTAAGGAGGCTATGGCGGCACTCAAGCTTGCCCTCAAGGCCGCTGCGGTAGTGCAGCCGGCCAATGCGTCACGAGCACCTCTGAAGATAAAGGCGGCCACACCAACCAAGAAGAAGCGATTGTTCACTCAAGATCGGGCGAGAAACCAAGCAGGTGCCGGTCGAGGAAGACGGGTCGTCAGGGGCCGCCTTCACCATAGGCGCCAACCACGACCCCGACCAAGAAGAGGCGCTGGTAAGGTTCTTGCGCGCAAACAACAAAGTATTCGCCTGGGAGCCCGATCAGCTGGTAGGGGTCCCAAGAGGAGTAATTGAGCATCACTTGAAGGTGTGCCCCTACGTACGCCTGTGAAGCAGAAGGCGCGGTGACAGTCCACGGAGAAGCAGACCTTCATCGTCCAAGAAACCCGAAGCTGGAGGCAGCTGGAGTCATTCACGAGGTCTGGTACCCTGAATGGTTGGCAAACCCCGTCGTTGTGCCCAAGAAAGGCGGAAAGGAGCGCATGTATGTGGACTTCACCAACCTCAACAAGGCCTGCCCCCAAGATCCGCTCCCGCTTCCACGCATCGACCAGATCATCGACTCCACCGCCGAGTGTGATCTGCTGTGCTTCCTGGATGCGTTCTCAGGCTACCACCAGATCAAGATGGCGGTAGAAGACGTCGAGAAGACAGACTTCCTGACCCCGTGCGGGGTATACTGCTACACTTGCATGTCATTCAGACTGCGCAATGCAGGCGCGACCTTTCAACGGTTGATGCACATCGCGCTGGGCCGACAGCTCGGGAGGAATGCTGAAGCCTACATCGACGACATTGTGGTGAAGTCTCGAGAGGCGAGAACCTTGATTCAAGACCTGGAGGAGACCTTCGAAAGCCTGCGCCAGGTAGACCTGTGGCTTAACCCGGAGAAATGCGTGTTTGGCGTCCCTTCCGGCAAGTTGCTGGGTTTCCTCGTGTCCCACAGAGGGATCGAGGCAAACCCGGAAAAGGTCAAGGCAATAGAAGACATGAGTCCACCACAAACCCTCAAGGAAATGCAGAAACTCGCCGGTCGCGTGATCGTGCTGGGACGTTTCATCTCCAAGCTGGGAGAGAGCGCCCTGCCATTCTTGAAGCTGATGAAGAAGTAGGGCCCATTAGAGTGGACTCCGGAGGCCGACCAAGCGTTTCAAGACCTCAAGCGATACCTGACCAGCCCTCCGGTAATGGTGGGGCCCCGACCTCTCAAGCGTCTGGTGTTGTACCTTGCCGCCACCCCTTACTCCGCCAGCGCAGCTCTGGTGGCGGTCCAGGAGGAGCGCCGAGCCAAGGATGTGTCGCGCCAAGCCGCTTCCTCAACCGGAGCGGCGCAAGACCCAGAGGGCTCTGCGGGAGCTGGGGCGACGCCAGCAGAGGACCAGGCTCAACAAGACGGCGCACTTGGGCTTGCGGAAGCCACAATGGGCGACCAGGTACTGGGGCTTCGTCGCCTCAGCAGGCGCCCCAACCTTCGGGAGCCGCGAGCCTCGTCAATGCACCCGCCCTCATCGAGCACCCTGTGTATTTTGCCAGCACGGTGTTGCAGGATGCGAGGGCACGGTACCACATCCCTCAGAAGCTCCTCCTCACGCTCCTGTTGGCCTCGTGCAAGCTGCAACACTACTTCCAAGGTCAACCCATCAAGGTCGTCTCGGCCTACCTGTTGGAGAGGGTGCTCAGGAGCCCCAACTCCGCCGGGAGAGTGTCAGGACCGGATATTTGGGGTACTAATTTTCCCAAAAGCGGCCCTTGTGCTCACCAGCTCCAGGATTACTGTTAGCTGATGAGGCACCAACTTGATACAGAAACTCCAAGCAAAAATACAAGATATGTAGTACAAGACCATTCTGGTCTATGAGTACAACAAATGGTTTCTAGCGGTTGATGGCGGAAGCAGTTTGCGGATCATCCGCGTCTATGGGACTCCATTTCCCACAGGAACAGTTGACCAGGATAGTTCCTATCTTCGCGAGGCTGCTATATCCATTTGCGTAGGTTCCGGGGCTGTCATCGCAACGCTTCTCCCCAAGACAATAGCCAGGGACAAGCCTGTGAGTACTTTTGAATGTACTACAATCATCATGAACACGGGCATAATATAACAAATAATGATCATGTTCTGAAATATGCCATGCTCACTACATTATTCACTAAATAAAATTTATGATGTACGCAAGCAAGTTATTCATATAGAACATGAGTAAACAACCGAGAATAGAAACAAGCATGCCAGCATCGTCTGCCTGACACACCGCCTAAAGGGCTTATAAAGTGAATAAATAACAAGCATGCCACAGTCGGGCGTCTGAGCGACACCGCCTAAAGGGCTTATAAAGTGAATAAATAACAAGCATGCCACAGTCGGGCGTCTGAGCGACGCCACATAAAGGGCTTATAAGTAATTGAAATAACAAGCATGCCACAGTCGGGCGTCTGAGCGACACCGCCTAAAGGGCTTATAAAGTGAATAAATAACAAGCATGCCACAGTCGGGCGTCTGAGCGACGCCACATAAAGGGCTTATAAGTAATTGAAATAATAAGCATGCCACAGTCGGGCGTCTGAGCGACACCACATAAAGGGCTTATATAAGAATAAATCACGGTGAATATCCAGGAGGTAGAACCGTCCCAAGGATACTCATTATACCAATGGTTAGTCCACAATAATAATAATCATAATCATCATATATCACAGGTCATATTCAATGTTCTGGCTTAGTAGTTTTTCCTTCAAAGACCGACACTAAGACCGACACTTGACCCATCCCAGACTGTAGTCCTTAACCATGGACACGGCTATTCGAATAGATTTAACCTCTGCAGAGGGTGTACTCTTTACCCACGAGTGGCCAGTTCCTTTAGCCCATCGGGACCAATTCCGGCTCTGATCTTTCATTCGAAAACACACGACCAAGACACACCAGCCTAACTTACGATTATGCGGAATCACCCACGACACCCGTCAAGCGAAACTCTAAGTGGGGAGGCTACAACCTCGAGTAGCATGGGATAACAAAATTTATACCTCGCGCAAACTAGGGGAGCTACCCCTTCGGCTACAACCGAAACACCCATGCCCCCGGACCAGGTGGCATGCCTACCGGATGCACCCGATATCTTCCACCATGGACTCTCATGCGGTGTGTGCTAGGAAAGGGGTTGACAACTTACTGAACCGTACCCTACCTATGGCAGGGACAAGTGGTAGTACGAAACAAGTATGGGGGTTACTGGAACAAGACTCGATCTATGGTCGACTCAGGAGGTTTAAGTATTCCCTGCAAGATTAGCATAACAAATATATTTTCAACCAACAGATAGAATCACCACTCGTCATACCTCATCATGCCGTACCAGACACAACCGTTCTGACAGAGGACTAGAGACAAGCCCGTGTCTACCCAAGACAGGGGGCTTTCCCGGATTCCTTCCGGTATGCATGAAAGGATATGACGGTGACTACTAACACAAACATATCAAGCTGCAATAGCATGAAATCATCAATATGTACTCATGAGTATGAACATATCATCACATAAAATAACGGATTCTCCGTGTCGAGGTGGTGTTGTAACCGTGTCAAATAACACACACACCATATTATTCCAGGATTTAGAATGCTTGCCTTCAAGTTGTGTCGAGGCAGGGTGCATCCTAAAACTTTTGAAAGTTTTACCTTCTTCAAAATCCTATTTTGAAAATATTCAAATTAACCCATAGTTTCAAAACAGTACAAAAAAGTTGTCTGAATTTTTTTCAAATAAATACTAAAATAAACTAGACAAAATTTAAGGAAGGTAGTAAGAAGAATCAACTCATTTGGAGTTATAATTAAAAAGTTATAGTCAGTCAAAGTTTCAGTCAAATTCTATTTTTTTAATAAAACAGAAAAAGAAAAACGATTCGAAAACTAAACACGTCGAAGGCGTACTCTGGGTTTACGTCTTCACTTATTCCAGCGTGGACGGCGCGTGGGTCACTGACAGTGGGTCCACGGGGCCCACTGGTCAGGTTTGACCAGTCATCTCCCGCCTTCCCTCTCCTTTGGCCAAACGGAGGCGGAGCTCCGGCGATCTTCGCCGGCGAACGACGGCTCCTCGAGGGCATCCGAGGGCAGGGATGGATCCGCCAGTTCAGGGTGGTCCTCCCGGTAGTCGCTAGGTTGGTGGGGGTGGAGGGGGTCGCCGGCGGCGAGCTTCGCCGCGGAGATGGCTTCGGGCACGATTGGGGGTTTGGGCTATGGTGGCTTCCGATCATGGCTGAGGGTTTGGGCGGCTCCGCACGATCCAGGGGAGGAGGATGGAAGCACGGGAGGGGTTTGGGGCCCTCAGTTTTGGCCGGATTTCACCGGAACGTGGCGGCGGCTGAACCTGTCACAGTTGAGGAAGATGAACTTCTCCCGTCGTACTCTGGCTATGGGGGGCTCTAGAGAAGTGGTGTGAGGTTGCTTGAGGGACTGGACGAGCTCGGGGGCTCCTTAAATAGCGCAGCCATGTCGGTTCCGCGGCCGTGGATAAGGTCGCCGATGGACCGCCATTCTGTAGCGGTCAGGGCGACGTGGCGGAGATGGGTGCTAGCGTACAAGATCATGGATGAGCTCGGGCTGTTCCACGAGCGAGCTGGCGCGCTGGTGTGGCTGGGGCAGCACCGTCCACGGTAGGGGCTGCTGTGGCCGGCTGCTAGCCGCCATGGCCGACCTGACGGCGGCGCTGTAGGGCTCCAGGGGCTGGCTTGGAGGGTTCCGACGTGTGGACGAGGGCGGGCGTGGCTCTGTAGGCGAGCAAGGGCCAAGGGCACGACGCAGCGGCTCGGGCGCAGGCACGTGCAAAACGCACACTCTGGGCGCGCCCAGTGCACGCACGTTATGTGTTTGCCGAAATGCCAGCATGTGCTAGAGGGCGTAGGAGAGGCTGGGGTTTAACAGGTTTAGGTTAGCGTCATCTAGGAGCTTAGTGGACATGCTAGTTTGTCCAGAGGTGCAAGTTCACAGTGCAAAGACAAAATCATGCCCAAACTGTCCATGCACTCAAGGTGTTTGACAGAATGCCAATGGCATCTAGGCAACTCTTGGGGTGGCCAAAATCTCCAGATCATAGTCTCTTTGGATGATAACGAGGGTGGTAAAGTTAGTTTGGCAAAACTAGAAATTTGTTAGTGCAAGATTTTAAGAAAACTAATTCTGGACAGAAAGTTAAGGGCATCATTTTATGGACCAAAAATCTTCCAATGGGCCCAATCTCACGGACTTGAGTTTGGTATGGTGTACTACAAGCGGGAGAAAACCCATGGTCACTAGAGCAAAAATAATTAGGGATGCGAGAGAAAACACCCAACTGGGCCGTAATGAAGATGAGGTTGATTCACTCAAATTTTTCAAGGAACCTCAATGGGTTTTGCATAAAGTTAAATTATATGTTACTACTAACATCCCATAATTTTGGTGGAAGCTTTAAAGAAATATTTAAATAGGTCTGAGGCAAAATTGCCCACTTTGGACCAGATTTGAAAAATTGGTGTAGAGCTCAAAATATCCAATGAATGAAAGATATTTTTTGCATAAAAGTGATTTAGAAACCTCACATGACATCCCATATTTTTGTGAAATTTTTAAATAAATCTATCAAAGGGTTATAGTGCAAATTGAGCTCTGAAACTTAAGAAAATTTATTTTCACAGAAATAAGGTTCAGGAAAGGTAAATTCAAAAATAATCCCACTGATCAAAAAGAAAAGGTCTTGGGAAGATAAACAAGTCCAACAATATATTAGGAAAGTTTTCACTTGGGGTAAAAACTCCACAATATCAAAGAAAAGACTGTTTCTGAAATCAAAGAAAATCCAAAAAATTAAAAATTAAAATTCCTTGCAAAAAAATTTTGTAATCAAATCCTGTCGAAATTTATGGGTGTCACAACACTAACCCCCTTAAGAAAAATCTCGTCCTCGAGATTTTCTAAAAGCTGTTTTGAAAATATTACTTTTACCATTTCAAAAAAATAACCACTTTACTTACGCAATAAAAATGCGGCTACAGTGAGAAGGCAATAAGTGGTGTAAAACTACAGTGTGGGACACTAGCGCTACATGGAGAAATCCACGGTTTGGGGAAAAACAAGGGATTTCTACGTTGGTTACCGTAAATTTTAGAATAAATTCTAAATTCTAAAATACGCTGGTCGTACCCGAGGGCACAGTGCTCTCTCAGGCTGACAGGTGGACCCGGGGTCCACTGTCAGTCTCTTCTTCTTCCTCTGGTTCTCTCTTCTTCCTCTCTCCCGCGCGCTTTCCCGCGCTTTCTCCACCGGCGACGTCTAGCGCGTAGGGCATCTAGCCGTCATGCGGTAGTCTTGTGGCGTGCTAAGCTGTCGGTGCAGCATGCACTCACCTCATGAGCCAGCATGCTGCCGGCTTTGCTATGGATTCGCCTCCGAACACCGGCGATCGGGCGACGAGCGGCGCTGGTGGACTTCGCCCACCGTACACCGATCTCGAGCTATAAAATGGTCGAGGTGCTCCTCTCTTCTTCCTCACACCTGGCCTCGCTTCTCCTTCTCCTTCCTTCTCCTCCATTTATGCTTACAGAAGCTCGAGACGAGGCTCTAATGGCGGGGGCGGTGCCGGACTGGACATGATCCTGGTGTGCAGAGGGCTGGCGGCATTGCTGGGGTTCTCCGAGCTCCTGTGTGCGATGATTCTCGATGATCGTCGCGATGCTGCCGCTCGTGTGTTAGTTCTCCGCGATGGCGGTGATCATGAGGATTTAGCATGGTGTCGGGCACTAACTGTTGTCAGTGTGCTGGAGGCAACTTATACCCGAGTGATTACCCACTAACCTCTCCTTCAGAGGTGGTTAGTTAGGTGCGACATGTGTACGTGCATTAGCAATTTGTGCACGAGGTCGAGTGGTTGCGGTTGTGAGTCTGCTGTGATGCTGCGTGAATAAAAATCTATGTCGTGAAGAGATATATGTCGTGACAACTCAGGGAAAAAAAATCTCACTTCAAAATTTATTTTGAGTGAAAACAGTTAATCAAAATTTACCGCAGTAAAGACCACTCACAATGATTGAAATTAAAATTTTAATTCATCGCACAAATTTAGGATACCACGCATAAGTTACAACACATAAATAAATGTTGCAATAATAAACATAGCAGTGATGTCTATAATGAAAACGGTAACTGGACGGGGTCCCGAGAAAACCTCTTTGGTACTAGGACACACTCCTCTTCTATCGGGGGAAGCGGATTGACCAGTCGATGAATGCATCTCTCCTGGTCGGGCCTCAGTGGTCTGCCGATGGCGATCTGAGGAATTAAATTAGCGAGACTCTGGAGATAACCCATTACTCGCTGGGTCAAACGTTCTTGAGCGATGACATACTGGACAAGGTTGGCCAGTACTGGGTCTCTCTCAATTCGTCCACCGGGAAAAGATGTTACTTCTCCGGGTGATGCACGGCTCGGAAAGTAATAATACCCTCGTTCACTGGCATAGGGTACCGCGAATCGGAGGCGAACAAGCGCTGGTGCAGCCGCTTCTATGGCCATTTGTGGAGCTGGCATAGATTTCCCACGAAGGAGACTTCCGTTGGGTCTTGGTTTGAGTTCTGGGAGGGATGTGCACTCTGCCCAATATTTCGAGGTGGAGGAGGTGATTCTCGATTTGAGCAGCTCAGTCTTTGGGGTGGTTGGGTAGAACCCATGGTACTGCAGTAAAGTCCCACAATATTTTAACAAAACTACCCGGGTTGCATCTGGGGTTCTCAGATAAATACTAGGGCTCGGCATGGCAAGAAATGGTTGTGAGGGTGGTGCACAAGGTGAGAGGTGCTTGGCAAGATCACGAGGTGGCCTTTTTATATAGCATCCGGGCTGGGTTATTTACCGCGGTGACGGGCACTAGTTTGTCGGTTCTGCTCTCATGGGGTCGGGGTCAAAGCCACAGATACACACATCTCACAAAAGTGACTTGTTACTGTGGGTGTCGTCGGGGTTGGTTCTTGGTAGCTCCGCTCGGAATTAAAAATGCAGCCGTACACCAACGCACTTATGCATGGCTAAAATTTAAAATAGGGACGCACAAGCATCCCAATATGGTGATACATGACCACACAATTACAAGGCGGGGGGCATACTAAGACTCGGTACTACTCGAGTGACTTAGTCTGCCTCGTTTATATCCAAGCGGGCTTGCCTTGAGGTCGTCGAGGCTTCTCCACGGGTTTCACCGTCGGGGTTAGCTGCAGGTGGTTGAGGAACTGCGGGGTCGGGGTAGCGATGATGACTATCGCGGGGATTGTTGGCCACAATCCCGTTGGAGCGTGTTCCCAAAAGGCGACGAAGCACTTCTGGGGTCATCAAAGCACATGGTCGATGGCTGGGGCAGACCTCAGGGACTCGATCGGTTGTCTGAACAGCACGACTGGGTTGTCGGCATCGGGCTCATCTTCCCTTCTTGCCGGGGTTCGGCGAACCAGTTCTCCCCGAGCTGCGATCAGATCCAGAGTGATCTGATCGAACAGTTCCTCTAGTGCACTTACATAGTGCACAAGATGCAATAATGCAGGATCCGTCTCGTGATCTCCGTTGGCAACCTGGGGTGGTCTACCATACCCGTCATGGCTGGGGTAGTAGTAGAAGGAGCGACAGTTAACTCTGGGCGACAAGTGCCGGAGTTGAACTCTTGTGGCTCAAAGGAAGTTGTCCTTCCGGTGAACCTGTATGGGCGTTCTGGTGATAGACCCCTACCATAGACGTGCACAGTGGCCCAGAATTGACGGCTCTCACCGCTCATGAACCCTTGGTACACAACATATTCTGGGGGCTCTACTAATGCAAAGGCACGGCGGGTGAGGTTTGCTAGTACGGTCACAAAACCTCCAAGGTTGGTGGCTGTGGTCTCATTGTGAACAATGGGGCCAGGCATTATAGCTCGGTTTGGGGTAGAGGCTGTGTTGTCCTGGGTTGAGGCTAGCGTGCCCTTTTTATAGAAAAAGGGGACGAAGTCTTCCTTCGCACGCTTGCGAATGAGACATTTTAGGCGTCGGTCACTGGCGCGTGATCGACAGGCTAGGTTGATAGGTTGGGCACCGACTGTCAAAAAGGTGTCAGGCTCACTGTGTGGCTATCTTACACGAGAAGCTTGGCCGAGGTTAGGTTAACCTAAGTTTTTCGACCTGGCTAAGATAGGATTAGCCAATGGTCAGCCTGGCTCTGATACCAAGTTTGTTAGGACCGGATTTTCGGGGTACTAGTTTTCCCAAAAGCGGCCCTTGTGCTGATGAGGCACCAACTTGATACAGAAACTCCAAGCAAAAATACAAGATATGTAGTACAAGACCATTCTGGTCTATGAGTACAATAAATGTGTCACATCCCTAGTTCTGGTATGCTCTGGGCTAGCTAGTCATGTGTTGCATCATGTTTAATTTTTGAATCTTGAAATGGGGATGACCAAACCCTAGCACCAAATGAATTCAACTAGGTTCAGTAAAAATATTTTCAATGAACCCAAATGCCCTTTAGAAAAGTTCATGATTTTTGATAAAGGTGAAAAACCTCTGCCAAAAATGATGCACATATTTCTAGGCCATTCTGGACTTTTGAATTAAATCTTATTGTATTTGACTTTGGGCATTTAAATACTATAAATAATTTAAATGTTCAAATAATGCTGAACTATTTTTGGGCCACTGAAATAATTCAGCAAGTGTCCATGAATATTTTCAGGATTTTAGAAAATGCTTTGGTATTTTTTCCTAAGCTCAAAACTACAGCAGAAAACTAGAAAACAGAAACAAAAGTAGAAAGAGGCGGAGAGAAAGAAACCCACCTAACTTACGCAGCCCATTTAGCCGCCCGCTTCAGGCAGCCCACACCGCCAATCATCTTCTCCACCGCGCCCGATGAAGCAGTAGCGTGTGCTTTCAGCATCTTGGCGCTCACCGCGTGCCACGCAGCAGCTGCCTGGCTGCCTCCTGAGACACATCGACGACGCGGGCACCTGCGCCTCTGCCCGTCCGCATCGAGCCATCCTCTCTCGCTCACTTTTCCCTCGTCCCGGCCTTCTCCCCGATCTTTGAAGCCGCCACGAGCAGGCCACCGCAGTTCTCGCAGCCACCACCACCGCCTCGCTGAACCACCATATCCAGGAGGTTCCCCGCGCCCCCCTCGACCTCTCTGCTGAAGCACGCAACCGCGAGTGCCCCGAAACGTCGCCCTCGAGCTCGTCACCGCCGCATCTGCTCGCCGGACTTCATCGACGATTCACCACCTACCAGTCCTCCCCGAGCCCGCTGAGCCTCCCCGTCGAACCACCATGAGCCGTGCTACCTTTCCCCTCTGTTTCCCTCGTCGGATACGTGCCGTAGCTACCGCTCCCGTTAGCTCGAGCTCGCCGCGCGCCATGAAGCCGCTACCACAATCTTTGTCGCCCGCGTCCGAGCTCGTTAACGTGCTCAGAAGCTCCCCAGCAAGCCAAATCCGTCACCCGCACCTCCTACCGTGCACTGCAGCCTCTCCAGGCCAACCCCGTGCTCCGGCCGCCGCCCAAGTGGTCGCGGCCGTCGACCCCGGCCTCCCTGCGCCCAGCTGCGTGCACCTCTGGATGGGGGCGAGCGAGGGCTTCCCCCTGGTGCCCTCAGCGCGGCACGCCATAGCCTCTAGCGCCACTCCGGCGAGCTGCGCCGCGTCTGTGTGTCGCCGGCGACTAACCCCGGCGGCTGCCGACGTGGCCGTCATTAGATTAGGCGCTAATCATGATTAGTTAGTGCCCTGAGCAGCTGACATGTGGTTCCCACGGGTCATATTTGACCTTGACCTGCCCTGTTGACCAGCTGACGTCAGCATGACCAAGTGCTGACGCAGTAAATGTTTCTGGAATTAATTTAAATCAGAAAAGGTTTAGAAATTCAGAAAATAGTATAAACTTCTAAAAATCATAGAAATTCAACCGTAACTCCAAATGAAATAAATTATATATGAAAAATGATCAGAAAAATCCAATCTATTCATCTGTACAATTTTCATGCATGATAGAGTAACTTAGGGCTGATGTTTAGGCCAAATCATATAAATGGCATTTAAAGCTTCACATATGAAGTTTGAATTTGAACCTAGGGTTCAAACCAACTTCATTTAACTTGTTGCTAGTTGCATTAGCTCAAATTACAGCATATTGCCATGTCACACTCATGCATCATATTGTTGCATTGCATTGATTGTGTTCCTTCTCTGTTGCCGGTGTTTGTCCCCTCTCAGTTGACGATGTACCGACGATAAGTTCGATGACACCAATGAAGAACTATATTATCTTCAGAAGTGACAAGCAAGCAAAACCCCCTTGTTCATTCCGGTATAATCCCACTCTCTCGCTCCTGCTCTCTTTTAATGCATTAGGACAACAACGATTCATCTATTACTTGCTGGCGGTAGCTGAACCCCTTTATCCTTTGCATGACCTGTCATCCCACAGTAAATAGATGAAACCCACTAGCATGAGTAGGAGTTGTTTGAGCCCTGTTGTGCCTACTCATTCATGCTTGTTTCTCATGCCTGCTACTGCTTAAAGTTGAGTCAGGTCTGATTCATCGGGGATGAATCGGAGGTGTGTGAACATGTCCTACTGTTGAGAGCTAAGTGTGTGAACACGATTTGGTAAAAGGTAGCGGTGAGAGGCCATGTAGGAGTACATGGTGGGTTGTCTCATTGCAGCCGTCCTCGGGAACTGAGTTACGTGTTTGTGATCCATGAACAGTTACTACCACACATTGGGCTCCGGGCGCTCCAAGCTCTCTCGACTTATTAATCAACTTGATCTCTGTCCAGGAGTTGCAACTAGTTTCTGGTATTTGTAGGTAGTGTTAGTAGTCTACCAAGTGGCACCCGATACAGGTGGGCTTGGGACAGCCTAGGCACCGTGGCATGGTGTACCAAGCGTAGAACCACCCGTCGAGGTGGGCTTGGGAACCCTGCTCACATCGTTTGGGGCCGTGAGCGACACCCCGGCCGGATCTCCTTGCGGATGGAACCCGAATAGGCGATAAACCTGGACGAGAGACTTGTGTGATTAGTCAGGTCGTGGCCGACTCCCTCGCCAGGCTTCCGCTTGAAGGTTGCCGAGATACATGAGGTGTACATGGCGGTAAGTGGTGAGAGCGTGTGTGAAGAAGTACACCCCTCCAGGGTTAATATGATCTATTCGAATAGCCGTGTCCGCGGTAAAGGACTTCTTGGTTGCCTGTACAGTTCATAGACAAGTGAAAGTGGATACTCTAAAATGCGCAAGATAAGCGTGAGTGCTATGGATGGCGTTCTCGTAGAGAGACGGGAGAGGATCCATAGTGGTGTATTGATATGGTGAATATGTGGACTCGTGTGCGCCACCTAAAAAGAGTTACTTGCAGTCGTAGTTTAGGATAGCCACCGAGTCAAAGCTGGCTCTCTGCAGTCAAACTCCACCACCCCCTTTGTTGATAATGATGCATATGTAGTTAGTTCTGATGTAACTCTTGCTGAGTACATTTGTACTCACATTTGCTTATTTATGTTTTGCAGAGAGACGTCAGTCTAGCTAGTAGTTCCGCGTGGACTTCGACGTTTAGCTTGTTACCTCGATTCACGATCTTGTGCCCTCGGCGAGATCTGGTAGATAGTCGAGGCTTCTCAGCCTTTTTCATTTGTAGATGTCTGTACTCGGACATGTTAAGCTTCCGCTAGTGCTTGTTGCTTGTATGCTCTGTATGTTGGGTCATGAGACCCATGTTTGTAATACCTCGCTCCTCGGAGCCTAATGAATAAATACTTTGAGTCGTAGAGTCTTGTTGTGATGCTATGTTGTATTTGCACATATTGAGCATATTGTGTGTATGATTGAAATGCTTGGTATGTGTGGGATCCGACAACCTAGTTTTTTATCCTTGGTAGCCTCTCTTAGGGGGAAATGTAGTCTTGTGCTTCCATGAGCCATAGTAGTCCGCTTCTGACCGGTTCACCGAGTCCTGCTAGCCCAGACTACTGCTCCGGAACACTTGACTGCCGACATGTGATTCACTTCGTTCCTATATACATCCTTCGGGAAATGTCACGCGGTGACATCCGAGTCCTGCCTAGCCTTTGCTACAGCCGGGTTCCCGAGTCCTGTTAGCCAGTGCTATAGCCGGATTCGCACGCAGCTGGCGGACATGCTCGATGTTGATTCATGTATGCTTGTCCCCGTAAGTTAGTGCCACTTTGGGTTCCACGACTAGTCATGTCGGCCCGGGTTCTCTGTCATATGGATGCTAGCGACACTATCATATACGTGAGCCAAAAGGCATAAACGGTCCCGGGCCATGGTAAGGCGACACCGTAGAATACCGTGCGTGAGGCCGCAAAAGTGATATGAGGTGTTACCGGCTAGATTGATGTGACTTGGAATCGGGTCCTGACAGCTTTGGTATCGAGCTTGTTGCTGTAGGTTTACCAAGCCAAACTGGTCGAAGTTGAGTCTAGAAATGCTTTAGTTATATAAGGGAATTGATTGTGGAAGGGAACGTAAAGCTCTTATAACTCCTTTACCTTATGCCCTTCTGATCTAAGTCATCCTCTTCTTTTCTACGGGGATGAAGAACTAGGCTTCTCGTCTATCTATCAGGATCACGTGTTACTAATCTGTAGACTTATAGGATTGACCGATTTAAGCCTCAGTTCAGCTCCTACTACTTCCGTGTGTTCATAGTTGGTCTCGGAACCTTGATATTGTGATGTTAAGTGGTTATGCCACCATTTTGCATGATGTCTCAAATCTATTTTGAGCATTTACAGCCGTTATGCTGTCTGAGTCATCCCAGGTTTCTAAAACAGTCTGATGCATTTGCAAATCCTTTCTTTACATTCCCGATGTCCTTTTGGTCAGAATAAGCACACTAATCATCTGTTGAGGTACTCCTTGCCTTGACATATATGTTGGAACTAGTATTATGACCCTAGGCATCTTAGAGGATCAACTGGTAATATGGCCATGTTTTTGTGTTCCCAGCGTGATGATTTTGGCCGTCATTCTCGAAAGCATCCCGTGATGCCACTTAGTATGCAGGTATCCTATTTCTGGGTTCTTGAACCCGAGATTCACCCTACTTACTTCATGTTGATAGTGTTGCTAGTTCCCTTAGGTTATTAGTAACTTTGCGATAGTCCTCGAGGTCCGTGGTATTTCCTTCTTCCAAATACCATGAACCATTAAGGCAGAAATTCTTGAACCAAAATACCACAATCAGAGTACTCTTGAGGAGTTCTCCATTCATAATTGTGATTATGCCAGTTCTACCTTACTGCATGGGTTATCCGGAAGAAATGTTGAGCTTCGCTTGACATACTAATCTATGCATCCACAACTCAGAAAAATCATATGTTTTTTTAAGTTGTCCCATTTTAGTTGTTTTCCGACCCTCGTCTATCAATTGATAGTCAAGAGTATGCGTGCATTCGTTTATCGATGCCTATTACTCTTGTGGTCCGTCGAGCCATTCTATTCTGGAATGACTAGGAGAAACAAACTCCAGTACCTCATCCATATCTAGGATTGGGTCAAAGTAGTTGTGTTCCACAGATCAAAATGCCAATCCAGCTTTTGTTCTGTTCCACCTTGGAGTGTTACCCTCTTTACGTCGGGATTGTCATGAGAATTGCACCATCTCTTGTGAATTCTTGACGTAGTGATACTTCTCGCCATCCTTATTCATTCCTCGGTTCCGTGTTGTTGCAGCCGGAGTGCCGACAAGTGAATCGTGATGTGTGAACTCAATACTCCTAGCAACTTCGCTGCTTGGTAGTTAGGACAATACTCTCATCTTAGCGTGCTGGATATTGAATCATCATCCTAAGATTGATCGTGCTACCTAGTCCATATTTCCGGGCGCACTCATCGACCAAGGAGTTAGGATTGTGACAATCCCTCGCTCCTTGATCATATCGTCTTGCCCTGAAAAGCAAGATTGTTGTCGAGCTTAATAACATATCGGTGGTTCGTGATGTTCTGAAAATCTTCTTGGAAGTGTTACCAGGTTGTCACCTGACCGCTATGTTGAGTTCGTGATCATATTGGTTTTCCTCTAAACCACCCATTCTCCAAGAATCTGTGTTGGATATCTCTGAGCTAGTTGGTTGAGCTAGACAACAACTTGGAGAGTTGGAAGATAAAGCTTTGCTTAACTTAGTTCATCTCTAAGGGATATCTTCTGTGAGTGTGTGTGTGTTGAAGAAAGATGATATCTCCATTGATTGGTCCTCGTGATCAGTTGTTGGATCTATTGCCTTGTCAAAACTTTGACTTGAGTATGGGCTATTGTCAAGTCAAATCAGAACCAACGATGTTTGTAATGTTGTCTTACTCGTGGTTGATCCCTCGAGCATACACCATTACATCTTTTGGTCTGATCAATGCTATCACCGTGTTCAAATGATGGTGGAAGTCCAGTGATATGGAAATTCTGATGAGTTGCCGTTGAGCCCAACAGCAGCATCTTGTCTCCCCCATGACTCATGTTGAATATCAACCTAGTGTTGGAAACTTTGTAAGCAATGCCTTCGTGTTCCGTTCATGAAGCTTATGCTTGGATGAAAGAAGTGACCTTCTCCAAGTTCACGTGCATTAGGTGTAAGTTGCGGCCATGAATTTGAGAAAGGTTTGTTTTGTTTCCTCTGGAATCATCCCAAATCAGTCATGCATACGTGCGAAGTATTCTATGGTTTGGTAGATTAATTACCTCCACTCCATATGTGTTCCTAGCACGCCAAGCCACTGATTGATTTGCTCAAGGTGAAGAAGTTCCTTCTTAAGAATCATGACTTATGCTAGGACTTCGCTATCCTCGATGATGGTTCCCCTTCTGAACTCGGTAGCGTTTTATTATAAGACTACTATGTGTTCATGCTTGTCTCGGACAACACATTCACATGTTGTAGCAGAACCAACTCATGTTTTGGAGCTTGCTATCGTAGTTCAATTCCCGAGAATCTTGGAACATCATCTCGTTGAATTGTGTTGCAAACTTTCTTTGCAGACATGTTGAGTCCGAAGAATCCTGTTACTAACCAGACCTGAATCTCAGGCAGATATGATGGTTAGAACATTTCCAGCAGTCGCGTTTTGTTCTCAGCTTGCACCGCCATTGTACCAGTTTCCCTTGGATTGCCCTTCTCAGCAATTGTTATTCAGGTTCATGTTCAAAAGTGGGTCCTACCCTGGGTCCCATCCATTTCCGATGATAAGAAAATCATCCATTGCTTTGTCTTCAACAAGGTTATCCACATCATTCATTCTGGTCCGAGTATGTCATTCTTTCGGACTCCTTCGATCGATCGCTCAAGATTTGCCTTAGGGTGGTATAGAGAATCTCAATGATCTCTATCTCAACAGTAATTCTTTTTGCCACTTAAGGTATTAATTCTATGAGTCACCTCCCCCAAGGTGTCCGTTATGAAATCACGACAATTATCTCCTCGCTACTTTGAAACCATGTTCCATCCTACTCCAGCATGGAATTGTTGCCTACCAAATTAAACCTTCGTCATATGTTTCTTTTCCATCACCCTTGATGTGTGTTTTGTGTCTCAACTCGAGAAATGTTGCTATGTCTCCTTCCGTGAGTTGATCGTGAGTTGCTCGATCTTTGAGAAGATCGACTCTTTAGAGTTTCCCTTTCTTCTCATTGTCGTGTTGGATGAAGTTCTCAAAGCAAGACGTCGAGACCAAGATGAGGCAATGACTCATCATCTCCGAGAAGGGCAAATGGATCAAGAAGTTTGTGCTAGCTTGTGTCCCCTTTGTCTTCTTACCTCATGTATTGAATCTCGGGACGAGATTCTTGTTTAGTGGGGGTGAGTTGTCAGATCCCTAGTTCTGGTATGCTCTGGGCTAGCTAGTCATGTGTTGCATCATGTTTAATTTTTGAATCTTGAAATGGGGATGACCAAACCCTAGCACCAAATGAATTCAACTAGGTTCAATAAAAATATTTTCAATGAACCCAAATGCCCTTTAGAAAAGTTCATGATTTTTGATAAAGGTGAAAAACCTCTGCCAAAAATGATGCACATATTTCTAGGCCATTCTGGATTTTTGAATTAAATCTTATTGTATTTGACTTTGGGCATTTAAATACTATAAATAATTTAAATGTTCAAATAATGCTGGAACTATTTTTGGGCCCTTTGAAATAATTCAGCAAGTGTCCATGAATATTTTCAGGATTTTAGAAAATGCCTTGGTATTTTTCCTAAGCTCAAAACTACAGCAGAAAACTAGAAAACAGAAACAAAAGTACAGAGACGGAGAGAGAAAGAAACCCACCTAACTTACCGCAGCCCATTTAGCCGGCCCACTTCTGTGCAGCCCATCTGCCAATCATCTTCTCCACCGAGCCAGTAGACAGGGCGCGTGTGCTTGACGCTCGCGCGCTCACCGCGCGCCACGTAGCAGCTGCCTGGCTGCCTCCTGAGACACGTCGACGACGCGGGCGACTTCGCCTCTGCCGTCCGCATCGAGCCATCCCTCTCTGCTCACTTTTCCCTCGTCCCAGCGCCTCTCCCCCCCATGCCGGCGCCGCCACGAGCAGGCCACCGCAGTTCTCGCAGCCACCGCTGCCGCCTCGCTGAACCACCATATCCAGGAGGTTCCCCGCGTCCCCCTCGACCTCTCTACTGAAGCACGCGACCGCGGGCACCCCGAAACGTCGCCCTCGAGCTCGTCACCACCGCATCTGCTCGCCGGACTTCATCGACGATTCACCACCTACCGGTCCTCCCCGTCGAACCACCGTGAGCCGTGCTACCTTTCCCCTCTGTTTCCCTCGTTGGATACGTGTCGTAGCTACCGCTCCCGTTAGCTCCCAAGCTCGCCGCCGCCGGCCATGACGCCGCCGCGACCACAACTGCTGTCGCCCGCGTCCGAGCCCGTTAACGTGCTCAGAAGCTCCCCAGCAAGCCAAATCCATCACCCGCACCTCCTACCGTGCACTGCAGCCCCTCCAGGCCAACCCCGTGCTCCGGCCGCCGCCCAAGTGGTCGCGGTCGTCGACCACGGCCTCCCCGCGCCCAGCTGCTTGCACCTCTGGATAGGGGCGAGCGAGGGCTTCCCCCTGGTGCCCTCAGCACGGCACGCCATAGCCTCTAGTGCCACACCGGCGAGCTGCGACGCGTCTGTGTGTCGTCGGCGACTAACCCCGGCGGCTGCCGACGTGGCCGTCATTAGATTAGGCGCTAATCATGATTAGTTAGTGCCATGAGCAGCTGACATGTGGGTCCCACGGGTCATATTTGACCTTGACCGGCCCTATTGACCAGCTGACGTCAGCACGAGACCTAGTGCTGACGCAGTAAACGTTTCTGGAATTAATTTAAATCAGAAAAGGTTTAGAAATTCAGAAAATAGTATAAACTTCTAAAAATCATAGAAATTCAACCGTAACACCAAATGAAATAAATTTTATATGAAAAATGATCAGAAAAATCCAATCTATCCATCTGTACCATTTTCATGCATGATAGAGCAACTTAGGGCTGATGTTTAGGCCAAATCATATAAATGGCATTTAAAGCTTCACATATGAAGTTTGAATTTGAACCTAGGATTCAAACCAACTTCATTTAACTTGTTGCTAGTTGCATTAGCTCAAATTACAGCATATTGCCATGTCACACTCATGCATCATATTGTTGCATTGCATTGATTGTGTTCCTTCTCATTGCGGTGTTTGTCCCTCTCGGTGAGCGGCGTCGCAAGCGATGAGTTCGATGACACCGATGAAGAACTATATTATCTTCAGAAGTGACAGGCAAGCAAAACCCCCATGTTCATTTCGATATAATCCCACTCTCTCGCTCCTGCTCTCTTTTACTGCATTAGGACAACAACGATTCATCTGTTACTTGCTGCGGTAGCTGAACCCCTTTATCCTCTGCATGACCTGTCATTGCACAGTAAATAGATGAAACCCACTAGCATGAGTAGGAGTTGTTTGAGCCATGTTGTGCCTACTCATTCATGCTTGTTTGTCATGCCTGCTATCGCTTAAAGTTGAGTCAGTCTGATTCATCGAGGATGAATCAGAGGTGTGTGAACATGTCCTGCTGTTGAGAGCTAAGTGTGTGAACATGATTTGGTAAAGGTAGCGGTGAGAGGCCATGTAGGAGTACATGGTGGGTTGTCTCATTGTAGCCGTCCTCAGGAACTGAGTTCTGTGTTTGTGATCCATGAACAGTTACTACCACACATTGGGCTCCGGACGCTCCAAGCTCTCTCGACTTATTAATCAACTTGATCTTTGTCCAGGAGTTGCAACTAGTTTCTGGTGTTTGTAGGTAGTGTTAGTGGTCTACCAAGTGGCACCCGGTACAGGTGGGCTTGGGACAGACTAGGCACCGTGGCACGGTGTACCAAGCGTAGAACCACCCGTCGAGGTGGGCTTGGGAACCCTGCTCACAACGTTTGGGGCCGTGAGCGACACCCTGGCTGGATCTCCTTGCGGATGGAACCCGAATAGGCGATAAACCTGGACGAGATACTTGTCTGGTTAGTCAGGTCGTGGCCGACTCCCTCGCCAGGCTTCCGCTTGAAAGTTGCCGAGATACACGAGGTGTACATGGCGGTAAGTGGCGAGAGCGTGTGTGAAGAAGTACACCCCTGCAGGGTTAATATGATCTATTCGAATAGCCGTGTCCGCGGTAAAGGACTTCTGGGTTTCTTGTACAGTTCGTAGACAAGTGAAAGTTGATACTCTAAAATGCGCAAGATAAGCGTGAGTGCTATGGATGGCGTTCTCGTAGAGAGATGGGAGCGGATCCATAGTGATGTATTGATATGGTGAATATGTGGACTCGTGTGCGCCACCTCAAAAGAGTTACCTGCAGTCATAGTTTAGGATAGCCACCGAATCAAAGCTGGCTTGCTGCAGTCAAACTCCACCACCCCCTTTGTTGATAATGATGCATATGTAGTTAGTTCTGATGTAAGTCTTGCTGAGTACATTTGTACTCACGTCTGCTTATTTTATGTTTTGCAGAGAGACGTCAGTCTAGCTAGTAGTTCCGCTTGGACTTCGACGTTTAGCTTGTAACCTCAGTTACGATCTTGTGCCCTCGGCAGGATCTGGTAGATAGTCAGGCTTCTCAGCCTTTTTCATTTGTAGATGTCTCAGATTCGGACATGTTAAGCTTCCGCTTGTGCTTGTTGCTTGTATGCTCTGTATGTTGGGTCATGAGACCCATGTTTGTAATATCTCGCTCCTCGGAGCCTAATGAATAAATACTTTGAGTCGTGAGAGTCTTGTTGTGATGCCATGTTGTATTTGCACATATTGAGCATATTGTGTGTATGATTGAAATGCTTGGTATGTGTGGGATCCGACAACCTAGTTGTTTATCCTTGGTAGCCTCTCTTATGGGAAATGTAGTCTTGTGCTTCCATGAGCCATAGTAGTCCGCTACAGCCCGGTTCACCGGAGTCCTGCTAGCCCAAAGACTATCGCCTCCTAACACTTGATCGGGCGACATGTGATTCACTTCGTTCCAATTCTGTCCCTTCGGGGAAATGTCACACAGTGACATCCGGAGTCCTACCTAGCCTGCTACAGCCCGGGTTCCCGGAGTCCTGTTAACCCAATGCTACAGCCCGGATTCGCACGCTGCTGAGCGACATGCTCGATGTTTATTCATGTATGCATGTCTCCGTAAGTTAGTGCCACTTTGGGTTCACGACTAGTCATGTCGGCCCTTGTTCTCTGTCATATGGATGCTAGCGACACTATCATATACGTGAGCCAAAAGGCGTAAACTGTCCCGGTCCATGGTAAGGCGACACCCGTGGGAATACCGTGCGTGAGGCCGCAAAGTGACATGAGGTGTTACCGGCTGGATCGATGTGACTTGGAATCGGGGTCCTGACAAAATGGTTTCTAGCGGTTGATGGCGGAAGCAGTTTGCGGATCATCGGCGTCTATGGGACTCCATTTCCCACAGGAACAGCTGACCAGGATAGTTCCTATCTTCGCGAGGCTGCTATCTCCATTTGCGTAGGTTCCGGGGCTGTCATCGCAACGCTTCTCCCCACGCAAGAAAATCTGGCCAAGACAATAGACAGGGACAAGCCTGTGAGTACTTTTGAATGTACTCGCAATCATCATGAACACAGGCATAATATAACAAATGATGATCATGTTCTGAAATATGCCATGCTCACTACGGTATTCACTAAATAAAATTTATGATGTACGCAAGCAAGTTATTCATATAGAACATGAGTAAACAACCGAGAATAGAAACAAGCATGCCGTAGTCGGGCGTCTGAGCGACACCGCCTAAAGGGCTTATAAAGTGAATAAATAACAAGCATGCCACAGTCGGGCGTATGAGCGACACCGCCTAAAGGGCTTATAAAGTGAATAAATAACAAGCATGCCACAGTCGGGCATCTGAGCGATGCCACATAAAGGGCTTATAAGTAATTGAAATAACAATCATGCCACAGTCGGGCGTCTGAGCAACACCGCCTAAAGGGCTTACAAAGTGAATAAGTAACAAGCATGCCACAGTCGGGCGTCTGAGCGACGCCACATAAAGGGCTTATAAGTAATTGAAATAACAAGCATGCCACAGTCGGGCATCTGAGCGACACCACATAAAGGGCTTATATAAGAATAAATCACGGTGAATATCCAGGAGGTAGAACCGTCCCAAGGATACTCATTAATACCAATGGTTAGTACACAATAATAATAATCATATTCATCATATATCACAGGTCATATTCAATGTTCTGGCTTAGTAGTTTTTCCTCCGAAGACCGACACTAAGACCGACACTTGACCCATCCCAGACAGTAGTCCTTAAACATGGACACGGCTATTCGAATAGATTTAACCTCTGCAGGGGGTGTACTCTTTACCCACGAGTAACGGATTCCTTTAGCCCATCGGGACTAATTCCGTCTACGGTCTTTCATTCGAAAACACGCCTGACCCGCACACACCAGCCGAACTTACCGGTGTCTGGAATCACCCACGACACCCTTCAAGCGAAACTCTAAGTGGGGAGGCTACAACCTCGAGTAGCATGGGATCACAAAATTTATACCGCGCGCAAACTAGGGGAGCTACCCCTTCAGCTACAACCGAAACACCCATGCCCCCGGACCAGGTGGCATGCCTACCGAATGCAACCGGTATCTTCCACCATGGCCTCTCTGTACGGTGTGTGCTAGCAAAGGGGTTGACAACTTACTGAACCGTACCCTACCTATGGCAGGGACAAGTGGTAGCACGAAACAAGTATGGGGGTTACCGGAACAAGACTCGATCTATGGTCTACTCAGGAGGTTTAAGTATTCCCTGCAAGATTAGCATAACAAATATATTTTCAACCAACAGACAGAATCACCACTCGTCATACCTCATCATTCTGTACCGGACACAGCCGTTCCGACGGAGGACTAGAGACAAGCCCGTGTCTACCCAAGACAGGGGGCTTTCCCGGATTCCTTCCGGTATGCATGAAAGGATATGACGGTGACTACTATCACAAACATATCAAACTCCAATAGCATGAAATCATCAGTATGTACTCATGAGTATGAACATATCCTCACATAAAATAACGGATTCTCCATGTCGAGGTGGTGTAGTAACCGTGTCAAATAACGCACACCATATTATGCCAGGGTTCAGAATGCTTGCCTTCAAGTTGTGTAGAGGCAGGGTGCATCCTAAAACTTTTGAAAGTTTTCTTCTTCTTCAAAATCCTATTTTGAAAATATTCAAATTAACCCATAGTTTCAAAACAGTACAAAAACATTATCTGAATTTTTTTCAAATAAATACTAAAATAAACTAGACAAAATTTGATGAAGGTAGGAAAAGAATCAACTCATTTGGAGTTATATTTAAAAAGTTATAGTCAGTCAAAGTTTCAGTCAAATTCTGTTTTTTTTAATAAAACAGAAAAAGAAAAACGATTCGAAAACTAAACACGTCGAAGGCGTACTCTGGGTTTACGTCTTCACTTATTCCAGCGTGGACAGCGCGTGGGTCACTGACAGTGGGTCCACGGGGCCCACTGGTCAGGTTTGACCAGTCATCTCCCGCCTTCCCTCTCCTTTGGCCGAACGGAGGCGGAGCTCCGGCGATCTTCACCGGCGAACGACGGCTCCTCGAGGGCATCTGACGGCAGGGATGGATCCGCCAGTTCAGGGTGGTCCTCCCGGTAGTCGCTAGGTTGGTAGGGGTGGAGGGGGTCGCCGGTGGCGAGCTTCGCGGCGGAGATGGCTTCGGGCATGGTTGGGGATTTGGGCTATGGTGGCTTCCGATCATGGCTGAGGGTTTGGGCGGCTCCGCACGATCCAGGGGAGGAGGATGGAAGCACGGGAGGGGTTTGGGGGCCTCGGTTTTGGCCGGATTTCACTGGAGCGTGGTGGTGGCTGAACCTGTCGGAGTTGAGGAAGATGACCTTCTCCCGTCGTACTCTGGCTATGGGGGGCTCTAGAGAGGTGGTGTGAGGTTGCTTGAGGGCCTGGACGAGCTCGGGGGCTCCTTAAATAGCGCAGCCATGTCGGTTCCGCGGCCGTGGATAAGGTCGCTGGCGAACCGCCGTTCTGTAGCGGTAAGGGCGACGTGGCGGAGACGGGTGCTAGAGTACGAGATCATGGATGAGCTCAGGCTGTTCCATGAGCGAGCTGGCGCGCTGGTGTCGTTCGGGCAGCGCCGTCCACGGCAGGGGCTGTTGTGGCCGGCCGCTAGCCCCCATGGCCGACCTGAAGGCGGCGCTGTAGGGCTCCAGGGGCTGGCTTGGAGGGTTCCGACGTGTGGACGAGAGCGGGTGTGGCTCTTCAGGCGAGCAAGGGCCAGGGGCACGACGCGGCGGCTCGGGCGCAGGCACGTGCAAAACGCACGCTCTGGGCGCGCCCAGTGCACGCACGTTATGTGTTTGCTGAAATGCCAGCGTGTGCTAGAGGGCGTAGGAGAGGCTGGGGTTTAACAGGTCTAGGTTAGCGTCATCTAGGAGCTTAGTGGACATGCTAGTTTGTCCAGAGGTGCAAGGTCACAGTGCAAAGACAAAATCATGCCCAAACTGTCCATGCACTCAAGGTGTTTAACAGAATGCCAATGGCATCTAGGTAACTCTTGGGGTGGCCAAAATCTCCAGATCATAGTCTCTTTGGATGATAAAGAGGGTGGTAAAGTTAGCTTGGCAAAACTAGAAATTTGTTAGTGCAAGATTTTATGAAAACTAATTCTGGACAGAAAGTTAAGGGCATCATTTTATGGACCAAAAATCTTCCAATGGGCCCAATCTCCTGGACTTAAGAGTTTGTTATGATGTACTACAAGCAGGAGAAAACCCATGGTCACTAGAGCAAAAATAATTAGGGATGCAGTAGAAAACACCCAACTGGGCCAGAATGAAGATGAGGTTGATTCACTCAAATTTTTCAAGGAACCTCAATGGGTTTTTGCATAAAGTTAAATTATATGTTACTACTAACATCCCATAATTTTGGTGGAAGCTTTAAAGAAATATTTAAATAGGCTGCAGTGCAAAATTGCCCACTGGACCAGATTTGAAAAATTGGTGTAGAGCTCAAAATATCCAATGAATGAAATATATTTTTGCATAAAAGTGATTTATAAACCTCACATGACATCCCCAAATTTTGGTGAAAGTTTTAAATAAATCTATCAAAGGGTTGCAGTGCAAATTGAGCTCTGAAACTTAAGAAAATTTATTTTTCACAGAAATAAAGTTCAGGAAAAATAAATTTAGAAATAATCCCACTGATCAAAAAGAAAAGGTCTTGGGAAGATAAACAAGTCCAACAATATATTAGGAAAGTTTTCACTTGGGGTAAAAACTCCACAATATCAAAGAAAAAACTGTTTCTGAAATCAAAGAAAATCCAAAAAAATGAAAAATTAAAATTCCTGGCAAAAAAAATTTGTAATCAAATCCTGTCCAAATTTTTGGGTGTCACAGAGAGTCACCGATTGGAACATCGAGCTACAGGCATTCCAGTTGGAGTTCAGCACAACCAGGGTCATCAAGGGGGCTGCGCTCGCTGACTTCATGGCAGAATGGATAGACGCCCCGCAGCTCGAAGAGGGCGAGGATAGATCCCTCTCGCCAGGGAGTGAAGTGCCAGATGGCTGGGTTATGTATATCGATGGCGCCTTTGCGCTCTAGGGCGCGGGGGCTGGAGCAGTGCTCATCTCACCTACTCAGGACAAGCTTTACTACGCCGTGCAACTCTGCTTGCAGCAGGGTGAGAAGGTCTCCAACAACATCGCAAGAGTACGAAGGCCTCATAGCTGGCCTCAAGGCTGTGGTGGCCCTAGGGGTGAAGCGCCTCACCATCAAGGGCGATTCACAGCTCCTCGTCAACTTCTCCAACTAGGTGTACGAGCGAAAGGACGAGCACATGGAAGCATACCTCGCGGAGGTGCGCAAGATGGAGAAGCAGTTCTTGGGCCTGGAATTGCAGCATGTGCCTCGTGGCACCAACAAGGAAGCCGACGACATCGCCAGAAGGGCATCCAAGCGGCTACCCCAAGATCCTGGCATCTTCGAGGAGCGGCTCTTCAAGCCATCGGCAACACCACCGCTTTCAAGAACAGCGCTGCCTCGGGAGGAACGCCCTCAACCACCTGCCTCGGGAGCCCCGGCCTGTGGCCCGACCTCAAGAGCATGCTTGCTCTTGGCGCTCGAGCCTCAGGAGGGGTGCTGGACCAAGGAATTCAAGGAATACCTGACGCAAGGGACGCTCCCGGAGAAGGAGGAGGACGCGAAGCGTGTAGCCCGACAGGCCACGGCATACTGCATCCACGACGGTGAGTTGTACAGGAAGCGGCCAGATGACGTTTCCCTGCGTTGCATCTCCAGGGAGCAGGGAAAGAGCAGTTGGCCGACATACACGGCGCGGACTGCGGGCACCACTCGTCATCACGGACCCTTGTCGGTAAGGTGTTTCGCAGCGGATTCTACTGGCCTACGGCTCTCAACTACGCGACTGAGCTGGTGAAGTCTTGCGAGGCCTGCCAGTTCCACGACAAGAAGATCCATCAGCCGGCTCAGGGCCTCCAGACCATCCCACTCACGTGGCCATTCGCGGTCTGGGGACTGGACATCTTGGGCCCGTTCCCTCGAGCGCCTGGGGGCTACCGCTACCTCTATGTCGCCATCGACAAGTTCACCAAGTGGGCAGAGATAGAAGCCATCTGCACCATCCTGGCCGGTTCCGCGGTCAAGTTCATCAAAGGTCTCATGAGCCGATTTGGGGTCCCCGGCCGCATCATCACCGACAATGGCTTGCAGTTCACTAGTAACCTCTTCAAGACATATTGTGCTAACCTTGGAACGCAGATCTGCTACGC
Source organism: Aegilops bicornis (assembly GCA_021605145.1). Classification (NCBI taxonomy): domain Eukaryota; kingdom Viridiplantae; phylum Streptophyta; class Magnoliopsida; order Poales; family Poaceae; genus Aegilops; species Aegilops bicornis. Next base: position 596,718,534 of record CM038669.1, on the reverse strand, counting down.
TTCGGTGGCGCACCCCCGGAGCAATGGCCGGGCCGAACGCGCCAATGCAGAGGTCCTGAGAGGCCTCAAGACCAGGACCTTCAAGAAGAAGCTCGAGGCCTGTGGCAGGGGCTGGCATGACGAGCTCTAGTTCATGCTGTGGTCCATCCGCACCACCGCCACAAAGCCAACGGGCGAGACCCCATTCTTCCTCGTCTACGGAGCTAAAGCGGTTCTCCCTCACGAGGTGAAGCATCGCTTCGCGCGGGTCCTGGCGTTTGATGAGACGCAGTAGGACACCATGCGGGGGATGGACCTTGTGCTAGGGGAGGAACGCCGCCGTGAAGCCACGCTGCGGGCGGCAAGATATCAGCAGGCACTGCGATGATACCACTGTTGCAGTGTCCGCTCCAGGACGCTTGAGGTGGGTGACCTCGCCCTACGCGGGTGCTCTCCAGGGAAGGGTTGCATAAGCTCTCGCCCATGTGGGAGGGCCCGTTTAGGGTCGCCCACGTCTCCAGGCCTGGCGCCCGGCGTGCACAGAGGCAGGGCGGGTACCCATCCAGAACGCCTGGAACATCCAGCACCTCCGGAAGTTCTACCCATGAAGAAAGGCCCTGCGCTTGTGAAGAAGGCCCCGTGCCTGTGAAGGTATCTACTCGCGACACTCTCACGTAATAATGAGTGGGGCTGTACACGCCCCGGAGTCTCAGGAGTGCCGCCCTCGGGCCTCTGGGGCTCCCTCCCACGTCCTAGTGGCAGCAGTTAGCTCCGCATTGGTGAGAAGAAGACTAGACTAGGTGTTGGACGTGGGTTTTCATTTGCTTTCTGTAGTTGGCTTGCCCCTCTTTAGTCGAAATTTGCTTTCTGGTGTTGCTCACTGATCTTGTTTCGTCGACTTCTGCTTCTGTTTTTGCCTTCGGTTCTTCGTCTGAGCTGTACCCTCTCTCCCATCCCTCGCGAGGGGGCTGGACAGGTGCTCTCGTGCCCTCGTGAGAGTCTTGTCAGTTTTTTCGCGAAGCACCCTCGTTCGAGCCGCAAGATGGCGCACCTCTCTCAATCCGTACCCCTCGGGTACCGTGATACGAGGCGCAGGGTCATGGCTAGAGGCGCCTGCAACCAGGGCTTGGATCTCCTAACAAGTTTCTTCAGTTCCTCCTTGCCAGGTACTGAGAAACGCGCGCCTCGCGAGGCGGAAACTACTTCAAGCGCATCAAGTTAAGTTTTTCCTACATGCCTATATAGAACATTGATATTGCGACGCAGCACGGGAATGATAAACACAACATAACAACTTGGAAATCATAGTTTGTTGCACGCCCCCACGGGGCCCCATACTTATCTCTCTCAATGCAGGAAGGAAAAGAAGAATGAAACAAAAGCGGCGCGTGCCCTCGCAGCAGCTCGCGAGGACGGGCCCATGGTGCTCTCCCGAGCTCAGTCGGACCCTTCCTCGCACTTCACTAATGCACGACGGCGAGACGACCCGCTGCCACCTTCGAAGCAAGTGCGGCGGCTGGTCGTAGCCACCGCTACTGGAGCTGTCGCCAGAGGGAGAACCACCATAGCTAGGTGCGAGATCGTCCTCACCCTCATCCCGACCGTCACCAAGGCCAAGCACTTCGTCGCCGTCGTTGTCCTCGGGGCAGCACCCTGCGCAGCGGCCATCTTCTCCGAACACCCTCACGTAGAGGGTCGCGTTGCCGTAGTACTTGAAGTGGAGGGTGCACCGCCTGCCTAGGCCACGCGCGTGGGCAAACGTCAGCCAGCCGTGAGCCAGAGCCACATTGCCAGCGACGGAGGTCTTGACCGCGACCCACGGAGCTTTGCTGCAACAGCCATCCGCCTGCAGCCAGAGCCCGCCTGGACCTGTGGCCGGTAGTTCGCCGACGAAGAAGCGCGGGGGCTGAAGCCAGGAGCCGACAGGGTTCTCCGACCACACAACGAATTCCGGCAGCACCTCCGCTGAGTTGAAGCACGGCCGGGGAGGCCGCGCGACCATGGCGCGCCTCCCTTCATAGACGGGGATGCTTCGACATGGGCGGCTCCCACCACGCGAAGGAGCACCGCCGCGGCCGCCGGGAGCCGCGGCGGGGGTCGCGGAGTGCTTGCGAGGACGACTGCGTCCACACTTTGGCGGCGGAGAGCCGGGCCCCTCCTGGCGAGCCATCCCCTTCTCTGCGGCCGAAAACCTCTTCGCAGGCGCCATGGTGTCCCTACTGGCAATGGAGCGAGAGAGAAGAAGCGAGCGGAATGAGAAGAGATGGGCGACGGGGGCTCTGCCCCCTCCTCTTTTATAGCAGGAGAAGGCCAACCATCGCCCCCCACAATCATAGGTAATGATGGGTTTTCCTTGCATATAGCAGGAACTCGTCAAGTCGGGTAGTTGCCGAGGCAGCATGGGGAAGCAGAGACGCCCACATCCAATCAATCGGCACGTGTCGACCAAGGCCGCAGGCTATTGGGGCCCGCGGCGCTTCGCACTTGCCCTTTGGCTTCGCCTCTAAGCCAAGTCCGAGCGCGCCTTGGGCCCAGGGGCTACTGTCGGCGTTCTGGAACGGGGGTCCCTAGACTTGCCTGCCTGCGGCCCACAGCATGGCTCCACTCGCGGCCCAGTATGGCCCGCCTTCACCAGAAAACACCCAAGACCCTCGCGAGGGTCCAAGCCTCGTGAGGGGGACGACGTAAGACCTCCTCGGGAGTGGCCTCACCAGGCTGGCTCGCGAGGGGCGGAGAGATCAGGGCAAGGCGAACCTCGCGAGGTTCCAATGACGTAAGCCATGACGATTAAGGCCAGGCGGGCGCCAGCACGCACTGTGTCCTCGCTTCCTCTTTGGTGCTAAGGAGGCAAGTGCAGGCGATGAGTACCGAGGCATCAGGAAAAGGTTTCCATATCGGTTCAATGAGACCAAGACCAGCCGGACGGCAGGACGGAGGTCACCGTGGAGCCCAAGACAGCGTCACCACCGAAGCTTTTGGCCGGCGTAGACCACCTTTAGTTAGGATATCTTGTACTAGATGTCCCCCTTTAAACTGGCCATTGTTGGATCCCTTCCCGCTCACACTACAAAAAAATACACTTCCGTGATGATACGTGTTTGTCATAGTAGGTCACGTTTTTTGTCATGCATGTACATCCATGACAAATGTATGACAGAATCAAGATAGTCATACCTGTGCTGTCGTAGAAGTGTTCGATGACATTACCAAAATTATCATCACGGAAGTGTCCACTTCCATGACGATAAATTGCGCGTCACAGAAGTGCTTTCGTCAAGGGTGACCGACACGTGGCATCCACCGTAACGGAACGCCGTTAAGCTATCGGGTCGGGTTTTGGATCCGATAACCGTTAACAGCCCCGACCAATGGGGATTTTCCACGTGTAAAATCATCATTGGCTGGAGGAAACACATGTCGGCTCATCGTTGGGACAAATGTCATCCACTCATTGGATGTAGGCGCCTATGATACGTCGACACATGGCACGACCAATCAAGTTTAAATGGGCCGGCCCAACTAAAGGCCCACAAGATTTGGCGGCCCATAATGGGCCGGCCCAGTTAAAGGCCCACGAGATTTTGCAGACTATAATGGGCTGGCCCAGCTAATGGCCCACAAGATTTCGCGGGCCCTAATAGGCCGGCCCAGGTAAAGGCCCACAAGATTTTTGTGTGCCATAATGGGTCGGCCCAAGTAAAGGCCCACAAAATTCTTGCGGATCATAATGGGCCGCCCAAAAAAGGCCCACGAGATTTGCCGACATTAATGGGCCGGCCCACCGTAGGCCCACAAGATTTTGAGGACCCTAGTAGGCCGCCCATTAATCGGCTGCCATGTTTCGGCCAAATGTCGCCCATAATTGATCCGTCCATTAATGGCCTGCCACGTTCGAGCCTAGTAATGGCCGATATAAGATCCGCCCGTTAAATGCCTCCCACTTTCTGCCAAATCACGGCCCAGATCAGGTCCTGACCTTTAAGAGGCTTTGGGCTCAATTATGGCCCATATCAGATTCGGCCCGTTGACTGGACGCTATGCTTTTGGGCCCACTTGCTATAGGCCCATTTAGTAATTTGTCCTGATATTAGTTTCGGCCTGTTAAGGGCCTATTTAACATTTCGGCCCTATATTAATTTCGGCCTGTTAAAAGCCCGTCATATAGTTGGGCCTAACTACGGCCCGGTTTGCATCTGGCCTGCTCGCAGCCGATATCTGATTGGGCCAAACAAGGATCGAGACAACTTTGGCATGTAAAAAGCTCGTGAATTGATTCGCGAAATCATGGGCCGGGGTCTATTTCGCTATTCTAAGACGCTTCGTGCCCAAATTTACTTCTCAGCCTCCCAAAAGCCCATTGAGTTTTCTTGCGAAAAGAGGGTCGGGGGTTACTCGGCCTATTAAAGGCCCGAATCTACTAGTGGGCCAGTTTGACGGGGCCCATGATGCGGACCATACATCGTGATTGCATGATGGCCTGATTATGTACAATAATTTTACGGTTTGGCCGGTTTACTGCGAAGACAGGATATATATACAGTAAAATAACTGCAGCATCGTGAATAAGAAAAAACCTAGACTATACAATAAAGAAATTACGGCATATTACATCCATTGGGCATCAAAGTTCGCCACTATGATAATAAATCACAAGCGGACAAGAGATTACATATACACCGGGCATCAAAGATCGCCACCGATTGCAAATAAACACGCCGACAAAATAATATACAAAACCGACAAGCATTTCAATAGAGTTCAAGAAAGGTTAGCCTCATTGGGAGCCGGAGCGCAAGCAGTGAGCAAGATGATGAGATGCGCTTGTTCAACACTTATATCTTCCTCACTCGAAGATAAACAAGCGAGATAGATGATAGGTTTTGCACATAAAAGTATCGGTCTTGACAATTCATCACATTTCTTCTTGTGAATAAAGTGACACAGTTTAAAATTGCATTAACACAATATGGTATTGTTCAGGTCAAGACATGGTAGGAATTGACATTGTGAAGGAGTTGGCAGCTTCACGACACCACTGGATTACAGACCAAGAACTCATAAGTATCAATGGTTAGTGTGCTGTCAATTTGTCCCATTTCAGATTGGCAAATAAAGAGGCGGTTTAAATAATAGTAGAATTATATGACATTGTTCATAGTTAAGACATTGCAGAATCTGACATTGTGCTGTAGTGGGTAGGTTCACCACACCATTGGATTACGGATGAAGAACAGAAGCATACATGCAGTGGAAAAGAAGATCACTTGCTCTGTATAGTTTAATTTACATGGTATGAAGAAGGAACTTGGTTGTACAACTGAAAACTTAAATTGAGAAGGACAAACTTTTGTTTATGAACTACATAATAAACTTTAAACATGCAATTTGATGCAAACACCAAAAATAAACAGCTGTTGCAGTCATGCCTAACCAAATATACACAACAAAGTTTGAAGGCTTGAGAAGGACAAACTTACATTATCGTGAAGACAGGCTCTATAAAGCCCTTGTCCATGCCGATGGGGAAATTCAAGAAGTTTAGCATAGAATGTTATTCATAAGCATTGCCTTTATTCTACATTTTGTTAAGAGTAAATATAGATGTGATAATATACGAAAAAATGGAGAATATTTAAGATAAGATGAAGAGTGATGCTACATAACCAAGTAGATATAAATGTATGTGCAGCGATACAGGCAAAAGGCACAGCCAAGAGCAATGCACAGCTAAACTTCTTCAGTACCAACCTTATGGTAAGAGCAAATATAGATCTGATGTGTAGAAAATGGAGGGCAAAGGAAAATAAGCTGCAGAGTGATGGTACATGAACAACTACACATCAATATAAGTACAATCGATAAAGGACAACATGTACTTACAACAACAATGCAGAGCTAAAAAATTTCATTGGCATTGGATATATTCTACACTAATGTAACCATTCATACAGATCAGATAATTTGGAGTGAACAATTGATAAGCAAGCTATCATGCATACTGCTGTCACATAATGAACCAGGTATGTATGCAAGTACAGTGATATAGGACAATGGGTACTAACAAGAGCAAAGCAGCAGGCAGCATATTTGCGATATCTTGTCGTTCTTTTCAAACCGGAATTCTTCTTCGAGCTGATTTCCTGCAAAAAAGATTCGTAAGGCACATGCGGAAAAGTAGAAGTTCAAATTGTCATGTGATTTCATAGACAGTACCTCATCCACAGGAGAACGAGACCAAAGGTATAACAAGGTTTTTCCATTCAATGTCTTCTAAATTTAGCACAAGATACTTCACTGGAAATTCGTTTATAGACTTGCCATCAAAGTGTGATTTCCTCAGGTAACACCGATACTGCCGCAATGCTTCCTTGAAAAGCACAAGAAAGCTTTGCTCGTCATGACTATCCAGATTGACCCTCCCCTAGTTACAACAATGTAATGTAAATCATTGATGTGTTCGATCAGCAGAAAACGGGAAAATAATAACCATGAATAATAGCACTTACACGTAAGTTGGACAGGAAGATGTGAAAATGGTATTTGTCTTCACTATAATCTTCCCATGATGGGAATATATGCACGTAGTCCCTAACAACATTTAAAGCATTGTCTTTTAAACTGGGAATAAATGGAATGGGGTTCCAATCTGCAGGAATTGGCCGTCTCTGCAGTTGGGATAGGTCTTCTCGGTGGGCTTCTTTGTACTTTTTCTTTGGAGTGGGATTTTTACGTGGTATGGCTGGTGCTATGGCAAATGAAATCGGTATACCTTTTTGGTCGGAGTGCAGGTCCTGTGGTGGGGCTAGTAGTGTGGCCAAGAAGTATGGGTACAGTCTGCTGAGTCAGTCCTAAGTTTGTGTCACCGGTTGTACAGCCAATATAAGTGGGCGTCATTCGATTTCTCCAAAGACCACTACGTTTTTCAAGGACTTTGCTGGTGCTCCTTCAGGTTTGGCAATCACCCTCTTCCTTTTTGATGTCTGATGCACAAGAAAAGCATTTGAGTGGAAAAACATGGTATGACGACAGATGGAATATGTATTGATAATGGATGGGCATAGCATCTCGAGTTATATGATGAGTATAAGCAGATGGTGGTGCAACAAAGTAGAAGAAATGCAAGACAACATATGCAAGATACGCGCAATCAATAGAACCTTGCCAAATTAGAACAGACACCTTGATGGGTGAACAGGACAGGCCATCTTCCTTTAACTCCTCGAGGTTAGAATAGTCATTAGAATGATATTCTGAATAAGAATCAACAGGTGGGGAGCGTATGAGTTTCATTGCTTCCAAAATGGCACTCAATGCCTTGGTGCCAATTTTGTAAGTCATTGCAGTGTTCCACAATATTCTTCTGATGCACGGATTCTGATATTCACTGTAATTGCGTATAATATCTGAGAACCATGAAAACATAAATAGTTGTGAGATTATCTTTGTAATGCATATGATATTCTAATATAGGGCGCCCTGTAAACACTTATGTGCTATCAACTGGATTGTGATGAGAGAGCTCATGTGTGCTGTAATATCGTATGCGTGCATTTATATAATCCGCACAAGTACACAAAAAATAGGCTCCGTAAGTAAGGATAGCTGGCGGATGATAGGTTCATAATATACTGTATAGATAGTTTATTGCCAAACCATGATAACAAGAGCACACACCAACTAGGCAGATCATAGTGTACATAATAGGGTACACCATATCCACGATATATAAATCGGGAAAGTGGAACCGGCTTGAAAATACGGTGTTGTATTGCCGCTAGTAATTGAAAGCCTATCGATCGCAGACAGGCCAAAGACTATCGAACATGGTAAAGAAGAGCAAGCAGATTTTGGATAATAAAATATTGGTTGCGCAGTGCCCACACATGATGAACCGGGCGCATTAAGAATGCAACTCCCACTGTCTCGACCATTTCGGCGGTTGGATGAAGATCCTACGCCTCCTAACCCTTCTTCTTCCTCGTCTGTGATTCTTCCCATATAGAACACCGCACGGGTCAGCCGGGCGGACCACCGCCCCCACCTGTGTTCCTCCGCCACCCCCACCCCCCACCCGCGTCGAGTTTTCTTCGTTCGGCGAGGCCGCACAACCACCCGAGCCCCTTTGATCGCACCGGCGAACTCCCGCGAGCTCTGAAAAATCGACTGAACCAATTTTGAAATTTAGTCTACTGTGATTTAACTAGTGTGGAATATAAAAGGGGAAAACCATAAGCATTGGGAGTATAGTGTTGAGCGTGCCATGGCGGATCTGAAGGTGCAAACCGGACAAAGCCAACTTCGCAACCAAGACAAGAAATCAGAGTAAAGCAGTGGCGATATATTTTCTTGCTGCGATAAATAAGTTGAGAAGATACGAAAGAGTACCGCCTCTGGTGTGGCGCCGTGTATGCATCTGGTGAGAATTTGACGATGTTGCGGTAGCGATGGCTGTCAGTGGCGTGGAAGCAGATCTAGGAGGGTAGACAGTGGCGGCGGGGCACGGTGGACGAGACGGTCATAGGAGCAGCGCGGGCAAGGTGGACGACGGCGGGGATGAAGCGAGAGGACGGGATGCAAGGATCCCGGTCCAAAGGCGTGGATGAGAGAGGTCGATCTCTTGTAATGGACAGCGGCATCGGGGTACCAGCTCCGGCATGGTAGAGGAGGACGGCGGTGGATGGGGTGGCGGACGGCAGCGGACGGAGGAGGGTGGGGTGGAGAGGGTGTTTTGGCGCCCACGGAGTACGAATGGGGAAAAGGGAGGTAGAGAGGAAGGGGGGAACCATGTAGTCAAGGCGCGCTTGTCTCAAATGCGAGGAAATTTACAAACTTAGCCCCCGTTTCAAATTTCTACTACATCACAGCAACATTAGTCGGTTGGGGATAGGACGGTAATCTCGCATACACCGAATATTTGCCCACGAGAGTTTGTTTTTGGCGCCCACCGTGTATGCATATGAATCGGGGAGGGAGTCGATTTCGGCCGAGGGCACACTGTGTTTTGGCGCCCACCGTGTATCAATCCGGGTGAGAGGCGGTTACTTCACGTTTGGGTGAAATTACAAACCTACCCCTATCGAAACCTATAGAAATCCAAATAGATAGGCTTTGCGCGCCAGTGGATAGGCAGTAGTGATTTCCATCTCGTAGATTTTGGTTTCGGTGATTCGCGACTTTCCCCGCATCGTTCAAATTTTGCATGCTGCACGTTTACCGTGCCAACTCAATTCGAATCCCGTTTGTATTCTACTATTTTTTTCAAAGTAGATCCATTTTCAATTGGAATTACATTCTATATACATCATTTTTTACATATATACTTTCAAAAGCACAACACCATTTATACATAAATATGGTTTACAAATGGCATGATCTCAGATTCATAAGGTTGTATCCATCAATTTGGATTTTCAAATATTTGAAACCACTTTATGTTGAAATCCAATGTATGCATTCCTCGCTAACTGTCTCCAATTAATGTGTGTTTCATGCGGGTTTTTTTTAACTTCTCAAACATGTATAATGTGTTTCACACACGCAACATATAGTGCAATCCCGTTTAGACACTAATTGCATATAAACCATGCATTGTTTGTAGTTGAAGAATCTATGGATCACCAATATTGGTAAACTATATAACATTACACGTGTGCCCAAATTCAAATGAATATGCATGTTTGATACACCAATTTGCGTTATGATATTATCGATGTCGTGATCTCCAGTTTAAATATTTGAATCCCCTTTAATCTAGATATTCGTCTCATATAGCTATCAATCATGCTTATATAGGACTATCTATCTGGACCTATACGCGTTCATCGTCTCTCAGGCATCTCTCGTGCTACCTGTATGTCGACAATGATCTTTTATCTTTGTAACACACTGACGGTACTCTCTCCATCGACCTTCATCACTCTATCTCTCTCTAAGTATATCTCGCTCCCTGCTATGTGTCTCTAGCTATGATTCTCCATGTGGAATCTCTTTCTCTCACAGAAACACAAAACTTTGTCTCCCGGGGTCTCATTTCTCTCAACTATTCCCATGGGTGCCACTCGCACACCCCTCATACAGAGATGTCTTTCGCTCCTTAGATATGAGAACATATGACTCTTCCTCTTCAATATCTCTTTCTCACACACAAACACAAACTCTGTCTCCCAGGGTCTCATATTTCTCCATTGTTCTCTTGTATGTCGCTCAAACACACCCTCTCTCCCTAGAGATATCTTATGCTCCCTCATATGTCTCTCTAGCTATCACTCTCGTTGTGAAATATCTTTCTCTCTCTCAGACACAAAACTCCGCCTCTCTGGATCTCATTTCTCTCTGATATTTGTTTGTACGTGACACACATGCACCCTCTCTCTATCTCTCTCACACCCACACACATAACCCAGCCTTCTGATCCACTCGACTCCTATCTCTAGCGCACACTAGCTAGCATCTTTATCTTTCTATTTATCTGTTTCTCCATCAACCTTCTTTATCACCCTCACTCTTGATTCCTATCACGCACACTACATATGTTTCTCTCTACATGCATGCAGTCAAGTGCCCTCTCACACACATATATAACTTCAACCTTTGAACCAATTCGACGGTCATCTCTCGACACCCAAACTAACGGATGTCTCTCTAGCTAGCATCTCCATCTCTGTATCTATCTCTGTAGTTTCTCCGTCAACATTTCTTTCTCGCACGGAGTCTTGCTTCCTATCACCCACACTATATATGTCTATCCATACATATGCATTTATAGGTTGATCTCTTTTGCACAATCGTTCTGCCTCACCCCCTCTGCTCGCCATAGATGCATGCTCCAGCCCACGCCACTATCTCTTAAAGACAAAAACACATGCTCAATTGTCGGGCCTTCTTCCCTGCATTCTCACATGCATGCATATTGTCATACCGATCCGTCTCCCCCATGTAGTTGATCTTAGGACTTATGTCTTCTTTCTTTTATCTCGATCATGCGCGCGCGCACACACACACACACACACATCTCACACATGCACGTTCAAGGTCTCTATGTCTCCATACGTAGTTAATTACCCTCAATCCTAACGCCACACCGAATCGTTCTCCTCTTTTGTGCACATAACTTCCGCCTGGATGGGCAAAACACACACTCACACTTAACAATCTCCTTCTAGCTACCCCCCCCGCCCCGCGCGCCTCTCACTCTTCCCCTATATCCCCGAAACCAATAAGACCATCCCTTTGTTTAATTCCCGCCTACATGCACCATCGATGTATAGTAGTCTTCCGTGGTGTCTCTCGAACAAACACGTTCTCTCGATGTCGACTCCTCTCATGCACACGCACCTTATCTTCCCTCCTACGGGCATTTTCTCTCTCGCACCCCATCGTTGGCGGCCTCTGCCATACACATCACCTCTCTATGATGAAGCCATGCACACTTAAATTACATCCGCCACAGAGGACCCTGGGACACACACACACGCACCCCCCCCCCACACACACACACTAAGACTCCATCTCTCTCTCTCTCACACACACACACACACAAACACACAGACACACCCCCCCACACACACACACTTAGACTCCATCTCTCTCTCTCACACACACACACAAACTAAGACTCCATCTCTCTCTCCTCTCTCTCTCTCACTCTCTCTCTCTCTCTCACACACACACACCACACACACTAAGACTCCATCTCACACACACATGCTCTAAGCGGAGCATTTGTTCCTACCACCCTTCATCCAACCTTACCCGTATGATAAACAATCACCTTTATTTACTTGCATAACATGGACAGATTCCACTTTACTTTATTAGTCAGCAAACTTATCATCTCAGTATACCCTTATAAAAAATGAGTTGGCGATGATGGTGTGCCTGCCATCTTGTAATACTGCACCGTATGATCTATATCCCATTTGATAGGAAGCAAACTATGATAATTTTACAAAAGATACCGCACCTCTCTCCACATCATTATCTCCCTCAACCTCATTGCTCAGCAATTAAAAAAGGAATAAGTCTCGAACAATCTAGCATGCATGGTGGTCAGCCGCGCCGGGCGCCTGGCCCATCCCCATGCCTCCACCCATTCCGACCACCACGCTCCACTCCTCCTCGCCATATCTCTCATCTTTCATTTTTTCGATGACATTCTCGAGATACCAGTTTTCCGATAAAATTCTCGAGATATCATTAGTTTTTACACATGGGATTACTCCTGCATGGGTCAATCACAACAGGTGTTTTGTAAAAAAATCATATTGATGTTCCGTGCAATGCACGAGAATCTTGCTTGTAATTATATAACGCAAATCACGAAAGGAAGTGACATTTTTGACACAACCACGTTAACATGGCCACGTAAATCACGAGCAGGAAGGAGAAGGGAAGCGGTCTATGGAGTAACGCTTTTACCACAATTTCTTAGGAAATCGATGCAATAATTGAGTAGTTTTGCAAACTACCATTACTACTACACCAAACGGTTCAAAACCTATACTCCTTGCCGGTAGCGCTTCCCGCGTGAAACGGTCAGCGTCGCTGGAGCGTCGATGTGCATTAATGCCCAGCCAGAGCGGAGGCGACCTCTCACCGGGCGCCAGCTTTGAAGTGGCGCGACGGCCGAGAGCGCCCGCTTCCGGTGCACGCGATCGCTCACGTCGAGATCGCCATAGGCCCTGTGTTGGATCCATGGGTTAGAGTTAGTTTGAGCTAGTTGGTGCTCAAATAGCCCTAAAGCATCCAAGCATGAGGGTTTAAATTGGAGCAAGTTGCACCGAACCCACCAAAAAAAACCATCCCACCCAAGAGGTGCTAACTGGAGATAGTTCTCATTGGGACCACTGAAAATCACTTTTCTCTCTCCATGAAGTGCATTTATTGTCAATCTAACCCTGTCACCCAAACACCTCTTTGGCTACAGTTAGTTCAGGGTTAGTCATGAGTTAGTCTAACCTCTAGCTAAGTTAGAGTATCAAACAGGAGCAGTATAGGACATGCAAGTTTCTCAAAGCATGCAGGAAAATTTGTACGTGAAAGAATTTTTTTCTTTTTGAAAACAGAACGTGAAAGGAATTTTTTTTAGAATGCTCTTGGCATGTCGCTAACATGTGATAGTTAACCAACCTCAATAGACGGCAGAAACGCCAGCCCGCCGGACTTTGATAGAGACAAGGAGGGAGAAGCTATACAGGCTGCTGGATTACTAGAGATAGGTGTCGCACGGAAGCCAAGAAATATGGTGATAGCGTGGATTAGACATGTACTAGTATGATGTAACTACACTGGGATGCCGTGTTTCGTACTCTTCCAGTCCACTGTGGAGATGATTGGTTAATTTTATATCACTGAATAATATTAAATATTATGAGTGCAGACGCTCCACCACGAGGTTCCTTGCTCCACCATGAAATATGTAATGAATTTCGTCCAGTTTGTAGGAAAAGTTTTTGAAATGTAATGAATTTCATCCGGTTAATTTGAAATTTGCTTTGTTTGCACGAATTTCGTCCGGTTAGTTCATATAGTTGTCGAAAGGTATGCGGGCAGCATCGGATGGCATCCATCAGTGTCCTCGGACAGATGCCGGTGTAAATTTGTGGGCCAGCGCTGGATATGCCCTAACTATCATGCTATAATCACTAACAATCCTCCATTATTTGGCAGGAACAGTTATCCTCGATCAAAATCAGATCCGCGGTGTTTCGCACTCCTCCCGCGTCTGAAAGTGTAAACTCTTGCTTACATAAAAATGGAGCAAGTGGACGGCACTGTAGCATGTCATATCACTCGAACTAGCCCGCCTAACGAGCGGGAAAGCACCGCCCTCGTCATTTTGCTCTGGATTTCTATCGATCGATCACGCGAAAATGTTACGCTTCGCATGTTCTAAAGGAAAAGGCGGCACACTTACGACTCGTACGCGTCGCAACCACGACAGTCCGGCTCGCACGCCGCTCACCAAAGGGGACACGCGTTGTCTTGCAATTTCACTGACATGTGGGACCGTAATTGAATAAACCGTCGATAGCTGAAATCTAATCGCTCGGCGGGCGTCGGCTGAGAAGAGAGAAACGGGGGAGGGAGAAGAGATCGCCCGCCCGCCACGCACGGACTCCAAGAAATATATGATGATAATGTGAGGTGGGCCATGCTGGAGTCCGGACCGCTCGGAGCCCCGCTCACACCGCCTGCCCTCAAGACGCCAGCTGCCCGCTGCATGCATAGAAAGTAGTCCCCGCTTATGTGGAGGAGAGTGAGGCATTGACAAAGTCAAGGAGTAACAGTGGAGACAATAGCTTTCATAAAAAATAAACAATGAATACTCGTTGCTCGTCCTCTATATCGAAAAGAATACTTTCATTCGTCGACATGTGGGACGTCGACCATCCTGGCCCACCTGCCATGCACAAAATTATCCTGGTCTACCCCGGTCGTATCGCAGGCCCAATCTTTCCCTCTGTAAGTTGTTAGTACGAAGGAACCATCATGTCTTCGTTGAATTCCGCTTCTTCAAGTAAACTTACTATACCCGCAATACTGCTACCACACGCCAAGAGTGGGCGGCCTTTGTACCACGTCATATCACCGGAAACCCACTAGGCCAAACTAGCCCGCCTAGGTCATCTATTTTGGAACGGAGGGAGTACGTCTCTGCACTGCTATGATTTTGTGTTACACGTTCTCTGTACTTTTGCTACGATTTTCCTACCCTATTTACCAAATGAGGCCTGAATGTATGTCGACTTTTGTCTGATCGGTCGCTAAGCCTACAATTTTAGGAGCTAGGGCTATTGGTCGATCGACGAGGGATAAGTATAAGCGTACCACGAGCTCATCAGCCCCAACGTTTCTCTTCGATGAGTGTTTTGCAAGTACTATAGCTCGCATAGTAGCTAGCCTACTAACACCAAGAATCATCAAACAAGCCCTGCTGATATGATAAATAGTTCAAACTTACATCTAAGCATGCCATATATTACATCAAAAGCTGGTGAGGATACATCTGTTTCCATAACTCGGAGAGGGTTCGCATGATTCATCGCATGATTCACTATCAAACAAAAGTAGCAAGATCCGCCCACACAAGACAGTGCACTAGCCCTAAGATGGTTTGATAACACGCATTGTTCTGGTAATTAAACACAGGGCAATGCAAACTACCCTGAAGGATTAGCGCGACCAACTATTTCTTGTCATCGATCTCTCGGGCAATGACCACAGCACGGACAGCGGCATGGGAATCGATTTCTGGGGCGATGTCCATAGGACTGATCGTGACATCGGAATCGATCTCTAGGGCGATGTCCACAGGATGGACAACGGTATCGGAACCGATCTCCGGGGCGATGCCAACAGGACGGGCCACGACATCGGAATCATCAAGGACAACCACCGGCACCTGCACAACACTAACATATTAGCAAGTACATTGCAAATAATCAAAAAGCAAGCGCATTGCAAATAATCAAAAACCACAACTATGGTAATAAGCCATTATTTTTTACCTTGTGCAGCTCACCGAGGGATCTCATCCCTCCGGGGGCCATCTCCTCGTCCTCGATGGGGGCCATCACCTTGCCAGGGGAATACTGCTTCTCAATGGCGACTATCTCCTCAAACTTGGTCTTGAGCCTCAAATAGGTGGCAATCAGAGCTCCTGGGGTAGGCATGGTGGGGCCCTTGCTGTTCTTCCAACTTTCTTTGAGGAGTTCGTCCGCCAACGTCCTCAACTCTTTGGCCAGTGCTTGTTTCTTGGAGTTCTTCGTCTCCATGGGTTGGCCCGCCAACATGGTCAACTTCGTTGGTTGGTGCTTGCTTCACGGAGATGGCTGTCTCCGATTGGGTTGTCCGCCGCAACTCTTTGCCTAGTGCTCCAGGATCCATCAATGAACTGACAAACAAAAAGCAATCGAAAGGAAACCACAATCGCAATGAAAAGCGGAAAAGAATAGGATGTGAGAATCGGTCGGTGCTTCACAAAAATAAGATTATTGGAATGAAAATATAGCAGCATAACTGATTCGCCCACCTTTCCTTCGTCGGTAGAGAAGAAAAATGGCTTGAATGAGCATTCCAATGAAATGATGGTAGCTTCGTCCAGTCCAAATTGGAGGCCACCTTACCATTGCTGGTAAAGGTGTGGGTTTTGTGATATGACGGGTCATGACTGCCACACCGGGGTGACAGGTGAGTCTGGACTGTAGCACCTCGTTGTGATTTGGTGGATGGCACGCGGCCCCGGATGCTTTGAAATGTCATTAACTTGATTTTAGTCTCTTTAGTATTTGGATCCAAGCATGGATGAGGCTAAAAAGTTTTAGTCCCACTACTTTTAGTCGTGAGACTAAAACGTACCAAAGCACTCTCTCAGGCTGGTCATAGTGGGGAGTAACTTAGACTAGTGTCATGCATATGACACTAGTGTAAGTTACTACCTCCATAGTGCAAAGTAACATAGTAGTAGTATCATAGATTGCTTCATTTATTATCTCATAGACTCATTTTGCCTCGAAAAGCACTATGTTACAGTAACATATTATGTTACCACAAGCACCTCTTTCCTCATTAAATACTTGCCACATAAGCAAAATTGTCTTGGGATGTGCTAAGTTACTACCTAAGTTACTCCCATTATGGCTAGCCTCAATATTGTGCACCGCGACCAAGGCGGAGAGGA
Source organism: Aegilops bicornis (assembly GCA_021605145.1). NCBI lineage: Eukaryota > Viridiplantae > Streptophyta > Magnoliopsida > Poales > Poaceae > Aegilops > Aegilops bicornis. Next base: position 596,701,874 of record CM038669.1, on the reverse strand, counting down.
AAACGACACAACTACGAAATTAATGCATGAGTTTAATTAGGGTAGTTTTGTAAAGTACGAGATACATTCCTCCAATCGCAAAATGCCTTGGTTCATGAGATTTGAGATTTGAGCCCTATAAACCGGAGGGGAGGGGGTACTGCACATGGTGTAGTCTAGTCACTTGTTTTTTTAACCGAAGTCTAGTCACTTGTTGAAATCTCTAGAAAGGCACATACTCCTTTCCGGTTTACAGGTCTATACTACTCCCTCAGTCTAGGTGTGTAAGTCATCTTACGAAAACCAAATAGTCCCAAAACACTTAGGCGCGGTGCATTAACTTCTACCTTGTTTCTTGTTTCTTGACATACGTATCAACCAATAAGAGATGAGAGGTGTGCATGCTTTTAATGACTTGCAATGGGTAGTTCATTGCATGGAATGCTATTAATTAGCAAATAAACATTGGTGACCCCAGAGGAAAGCGGTGCTAAGCGCGTGGACCTGCAAGTGTAATGACTATCAACCAATGGATAATGGAGTTTAATTGTAAAACAATAGCAATTTTGTCTCATGCAAGAGCATGGCTAGTACTCCAAGGAACCGCACCACGCGAGCGTTCGCAACTGCCACGTTAGGTTTGCACTTGGCTCTTCGCCTCTTTGAGAAGATGAATAATGATGTTACCCCTACTTCTACAGTATCGAATCCCCTGCTGCATGTCCGTCCACCTCGTGCGGGAGGGATAGCGTCTAGCGAAAGCTTCTACTTACTGCTCCTGCCTTTGCGTCCATGACAGGTGGGCCCCAGCAGTGGTTGGCCCACTGTCATGCAGCCAAAGGCGAGTGCAGCTAAAGCACCGGAGCTCAGTCCACGGGAGAGGGCGTCGTAGTAATCAAATTTCTCGGGCTTGTACGAGTTGACGCGACACAAAGAAAGCACTACATTCGATAAAACTCTTTTTACACATTTCAAATGGGCTACTTCGTAAGTAGGACTAGACATATTCTGCTTCGTATGTACTCCCTCCGTTCCAAAATATAAGTCTTTTTAGATATTTCACTATGAACTAGAGTACATACGAAACAAAATGAGTGAATCTACACTCTAAAATATGTCTATATACATCTGTATGTAGTTTGTAGTGGAATCCCTAAAAAGACTTACATTTAGGAATGGAGGGAGTAGTCACTTGTTGCAATCTCTAAAAAGACTTATATTTGAAAATGGGGGAGTACAACGCATGCATGCATGCCGTGACTTTCCTTTTGATACTTGCATGTGTTGATTTGATGCACCTTGCCAAATTTTGACTATAAATTTAACTAACCAAATTTTCAAGCATGTCACAAAAAATCACTGGTCTGTTTGGATTGTGACTATGTTTGTCTTATGTTGCCACATTATTTTTCCCACACTTGCCACACTTGCCTAAGCTGAGTTGCTCAAATTGTTAGACATACTTTGGCTTGCCTAAGGGAATCTTGCCACAATTTTTGTGTCTATGACATGTGGGGTTCACTGCTAATAAAAAAATTCTTGTCTTAGGTGTGGCTAATAAAAAAGACTTATATTTAGGAACGGACGGAGTAGAAAATATAAATAATAATGCATGTTGGGGAAACCCACGTTTCCACTAATTTTAGCCGTGGGCTTGTTCACAATTTTTACGAGGGGGTGGTTGTTCATTTAATGGAGGGACTTGTAGTACTACCAGACTTGAACGATACAAAGTGCGACCTGGCACACCGTAACACCACTTGGAACAAGCGGGTAGCTATCTCAAAAAACAATCAACAACTAAGAAAACCGCGACCTGGCATGTAGTATAGTACACAATTTTAAAGGATTGTTTTGATGGAGTGAAAAAGGAAAACTACCCCACTACTTATATATAGGTCGGAGCCTCCGCACTTGCTTGCTAGGGCTGCTCTATTCACACACTCTCATCCTCTCCAGATCTGAACAAGATAGGGGTAGTAACCCTGTCTTTCTCCCTTCAAAAAACACTGGCTTTCTATCCTCACCGCTGGTTACAGATCTGGACGTATCCCCCTCCGTCGGTGAAGGGGAGGAGGGGCAGCGTTTGGGCCGTCGTCGACAGCGAGGGAGGAGACCCACTGCCGGCCGCACTGTTATCTCTGGCCGAGCGCCGGCGCGGGAGGTTCTCCGATCCCTTCGTTGTTGCCTGTGGGCGGATCCGGCTTCCCGCCGCCCACCTATCCACATCCCGACGACCTTCAGGTATATCTTCGTTCGAAACCGCCTTAGCTCTACTTCCCCAGCTCGCTACGTCGCTGCATGTGCATCATTTTCTACCGCTCAGCCCCTCTCGATCGGATGGTCCAACGTCGCCTTTTCTTTCTATTGTTAGAGGTAAAGCTACTTCATGGAGTCGAATCTTGTACTCCCTCCATCCGAAAATACTTCTCATTGAAATAAAGTGGGGGTGGGGGAATTTAGTATGTACATCGGACTTGGTACAAACAGGAAGGAAAGGGGATGAAAGTAGTACAGACTGGTCATCCAACCGGTCTCTTGGTCAAAAAGGGAAATATAGGGGTAACGCTGTACACAATGGTATGACCAGGACTAGATTTTCTATCCACAAATAGGAGTAGGTGGCTAGAGTGAAAAAAAATGGGACCAACCCAGATATGTTTCTTGGATGTTTGTTTCTCGGGGCAACAAACTGTGAATCACCACTTTATGCCCCTGTTTACGTACATGGTGATGTACTGCTGGTGCACCCACTGTCCCATGCCCTTATACCAAATATTTAGGCTCCGGACGGAATAAAGGCGCAGAAAACATAGGTCTTGATGAAAATAGAGGAATAGGAAAGGAATGTAGGTATAAAACTATGGAACAGCGAACCGGAGGAAACTCTCAAGAGAATGTGTTCAGATGGACTACGAAATGTACAGATTTGTTTTTTTAGAGTAGCATGCTTGGCAGTATGAGATGCTATTTGTTTATTCAGCTGCACAGTGACTACTCTTGTCCTCACCTCACGTACCACACATAGGTTGATTTTTTTATTCGCGCAAACACAAAGACAAGAACTTTGTCTAACGCATGGCAGCGAGTGCCTGCCTCAGGCTTCCGCCCAAAAAATGAGCAGCGCGTGGATGTTTCTAATCCGATGGAATCGGTACTACCAGACCAGATTTCCGATGAAACGCTATTCACCTTTCCCATGTTCCGAACGGTTGGAAGGGAAATAATACGGTAGGAATTGTGTTCCTACGAAAATCCTGCACCAAACTTGTGAACCGAACGCAGCTTTAGCTGTTCTTAATATAATGTCCCTGGTAAAAATGAAGCCATGCCACTGTTTTTGCTCATAATTGTTTGAGACTCGACAAGTTTAGCCAAATGTTTTTGCCTGTAATTGTTTGAGACTCGACTGTTTCCTCTGTGCCTTTTTGTGCAAACAGGATATCCAATTCACACAGTTCTTTGTTGTAGACCTTTTGGTGCATCGCACAAAACTCTTCTTAAAAGAAGTGACTTTTGTGTTGTTTAACTGGAATGTCAGATGGAACAGTTGATTCATTTTGGTGCAACTGCACAAAGGGAGATCTATGTTCCAATCCTCATCATCCATATTGGCGCAATAACCTTCCTTTAGGTAAGAATGATATTTAATGCATGTGTTCATCTCTATTTTCCGACTGCCATGAGAAAATAATGTTGTTTTTTACTAGTACACTTGTACTCCCTCACTGACAAAACCAATTCTGAATTAGAAGGCCAATCATGTATTTGGTTTCACCAACTGGTGAGGAGAAAGAGAAACATAGCATGAATAGGAAGAAGAAGAAGAATAAGCGATTGCCAAAGGCGATCTTGCTTTGAAGCAGAGGCCTCGATCGAGGCTATTCAAAGGGCTCCGCAACGACTACCTTACATGTGAGACGCGATCCTCCAGGAGCCCTTCCACTTCTCATTGTCTCACTTAATTAATTAGGAGCACTTAAGTACCACTAATTTATTACTGCCTAATTTTCCTATTGGAGTTAAACAAATCTTTAGTAGGACCCTATGTTGAATCATGTACGTGTGAATGTTTGTCTATGGAGGTGAATCATGTGGTGGAGCAGGGAGGGAATATTATTAGTGTCATGACATAATAGTGCTATTGTTTTGCATGTCAATTTATAGCCATTGGTTCGATGAGGCAATGTTTTGCGTATTGTCCATCATGAATTTGATGCTACTGTTTGAGTAATATGCTAATGTCTTCCTATCCTTTCTCACTAAGCTAATGAAGGTTTCACCTTGTTCCTACTTGTGCAAACAGGGATCATGTTGTGCCAATCATACATTTTAGTGGAACTAGACAAGACAATACAATGAATCGTATCCCAGCCAGGCTTTAACTCTGCTGGAAGTTCTTGATAATCTTTCGATATAATCTCAAAGACTGGTAAACAAGAGTGATTTCAACCATACATTTGAAGTGCACAAAAATATATACTATTGTGTGATTCCAGTGAGTGCTTTATCATCTCTTATGGGACTACATTAATAAGTTTTTTTTCTCAGGTTGGTACGGGCCTAAGGCCTTCATCCATATTAGTTTGTTGTCATCTCTATTTGTATCATGCTACTGTCATGAGAAACTCCTTTATCTTTGCACTTTTAAGTTTTGCAACCTATGATAAATGGCAATGCTTTGAGTGTTGACTTGAGCTAATTGGCACTGATTAAATAAACTAATACCTCTCTTTAAGCAAGACTACTATGTTGCTAACTTTACCCATTATGATAATGAGGGTGATTCTATTTGTTAGTGCATGTTTCATCAACTAGTCCCACTATTACAGTAATCTCACTCTCTCAATATATGTGCCAACAGGGATGCTCGATTTTGGTGGAACTGCACAAAAACTTTGGGTGCTTCATTGCCTCGACAACTTCCGGCCCTTTCCTCGTCACCGCTAATATCCGCTTGCTTTCTTCCTTTCTTTGTCGGTTGCTTGGCTTATCTCGGCTTCCAAATAAAGGAAATAGTAATTGATATGCTACCTCACACAGGTTGGTACTGGTCTTTATCCTGATTATTGTGCCTGTCATATGTATTCGTAATTTGGTATTGCGCTACTGTTTGCCGATTTCTTAAAGGAGTAATTTGGAGCCTGAACTCGCAGGCAAATCATTACATCGGGTGATTTCAGTAGAACTGCACAAAATGATCAGATGGACAGGTACTTATGCAGCTGCTATGTACTCCAAAGTTCACTCAGACAAGCATCGATGTTGACAAGAAGTGCCTATATTCATTCGAGTATCAGCCGGGGTCAACCAATTGTCAAACTCCAAGAATTAGGAGAGTGAGCGCCAAAAATATTGCTTGGTGCATAGCCCAGAAAAAACGCAGTCCAGTCTTTGGTCCCAACTTGTGCCTTTTGGTTATCGATACATATGGTAGCGAACTATATGGCATGGAGTCTAAAGATTCCAGACAAGTTGGTTGACGCGTATTCATCTGGGACTTAATCAGTCTGCACGCCAAGGATGCTCCATTTTAGTTGAACTGCACAAAAAATTTGGGTGGTTCATTTTCTCAACCGCCTCCTTTCTCGTCTGCAATGTAGAATTTTGGCGAGATACAGGACCAAGATGAGCCAGTAAACTAGTTGGATGAAAGTAGTGGCCAAGTTGCTCAAACTTCCGTCGGCACGAGGCCACTATTTGAGGACAAACCTATAAGCAAAGTTCAGATTGTCTGTGCTGCCTCTTATGTACTCGAAAGTTTACTCGTACAAGAACTAATTTTAGCAAGAAGTACCTCTGATTGAACACCATTTACCAAATTGCACTTAGGTAATTAAAGTTCGTCCATGGATCATATTGGCTGTGATCTCAATCATTTGGATGCATAAACATACCGAACATGTGTATATCTGAATCTTTTTGTGAATTATGTATGAATATTGTCGTGTGATCTATCAATCATTTGGATGCATAGATATGCCGAGCTTGTGTATATATGAATCTTTTGAGTTGTTGATAGTGAATGTTGGCTATGAATATGAACATGTCCTGTGAACCTGAGTTTGATATGAATTGCAACAGAACCAGTTATAACCCTTCTCCTCCTCTCAATTTGCGACTCCACTGTCGCGTTTTCCCATCTCTGAGTCGTTCCCATCCGGGGCCTCGCCGTCGTCCACCGCCTCGCTGTGTTCGGTGCGGCGTGGTCAACAAACGAGAGTCATCGGAAGAGGACTATACGTGGAGAGCCTGACGGCTGGGACCCACGAGGTCCATGGTCGCACGAAGAAAGTTCCTCCTTATTAAGCTGGAAAAAAACGTTTCCTCCACTTGACAGCTGGGACCCACCGGCTGTATCTTTGCACGGAAGGAAGTGCCTCCTTGTTTTGCGAAAAAATTATTCATCCTGCTGATACCGGGACCCGTCAGACGGTGACCGACTTGTGGGCCTGCTAAGAGGACGGTACGCACGGCTTGGTCAACTTAATCAACAAATGATTCTAGCAGCTGGACCGTTGGATGTTAATCCAACAGCCGTGCTCCTTCTTCAACCTCTCGTTCTTGCTCCTGCTCTCCGTGTGGGCGGCATGGCCGCCGCCCAAGACCAACCAGTTGAAGTTTCCCACCTCTCCATCTGCGACTCCACGCCTGCCTTCCCCATCTCCGGGTCGTTCCGATGCAGTGCGCTTTCGACGCGGTGTGGTCAGCGTGGTCAACAACCGAGAGTCATCGGAAGATGACCGTACGTGAGAGGTCGACAAGGGGACGCACCACGCCCATGGACGCATGCATGCGACGGAACGCCGCGAGGTCAACGTGGTCAAGGAACGACTTCCATCGGAAGTATATCAGACGTGGAGAGTCTCAGCTGGGTCCACGGCCGCAGCAAGTAAGTTCCTCCTTATTACGCGGAAAATAATGATTCCTCAAACTGATAGCAGGGACCCACTGGACGGGGCACCGTATTTTGCGGAAAAAAACGTTTGCCCCCTGACTACTGGGACCCACTTGACAGGCCACCGTATTTCGCGAAAAAAACGTCCCCCCCCCCCCCCGCTGTCAGCTCGGACCCACCGGAAGTGCCTCCTTATTACGCACAAAAAAATGAATACTCCCCCTGCTAGCTGGGACCCACCTTGGTGGGAGGCTGACTTATGGGCCTACTAAGTTTACGGGGACAAAGGGCTTTGTCAACTTAGTCAATATGAACGATTCTAGCTCCAGTAACCGTACGATGTCCATCCAACGGTCGTAGTGCTTCTTCAACCTCTGGTCTTCTTGCTCCAGCCGCCCAAACCAGCGCCGGTCGTGCCTCATGCTCCTGCCTCCCGTGGCCGGCTGTGCTGCCGCGAAGGACTCACCGCCCCCTACTATTCCCACCACTGGCCAGGCCCTGCGGCGACGGCAGCCTCACATCGCAGCCGAACCAGTGAACCCTCGTACTCCTCTCCGCACGGGCTTCCACTGCCGCGTCTTCCCAGCTCCGTGTTGTCCCCTTCCTAGGCCTCACCGTTGTCCACCGCTGTGGTGCTCTCCGCACGGCGTGGTCAGCGTGGTCAAGGAACGCCTTCCATCGGAAGAGTACTGTACGTGGAGAGGCTGACACCTGGGTCCACTGCCACAGCCCAGTTTTTTTGTGATTTGCCAAGAAGTCGCTTTGTCAGGCCTGTTGGGCTGCAAATCTTTCAAGACGAGGAGAGCTTTCTTTCGACTGGCCGAGAAAATGGCCCATCAGTAATGAGAAATGGGTTGTACATTTTCAAAACACATCAAAGCGGCAAGTAGTTCCAAATATCTTTTTTCATTTCAATATTTTAAATTACATTAATTTTTATGCGTGGAGAATTTGTTGGATTTTATATTGATATACATTTAGTTTTAAAAACAGTTTGAATGTGAGTCGAAATTTCGGGATTAAAAATAGTTTGGACTGCACCGAAATATGCAAAATTTCGTATAATTTTAATCGTGGCCACAATATGGGCTGTAATGCTAACAAAAAGAATATGGGCTCCAAAAAAATCCTTAAGAATTAGCAAATGGGCTGTAAATTATTAGAAATAATGGCAGATGGGTTGTATGCTGTTTTCCACAGATTTGAGGGTTTCCTAAAAAGGTTGACGACAAGCGGTATTTGTTGGATGGCCATCCAACAGTGGTCGTCTTCTTCAATCGCTGCTCTTCCTGCTCCGGCCCGCTCAAACAAGCGCCGTGAGATCGCTGCTTCCCTCCTCCCGTGGCCGGGTCATTGCCGCCAAGCAGGCCTCACCGCCCCACCGTACTCCCATCGCTCGCCTAGCCTTCCCTCTACTCACCCACACCTGCTTTTATTCTCCAGCGACGGCAGACGAACCAGTAAACCCTTGTTCAGTCGTACTCCCCTCCGCGTGGGAAACAACTGCTAAGTCTTCCCTGCCTCCGTGTCGTTCCGTTCCTAGGCCTCGTCGTCGTCCACCGCCCTGGTGCTCTCGGCGCTCGGTCAACATGGTCAACGACCGACATGCATCTGAAGTGGATCAGTGCGTGGAGAGGCCGGCACTGGGTCCACGGCCGCACGCAAGGAAATGCCTCCTTATTACGCTGCAAAATAATGATTCGTCCACCGACATCGAGGACCCACCGAAAGGGCCTCAGATTTCACGAAAAAAACGTTATCGCCATCGACAGCTCGGACCCACCAAATATATCTTCGCACGCAAGGAAGTGCCTCCTTATTACACACAAAAAATGAATACTCCCCCGTTAGCTGGGACCCGGATAGTGGCAGGCTGACTTGTGGGCCTACTAAGTTGTGACGGGACGGAGGGCTTTGTCAACTTATTCAATATGCACGATTCTAGCTCCAGTGACCGTACGATGTCCATCCAACGGCCGTAGTGCTTCTTCAACCTCTGGTCTTCTTGCTCTAGCCGCCCAAACCAGCGCCGGTCGTGCCTCATGCTCCTGCCTCCCGTGGCCGGGTTGCGATGCGACGGAGGCCTCACCGCCCCCTACTACTCCCACCGCTGGCGGGCCATCCCTCTACTCACCCACACCCCTGTTATTCTCATGGGCGACGGCAGCCGACACCGTGAACCGGTGAACCCTCAGATTTCACGCAGGGCATCCACTGCCGCGTCTTCCCGGCTCCGCGTCGTCCCCTTCCTAGGCCTCGCCGTCGTCCCGCTGCCAGGTGCTCTCGGCGGCATGGTCAACATGGTCAAGGAACGGCTTCCATCGGACGTGGATCAGACGTGGAGAGGTCGATACCGGGTCCACGGCCGCAGCAAGGAAGTGCCTCCTTATTACGCGAAATAATTATTCCTCCACCGACAGCGGGGACCCACCGGACGGGCCACCATATTTCGCAAAAAAGCGTTTCTCCCACGATTGGGACCCACCAGCTACACCTTCGCGACGCAAGGAAGTGCGTCCGCAAAAAACGATTCGCCCTCGACGGCCGACCCACCAGCTACATCTTCGCACGCAAGGAAGTGCACGGCGGTCGGGACCCACCTGGTCGGCGTGCGTAGTGTTGTCATTCTGGTCGCGAACGGTATGCGTACATACCGCTCGATGTAGAGGCGCCGCACGTGTCGTAGATGTAGAGGCGCCGCGTAGCATGTACACATACGTCTGTGGCGAGGTGCAAGAAAGAAAATCTGACCATGTACGTGCATATACGGGCAGGGTCTCTAACACCTATCGTGCATACGTACATGGCTGGGTCGGAACGGAGAAAGAGCGTCGTCATCGTGTTCATGGGGAGCCAACCGGCTGGGTCGGAACGGATTGCGTGGTCGTGTTCATCAGGAGGGCTTGGACGGAACAGGCGATGGAAACGAGGCCTGGTGTACCGCACAACGGAGGAAACGGCCTTGTGTTCGACCGGCCACGTTCGAACGGGTCCTGTTGATCGGAGGGGCTGGCGTGCGCAAAAGCGGAGAAACGGACCTCCTACGGTCGAAACGGGGTCCCGTTGATCGGGAGGTGTGGCGTGCCGCAAAAGCAGACGAAAACGGACTTGTGTTGGAGCGCTAAGGTCTACATGGGGGTCATGTTCATCGGGAGGGGTGTGGCGTACCACAAAACGGATGAAACGGACTTGTGTTGGAGCGCTATACGGTCAAACGGGGGGGGAGGTGGCGCATCGCAAAACGGACTGCACGGGATATCGCTCATCTCCACCGTCGACCTCCTCCAGCCTCCACGGGCTCCTGCTCATCTAGCCTCCACCGCGCTACTCCACCGTTACTTGCTCAACCACCCTCCACGGGCACCCTCCACCGCTCTACTGTTCATCCAGCCCTCCACACCATGGGGTCCTGTTCAACCACCCTCCATGGCCACCCCTCCACCGCTTCTCTGTTCATCCAGCCCTCCACACCACGGGTTCCTGTTCATCCAGAGGCAACGCCACCGCCACCGCTCATCCAACCCCCCCACCCCAACGCCATCGCTCATCCTGCAGGCAGCATCGATCGGCTTCAGTTAGCAGCAGTAGCGAAGGAATCACTCCATCGGGTTCAGTTAACAGCCATCGATCGATTGGTCGGGTTCAGTAACGCGTAGCCTGTAGTGCAATTGCTCGGGTTCAGTTCGAGCCCAACACCTCGCTCGGCTTCAGTTAGAGCCAACGCCTCGCACACACGCGCATACGTACGAGAGAAACGCGCATCGCTCCGCCCCCGACCTCCCACAGTAACCGGCAACTCCCCAAAATTTTCCTCCCCCTCGCTTATACCATGGTTTTTTCCGTCATGGACGGCCCAAAGAATGTCATGCAGCTGCGTCTCCGGCCCGCCCAGGACGAAAAGCCCATTTTCTGTCATGATTTTTTGTCATAGAAGTAGGAGCCCACCACATCTATGATGATGCCGGGTTTTGTCACAATTATCATCATAGAAGTGTCATATGTATGATAGAAAAAAAATTGTTCGGCCCAAAATGTCACGGATGTGTCTTTTTTTTGTAGTGTCAATATTTGGGGAGAGGACCAGGGCCTCTATAAATAGGACTAGCCACCACAGTAGGAGGCAACTCAGCCTGAACTGATTCGGATCCATTCTCACCCACACAAGTTCACCAAGCACAAGAACACCTCTCCTCTGGAGGTTGTTCTTCCCCTTGTACCGTACATCCTCAGCCCAAGAGGCAATCCACCAAACCACACTGGAGTAGGGTGTTACACCACAACGGTGGCCCGAACTAGTATAAATCTTGTGTCTCTTGTGTTGCGAATTCGTAGAGCTAGGCTTTGAGATCGTGGCGAGGTTGAGGGTGTGATTAGGTAGGGAGAGATCTTCGTGCGCACCTCGGTGTTCGAACCTCAAGGGTTTTTTCGAAACCCGAAATCTGATAGGGCCCACCAGTCGGCGGGCCCAAGCAGCCAGCGGAGAAGCCGACCACAAGAGACACTGACGGCCTGGGCCTACACCCAGCCAGTTTACCATTGTACCCCTGGGGGTAGGCCTATATAAACTCCCCAGGGCACCCATGCAAAGTGTTTAGACCTTTAGACTACACAACCACATACATAGAGAGAGGAGAGATCTAGCCTTGCCCTTCTTCCTCCTCTAGCAAACAGCTCAAGGAGCAACTTGTAGCTACTTGTTGAGATAGTGATCATGCGGAGACCCCACAGAGCAGGACTAGGGGTGTTATCTCCTAGGAGAGCCCCGAACCTTGGTGAAGTTCGTCGGCGTACGTGTCTACACCTCATCTCGCTTCCTGGCACCAGCGACGTCTTACTATCCCCACCATGATAAGCCACCCGTTGGCATATGTCGCACCAAAACCCCGACACTTGGCGCCCACCGTGGCGCTAGGTGCACCGTCGTCCGAAAATCTGTTCTAGACGGGAACCCTCTTCCTCCCTGGCGAGTGCAGCCAGCTAGGCACGCCGGATGGCGTTTGCGCCGACGCGCTGCTTAGCACGGAGGTCGCCTGCGCGACAAGCTGCCTCGCCAACCTTGTTGGTGAGATCCGCCTCTCGGACGAGCCTGCGTCCGACACAGGCACTGACGGCCCTGAGAGCCGCCTCGCCAGCCTCCTCGACCAGCTCCAGGTCGCCAACGAGCCGGCCGTCAACTTGGAGTCGGTTGGCTCCACCAACCCGATGCTTGTCGACTTCGACACGGCATCCCTCAACGTGTTCCCCACCAATGTGGTGGTCGTTGATGATCCTCTCCCTCGCGCCGACAGCGGCGGCAGCATCGTCACAGAGGTGCTCGTCATCAGCCACGATGGAGCTTCCGGTGACGATGCCCGAGATCCGCTCGAGGCAGCGCTACGAGACCTGTCTGCACCCATTGCAGAAGACGCCGACGCCGTGACGCTGGAAGCCCGCCGCGTCCAACTCGTCGAGAGCGCCAAGAAGCTAGCCAGCATGAGACTCCTTTCGGAGGCTTACCAGCGCGAGATGGACTGCGCTGTTGGCGGCACGCCGGCTCCTGGCAGGCCCAGCCGCATCGGCACGATCCGACAGCATGGCGCAGCCATTGCTAGCATGTTCGGGGCAGACAGCCCGTCTACGCCACACCCATGGAGAACAAACAAGCTGCCCAGGCGGCAGCAGATGAGCTGGACAACCTCGAGGGCGACGAGCGTTGCCACATGACAGAGCGCGTCCAGCGGCTCATTGATGCGGCTGTCGAGCAGCAAGAAGCCGGCTGCCGCACCGAAGCACCCAACCGGCGGAACGACGACCCGCCTCCCCGCCGAGAGCATGGCGCGACATCCCGGACGCTGACTGGTGGCGCCCGCGGATGACGAGACAAGGAGCCAGCTGCAAGCCGCAGCCGGACGCACATCACCATTGAGTGTGACCAAGACGTCTGCCCATGGGTGGTGGAACAACCAGGCGACTATCAGCCTCCCCCGTGCAGAGAAAGGCGCGTCTCCCCGCTGCTTGTTGTTCATCCGAGTCTTGGTGGCCAGCTTGGCCCCCGAGAAGGAATCGAAGAGAATGATGCCCGCCACCGGATCGATCGCCTCAATCGATCCCTGGTGCTAGAAGAAGAAGACGCGCCGGGCCCGCCTTGTTTCGACCCCCGCAGCCACGACGAGCCCTTCCCCAAAGGGTTGATGCTCCCAAGAGATACGCCCAAGTACACCGGCGCCGTGAAGCCGGAAGACTGGCTGGTCGACCACTCCATAGCCGTCAACATAGCGAACGAAAACAAGCGTGCTGCCGTGAAATATGTCTCGCTCATGCTCCAAGGCACCGCTCGGACATGGCTGAACAGCCTGAAGCCCCGCAGCATCAACAGTTGGGTAGATTTCACTGAGGCCTTCATCCGCAACTTCACCAGCACGTACAAGCGGTGGCTCAAGCCCCGCCAGCTCTCTTTGTGCATCCAGGGCCCCACCGAATCAACTCGCGACTACCTCACGTGGTGGGCCGAGCTTTGCAACTCTTGCAAAGGCGTGCACGAGGTGCAGGCTATCGAGTACTTCACCGCCGGGTGCAGAAAAGGCACCCTGCTCAAGCACAAACTCCTGTGCGACAAGCAGACGACCCTCGACGAGCTGCTCATCATAGTGGACAAGTATGCCACGGCCGACTCCTCCATGAAGACGGAGATTCAAGTTGATGCATCCAGCAAAGTGGATCCTCAGGCCCCTTGGACTTCGGCTGGTGACATCAGTCGGCGTTAGCAACAAAACGACAACAAGCGCAAGGCACCACAGCCGGCTTCCACCAGCCGGCAAGTGGCTACGGTCGAAGACCAGCAGCCAGAGGGGTAGCCTGCACCCAAGCGTCAGAGAGCGGCAAGCCAAATTGGTTACCCGCTTTCTCCTATGAGCAGACCCTTGATGCACCCTGCAAGTTTCACAGCAGCGCGAAGCCGTCCAACCACATCACTCGGAAGTGTCACTGGCTCACCCGAATCTCAGAGGGCGAATGGTTGCTGCCTCCTGCGCCTGCTGGCCAGCCGCCACCACCCCCTCCTCCACAGCCGGCGGCCCGACCAGTTGCAGCCATCCAAGATGAGTACTCAGAAGAACAAGGAGCCTACGTCATCTTCACCAGTGTGGCCGACGACAGGCGCAGCCATTGCCAACAGTCTCGAGAAGTGAATGCCATAGCTATTGAAGCCCCAGAGTTCATGCCTGGTCAGAAAAGCCAATCAGTTGGAGCCGAGCTGATCACCCGAAAGTAATGCCTTCTCCGGGTTCTTACGCTCTGGTGTTGGAATCCACCTTTGCTACAGAGAGGTGAGCTCCTCGCTTCTCCCGAGTCGTGATAGATGGCGGCAGCAGCATCGACATCCTGTACCGCGACACCATGGAGAAGTTGAACATCAAACCGAAGCACATCCTGCCAAGTCAGACTGTCTTCCATGGCATAGTTCCTGGCCTTTCTCACTCACCAATCGGCAAGATCAAGATAGATGTCCTCTTTGGAGACAAAGATCATTTCTACCGAGAGCCCGTCTGGTTTGAAGTAGTTGACCTTGAGAGCCCTTACCATGCACTGCTTGGCCGACCTGCCTTGGCCAAATTCATGGCGGTACCACACTATGCTTACCTCAAGATGAAGATGCCAAGCACCAAAGGGGTTATTACCATCTCCGGAGATTACCAGAAGTCGTCCGCCTGTGCGGCCGCTAGCAGTCGGCTGGTCGAGTCCCTTGTTATCGCTGCCGAGAAGCAGCTCCTTGACCGGGTTGTGGCCATGGCCGGCAAGCAACCGGACATGTCCCCTGATCCCAAGGAGTTGGAAGCTGAAGGTTCCTTCAAGCCGACCAAGGAGACAAAGAATATACTGTTGGACCCAGAGCACCTGGAGAGGTACGATGTCATAGGTGCAAACCTCGACAACAAATAGGAAAGCGAGCTCATCGATTTCCTCCATGCGGGACATATTTTCATGGTCTCCTAAGGACATGTCGGGTGTTCTAACAGATCTCGCCGAGCACAAGCTACATGTCCGACCTGACACCAAGCCGGTCAAGCAGCCCCTCTGCCGCCTGTTGAAAGAGAAGAGAAGAATTGTTGGTGAAGAGATAGCCTGGCTCATAGCAGCCTACTTCATTATGGAAGTATTCTACCCGGATTGCCTGGCCAACCCAGTCCTTGTACTGAAGAAGAACAACATGTGGCGCATGTGTATTCATTATACCAGCCGCAACAAAGCTTGCCCCAAGGATCCATTTTCCTTGCCAAGGATTAACCAAGTGATAGACTCCACAGCCGGATGCATGCTGTTGAGTTTTTTGGATGCATATTCAGGGTACCACCAGATCAAGTTGAACCCGGCTGATAGGCTGAAGACCCCTTTTATCACACCATTTGGAGCCTTCTGCTACCTGACAATGACGTTCGTCTTGAGGAATGCCGGCGCCATGTTTCAGCGTTGCATGCAGAAGTGCCTCCTCAAGCAGCTCGGCAGAAACGCCCATGTCTTTGTGGACGATGTTGTGGTGAAGACGGAGAAGCGTGGGACCCTCCTAGAAGATCTCAAGGAGACTTTTGAAAATATGCGCCGATTTCAGATCAAGCTCAATCCAGAGAAGTGCGTGTTTGGAGTACCAGCTGGCAAGCTCTTCGACTTCCTAGTCTCTGAACGCGGCATCGAGTGCAACCCTGTGAAGATCAAAGCAATTGAGAGGATGGATAAGCCTACCCGACTAAGAGATGTACAGAAATTCACCGGCCGCCTTGCATCCATCAGCCGCTTCATCAGTCGGCTAGGCGAGAAGGCACTTCCCCTGTACCACCTCCTGAAGAAAACTACTCACTTTGAGTGGAATGACAAGGCGGATGAGGCTTTTCTCCAGCTGAAGAAGATGTTGACCCCGCCACTGCCTTGGCCGCTACTGACCGCTAAGGAGCCCAATCCCCCCAAAGCAGCTTTGTGAGTGGAGCTTTGAGTAAGGAGATCGAAAATCGCAGCAAAATGAGCAAGAACTCGTTCTTGAGCTGGTTGGTGGTTTTTTTTGGAGGAAGAAGGAGTGTGTGGTGGCTGGAATAAGTGGAGGAGAGCCACCAGGGGCCCACGAGGCAGGGTGCGTGCCCAGGGGGTGGGCGCGCCCTGGACCCTCGTGGCCAGGTGGATGCCCCCTCTGATGTGTTTTCAGTGCCAGATATTCTCAAATATTCTAGAAAATCATATTTCGTTTTCGGGGCATTTGGACAACTTTTATTTTCAGGGTATTTTTATTGCATTGATAATTCAAAAAACAGACAGAAAATACTAATTTTGCTTTATTTAATATAAATTACAAAAAGTAAAAGGAGGGTACAGAATGTTGTGATTTCTAACTTCATCCATCTCATGCTCATCAAAAGGAATCCAGTAACAAGGTTGATCAAGTCTTGTTAACAAACTAATTCCGAATAACATGGAACCGGAGAAATTTCGAATAACACTATGTTACCTCAATGGGGATATGCACATCCCCAACAATAAGACTATCATATTTCTTCTTGACAGTAGGAAGAGGAAATTCAAATTAACCTCTAATAGTAATCGATGGAATTTTTCCAATAGAATTGATACTGTGGACTTGAGGTTGTTTCCTCGGAAAGTGTACCGTATGCTCGTTTCCATTAACATGAAAAGTGGCATTGCCTTTGTTGCAATCAATAACAGCCCTTGTAGTATTCAAAAAGGGTCTACCAAGGATAATCAACACACTATCATCCTCAGGAATATCAAGAATAACAAAGTCCGTTAAAATAGTAACATTTGCAACCACAATAGGCACATCCTCACAAATACCGACAGGTATAGTAGTTTATTTATCGGCCATTTGCAAAGATATTTCAGTAGGTGTCAATTTATTCAAATCAAGTCTACGATATAAAGAGAGAGGCATAACACTAACACCGGCTCTAACATAGTTTCTTTTAATGGAGCATGGTATAGTTGGTACTCCTAGATCTCCAAGTTTCATAGGTATTCCACCTTAAAAGTATAATTAGCAAGCATGGTGGAAATTTCAGCTTCCGTTATCTTTCTCTTATTTGTAAACATATCCTTCATATACTTAGCATAAGGATTCATTTTAAGCATATCAGTAAAACGCATACGCAAGAAGATATGTCTAATCATTTCAAAGAAACGCTCAAAATCCTCATCATCCTTTTTCTTGGATGGTTTAGGAGGAAAAGGCATGGGTTTCTGAACCCATGGTTCTCTTTCTTTACAGTGCTTCCTATCATTTTATTTTTCTTCCTCTTAGAAGGACTAGGTGCATCAACATTAGTTCTCTGAGAATCCTGCTCAATTATCTTAGGATGACCCTCGGGATACAAAGGTTCCTGAGTCATTTTACCCCCTCTAGTCATAACTCTAACAGCATTATCATTTTTCTGATTATTTAATTCATTGAGCAAATCATTCTGAGCTTTAAGCACTTGTTCTACTTGAGTGGTAACCATAGAAGCATGTTTACTAATGAGTTTAAGTTCACCTTTAACTCTAGACATATAATCACTCAAGTGTTCAAGCATATCAGCATTTTTTTCAATTGTTTACCAACATAAGCATTGAATTTTTCTTGTTTGACAATAAAATTATCAAACTCATCTAAGCATTGGCTAACGAGGAATACCACCTTCATCAAATCTATAGAGAGAATTTACCTTTACTACCTGTGTCGGGTTATCAAGAACATGTATATTTCTTCAACAGGCGGAAAATTAAGACCATGTATTTCTTCAATAGGACGTAAATTCTTAACATCTTCAGTTTTAATACCTTTTTCTTTCATAGATTTCTTTGCCTCTTGCATATCTTCAGGACTGAGAAATAGAATACCCCTTTCTTTGGAGTTGGCTTAGGAGTTGGTTCAGGAAGTGTCCAATTATTTTCATTAGCCAACATAGTATTCAATAGATATTCAACTTGATCAACTATTCTTTCCCAGAAAACACAACCAGCACAACTATCTATGTGGTCTCTGGAAGCATCGGTTAGTCCATTATAAAAGATATCAAGTATTTCATTTTTCTTGAGAGGATGATGAGGCAAAGCATTAAGTAATTGGAGAAGCCTCCCCCAAGCTTGTGGGAGGCTCTCTTCTTCAATTTCCACGAAATTATATATTTCCCTTAAGGCAGCTTGTTTCTTATGAGCGTGGAAATATTTAGCAGAGAAGTAGTAAATCATATCCTGGGGACTGCGCACACAACCAGGATCAAGAGAATTAAACCATATTTTAGCCTCACCCTTTAGTGAGAACGGAAACAATTTAAGTATATAATAGTAGCGAGTTTTCTCATCATTAGTGAACAGGGTGGCTATATCATTTAATTTAGTAAGATGTGCCACAACAGTTTCAGATTCATAGCCATAAAAAGGATCAGATTCAACCAAAGTAATTATCTCAGTATCAATAGAGAAATCATAATCCTTATCAAGAATCTAAGATAGGTGAAGTAGCAAAAGCAGGGTCATATTTCATTCTAGCATTCAAAGATTTTTCTTTCAAATTTTAGCTAATAATTTCTTAAGATCATTCCTATCATTGCAAGCAAGAAAGTCTCTAGCAGTTTCTTCATCCATAACATAACCCTCAGGCACAACAGGCAATTCATATCTAGGGGGAGAATCTTCATCATCACTTTCATCAATATTATCAATTTCAATATTTTCTTTCTCTCTAGCCCTAGCAAGTTGTTCATCAAGAAATTCACCTGGTGGAACAGTAGTATCAAGCATAGAAGTAGTTTCGTCATAAGTATCATGCATTGTAGAAGTGGCATCATCAATAACATGCGACATACCTGAATTAATAGCAGAAGCAGGTTTAGGTGTCGCAAGCTTAATCAAAACAGAAGGTGAATCAAGTGCAGAGCTAGATGGAAGTTCCTTACCTCCCCTCGTAGTTGAGGGAAAATCTTAGCTCTTTCGTCTTTCAATTTCCTCATAGAGACCAGCAAATATAAATCCCAAGTGACTCAAAGAATAGAGCTATGCTCCCCGGCAACGGCGCCAGAAAATAGTCATGATAACCCACAAGTATAGGGGATCGCAACAGTTTTCGAGGGTAGAGTATTCAACCCAAATTTATTGATTCAACACAAGGGGAGCCAAAGAATATTCTCAAGTATTAGCAGTTGAGTTAATAATTCAACCACACCTAGACAACTTAGTATCTGCAGAAAAGTATTGAGTAGCAAAGTAGTATGGAAGTAATGGTAATGGTGGCAAAAGTAACAGTAGCAGTTTTGTAGTAATTGTAAGAGTGGCAACGGAAAAGTAACTAAGCGAATAACAATATGTGAAAAGCTCGTAGGCATTGGATCGGTGATGGAGAATTATGCCGGATGCAATTCCTCATGCAATAGTTATAACATAGGGTGACACAGAACTAGCTCCAGTTCATCAATGTAATGTAGGCATGTATTCCGAATATAGTCATACATGCTTATGGAAAAGAACTTGCATGACATCTTTTGTCCTACCCTCCCGTGGCAGCGGGGTCCTATTGGAAACTAAGGGATATTAAGGCCTCCTTTTAATAGAGTACCAGACCAAAGCATTAACACTTAGGAAATACATGAACTCCTCAAACTACGGTCATCACCGGTAGTGGTCCCAATTATTGTCACTTCGGGGTTAACGGATCATAACACATAATAGGTGACTATAGACTTGCAAGATAGGATCAAGAACTCACATATATTCATGAAAACATAATAGGTTCAGATCTGAAACCATGGCACTCGGGCCCTAGTGACAAGCATTAAGCATAGCAAAGTCATAGCAACATCAATCTCGTAACATAATGGATACTAGGATCAAACCCTAACAAAACTAACTCGATTACATGGTAAATCTCATCCAACCCATCATCGCCCAAAGAAGCTTCACGATGGAATTACTCACGCACGGCGGTGAGCATCAAGGAAATTGGTGATGGAGGAAGGTTGATGATGACGATGGCGACGGATTCCCCTCTCCGGGGCCCCGAACGGACTCCAGATCAGCCCTCCCGAGAGAGATTGGGGCTTGGCGGCGGCTCTGTATCATAAAACGCGATGAATCCTTCTCTCTGATTTTTTCTCCCCGAACGTGAATATATAGAGTTGGAGTTGAGGTCGGTGGAGCACCAGGGGGCCCACGAGGCAGTGGGGCGCGCCCAAGGGGGTAGGCGCGCCCCCCACCCTCGTGGGCAGGTTGTGCGCCCCTGGCCTTGATTCTTTCACCAGTATTTTTATTAATTCCAAAAATAATTTCAATTTATTTTCAGGTCATTCCGAGAACTTTTATTTCCGCACAAAAATAACATCATGGCAATTATGCTAAAAACAATGTCAGTTCAGGTTAGTTCCATTCAAATTATACAAGTTAGAGTCCAAAACAAGGGCAAAAGTGCTTGGAAAAGTATATACGTTGGAGACATATCAGTCTACGATGAAAGTCACAGCAGTCGGACCGTTCAACTTCTGGATTGGCTTTGCTTCCATCCACTTGGTGAATTTGTCCACGGCAACGAGCGGATGAGTCATGTCGCCGTGTGCTGTCTTGAAGGTCCCACCATGTCCAATCCCCAGACGGCGAAAGGCCAGGCAAGGGGAATGGTCTTGAGTGCAGAAGCCGGCAGATGTTGCTTGGAACTGAACTTCTGGCACCCTTTGCATTTTTTGACCAAGTCTTTGGCATCTTCTAGAGAAGTCGGCCAAAAGAAACCGCGGCGAAAAGCTTTGGCCACAAGTGATCTTGAGGCCACGTGGTGGCCACACTCGCCTTGATGGATATCCTTGAGGATGCTTGGCCCTTCTCCGGCTCTACACAACGCTGGTACATGCCTGTGACATTGTGCCTCACAAGTTCCCTGTTGACGATGGTGTATGCTGCTGCCTGACGTTGCACCTGTTGGGCCGAGATCTCATCTATTGGCAGCTCTTTGTTTACACGAAACTTGAGGATGGTCTCTTCCCATGATGGTGCTTGAATTTCTTCTACTACCACTGTGGCCACTTGTACGAGGGCGGTTGGGCTGGGAGGTGGCAGGTTGGAGTCGGCTGCTGCTTGCTGTGCCGTTGAAGTCCCCGAGCCGACTGTTGTAGTCCCCGGGCCGAGATCTGAAGTCCCCAGGCCGGGTGCGACTGCTGCAGTCCCCGAGCCGCTTGCCGAAGTCCCCGAGCAGGCCGCTGCAGCCTTTGAGTCGGATCCGACTATTTCAGGAGCAGCCGGCACAAAGATTGACTCTGATTCTAGAGAAGGCTTGATTGACGGCCTGCGGAGGTACTAGAGTGATATGCCGGCTGATATTGCTTGACTAGTGGAGCCGATCCGTGCCAGGGTATCGGCTGGCTCATTATCGTTCCGTGGCACGTGAAGGAACTCGCACCCTTCAAAATATCCGCTGAGTTGTTGGACGAGGAAGCAGTAGCTTGCCATGTTTGCATCGTTGGCCTCCCAGTCGCCAGACGACTGTTCGACCACCAAGTCGGAGTCACCATAGCACAAAATCTGGCGAATGCCGAGCTCTTTGGCAAGCCGGAGTTTGTGTATTAGTGCCTCATACTCGGCCACATTGTTGGAGGCGGCAAAATGGATTTGCAGTGTGTATCTGAGCTTGTCGACTTTGGGAGATGTGAGGACGATGCCGGCTCCCAAACCGGTGCGCATCTTCGAACCATCAAAGTACATCCGCCAATGGGTGGAGTCCGGTGCTTGTGGCAGGTACTGGGTCTTGGCCCAGTCGACGAGGAAGTCGGCCAGCGCTTGGGACTTGATGGTGGTGCGAGGCTGGTAGAAGATGGTGTGGGGAGCCAACTCAATGGCCCATTTGGCCACTCGGCCTGAAGCATCTCGGCTGCCAATGATCTCAGCGAGCGGGGCAGTGCAAACAACCGTGATGGGGTGCTCTTGAAAATATGGCTTTAACTTCTTGGTGGTAAAGTGCACGCCGTAGCACATCTTATGGTAGTGGGGGTAGTTTTGCTTGGAACTGACAACACTTCACTCAAATAATACACCGGTCTCTGGACCGGCAGAACCTTGCCATCTTCCTTGCGCTCAACTACTATGACTGTGCTGACCACCGGGCTGGTGGCGGCGATGTAGAGGAGCGTGATGCCTGCATTCTCCGCCAAATAATAATCATAATCATAAATTTCGGCCGCCCCTAAGAATGCATTGATTGGCCATTCACACGGCCGAACCTCCGCGGTGCGAGGAAGGTTGTACTTGGGCTTCTTCTTCTCTTCATTTTCATTTTTTTAGAACCCCGACTTGAAGAGACTCTTAACAATCTCCTCATTAGTTTCTTCCTCTAAAAATTTTCTGAAATTTTTAGTGACTCAAAATAAAAGTTAACCAAACTCAACAAGATTGATAGCAACTACTCCTACAAGTGCCTAGAGGCTATATCATGCATCAAAACTACTTTGTACCATATAAATTTGACATGCAAGCTCAAGAACAGGGTCACCTAAGCAGCAAAAATTTGCAACAAATAAAGCACTAGAACAGAAACTAATTGGACCATTGGAGGAGTCACATACCGAAGAACAATTCCCCAAAATAGTTTTGCAAATGGAGCTTTGCACTAGGAGATCGAAAATGGTAGCAAGATGAGCAAGAACACGGGTTTGAGCAACGGGATGATTTTTTCTGGAGGAAGACTAAGTGGATGGGTGTTGGAATAAGTGAGGGGGACCCACGTGGGACCCACAAGGCAGGGGGCGCGTCCATCACCCTTGTGGTCGATTGGTGCAGCCCCCCGGTGCATTGTTAGTGTCAGAAATTCTAAAATATTCTATAAAAAATCATACTAAACTTTCAGGGCATGCATTTGGAGAACTTCTATTTTCGTAACATTTTTTATTGCATAGATAATTCAAAAAATAGATGGATAATGCTATTTTTGCTTTATTTAATCTAAATAACAGAAAGTAAAATGCGGGTACAGAAAGTTGTGCTTTCTAAATTCATCCATCTCATGCTCATCAAAAGGAATCCATTAACAAGGTTGATCAAGTCTTATTAACAAACTTCCTTCGAATAACATGAAACCAGGGAATTTTTGAATAACACTAAGTTACCTCAACGGGGATATGCATGTCCCCAACAATAAGAATATCATATCTCTTTCTGACAGTAGGGAGAGGGAATTCAAAACCTCGAATAGTAATAGTTGAAACTTTTCCAATAGAATTGATACTATGACTTGAGGTTGTTTCCTCGGAAAGTGTACCGTATGCTCATTACCATTAACATGAAAAGTGACATTGCCTTTATTGCAATTAATAACAACCCCTGTAGTATTCAAAAAGGGTCTACTACTGATGATTGGCATACTGTCTTCCTCGGGAATATCAAGAATAACAAAGTCCGTTAAGAGAGTAACGTTTGCACCCACAATAGGCACATCCTCACAAATACCAATGGGTATAGCAGTTGATTTATTAGCCATTTGCAAAGAGATTTCAGTAGGTGTCGACTTATTCAAATCAAGTCTACGATATAAAGATAAACGCATAACACTAACACCAACTCCCAAATCACATAAAGCAGTTTTAACATAGTTTCTTTTAATGGACCATGGTATAGTTGGTATTCCTAGATCTCCAAGTTTCTTTGGTATTCCACCCTTAAAAGTATAATTAGCAAGCATGGTGGAAATTTCATTTTCCGGTATCTTTCTATTATTTGTAACAATATCTTTCATAGACTTACCATAAGGAGACATTTTTAGAATATCAGTCAAACGCATATGCAAAAAGACAGATCTAAGCATTTCACAAAAGCGCTCAAAATCCTCATCATCCTTTTTCTTAGACGGCTTAGGAGGAAAGGGCATGGGTTTTTGAACCCAAGGTTCTCTTTCTTTACCATGTTTCCTAGCAACAAAGTCTCTCTTATCATAACATCGATTCTTTGATTGTGGGTTATCAAGATCAATAGCAGGTTCAATCTCTACATCATTATAATTACTAGGTTGAGCATCAACATGAACATCATCATTAACATTATCACTAGGTTCATGTTCATCACCAGATTGTGTCTCAGCATCAGAAATAGAAATATCATCTGGATTCTCAAGTGTGTCTATAACAGGTTCACTGGAAGCATGCAAAGTCCTATCATTTTTCTTATTCTTTTTATTACTAGGACTAGGTGCATCAGTATTAATTCTTTGAGAATCTTGCTCAATTCTCTTAGGATGGCCCTCGGGATACAAAGGTTCCTGGGTCATTTTACCACCTCTAGTCATAAACCTAACAACATTATCATTGTTCTTACTATTCAACTCATTGAGCAAATCATCCTGTGCCTTAAGCACTAGTTTTACTTGAGTTTTAACCATGGAAGCATGCTTACTAATAATTTTAAGATCACTAACGGTTCTACTCATATAATCACCCAAGCAGTCAAGCACGTAAGCATTACGTTTCAATTGTCTACTAACACAAGCATTGAAAATTTCGGGTTTAACAATAAAATTATCAAACTCATCCAAGCATTGACTAGCAGACTTATTATGAGGAATATCACCTTCATCAAATCTATAGAGGGAATTTACCACTACTACCTGTGTTGGGTTATCAATACCATGTATTTATTCAATAGGCGGTAAATTCTTAACATCTTCAGCTTTAATACCCTTTTATTTCATAGATTTCTTTGCCTCTTGCATATCTTCGTGGATCCATAAATAGAATACCTCTTTTCTTCGGAGTTGGCTTAGGAGTTGGTTCAAGAAGTGTCCAATTATTATCATTACTCAATATATTATTCAATAGCAATTCAACTTGCTCAATAGTTCGTTCCCTGAAAAGACAACCAGCACAACTATCTAGGTGGCCCCTAGAAGCATCGGCTAGTCCATTATAAAAGATATCAAGTATTTCATTTTTCTTGAGAGGATGATCAGGCAAAGCATTAAGTAATTGCATAAGCCTTCCCCAAGCTTGTGGGAGACTCTCTTCTTCAATTTGCACAAAGTTAAATATTTCTTGTAAGGCAGCTTATTTCCTATGAGCAGGGAAATATTTTGCAGAGAAGTAGTAAATCATATCCTGGGGACTACGCACACAACGAGGAGCAAGATAATTAAACCATACCTTAGCATCACCCTTTAATGAGAAAGGAAACAACTTAAGAACATAGTAATAACGGATTTTTTTTCCTCATGAGCAAATAGGGTGGCTATATCATTCAATTTAGTAAGATGTGCCACAATAGTTTCAGATTCATAACCATGGAAAGGATCAGATTCAACCAAAGTAATTAACTCAGGATCGATAGAGAATTCATAATCCTTATCTGTAACAAAGATAGGTGAATTAGCAAACTAAGGATCATATTGCATTCAGGCATTCAAAGATTTTTCTTTCCATTTGCATAATAATTTCTTAAGATCATCTCTATCCACTACTGCAGGATGCTGCTAATGCGACACTACGATGAGAGACCCTTTGACGAAACTGTGTGCGATGCATTAATCACAAACGATGGTGTAAAAACCGTCAAAAAGGTGCAAAACGTTTGCGATGATGGATGCATCAAACACGGTTCAGATTTTAGTTCCGTATGTGTTGCAGGGCATACGGTTTAGTGCAATTAACTGTTTGCAATGAGGAGAAACAAAAGAAACGGGCAGCTAGATGAAGGTGTGTGCGATATACAACATACGTCTCACTAGGATGAACTATTTGTGATTAGGCAACACAAAAGAGACGGTCGGCTAGATCAAGATGTGTGCGATATACAACATGCGGTTCACTTTCGGATGAACTGCTTATGCGTTGAGACAAGAGAACATAAACGGTTCAATATAACAAGATATGTGTGATACGCGGCAAACAGGTATGTAATCAGAAATGTGTGCGAAGACCGGTAATAACACAGAAGATTGCTGTTAATAAGATGTGTGTGTTGTGCGATGGGATTGCATGCAGAACAACAACATATATATACACACGCTTATAAGGACATGGTTGCATAACCAAATTAAACATCCACTTACATAGGTGGTGTAACATCCCAAAATTCAGAATTTTGGAATGTTATATTAAATAAATAACTATGCTTGTTGTCTGATTGTTTGTTTGACTGATTGAGTGAAATTGAGTGGAATTTGAAACTTTTGAAAGTTGAATGAGAGGGAATGAAATGACTTTCCCAAACCTTCCCCTTTGCCTTTTGGATCCCAATGAATTCAAGTTCATTCCAACACCAAACCCTAGAGTGAAGATGACATGACTTCTTCCATTTTGAAATGAATAGGGTTTTGGAAAAGATTTGAATTTCATTTGGGAATATTTCAAATTCAAAGCTTTATGCAACTCAATGATTTTCATGAGGGAAGATAAAATGACTTCTTCAATTATATGAAATATGAGTTGGAAGTTAAATAGTATCAAATTGAAAGTCATTTGAAAGTGCCTTGAAACCCTCTTTCAAATTTGAGTTTTGGAATTTGAATTCAAACTTTGGCAAGTGGGAATCATATCAAAAACTATGCTTGACAACTACTTGAGAAAAAAAGTATGAGAGGAGTAACATGACACTCCAAATATGTCAGAAGAAAAAAATGCCAAAAGTTTTGAATTCAAATTTGAGTTTTATTTGAATGTGAAAAAAAATGAATTTTTATAAAGTTTGGATTTTGCCTTTGGAAAAATGTTCAAATGATAGGGAATATTCCCCTGATCATTTTGGTATATATATGTCCTATATAAAATATTTATATTTTATAAGTTATCTCTGTTTTGTTTTTGTTAAAAAATAAATTTTAAAAGGAAAACTCCCCCAAAGCGCCAAATCTGGCCCAGCCAATACCAAGACTGCCCACCAGCGGCCCAAAGAAGCTCAATGAGCCACCGAGCTGCCCATGCCCGAGCCCTCGCCTCGAAAACCCTTCGCCTGCCACCCGCTCGCTCACCCCTCTCTCTCACTCACTGACGCCCCGACCCCACCTCCCTTCTTCCTCCTCGCCCACGCCACCGAGCCGCGCCACCACTCGCCGGATCCCGTGAGATCCGGGATCCGATCCCCCCTCCCGATCGCCTCCCTTGCCACGCCGAGCCCCCCCCCCTATTCATATCCTCCCCTGCACCCCATTCCCCCCCTCGCCCCCTCGCCGGAACCCCTCCTCCCCTCACACGAGCTCGCCGGACTTGCCGAGCCGCCACCGCCGCCATTTGCGTCGCCGCCGTCGCCCTAGCCCCTCCCGACCTCCACCGACTCCACCAAACTCCTCCCCGAGCTCGTCCGCACCCGCCGGAGCTCTCCGCCGACCTCCCCGACGACCGGAGCTGCTGCACACTTCGCCACCGAGCCGCCGTCCAAACTCCGGTGAGTCGCTGAGCTCCACCCCGCCGTCCGATCTCCCATCTACGGCGTAGATTAGAACACCCCCGAAGGGGTATGTTCTTTATATAAAACCCGGTTCGACCGGTTTAGTCCGGTTTAGTTTTTAGTTAGGGTTTTATTTTATTTAGCCGGCCCGACTAGTTTAACCCTAGGGCCCGTTTAGTTTATATTACGCTCAGTGCGTAGTTTAGGCCCATTAGGCCCTTTTTCATTTATTTTTGTTTTCTGTTTTAATGTAATAGTTCCTGCTTTTGAAAAATTCATATCTTTTATTCTGTTTAATATTTTTGGTGATTCTTTTTTGTTGGTTTGCAAATTTTCTATAGTTTCTGCAGAAAATATATTTAGCTATGTTAAAATTAATTAAAATTGCTTTATTTTAGTTTTAGTCAGAATAGTAAATCTGTTATAACATGAGTTAGGAAAATTATTTTTAAATGATTCTTTTGTCCCAACTTTGTTTTAACATTGCCAAACCATAGAAATTAATTTGAGTATTTTAGGATTAATAAAAATTTAGTTTTAAGCAGAATCTTGTTAATCCTAATTAATTAACTAGCTACTGCTTTTCCTATTATTTTAATTAGTAAAACAATTTATTTTTCACATGTGATTGATTATTCTAGGATAGTTTCTGTCACTTTATAGGATGAACTTTTATTTATATTAAATAAAACTTTTTATTTTATTTTCTTAATATAAATTGGATTAGGCCTAATAGGAGGTTTACTATAGCTTTTAAATTGATTCTTTTTGCTCCTAATTGCTTAATGCATTATTTTCTGTTAAGTTAACATAAACCCATGGTTAGGTTATGTTGAGAAAATTTTGTTATGTAAAAAAAAACTATTTTTTGTTGTTGCTTGAAGTAGGAAAAACTTGAGTTGGTTTTTCTTTGAGTTTTCCCTTTGGGTTTTGATTTGTTTGTTTGGTGTGTTATGTTACTATGTTACTATGTTAAGTGATCTCATGCTATGTGCTTACTATAGTTATTGTTTGCCTCGGTAGAATTTCCGGAGTGCGAAGCTTGCTACTACGAATCCCTAGTTTTCGAAGATCGTCAACAAGGCAAGTTCACTTTGACCATGCTTTCATACCTTTGTTTTATTGCATTTAGTGACATCTTTGCAACCACCCCTCAAGAGTGTTATTGAATCCTTGTAGTTGAGTAGTATGCATGAGGTAGGAACCCATCACCCTGTTACCAAGCCCGGACGTTATTTATTTTTATGCTACGCTATAGTAGACGGGTTTGGTATGAGTGCTCGTGGAGTGGTGTGAGAATGGAGGATCTACGTCAATGACGACAACACCATGATGAAATCTGCAAGGACTGCATCTTCAAGGCCTCAAGACTTCAAGACTCGAGACAAGAATTCAATACACACTCACTGGGTGAAGGACGGTTGATGGGCACCTGGAGGAACCGGTGGTTGGCCGGGATGCATGGAGAAGCGCCATGACATCTTGCGGAAAGCTTCACCCGGACTCAAAGAGACGAAAGAATACTTCATGCCCGGAAGCTTACCTGCAACCGCAAGTCATTATGGGCTCGCTTGGTTGACCTTAGTTGTGACTCTAGCTGGGACGGTGCTAGCGGATGTAGAACTATGGTAGGATGGGATGAGCACCGGACAAAGTGGTCGAGGAACTCTTCGAAGACCATGTTTTGATTGCCTTGTTCTCAAACACCCTGAAGTGCGAGAACGTAAAAGAGGGATCGAATCTTGCGGGTAAAGTGTACAAACCTCTGCAGAGGGTTATAACCTAATCGATTAGCCGTGTCCCCTGCTACGGACAATTTGAGCATCCGGACTTGGATCTATCTCGGAACTCTCAACACCGGACCGATAACTTAATTGTGGGCAACTTATGATGAATTTGGGCTATGAGACATCGGTTGGCGGAACCATGTCATGATAGAAAACTCTATAGTACAGAATTCATTTATTCCTTTGATGTAGGGAAAATAAAACCAGCTTTTACGCAAACAAAACTCGAATCTGAGCCACAAAGCCATATTGCATATAGTATAGTCTATCATCTGTTTTCTCTTATTGTGATCTTGCCGGTACATTCAATGTATCGACCTACACGGCTGCAACGTATCATGTTGCGATATTTCCTCGACGGGTAAGAGTTACGATACAGGTTACAATCTACACTCAACCTGCCGATGGCGTTGATGGGACTCCACACCGACTATTTGTTTCATTGTGACTTATGAGGTATATATCGCTTTACGTTAATTATTACATGTGATTGCACTTTGATATATACATTGATGTACTGTGTGCCAAAGATACTGATCCAGGGATGACACAAGAATACGTAGGCTTGACTGTCGAGGTCGGGTCGCTCTGAGAAAATGGTATCGAGCACATGTTGGTCATAGAACGTGACCCTAGAAAATGACTTAGTAATATGAAGACCCCAATAGGAATGACCTTTGTTTTGTACTACTCTCGTAACACCTGATTTCTTTTACTGAACCTTCCTTATTTCAAACTATAGATGGAGAGCTACATTCTGAACAAAAGAGAACACTACGAGAAGGTTCTTGGAGGCCCCTTCCTTGTGGAGCTAGTCAGTCAAGTTACCGATACACGAAATCAAGGCAACTAAGAGGACGTCTAGATCGTGGGGAGTCAAGACCCAAGTTTTTGGTCGTAAAGAAGACCCCAAGACTACGTACATCAACCGAACTATAAATGGTGATCGTGATATGGGCATCAACACCGCCGTCCATGATGCTATTGCACGTTTATGCTATCGCCATCGTGTTGCACTAAACCCACACTTCTTTGGAAGGATTGGATGGCGAAGTTTGATGGAGCAACTATTGCCTTGACGGAAGCGCAAAAGATGAAGTTCTCCCCACTTTTAGTGTACAATCAGGATCTGGAACAATACGTCAAGAATCTTCGGATGGACCTCCCGGAAGCCCTGTTTGACAATGAAGCATTACGAGAAGAGGTCAAGACACGTAGATCAAGGTAAACAAGCTGGAGGAGGAGAACCTCGAGATCTCGAGAATGCGACGAGAACTGAAAAGCAGCAGGACCATGTCTCATGCCAAGGACGTTGAAATCCGTAAGCTCAAGGAACAACTTCAGACATACAGTGCGTCGCTACAAGAAACTCCGCGTCGACAGGGAAAATCTAGCAGAAGAACTGGAGGAGATCAAGTCCACACAGAAGAAGCCCCAGTGGGGACAATGACCAAGTTCCTAATAGATTAGCTTAGTAGTATCCCACCATGAGAGAAATAAAGATGAACGCTTTCTCGATTTAAGTATCTGACCATACCAATTTATGTGGGTGGCGATACTATAGAATTGATTGAATAAATGAATGCTTGGTTGCTATTATTTTTGTGTGTTTATTGAATGGTTGGATAGATGCGATATTCGTAGGCTTGTATTTATTTCAACCACGAGAGACGTAAGTTACGGAAGAATGGTAGAAGGCCTTCATATGGGAACAGCATCAGGAATTGGAAACTCCCGAGCATTGAAGACCTGAAGAAATGAGGACTTAGAAACGAAACCATAGTAGAACGGACCATTACAAACGGTACTTTTGAGCTAGGATCCTTTTGTTGATGGGTGAGTATTTGTTTTCTCTTTCTATCTCAACCAGACCCCGAAATCTTGAACCCATGAACAACTGAACACCAAACTTTTCTGGAGACAATTGCAATTTCCCCATGGAGATACATTCCTTGTTCTGAGCACCCCTCTTATCCTACACATGCAGATGACAACCCTTTATGAGTCTTTCCTTAAGGGTTCAAACGATCATGACCTCGACGAGTGATCATGATTACCCAAGATCCTGAAGGACATGATGAAGCATATTCACCTTGAAGGAGATGCGTCTACAAAGGCTACCCCTTCATGCAAAAGGGAGTGGAACTTTGGTATGTGGAGGTACACCTCCACCGTTCGAAAGGAGTTTGCCCAAAGATGATGGGGCAAGACTTTTTCATCTCACGTGTGCCACAAGCAATTTTCTTCGATGTTGTTCGTGAAGCAGCCATGGAAGCCATACGCCAGATCGGAGAAATACTTGAAGCAAGACTCCGTTATACTCAGGAATACCTAAGCGAAGTACATACGGAGATGATGGAGGTGAAGCTCAAGGCCACCACGATGAAACAGAAGATTGAAGATTTCAAGGCGCATGTCGCACAATTCCAGTGGAACTGAAGAATCCTCAAGGAGGAAAAATGAATAAAGTTGGAAGTAATGTCTGACCATACCGAACCATGTGGGTGGCAGCATTTGTAATAAACTTTTGGAATCTGGATTCACGAAAAGTGGTTAAGGATGTAATGAAAGATTGATATGAAAATAATGAGATTTATGGATAACTAGTGCATTTTCTTTGGTGTCGTGGTACTCTGTAAAGCCACAGGATCAATGAAGAAAGAAAGGTCCATAGAAGGAAGCTGGACAAAAATAAGTTGGAGTTTTGCTTTTGATATGATGGTATGAAGAAACAGAGTACCACTGGATTTAAAGGAGGTGTAATATGAGAGTTACTCCAAGGATGAGTTAAAGCTGCACTAGTGCTGAAGTGGGCCATAACCCACAGTGCCCGTGGATTTTGAGAAGGAACAGTTGTAACCTTGATAAAGGAATACACTTGGAAGAAGCGGTGATCAAATCAGCATACGTTCGTAGGAGGTTACGCAAAAACCCGAGAGTGGTGAAGTAACGATAGATGTTTTGTTTGGCTTGCGTAAACCATGGAATTACTCGAACCCAGCCGAGAACAAGAGAAATTCTGCAATGCTTGTGAGTATGCCCAAGTGTTAGAATACGTGATTCACTGTTTACGTATGTGGTAATGATTCAAGTACGGGATGGATTGGCCCCCATACCGAAGACTTCTATCATGAACTATCATATGTTGATGGAAAATCAGAGAGCCCTTGAAAACCTTAGAAGAGTGTCGACACGATAAGCCATAAAACCATAGAATGGTAGTACGATGGAACCCTTCTTACAGCAAACTGCTGCCAATCGTAGGTTATACGGTGAAGTTCAACCTGCACCTGTTTTCTGCAGGAGAAACCATAAATTGTATACCACCATGAGTATTTCGATAGTTGTCTAGAATGGACACGGACCTATCAGCTAAGAAGATCCAGTCTCGGACGAACCACAACTTTGACGAACCGACCCAAGATTTTGAGGAAAACTCTATGCTTCTGACAAAAGAGCGTTAATGAAGGAGCTATTGTAAGACATGTGGAGAGACAGTATCTGAGTTTATTGGAACCGTAACCTTGTTTCTAAGTGTGGTAGCACCCCTGACCTTTCTGACCAAAATACTTACTAGAAGACCCCCAAGCCCTAACCTTTTCTTGCTAGCCTCTTCGAATCTCGAGGACGAGATTCATTTTAAGTGTGGTAGGTTTGTAACATCCCAAAATTCAGAATTTTGGAATGTTATATTAAATAAATAACTATGCTTGTTGTCTGATTGTTTGTTTGACTGATTGAGTGAAATTGAGTGGAATTTGAAACTTTTGAAAGTTGAATGAGAAGGAATGAAATGACTTTCCCAAACTTTCCCCTTTGCCTTTTGGATCCCAATGAATTCAAGTTCATTCCAACACCAAACCCTAGAGTGAAGATGACATGACTTCTTCCATTTTGAAATGAATAGGGTTTTGGAAAAGATTTGAATTTCATTTGGGAATATTTCAAATTCAAAGCTTTATGCAACTCAATGATTTTCATGAGGGAAGATAAAATGACTTCTTCAATTATATGAAATATGAGTTGGAAGTTAAATAGTATCAAATTGAAAGTCATTTGAAAGTGCCTTGAAACCCTCTTTCAAATTTGAGTTTTGGAATTTGAATTCAAACTTTGGCAAGTGGGAATCATATCAAAAACTATGTCTGACAACTACTTGAGAAAAAAAGTATGAGAGGAGTAACATGACACTCCAAATATGTCAGAAGAAAACAATGCCAAAAGTTTTGAATTCAAATTTGAGTTTTATTTGAATTTGAAAAAAAATGAATTTTTATAAAGTTTGGATTTTGCCTTTGGAAAAATGTTCAAATGATAGGAATATTCCCCTGATCATTTTGGTATATATATGTCCTATATAAAATATTTATATTTTATAAGTTATCTCTGTTTTTGTTTTTATTAAAAAATAAATTTTAAAAGGAAAACTCCCCCAGGCGCCAGCCAAAGCATCGCCCAGCAATACCAGACTGCCCACCAGTGCCCAAAGGCCCGAGCCAATGAGCCGAGCTGCCCATGCCCGAGCCCCTCGCCTAAAACCCTTCGCCTGCCACCCTCGCCACACCCTCTCTCTCCTCACCGACGCCTGACCCCACCTCCCTTCTTCCTCCTCACCCACGCCACCGAGCAGCGCCCGATCGCCGGGATCCGTGAGATTCGGGATCCGATCCCTCCCGATCGCCTCCTTGCCACGCCGAGCCCCCCTATTCATATCCTCCCCGCACCCCATTCCCTCGCCTCGTGAACCTCCTCCCCTCACACGAAGCTCGCCGGACTTGCCGAGCCGCCACCGCCGCCATTTGCGTGGCCGCCTAGCCTAGCCTCCCGACCTCCACCGACTCCACCAAACTCCTCCCCGAGCTCGTCTCAAGACTGCCGAGCTCTCGCCGACCTCCTCGACGACCGGAGCCGTCGGCACACTCGCCACCGAGCCGCCGCCGCCGTCCAAACTCCGGTGAGTCGCCGGAGCTCCACCCCGCCGTCCGATCTCCCATCTACGGCGTAGATTAGAACACCCCCGAAGGGGTATGTTCTTTGTATAAAACCCGGTTCAACCGGTTTAGTCCGGTTTAGTTTTTAGTTAGGGTTTTATTTTATTTAGCCGGCCCGACTAGTTTAACCCTAGGGCCCATTTAGTTTATATTCCGCTCAGTGCGTAGGTTAGGCCCATTAGGCCCTTTTTCATTTATTTTTGTTTTCTGTTTTAACAGAATAGTTCCTGTTTTGAAAAATTCATATCTTTTATTCTGTTTAATATTTTTGGTGATTCTTTTTTTGTTGGTTTGCAAATTTTCTATAGTTTCTGTACAAAATATATTTAGCTATGTTAAAATTAATTAAAATTGCTTTATTTTAGTTTTAGTCAGAATAGTAAATCTGTTATAACATGAGTTAGGAAAATTATTTTTAAATGATTCTTTTTGTCCCAACTTTGTTTTAACATTGCCAAACCATAGAAATTAATTTGAGTATTTTAGGATTAATAAAAATTTAGTTTTAAGCAGAATCTTGTTAATCCTAATTAATTAACTAGCTACTGCTTTTCCTATTATTTTAATTAGTAAAACAATTTATTTTTCACATGTGATTGATTATTCTAGGATAGTTTCTGTCACTTTATAGGATGAACTTTTATTTATATTAAATAAAACTTTTTATTTTATTTTCTTAATATAAATTGGATTAGGCCTAATAGGAGTTTTACTATAGCTTTTAAATTGATTCTTTTGCTCCTAATTACTTAATGCATTATTTTCTGTTAAGTTAACATAAACCCATGGTTAGGTTATGTTGAGAAAATTTTGTTATGTAAAAAACTATTTTTTGTTGTTGTTGCTTGAAGTAGGAAAAACTTGAGTTGGTTTTTCTTTGAGTTTTCCCTTTGGGTTTTGATTTGTTTGTTTGGTGTGTTATGTTACTATGTTACTATGTTAAGTGATCTCATGCTATGTGCTTACTATAGTTATTGTTTGCCTCGGTAGAATTTCCGGAGTGAAGCTTGCTACTACGAATCCCTAGTTTTCAAGATCGTCAACAAGGCAAGTTCACTTTGACCATGCTTTCATACCTTTGTTTTATTGCATTTAGTGACATCTTTGCAACCACCCTCAAGAGTGTTATTGAATCCTTGTAGTTGAGTAGTATGCATGAGGTAGGAACCCATCACCCTGTTACCAAGCCCGGACGTTATTTATTTTTATGCTACGCTATAGTAGACGGGTTTGGTATGAGTGCTCAGGAGTGGTGTGAGAATGGAGGATCTACGTCAATGACGACAACACCATGATGAAATCTGCAAGGACTGCATCTTCAAGGCCTCAAGACTTCAAGACTCGAGACAAGAATTTAATACACACTAGTGGGTGAAGGACGGTTGACGGGCACCCTGGAGGAACCAGTGGTTGGCCGGGATGCATGGAGAAGCGCCATGACATCTTGCGGAAAGCTTCACCCAGACTCAAAGAGAAGAAAGAATACTTCATGCCCGGAAGCTTACCTGTGCAACCGCAAGTCATTATGGGCTCTGGCTTGGTTGTCCTTAGTTGTGACTCTGGCTGGGACGGTGCTAGCAGATGTAGAACTATGGTAGGATGGGATGAGCACCGGACAGTGGTCAGAGGAACTCTTCGGAAGACCATGTTTCGGTCGTCTTGTTCTCAAACACCTCGAAGTGCGAGAACGTAAAAGAGGGATCGAATCTTATGGTAAATTGTACAAACCTCTGCAGAGGGTTATAACCTAATCGATTAGCCGTGTCCCCGTTACGGACAATTTGAGCATCCGACTTGGATCTATCTCGGAACTCTCAACACCGGATCGATAACTTAATTGTGGGCAACTTATGATGAATTTGGGCTATGAGACATCGGTTGGCGGAACCATGTCATGATAGAAAACTCTATAGTACAGACTTCATTTATTCCTTTGATGTAAGGAAAATAAAACCAGCTTTTACGCAAACAAAACTCAGATCTGAGCCACAAAGCCATATTGCATATAGTATAGTCTATCATCTGTTTTCTCTTATTGTGATCTTGCCGGTACATTCAATGTAATCGACTTTACACGGCTGCAACGTATCATGTTGCGTATATTTCCTTGACGGGTAAGAGTTACGATACAGGGTTACGGTCTACACTCAACCTGCCGATGGCGTTGATGGGACTCCACACCCGACTATTTGTTTCCGCTGTGACTTATGAGGTATATATCAGTTTTACGTTAATTATTACATGTGATTGCACTTTGATATATACATTGATGTACTGTGTGTGCCAGCATACTGATCCAGGGATGGCACAGTAACACAGAGGCTTGACCGTCTGAGGTCGGGTCGCTACAGGTGGCTACTACAACCATGGCATTTGCACACACCAAATTAAGTAAACTATTACATGCATAATTACATAGGTGGCTACTACACACATGACATTTCCACACACCAAATTAAACTATATATTACATGCATGATTAACTAGCATAAACGATCATCTGATCATCATCTACTTCCTGTGACGCTTGCTCTGCTTGTGGCTTGATCCCCGCTCGTCGATTTGGGTAACGAGGCATTTCCTCATGTCAACGATCCGCCTGTGCATCTCGTAGCATGTGTACACGCTCTTGGCTGTGAACCTGAGGTGAGGTTCATCCAGTTGCCGCATCCAGGCCTCGTGCCAGGATACGGGACATGCTCTGTTTCATCCTACTTCATCTTTTTTGTAGTATGGGTCGATGATGGCCGAGGCGAGTTCAACCAGGGAGTCCTTTGTGAGGGAGTCCTGGATTAGGGGTACTCGGACAGCCGGACTATGTACTTGTGCCGGATTGTTGGACTATGAAGATACAAGATTGAAGACTTCGTCCCATGTCCGTATGGGACTTTCCTTTGCGTGGAAGGAAAGCTTGGCAATTCGGATATGTAGATTTCCTTCTCTGTAACCGACTCTGTATAACCCTAGCCCCCTCCGGTGTCTATATAAACCGGAGGGTTTAGTCCATAGGACAACAACAATCATAATCATAGGCTAGCTTCTAGGGTTTAGCCTCTACGATCTCGTGGTAGATCAACTCTTGTAATACTCATATCATCAAGATCAATCAAGCAGAAGTAGGGTATTACCTCCATCGAGAGGGCCCAACACAGGTAAACATTGTGTCCCCCACCTCCTGTTACCATTAGCCTTAGACGCACAGTTCGGGACCCCCTACCCGAGATCCGCCGGTTTTGACATCGACATTGGTGCTTTCACTGAGAGTTCCACCGTGTCGTCACGGTAAGGCTTGATGGCTCCTTCAATCATCCTCAACGATGCGATCCAGGGTGAGGTTTTCCTCCCCGGATGGATCTTCGTATTCGTCGGCTTCGTACTGCGGGCCAACTCGCTTGGCCATCTGGAGAAGATCAATAGCTATGCCCTTGGCCATCAGGTCAGGTTTGGAAGCCTAAACTACACTGCCGACATCCGCAGAGACTTGATCTTCAACGGATTTGAGCCCATGATGGGTGCGTCGTACAGTCACAATGAGGTTGACTTAGATCTGCCATTGGACGGTGTTTGGGAGAGCGGACCTGCAACTGCCCTGGCCTTAGATCCAGAGCAGATCGTTCCATCCGAGGACGGGTGGATAGACCCTGCCGCGAAAGCCGTATGCTCATCGGTGATGGAGCCGAACACAGACTTCGCCTCCAATGAGGTCTGTGTCACCGGACCCTCGGACTCGTCTCCGGCCATAGGCTCCGAACCGCACGCGTCCGTGCCTATCGAAGCTGATTGGGCACCGATCATGGAATTTACCTCTGCGGATATCTTTCAGCACTCGCCCTTGGGTGATGTGCTAAACTCATTAAAATTTCTCTCCCTGTCAGGAGACTCTTGGCCAATCTATGTCCGGCTTGAGTGGGAAGCGGACGGCGAAGAAATTTGTTACCCACCCACCACCCACTTGATAGCCACTGTCAATGATTTAACCAACATGCTTGATTTCGACTCCAAAGACATCGACGGTATGGACGACGATGCCGGAGAAGAACAGGAACCACCGCCCATAGGGCGCTAGACAGCCACCTCATCATATGATATATATATATGGTGGACACACCCAAAGAAAGAAATGGTGACAAGGCAACGGAGGATAACCCTCTTGAGAAGCAATCTAAGCGCCGGCGTCAGCAGCGCTGCTCTAAGCCCCGCCGTAGAAAGAATAATGATACTGGCACAAGAGACAATAGCACTCCGGATGATGCCGAAGACAAAAACAATCCAGCACAGCCAAGCTTCGAGCAAGCCGAACGGGAGGATGGGCAAGCTAGCCCTGACGAACAGGAAATGGATGGAGACTCGGAGGATGACAATTACATGCCTCTCTCCGAAGACGAGGTGAGCCTCGGCGACGAAGAATTTATCGTGCCTCAGGATCCCGTCGAGTAGGAGCGTTTCAAGCGCCGGCTTATAGCCACTGCAAAAAGCCTGAAGAAAAAGCAGCAGCAGCTTCAAGTTGATCGAAATCTGCTAACTGGCAGATGGACCGAGGTCCTGACAGCCGAGGAATACGGACTCAAGCACCCAACCAAAAGCTACCCAAAGCGCAGGTTGCTACTCAATTCAAGGAGGAGGCACTAGAGCCTACACTACCAGCGCAGGATGCAGCTGACCGGTCGCCTCGTGGCCGAGATAAAGCGGCGTATCAGCCCGAACACGAGCCCGCACCCAATCACCAAACAAATAAAAACACGAATGCCAGGGGCTACACGCATGACCTGCGAGACGAATTGGAAAACAAAGCAGGACATTCAAGATCGATCTACGGATCACGGGGGCGTGCCCCAACGCGTGACGATGACCGCCACACCGGATATACTAAATACAAATCTGGCCGGGCCGAATACAACAGACCAGACTCAGTTGAACTGCGTCGAGATGTAGCCCGACATAGAGGCGCCGCACACCCCCTATGCTTCACTGACGAAGTAATGGAGCATGAATTCCCATAAGGGTTTAAACCCATGAATATCGAGCCCTATGATGGGAATACAGACCCCGCGGTATGAATAGAAGATTTCCTTCTCCACATTCACATGGCCCGCGGGGATGACCCCGGCTCGGCATTGGCTGAATAGTTTGCCGGCAAAATCAATTGGAAGTTGGGAGAACCTGGAAGACGCATTCCTGGATAACTTCCAGGGCACTTATGTGCGACCACCGGATGCTGATGATTTAAGTCACATAACCCAACAGCCCGGAGAGTCCGCCAGGAAATTCTGGACTCGGTTCCTAACTAAAAAGAACCAAATTGTCGACTATCAGGATGCCGAAGCCCTAGCGGCCTTTAAGAATAACATCCGTGACAAGTGGCTTTCCTGACACCTCAGACAAGAGAAGCCGAAGTCCATGGCAGCCCTCATGACACTCATGACCTGCTTTTGTGTGGGCGAGGATAGCTGGCTGGCTCGCAGCAACAGCACATCAAGAAATCCTGGCACCTCAGACGCTAGAGATAGCAACGGCAGGCCCCAACGCAACAGACACAAGCGTCGCAATAATGGCGATAACGCTGAAGACACGGCCGTCAATGCCGGATTCAGTGGCTCTAAGTCCGGTCAGCGGAAAAATCCATTCAAAAGAAACAATCCGGGCCCGTCTAGTCTGGACCGCATACTCGATCGCTCATGTCAAATCCACGGCACCCCTGGTAAACTAGCCAACCACACCAACAGAGAATGTTGGGTGTTCAAACAGGCTGGCAAGTTGAATGCCGAAAATAAGGAAAAGGGGCCGCACAGTGACGACGACAAGGAGCCCCGGCTGCCGAACACAGGAGGACAGACGAAATTTCCTCCCCAAGTAAAAACGGTACATATGATATACGCAACCCATATTCCCAAGCGGGAACGGAAGCGTGCACTAAGGAACGTCTACCCGATGG
Source organism: Aegilops bicornis (assembly GCA_021605145.1). Taxonomy (NCBI): domain Eukaryota; kingdom Viridiplantae; phylum Streptophyta; class Magnoliopsida; order Poales; family Poaceae; genus Aegilops; species Aegilops bicornis. The sequence continues at coordinate 596,661,932 of CM038669.1, read as the reverse complement.
AGCCAGTCGCCCCAAAGTTCAACCCATGGTCTTCTTGTCCAATCACTTTTGATCGCAGGGACCATCTGACCAGTATCCGTCATGGTGATTCGGCCGCGTTGGTCCTCGACCCCATCATTGACGGATTCCACCTTACAAGAGTCCTTATGGGCCGGTGGCAGCAGCCTGAACCTACTCTATCGAGCTACGGTCGCCAAAATGGGCATCGATCCCTCAAGGATCAAACCCACCAAAACCACCTTTAAAGGTGTCATACCAGGTGTAGAGGCCTGTTGCACAGGCTCAATCACACTGGAAGTAGTCTTCGGATCCCCGGACAACTTCCGAAGCGAGGAGTTAATCTTTAATATCGTCCCCTTCCGTAGTGGTTATCATGCACTACTAGGACGAACCGCATTTGCTCGATTCAATGCAGTGCCACACTACGCCTATCTCAAGCTCAAGATGCCCGGACCTCGCAGGGTTATAACACTCAATGGAAACACATAGCGCTCCTTTCGTAAAGAGGAGCACAATGCGGCCCTCGCAACAGAAGTACAGAGCAGCCTTCTTAGGCAGATCTCCAATTCGGCAATAAAGCCCCCAGACACCGCTAAGCGAGTCCGAAGTACTCTGCAATAGGATCGTCCGACACGTCTAGAGCTCGCCTAACAATTCGGCCTCTGTCGTAGTCCCAGTCAAGCGATGAAATTTGTGCCGCGCGTACATAATTACGCACTTAAAATACCATGGGCATAAGCAGAGGCATGACTACAATGCGTTCCACAATACGGCGCAACCGCCCTAGGACCCGTACACCTTCCCCCCTTTTCTTTCTTTCAGGCCCCTATTTTCTGGAGGCTCTTCCGATAGCCTGATTATCGGACCCATCATGGGACGGAAACACCAAGCAGGCAAGGAGCATTGCCGTACAAGGGAATCCCCAGGTGGTCCCTGATAACGATCACTATACCTGTTTTACATACCCACTCGCAGCTCGCTCTTGGTTAAGACATGTCAAATAGTCCTATTTCTGCTTATCGCACTACTTGTATACATAAACCTTGACGTATCATTCAAATAACAATGGAAAATAATGTACAACGTCAGCCTATTATTACATTTCTTTATCTATTTCCTTGACTGTTTATTTATTACAAATTGCACCCGTACATTTTGGTATGTTCAACTCACCAGGGGCTTCAGTGTACCCCATAACACGGCAAGAAAAGTCTGAACACTTTCGATAGTGTGGCACCCCGAAGTTATAGCATTATATGCATCAGCTCTGAATCATGTCTTGGGTCAATAGTTGGGTTTGCCCGGCTCCCATGTTTTGCCGCCTTATGTTCCGCTACATCGGCTAAGGTAGCACAGGGAGAACTACTGCGATTGTGTCCTGGTTCTTCCGGACGAGCACCTCAGTAGAGAAAACCGAAAACTGACTGTCATGATGCGGCAAGAGCTGGTCGCTGTTCGAGAGGTCTCAAATCCTTAAAGATTTTTTCCTCTTTGGGCGAGGAGTCGGCCTTGTCCGATTTAGGCGTGTATAGCGCCGCAAGTTCGGCCTTCCGAATACCAGGGGCTACGCCAAAATTTAAAATTATAGAACTTCTATGGCTAAGTGGGAGTGACAAAGTTGTATAGTCCGATTGCCTTGTTCGTTGCGCTAAACACCTCCTTAAAGGACCGAAAATTTGGATAAAAGAGTGTTTAGATTTATCCGAACACCCTAGTACTAGTTACATGGGGGTAGAAGCTGACGACTGGCCAACTCTCGGATTTTATAAATGGCCGCACAGAAGGTAAAATTTTAAATCAACAAGCGTTATATCGCGCACATGAACTTGTTTTCATATATTACAGGATAAAATGAGTGTATTCACTCAAAAATTACATCCTTCGCACATTGCTCCGCCACAAGGCGGGAGCCTTCAGGACACTATCATAATATTTTTCAGGGTAGCGGTGCTCCTTGCCCTTCGGCGGCCCCTCGGTCATCAACTTCTCAGCATCCATCTTCGCCCAGTGCACTTTCGCGTGGGCGAAGGCCATGCGCGCACCTTCAATACAGACTGACCGCTTTATGACTTCAAGACGCGGACAGGTACTCACAAGCCGCTTTACTAGGCCGAAGTAGCTGCTGGGCAAGGGTTCGGCAGGCCATAGCCGGACTATGAGGTCCTTCATGGCCAGTTCGGCCGCCTTGTGCAGTTTGACCAGTTGCTTCAGATGGTCGTTCAAGGGCATCAGATGTTTGGTCCCAATATACTGAGACAAGAACAACTTCTCCGTCGAGCTCCCCTCTTCAGCTCGGTTGAACTCTGCGGCATCAGATATGCTGCACGGCAAATCTGCGAATGCTCCTGGAGAGCTCCAAATTCGGGCCGCCTAAATCTCCTGGAGGGCCTTTTGGGCTTCGGCCTTGGCATCTCGTGCACTCAGGAGGGCCTTCGCAATCTCGGACTCTTGCGTCTTAGAGTCACGCTCCAAGGACTCGTATTTTTTGACGAAATCCTGGAGCTCTTGCTGGACCTCGTCAACTCGGGCCTCTTGCTTCTCGCGCTCGGTGCGCTCCTTGGCCACTTTGTCTTCAACCTCGGTCAGCGCCTTCTTAAGGGCCGCCACTTCGGTCGTGGCCCCTATTAATGTTCATGGCGTTTCTATTAGCGTCAACAGTTTTTTCTTTATAAATATACAGACGGGGTATTATGTACCTTTGTTTTCCCCGAGCTACCTCTTCACGAGGCCGAGCTCTTCCTCGGTCCGCTCCAGGTCCCGCTTGATGCAGAGACCTCCGCAAGACGAAGCGGCAGAGCTGGCAATGACGCCTGCTTATTCACATAGACATATTTTGTTAGACTCCTGCGGACGTTATTTGATTCTCTGTTCGGCCTTTCTTTCCGAACACCAAACAGAGCATCAGGGGCTACAGTCTATAATGTGATATTTTCTTACAATTTTATTACTTACCTCGAAGCCTGTTAGGAGGCTGGCGTAGGCTTCGGTAAATCCGCTCTTGGCGGACCGGGCCTTCTCGATCACCGTACTCATGATGGTACGGTGTTCTTCATCAATGGAAGCGCCGCGAAGCGCTTCCAGCAAGTTGTCTGATGCCTCTGGATGGACAGAGGTCATCGGCACGGGTGGCTCGCTCCCCTTAGAGAGAGGCTGCCTGCCTGAATCCGGAACCACTCGGGGTTCCAGATCGATATCGGTGAGGGCGGGCGTGTTGCAGCCCTGTTATTCGAGTCCGGGTCTTCCCCCATGTGCCCGGTGTCTGGGATTTTGCCTTGGGGCGTCTCCAGAACTGTCTCCCCCTGGTTCGGTATCCTCTGAGACAACACCTTGGTGTCGTCCGCGGGCCTGGGGGAGGAGGCTGTCGGGAGTGAACCGATGTTCATTGCCGACAGGCCTAGAGACCCATCCGAAGAGGATACGTCGAGGTGGGATTTGGCCGGACTGCACGTGCATCTTCGGCATGATAAGAAGGAATAAATCAAAACATACCGGAAGTATTATAGTGTCCGGATACTTACGACTTAGCGAGGGGCTTGTCCCTGGGTAACCACTCCTCGCCGCTGTAGGTGGCTGTGGTGGAGTTGTCCGAAAGGAAGGTCTTTCCCATCTTGGACGCTTCAGCCTCCCCTTGTGGGGCGGCCTTTCTCTTCTTTTCCCTCCCGGTTGGGGGAGGGATTTCCTTTTCCTCATCCTCGTCTTCATTGGAGGAGCGCGCTTCGGTGTCTTCGGACGATGAGTCCGATACAACCTTGCGCTGGAGACCTTTCCTAGTCCCTGCGGCCTTCTTCTTGGCCATCTTCTTTAGCACCTCATAGGGCGCCGGAACCAGCATCTTCGTTAGAAGAGGCGACGCTGGATCTTTAGGTAGCGGAGCCGGACAGTCAATCCGCTTTGCTATTGCTACCCAGTCCTGTTAAATTGGCGTGGAGGCTTAGATTCCTCCCGCGAATATGCTGGGGAAATGCACATCTTGCAAAATATAAAAACTTACCGGATTGGCGGGGCGCTTTTCGCTGAGTCCGTGATCCTCATCTATGGGCGGTGGTACCTCGGTGGCCTTGAACAACACCTTCCAGACGTCTTCGTTCATCGTGTCAAAGAGCTCTCGCAGCATCTGGTGTTCGGCCGGGTCAAACTCCCACATATTATAAGCCCGTCTCTGACACAGAAGGATCCGGCGGATGAGCATGACCTGGCCCACATTGACAAGCTTGATCTTCTTGCCTATCATATTTTTGAGGCAGGTTTGAAGTCCGGTCAACTCCACTGATGAGCCCCAGGCCAAGCCCTTCTCTTTCCAGGAGGTGAGCCGCATGGGGATGCCGGATCGAAATTCGGGGGCCGCCGCCCAATTGGTGTCGCGCGGCTCGGTGATGTAGAACCACCCTGATTGCCACCCCTTCACGGACTCCACAAAGGAGCCTTCGGGCCAGGTGACATTAGGCATCTTGCCCACCATGGTGCCTCCGCACTCCACTTGCTGGCCGACCACCACCTTTGGCTTCATGTTGAAGGTCTTCAGCCATAAGCCGAAGTGGGGCGTAATGCGGAGGAAGGCCTCGCACACGGCGATAAATGCCGAGATGTTGAGGATGAAATTGGGGGCCAGATCATGGAAGTCTAGCCCGTAGTAGAACATGAGTCCACGAACGAATGGGTGTAGGGGGAATCCCAGTCCGCGGACGAAGTGAGAGAGGAACACTACCATCTCCCAGGGTTTCGGGGTAGGGACTATTTTCCCTTCAGCCGGAAGTCGGTGTGCGATGTTTGCGGACAGGTATCCGGCCTCCTGAAGCTTCGTGATGTCCTCCTCCGTAACGGAGGAGGCCATCCACTTGCCTCCCACTCCGAACATGCTTGGAATGGCTTTACGGAGAAGGTGAGAACTTGGGTGCTGGAGCTCGAGCGAGGGAGAATGGATGAGCAGAGGAAGAAGAAGGCGTGGGTGAAAAAGGGGAACCCTTATCTCTTTATAAAGGCGGTAGAAACCATGCGCCTCCCCACTTGCCCTGTAAACTCGGTTATTCCCCAAGCGTCGTGTTGATGGTGCGGTTGGGTTACCCACGCCCGTATTGATGAGAATCCCATGCTAAGTGGACATGATCTCTGCTTCGACAAGACGTGCCAGTAAAACCGCCTCGCAATATGTGCAGTGGCAGGTTGATAAAAATGGTTCCAATAATGACCAAGGCGTAGCGTGATGTCATGAAAAGATGTCAGTGGATTAGACTTGTGGAATATTGTGCTCTCTCCGGTGGTATGTGGAATTTGTTTTGCAGAGCCGGACACGATTCATGTGTTAAAAATCTACCTTGAAGTATTAGGAGAAGGAACCCGCCTTGCAATGTCGAACACAATCTACACGCCGGACTCATCGTCATTGAAGCCTGGTTCAGGGGCTACTGAGGGAGTCCTGGATTAGGGGGTACTCGGACAGCCGGACTGTTGGACTATGAAGATACAAGATTGAAGACTTCGTCCCGTCTTCGGATGGGACTCTCCTTTGCGTGGAAGGCAAGCTTGGTGATTCGGAAATGTAGATTTCCTTCTCCGTAACCGACTCTGTGTAACCCTAGCCCCCTCCGGTGTCTATATAAACCAGAGGGTTTAGTCCATAGGACAACAACAATCATAATCATAGGCTAGCTTCTAGGGTTTAGCCTCTACAATCCCGTGGTAGATCAACTCTTGTAATACTCATATCATCAAGATCAACCAAACAGGAAGTAGGGTATTACCTCCATCGAGAGGGCCCGAACCTGGGTAAACATTGTGTCCCCTACCTCCTGTTACCATTAGCCTTAGATGCACAGTTCGGGACCCCTACCCGAGATCCGTCGGTTTTGACACCGACACTTTGTGCTGCCCCAGACCCTGTAGTGCTCATGGATTGCGACAAGCTTCTTGCAGGCCAAGCCCGTAACCCGGAGCGCTTTTACATCATCGGTGGTTTCCACCATAGCGAACTTGTAGTCGGTGTTGTTGACAAACCTGGTGAAACGGTCGCAAGGCTCTATGGCCATGTAGTAGTAGTGGATGAGGACATGACGACGCATGCACAACTGGGCAACGACAACCTTCTGATCTATGTTGGGACAACCGACGGTGTACTTGTTGGAAATATGCCCTAGAGGCAATAATAAAAGCATTATTATTATATTTCCTTGTTCATGATAATTTTATTTTATTCATGCTATAACTGTATCATCCGGAAATCGTGATACACGTGCGAATACATAGACCACAATACGTCCCTAGTGAGCCTCTAGTTGACTAGCTCGTTGGTTGACAGATAGTCATGGTTTCCTGACTATGGACATCAGATGTCATTGACAACGGAATCACGTCATTAGGAGAATGACGTGATGGACAAGACCCAATCCTAAGCATAACACAAGATCGTGTAGTTCGTTTTGCTGGAGCTTTTCCAATGTCAAGTATCTCTTCCTTAGACCTTGAGATCGAGTAACTCCCGGATACCGTAGGAATGCTTTGGGTGTACCAAACATCACAACGTAACTGGGTGACTATAAAGGTGCACTACAGGTATCTCCGAAAGTATCTGTTGGGTTGACACGGTTCGAGACAGGGATTTGTCACTCCGTATGATGGAGAGGTATCACTGGGCCCACTCGGTAGTGCATCATCATATTGAGCTCAAAGTGATCAAGTGTCTGGTCACGGGATCGTGCATTACGGTACGAGTAAAGTGACTTGCCGGTAACGAGACTAAACGTGGTATTGGGATACCGACGATCGAGTCTCGGGAAAGTAACATACCGTCTGACAAAGGGAATAGAATACGGGGTTGCTTGAACCCTTGACATCATGGTTCATCCGATGACAACATCGAGGAGCATGTGGGAGCCAACATGGGTATCCAGATCCCGCTGTTGGTTATTGACCTGAGATCGTCTCGGTCATGTCTGCATGTCTCCCGAACCCGTAGGGTCTACACACTTAAGGTTCGGTGACGCTAGGGTTATTAGGAAGACAAGTATGTGATTACCGAATGTTGTTCGGAGTCCCGGATGAGATCCCGGACGTCACGAGGAGTTCGGAATGGTCCGGAGGTAAAGATTTATATATGGAAAGTGGTTAAACGGACTCGGAAAGTTTCGGGGTATACTGCGGTAATGTACCGGGGCCACCGGGAGGGTTCCGGAGGTCCACTGGGAGGCCACCTCCCGGGGGCCACATGGGCTAAGTGGGAGAGGGAGCCAGCCCCTGGTGGGCTGGGTGCACCTCCACCTAGGCCCATGCGGCTAGGAGCATGGGGAGGAAACCCTAAATGGGGCGCCCCCCTAGCTTGGGGGCAAGCCACCTCCCTCCTCCCCTTTGGCCGCCCCATCTAGGGTTCCCCCTAGATGGCCGGCCCCCCTTGCCCTCTCCTCCTATAAATAGAGGGGTGGGGGGAGGGCTGCACACACCATTGAAGGCGCAGCCCCTCCCCTCCCCAACACCTCTCTTTCTCCACGCGAGCTTGGCGAAGCCCTGCCGAGAACTGCCGTACCAACTGCACTGCCCGTCGTGCTGCCATTGGAGTTGTCTTCCTCAACCTCTCCTTCATCCTTGCTGGATCAAGACGGAGGAGACGCCATCGTCCCGTCACGTGTGTTGAATCTTGGAGGTGCTGTCCGTTCAGCACTTGGTCATCGGTGATCGGAATCACGTTGGGAACGACTCCATCATCACCACTCCCTCGAACGCTTCCGTACTCGATCTACAAGTGGTATGTAGATGCAAACTCTCTTTCTAGACTCGTTGCTTAGTAGAACTCATAGATGGATCTTGGTGAAACCGTAGGAAAATTTTAATTTTCTGCAACGTTCCCCAACAGTTCTGGAGGTCGATGCCGACCACCTTGTACTTGTCTCGAGCAAGCAACTGCTCAACGATGTTGATGTAGTCATCCACCACAGTCGGGTCGATGATGTACACCACCAAGAGGTCCGTCTCCCTCGCGTGGGTCTCCACTGTATGCTCGCCGAACTCCATTGGAGCGCCACTAGACATCCCCTCCCTATGTGTCGTCGTGGGTGTGCTTGCTGTGTTGTGGGTCGCAATCGAAAGGTTGAAGAGACTAAGGTTATAATGGTTGCCTGAATTAAAGGGGAAGCCGGATGGCCTAGAATATCGGCACGCCCTGATGGCAGTTCTAATTTGAAGCGCGTAACTCCATCGTGCCGCACGTAACTGCATCGCGTGGCAACACGCGTGGCGCAACTGCGTGCATATGGGGCGCCCAACGTGATCGTGCGCAGGTGAAAGTACATGTAGTCCCTGAGGGAGTCCTGGACTAAGGGGTCCTCGGACAGCCGGCCTATATACTTTGGCGGGACTGTTGGACTATGAAGATACAAGATAGAAGAATTCGTCCCGTGCCCGGATGGGACTCTCCTTTGCGTGGGAGGCAAGCTTGGCGATTCGGATATGTAGATTCCTTTCTTTGTGACCGACTTTGTACAACCCTAGCTCCCCAGGTGTCTATATAAACCGGTGGGTTAGGCTTCTAGGGTTTAGTCACAACAATCATAATCTCATAGGCCAGACTTCTAGCGTTTAGCCATTACGATCTCGTGGTAGAACAACTCTTGTAATACTCATATTCATCAAGATAATTCAAGCAGGAAGTAGGGTATTACCTCCATCGAGAGGGCCCGAACCTGGGTAAACATTGTGTCCCCCGCCTCCTGTTACCATTAGCCTTAGATGCATAGTTCGGGACCCCCTACCCGAGATCCGCCGGTTTTGACACCGACATTGGTGCTTTCATTGGGAGTTCCGCTGTGTCATCAAAGATAGGCTTGATGGCTCCATCAATCATCTACAACAATACAGTCTAGGGGGAGATCTTCCTTCCCTGACAGATCTTCGTATTCGGCGGCTTCGCACTGTGGGCCAACTCGCTTGGCCATATGGAGCAGATCGAGAGCTACGCCCCTGGCCATCGAGTCAGATTCAGAAGCCTGAATTTTGTGGACGATATCCGCGGAGACTTGATCTTTGATGGATTCAAGCCCATGATGGCTGGCCTCGGCCATCACGGTAAATATGACCTAGATCTGTCATCTGGCCGCATACAGGAGATAGTGAGTGTGGCCGCCCTGGCCCTAGAGCCGGAGCAGAATGTGTCGTCCGAAGAAGGGAAGCTCAACCCCGCCGCGGAGGTCGTACACTCAGCGGCGCTCGAGCCGCACACAGACCCAACATCAGGCTGGACTGGTGTTACCGGAACCTCGGACTCGTCTCCGTCCATAGGCTCCGGACCGCGTGGACCCGCATCAATCGAACCTGATTGGGCGCCGGTCCTAGAGTTCAGCTCCGCAGACATTTTCCAACACTCGCCTTTTGGCGACGTGTTAAGCTCATTAAGATCCCTCTCCTTGTTAGGGAACTCTTGGCCGAACTATGTCCGGCTCGAAGGGGAGGTGGATGACGAAGAAACTCGTTCCCCAACCACCACCCACTTTATAGCCACTGTCAACGACTTAACCGACATGCTTGACTACGACTCCAAAGACATCGACGGTATGGACGACGATGCCGGAGAGGATTAGGAACCACTGCCTACAGGGCGTTGGACATCCACCTCCTCGTACGACATATACATGGTGGATACACCCAAAGAAAAAAACGGCGACGATGAAAATTCAGTCGAGGATAAACCTCCTGAGATACAGCCAAAGCTCCGACGTTAGCGGCGCCGCTCTAAGCCACGCCGTAGTAAAAACAGAAATACCAACACAGAAGAGGACAACACTCCGGACGGTGCCGAAAACAATGAAGACCCCGTTGAGCTGACCTCTGAACAAGAGGAACGGGATGATGGGCGAGTCAGCCCTGGCGAACAGGCCGTGAACGAAGACTCGGAGGATAGCAACTACCTTCCACTCTCCGAGGATGAGGTTAGCCTCGGTGACAAAGATTTCATCATGCGTGAAGAGCCCGCTGAACAGGAACGCTTTAAGCATCAGCTAATTGCCACTGCAAGAAGCCTGAAAAAGAAGCAGCAGCAGCTTCAAGCTGATCAAGATCTACTCAATGAAAGATGGACTGATGTCCTGGCAGCCGAGCAATATGGCCTCGAGCACCCAACCAAAAGCTACCCGAAGTGCAAACTGTTACCACAGTTCGATGATGAGGTGCTGGAGCCCATCCTACCAAGGTACAATATGGCTGACCGACCACCACGTGGCTGGGACAAAGCGGCACCTCAAGCCGAATACCAGCCCGCACTACCTCGCCGAACAAACAGAAATACAACAGCTCGGGGATATACACATGACCAACGACGTGATTTGGAAAAGAGAGCAGGTCAGACAAGATCAATCTATGGATCACGGGGGCGCGCCTTGACGCATGATGATGCCCATATGGCTGAACGTGACAAACATAACCACGTCCGGTCAAAAACCACAGACGAGCTCCATCCGAGCTACATGACGACTTGGCCTGATATAGAGGCGCCGCACACCCCCTCTGCTTCACTGACGAAGTAACGGGACATGATTTCCCAGAAGGGTTTAAACCCGTAAACATCGAATCATATGATGGCACAACAGAACCCGCGGTGTGGATTGAGGATTTTCTTCTCCACATTCATATGGCCCGCGGCGATGATCCTCACGCCATCAAATACCTCCCGCTCAAACTCAAGCGACCAGCTACATACGGGTTAAACAGTCTGCCCGAAAACTCCATTGGCAGCTGGGAGGAATTGGAGGGCGCCTTCCTCGACGATTTCCTCGACACATATGTCCGACCTCCGGATGCCAATGACCTAAGTCATTGTAACACCCCGGATTCGATACGCCAGGTGTCTGCCAGTTATTCGTCGTTGTTGCCTTGTCATTTGCTTGTGTGTTGCACTTTGCCATGTCATCATCTCCATTTCATATCATGTCATCATGTGCATTTCATTTTGCATACGTGTTCGTCTCATGCATCCGAGCATTTTCCCCGTTGTCCGTTTTCCAATCCGGCACTCCTATGTCTCCCGGCGCCCCCTTTTGCCTCTCTTTCATATGCGGGTGTTAAATGTTCTCGGAATGGCCCGAGGTTTGTCAAGCGGCCTTGGTATAGCACCGGTAGACTGCCTGTCAAGTTTCGTGCCATTTGGAGGTCGTTTGATACTCCAACGGTTAACCGGGTAACCGCAAAAGCCCTCTTTGTGTTGCAGCCCAACACCCCTTTCAAAGTGGCCTAAAACCCAGCAAACTCCCCTCCATGCTCTCGGTCGTTCGATCACGATCGCGTGGCCGAAAACCGCACCTCATTTGGACTCTCCTAGCTCCCTCTACCTATAAATATGTGATCCCCTCCGGATTTTCGCGCAGTCCAACCTAGCCCGCTCCCCTTGCCGCGGACATTTCGTCCCCGCCGTCCGGACGTGTCCGCCCATCGCCCGCCGCGCCTTGACCAGTCCGGGGCCGCCGCGTGGCGGCGCCTCCATGGCCGCCCTTGAGCCCATGAAGCCACGGCCCCGACCGCTCCGTCCCGCCGCCCGTCCGTCTGCGCCCGTCAGGCGCCTCGCCGCCGCCGCCCAGCGGCGGACCCGCACCGCCGCCTCGCCCGGGTCGGCCCGAGCTCCGCGCAGCTGATCCCCGCCTCCCGGCGCGCCTGCCGGCCCGCCGCGCCCTCGCCGGACCGCGCCTTCCACCGCCGACCTCGCCGCCGACCGCCGCCCTACGCCCGCCCGGCGCCCCTCCGCCGCCGCCCGGCGCCAGCCCGCCGGATCCCGGCCGCCCGCCCGGCCTCCGCCCCCCTCCGACCCTCGCGCCCTGCGCCGCCGCCCTCCTCCGCCTCGCCTTGGTCGCCGCCCTGCCGGAGTTTGCCGGAGTCCTCGCCGGCGCCGGAGCCGGTGGATCGGGATGAGATCCACCGGGAGCCCATCCAAACGCCCCTGCCTCGTCCCGGATCCCCTCGTCCCGCACGCCTCCGTCCCGGGTTGACTTCTCCCGGAGGTGAAAATCCCACTAAGTCCTAGATTTTTGCATATTATCATGCCATATTCATCATGCCATAACTCTGCATCCGTAGCTCCGTTTTGTGCGTGTAATATGTCAAATTGTTCGCCTCGACGAGTACATCATTTCATCTCATCGCATCATTTTCATTTGAGCTCATCTTGATGCCCGAAATGCTGTTGGAAGAGGGCTATGTGATGTTAGTTTCAGATTCTTATCAGAACATGCACTTTTGTCATTTTTGCCATGATTGATGTGTGCACCCTATGAACTTGAGTCCTACATGTGTTTTGTAATATGCCATGCCATCTTTACAGAGGTGTATGCCATGTATTTTTGTTATCTCTGTGGTGACTAGCACAAGCATGCAAACTAGGCTTCATGATGTTGCTGATTTCAGCCCCTGTTCTGCTGATATTTTTTATGCCATGTTAACTTGATGCTACCGAGAGATCCATGCTTATTTTAAGTTACTTCAGTAAGGATGTTTTGAACATATGGTTATTCTCTATCCATCGGTGCCCCTTTTTGCAATTATGGAGTGCCATAGCTTGAGTCAATCGAGCTCTACTTTTGCTATAAAATGTTTCCTGGCAGGTTGTTTACATGTTATTCAATTTTGCCAAGGTTGTTGTAGTTGATCCGTGTATGCTATGATGTTGTTCTTTCCATGTATAGCTTCTATGCCATGTCTTATTACTGTTGGGTTCCTTTCCAAGCCATATATTGCTCTGTGGTGAGTGGTCAAGCTCACCAACATGCCTACTTATTGTTGTTCCTGCCATGTATGAATCTGTAATATAACTTGCCATGTTTACATGGGTGCCACCATATTTTCTGATCCTTTTTGGCTCATGGTCAGTAAAGGACTTTTGTTCTATGCAATTAGTAGGTTCATGCCATGCCTTTGTTTGCCATGATAAGTTCCTGTAACATGTTGTTTCATAGCTCTAAACATTGCAACCTGATGTTATTTCTGCTAAAGTCTGAAACTGTTATTATTTGCAATCTTGCCATGTGTTTTTGAGCATGTTCTAGTGATTTCTGGAGATAGCTCAGTGTTCATGTTTTGTAATGCTTTACCTGTACATCATGCCCATGCGTTTTTTCTCATGTTGAGATGCTGTAGCTTAATGTTTTGGTGCTTGCAATATGCCTAGTTGCTGTTTTGGACAGATTGTTGCTATGACTTGTATAGGGTGTATGTGTTGAACCGTTGCTCCGTTTTGAGTGTGCTCTATATGAAACTTGCTTGATTTTGCCTGTAGTTTCATATTATCATGTTGCATCCTTGTTTTGAGGTGTTTGCTTGATGTTTGTATGCATTTTGCATCAATGCCATGCTTATCTTGTTTTGCTCATATCTTCTAGGCCGTAGCTCCGAATTAAATGAACTTTATATGTAACTTGACTAGAATTTCGTGTAGATCATCATGGTGCATCTTAACTTGCTGTTTAACAACTTGAACATAAGGTTTATTCAGATCTGGACCAATTTCGAAATTTTCATATGAGGACTTATCGGAATTGTTATATGTTGTTCCCGGCCTCATTTAAACTTGCTTTGATGTGTTGCTCTTGTTTGCATCATCTCTTGCCATGAGTAGCCTCATCTAGATTTGTCATGCATCATGTTTGGTTGTGCATCATGCCTTGTTCATGTGTGGTGTGTTTACTTTGTTGTGTGCTTCTTCTTGTTAGTTCCTGTTTCGTTGCGATCATGAGGATTCGTTCGTCTACGCTTGGTTCGTCTTCGTGGCTTCATATTCTTCATGGACTCGTTCTTCTTCCTTGCGGGATTTCAGGCAAGATGACCGCTACCTGGATCTCACTACTATCATTGCTATGCTAGTTGTTTACGTTCTATCGCTATTGTGCGCTACCTATCACTTGTTCCTCAAGCCTCCCAAATTGCCATGTCGACCTCTAACATTTTTCACCCTTCCTAGCAAACCGTTGTTTGGCTATGTTACCGCTTTGCTCAGCCCTCTTATAAGCGTTGTTAGTTGCAGGTGAAGATGAAGTTTGTTCCTTGTTGGAACATGGAGATGTTGTTCCTTGTTGGAACATGTTTACTTGTTGGGATATCACAATATATCTTATTTAATTAATGCATCTATATACTTGGTAAAGGGTGGAAGGCTCGGCCTTATGCCTGGTGTTTTGTTCCACTCTTGCCGCCCTAGTTTCCGTCATATCGGTATTATGTTCCCGGATTTTGCGTCCCTAACGCGGTCGGGTGATTCTGGGACCCCTTAACGATTCGCTTTGAATAAGACTTTTCCAAAGAAGGCCCAACATTGGTTTTACCATTTGCACGACCAATTACCTTTTTCCCTTGGGTGTCGCGCATCCCAAGGGTCATCTTTATTTAGCCCCCCCCCCCGGGCCAATGCTTGTCTAAGTGTTGGCCCGAACCGAGTAGACTACGGGGCCCCCTCGGGGAAACTCGGGGTCTGGTTTTACTCGTAGGATGTCTCATCCGGTGTTGCCCTGAGAACGAGATATGTGCAGCTCCTATCGGGATTGTCGGCGCATCAGGCGGCTTTGCTGGTCTCGTTTTATTCTTTGTCGAAATTTCTTGTAGCCGGATTCCGAGACTGATCGGGTCTTCCCGGGAGAAGGAATATCCTTCGTTGATCGCGAGAGCTTATCATGGGCTAAGTTGGGACACCCTGCGAGGTATAAACTTTCGAGAGCCGTGCAGCGGTTATGTGGCAGATGGGAATTTGTTAATATCCGGTTGTAGTAAACTTGAAGCAAACTCTTCTAAAATACACCAACCATGTGTGTAACCGTGAGTGTCTCTTTTCGGGGTTGATCGAGAGGAGAACACGGTTTCTGGGTTATGCCTGACGTAAGTAGGAGTTCAGGATCACTTCTTGATCATTACTAGTTGGCGACCGTTCCTTTGTTTCTCTTCTCGCTCTCATTTGCGTATGTTAGCCACTATATATGCTTAGCCGCTGCTGCAACCTCACCACTTTACCCCTTCCTTTCCCTTTAAGCTTTGCTAGTCCTGATACCCATGGTAATGGGATTCTTTGAGTCCTCGTGGCTCACAGATTACTACACCACCGATTGCAGTACAGGTTTGCGATGATCTTGGCCTTGAGGCGATGTTTGCTTGTGTTGGAGTTCTTCTTACGCTTCTTGATCGGGGATAGGTTCTGGAGTCGGCACAGGCTAGCGAGGTGGATATTGTTTGAGTTTACATTTATGTTTCATCCGTAGTCGGATGTTGATCTTGTACATGATGTGATGTTGTATTAGGTGGCATTGTATGCCTTATGTATGTATCCCCATCTATTATGTAATGTTGATGTAATGATATCCACCTTGCAAAAGCGTTTCAATATGCGGGTCTATCCTTGGTGGGACCTTGAGTTCCTTTTGGATAGGGTCGCATATTGGGCGTGATAAGTTGGTATCGAGCCTCGACCGACCTTAGGAGCCCCCTTGATTGATTGTGTAGTTTGGCCGTTGTTGAGTCTAGAAGAAAACTGTTTTCGGAGTCTAGTTATATCGGAGAGTAGGAATTCTTTTTACTCCTCAGCCCCTTCGTCGCTTTGGTAAGGAATCTTGACGTAGGTGTTTTGAATTATTCCTCTTCCCCTTCAAATTTTTTCTTTAGGATGACGCAGTGGGTTTTCCGATCGTTGGCCCTCAGCTCTTTTCATCCGGTGCATTTCTCGTCAAGTTGACTCGAGCCTCTTCATCTTTGCCAAGTTCAATCCTCAGTTCTTCCTCCGACGTCGTTGTTTTTCCTTGTCCGAAGTTGTCCTTGTTTTTCCCACCCGCCCACCCTTCTTCTTCTCGGAACCGGAGTCCGTAATCGAGTATCCATCCTACTCGTGTGAAGTCTTTGCTTTCTTTCCTCAATGATTTCCAACGGTGTTTCTCTTCAAGATATTCGTCAATTTCCCCTTCCAAGTTACCTTTGTTTTCCGCCTCCCACCCTCTTACTCCCGAACTGAGTCTTTTTCGACCATCAGTTTCATTCGTGTGGAGCCTCTTCAGTCTTTCGTCAATTGTTTCAACCGGTGAATTCTCTTTTGTTTGACATTCTTCATCTCTTTTCCGGTGGATTCAATTCTAATTTTTTGTAGTGATTATATTCTTTTCCTCGGCTCAAGTGTTTTCCCTGCTCGTTCGCCTCTAGCCAGTTTATCCTTCCGGAGTGCTCAAGTCATCTCAGGAGAATTCTCAGTGTTCCAACTAATTCGAGGTTGTCACCTCATTCAAATATTTCAATTGTTCCGGTGCATCACCTATCTCTTCAACATCCCTTCCCAACGGTGTTTTTCTCTTCAGTGGGCCCTAACCCACGTGTCTTTTTCGAGGATCTTACCGACTCTTCCGATTTTCCGGAGTGATTCCCAATTCTTTTCAAGTGTGACGTAAGAATGAATATCATCAGTCACTTGCCTTTTCCAAGATCGATTTCGAATCATTTCATTGTTGGCTCAACCTCTTTGCTTTTCATTCTCCCGGAGTACCTCAGAAATTTTGGTGGAGTTTCTCGTCGTCATTTGCAGACCGAAGAAAAGTTTTTCCTCTAAATCTTGTCCGTTCTCCCGAAGATTTGTGGTGCTAGCTCGATGTTTTCCTATCAATTTGTTTCCAGTTGTGCAATTCTTCTCACCCATCCGGAGTATTTCAGGAGTTTTTTTCTATTTCTTTTCACCGGAGGCCATCGTTCTAGAAGAATTCTTTGTCCTCACATTTCAGCTACCGTTATCCAAGTATCCCGGTGCTTCGTTCAAGTGTTCTTTAATCAGCTCATGATCTCTTTGTTCTTTTGCATCTAAATTCCCTCTAGCATATTTGTTCCTCTAATTCAGTCCGGTGATTCATTATCTTTCGTCAGTCATTTCCGAATTCTTACGGTGGTTCGTTCAATATTCTTTTCTTTGTTTATCATATATTCATTCGTTCTTTCCAAAACTACCGGTGGTTCATGAAAACTTCCTCAAGTTTTGTGCTATCCCTTCTCAATTCTTTTTCAAGAAGAATAAGTAGTATGCAAAATCCATTGCTTGTCATCAATTTATTTGATGAAGGATAAGCATACAATAAATCTTATTCTTATTTCATCCAAGTGATTAATCCCCTACTTCGGAGTTTGTTCTTGATGAATAAATTCTAGTTCCAAGTGTTTCCCATCTTTTCTTTTCCGGAGTTCAAATGCCCTCGGCCATTTTGTCGGAACATCCATCTAAATCATCGCATAGCGCTCATCTTGTTCTTTCTTCCTTCATTGTATCTCATCATCCTTTTTGTTACCGGAGTTCTTCATGGTGGTTCTTCATGATTTAATTCAGTCGTCAAGTGTTCATCAAGATTTGGTTGGAGGAGTTCAAGTATCTTTTCTTCTCGCGTCTCGACGCGCAAGTAATTCTTCATTTTCTTTTGAAGTGGAGTTTTGCATTTCTTCGTTCTTCTCAGCTATCCAATCATTTCCGTTTGTGGTTGGTTATCACCTTATGATCTTGAGATGTTACCTATAAGACCACAACAAGCTTATTCTTTCGTTGTTGTTTTTCTCGACAACTCCGTTTAAACCATCCTTCTAAAGTTGCTTTCTATTTCATTCTTGGCAGAAGTTGCCATCTTCTTCCCCGTTCTTCTCGTTCCACTCTTTCAATCCTTTCCGGAGGTTTTGTGTCATGTCTTCATCAAGTATCATTCCATCCTCTCAATTTCATGTTCTAATCCTTCCATTTTCAGCTTTGAGTCTTGCCTAAATCCTTCAGTCTTATTCATTTCTTATCTCGTTCGAACCGGAGTTGCTTCTGAGTCTATCATGTTTCCATGAGCTTTTGATTCTTGTCATTCTCGTTGTTCCTCTCTTCTTCTCGTATGCTCTCGATTCTTTGCTTCTTATCTTGAGTTCTTATTTCGCCTCTTCCTTTTTCTCTTCCGTCTCGGTCCTAAGATCTCGGGACGAGATCTCTTGTTAGTGGAGGAGTGTTGTAACGCCCCGGATTCGATGCGCCAGGTGTCTGCCAGTTATTCGTCGTTGTTGCCTTGTCATTTGCTTGCGTGTTGCACTTTGCCATGTCATCATATGCATTTCATATCATGTCATCATGTGCATTTCGTTTTGCATACGTGTTCGTCTCATGCTTCTGAGCATTTTCCCGTTATACATTTTTCCAATCCGGCACTCCTATGTCTCCGGCGCCCCTTTGCCTCTCTTTCGTGTCACGGGTGTTAAACGTTCTCGGAATGACCCTAGGTTTGTCAAGCGGCCTTGGTATAGCACGGTGAACCGCTGTCAAGTTTCGTGCCATTTGGAGGTCGTTTGATACTCCAGCAGTTAACGGGTAACCGCAAAAACCCTCTTTGTGTTGCAGCCCAACACCCCTTTCAAAGTGGCCCAAAACCCAGAAAACTCCCCTCCATGCTCTCGGTCGTTCGATCACGATCGCGGGGCCGAAAACCGCACCTCATTTGGACTCTCCTAGCTCCCTCTCCCTATAAATATGTGATCCTCCGGATTTTCGCGATCCAACCCTAGCCCGCTTTCCCCGCGCCGCGGACATTTCGTCCCCGCCGTCCGGACGTGTCCGCCCCATCCGCCGCCCGCGCCCAGCCAATCCGGAGCCGCCCGCCACGTGGCGGCGCCTCCTGGGCCCTTGAGGCCCGCCACAGCGGCCCACGGCCGCTCCGTCCCGCCGCCCGTCCGTCCGCGCGCCCGCGCCCTCGCCCGCCGCCGCCCAGCCGGACCCACCGCCGCCTGCCCGGGTCGGTCCAAGCTCCTCGCCACCAGATCCCGCCTCCATGGCGCGCCCGGCCCCGCCAGCCTCTCAGCCCGACCGCGCCTTCCACGCCGACCTACGCCGCCCGACCGCCGCCCTACGCCCGCCGCGCCCCTCCACCGCCGCCCGGCGCCAGCCGGCCCGGATCCCGGCCGCCGCGGCCTCCGCCCCTCAAACCCTCGCGCCTGCGCCGCCGCCTCCTCGCCTCGCCTTGGTACGCCCTGCCGGAGTTTGCGGAGTCCTCGCCGGCGCCGAGCAGTGGATCGGGATGAGATCCACCGAGCCCATCCAAACGCCCTGCCTCGTCCGGATCCCCTCGTCCCTTGCGCCTCCGTCCGGGTTGACTTCTCCCGGAGGTGAAAATCCCACTAAGTCCTAGATTTTTGCATATTATCATGCCATATTCATCATGCCATAACTCTGCATCCGTAGCTCCGTTTTGTGCGTGTAATATGTCAAATTGTTCGCCTCGACGAGTACATCATTTCATCTCATCGCATCATTTTCATTTGAGCTCATCTTGATGCCCGAAATGCTGTTGGAAGAGGGCTATGTGATGTTAGTTTCAGATTCTTATCAGAACATGCACTTTTGTCATTTTTGCCATGATTGATGTGTGCACCCTATGAACTTGAGTCCTACATGTGTTTTGTAATATGCCATGCCATCTTTACAGAGGTGTATGCCATGTATTTTTGTTATCTCTGTGGTGACTAGCACAAGCATGCAAACTAGGCTTCATGATGTTGCTGATTTCAGCCCCTGTTCTGCTGATATTTTTTATGCCATGTTAACTTGATGCTACCGAGAGATCCATGCTTATTTTAATTTACTTCAGTAAGGATGTTTTGAACATATGGTTATTCTCTATCCATCCATGCCCTTTTTTGCAATTATGGAGTGCCATAGCTTGAGTCAATCAAGCTCTACTTTTGCTATAAAATGTTTCCTGGCAGGTTGTTTACATGTTATTCAATTTTGCCAAGGTTGTTGTAGTTGATCCGTGTATGCTATGATGTTGTTCTTTCCATGTATAGCTTCTATGCCATGTCTTATTACTGTTGGGTTCCTTGCCATGCCATATATTGCTCTGTGGTGAGTGGTCAAGCTCACCAACATGCCTACTTATTGTTGTTCCTGCCATGTATGAATCTGTAATATAACTTGCCATGTTTACATGGGTGCCACCATATTTTCTGATCCTTTTTGGCTCATGGTCAGTAAAGGACTTTTGTTCTATGCAATTAGTAGGTTCATGCCATGCCTTTGTTTGCCATGATAAGTTCCTGTAACATGTTGTTTCATAGCTCTAAACATTTGCAACCTGATGTTATTTCTGCTAAAGTCTGAAACTGTTATTATTTGCAATCTTGCCATGTGTTTTTGAGCATGTTCTAGTGATTTCTGGAGATAGCTCAGTGTTCATGTTTTGTAATGCTTTACCTGTACATCATGCCCATGCGTTTTTTCTCATGTTGAGATGCTGTAGCTTAATGTTTTGGTGCTTGCAATATGCCTAGTTGCTGTTTTGGACAGATTGTTGCTATGACTTGTATAGGGTGTATGTGTTGAACCGTTGCTCCGTTTTGAGTGTGCTCTATATGAAACTTGCTTGATTTTGCCTGTAGTTTCATATTATCATGTTGCATCCTTGTTTTGAGGTGTTTGCTTGATGTTTGTATGCATTTTGCATCAATGCCATGCTTATCTTGTTTTGCTCATATCTTCTAGGCCGTAGCTCCGAATTAAATGAACTTTATATGTAACTTGACTAGAATTTCGTGTAGATCATCATGGTGCATCTTAACTTGCTGTTTAACAACTTGAACATAAGGTTTATTCAGATCTGGACCAATTTCGAAATTTTCATATGAGGACTTACCGGAATTGTTATATGTTGTTCCCGGCCTCATTTAAACTTGCTTTGATGTGTTGCTCTTGTTTGCATCATCTCTTGCCATGAGTAGCCTCATCTAGATTTGTCATGCATCATGCTTGGTTGTGCATCATGCCTTGTTCATGTGTGGTGTGTTTACTTTGTTGTGTGCTTCTTCTTGTTAGTTCATGTTTCGTTGCGATCATGAGGATTCGTTCGTCTACGCTTGGTTCGTCTTCGTGGCTTCATATTCTTCATGGACTCGTTCTTCTTCCTTGCGGGATTTCAGGCAAGATGACCGCTACCCTGGATCTCACTACTATCATTGCTATGCTAGTTGTTTCGTTCTATCGCTATTGTGCGCTACCTATCACTTGTTCCTCAAGCCTCCCAAATTGCCATGTCAGCCTCTAACATTTTTCACCTTCCTAGCAAACCGTTGTTTGGCTATGTTACCGCTTTGCTCAGCCCCTCTTATAGCGTTGTTAGTTGCAGGTGAAGATGAAGTTTGTTCCTTGTTGGAACATGGAGATGTTGTTCCTTGTTGGAACATGTTTACTTGTTGGGATATCACAATATATCTTATTTAATTAATGCATCTATATACTTGGTAAAGGGTGGAAGGCTCGGCCTTATGCCAGTGTTTTGTTCCACTCTTGCCGCCCTAGTTTCCGTCATATCGGTATTATGTTCCCGGATTTTGCGTCCCTAACGCAGTCGGGTGATTTACTGGGACCCCTTAACGATTCGCTTTGAATAAGACTTTTCCAAAGAAGGCCCAACATTGGTTTTACCATTTGCCTGACCTATTACCTTTTTCCCTTGGGAGTCGCGCATCCCAAGGGTCATCTTTATTTAGCCCCCCCGGGCCAATGCTTGTCTAAGTGTTGGCCCGAACCGAGTAGACTGCGGGGCCCCCTCGGGGAAACTCGGGGTCTGGTTTTACTCGTAGGATGTCTCATCCGGTGTTGCCCTGAGAACGAGATATGTGCAGCTCCTATCGGGATTGTCGGCGCATCGGGCGGCTTCTTTGGTCTTGTTTTATTGCTTTGTCGAAATGTCTTGTAGCCGGGATTCCGAGACTGATCGGGTCTTCCCGGGAGAAGGAATATCCTTCGTTGATCGCGAGAGCTTATCATGGGCTAAGTTGGGACACCCTGCAGGGTATAAACTTTTCGAGAGCCGTGCCCATGGTTATGTGGCAGATGGGAATTTGTTAATATCCGGTTGTAGTAAACTTGAAGCAAACTCTTCTAAAATACACCAACCATGTGTGTAACCGTGAGTGTCTCTTTTCGGGTTGATCGAGAGGAGAACACGGTTTCGGGTTATGCACGACGTAAGTAGGAGTTCAGGATCACTTCTTGATCATTACTAGTTGGCGACCGTTCCTTTGTTTCTCTTCTCGCTCTCATTTGCGTATGTTAGCCACTATATATGCTTAGTCAGCCGCTGCAACCTCACCACTTTACCCCTTCCTTTCCCTTTAAGCTTTGCTAGTCCTGATACCCATGGTAATGGGATTGCTGAGTCCTCGTGGCTCACAGATTACTACACCACCAGTTGCAGGTACAGGTTTGCGATGATCTTGACGCGAGAGCGATGTTTGCTTGTGTTGGAGTTCTTCTTCTGCTTCTTCGATCAGGGGATAGGTTCTAGGTCGGCAGCCTGGGCTAGCAGGGTGGATATTGTTTGAGTTTCTGTTTATGTTTCATCCGTAGTCGGATGTTGATCTTGTACATGATGTGATGTTGTATTCGTGTGGCATTGTATGCCTTATGTATGTATCCCCATCTATTATGTAATGTTGATGTAATGATATCCACCTTGCAAAAGCGTTTCAATATGCGGGTCTATCCTTGGTGGGACCTTGAGTTCCTTTTGGATAGGGTCGCATATTGGGCATGACAAGTTGGTATCGAGCCTCGACCGACCTTAGGAGCCCCTTGATTGATTGTGTAGTTTGGCCGTTGTTGAGTCTAGAAGAAAACTGTTTTGAGTCTAGTTATATCGAGAGTAGGAATTCTTTTACTCCTCAGCCCCTTCGTCGCTTTGGTAAGGAATCTTGACGTAGGTGTTTTGAATTATTCCTCTTCCCTTCAAATTTTTCTTTAGGATGGCCTTGATGGGTTTTCCGATCGTTGGCCCTCGGCTCTTTTCATCCGGTGCATTTCTCGTCAAGTTGACTCGAGCCTCTTCATCTTTGCCAAGTTCAATCCTCGGTTCTTCCTCCGACGTCGTTGTTTTTCCTTGTCCGAAGTTGTCCTTGTTTTTCCCACCGCCCACCCTTCTTCTTCTCGAACCGAGTCCGTGTCAGTATCCATCCTACTCGTGTGAAGTCTTTGCTTTCTTTCCTCAATGATTTCCAACGGTGTTTCTCTTCAAGATATTCGTCAATTTCCCCTTCCAAGTTACCTTTGTTTTCCCGCCCTCCCACCCTCTTACTCCCGGAGCCTGAGTCTTTTTCGACCATCAGTTTCATTCGTGTGGAGCCTCTTCAGTCTTTCGTCAATTGTTTCAACCGGTGAATTCTCTTTTGTTTGACATTCTTCATCTCTTTTCCGGTGGATTCAATTCTAATTTTCGGTAGTGATTATATTCTTTTCCTCGGCTCAAGTGTTTTCTTGCTCGTTCGCCTCTAGCCAGTTTATCCTTCCGGAGTGCTCAAGTCATCTCAGGAGAATTCTCAGTGTTCCAACTAATTCGAGGTTGTCACCTCATTCAAATATTTCAATTGTTCCGGTGCATCACCTATCTCTTCAACATCCCTTCCCAACGGTGTTTTTCTCTTCAGTGGGCCCTAACCCACAGGTCTTTTTCCAGGATCTTACCTGACTCTTCTGATTTTCCCGGAGTTATTCCCAATTCTTTTCAAGTGTGACGTAAGAATGAATATCATCAGTCACTTGCCTTTTCCAAGATCGATTTCGAATCATTTCATTGTTGGCTCAACCTCTTTGCTTTTCATTCTCCCGGAGTACCTCAGAAATTTTGGTGGAGTTTCTCGTCGTCATTTGCAGACCGAAGAAAAGTTTTTCCTCTAAATCTTGTCCGTTCTCCCGAAGATTTGTGGTGCTAGCTCGATGTTTTCCTATCAATTTGTTTCCAGTTGTGCAATTCTTCTCACCCATCCGGAGTATTACAGGAGTTTTTTTCTATTTCTTTTCACCGAGGCCATCGTTCTAGAAGAATTCTTTGTCCTCACATTTCAGCTACCGTTATCCAAGTATCCCGGTGCTTCGTTCAAGTGTTCTTTAATCAGCTCATGATCTCTTTGTTCTTTTGCATCTAAATTCCCTCTAGCATATTTGTTCCTCTAATTCAGTCCGGTGATTCATTATCTTTCGTCGGTCATTTCCGAATTCTTACGGTGGTTCGTTCAATATTCTTTTCTTTGTTTATCATATATTCATTCGTTCTTTCCAAAACTACCGGTGGTTCATGAAAACTTCCTCAAGTTTTGTGCTATCCCTTCTCAATTCTTTTTCAAGAAGAATAAGTAGTATGCAAAATCCATTGCTTGTCATCAATTTATTTGATGAAGGATAAGCATACAATAAATCTTATTCTTATTTCATCCAAGTGATTAATCCCCTACTTCGGAGTTTGTTCTTGATGAATAAATTCTAGTTCCAAGTGTTTCCCATCTTTTCTTTTCCGGAGTTCAAATGCCCTCGGCCATTTTGTCGGAACATCCATCTAAATCATCGCAACGCTCATCTTGTTCTTTCTTCCTTCATTGTATCTCATCATCCTTTTTGTTACCGGAGTTCTTCATGGTGGTTCTTCATGATTTAATTCAGTCGTCAAGTGTTCATCAAGATTTGGTTGGAGGAGTTCAAGTATCTTTTCTTCTCGCGTCTCGAAGCGCAAGTAATTCTTCATTTTCTTTTGAAGTGGAGTTTTGCATTTCTTCGTTCTTCTCAGCTATCCAATCATTTCCGTTTGTGGTTGGTTATCACCTTATGATCTTGAGATGTTACCTATAAGACCACAACAAGCTTATTCTTTCGTTGTTGTTTTTCTCGACAACTCCGTTTAAACCATCCTTCTAAAGTTGCTTTCTATTTCATTCTTGGCAGAAGTTGCCATCTTCTTCCCCGTTCTTCTCGTTCCACTCTTTCAATCCTTTCCGGAGGTTTTGTGTCATGTCTTCATCAAGTATCATTCCATCCTCTCAATTTCATGTTCTAATCCTTCCATTTTCAGCCTGAGTGCTGCCTAAATCCTTTCAGTCTTATTCATTTCTTATCTCGTTCGAACCGGAGTTGCTTCTGAGTCTATCATGTTTCCATGAGCTTTTGATTCTTGTCATTCTCGTTGTTCCTCTCTTCTTCTCGTATGCTCTCGATTCTTTGCTTCTTATCTTGAGTTCTTATTTCGCCTCTTCCTTTTTCTCTTCCGTCTCGGTCCTAAGATCTCGGGACGAGATCTCTTGTTAGTGGAGGAGTGTTGTAACGCCCCGGATTCGATGCGCCAGGTGTCTGCCAGTTATTCGTCGTTGTTGCCTTGTCATTTGCTTGCGTGTTGCACTTTGCCATGTCATCATATGCATTTCATATCATGTCATCATGTGCATTTCATTTTGCATACGTGTTCGTCTCATGCATCCGAGCATTTTCCCCGTTGTCTGTTTTCCAATCCGGCACTCCTATGTCTCCCGGCGCCCCCTTTTGCCTCTCTTTCGTATGCGGGTGTTAAACGTTCTCGGAATGACCCTAGGTTTGTCAAGCGGCCTTGGTATAGCACCGGTAGACCGCCTGTCAAGTTTCGTGCCATTTGGAGGTCGTTTGATACTCCAACGGTTAACCGGGTAACCGCAAAAACCCTCTTTGTGTTGCAGCCCAACACCCCTTTCAAAGTGGCCCAAAACCCAGCAAACTCCCCTCCATGCTCTCGGTCGTTCGATCACGATCGCGTGGCCGAAAACCGCACCTCATTTGGACTCTCCTAGCTCCCTCTACCTATAAATATGTGATCCCCTCCGGATTTTCGCGCAGTCCAACCCTAGCTCGCGCCGCCGGACATTTCGTCCCGCCGTCCGGACGTGTCCGCCCCATCCGCCCGCCCAGCCAGTCCGGAGCCGCCACGTGGCGCCTCCAGCGCCACTGGCCATGACCCGGCCCCGGCCCGCTCCGTCCCGCCGCCCGTCCGTCCGCGCCCGGGGCGCCTCGCCCGCCGCCGCCCAGCCGGACCTACCGCCGCCTCCGGGTCGGCCCAAGCTCCTCGCCACTAGATCCCGCCTCAAGCCCCGCCGGCCATGCCGCCATACCTCGCCGGACGCGCCTTCCACCGCCCGACCTACGCCCGACCGCCCGCCCTCGCCGCGCCCCTCCGCCGCCGCCCAGCGCCAGCCCGGATCCCGGCCGGCCGCCCGCCGCCCTCCGCCCCTCACCTCGCGCCTCCGCCTCTCGCCTCGCCTTGGTCGCCGCCCTGCCGGAGTTTGCCGGAGTCCTCGCCGGCGCCGGAGCCGGTGGATCGGGATGAGATCCACCGGGAGCCCATCCAAACGCCCCTGCCTCGTCCCGGATCCCCTCGTCCCGCCTCGCCTCGTCACTGGGTTGACTTCTCCCGGAGGTGAAAATCCCACTAAGTCCTAGATTTTTGCATATTATCATGCCATATTCATCATGCCATAACTCTGCATCCGTAGCTCCGTTTTGTGCGTGTAATATGTCAAATTGTTCGCCTCGACGAGTACATCATTTCACCTCATCGCATCATTTTCATTTGAGCTCATCTTGATGCCCGAAATGCTGTTGGAAGAGGGCTATGTGATGTTAGTTTCAGATTCTTATCAGAACATGCACTTTTGTCATTTTTGCCATGATTGATGTGTGCACCCTATGAACTTGAGTCCTACATGTGTTTTGTAATATGCCATGCCATCTTTACAGGGGTGTATGCCATGTATTTTGTTATCTCTGTGGTGACTAGCACAAGCATGCAAACTAGGCTTCATGATGTTGCTGATTTCAGCCCTGTTCTGCTGATATTTTTTATGCCATGTTAACTTGATGCTACCGAGAGATCCATGCTTATTTTAAGTTACTTCAGTAAGGATGTTTTGAACATATGGTTATTCTCTATCCATCCATGCCCTTTTTTGCAATTATGGAGTGCCATAGCTTGAGTCAATCGAGCTCTACTTTTGCTATAAAATGTTTCCTGGCAGGTTGTTTACATGTTATTCAATTTTGCCAAGGTTGTTGTAGTTGATCCGTGTATGCTATGATGTTGTTCTTTCCATGTATAGCTTCTATGCCATGTCTTATTACTGTTGGGTTCCTTGCCATGCCATATATTGCTCTGTGGTGAGTGGTCAAGCTCACCAACATGCCTACTTATTGTTGTTCCTGCCATGTATGAATCTATAATATAACTTGCCATGTTTACATGGGTGCCACCATATTTTCTGATCCTTTTTGGCTCATGTTCAGTAAAGGACTTTTGTTCTATGCAATTAGTAGGTTCATGCCATGCCTTTGTTTGCCATGATAAGTTCCTGTAACATGTTGTTTCATAGCTCTAAACATTGCAACCTGATGTTATTTCTGCTAAAGTCTGAAACTGTTATTATTTGCAATCTTGCCATGTGTTTTTGAGCATGTTCTAGTGATTTCTGGAGATAGCTCAGTGTTCATGTTTTGTAATGCTTTACCTGTACATCATGCCCATGCCTTTTTTTCTCATGTTGAGATGCTTTAGCTTAATGTTTTGGTGCTTCCAATATGCCTACTTGCTGTTTTGGACAGATTGTTGCTATGACTTGTATAGGGTGTATGTGTTGAACCGTTGCTCCGTTTTGAGTGTGCTCTATATGAAACTTGCTTGATTTTGCATGTAGTTTCATATTATCATGTTGCATCCTTGTTTTGAGGTGTTTGCTTGATGTTTGTATGCATTTTGCATCAATGCCATGCTTATCTTGTTTTGCTAATATCTTCTAGGCCGTAGCTCTGAATTAAATGAACTTTATATGTAACTTGACTAGAATTTCGTGTAGATCATCGTGGTGCATCTTAACTTGCTGTTTAACAACTTGAACATAAGGTTTATTCAGATCTGGACCAATTTCGAAATTTGCATATGAGGACTTACCGGAATTGTTATATGTTGTTCCCGACCTCATTTAAACTTGCTTTGATGTGTTGCTCTTGTTTGCATCATCTCTTGCCATGAGTAGCCTCATCTAGATTTGTCATGCATCATGCTTGGTTGTGCATCATGCCTTGTTCATGTGTAGTGTGTTTACTTTGTTGTGTGCTTCTTCTTGTTAGTTCCTGTTTCGTTGCGATCATGAGGATTCGTTCGTCTACGCTTGGTTCGTCTTCGTGGCTTCATCTTCTTCATGGACTCGTTCTTCTTCCTTGCGGGATTTCAGGCAAGATGACCGCTACCTGGATCTCACTACTATCATTGCTATGCTAGTTGTTTCGTTTCTATCGCTATGTTTGCGCTACCTATCACTTGTTCCTCAAGCCTCCCAAATTGCCATGTCGACCTCTAACCTTTTCACCCTTCCTAGCAAACCGTTGTTTGGCTATGTTACCGCTTTGCTCAGCCCCTCTTATAGCGTTGTTAGTTGCAGGTGAAGATGAAGTTTGTTCCTTGTTGGAACATGGAGATGTTGTTCCTTGTTGGAACATGTTTACTTGTTGGGATATCACAATATATCTTATTTAATTAATGCATCTATATACTTGGTAAAGGGTGGAAGGCTCGGCCTTATGCACGGTGTTTTGTTCCACTCTTGCCGCCCTAGTTTCCGTCATATCGGTATTATGTTCCCCATTTTGCGTCCCTAACGCGGTCGGGTGATTTATGGGACCCCTTGACAGTTCTCTTTGAATAAGACTTTTCCAAAGAAGGCCCAACATTGGTTTTACCATTTGCACGACCTATTACCTTTTCCCTTGGGAGTCGCGCATCCCAAGGGTCATCTTTATTTAGCCCCCCCGGGCCAATGCTTGTCTAAGTGTTGGCCCGAACCGAGTAGATCAGGGGCCCCCTCGGGAAACTTCGGGGTTTGGTTTTACTCGTGAGGATGTCTCATCCGTGTTGCCTCGAGAACGAGATATGTGCAGCTCCTATCGGGATTGTCGGCGCATCGGGCGGCTTTGCTGGTCTTGTTTTATTGTCGTCGAAATGTCTTGTAGCCGGATTCCGAGACTGGTCGGGTCTTCCCGGAGAAGGAATATCCTTCGTTGATCGCGAGAGCTTATCATGGGCTAAGTTGGGACACCCCTGCAGGTATAAACTTTCGAGAGCCGTGCCACGGTTATGTGGCAGATGGGAATTTGTTAATATCCGGTTGTAGTAAACTTGAAGCAAACTCTTCTAAAATACACCAACCGTGTGTGTAACCGTGAGTGTCTCTTTTCGGGTTGATCGAGAGGAGAACACGGTTTCGGGTTATGCTCGGCGTAAGTAGGAGTTCAGGATCACTTCTTGATCATTACTAGTTGGCGACCGTTCCTTTGTTTCTCTTCTCGCTCTCATTTGCGTATGTTAGCCACTATATATGCTTAGTCCGCTGCAACCTCACCACTTTACCCCTTCCTTTCCCTTTAAGCTTTGGTAGTCTTGATACCCATGGTAATGGGATTGCTGAGTCCTCGTGGCTCATGATTACTACACCACCGATTCTGCAGGTACAGGTTTGCGATGATCTTGACGCCGAGAGCGATGTTTGCTTGTGTTGGAGTTCTTCTTCTCGCTTCTTCGATCGTGGGATAGGTTCCAGTCGGCAGCCCGGCTAGCAGGGTGGATATTGTTTGAGTTTCATTTATGTTTCATCCGTAGTCGGATGTTGATCTTGTACATGATGTGATGTTGTATTCGTGTGGCATTGTATGCCTTATGTATGTATCCCCATCTATTATGTAATGTTGATGTAATGATATCCACCTTGCAAAAGCGTTTCAATATGCGGGTCTATCCTTGGTGGGACCTTCGAGTTCCTTTTGGATTGGGTCGCATATTGGGCGTGACAGTCATATAGTCCAACAGCCCGGAGAGTCAGCCAAGAAATTCTGGACTCGGTTCCTAACTAAAAAGAACCAAATTGTCGACTGTCCGGACGCCAAAGCCCTAGCGGCCTTTAAGCACAGCATCCGCGACGAATGGCTGGCCAGACACCTCGGCCAGGAAAAACCGAAGTCCATGTCATCCCTTACGGCACTCATGACCCACTTTTGTGCGGGCGAAGATAGCTGGGTAGCCCGTAGCAACAACAATACAAGCGAGCCTGGCACTTCTGAAGCCAGAAACAGCAATGGCAAGTCCCGACGCAATAGACATAAGCGTTGAAACAACGGTGATAATACCGAAGACACGGCGGTCAGCGCTGGATTCAGCGGCTCTAAGTTCGGTCAGCGGAAGAAGCCATTTAAAAGGAACAATCCGGGCCTGTCCAGTCTGGACCGCATACTAGATCGACCATGCCAAATCCATGGCACTTCGGATAAACCAGCAAATCATACCAACAGGTAATGTTGGGTTTTCAAACAGGCCTGCAAGTTAAATGCCGAGAATAAGGAGAAAGGGTCGCAAAGCAAGGACGATGACAAGGAACCCCGACCAACGAACATAGGGGTACAAAAGAAATTTCCCCCCAAGTCAAAACGGCGAACATGATATACGCCACCCATATCCCCAAGAGGGAGCACAAACGTGCACTCAGGGACGTCTATGCGATGGAGCCAGTCGCCCAAAAGTTCAACCCATGGTCCTCCTATCCAATCACCTTCGATCGCAAGGATCACCCAACCAGTATCTGTCATGGCGGTTCGGCCGCACTGGTCCTTGACCCAATTATCGATGGATTCCATCTCACGCGAGTCCTCATGGATGGTGGCAGCAGCCTGAACATGCTCTATCAGGATACAGTGCGCAAAATGGGCATCGATCCCTCAAGGATCAAGCCCACAAAAACCACCTTTAAAGGTGTCATACCAGGTGTAAAGGCCTGGTGTACGGGCTCAGTCACACTGTAAGTGGTCTTCGGATCCCCGGATAATTTCCGAAGCGAAGAGTTAATCTTCGATATCATCCCTTTTTGCAGTGGTTATAATGCACTGCTCGGACGAACCGCATTCACTAAATTCAACGTGGTGCCACACTACGCCTACCTCAAGCTCAAGATGCCCAGACCACGCGGTGTAATAGCGGTCAACGGAAATACGGAGCGCTCCCTCCGTGTCTTGAGGAGCGCATGCGCCCTTGCAGCAATCTGAATAGCCTTTTTAGGCAGAACTTCAAATCGGCGGTAAAGCCCCCAGACACCGTCAAGCGAGTCTGAGCTACTCTGCGACAGGATGGTCCAGCTCATCCGGAGCTTGACTAGCAATCCGGCCTCCATCCCAGTCCCAATCAAGCAACGACATTTGTGCCGCGCGTACATAACTACGCACTTAAAATACCAAGGGCACGGACGGAGGCATAGCTAGACCGCGGTCCACAATGCGGATCAACCGCCCTTGGATCCGCATAGCTTTACTTTTTTTCTTTCTTTCAGGTTTTTCTCTTCTTGAGGCTTTTCTGATAACCTGATCATCGGACCCATCACGGGACAGATACACCAAGGAGGCAAGGAGCTTTGACGTACAAGGGAATACCCAGGTGGTCTCTGCTAACGATTGCTATACCTGTTTTGCATACCCGCACGTAGCTCGCTCTTGGTCATGGCATGTTAAATAACCTTACTTGCTTATTGCATTACTTGTACAAGTATGCCTCGACGTATTAATCAAATTACAATGGAAAATAATTCGCAGCGTCAGCTTATTACTTGATCTTTTCCTTGTCTCTTTATTTTTTATCAATTGCATCCGTACACTCTGGTACGCATTACTTCGCCATGGTCTTCATCGCGCCCTGCAATATGGCAATAAAGTCCAAACACTTTTTTAGTACAGTTCGGCACCCTAAACTTATAGCATTATATGCATCGGCTCCGAATCATGTCTTTGGTCAATAGTTGGGTTGCCCGGCTCCTGTGCTTACTACCTTACGTTCCGCTATATCGTCTAGGGTAGTAAAGGGAGAACTAATGTGATTGTGTCCCGGTTCTTCCGGACGAGCACCTCAGTAGAGAAAGCCGAAAACTGACTGTCATGATGCGGCGAGAGTTGGTCAGCTGTTCGAGAGGTTTTCAAATCCTAGAGATTGTTTTCGCTTTATGTGAGGAATCGGTTTTTATCCGATTAGGCGTGTATAGCGCCCCAACTTCGGTCTTCAAAATACCAGGGGCTTCGCCAAAAAGTTTCATTGTCAAACTCCTATGGCTAAGTGAGGGTGATAATGCCGTATAGTCTGATTGCCTTGTTCTTTGCGTTAAACACCTCCTTTAAGGACCAAAATTTGGAGTAAAGAGTGTTTATATTTATCCCGAACACCCCCATACTATCTACATGGGGGCAGAAGCCAACGACTGGCCAACTCTCAGATTTTCATAAACGGCCGCACAGGAGGTAAATTTTTTTAAGTAACAAGCATTATACTACATATAGATCTTGTTTCATATTACAGGACAAGATAACATGAATATATTCACGGGAATATGCTATCCTTGGCACATTGCTCCGCCGCAAGGCGGGATCCCTCCAGGACATTGTCAAAATATAGCTCAGGTCGGTGGTGCTCCTTGCCCTCAGGCGGCCCCTCGGTCACCAGCTTCTTGGCATCCGTCTTCGCCCAGTGCATCTTGCCGTGGGCAAAGGCCATCCGCACACCTTCGATGCAGATCAGCCGCTTTATGGCTTCGAGCCGAGGGCAGGCGCTAACAATCCTCTTCACGAGTCCAAAATAGCTGTTGGGCATGGGCTCGGCAAGCCATAGCCGGACTATTAAGTCCTTCATGGCTAGTTCGGCCGCCTTATGCAGCTCGACTAGTTGTTTCAGCTAGTCGCTAAAGGGCACTGGAAGTTTTGGTCCAAGGTATTTAGACCAGAACAACTTCTCCGTAGAGCTCCCTGCTTCGGCTCGATAAAATTCTGCAGCATTCGATATGCTCCGCGGCAGATTCGTAAACGCCCCTGGAGAGCTCCAAATCCAGGTAAGTAACATGAATGTTTCCTTCACATATCTGTTTTGCATAATGAAAGCCTTACCTGCTGTAATCTTCTTGGCCGCCTGGATTTCCTGGAGGGCGCTCTAGGCATCGGCCCGGGCATCTTGTGTGCTCTGGCGGGCGGGGGCAAGTTCGGACTCTTGAGTCTTCGAATCACGCTCCAGGGACTCGTAACTCTTAAAGGCGTCCTGGAGCTCTTGTTGGACCTCGCTGACCCGGGCCTCCTGCTTCTCGCACGTGGCATGGTCCTTGGCTGCTTTGTCCTCGGGTAGTTCATGACACTTTAGTCAGCACGAACCATTCATCCTTCACAATTATACATGCAGGTTATTACATACCTTTGCTTTCTTACAACTGCTTCTTCACGAGGTCGAACTCTTCCTCGGCCCGCTCCAGATTCTGCTTTTGTCCAGAGACCTCCGCAGTATGAGCGGTAGCAGCCAGCAGCGACGCCTGCTTATTCACATAGACATTTTATGTTAGACTCCTGCGAAAATTATTTTGATCCTTTGTTCGGCTTTTCTTTTCGAACACCGAACAGAGCATCAGGGGCTACTGTCTACACTGTGATATTCTTTCTACAATTGCATTACTTACCTCAAAGCCTGTTAGAAGGCTAGTGCAGGCTTCGATCAGTCCGCTTTTGGCGGACTGGACCTTCTCAATCACCGCACTCATAAGAGTAAGGTGTTCTTCCACAATGGAAGTGCCTTGCAGCACTTCCAGTAATCTATCTGGTGCCTCTGGATGGACAGAGGTCACCAGTGGAGTTGGCTCGCCTCCCTCGTTCGAAAGAGGTGGCCTGCCTGGATCTGGAGCCACTTGGGTCTCCGGAGCGGTATTCGGCTGGGGGCCGAATTGGTTACAGCCCCCATCGATGGTGTCCATACGGGCCCGTCTGCCCATTTGTTCGGCAACCGGGGTTTTACCCTCCGGCACTACCGGACGGCCTCCTGACCCTCCCCCCGGCTGGGGATCCTTCGAGACAGCACCTCGGTGTTGTCCACGGCCTTGGGAGAGGAGGCCGTCGGAAGGGACTCGCTGTTCATCGCCGACAGGTCCAGCGATCCCTCTGAAGAGGAGGACAGCACGATGTTGGACTAAGCCGGGCTGCAAATGCATGATCCAGCACATTAAAAACAATAAAGTAAAAAGGCGGATATATTCGTGTCCTGACACTTACGAAGTTGGCTAGGGGCTTGACCACAGGCTCCCACTCCCCGCCCGCAGCTTGGTGGTCATGCGGAGTTGTCCGGAAGGGAAGTTTTCCCCTTCTTGGACGCCTCGGCCTCCCCATGTGTGGATGCCTTCCTCTTCTTTCTCCCTCCGGCAGGGGGGATGGATTTCTTCTTCCTCCTCCTCTTCCTCGCCATCTTCGGTAGAGGAGTGCATCTCGTAGTCTTCGGACATCACATCTGAAGTTCCTTTTCGATGGAGACCACTTCTGGTCCCCGGGGCCTTCTTTTTTGCTTTCTTCTCTGGCATCTCATAAGGTGCTGGGAACCGCATCTTGGTCAGAAGAGGCGTTTCTGGATCTTCAGGCAGCGGAGCCGGATAGTTAATCTGCTCCGCTACCTCTATCGAACTGAAAAATTGGTAGGAGGCTTAGATTCCTCCCTCAGATATGCCAGTAAAGGATATACCTTGAAAACATGAAAGAATTTACCGGATTAGCCCGACGTTTTGAGCTAAGCCCACGATCCTCGGTCGTGGGCGGTGGTACCTCACCGGCCTTGAAGAGCACCTTCCAGATGTCTTCATGCATCGTGCCGAAGAGCTCCAGCAGTGTCTTGTGCTTGGCCGGGTCGAACTCCCACAAATTGCAAGTCCGGCGCTGGCACGGAAGGATCCGGCGGCATAACCTGGACCATGTTGACAAGCTTGATTCTCTTGCTTATCATGTTCTGGACACACGTCTGGAGCCCCGTCAGCTCGTCCAAAGAGCCCCAGGCCAGACCCTTCTCTTGCCAGGAGGTGAGTCGCATTGGGACTCCGGATCGGAATTCGGGGGCCGCTGCCCAGTTGGTGCCGCGCGGTTCGGTGATGTAGAACCATCCCGATTGCCACCCCTTTATAGTCTCCACAAAGGAGCCTTCGGGCCGGGTGACATTTGGCATCTCCACGACCATTGCGCCTCCGCAATCCGCTTGTTGGCCGCTCACCACCTTTGGCTTCACGTTGAAGGTCTTTAGCCATAGGCCGAAGTGAGGTGGGATGCGGAGGAAGGCCTCGCACAGGACAATAAATGCCGAGATGTTGAGGATGGAGTTGGGAGCCAAGTCATGGAAGTCTAACCCGTAGTAAAACATCAGTCCGCGGACGAACGGGTGAAGGGGGAGTCCCAGCCCGCGAACGAAATGGGTGAGAAACGCCACCCTCTCATGGGGCTCCGAGGTGGGGACGATCTGTCCCTTGGCTGGAAGACGATGAGCGACGTCCTTGGCCAGGTACCCGGCCACCCGGAGCTTCTTGATGTCCTCCTTCTTGGAGGAGGAGGCCATCCACTTGCCTCCAGCTCCGGATCCGGACATGGTTAGTGCTTTTTTGGGTGGAGAAGGCGAGAGCTTGGGTGCTGGAGCTCGAGAATGAATGGGCAGAGGAAGGAGAAGGCGTGGGTGAATGAGGATGAATCCTTATCCCCTTATAAAGACGGTAAAAGTAGTGCGCCCCCCCCCCCTTGCCTTGAAATCCGCCTATTCCCCAAGCGCCGTGCAGATGGCACGGTGAGGTTACCCATGCCCGTATTGATGAGAATCCCATGATAAGGGGAAACGATCTCTGCTTTGACAAGACGTGCCAGTGAAGCCGCACCTCGAAATACGGAGTGGCAGGCTAAAAACGGTTTGAATAATGACCGGGCAGTGGCGTGATGTCACACTACAAAAAGTTATCAGCGGATTGGACTCGTGAAATATATATTATACTCTCTACGATTGTGTGTGGTATTTGTTTTGCAGAGCCGGACACGATTCTTGTGTTCGGAATTTACTTTGAAGTATTCGGAAAAGGAACCCGCCTTGCAATGCAGAAGACAATCTGCGCGCCGGACTCATTGTCATTGAAGCCTGGTTCAGGGGCTACTGAGGGAGTCCTAGACTAAGGGGTCCTCGGACAGACGGACTATATACTTTGGCCGGACTGTTGGACTATGAAGATACAAGATATAAGACTTCGTCCCGTGTCCGGATGGGACTCTCCTTTGCGTGGAAGGCAAGCTTGGCGATTCGGATATGTAGATTCCTTTCTTTGTGACCGACTTTGTACAACCCTAGCTCCCACGGGGGCTATATAAACCAGAGGGTTTAGACTTCTAGGGTTTAGTCACAACAATCATAATCTCATAGGCTAGACTTCTAGGGTTTAGCCATTACGATGTCGTGGTAGATCAACTCTTGTAATACTCATATTTATCAAGATCAATCAAGCAGGAAGTAGGGTATTACCTCCATAGAGAGGGCCCGAACCTGGGTAAACATTGTGTCCCCCGCCTCCTGTTACCATTAGCCTTAGACACACAGTTCGGGACCCCCTACCAGAGATCCGCCGGTTTTGACACCGATAGTCCCCATGTGTGGTTTTGGTAATTAATGACAATCCTTATGGACTAATGTTTGCATTGGGATATACATTTGAAGGTTAGTCCCATTGAAAAATGATTGAAGAATAATGGAAGACAACTCCTTTGAAGCAACAATTACATCAAGATGATCAAATGGAGTTCATTGGAGTATCTTAAAGGTTGCCATGCTTAGAGCTATGGTTTGAGCCATAATGGATCAAGATCTTAAAAGGATGATTTGAATGATGAATTCTAGGAGTGGCTCAAAGATATGATCATAATGTACTCATGTGTTGAGTCGTGATTGATCAAGTATTCAAGCAAGCTATTCAAGTGAAGAATTCAATATACCCTTCATGACGTCAAGATTAAACATGGAGTGGAGATATCGGCTGACCAAGATAAAGCTCGGTGATCGAACTCTAAATGGCCAACACACGAGCGCAAACGATGCACCACATAGGATCTTGTGGTATGATAAGAAATTATCAATTGCACTATGTGTACTAACCCATGCTATGTGTTGTCTATGTTTTTGAGGGTTAGGTGATTCTCATGGGCTCGCATTGAGAGAGAGAGAGAGAGAGAGAGAGAGAGAGAGAGAGATCTCAAGTGTCCATGAGAGGATGACATCAAGTGTTGATGATCATGGTTGACAAGGGCAAGTTCAAGATAGCCATCCTGAAGGATTACATGCTTGAAGCTTGTGGATGATAACATGACAAACGTATGAAGATGAATACAATGCAATGCTCCCCACGTTGCTTATGGGGGAGCTATTTGAAGCCTTCACCAAGTGTCATGATCAAGATCATCGTTCTAACTTGAGCCAAGCAGAAACGTCAACATCAAGCTCAATTGGAATGCTTTAGTCAAAGGTATTAGTTCCCATGGCTTTAATTGTGAGGATCGATGACCATCGAAAAGGATATATGCTCAAGAATGAGTTTCCGGAATCTATATAGTATAGTTCTTTTATGATTCTTGAGTTATAGGGATCCCACACTATTAAGAGGGGATCAAAGGGGTTAGTGAAAGATTTGCTCAAGTCAACATCTTCTATTTCTACTTCCTCACATCATATTCCAACATAGGCATATTTCACTTCTATCCAACACAATTCCACTCCTATCATATATACCAAATAAATCCATAGCCAACTAGGTTCCCCAAAGTATATGATCCTACCTTTCCATACCTTGCACCCTCCATTTTGGTTTATCTTGGGTGGTTCTCTATGCGAGGACCTGGAGCTTTACCATAGCTTCAAAACGAGCCCAAGATCATCAAAATTGGAGTCCGGATGAGGAAGTTATGCATGTTTAACTTTTGGGGCGGCTGCAGTTTTTGTGTTGGCCGGATGTCCGGGCTTTTCCCCGGATGTCCGGCCACTGCTATCAAGAGGGCATTTGATTTGTGTGAAATCTCCGGATGTCCGGCCCCTGGCCCGGATGTCCGGCCGTAGATGTCCAGAAACCTTACTGAAATGTTGTTTGTATACGACAGATGTCCGGCACTTGGCCGGATGTCCGGGGCCCCAAGTTTGCCCAGATGTCCGGGCTTCGGCCAGATGTCCGGGCCCTGTAACCTGTTTTTGTGCGTACGCATGTGCACACTTCATAGCGGCCGGATGTCCAGCCCCAAGCCCGGATGTCCGGCCCGGCACAACCACTTACATTCCAATGGCCATATTTGCACTACCACTATATATATATATATATATATATATATATATATATATATATATATATATATATATATATATATATATATATATAGGGATTGTCTATTCGTCACCACAGGTGAGGAATAGTTATTCTTCACCCTCTATTTTACCATCAATGCACCGTAATTTTACGTTTACGTAAGTTTTGTCTTATTTTCGACATAAAAAGAGACCGTGAGAAAATATATAATCATCGTAAAAAATATTTTATGTTATGTAAAATTACAAACGTAAAAACATAGTGTAAAATACACATAAACTGCAATTTTTCTTGTCTTATGACCTATATTTTTATTTTCTTATTTCAAATATTACGTAGTGAATGAATATGAATGTAACTATTTGAATTCCAAACATAATTTAATTATGAAATTGTCGTAAAATTACCTCGGGTGAAGAATAAGTTATTCTGCACCCTGGGTGATGAATAACATCACTATATATATATATATGTATATATATATATATATATATATATATATATATATATATATATATACACGTGCTAAACTGTGCCTGAGCGCAGAATTACTTATCGTGCGCGCTGGCCAACTGCGCTCGAGCCACCGCCCACCACGGTCTACCCTAAACCAACCAAAGCACGGCTGCGCAGTCACCCCACGCCAGGTTAGAAACTGGACGTAATTTAGGATGCTCACAATGGTAATGAAAGATATGTAGATTACGCCTCCTCGGTCCATCCTAGATTGTAGTAAAATATTATCTCTACACAGTAAAAACACTACGGTACCTATATGCCCGATGCATCACTTGATTTCTCTGGGAAAAAAAACTTCTACTCCAATGGTAATCCTTTTACTATCATAAGATAACATGTTTACTACTCCAATTGCACGAACTAGAAACCTATGTGCTAGTACAACTAAATAAACTAATCGTAATGAGCTATATATCATTACTATAAAAGCTTCACACTTGACTGTAATGATGGTTGCTTCAGAAAATCAGACCACACACAGTATATAACTACATTTACATTCAGTACATGTGAATAGGGCTGCAAGAAAAGCTCGAGGCTCGTGAGCCGCTCGAGATCGACTCGTTTTTTGACTCGATTCGAGATCGACTCGAAAAGAAACAAGATGAGTTTGAACACTTTATGTAGCTTGACCGAGAAATGAGCCGATCTTGAGCCAATGTTGGCTCGCTCAATTTTAGCTCGATAGCTCCACGGAATATCATTATGTTAAATGATCATGCCATATATGAAATGGAAATAAGATAATTTATTACCATATATGTTGTCCATAATTTTTCTCCATTTTATTTACCAACGAACATGGAAATTTAATTAAGTGCAGAGTTAGGCCTAATTATGACACGTGGTCGACTATGTGTTAAATATCCTATATTTTTGGCAAAGGTTCCCAGCATATCACCTTAAATTTTTGTTTTCATCCATAGATTATAATTTTTACCATCTCATTTAGCTCGAAACTAGCTCGAGATCGACTCGAGATCATTACAAGCTGAGCACGAGTCATGTTCTACAGCTCGATCATGAGCTTCACTAAGTTTGAGCTCGTTCGAATTTTCATATGAGTTGAGCTGAGCCAACTCCAACTCGCTCGATATCGACTCGTTTGAAGCCCTACATGTGAATACCAAATTTATTGTGAAGTGACCCCGCATATGCAGTGTTATACTAGTATTCACTAGATCTACGACTTATTTCTTTTGCTAGGCATCATTACTAAGTAGATACATATTATTACTACATTTGGAGAAGCTTGTTACTATCAGACATAAGGAGTTGTGGGCTTGGTTGATTCAAAGCTAAGCATGTCCCTGTCACACCAAATCTACAACTACCATGTACGTACACAAAGAAGCAGCTAATAACAATCGGCTTCGTGTCAGCCCGTAACTGGATTACCATCAAGTAGTAGTAGCACTACCATGTCTCAATTAGGACCGGATTGGTTTTTACTACGTCCGGAAAAATAAATAATAGGACCAGCGAGACGGAGGTGGCCAGGTGGGTGATCGGATCAAGTAAAGTTCCGGTAAAGTTTTAATCTCATTACCATATAATCCTAGCTTGTTTACCCTTGATACCTAAAGTGTGGCGAGCGTTGCGGAGCGGAGGTGCGGCTCATGGCAGCCCGTAATGGAATTTAATACCGTTACCATATATGCTAGGTGTTTTTACGATCGATAGATATAAAAGTGGTCAAGCAGCCTGAGCGCAGGATTACACGTTTTGCGCTCCCGCTCACTTTAGCGCTACCGTGTGTGTGTGTCTATATATATATATATATATATATATATATATATATATATATATCCCTCTACCCATTCGGTAGAGGGTTGACCACTTCATCCCAAATCGCCCCAAGAACACAAGTGGCTCCTCTCACTCTTCCACACCAAATCCTAGATCCTGGAAGCATTCGTGAGTTCTTGAGAGTTGTTCCAATCAAAAGATAGATCCACTCCCTCTCCCTCTTGTGACCAAAGGAATTCGTGATTTGAGAAAGTCTTGAGCATTTTCCCCTTGATCTTGTTACTCTTGGAGGTTGGAGATTCCTAGGCGGTAGGAGTGCTCCGGTGAGGAATCAACTTGTGATTTTTCCCCGGAAAGTTTGTGAAGGTTTGGAGGCCGCCTCAAGGTCTACCACTAGTGGTTGAGAATCGCCTTCGTGGTGATATCTCAAGGAGAATAGGGTGAGCCTTCGTGGTAACATACACTTCTCTAACGGTGACTAGCTTCCCTCCAAGGAAGTGAACATCGGGATACATCCTCATCTTCGTGACTTTGGTTATCCCTAACCCTAACTCCTTCCTTGTGGTTTACTTTGTTCACTTGACCGCATTCACTATATCTTGTTGTCCTCATTATATTGTGTTGGCCATTCCCTTGAAGAGATTATTTAGGCCTACACTTTATATTCGCAATTCATACTTTCTACTATTGTTCTATCTTATGCTTATTGTGAATTGCTAGCTTGTAACATTCATTTCCATATCTTGTGACATACCTTGTGTAAGCTTGTAGTGCTTACTTGAGTTTGCTTGTATCATTCAATTCCATATATTGTGACACAATTTGTGTAATCTTGTATACTTACTTGTGGTTGTGTTTATTATTCATTTCCATATCTCGTGATATACATTGAGTAAGTTTGTGTGACTTACTTCTGCTTACTCATATCCTCGTTTTTCTCATCTTGTTTATCCTAAGTTGTTGGTGCACTTAGTGAGCCTAGTATATTTAGGATTTGTGCTTGAAAAGTATCCGCTTAGTTTATTTCCGCATTAGGATATAGCCAAATCCGTAAAAGATTTTAAAACACCTATTCACCCCCCCCCCCTCTAGGCGACATCGTGGTCCTTTCAATTAGTATCAGAGCAAGGTCTCTCCTTATTATGCTTCACCGTCTAGAGAGTGTCGATGTCGACTAGTGATTTAGTGCACAACAACATTTTTTATTTGGATGGCACAAATTATCACCTATGGAGAATTCGCATGCTTTGTCATTTTTGGGCCATGGGTCCAAATGATTTGAGAATTTTTCTTGTAGGAATTTCAATTGCAAAGGATGGGCTTTCTCCATCTATTGAGGATATGTATCTTGATTGTGATACTTCTCTTGTCATTCATTGAGCTTTAACATTTGAGGTGCTTAAGGCAGTCACGACTTGCAAGTCAGCTCATGAGACTTGGACCAAACTTGAAGATATATATGGTGGGTCCAATCTTGATGAAGATAATATTCTATTGGGGGAGTTGATGGAGGAGTTCTCCACAGTTTTAAATCATTAAGAGCTCTCTATTGCTTCCACCTCTGATTACTTGCACACTTCAATATCTTCCACTTCAACAACATGTGGCGTGCCACAAGGTAATGACATGGTGAGTGAAGAAATATCTTGTGATGATATGCTTGATCTCCCGTGTTGCCATGATAGAAATGCTTTGGTTTCCTCTAGTTGTTCTATGACTAACAGTGTAGAGGAAATTAAGAAATATGAGGCACACTTGAATGAATAAGAACCCTCTTCTCCAAAAGAATCATCATCAACCTCGTTTGTTCACATGTGCCTCATGGCAAAAGGTAATGATGAGGTATCATGTTCTCTTAGCGATAGTGATGATAGTTGTGATGATGATGATGACTTGACTCAAAATCTCTATGAGATTGGGAAAACGCTTCATAGAGCTAAAAATAACACTTATAAAAGGTTCCAAGATGTTCTTGCTTGCTTTGAAAAACGTAATGATTTATTTCTTAACGAGCAAGCTAAATGTGAACAACTTGAACATGAACTTGCTAAGGCTCATGAAACGCTTAGTGACTTGAGGTCTTCAAAAGAATAGATTAAAGTTACTCAATGTAAGCTTAAAGAGGATTTTGAGCTCCTTCTCCTTGGATGCAATAGTGTCTAGGGAGAGCTCATAAAACTCTCTAAGTCTCATGAGGAGCTTCAATCAACTCATGAGAAGTCACTAAGTTCTACTTGCTCCTCTCATATTGATAATGATGTTCGTTCTACTAACTCAATTTC
The DNA here is from genome assembly GCA_021605145.1 of Aegilops bicornis. NCBI lineage: Eukaryota > Viridiplantae > Streptophyta > Magnoliopsida > Poales > Poaceae > Aegilops > Aegilops bicornis. The sequence continues at coordinate 596,619,435 of CM038669.1, read as the reverse complement.
ATGTGAAGCATCAATTTTGAAGGAGAATTTTGAGCTATGTGCTCAACTTGCTTTCCTAACAAGAAACTATGGGAAATTGGAAGAAATTCATGAAAAGCTCTCGGGCACTAACGAGGATCTTTTAATCACTCATAGTAAGCTAAAGTTAGCTCATGAGGCTATAGTCACCGAGGTAAAATCTTGTGAGTCTCATGTGAACATTAGCACATCTACTATAAATGCTTTATTGCCATGTGCTAATGCTTGCAATTCATCCACCTCTCATATTATATCCACTCATGATGAATTGCTCACCTTGTCTTGTTGCTCTAACCATGAAGTTTCTACTTCCACTAGTCCTCTTGGTTCTAGCGTTCAAACTAACCATGTAGAGGAAATTAATGAGCTCAAGGCCCAAGTCACTAGTTTGAAGAAAGGCTTGGAAAAGTTTGATGTTGGGCATAATTTTCACTCCAACAAGAAGAAGTCCAAGAACAAGAAGAAGGCACAAGGGCAATACAAGAATTCGGCCAACATTACTTGCTTCAAGTGAAAAAATATTGGACATCATGTGAGATCTTGTCCATAAAAGAAAAGGGCTTATAATGAGAAGCTACATGGGATGCAGTCTCAAGCTCAATCTCAAGTTGAAGAACGACCACTATCCATGAGGAAACATGTTATTGCTCCCCAAGTTGAGAAACTAAAGAAGAAGAGAAGGGGGAGTATATGTTGCTATATTTGTCATAAGAAGGGACACATAGCTTCATCATGTCCCAACGGTAACATCTCTAAGCCTCCAATTATCAGTGATCATTATTCACTTAGGAAGGATATTGATGGCAATATGTTTGCCAAGTATGTTGGTCCCAAAGTGGTTTGAAAGTGGATAAGACCATTTGGGTTGTCAAGCCTATTGTTACTAACTTCTTAGGACCTAACGTGGTTGGGGACCATCGAGCTCAAACTTGATTAATAGGTGTATGTAGGTCATTAGAGACTTGGCTAGTTCATGAAGAAAAATGATTCTCACCATTCATTATGGTTCAAACCAAGTCAAGTGAATTATCACCATATTTGTCATTCTAATGCTCCTCGTGGCGGTAACTTGTATTTATATTGTCTACATTAAAAGTTACTAGCCCCATGCATGTTTAGGTTTTGTTCCTAGCATGTGCTTGTATATGGTGTGCCTCCTAGTATGCTTGATTTGTGTTATCTAGCATGTGTAGGTTGCAATGCACTTCATATATTTGTGTGTGTGTGTGTGTGTGTGTGTGTGTTTTGAGCCTTTATTGCTTCGTTAGTTGAATCTTTATTGGCTCTTTTGTGATATTTATGGAACATCACATTATGGGGGAGTGATATGCTTTGTGCGTATCACAATCCTTGTTAATACGAAAAATTTAGGATTGCCACTCTAATTTATGTTGTTAGATTACCTTATATCTTTGTGGCTTGCTATTGCAACAATCTCCAAATTGCGTAACACCTTTTTGGTGTGCATCCTATGGACTTGTTTGCGTATATCATTCTTGCGGTTTTCCCAGTGGTTTCTTAGCAATTGTATTTTGGAAATCATGTGATTCAAGTCATTCCAATTGTTGCTTTGGATGATGATCTATCTAATTGGAAGGTTAATAATATGCTATTGTGTTTATTTCTAAACTCTCATGTTATGCTTGTGTTAGTATAGACGATCATGCACTTATTTGGTTTCTACACTAAAGGATAACTCGAAATACCATTTTTTGTTCGAGTTCATCTTATTGGTTCGTATGGAGTTATGGGAGTTTGCTATCTCATTGTTTATAGTGTTCTACATCTACTTGAGTGAGATATTCCTATGAGTATGTGTGCAATGTATATCTTATATGCTCATTGGTTTTCCTTGGTTCATATGTTGAACTTTGTGTGTTATCATATGTTGATTTGTCACTTTTTTTCATTTTGGACAACATGGATGTCTAGTGATGTTATTGGAAGTATTAGCGGTTATCTGTTCTTTTGTCCAATTTGTATCTTCCTAGATTTTGGTAGACTTATTCATGCATATTTACTATGTATAAATTCGCATGCCTTGTTTGCTTTATTTGATCCCATATATATATATATATAAATTCATCAAATTATTAATAGCTAAGATGTGCATAACACTATTGGAATTAGGGATTTTCTTGTCTGTCGATTCTTTTGCCGTCCATTTGCGAACAACAAAAGATGCTGTCGCTGTTATTTCTTTCACTGTGAAAGATTCTTTCTTCGTCCGACAAGAAGCTGCAATGGTCCACCCTCCTCATTGTGGTCTGCCACCAGATGGCAAGCAATCTTTATCCAGCAGGCGGCAAAGAGGGGGCTATCTTCGGATCCGACCGCGGGATCTCATTCCCCACGATGGGCCGAAAGAAGCGCAGCCCCCCCACCAAACCCTACTCCGCCCCCGCATCCGCCCGCCGGCGCCCTCCTCCGCCTCGCCGATGCGCCGGGGTCGCCGCTCCTCCTCCGCGCCCACGACACCGTCCACTCCCGTGCCGCCGCTGTCCTCACCGACCCCGCCGCCCGCGCACGCCACCACCAGGCCACCCTCCTCACCGCGCGCCGCGTCGTCGACCTCGCGCCCGACTCCCTCGAGCTCGCCCACTTCCGTGCCCTCCTCCTCTATGAGGCCGCCAGCGACAACCGCGCCTACGAGGAGGTCATCGCCGAGTGCGAGCGCGGGCTCAGGATCGACGACCCCTCCGACCCGGAGCCCCACTCGCTCAGGCTACCCGCCCCTCGCCCCCGACCCCGACCAGCTCCGGGCCGAGTTCCGCAACCGCGCCTCTGCTCGTCTCCGGCCGGTGCACCACCGCGCCTCGTCTCCTCCAGCCGGAAGGCTACCCAACGCCCCCCCCCCACCCCCAACTCTCCCGGCTAGGCGTGCAGTCCGCCATGGAAGGGCACGGACGAGACCGGCGCGCCTCCAGCGGGTAGGCGCGACCCCACCTCTCACCCTCTCTGCCGTGCTCGGCCCCAGGTCCAACCCCGCACCCCTACCCCTACCTCCATCGCTCCTCTATTTTGCCTAGTAAAGCTGTTCATAGCATCATTAGCAATTCCTATGATTTTGCGAGAAGTTCAGTTCGTGTTTCTGAATGTTGAGTTACATCCATATGCAGACCTATTTGTGTTATATATAAGTCAGGCCTCTGTTCTCTTCAAATCGTTACTCTGCATTGAGTTTATCTATTAGTACAACTCAAAGTGGCAGGACATGTATCTTTTACATTTTTCTGACTTCGACTATGTGAGTGCACTGTAATCCAAGAGATTGTTCTTCATTCTTCTTGCAGGAAAGACGTGATAATTAGGAAAATTTTGCTGATGCATTGTCAGAGAGTGCTGGTCGACTAATGGCAATCCGTCTCCTATCGCGTCAAAATCTGAGGAAGATGACCGCTTCCCTCACACTCCTTACTCCATCCCAGAAGATACTACTTTCGCCTTCCCATCTGGCTCTTAGGTATTTGTTCACTCTTATCTCTTTTAGTCCTTAATTATAATGCTGGATCGTCGGCAGATTCCCCGGCTCCAGTAAGGCGATTCGGGCCTCCGGTAAGGCGATTATGCGGCTCCTGTGCGCTAAGATCGGCGGGATTTTCGCTGGAGTCTACTCTGATTTTCTCTCGTAAGTTTCAGGGCATGGAGCGCCGTGGGTTGCTCAAGGCGGCTCTACTGGCATGCTTGCTCATCGTTTGCTCCAGGAGAGGTGAATGATTAGCTACTTAGCTTAGCCCTCCTCTTATCACTTGGCTGCAATTTGCTAGTTTGGGGTTGGTCATGCTCGTAGTTGGAGCAGTCCTGACCATATCAGCAGTAGTCACCAGCACATTTCGATTTAAAATGCTGACTCGAAATGTGTGTGGTCGGTGTAGTCTTGTAGCATGGTCAGATTCAGACTCAGCTGTTTTGTTTCCTTTTTTGTTCCTATAAGACGTTCAGCTTAGCTTTAAAAAGTACTACAGTAAATTTGGATACTGGAAATGTTATATGACTCTGTTCTCCATGTATCCAGCATTATCCATGTTGCTCTTGACATTGATGCTTTATGAACAAGTAGAACACACCTGACAAGACAGCTGTCTATGAATGCTATGAGGTTTAGGAGAGACTTTTTGGATGTTTTTGCCTGTTACCATGAGTTGGCCACTAGAACAAGTAGACATTTTAGATGGCCCTTTTTTGTCTATACATTGTGTATGTCATGTGTTAGAACTGGGATTGTTTTTGGTTTTGGCCTTGATAATACTAACTCTACCCTTTAGTTCAATCAGTTTCAAGGCCGCCCTTTTGCTCTCCACAATTCAGCCCTCTATTTTCCTGTTTGAAAAAGATGTGCTTATGTCATTGTGTTTGTTGAACTGTACAGGATAACAACAGTGGAGTGACTTGCAGGTGCCTCATGTGGATTTTTGTTCAGTAAGATCGACCTGACGCCTCATATTTTAATTTGGACAGCGTGACTTGGTTTTATGTATTTAGTGGTTCTACAAATGGTTCTGCTATGGTTGACATCACAATTCTTCTAATGAGTAGGTAATTTTAACACCCTCTACTATTATTGGTGTTCAGTTCTGTAATACCCATTGGCGTTGGCTGGCAAGTATTATTAGTTTATATGAGCCTGTTCATTTATACTCATGTAACTGATCTGAAAGGATTGGAGTAGTTTGGAAAAATCAACTTAAATGGTGACTCCACATATTTTCACAAGGAGGTTATTACACGCAAAAAAAGTTCCTCTTAGAGCATTGCCTTCAGTTTCCCCCCTTCTACCATATAGTAGTACTGATTATATGTGTCATCTCGATATTAATTTAGTTGCGACTTTTGTGTATGCCTTGAGAGTTTTGTATTTGCTTCTCAATTGGTTTCGTTTAGTTACAGAAGTATGACAACTAATCCAAAAATAATTAATTAAATCATTGGACCGGCCGGATATAAAGAGCATGATTTATACCATCAAATGAACATATATTTTTATATGAAATGAAGGCACAATCTTAAATCTGTGGGTGCATGCACTGCTTCCTTCCTCTGTGCTCGCAATTTAAATGCAGTAATTTACTCACTAATACATCTTGAACAATCTAAAAAGTATATTTTACTCACTAATTCATCCTACAGCATTGCATTTCACCAAGTGAAATGCTACATTTCTACTCCTAACCCATTCTCTCTTTCTTAGTGTTTTTGTTATGCAGGTTGGAAGAAAAGAAGAAGATCCAGAGAAGATCTTAGTAATAAGATAGTTTTGACTTAGTGAAACTTGCTACCTATTGATGAAACTATGTAATATTGATGAAACTATGTATATGTATGGATGAAACTTGCTACTATTGGTAACATGTGTTAGATATGTGTTGGATATATGTGTTCATGACTATTGGTAATATGTGTTGGATATATATAGAGGACAGAGCTACTCTGTTACTCTTATAGGAGCAATCGGAGGAATAGACCAGCTAAGCATCCCGGCCCGAGACAAAAGCAACAGAAGAGCCCGCGAGGAGCTCATCGATAGCATCTACACCAACGCCTTCCATCGCGCCACCGTCTCTGCCTCCCACGGCCGCCGTGCGTCGTCCTCGCCTCCACAGTCGCCGCGCGCCGTCGCCGCCTCCCACGGACGCCGTGCGCCGTCACCGCCTCCCACGGTTGTGGCGCCGGCCACTCCCCGCGCGCCACCCCTCCGACGGGCGTCGGCCACTCCCCGTGCCTCCCTCCGACGAGCGCCCGCCTCACAAGCGCCTCCCTCCGACGAGCGCCCGCCCCTCAAGGCTTCCCTCCGACGGGCGCCGGCCCCTACCCGCACGCCTCCCCTCCGACGGGCGCCAGGCCCTCCCCGCGCGCCTCCCCTTCGATGGGCGTCGGGCCCTCCCCGCCGAGGGTTGCTGGCCTCTCCCACTCTGCCTCCTCTCCAATGGTGCCACGACGCCACCTTGTACAGGCAGCTCGTCGCCGCACCCCTGTCCGTTCAATGTCGCCGCCACCGCGTACAGGCAGTTCGCCGCCGCCAGCCCTGTCCGTTCAATGTCCCCGCCACTGCGTACAAGCAGTTCGCCGCCGCCATCCCTGTCCGTTCAATGTCGCCGCCGTGGACGCGTCCTGCTCCAAGGCCATGGCTTATGCTTCAGCGCAAAAAGTGGTGCCTACTGGAGGAATCGCGGGTCGAGGACCTCCAGCTCAACAGTCCAACTGCTTCCTTTATGGCCGGTCGCTCAAGGAGCTGAGTGCAAGCCGCTCCTTGCTGCAAGCTGCTGCTGCACCTAGGACTGCCCGACACAGCCGCATCCTTTTCTGATGCTGCTGATGCATGCCCACTACTAAGCAGCTACCAATTGCTGCTATTGTTACCTCTATTTTCTATCTGAAGTTTAGTTTAGGGCGGTGACTAGCAAAGTACAGAGGTACTGAAGGTTGATTCGAGCATAACCCTTACTCTCTGAAAATTTGGCAACAGTTCGATGAAAAGGTTTACCTCAGTACAAAAGTATGGGTACCCAACCAATTTCCGAACAATGTGTCTACTTTCTGCAGGTCCTTGTTGGGATGAGAGGGATGACTAGAATGCTCAGAGAAACATCTTTACTTGACCCAGATCTTTCATTGCTTGTCTTCAGTCACCTAAATAAGTTCAAGAAAAATCTGTATCAAATCTAAACTTCTTGTCCAGTAATTCTAGTACTGATGAGCATCGAGTTGATTGAAATCATGTACTCCTAGTTGATTTCTGAGAACCTTGCTGGCCCTTCTATATATAGAAGTTGTGCCCGATAGCCATACATGACTTTTGTGTATGACAAATGGTGCGAGGAAATTCTGAATACATGGCACGGGCGCTCTTGGACAGTAAACATTTATATGTTATTTATTTGTGCAGCAAGTCTTTGCTTCTTCAGTTCTAAAATTCCCAGAGCATCAGTGCAACTACATATCAGGGTATACTATGTTGATTCTATAATTTTCCGTATGCTTGTATGTACAAAAATAAGGTATATTTACTGCTTCATTTTCTTGTGGAGCGAATGTTGTATATTTACTGCTTCATTTTCTTTGCCGCCACTTAGGTCCGACGAGCCGCCGCAGGCAGGATCCTCTGCGTGCTAGCCTCGGTGCTGGCCCTACATGTTGGCACGACATCCTTCACTGCTTCCACCATGGGCTGTTCAATGACACAACGTCGAGTCGTTCGACACCGCAGCTCAGGAGGTTTCCTCCTTTCCCAACCTCCACTATGCTCCAGGTAAGGTCTCTCATGTTCTCCTCTCTCCCGTAACCTTTGTCTGTTCTTTCGCTTGAATTCCTGCTAATGTTAGCTGTAGCTTGAATTGCTAAAATATTAATCTATTTTTCCTCTGCTTGAAAATGCTTGAAATGCTGCTGATGCTTCCCTATGCGTGACGATTCTGATTGTTATCACAAAGGGGGACGGGTACTTGTTGTAATGCTTGACATCAATCTACTGTCGGCAGTTAGAGAAAGAATAGTAGCAAGTCCAAGCTCTCTTTGAGTGGAGGTACATAACCAATTCAAATGCTTGTTCTGGTTATGTTTAAGGAAACTCATAATTTTTATCTTTGTCCACTGTTAGCTATGTAAAACAACTCAATAAAAGTTCACTTTTCAATGCTTTAATAGTTCAATTGGTAAAAACAGTAGGTGTTCATTCTACAAAAAAAGCATTGACTTTTATATGTGTAAAGAAAGAAATGGAAATCTGTAAGTACATACAGGGACATATATATGCTGAACTTGTGTCCAGCACATGAGCATTTATGCCCACCACTAAGGGCATTTGCATCCCGCACATCAGCTACATGCTCAACAGTTGCACACTGCCGCCATGGACATGCACAAATGATATTAAGTAGAAGTTTGTTAGTTCAGTTTTTATTGATTTACCTTGTCTAAGTAGTAGTGCAGCAATAAAAGGTGTAGTTGTACTGAGTTTTAGTTGCTATATGAGGAACCCAGTGGCCATTTATTTTTGTTTATAGTTCAGCTTGTCTATTCTTTTCAGTCTGTATGCTTTATTGTGCATAATCTTGAGGAAATCCCCAAAAATCATGTGTGCACTCAAGGTAATTAAGTGGCTTTGTAAATTCTGACAGTCCATCCTAGACTGAGCAAAACAGTACATGTTAGTCTTGGTTTGTGGTTGGACATGCAATCTGGTTTCATAGATTCTTGTGCTCAAACTGGAAATACCATGTTTTAGGTAATCCTACTAGTTCAGTGCCAGTACTTCTATTTTATGTTTATCTTACAAGTGGAAAAATGTTGAGGCTGGTCCTGTTGCCAATTTTTCATAGATTTTCTAAGTAGCCCGAGACCCATCATGTCCTCTATACAGATTCAGAGTTTAACACGTCAACGGAAGTTTGTTCTCAAAACTGAAATTGTTCTACATTGGAGTGACAGTACTGATAGATTAGTTGTTAATTATTGGAGTGTTTCATTCTTGCAGAATAAAAATATGATGTATGCATTGCTTCTTGGCCCAGCTGAGAGAACACTCATGTTAAAAAGTAGAAAGCAATTTTGAAGCAATTCCCAGTGTCTTTAGAAGCATTCATGGTTAAAAAGCAACGACGACAACCTCCTCCGTTCGAGTTGAGCACTAGTCATAGTCCAAGTTGAGCAGTAGGTACCATCCAAGTTCAAAGAGGGTTGTATGCAAGTACAGAAGTTTGTTTGAGTGAGAAAAATGCGGGGTTTTGACAATATTATGTATGATTCATTTGTTCATCCTTAGAACTTGGCAAAATTCAGTCTATTTTTCTATGATGGAGGCACACATGAAGTCCTGTGCAATGGTTATCCCCCTTGTGCTTCTAAGATTCGTATTTTGTTTCTTCAAATGTGTTGTGTGCCTGTTTGATGAGGTAAAACAAAGTAAAAAAGTGAAAATGTCATTAAAGACACTTGGAAGTACGAATGTAAAAAATAAATAAGTTCTGATTCTTGTCAGGTAGAAAAGTTTTGGAGAAGAAAACATAAGCTTTTAAAAGAAGGAATGGTAAAAATGTAAGTCCGTTCAACTATATAAACCATAAAGGTACGATGGTGATGACATTGACAGTAAGGATAAGGGTGGTAAATAAAATTAAAAACTAAAAGTAAAAGAACATAGAGTGAATATTTTTTGAGAAGTACAAACTCTCTAGTACCATCAGTACCATAAATTAAAAATTAAGAATCGGAAAATTCAAATGGGAAAAGTTCAAGTCGCAAAACGCGAGAAGTCCAAAACATCATTGATAAAAAATTGAGTTCAAAACATCGTTCAAGTATTTTTTCCTGAACCATTCAGAATTAATCTGTGAAAAATACCTCCTCAGTACAAGTACCACACAAAGATCAGTACAAGTACAACATGACTAAGTTTCACATTTTCGATAGCTTTGCGCCGTTGGACTGAAATCTTTGGCCTCTTTTAAAGTTTTGCATTTGACAATTTTTTGTGAAATTTCTTTGCCCACCTACCGCGAAAGTTTACATAAAATATGAGCTGCCATTTTATAGCTCGTACGGTGCTCAGTCTCATGTCAAATACAGTAGCAAGTAACAACCATTAGCCCCTGAATCAAATACTACTGTAGTAGCTCCACCAGCAACAACATACTGCAGTATAATTAATTAGCGACGGAATCTCCTCTGCTCACGGTACAAAAAATACCTAACTCCAAAACAGAGCTGGCCGATGTTCCTCCAAAGGTCCAAGCCGGAGCACCTACTGCGATCGACTAATTGAATTCGGCGATGAAAAGCTGCGCCACCTAACTCCCTAATCCACGAATCGAGCAAGCGCGCAGCTCCTCGTGCATTCCCGAACGAAAAGTTGCACCACCTAACTCAATCCAAGGATCGAGCAAGCGCTGCTCCTCGAGTTCGGGCGCAGCCGTAACAGAAAGCACCGCCGCCACCCGCCACGGGCTCGAAATCGAAATCGGGGCCAGCCGCTCCACACGCTGGGAGAGGCGGGAGCAGAAGAGGCGACATCTGAGCAAGAAGTCGTTGGAGCAGCTGGGGATCTTGGGCGCGTCGTCCTCCTGCTGGACGATGTCGCCGCCGGCGGCCGCCCCGACACCCATCGCTGCGCCTAGGGTGGAGCCTGGGTTGCTGGGAGGGAGGTGGGCAGTCGGTCGACGGCTGGAGTGGCCGGGGGAACGGGGAGCGAGTGGGAAGGGGCTCTTATTTACTCTTCTAATAAAAACGATCAGTTCAACCGAATGACTGTTGGGAAACGTGGTAATTTCGAAAATTTTCCTACGATCACGCAAGACCATGGTGATGGCATAGCAACGAGAGGGAAGAGTGTCCGTCCACGTACTCGTGAGACCGAAGCGAAGCGTTATAACAACGCGGTTGATGTAGTCGTGCGTCTTCACGATCCGACCGATCCAAGCACCGAACGTCACGGCACCTCCGAGTTCTCGCACACGTTCAGCTCGATGACGATCCCGGACTCCGATCCAGCAAAGTGTCGGGGATGAGTTCCGTCGGCCTGACGGCGTGGTGGACGATGTAGATGCTCCACCGACGCAGGGCTTCGCCTAAGCTCCGTGACGATATGACTTCTCCGGCGCAGGCTTCGCCTAAGCTCTCTGACGATATGACCGAGGTGGAATATGGTGGAAGGGGCACCGCACGGCTAAGGAAAGATCCGTATATCAACTTGTGTGTCAAGAGGTGCCCCCTGCCCCCGTATATAATGGAGGCAAGGGGGAGGTGGCCGGCCCACGGGGGAGGCGCACCACGGAGGAGTCCTACTCCCACCGGGAGTTGGACTCCCCCCCCCCTTGTCCTAGTTGGACTAGGATTGGAGGAAAGGGGAAGGCGCCGCCCCTCTCCTTGTCCTATTCGGACTGGAAGGGGAGGGGCGCAGCCCACCTGGCCGCCCTTCTCCTTCTCCTCAAGGCCCATGAGGGCCCATATACCCCGGGGTTCCGGTAACCCCGGTGTTCCGGTAACATCCTGCTTTCACTTGGAACCATTCCAAGTCCAAACATAGGCTTCCAATATATCAATCTTTATGTCTCGACCATTTCGAGACTCCTCGTCATGTCCGTGATCACATCCGGGACTCGAACAACCTTGATTGCATCAATACTTATAAACTCATTATGAACTGTCGCCGAAGCGTTAAGCGTGCGGACCCTACGGGTTCGAGAACTATGTAGACATGACCTAGAACCATTCTCGGTCAATAACCAATAGCGGAACCTAGATGCCCATATTGGTTCCTACATATTCTACGAAGATCTTTATCGGTCAAACCGCATAACGACATACGTTGTTCCCTTTGTCATCGGTATGTTACTTACCCGAGATTCGATCGTCGGTATCCAATACCTAGTTCAATCTAGATTCTTTGGTAATCTCTTTACTCGTTCCGTAATACATCATCTCACAACTAACTCATTAGTTGTAATGCTTGCAAGGCTTAAGTGATGTGCATTACCGAGAAGGCTCGAGATACCTCTCCGACAATCGGAGTGACAAAACCTAATCTCGAAATACGCCAACCCAACAAGTACCTTTGGAGACACCTGTAGTACTCCTTTATAATCACCCGATTCACGTTGTGACGTTTGGTAGTACCCAAAGTGTTCCTCCGTAAACGGGAGTTGCATAATCTCATAGTTATAGGAACATGTATGGGTCATGAAGAAAGCATTAACATACTAAACGATCAACCTGTTAAGCTAACGGAATGGGTCATGTCAATCAGATCATTCTACTAATGATGTGACCTTGTTAATCAAATAACAACTCCTTGTTCATGGTTAGGAAACATAACCATCTTTGATTAACAAGCTAGTCAAGTAGAGGCATACTAGTGACATACTGTTTGTCTATATATTCACACATGTATTATGTTTCCGGTTAATACAATTCTAGCATGAATAATAAACATTTATCATGATATAAGGAAATAAATAATAACTTTATTATTGCCTCTAGGGCATATTTCCTTCAGTCTCCCACTTGCACTAGAGTCAATAATCTAGATTACAAAGTAATGATCCTTACACCCATGGAGTCTTGGTGCTGATCATGTTTTGCTCGTGGAAGAGGCTTAGTCAACGGATCTGCAACATTCGAGATCCGTATGTATTTTGCAAATCTCTACGTCTCCCTCTTGGACTTGGTCGCGAATGGAATTGAAGCGTCTCTTGATGTGCTTGGTCCTCTTGTGAAATCTGGATTCCTTTGCCAGGGCAATTGCACCAGTGTTGTCACAGAAGATCTTCATTGGTCCCGATGCACTAGGTATGACACCTAGATCGGAAATGAACTCTTTCATCCAGACTCCTTCATTTGCTGCTTCAAGCAGCTATGTACTCTGCTTCACATGTAGATCCCGCCATACGCTTTGTTTAGAACTGCACCAACCGACAATTTCACCGCTTAATAAAAACACGATCCGGTTTGCGATTTAGAATCGTCCGGATCGATGTCAAAGCTTAACGTCGGCGTAACCATTTACGACTAGCTCTTTGTCACCTCCATATACGAGAAACATATCCTTAGTCCTTTTCGTGTATTTCAGGATGTTCTTGACCGCTGTCCGATGATCCATTCCTGGATTACTTTGGTACCTTCCTGCCAAGCTTATAGCTAAGCATACGTCGGTCTGGTACACAGCATTGCATACATGATAGAGCCTATGGCTGAAGCATAGGGAACATCTTTCATTTTCTCTCTATCTTCTGCTGTGGTCGGGCATTGAGTCTTACTCAATCTTACACCTTGTAACACAGGCAAAAAACATTTCTTTGCCTGATTCATTTTGAACTTTTTCAAAATTTTATCAAGGTATGTGCTTTGTGAAAGTCCAATTAAGCGTCTCGATCTATCTCTATAGATCTTGATGCCCAATATGTAAGCAGCTTCACCGAGGTCTTTCATTGAAAAACTTTTATTCAAGTATCCTTTTATGCCATCCAGAAAATCTATATCATTTCCAATTAATAATATGTCGTCCACATATAATATCGTAAATGCTACAGAGCTCCCACTCACTTTCTTGTAAATACAAAGCTTCTCCAAAAGTCCTGTAAACCCATATGCTTTGATTACACTATCAAAGCGTTTATTCCAACTCCGAGAGGCTTGCACTGCACCATAAATTGATCGTTGGAGCTTGCACACTTTGTTAGCACCTTTTGGATCGACAAAACCTTCTCGTTGCATCATATACAACTCTTCTTCTAGAAATCCATTCAAGAATGCAGTTTTTACATCCATTTGCCAAATTTCATAATCATAAAATGCGGCAATTGCTAACATGATTCGGACAGACTTAAGCATCGCTACGGGTGAGAAAGTCTCATCGTAGTCAACCCCTTGAACTTGTCGAAAACCTTTCGCAACAAGTCGAGCTTTGTAGACAGTTACATTACCATCGGCGTCATCTTCTTCTTAAAGATCCATTTATTTTCAATGGCTTGCCGATCATCGGGCAAGTCAACCAAAGTCCATACTTTGTTCTCATACATGGATCCCATCTCAGATTTCATGGCTTCCAGCCATTTTATGGAATCTGGGCTCACCATCGCTTCTTCATAGTTTGTAGGTTCGCCATGGTCAAGTAACATGACTTCCGAGCAGGATTACCGTACCACTGCAGTGCGTATTTTATTCTGGTCGACCCACGAGGTTCAAGAGTAACTTGATCTCAAGCTTCATGATCATCATCATTAGTTTCTTCACTAATTGGTGTAGTTGTCACAGAATCATTTCTTGTGATGAACTACTTTCCAATAAGGGAGCAGATACGATTATCTCATCAAGTTCTACTTTCCTCCCACTCACTTCTTTCGAGAGAAACTCTTTTCTAGAAAGGATCCGAACTTAGCAACGAAAATCTTGCCTTCAGATCTGTGATAGAAGGTGTACCCAACAGTCTCCTTTGGGTATCCTATGAAGACACATTTTTCCGATTTGGGTTCGAGCTTATCCGTTGAAGTTTCTTCACATAAGCATCGCAGCCCCAAACTTTAAGAAACGACAACTTTGGTTTCTTGCCAAACCACAGTTCATAAGGCGTCGTCTCAACGGATTTTGACGGTGTCCTATTTAACGTGAATGCGGCCGTCTCTAAAGCATAACCCCAAAACGATAGCGGTAAATCGGAAATAGACATCATTGATCGCACCATATCTAGTAAAGTACGATTACGACGTTCGGACACACCATTTCTTTGTGGTGTTCCGGGTGGCGTGAGTTGCGAAACTATTCCACATTGTTTCATATGTAAACCAAACTCGTAACTCAAATATTCTCCTCCACGATCAGATCGTAGAAATTTTATTTTCTTGTTACGATGATTTTCCACTTCACTCTGAAATTCTTTGAACTTTTCAAATGTTTCAGATTTGTGTTTCATTAAGTAGATATACCCATATCTGCTCAAATCATCTGTGAAGGTGAGAAAATAACGATACCACTTGGCGTGCCTCAACATTCATTGGACCACAAACATCGGTATGTATGATTTCCAATAAATCTGCTGTTCGCTCCATAGTTCCGAGAACGGCGTTTTGGTCATCTTGCCCATGAGGCATGGTTCGTAAGTACCAAGTGATTCATAATCAAGTGATTCCAGAAGTCCATCATTATGGAGTTTCTTCATGCTTTTACACCGATATGACCTAAACGGCAAGTGCCACAAATAAGTTGCACTATCATTATCAACTCTGCATCTTTTGGCTTCAACATTATGAATATGTGTATCACTCTTGTCGAGATTCAACAAGAATAGACCATTCTTCAAGGGTGCATGACCATAAAAGATATTATTCATATAAATAGAACAACCATTATTCTCTCGATTTAAATGAATAACCGCCTCTCGCATTAAACAAGATCCAGATATAATGTTCATGCTCAACGCGGCACCAAATAACAATTATTTAGGTCTAACACTAATCCCGAAGGTAGATGTAGAGGTAGCGTGCCGATTGCGATCACATTGACTTTGGAACCATTTCCCACGCCAAGATCGTCACCTCGTCCTTTGCCGATGCTCGACTATTCCGTAGTCCCCTGCTTTGAGTTGCAAATATTAGCAATGTAACCGATTATCAAATACCCAGTGCTCATGCGAGCTCTAGTAAGGTACACATCAATAACATGTATATCATATATACCTTTGTTCACCTTGCCATCCTTTTTATCCGCCAAATACTTGGGGCAGTTCCGCTTCCGATTATCCGGTGCCTTGCGGTAAAAACACTCGGATTTCGGGCTTAGGTCCAGACTTGGGTTTCTTCTCTTGATCAAGAACTTTCTTGCTGTTCTTTTTGAAGTTTCCTTCTTCTTCCCTTTGCCCTTTTCTTGAAACTAGTGGTCTTGTTGACCATCAACACTTGATGCTCTTTCTTGATTTCTACCTCCAGCTTTTAGCATTGCGAAGAGCTCAGGAATTGTCTTAGTCATCCCTTGCATATTATAGTTCATCACAAAGCTCTTGTAGCTTGGTGGCGATGATTGGAGAATTTCATCAATGACACTATCATCCGGAAGATTAACTCCCAGCTGAATTAAGTGATTGTTATACCCAGACATTTTGAGTATGTGCTCACTGACAGAACTATTCTCCTCCATCTTGCAGCTATAGAACTTATTGGAGACTTCATATCTCTCAATACGGGCATTTGCTTGAAATATTAACTTCAACTCCTGGAACATCTCATATGCTCCATGACGTTCAAAACGTCGTTGAAGACCCGGTTCTAAGCCGTAAAGCATGGCACACTGAACTATAGAGTAGTCATCAGCTCTGCTTTGCCGACGCTCATAACTTCTCGCTCAAGATCTGCAGCAGTTCGCTACCCAAATGCTTCCAGGGCGTAATTTTTCAGTGCAGCAATGAGGATAATCCTCAAGTTACGGACCCAGTCCGTGTAATTGCTACCATCATCTTTTCAACTTTGCTTTCTCAAGGAACGCATTAAAATTCAACGGAACAACAAAGACGAGCCATCTATCTACAGTAAACATAGACAAGCAAAATACTATCAGTACTAAGTTCATGATAAATTTAAGTTCAATTAATCATATTAAAACTCCCACTTAGACGTACATCTCTCTAGTCATCTAAGTGATCACGTGATCCATATCAACTAAACCGTGTTCCGATCATCACGTGAGACGGAGTAGTTTCAACGGTGAACATCATTATGTTGATCATATCTACTATATGATTCACGTTCGACCTTTCGGTCTCCGTGTTCCGAGGCCATATCTGTTATATGCTAGGCTCGTCAAGTTTAACCTGAGTATTCCGCTTGTGCAACTGTTTTGCACCCGTTGTAGATGGACGTAGAACTTATCACACCCGATCATCACGTGGTGTCTGGGTACTACGAACTTTGGCAACGGTGCATACTCAGGGAGAACACTTCTTGATAATTTTTAGTGAGAGATCATCTTATAATGCTACCGTCAATCAAAGCAAGATAAGATGCATAAAGGATAAACATCACATGCAATCAATATAAGTGATATGATATGGTCATCATCATCTTGTGCTTGTGATCTCCATCGCCAAGCACCGTCATGATCACCATCGTCACCGGGCGCGGCACCTTGATCTCCATCGTAGCATCGTTGTCGCCTCGCCAATCTTATGCTTCCACGACTATCACTACCGCTTAGTAATAAAGTAAAGCATTACATCGCGATTGCATTGCATACAATAAAGCGACAACCATATGGCTCCTGCCATTGCCGATAACTCGGTTACAAAACATGATCATCTCATACAATAAAATATAGCATCATGTCTTGACCATATCACATCACAACATGCCCTGCAAAAACAAGTTAGACGTCCTCTACTTTGTTGTTGCAAGTTTTACGTGGCTGCTACGGCTGAGCAAGAACCGTTCTTACCTACGCATCATAACCACAACGATAGTTTGTCAAATAGACTCCGTTTTAACCTTCTCAAGGACGGGCGTAGCCACACTCAGTTCAACTAAAGTTGGAGAGACAGTCTTCCGCAAGCCATCTATGTGCAAAGCACGCCGAGGAACCGGTCTCACAGAAGCGTCTGGCGTAAGGTTGGTCCGGATCGTCTCGTCCAACAATACCGCTGAACCAAAGTATGACATGCTGGTAGGCAGTATGACTTGTATCGTCCACAAATCACTTGTGTTCTACTCGTGCATATGACATCAACGCATAAAACCAGGCTCGGATGCCACTGTTGGGAAACGTGGTAATTTCGAAAATTTTCCTACGATCACGCAAGACCATGGTGATGGCATAGCAACGAGAGGGAAGAGTGTCCGTCCACGCACTCGTGAGACCGAAAGCGGAAGCGTTATAACAACGCGGTTGATGTAGTCGTGCGTCTTCACGATCCGACCGATCCAAGCACCAAACGTCACGGCACCTCCGAGTTCTCGCACATCGCTCAGCTCGATGACGATCCCGGACTCCGATCCAGCAAAGTGTCGGGGATGAGTTCCGTTAGCACGACGGCGTGCAGGATGTAGATGCTCCACCGACGCAGGGCTTCGCCTAAGCTCCGCTGACGATATGACTTCTCCCAAGCAGGGCTTCGCCTAAGCTCTACGACGATATGACCGAGGTGGAATATGGTGGAAGGGGGCACCGCACACGGCTAAGGAAAGATCCGTAGATCAACTTGTGTGTCTAGAGGTGCCCCCTGCCCCCGTATATAAAGGAGCCAAGGGGGAGGGGGCCGCTGCCTAGAGGAGGCGCGCCAGGAGTCCTACTCCCACCGAGTAGGACTCCCCCCTTCTCCTAGTTGGATTAGGATTGGGAGGGGAAGGGGCGCCGCCTCTCCTTGTCCTATTCGGACTGGAAGGGGAGGGGGCGCAGCCCACCTGGCCGGCCCTTCTCCTTCTCCCTCAAGGCCCATGAGGGCCCATATACCCCGGGGTTCCGTAACCCCGGTGTTCGGTAACATCCTGCTTTCACTCGGAACCATTCAAGTCCAAACATAGGCTTCCAATATATCAATCTTTATGTCTCGACCATTTCGAGACTCCTCGTCATGTCCGTGATCACATCCGGACTCGAACAACCTTCGTGCATCAATACTTATAAACTCATTATGAACATCATCGAAGCGTTAAGCGTGCGGACCCTACGGGTTCGAGAACTATGTAGACATGACCTAGAACCATTCTCGGTCAATAACCAATAGCGGAACCTGGATGCCCATATTGGTTCCTACATATTCTACGAAGATCTTTATCGGTCAAACCGCATAACGACATACGTTGTTCCCTTTGTCATCGGTATGTTACTTACCCGAGATTCGATCGTCGGTATCCAATACCTAGTTCAATCTCACATCGGTAAGTCTCTTTACTCGTTCAGTAATACATCATCTCACAACTAACTCATTAGTTGTAATGCTTGCAAGGCTTAAGTGATGTGCATTACCGAGAAGGCACGAGATACCTCTCCGACAATCGGAGTGACAAAACCTAATCTCGAAATACGCCAACCCAACAAGTACCTTTGGAGACACCTGTAGTACTCCTTTATAATCACCCGATTACGTTGTGACGTTTGGTAGTACCCAAAGTGTTCCTCCGTAAACGGGAGTTGCATAATCTCATAGTTATAGGAACATGTATGGGTCATGAAGAAAGCATTAACATACTAAACGATCAACTGTTAAGCTAACGGAATGGGTCATGTCAATCAGATCATTCTACTAATGATGTGACCTTGTTAATCAAATAACAACTCCTTGTTCATGGTTAGGAAACATAACCATCTTTGATTAACAAGCTAGTCAAGTAGAGGCATACTAGTGACATACTGCTTGTCTATATATTCACACATGTATTATGTTTCCGGTTAATACAATTCTAGCATGAATAATAAACATTTATCATGATATAAGGAAATAAATAATAACTTTATTATTGCCTCTAGGGCATATTTCCTTCAATGACAACATCAGTACAATCGCCCGAAATCATCAGTTCAAAAAGGGTAATAGAATAATATTCTGTTAAACAGAATAGCCCAGATGTATATATATATATATATATATATATGTATATGTATATGTATATGTATATGTGTGTGTGTGTTTGATTTTCTGTGAAAATGAATTGATATAAGAAAAGCAGAATTAAATGTGGGCAATATAGGCTCTTTGCCATCAGCTGGCACATGGCAAAGAGCCTGCAGCCTTTGCCGTCTGCCACCAGATGGCAAAGAGCCATGCCCTTTGTCGTCCGCTGGCTGACGGCAAAGTGCCATTTGCCGTAGCCCGTTCAACCGGACGTTTTGCCGTGTGCTGGCTGACGGCAAAGGCCTTTGTCATCCGCAAGGCATGCCTTTGCCGTACGCCATGGCAGATGGAAAAGTTCCTGATTCCTGTAGTGTGAAATTCAAATTCATATCGATATGCACATACTTAAGTGGTTTTACCCTATGTGTTGTAGTTATGCTAACTACTTCAGGCCCAATAAGTTTGGGGACCATATTGTACTTCAAATGTTTTAGGTACATCTGAGAAGCACTGGGTGCTTGGCTTATTCATGAAGGTGGTGGCACTATGAGGAAGTTAGAGCCAAGCTTGGACATTTTATTGATCTATGACTTCATACCAATGCTGTCTCGATAACAAGTATTTACTTCATGCTTATATATAGACATGGGGTCAACCTTGTGTAGGTTGCATCATGGCATGAATTTCTTGACTCATTCTTGTGATACTTGTTTCCTTTCTCGAAGCATCCCAACAATGATCTCTTGTTGCTAGTTGTGATGTCTTTGATGGTTGTGTGTTTGGAGTTCATGCATTAATATACAATAAGATAATATTAAGCCATGTGCTCTGCTTTCAAGCAAAGATCTCATTGGTATATTTTATGACTCCCGTTTGGATATCTTATTCTTTCCTTTTGTAACTATTTCATGTGTACATCCTTCTTTGTGGATATATATCACCATGATTGTCATCTACCTAGAATCTTATACATGTGAGAGAAGTTACATCTTTAGTTGATATCCCTATTCTTTCATGTCCACCGTTTCATTCTCTTCTTTATATCTTTGGTGGCTCCATGGAAGCATTCGTTGTATGACTGCGTGTCTTACCTCTTTCCATCTTAGTGCACTCATGTTTGGTGAAGTTTGTTGTCCTCATGCTTGTCTTGACAAGCCTATTATTTCATTTCTTCACCATGGGTTGTCACAAGCTTTGATTTTTAATTTGCTATTAGTGAGCTTGTGAACCCATTTGCTTGATGTGTGTGTGTGACCTGCTTAACTTCGTGTGTGTGGGAATGCTTAACTTCGTGTGTGTGGGAAGGACATGTCTGGAACCTTGTATCTCATTTACAAAAGACAATGTTGATGCTTAACGCTCATCCTTATATTAGTCTTCTCAAGTGCTTTGACGTGACTCACACACATCATTTTGGTTGTGCCTATTATTAGGTTGCCTCATGTACATGTTGCTCAACCATATGTTTGTTGCAAATGCTAGGCTTCTTTTCTTATCTATGCTTGCTTGCAATTGTTTTGTGTTCCTATTAATTTTGGGGGAGTGATAACCCTATTTTATGCACTTGTATGTGCACAAATCATGGGGAGCTTCTCTATTTTCCTTAGAACACTCCTTTGCTCAAATCATAATATTATTTTATCCTTCTGGCTCGTCGGATCTTTTGATTGCTTGCATCACTTTGTGTAATGCAAATGAGATCAATCTGTGCCATGTGCTTTGTGCCATGTGCCTTTCTCTTATGCTAGGCTCAAAGTTGTATAATAGTGGATTCACCTGTGGATATCATGTCCTTATCAATTACAACCTTTTTGTGTATACGGGTTTCTTGGTGGATACATATCATGCTTATTATTGGCCACTTAGACATTTTTACACATAAGAAAGTTCATATCTTTCCTTGATATCATATTTTCCTTGCCGGCCACTTTGTGTGTTCCTTTTATTCGTATAGTGGCTTCGGTAAGAGGTTGTGTCGTGAGTGCTTGTATGCATTACATATATCCTTGCACACTCATGTGTTTTGGATGTATTTTGGACCCATACTTGACATGATGTTCACATTGGATATTTCTATTTTATCTTGTCCAAAATTTGTTCTTTGGATCTTTTTGAATGTTTTCCTCCCATTTTTAATCTTATTTTCATATAATACTATCTTGTTGCATTCTAGATCCTAAATATGGGTTGAGCTCCTCAAATTTTTCATCATTGAGTATGTGCATTTGATTTCACTCACATTTTCACGATATGCACACATTAAGGAGGAACTCATACTATATTAGTCTTCTAGATTTTTTTCATCCATTTTGGCATTTGTTGCCAATGCGGGAGAAGTTTAGAGGGTTTAAGATAAGTATTTTTGTAGTGCTTGTTTTCACTCATGCATATCTACCCTTGTTATATATTATTGTTGCATGGATGAGTATTGTATATAGAGAAATCTTCTCCTAGTTTATGTCAACCAATATATGCAATGACATTCAAAGTTCATTCACACATGCATGCATTGTGGGGGAGTTTGCTCTATATACTATGGGTGTACTATTATCAAATGCTTGTGTGGTGTCTTGAAGATAGTACAACCATCCCAGGTATATAGTTTATCCTCGGATAAATTGCATGCTTGTTGATACGTCTCCAACGTATCTATAATTTTTTATTGTTCCATGCTATTACATTATCTATTTTGGATGTTTAATGGGCTTTACTATGCACTGTTATATTATTTTTGGGACTAACCTATTAACCGGAGGCCCAGTCCAAATTGTTGTTTTTGCCTATTTCAGTGTTTCGCAGAAAAGGAATATCAAACAGAGTCCAAACGGAATGAAACCATCGGGAGAGTTATTTTTGGAACAAACGCAATCCAGGAGACTTGGAGTGGACGTCAAGAAAGAAACAAGGAGGCCACGAGGCAGGAGGGCGCGCCCAGGGGGGTAGGCGCGCCCCCACCCACGTGGGCCCCTCGTGGCTCCCCTGATCAAATTCTTTCGCCTATATATACTCATATACCTTGAAAACATCCAGGAGCACCACGAAACCCTATTTCCACCGCCGCAACCTTCTGTACCCGTGAGATCCCATCTTGGGGCCTTTTTCCGCGCTCACGAGGGGAATCGATCACGGAGGGCTTCTACATCAACACCATAGCCTCTCCGATGAATTGTGAGTAGCTTACCACAGACCTTCGGGTCCATAGTTATTAGCTAGATGGCTTATTCTCTCTCTTTGGATCTCAATACAAAGTTCTCTTCGATCTTCTTGGAGATCTATTCGATGTAATTCTTTTTGCGGTGTGTTTGTCAAGATCCGATGAATTGTGGGTTTATGATCAAGATTATCTATGAACAATATTTGAATCTCCTCTGGATTCTTTTATGTATGATTTGTTATCTTTTCATGTATCTTCGAATTACTAGTTTGGGTTGGCCTACTAGATTGATCTTTCTTGCAATGGAAGAAGTGCTTAGCTTTGGGTTCAATCTTGCGGTGTCGTTTCCCAGTGACAGCAGGGGTAGCAAGGCACATATTGTATTGTTGCCATCGAGGATAAAAAGATGGGTTTTATATCATATTGCTTGAGTTTATCCCTCTACATCATGTCATTTTGCCTAATGCGTTACTCTGTCCTTATGAACTTAATACTCTAGATGCATGCTGGATAGCGGTCGATGTGTGGAGTAATAGTAGTAGATGCAAAATCGTTTCGATCTACTTGTCGCGAACGTGATGCCTATATACATGATCATGCCTAGATATTCTCATAACTATGCACTTTTCTATCAATTGCTCGATAGTAATTTGTTCACCTACCGTAATACTTATGTTATCTTGAGAGAAGCCACTAGTGAAACCTATGGCCCCCGGGTCTATTTTCCATCATATAAGTTTCTGATCTATTTTATTTTGCAATCTTTACTTTCCAATCTATATCATAAAAATGACAAAAATATTTATCTTATTATCTCTATCAGATCTCACTTTTGCAAGTGGCCGTGAAGGGATTGATGTCGGTGTCAAAACCGGCGGATCTTGGGTAGGGGGTCCCGAACTTTGCGTCTAAGGCTAATGGTAACAGGAGGCGAGGGGCACGATGTTTACCCTGGTTCAGTCCTCTCTATCGAGGTAATACCTTACTTCCTGCTTGACTGATCTTGATGAATATGAGTATTACAAGAGTTGATCTACCACGAGATCGTAATGGCTAAACCCTAGAAGCCTAGCCTATGAGATTATGATTCTTGTCCTACGGACTAAAGCCTCCGGTTTATATAGGCACTGGAGGGGGCTAGGGTTACACAAAGTCGGTTATAGAGAAAGGAATCTACATATCCGAATCGCCAAGCTTGCGTTCCACGCAAAGGAGAGTCCCATCCGGACACGGGACGAAGTCATCAATCTTGTATCTTCATAGTCCAACAGTCCGACCAAAGTATATAGTCCGGTTGTCCGAGGACCCCCTAATCCAGGACTCCCTCAGTAGCCCCCGAACCAAGCTTCAATGACGATGAGTCCGGCGCGCAAATTGTCTTCGACATTGCTAGGCGGATTTCCTCTCCGAATACTTCACGGAGGACTTAAATAGCAGTGTCCGGCCCTTCATTTAATGACGCGCTCATCAGCTTCTGCACCTTCATGATTTCAGCTTCCACGTGTTGAGCGAATACGAGAGGTCGGGGCATTTTTGCATTTACCACCCTAAACAGATTAAAGAGACATGGATCTTTAGATTTAATCCTCACCATCTCCCCAAAGTGAGAAATCCTCGGAGCTTGCTCGCAGAAACCACCCCAACATGGCTAGCGCTCCCAGTTCTTCCTCCCGCTCTCACGGCCCCAAGCAGGGCGATTGGGAAAAGTGTTTTGTATCCCACAGCCAACTGGTGAAGCTGCAGACCCAGGGATTTCTTCCCACCGCAGATCTAGTCCCCGTTTGAGCCGGACTGGCTTCCTTCGATGGTGGGGAGCAGGTGGAGAAGTTCCCCAACCCATCCAGGGGGGAACAAGTATGCTTTGTTCCCTATTTGTTGAGGGGCATCGGATTTCCAATCCGTCCGTTCCTCCGGGGGCTTCTGGAGCACTACGGCCTCCAACTGCACAACTTTACACCTGCCTCCATCTTGCATATCGCAGGTTATGTTGCTCTTTGCAAGCTATTTCTAGGCTGCGAGGCTCATTTCAAGTTATGGAAGAAGCTGTTCTGCCTCGTCCCTCGTAATCAAGAGGGATCAATATTCCAAGTGGGCGGAGCCAAGATATGGCGCATCGTCGGGACCGGATACCTATCCGGTACACCAAAGAAGACATCCGAAGAATGGCCTTCCGAATGGTTTTATATTGAAGATGTGTAAGTGCATCTAGTGCCCCTTAGTGATTTTGGTGTATTGAAGACTTATAGGTTAAGGGACTGATGCGTTTGTGAGTGTACACAGGTCTATAAGTCTATGAGGAGTTTGATATTTACAGAGAAAGTCGACCCCTAAAAATGAAGTTCTTCGACTGAAGACTTTGGTTTCTGAAGACTTTCTGAAGACTTTGAAAGTGAAGAAATTGGTGTTACCTTGAAGACTTGGTATTCATTTGAGGAACATGAAGCATGAAGACTTTTGTTTTCATAGTTTAATTTTCTCTTTCTTGAGTCATAGGAAACACCGTACTGTTAAAGGGGGTCGAGGAAATACTAAGGAAAAAATTCCATGTGATGCTCAACTCAAAATCCTACACCTACCAATCCCTTCGAGTGAAGCCATTGGAAATCTCGCACAGTTTAGTCATATTCTTCAGTGACAGAGACGAAGTTCTTCTGATCTCTGAGGAATTTATTCTAATTGAAGAGTTAGGAATTCGCCAGTGCGGATTGCCTACCAAGTGAGGAACATGATAGCCCTGAGGAATTCAAACCCCAAATATTCCGACCATTGTTGTGCTACGCGCCAGCTGTCCCAAAATATCTACCCACCTAACGGTCATATCAGACAAGGGCATTTATGTCTTATCATGTCGGGCTGCTTCCCGGCTATAAATAGCCGCCCCCTACAACCACTAGCTGGTTGGCTGCTCCGAGAGAAACTGGCACTTGTCATTTGAGAGCAACCCATCCTCCGAGGACTTTGAGTGAAAATCATCAAGTGAGGAAATCCCAAACCCAAACCTACAAAACCCCAAGTGATTGAGCATCACTGAAGAGATTGATCCTGCGTGGATCCGACGCTTGTTTCCTTTGAAGATTGTGCTTCTTCTAGACGGTTAGGTGTCAAGGTCTAGAGCATCAAGAGGAATTGTAGATCGCTGAGTGACCGAGTTTGGGAAGGTTCGGAAGTCACCTGAAGACTTACCATGAGTGATTGGGCGAGGTCTGTGTGACTTTAGCTCAAGGAGAATACGGTGAGGACTGTGTGTCTGGGACTGGGTGTCCTCGAGTTTAAATACTCAGCCGCTCCAACCAGATGTACAACTGAGACAGCAGTTGGAAATGGTCTACCAAATCATTGTCTTCATCGAGCTTACTGGTTCTATTTCCTCAACTCTTTAAATCCCTCATGTATGTTGTTGTGTGCCTGTTCATATCTGTTTTAAGACATTGACTGAAGACTTTCTCAATTTTCTTAGTTCTATTTCTTCGGTCTGTCCGTCTTCTTCCTTTGTTATCCTGTGTTTACGCTTTCTGTACTCTGTGCTTGTCTTCATTTCATCATGATGACTATGCTTGTGTTCTGTTATGTTCCTTTCTGAGTACTTATTCCGCTGCAAGTAGTTCTTCATCTAGGAATTTCCTCACCAGCAAATTCCTCAGTGAAGAATTCATAAAAATCGCCTATTCACCCCCCTCTAATCGATATAACGCACTTTCAATTGGTATCAGAGCAAGGTACTCCTTTGTTCTGTGTGATTTTGGTTTAACCACCTGGAGTTCTAGTTATGTCGACTGCAGGATCGAGGAACGTTTCCTGCCCCATCTTTGACGGTCATGAGTATCCTTGGTGGAAGGCCATGATGAAGAAGCGACTCATGGCTATGGATAGCAAACTGTGGACCGTCACTGAGATTGGTCTTACCAATCTATGCAAGATGGCGGAGGCTGATGACATTCACAAGTACACTCTATTGAATCTCACGATGAAGGATGTCATCTGCTCCTGTCTGTCCCGAAATCATTTCAGGAACGTGATGCACCTCAATCACGCGAAGCTAATCTGGGACCGGCTTTCTGAGGTCTATGAAGGTCATCGCACTCGACATGATCCTTGGTTTGAGGATTACAAGGACTCTCTCAAAGAGATGACTTTCGCACCTGAATCGTCATCCTCTTCACCATGCCTCATGGCAGAGGGTGCCAAGGTAACTGAATGCTACCTTTCCGAATCTAGTGATGATGAATCAGGTGATGAATTTGGACCTAGCTATGTCAAACTTGCTTCCCTTGCCACTAAACAACAAAGAGCTTTGGAAAAAGTTCAATACATGCTAAATAAGAGCGATGATATGTTGGGTGAAGAAATGGATCAGTCAAAAGCCTTGGCTGAAAGTCTTCAGGGACTCCATTCCAAGTTTGACGACCCTCAAGGTCATCATAACACTCTTTTATCTGATCACGAGAAGCTTTCTCTTGAACTTCTTCAAAGAAAGCAAGATCTTGAGAAGCTGAGAGTGAGTTATGCAGATCTTCAGAAGGAGCGCGATTCATTACTTTCTCAACAAATCAACGCTACTCAGGAAGAATTTGTTCCTCCATATCTGAAGTGCATTGAACGTGAATCTGCTAATTCTTCACATGAATGTTCAAATGCTTCAAATGTTACAAATTCTTCACCTGTCTCTGCTATCACTAACTCCTCATGTGAGGACATTGCTAGTACTAAAAATGATGCAGGGCTGAAGGAAATTGTACATGACAGGCATGTACAAAAGCCTCAAAGGGCATCAGATTCTTTGTGATGTGCTCAAAAAGCAGATCCTCAACAGGAACCCTAGAAAAGAGGGTATTGCGTTTGAGAGGAAACTCAATGCTGATGGAACATATTGGAAGCCTGAGCAGTACCCCAAAACCTCATGGGTTGCTGCAAAGGGACCTCCAGTTGATCCATCCAATTTGAATCTCCTCATTCTTCTGATGAGTCATTTGACTCTAACTATAAACTGTTCAAAAATCACAATGGTGAAGCATTTGCTAGATATGTTGGCACTAACTGCAGGAATGGGTCCCCTATGAAGAAAATCTGGGTTCCCAAAAGTTATCTTGAAAGTCTTCAGGTGAATGTCCTCATGACACCACCTGTGAAGAACAGGAACCCCAGATCTAACTCTTCATATGGACCTAATTCTTCACGTGGATCAAATTCCTCAAATGGATCAAAGTCCTCATATGATCATCATTGTGCTAACCCTTCTGTTTTGCAGGGTAGAGCTAAGGGCTATGAATATGCGCATTATTCTTCAAATCATTATGTTCATAAGTCCTTGAAGAATTTCTCTGCTTATTCATATGCTTATCCTAATCCCTCTTATGTGAAACAAAGCGGACTGGATTCTATGCCACCTTTCTCATATGGTGCTCGCAGAGTGATGAACTCTTTGCCACCCCTTCAGATGTGGGTGGTGAAGAAAAAGAACTAATCGCTTATACAGGGTCTGGTCTCTAGACGTGCTTAGAACGTCTGAAGAATTTGCTGGAGACCTGAACAGTGCCTGAAAGGACGCAAGCTAATCATGAAGAAATGAAATTTCATTTGTCACATCCTCATACTGATTTACATGTGCTATTGCTTGATGAAATTGAACTGATGACATTGATGTCATATTCTTCACTAATGAAGTATATGAGTTCGTAAGTTGCACTAATTCATCTGCAGGATGATCAGGCCAAAGCAAACGAGTGGGTCCTCGATAGTGGATGTACAAATCACATGACGGGTGACAAGAATCTATTGATGGATGCTCCTTTATCACCATCACATCTGAAGCATATCATCTTCGCTGACAAAGGCAAAAGTCAGGTATTGGGTCTAGGTAAGGTTGCAATCTCAAATGATCGACACATGGACAAAGTCATGCTTGTCGAGTCCTTAGGATACAACCTCATGTCTGTCTCAATGCTTTGTGATCTCGATATGGTTGTTGTCTTTGGAAGATATCGTTGTGTTGTGATCATGGAAGCTGACCATTCCAAAGTCTTCGAAGGCTTTAGGAGAGGAGATCTGTATATTGTTGATTTCTCTACAGGACCACAACCAGCCGTGTGCTTACTTGCAAAAGCTTCAGAAGGCTGGCTATGGCATTGATGACTTGGTCATGCTGGCATGAGGAATCTGCACACGCTTGCGAAGAAGAAGCATGTAATTAGCATTGAGAATGTCAAATTCCTCAAGGATCACTTATGCGGAGCTTGTGAAGCTGGAAAGATGACAAAGGCCAAGCATCCAGTGAAGACTATCATGACCACCACTCGACCATTTGAATTGCTTCACATGGATCTCTTTGGTCCTAATCATTATTCTGTTGTTACAAATGATGCATCTCTATATGGATTTGTTATTGTTGATGATTATTCTCGTTACACATGGGTACACATTGTCACTTACAAACATGAGGTGCAGGAAGTCTTCAAGCGATTTTCCTCGAGGGCTTCAACCAACTTTGGTGTGAAGATCAAGCACATCAGGAGTGACAATGGAACTGAGTTCAAGAATTCCGGTCTTGATGGCTATCTTGATGAACTTGGTATTACTCATGAATTATCTGCTCCTTATACTCCTCAGCAGAATGGCGTCGTGGAGCGCAAGAACAGAACCCTAGCTGAAATGGCTCGCACTATGCTTGATGAATACAAGACGCCTCGTCATTTCTGGATTGAGGCAATTGATACTGCGTGCCATGTCATCAACAGGGTTTATCTTCACAAATTCTTCAAGAAAACTGCTTATGAACTCCTCACTGACAAAAAGCCAAATGTGAGTTATTTCAAAGTATTCGGTGCTGAATGTTGGATTAGAGATCCTCATCACACTTCTAAATTCTCACAGAAAGCACATGAAGGTTTTATGCTTGGTTATGGAAAGGACTCGCACACCTACAGAGTCTTCAACAGCGTTCTTCACAAAGTTGTTGAAACTGTAGATGTGCGATTCGATGAAACTAATGGCTCGCAAAGAGAGCACCTACCTTCTGTGATAGATGAACCAGCACCTGGAGATTCTATCAAGTTCAAGGCTACTGAAGATGTCATTCCTACCGAAGAATCTGCTGAAGAATTCATTCCTGACCGTGATGATCACCGAGCTGGCGCACCTGAAGAAAATGGTGCTGAAGAAAATGCTCCTGAAGGGAATGCTGATCAAATTCCTCGAAGACAACCCACTCATCCTCGCATTGCAAGCTAAGTGCAAATTGAGAAGATCATTGATGACATTGAAGCACCAGGTCCTCTCACTCGCTCAAAATCTTCACATTTATCTTACTTTTGTGGGCACTTTGCTTTTGTCTCTATCGTAGAGCCCACTAAGGTAGATGAAGCATTTCTGGAGCCTGAGTGGATTCAGGCTATGCAAGAAGAATTACATCAGTTCGAGCTCAACAATGTCCTGAACTGGTCAAACGTCCAGATCCTCGCAAGCACAACATCATTGGCACAAATTGGATCTACCGCAACAAGCAAGATGAAAATGGCCTTGTGGTGAGGAATAAGGCACGACTTGTAGCTCAAGGCTACACACAGGTTGAAGGAATTGATTTCGATGAAACTTTTGCACCTGTTGCTAGAATTGAGGCTATTCACATACTACTTGCTTATGCTAACCATCATGATATTATCTTACAACAAATGGATGTGAAAAGTGCATTCCTCAATGGTAAGCTTGAGGAAGAAGTATATGTTGCTCAACCCCCAGGTTTTGAAGATCCAAAAATCCCGACAAAGTCTTCAGACTCAACAAGGCCCTGTATGGCCTCAAGCAAGCCCCTCGGGCGTGGTATGACACTTTGAAGGAATTCTTCATGAAGAAAGGCTTCAAACCCGGTTCACTCGACCCAACTCTTTTCACTAAATCTTATGATGGTGAACTATTTGTGTGCCAAATATATGTTGATGATATTATCTTTGGCTGTACTGACCAACGTTATAGTGATGAATTTGCCTATATGATGAGTGAAGAATATCAAATGTCTATGATCGGAGAGTTGAAATTCTTTTTAGGTCTTCAAATTCGTCAACAACGCAATGGTATATTCATATCGCAGGAGAAATACCTCAAAGAATTATTGAGGAAATTCGGCATGCAAGATTGCAAAGGGGTCAAAATTCCAATGCCCACAAATGGCCATCTATGCACTGATGAAAATGGTCAAGACTTCGATCAAAAGGTATACCGCTCCATGATTGGCTGTTTATTGTACCTATGTGCATCTAGGCCAGATATTATGCTTAGTGTTTGCATGTGTGCCCGATTTCAAGCTACACCGAAGGAATCACACCATAAGGCTGTGAAGCATATTCTTCAATATCTAGCTCACACACCAACACTTGAATTATGGTATCCCAAGGGATCTTCATTTGATCTCATTGGATATTCAGACTCTGACTATGCTGGCGATCGCGTGGACCGCAAGTCAACGTCAGGCACTTGCCATTTCCTAGGACGGTCTTTGGTCTGTTGGTCCTCGAAGAAACAGAACTGCGTATCTCTCTCCACTGCAGAAGCTGAGTACATTGCTGCTGGATCATGCTGTGCTCAATTACTATGGTCCTCGAAGTATGTTGGAAATATGCCCTAGAGGCAATAATAAATTAGTTATTATTATATTTCCTTGTTCATGATAATCGTTTATTATCCATGCTATAATTGTATTGATAGGAAACTCAAATACATGTGTGGGTACATAGACAACACCATGTCCCTAGTAAGCCTCTAGTTGACTAGCTCGTTGATCAACAGATGGTTACGGTTTCCTAACCATGGACATTGGATGTCGTTGATAACGGGATCACATCATTAGGAGAATTATGTGATGGACAAGACCCAATCCTAAGCCTAGCACAAAGATCGTGTAGTTCGTATGCTAAAGCTTTTCTAATGTCAAGTATCTTTTCCTTAGACCATGAGATTGTGCAACTCCCGGATACCGTAGGAATGCTTTGGGTGTACCAAACGTCACAACGTAACTGGGTGGCTATAAAGGTGCACTACAGGTATCTCCGAAAGTGTCTGTTGGGTTGGCACGAATCGA
Organism: Aegilops bicornis; assembly: GCA_021605145.1. NCBI lineage: Eukaryota > Viridiplantae > Streptophyta > Magnoliopsida > Poales > Poaceae > Aegilops > Aegilops bicornis. The sequence continues at coordinate 596,588,175 of CM038669.1, read as the reverse complement.
GACTGGGATTTGTCACTCCATGTAAACGGAGAGGTATCTCTGGCCCACTCGGCAGGACATCATCATAATGTGCACAATGTGACCAAGAGGTTGATCACGGGATGATGTGTTACGGAACAAGTAAAGAGACTTGCCGGTAACGAGATTGAACAAGGTATCGGTATACCGACGATCGAATCTCGGGCAAGTACAATACCGTTAGACAAAGGGAATTGTATACGAGTCCTTGACATCGTGGTTCATACGATGAGATCATCGTGGAACATGTGGGAGCCAACATGGGTATCCAGATCCCGCTGTTGGTTATTGGCTGGAGAACGTCTAGGTCATGTCTGCATGGTTCCCGAACCCGTAGGGTCTACACACTTAAGGTTCGATGACGCTAGGGTTATAAAGGAAGTTTGTATGTGGTTACTGAATGTTGTTCGGAGTCCCGGATGAGATCCCGGACGTCACGAGGAGTTCCGGAATGGTCCGGAGGTAAAGATTTATATATGGGAAGTCCTATTTTGGCCACCGGAAAATGTTCGGGATTTTTCGGTATTGTACCGGGAAGGTTCTAGAAGGTTCCGGAGTGGAGCCCACCTGCATGGGGGGACCCACATGAACGTGGGTAGTGGGGGCAAGGCCCCACACCCCTGGTCAAGGCGCACCAAGATTCCCCCTTAGAAGGAATAAGATCATATCCCGAAGGGATAAGATCAAGATCCCTAAAAAAGGGGGATAACAATCGGTGGGGAAGGAAATGATGTGATTTCTTTCCTCCCACCTTTGCCAACGCCCCGATGGACTTGGAGGGCAAGAAACCAGCCCCTGCACCCCTATATATAGTGGGGAGGCGCATGGGAGCTTCACCCTTGCCCCTGGCACAGCTCTCCTCTCCAACTCCACCTCCTCCTCGGTGAGTGCTTGGCGAAGCCTGCAGATTGCCACGCTCCTCCATCACCACCACGCCGTTGTGCTGCTGCTGGATGGAGTCTTCCTCAACCCCTCCCTCTCTCCTTGCTGGATCAAGGCGTCACCGGGCTGTACGTGTGTTGAACGCGGAGGTGCCGTCCGTTCGGCACTAGGATCTCCGGTGATTTGGATCACGACGAGTACGACTCCTTCAACCCCGTTCTTTTAACGCTTCCGCTTAGCGATCTACAAGGGTATGTAGATGCACTCTCCTTCCCCTCGTTGCTGGTTTCTCCATAGATAGATCTTGGTGACACATAGGAAAATTTTGAATTTCTGCTACGTTCCCCAACAGTGGCATCATGAGCTAGGTCTATTGCGTAGATTCTTTGCACGAGTAGAACACAAAGTAGTTGTGGGCGTTGATTTTGTTCAATATGCTTACCGTTACTAGTCCAATCTTGTTTTGACGGTATTGTGGGATGAAGCGGCCGGACCGACCTTAAACGTACACTTATGTGAGACAGGTTCCACCGGTGACATGCACTTGGTGCATAAGGTGGCTAGCGGGTGCCGCTCTCCCACTTTAGTCGGAACGGATTCGATGAAAAGGGTCCTTATGAAGGGTAAATAGCAATTGGCATAACACGTTGTGGTTTTGCGTAGGTAAGAAACGTTCTTGCTAGAAACCCATAGCAGCCACGTAAAACATGCAAACAAGAATTAGATGACGTCTAACTTGTTTTTGCAGGGTATGCTATGTGATGTGATATGGCCAAGAAGAATGTGATGAATGATATGTGATGAATGATATGTGATGTATGAGATTGATCATGTTCTTGTAATAGGAATCACGACTTGCATGTCGATGAGTATGACAACCGGCAGGAGCCATAGGAGTTGTCTTAATTTATTGTATGACCTGCGTGTCATTGAACAAACGCCATGTAATTACTTTACTTTATTGCTAACCGGTAGCCATAGTAGTAGAAGTAATAAGTTGGCGAGACAACTCCATGGAGACACGATGATGGAGATCATGATGATGGGGATCATGGTGTCATGCCGGTGACGATGATGATCATGGAGCCCCAAAGATGGAGATCAAAAGGAGCAATATGATATTGGCCATATCATGTCACTATTTGATTGCATGTGATGTTTATCATGTTTATACATCTTATTTGCTTAGAACGACGGTAGTAAATAAGATGATCCCTCATTAAAATTTCAAGAAAATGTTCCCCTAAGCGTGCACCGTTGCGAAAGTTAAATGCTTCAAGCACCACGTGATGATCGGGTGTGATAGATTCTTACATTCACATACAACGGGTGTAAGCCAGATTTACACACGTGAAACACTTAGGTTAACTTGACGAGCCTAGCATGTACAGATATGGCCTCGGAACACAAGAGACCGAAAGGTCGAGCATGAGTCGTATGGAGGATACGATCAACATGAAGATGTTCACCGTTGATAACTAGTCCGTCTCACGTGATGATCGGACACAGCCTAGTTGACTCGGATCATGTAATCACTTAGATGACTAGAGGGATGTCTATCTGAGTGGGTGTTCATGAGATGAACTTAATTATCCTGAACATAGTCAAAAGCCCTTTGCAAATTATGTCGTAAGATCGCGCTTTAGTTCCACTGTTTAGATATGTTCCTAGAGAAAATATAGTTGAAAGTTGTGATGGCGATTATGCGATCAAGAGAAAGCTTATGTCCTTAATGCACCGCTCGATTATGCAGAACCCCAAACGTCGTCATGGATGTTGCGAACATCGGACATACACGCTTTTGATAACTACGTGATAGTTCGGTTAAACGGTTTAGAGTTGAGGCACCAAAGACGTTTTCGAAACGTCATGAACATATGAGATGTTTCGAGGGCTGAAATTGGGTTTTCAGGCTCGTGTCCACGTCAAGAGGTATAAGACCTCCGACGATTTTCTTAGCCTGCAAACTAAGGGAGAAAAGCTCAATCATTGAGCTTGTGCTCAGATTATCTGAGTGCAACAATCACTTGAATCGAGTGGGAGTTGATCTTCCAGATGAGATAGTGATGTTTCTCCAAAGTCATTGCCACCAAGCTGCTAGAGCTTCATGATGAACTATAACATATCAGGGATAGATATGATGATCCTTGAGCTATTCGCAATGTTCGACACATGAATGTAGAAATCAAGAAGGAGCATCAATTGTTGATGGTTAGTGAAACCACTAGTTTCAAGAAGGGCAAGGGCAAGAAGGGTACTTCATGAAACAAGAAATCGATTCTTTGCCCGGTGAAGAAACCCAAGGTTGAACCCAAACCCGAGACTAAGTGCTTCAGAATGAGGGGAACAGCCACTAGAGCAGAATTACCCTAGATACTTGGTAGATGAGAAGGTGGCAAGGTCGATAGAAGTATATTGGATATACATTAAGTTATTGTGTACTTTACTAGTACTCCTAGTAGCACCAGGGTATTAGATACCGGTTCGGTTGCTAAGTGTTAGTAACTCGAAATAAAGGCTACGGAATAAACGGAGACTAGCTAAAGGTGAGCTGACGATATGTGTTGGAAGTGTTTCCAAATTTGATGTGATCAAACATCACACGCTCCCTCTACCATCAAGATTAGTATTAAACCAGAATAATTATCATTTGGTGTTTGCGTTGAGCATAGACATGATTGGATTATGTCTATTGCAATACGGTTATTCATTTAAGGAGAATAATGGTTACTCTATTTATTTGAATAATACCTTCAATGGTCTTGCACCTAAAATGAATGGTTTATTGAATCTTGATCGTAGTGATACACATGTTCATGCCAAAAGATATAAGATAGTAATGATAGTACCACTTACTTGTGGCACTGCCATGTAAGTCATATTGGTGTAAAACGCATGAAGAAGCTCCATGTTGATGGATCTTTGGACTCACTCGTTTTTGAAAAGTTTGAGACATGCGAACCATGTCTATTGGTGTATATGCATGAATAAACTCCATGCAGATGGATCGTTTGGACTCACTTGATTTTAAATCACTTGAGATATGCAAATCATACCACATGGACAAGATGACTGAAAGCCTCGGTTTCAGTAAGATGGAACAAGATAGCAACTTGTTGGAAGTAACACATTTTGAGGTGTGCAGTCCATGAGTGCTGAGGCATGCAGTGAATATCGTTATGTTCTTACTTCACAGATGATTTGAGTAGATGTTGAGTATATTTACTTGATGAAACACAAGTCTGAATTATTGAATGGTTCAAGTAATTTCAGAGTGAAGTTGAAGATCATCACGACAAAAGGATAAAATGTCTATGATATGATCATAGAGATGAGTATCTGAGTTACGAGCTTTGGCACGCAATTAAGACATTGTGGAAATTGTTTCACAATAAATACCGCCTGGAACACCATAGTGTGATGGTGTGTCCGAACATCGTAGTTGCACCCTATTGGATATGGTGCGTACCATGATGACTCTTATCGAATTACCACTATCGTTCATGGGTTAGGCATTAGAGACAACCACACTCACTTTAATAAGGGCACCACGTAATTGTGTTGAGATGACACCGTTTGAACTATGGTTTGGAGAAACCTAAGTTGTCGTTTCTCAAAAGTTTGGGGCTGTGACGCTTATGTGAAAGAGTTTCATCGTGATAAGCTCGAACCCAAAACGGATAAATACATCTTCATAGGATACCCAAAATGGTTGGGTATACCTCCTATCTCAGATCCGGAAGCAAAAGTAATTGTTTCTAGAAACGGGTCCTTTCTCGAGGAAAAGTTTCTCTCGAAAGAATTGAGTGGGAGGATGGTGGAGACTTGATGAGGTTATTGAACCATCACTTCAACTAGTGTGCAGCAGGGCACAGGATGTTGTTCATGTGGCGCCTACACCAATTGAAGTAGAAGCTTATGATAGTGATCGTCAAATCGCACCATCTCTATAATAAGTAAATGCCTTTTTTCTCCTGAGGCATGAAGTTTCGGATCAAGTCACTACCCGACCTCGTAGGTCGACAAGGACACGTACTACTTCAGAGTGGTACGCAATCCTGTCTTAGAGGTCATGTTGCTAGAAAACAATGAACCTACGAGCTATGGAGAAGCGATGGTGGGCCCGGATTCCGACGAATGGCTCAAGGCCATAAAATCCGAGAGAGGATCCATGACTTTGGAAGCAATACTTGATGGTCGTAAGGCCGTTGGGTAAAGATGGATTTTAAAAGGAAGTCATACAATGATGGTAAGTATCACCATTAAGAAAGCTCGACTTGTCGTTAAAAATGTTTCCCGACAAGTTCACGGAGTTGACTACGGTGAGGCTTTCTCACTCGTAGCGATGCTCAGAGTCATTGGAATTGGATTAGCGATTCTGCATTATTTATGAAATCTTGCATAAAGGATGTCAAAACATTGTTTCCTTGACAGTTTTCTTGAGGAAAGGTTGTATGTGATACAACCAGAAGGTTTTTGACAATCCTGAAGACGCTAACAAGTATGCAAAGCTCCAGCAATCCTTCTAAGGACTGGAGTAAGCATCTCGGAGTTGGAATGTACGCTTTGAAGAGATGATAATATATATTGGGTCTATACAAAGTTTATGAGAAACTTGTATTTCCAAAGAAGTGAGTGGGAGCACTATAGAATTTCTGATGAGTATATGCTGTTGACATATTGTTGATCAGAAATGATGTAGAATTTCTAGAAAGCATAAAGGGTTGTTTGAAAAGTGTTTTCAATGGAAAACCTGGATTAGGCTACTTGAACAATAAGCATCAAGATCTATAAGATAGATCAAAATGCTTAATAATACTTTCAAATGAGCACATACCTTGACATAATCTTGGAGGTGTTCAAGATGGATCAATCAAAGAAGGAATTCTTGCCTGAGTTGTAAGGTATGAAGTTAAGATTTAAAGCTCGACCACGGCAGAAGAGAGAGTAAAGATGAAGGTCGTCCCCTATGTTTCAGACATAGGCTCTATAGTATGCTATGTTGTGTACCGCACCGGAAGTGTGCCTTGCCATGAGTCAGTCAAGGGGTACAAGAATGATCCAGGAACGGATCATTGGACAGCGGTCAAAATTATCCTTAGAGTAATAAGGAAATGTTTCTCCATTATGGAGGTAATAAAGAGTTCGGCGTAAAGGGTTACGTCGATGCAAGCTTTAACACCTATCCAAATGACTATGAGTAGCAAACCGGATACGTATAGTGGAACAACCATTTGGAATAGCTCCAAGTGGAGCGTGGAAGCAGTATTTACAATATGACCTAGAGATTTGCGTAATACATACGGATCTGAATGTTGCAGACCCGTTGACTAAAACCTCTCTCACAAGCAAAACATGATCAAACCCCAGAACTCATTGAGTCTTAATCACATGATGACGTGAACTAGTTTAGCGACACTAGTAAACTCTTGGGATGTTAGTCACATGGCGATGTGACATGTGAGTGTTAATCACATGGCGATGTGAACTAGATTATTGACTCTAGTGCAAGTGGGAGACTGTTGGAAATATGCCCTAGAGGCAATAATAAATTAGTTATTATTATATTTACTTGTTCATGATAATCGTTTATTATCCATGCTATAATTGTATTGATAGGAAACTCAAATACATGTGTGGGTACATAGACAACACCATGTACCTAGTAAGCCTCTAGTTGACTAGCTCGTTGATCAACAGATGGTTATAGTTTCCTAACCATGGACATTGGATGTCGTTGATAACGGGATCACATCATTAGGAGAATGATGTGATGGACAAGACCCAATCCTAAGCCTAGCACAAAGATCGTGTAGTTTGTATGCTAAAGCTTTTCTAATGTCAAGTATCTTTTCCTTAGACCATGAGATTGTGCAACTCCCGGATACCATAGGAATGCTTTGGGTGTACCAAATGTCACAACGTAACTCGGTGGCTATAAAGGTGCACTACAGGTATCTCCGAAAATGTCTGTTGGGTTGGCACGAATCGAGACTGGGATTTGTCACTCCGTGTAAACGGAGAGGTATCTCTGGGCCCACTAGGTAGGACATCATCATAATGTGCACAATGTGACCAAGAGGTTGATCACGGGATGATGTGTTACGGAACGAGTAAAGAGACTTGCCGGTAATGAGATTGAACAAGGTATCGGTATACCGACGATCGAATCTCGGGCAAGTACAATACCGTTAGACAAAGGGAATTATATATGGGATTGATTGAGTCCTTGACATTGTGGTTCATCCGATGAGATCATCGTGGAACATGTGGGAGCCAACATGGGTATCCAGATCCCGCTGTTGGTTATTGGCCGGAGAACGTCTAGGTCATGTCTGCATGGTTCCCGAACCCGTAGGGTCTACACACTTAAGGTTCGATGACGCTAGGGTTATAAAGGAAGTTTGTATGTAGTTACCGAATGTTGTTCGGTGTCCCGGATGAGATCCCGGACATCACGAGGAGTTCCGGAATGGTCCGGAGGTAAATATTTATATATGGGAAGTCCTATTTTGGCCACCTGAAAATGTTCGGGATTTTTCGGTATTGTATGGGAAGGTTCTAGAAGGTTCCGGAGTGGGGCCCACCTGCATGGGGGGACCCACATGAACGCGGGTAGTGGGGGCAAGGACCCACATCCCTGGTCAAGGCGCACCAAGATCCCCCCTTAGAAGGAATAAGATCATATCCCGAAGGGATAAGATCAAGATCCCTAAAAAAGGGGGATAACAATCGGTGGGGAAGGAAATGATGTGATTTCTTTCCTCCCACCTTTGCCAACGCCCCAATGGACTTGGAGGGCAAGAAACCAGCCCCTCCACCCCTATATATAGTGGGGAGGCGCATGGGAGCTTCACCCTTGCCCTGGCGCAGCCCTCCCCCTCTCCAACTCCACCTCCTCCTCGGTAGTGCTTGGCGAAGCCCTGCAGGATTGCCACGCTCCTCCATCACCACCACGCCGTTGTGCTGCTGCTGGATGGAGTCTTCCTCAACCTCTCCCTCTCTCCTTGCTGGATCAAGGCTTGGGAGACGTCACCGGGCTGTACGTGTGTTGAACGCGGAGGTGCCGTCCGTTCGGCACTAGGATCTCCGGTGATTTGGATCACGACGAGTACGACTCCTTCAACCCCGTTCTCTTAACGCTTCCGCTTAGCGATCTACAAGGGTATGTAGATGCACTCTCCTTCCCCTCGTTGCTGGTTTCTCCATAGATAGATCTTGGTGACACGTAGGAAAATTTTGAATTTCTGCTATGTTCCCCAACAGAAGCAAACTCTCAAGGACTATGGCATCAACGTGAAGAATGTGCCTCTCTACTGCGACAATGAGAGCGCAATCAAGATTTCTCACAACCCAGTTCAGCACTCGAAGACAAAGCACATCCAGATTCGTCATCATTTTCTTCGCGATAATGTGTTGAAGGGCGATATCTCCATCTGCCATGCAAGAACTGAATATCAGCTGGCTGATATTTTCACTAAGCCTTTGGATGAGAAGAGATTTAGCAAGTTGCGGTGTGAGCTAAATATCCTAGAATCTTCAAATGTTCTCTGAAATGGACACTCATCCTAACACTTATGCTGACTTGATGAATTAGATGCGCAACACACGAAGTAACGTTTTTCTTCAATCAATGAAGACTAACCCTCTAAGTGTGAAGAAATTAATGAAGAAATTGATTCTCAGAGCCCTATGACAATTGTACGCGATATCTGAAATCAACCTTCTTATACGGTGGGTTACGCCACCACAAAAGTTGAAAATCTTCAATTTGAGTTTTTTTTTTGTTTTGAAATTCCTCAGTTTTTCAAATTCTTCAACTTGCATTGTCTTCACTATTTCCGTCGTTTGTCTTCAGTTGAATATATATATATATATATATATATATATATATATATATATATATGAGTTTATGTCCTCTACAGCATTCACTTATTGCTAATTCTTCAAGTTGACTTTTTCCGCTAAGTGAATGTGATCGGAACCTTCCCCCTCTATGCTAAACTCAATCCAATTTTTTCACAAATTCTTCATATGCGTTCTGATTTGAAACTCGTACAAAATCTTCACTATGTCCTTGACAGCTGAAGAAATTGTGAACGGTAACTTAAAACTTATCTTATCTAAATTTTCGGCTTTGCCGCTCAAACCGTTCCTCTTCTCACGACAAATACTTATCTATTCACCCACGATCCTACACAGTCGCCACCTCACAGTACGTGGGTGACACATGTCATGTGAATGAGAAGAGCCAGGGGCACGTTCGTCCGAAATCCTCGGGCGCATAGTTTTTCACTGCCGCTATAAATACCCCTGCCTCTTCCTCACTTCACTTTTACTCCGCTCGACCTCTCTCCCGCTCGAGCTTCCCAAACCCTAGCGCCGCCGCTACTTCATCGTCGCCGGTGAGGAAGAGCTTCACTGCCTCGACCTCGTCGCCGTCGTACTCGCGCCGGTTGCGGATTTCTTCACTCCGCCGCCGTAGCCGTCTTCCTCTGCCAAGTTAGGGCGTGGAAGATCTGAACGGACGAACTTCACCTCAACACTTCTCAGTTCGCCGTGTTCTTCACTTCGGGTAATTAAAAGTTACTTTTACTGCCCGCTTTGATTCATGTTTTTTTTCTAAAAATCTTCAGAAGTGTTTATTCTTCAAATCTTCACACACTAAACACCTCACATGTTATCTATTCTTGATTCGTTTCTCTAAGCAATGATTTTTTTCAAGATTCCTCAATTGTGTGGATTTTCAAATCTGTACAACTCTAGAACCTAAGATAAAGAACGCTTAGTGAAATTCTTCAAGACTCATCGATCAAATTCCTCAAACCTATTCTCTTTTTGAAAATCTTCTGAGAACGCATATGACCTCTCCAAATTCCTCGCAACTATACTCTGTTCAAAGGTACAAATGCCCGCTGCTGAATCACTAGGTTCTCATCAACTAACTCATTTGCAGCGTTCCTCGAAGAAAAGGTGCATACATCTTCAGAAACTTCAGTTGTTCATATTCCTCAGCTGAAGAAAATGGCTGACAAGAAGCCACAGAAGGGAGGAAAGAGGCCTGAGGTCAATACAGCGTTTGAAATCCGTGAGGATATCTATGCTGGATACTGCACTCCAGATGAGGCCAAGTTTGGCAAGGAGGACAAGAATCAGCGCAAAGTGCGGATAGAACGTATTGAGAGGATATGGGCACGAGAATGGAGGGAGTACATGTATGTTACTCCCAAATACATGAAGAAATTTGTGCTCAATCCTCCATGCTCAAGACCTCCATTGAGGCCTGGCCAACTGGCGGATCCCACCAGCCTCAAGCTCGATGAGGACTATGCTGCTGAATGGGCTAGGCGCCAGGCCAAACTAGCCAAGCAAGCAAAAGAGGCAGTGAGGAAATTCAATGAAGATTCTGCTACTGCTACTAACGCTGTTGAGGCCTCTGGTAGTAAGCCCAGGAAGGCTATGCCAAAGAAGCCTGCCCATAAATCCAGTGCTTCCCCTTCAATGCCCTCACGACCAAGCTCCTCAGCAATTCCCTCACGGCCAGCATCTTCAAAGCCCTCACGGCCAATTCCTCGACCGCTCCTCCTCCTCCAAAGTCCTCAGCTCCTCCGACAAAGTCTTCGGCTGCTCCGACAAAATCTTCGGCACCTATGCATCTTGCCACGTGCCAAAGGACTCAAGGCATCTCTATTGCCTCAGGAGCATCTGCTAGCTCCACTGCTGCACCAAGTTCCTCAGCCGGACCATCTCTGCTGAAGAAAAAGGCCACTACTGGACGAGGCCTTCGCCCAAGTCCTCACAAGAAGCAGGTTGCCTTCCAAATCCACTCTGATGACGATGAGGCTGATGATGAAGAACTTGCTGAAATCATTAGGGACAGGCAAGCCAAGGCCGCTAGAGCCAAAGGCAGCAATGTGCCACTACTTCTGGATCCCAAGTTGATCCTTGACTTCATTGACTTATGGCACAAGGACCCCACTACACCTTTGCCGGAGATGAACCTCACTCCTGGTCAAAGTCATGTTCTGACTCACTTCGTTGAAGAAGAGAAGTGGAAGTATCAAGAAGGAAGATGGCCGAAGAAAGCGCAATATAAGAAACAACGCTTCCTCAAGGACAATGTCCTCACGCTCACTCCAGAACAACTCATTGCTGTACAAGCTGAAATCAAGAAATTGCGTGATGATTTCGATCGGTACCATGCTGATTGGAAGGGCGCAAAAGTTCTGTTCGTCAATTTGACGAAGACTTTCTCTTCAACTGCCTCTGCTCCGGTGCATGTTGAAATTCCTCAAGCTGAAGCATCTGCCCAGCCCACTGAAGAACATGCCAGCATCGCTGATGTCAGTATGGCTGCTGAAGAAAATGAAAGCTCCAGGGCTGATGACTCCATTTCAGCCGCTGATGATATTGCCAGGGCATCCACTAGTGATGCGCCTGAGGAAAGTGAACAAGTCAGGGCAACTGCAACAGTTGCGCCTGAAGAAAATGCACCTCCTGCACTTACGCCAACTCCGATCCTTCCATCTGCATCAGATGTGAAGAAGACAAAAGCTGCAGAACGTGCAGAGATGAAAAAGAGGAAGGCATCAACTTCTTCAAATTCTTCAGCCCCGAAGAAGATGAAGACTCTGATCAGTTTAATTGATAATCCAATTGATGCCGTTCCAGTCTCATCAATGCCATCAAAGGACCTTGTTCCTTTTGGTGAAGAATATGAGATTCCCGAGGAATCTGATGAAGAAACTCCATCTGCTGCTTCTACACTGTCATTTCCTCACCTATGTCTCAGTTCACTGCTGAAGAGGCAGGTGTTGAAGAACTTGAAGATGAGGATATGGACATCGGATGTACCACACCAGTGCTGAATGATGACTTTTGGGAAAGTCAGCACCCCAATTCTCCACTGTTCACTCCACTCCAAGCTGTTCCTCGGTCCCGATCGCTCTGTATATGCAGTGGAATCGATGAACCTCGTGCAATCCCGTCCGTAAATGAGGAAATTCCAGCCACTAGCGCTGATGAAAATGAGAATGAAGTAGAAATGGCTCAGGCTGCAAATGCAGAAGAAACTGAAATTCCTCAGCATGAGGAACCTGAGATTGTGATTCCTGATGTGGTACTGCAAATCACTGATACTCCTCAGCCCAAGCCAAAGAATCCCTTCTCCAAGAAGCCAAAATTCAAGGCTGATGATTTTTTCGGCGAGCACGTATTCTTCACTGACTTCAACCCTTATGACAATGCTCGTCTTAGAAGGAAGCGCTTCTGGACTGCCAGTCAGGCAAACTTCTATTCCTCAGTTCTCTTTGACAAGGACAAAATCTTTGATCATGAGCACATTCCACACGTGGACATGTAATCTATGCCTTGCTTCACGCCGGTTCTCAGTATGCTTCACGATGCAGGCTTGCTGAATTTCTGCATTGACATTGTTGATTGGAACGAATAACTTATTCTTCAGTTCTATGCAACTTTGCATATCACAGGCAATGCTGCTGACGTCAACTCATGGGTGTTGGACTGGATGACTGAAAACACTCACTACAAGGCACCAGCCTATGAATTGCTTCGTGCCTTGCCAATCAACCCTCCACTAGAAGGTGCTCGCTGTCTATATGATGAACCTGAACTTACTAATCATTATATGCAAGTTATCATGAAGCCGCTGAAGCCTGTACAAGCTCAAAGGACCAAATTCCTCGTGAAGGATTTGCTCTATGTGCCCAGAACCATTTATCGCATTCTGACGAAGACTATCAGTCCAATCAAAGGTCATGATTCTTCAGATGAAGAAATTGTGGGGATGATGAAGAATATGCTCTTCAACGTCATGCATGGTATTCCTATCAATTACCATAATTTCTTCATGATGACTCTTGCGAATGTTGCACTTTCACCATTTGAGCTGAAGCCTTACGCACCATGGATCATGAGATTCCTTAGATCAAGGACTTCACTCAACTATAAGGCTGACAATCTTAACCATGGCAGCTACTTGCCCCCAATTTAAGTCCTCAAGCGGACAATTTCCTCATCCGATGAGAAGGGCAAGTCACCATCTGTGATCGATGAAGGCATTCGTCCATTGGATGGTCAGTTCCGCAAAGCTGCATCCTATTCCACCAATGATGACTCTGCCACACATGATTCTGCTGCCAATGCTCCAAAGTCAAGTCCTCAAGCTACTGCTCCTTCTGTGATGACTGACCATGAACTGCTCATAAGTCTTCACCAGAAGGTCGATCGGAATCACAAATGGGTTAAGCGTCAATTTGGCTCTATTCTTCACAACATGACCTCTACACATAATGCAGTGAAGAAAAACCACCACTACCTCCATGAAGTGTTTGATCGCACCTGGGCTATTCTGTCACATCTATATGGTGAAGAAGATCTGAAGCAAATGGGCTTCAAGGAAGACTTTGACTGGTCTGCACCCCCATCGAAGAAATTCAAGAAGGTCAAGGTTCCTTCCTTGGTGGCCAGCTCATATTCTTCATCACGCGCCACAGACGAGCATGAAGATTTGGATGACACTGCAGCAGGCCCTACAACGACTCAAGACCCTGACACCGCTGGCTCTCCTCCATCATCATGATACTCTTCAGGGGCGTTAGTCCTCAGTTTCAACCCTTTTGGTCATTCGATGACAAAGGGGGAGAAATTTGAGTTAGTCTTCAAGCGGGTCTATATATATGGGCGTTTTTTGCTAAGTTACAACTCTCGTTCTTCTGATGAGTTTGCTGGATCGAGTTGTAATCTTAAACTCTATGGTGGCCTGATACTTTTGCTTGTTCTTCTGCATGCTTATTCTCATTAATGTTAATGCACGCATGATGAATTACATCAGTCACCATATTTCATCATGCATTTCAAATTCTTCATATTATATGTCAAATGCGTGTATGAATTACAAGATATAGGGGGAGATCTCCATGATTATACTCTTCAAGTGTGCATGGCTTCAAAAGCAAATTCCTCACTATGCACATCTTTAGGGGGAGTTCTTCTATATCTTACAAATCAAATTCCTCAATATCAGTATTTACACTTCACATTATTATCCCCGTTGAAAACTTAACCTATATTGTCATAAATCACCAAAAAGGGGGAGATTGTAAGTGCATCTAGTGCCCCTTAGTGATTTTGGTGTATTGAAGACTTATAGGTTAAGGGACTGATGCGTTTGTGAGTGCACACATGTCTATAAGTCTATGAGGAGTTTGTTATTTACAGAGAAAGTCGACCCCTAAAACTGAAGTTCTTCGACTGAAGACTTTGGATTTCTGAAGACTTTCTGAAGACTTTGAAAGTGAAGAAATTGGTGTGACCTTGATGACATGGTATTCATTCGAGGAACATGAAGCGCCAAGACTTTTGTTTTCATAGTTTCATTTTCTCTTTCTTGAGTCATAGGAAACACCGTCTTTGTTAAAGGGGGTCGAGGAAATACTAAGGAGAAATTTCCATGTGATGCTCAACTCAAAATCCTACACCTACCAATCCCTTCGAGTGAAGCCATTGGAAATCTCGCACAGTTTAGTCATATTCTTCAGTGACAGAGACGAAGTTCTTCTGATCTCCGAGGAATTTGTTCTAATTGAAGAGTTAGGAATTCGCCAGTGCGGGTCGCCTACCAAGTGAGGAACATGATAGCCCTGAGGAATTCAAACCCCAAATATTCCGACCGTTGCTGTGCTATGTGCCAGCTGTCCCAAAATATCTACCCACCTAACGGTCATATCAGACAAGGGAATTTATGTCTTATCATGTCGGGCTGTTCCCCGGCTATAAATAGCCGCCCCCTACAACCACTAGCTGGTTGGCTGCTCCGAGAGAAACTGACACTTGTCATTTGAGAGCAACCCATCCTCCGAGGACTTTGAGTGAAAATCATCAAGTGAGGAAATCCCAAACCCAAACCTACAAAACCCCAAGTGATTGAGCATCACTGAAGAGATTGATCCTGCATGGATCCGATGCTTGTTTCCTTTGAAGAATGTGCTTCTTCCAGACGGTTAGGCATCAAGGTCTAGATCATCCAAGAGGAATTGTGGATCGCCGAGTGACCGAGTTTGTGAAGGTTCGGAAGTCACCTGAAGACTTACCACGAGTGATTGGGCGAGGTCTATGTGACTTTAGCTCAAGGAGAATACGGTGAGGCCTGTGTGTCCGGGACTGGGTGTCCTCGAGGTTAAATACTCAGCCGCTCCAACCAGATGTACAACTGAGACAGCAGTTGGAACTGGTCTACCAAAGCATTGTTTTCATTGAGCTTACTGGTTCTATTTCCTCAACTCTTTAAATCGCTCATGTATGTTGTTGTGTGCCTGTTCATATCTATTTGAAGACATTGACTGAAGACTTTCTCAATTTCCTTAGTTCTATTTCTTCAGTCTGTCCGTCTTCTTCCTTTGTTATCCTGTGTTTACGCTTTCTGTACTCTGTGCTTGTCTTCATTTCATCATGATGACTATGCTTGTGTTCTGTTATGTTCCTTTCTGAGTACTTATTTCGCTGCAAGTAGTTCTTCATCTAGGAATTTCCTCACCAGCAAATTCCTCAGTGAAGAATTCATAAAAATCGCCTATTCACCCCCCTCTAGTCGATATAATGCACTTTCAAGATGTATCCCTTCCTGACCCAATCCGGAGGGGTCTTCCTGAATATTCAAGTACTCCATTGAAGAAGCGCCTCAGCTGGCGTGCTCGGAGCCAAAGGGAGGAAGATAGCATGGAGGTCCTCCAACTGATGAGCAAGATAAAGACGCTCGCTCAATCCGGATTGTCAATAGTCGAAGTTATGGCGATATCCATAATGCGAGGGGTTCAGCCACTCCAATACCGAGGGCGCCCCATGTGGCACTTCAATGGAGAAGACGATGCCACCCGCTATGGTCGGAAGGGTCCGAAAACTTATGCTGCTTTAGCGAAAATATTGTCCGAGTTATACAAAGGGGAGGAGGAGGAGTTCATCCATATTAATCCCAAGGATGGATTTTTGATGTACAACCCTCCCAGCTGGGTGAGTTTCCGTCTACTCCATCAACTCCCTGAATTCTTTTTCATAAATATTAATCCATCATTTATAACAAGAATGGCGGAAAGTCACCAGGGAGATCCACAGCCCCGCACCACAGCCAGAGGACCACAACCAGGCCCTCGATCCTGGATTCGAAGAGGATCCAGATATATTCGTGGAGCTCGGGGAAGGTGTGTTTTACCAGGCGAGCTATGATGGCATCGAAGTGGCCAGCATTGCCGACTATCCCGACCTTCTCCCCTGAGACGCATGTAAGTGATCAGGAGACTTTGTCCTTTGATAGAATTCCCTTTGTTTTCCTTACCCACTGCACTATATTATGCTCTAAAGGGGACGCAATCGGCGCGCAAGAAGGCGGCGCTTATGATAGGAAGGCTTTTGAAGAGGAAGGCAAATAGAAATATGGTCGAGCCTTCATTGAAGAGGTATGGTTTTAAATACGCCCCATGGCCGTCATCTTAAAGTATGACACTACCCGTTGTGTCTTATCAGGAAGAAAATTTGCCAGACTGTGTCCGGGGATCCTGCCGGTCAAGCCTCTACTAGCCGGATTACGGAGGCTAACGCGGAAGTGAAATCGGAGTGTCCTTATGTGGAGGATTCAGATAAAATATCCGCCACAATCTCCGAAGTGGAAAGCGCCATGAATCATCGGCGCCGGCGGGCCGCTCTTCGCGACCCTAGTTTTTCAGAAGAAGCTTTCAATGCCTTCAACTCGGGTGATGCATACATCCGAGCTGCTCGAGATGGGCTTTTCAGTGCCACAGATCAGTATTTGAAAGATCTGCGGGTAAGTACACATTTGTGCAGAACCGATATTCATATACCAGTAGCCCCCGAGACTTGAAACAGTTGGTACAACTGATTTAAGGATCGTTATATGACCAGGTGCTCATAGAGAAGAACAATCTGTTGTCTCAAGAGCTAGAAAAGTGTCATGCCCAGCTGACTAAAGCTACCGCCAAACTGGAGAAATCCAAGAAGGCAGCATCTGGTAATGTTCCCCTCTATCGAGAAAACATAATCATATACCAGTATTATTAATACAAGCACAACTCTTATAACAGATGCACCGGATGTCGCACAAGCAGGAGGTTCAAGAGCTCAAAGGCAACTGGCCGCGGGCGAACGTATCCTGACACAGGTCAGGGCGGATAAGAACAAACTCTAAGATGCCAACACCAAGCTTGGTGAAGAGCTTAAAGATGTGCGAGCCAGCTAGCTGACTCCGTGAAGGAAAACAAGAAGCTGCGAGGTGACATATTTGGTATGTGTTCGGACTTACCTTTATACAGTTAGACAAGTGAAGGAACCGATAGAATTATGTCTGTAGGCATATTGACGGGCCGTCCCGAAGAGGAGGTGTCCGGATCATCGAGCGATCTTCTACAAGAGCTGTCGCAAATGCACGAGCGAGCTCGGCAAGCGATGCAAAGTGTTGCTAAGGCTTTATGGCCATCCGACTCCCCTCCAGGAAGTATGGAGGGGCTTGTACAACTACTCCAGGGAGCGCGGCGGCGCTTCCGATTGTGGAAGATATCGACCTGCCGTGAAGGTGCACGAGAAGCCGGGCAACGGTGAAGACCCGCTATACCAAGCTCGACCCAAATCACATAGCCCGGGTCGAACCTATAGGGTCAAATGGAGAAGAAATTCCCGTTAGCTTGGTATATGACCAGGTCCAAGTAGCCGCCAAGTATTCCCAGCAGGATTGTAGGCTAGATAGCTTGTTTGATGGCATAGAAGAATAAGTGTTTGAGTCTAAGTTACTATGTACTTCATTTGACAATTTAATGTCTCTAGCTAAATTGTAAAAACGCTTGTCATGGCAGACCTTTTCCCTTCAACCCCTGGGCCCAAAGGTGTGGAGTCCTTCCGAATACCCGCTCGGTAATGTAAACCGGGGATGCGTAGAAGCCAGGCGTAGGGGTCATAGTTGCTTGAACAAGCAAGTATACGGCTAGTTATGTTATATTACATTTTGATCGTAAGAAACATCTTGCAGAGAGAATAGTTCCATTAAGGGTTCCTTTCCCTGGGTAAGCATGCATTAATGTGCATGTTCGAACTGTGTTTGAAAAACCACAGCGTACATAACAGCTGGGGGTTCATAAAATGACAAGTAGAAAACATCTTTAGTCCGCCGATCGAATATTCCCTTAAGAATGCTAGCTTTCGGCTTCACCCAGTCTGAGGTACACATCCGGATGACCTGGCGGTAACAATTGCAGAGGTGCTCCCTTTATGCCCTAGCCGAACTAACGGGAACGTAGGGCATAAGCACATGAGCCAGGCAACCTAGCTTGGCCAAAACTTAAGTCATATCGATGTAGATAATGGCGAAGAAAAGGTACATACGTGGAAAAGACACATATGTGGTGAGCTTAATGCTCGGAAAATAATAATAATAAGCTTCTGTACAAGAAGCCCCCAGGTATAATTGACATACATATTAAAAATTGTATGCATTTGTAGGTGCAGTCGAGCCGTACAAGAGCTTTATAGCTTTTAAGAAATAAAAAGTGAGAAGAGAGAAAAAATAAATAATGGAAAAAGGGGAAAAAGGGGAAAAAGGAGAGGAACGAAGAGTCCGGCGCTAGGCATAGAATCTTCGGAGTCTGGCCGCATTCCATGGGTTCGGCTCCAGGAGGTTATCTAATGCATCACGTAGGCAGTACGCTCCTCCGGTGAGAACTTCGTCGATGATGAAGGGACCCTCCCACTTGGGCTTGAGTTTGTTCTTTTTCCTCTCCGGCAAGCGTAGAACGAGTTCACCAATGTTATAAGTCTTGGCCCATACTTCTCTGCTTTGATATCTGCGAGCCTGTTGTTGATAAAAGGCGGAACAAGCTTTAGCAACGTCGTGCTCCTTGTCCAGGGTGTCTAAGCCGTCCTGCCGATCCAGCTCGGCCTCTCTCTCTTCATACATGCGCACTTGAGGTGAGTCATGAATAATGTCGCAGGGTAACATAGCCTTTGCGCCGTACACCATGAAAAAAAGGTGTGTATCTAGTAGAACGATTAGGCGGGTCCGCAGCCCCCAGAGTACGGACTCGAGCTCCTCCACCCAGTGCTTGTCTGATTCTTTCAAGGACCACACTAATCTGGGTTTGATGTCGCTCATAATGAGACCGTTAGCTCGTTCGACTTGGCCATTGGTTTGCGGGTGGTATACAGAGGCATAATCAAGCTTGATGCCCAGATTAGCACACCAGGCTTTCACCTCATCGGCTGTGAAATTGGAGCCGTTGTCAGTGATAATGCTGTGTGGAACACCGTAACGATGCACAATGCCGGATATAAAATCTATCACTGGCCCTGCTTCGGCCGTTTTGACTGGTTTGGCCTCTATCCACTTAGTGAATTTATCTACCATGACCAACATGTATTTTTTCTTGTGGCTTCCTTTAAGGGGTCCGACCATATCAAGCCCCAAGACCGCAAAAGGCCATGTAATGGGGATTGTTTGTAGAGCGGTGGGTGGCATATGGCTTTGGTTGGCGAAAAGTTGGCATCCGACACAACGTTGGACGAGGTCCTGCACGTCTGCTCGGGCCGTTGGCCAATAGAAACCTGTACGGAAGGCCTTGCTTACGAGGGCCCGAGCCGCAGCGTGGTGACCGCCGAGACCGGCATGAATTTCAGCCAAGAGTTGCCGTCCTTCCTCCTCGGAGATACATCTTTGAAGTACTCTGGTAGCGCTTTTCTTATAGAGTTCTCCCTCGTGAACCTTGTAGGCTTTAGAGCACCACACAATGCATCGTGCCTCATTCCGATCCTCTGGAAGCTCTCACCTATTAAGGTAGGGCAAGAAGGGTTCGGTCCATGGGGCGATGACTGCCATGATGAGATGGGCCGATGGTGTAATTTCGCTGGCTGAGCCCCCGATGATATCGGCGTGTTTGAAATCTGGGGTGTATTCGGATCCGGATTGGTATTACCGCTCTCCCCTTGCCACACCACGGATGGCTTAAAAAGCCTTTCCAGAAAGATGTTAGGTGGGACGGGGTCACGCTTAGCGCCGATGCGAGCAAGGACGTCCGCTGCTTGATTACTTTCTCGAGCCACATGGTGAAACTCGAGCCCCTCGAACCGAGCCGACATTTTGAGAATGGTGTTACGATAAGCCGCCATCTTCGGATATTTGGCATTGAAATCTCAATTTATTTAAGATATTGCGAGGTTTGAATCCCCAGACACTTCCAGGCGTTGTATGCCCATGCACTACAAAAAAATACACTTCCATGATGATACGTGTTTGTCATAGTAGGTCGCGTTTTTTGTCATGCATGTACATCCATGACGATTTTATGACAGAATCAAGATAGTCATACCTGTGTTGTCGTAGAAGTGTTCCATGACATTACCAAAATTATCATCACGGAAGTGTCCACTTCCATGACGATAAATCGCGCGTCACAGAAGTGCTTTCGTCAAGGGTGACCGACACATGGCATCCACCATAAAGGAACACCATAAGCTATCGGGTCGGGTTTTGGATCCGATAACCCGTTAACAACCCCGACCAATGAGGATTTTCCAAGTGTAAAATCATCATTGGCTGGAGGAAACACGTGTCGGCTCATCGTTGGGACAGATGTCATCCACTCATTGGACAGAAGGCGCCTATGATACGCCGACACGTGGCACGGCCCAACAGAGGCCCATTCCTGTGAAAAGGCCAGCCCGTTTGACTTGGTCAAAAGGTGGCGAGCCGGCCCATGGAAAGCATGTTAACAGCCTGTTCGCATATAGCCCATTTACAGCCCGCTAACCCAATGCCCGTTACGCCCTATCCGAATTAGGCCCATTAGCGTCATGTGGGCCCTCCAATATGATTCCAGCCCGTTTTCACTTCTGGCCCATGTATGGCCCATGACGTCTTTCAGCCCGTATGCGGCCCTTTGTAACTCTTGGCCCATTAATGGCCCGTGGTGAAACTGGCCCGGAATGAATAGTGTATCACTTTACACCCATAAATGACCCGTGGTGAAACTGGCCCGTAATGAACAGTGTATCACTTTATACCCATTAACGGCCCGTTATTCTGTTGGGCCGTTTCTAGCCCATGTTATCTTTCGGCCTTCTCAGAGCCCATTAATTCTTGCGCTCATTTCCAGCATTCGTTTACTTACGGCCCGTTACTGTCATTTTCTGCTTGTGGGCCAAATTCAGCCCGTGGTTACAGTCGGCCCGTTTGTGGTTCGTTAATTCGTTGGGCCGTTTTCATAGCATCATCAAATACGGCCTATTAACGATGGCCCGTTATGGTCAGCCCATGAACGGACGATTCCAACTCCAGCCCGTTTACGGCCATAATGCGGTCTATTATTGGCCCATGTTTGGCCAATCGATCATACGGCCCGTATAAGGCCCTTGGATGATACGGCCCGTAGAAGGCCCATTGTTTCTACGGCCCATAGAAGGCCCATTGTTTCTACGGCCCGTAGAAGGCCCACTGTTTCTACGCCCCGTAGAAGGCCCACTATTTCTACGGCCTGTAGGAGACCCAGTGTCACTATAGTAAATATTAGACAATGGTTATTGTGGCCTAGTTTTAAAAAAATAGGTTATTGCAGCCACTAGCAAACCGCGGAAAAAGAACTGCACTGACTACAAGCAAACAAATAAAAAAGACAACAAGGAAACAAATAAGCAAGCAACTTATGCTAGGCTATCACGGCTATTACACATATTACATCCACTTTGGGCATCAAAGTTCGCCACCGATTGCAAATATAGGGAACAAAGCAGCACATAAACGCCCGCATGACAAAACAAGTCGAGCTGAAACCACTTCAAAAGAGCTCAAGAAACAATATCACAGGTACCCATAATGCTAGCAAGATGCTTAGTAAGCTTATTAACTTTCTCTTGTTTGGCGCTTAAATCCTCCGGTAACTTGCTATTGCACAAGAAAATGCGCATCTGAATTCTGCATGGACTTCCTCGGTCCTTGACTTCTTGCCGCAGCATAGCTGATCGATGCCTTTCAGCTTGTAGCTGAGGCCCGAAGAAGCGAAGTGATTCAGCAGCGAGTTCGAAGAGCTTGTGCCAGCGTGATGCGCCAAGAACTTCGAACACTACATCAACGCAGGATTGTGGGGTTTTCTCACTGTCTACAAGATCGTTTTTATCACCTTTCTTGCAGACCAACAGGGTTGTCTCACTATCTTGAACCTTATCTGCATTACTTTCTCTACCATTGCATAGTGGGGTTCTCTTCTCCAATATTCTGTTTGCATACTACAAGAGAAACAAGCAGACACATCACATGTTTAGCTTGTAGTATACTTAAACTCATTTTGGTAAACCCGTTCAAGAGTAAGGTGGACAGGATAACAACATGAAACAAACATATATCTATGTACTATGGTCACTGTATTGTCCATATCATTCTAGTTTATGTTGCCTAATCAAGATAGAGACACAGTTCAACTCATATATTTTTAAGACACATCAGCATAGACAGAATATAAGTGTGAGAAACTACACAACATTGGCAGCACTTGTAATGCGCATCACATGAGAACATAACTATTTATACAACTTAAACTAAAATCAACATACAGCAAGAAGTTAGAAAAGCAATCCAGTTAAAGAAATAGGTTTAAAACATACCTGTTGCGCCATTGGAGTTTCAAATGGAATCTTCAAATTCGAAAGTAGTTGGTATGAGTAAATACAGTGATGCAACAGCAAAGGAGTATGGACCATAGCTACGGAATCGACCTCGAGCAGTTGCTCTTACGCTTTAAACATGGAGTTTGGGTTAGGCTGTGGTGGTCTTCGTGCTTTGGGCACTGAAGTAGCTTTACAAACTGCTCGTGTGGGGGTACTCTGTTGTGGACATGGTGCTTTGTCAACTAGAAGTGGGTTACTATCTGCTGGGGTTGCGATTAGATGGGTTGTAGTTGGTTCTCTGCCCAACGGTGTAAGTGTGCAATCTGGAAGAGTCTCGATTATGTGTGGTGGGGCTAGTTTGTGGGCCAATACAACCATGGTTCTATTTGCATCGACGGGTAGCACTGTCTTTTGTGAAGAACGAGTTTTTGCTCCCTTAGATACTGCCATCACCCCCTCCAATTCAAATGGTCGATAAACAAGAAAAGAAATTGAACGTCTGAGACATTGTATGATGAGACAGATGTGGTAATTCACATATATGTTGTCTAACCAAACAGGACAGCATGACACAATTTCACATATATGATGCCTAACTAAATAGGATAGCATGGCACAGTCAGATATATGATGGATAACTTAACAGGATATAATGGCATAATTGAACATATGATGAGTACCTAAACAGGATGACATGAGAAAACTATATGATGTCTTTCTAAAATAGGTTGGGATGAAATAATTCACATACATGTTGTCTAAGTATACAGGATGACATAATTGATTCATATACTAAGCAGCTAGCACTCGCATGTATGATTGTGACGCCCTCGATTCAATCGTACACTAATCATACACGCAAATGTGTACGATCAAGATCAAGGACTCACGGGAAGATATCACAACACAACTCTAGACACAAATTAAAATAATACAAGCTTTATATTACAAAACAGGGGCCTCGAGGGCTCGAATACATAAGCTTCAATATACAAGAGTCAGCGGAAGCAACAATATCTGAGTACAGACATAAGTGAGACAAGTTTGCCTTAATAAGGCTAGCACAAAAGCAACATCGATCGAAAAGGCAAGGCCTCCTGCCTGGGAGCCTCCTAACTACTCCTGGTCGTCGGCGGTCTCCACATAGTAGTAGGCATCGGCGGTGGCATCTGGCTCCTGGGCTCCGACATCTGGTTGCATCAACCGGAAAGAAAAAGAAAAGGGGAAATGGGGGAGCAAAGCAACCGTGAGTAATCATCCAAAGTACTCGCAAGTAAGGATCTACACTACATATGCAACATTATCAAAGGAAGGCTGTATATGTGGACTGTGCTGTAGAAATGCCAGAACAGAGAGAAGGCCTAGTCCTATCAAAGACTAGCATCTTCTGGAAACCACCATCTTGCAACAAACAGGAGGGAGTAGAGTAGCATAAAGTAAAGTAGTAGTAGTGTTATCAACCTCGGCCAGAGATCCTTTCTTGACTCCCTGCGAGAAAGAAATCCCAAAGCCGTACTATCCATTTCTCATCACAATCCAATTCTCATCACAAGTATCCAGTTCTAGTTGTATCGATCGGGATACAACTCCAAGTGTCCGTTACCGTAGGACAGGCTATCGGTAGATGTTTTCTTCCCTGCAGGGGTGCACCAACTTACCCACCACGCTCGATTAACTCCGGCCGGACACACTTTCCTGGGTCATGCCCGGCCTCGGCCAAACAATATGTCGCAACCCGACCTAGGCTTAATAGAGAGGTCAGCACGCCGGACTAAACCTATGCCCCCAGGGGTCATGGGCCATCTCCCCGGGAACTCTTGCACGTTGCGAACGCGGCCGGTGAGCAGACCTAGCTACCTCCGTAAAAAAGGCAGGTGCTTACCAGTCCAACCCGGCGCGTGCCGCTCAGTCGCTGACGTCTATTAAGCTTCGGCTGATGTATACGACGCAGAACGCCCATACTATGCCCACGTGATGGTTAGTGCTATCAGGCTAGCAGCCCCTCGGATCAAATATCCAAATCGTGAGTGGATTAGGAACGCAGCGGTAACAAGCGAGACTCACGAAGATGTGAACCCGTTGCCCCGTCTCGAGGACTTGCGGCAAGGGCTAGGAATGCCCGGCCACGCCTCGTAATTATCTCGCGGGAACCCTCCAGGTCAACCCGTCTCCACATCACTCATGGGTACCCCTCAGGGTCGACCCGCCTCTCCAAGTAATAGCTGTAAAGTCCAAGAATCCGTGTGTCCAAACATAAAGGGGAAAACCCGAGGAATCACCCCCGGTGAATTCCACACGATGTAATCATCAAGGTGAACGTAAGAGGAACCACCCCCGAGGTTCACACTTGAGGGGTTGCACGACAGAGTCCTATCGGAAGTGGTTAAGGCGGAATCACCCTCGATGACCACGACCGAATAACTACACTACAGGGTTAACATCAGAACTGTTGTAGAGGTCTCACCCCCGGCACTCGATAGGAATCCAGTAGTGTCGAGCAACTAAGAGGAAGTGATGTGCGGTGCCGGGGCCTGGTCTTTGATCCTGTTGATCGAGTCTTCGATAATGAAGCAGGGGCAACAAGGACAAGGTGGGGTGGCACTGATGGATCACTAACCAACCTATACTAAGCAGTTTAGGATAAGCATGTAAGGTACAACACTAGTAGAAAAAGGGTCAAACGTGAAGCACATTAGTGCCGGTTTGTATAAGAGCCGGCACAAATGTATAAATTAGTGCCGGTTCCAATGGCTAGCCTTTAGCACCGGTTCGTGGCTAACCTTTAGCACCGGTTCGTGCCACGAACCGGTACTAATGAGGGTGGTGGCAGGATGTTGTCAGTCTGGGCCCCTTCCAGCACCTTTAGTACCGGTTCGTGCCATGAACCGGTACTATAGGTCCTCCTGCATATAAACCCTTCGTCCAGCTCGCTTTGGTCTTCCCCTTTCCCTCTCCTCTCCTCTCTGTTCTTCCTCTTCTCCCCTCGAGCTCATCACACATTTTGCCCAAAATTTGTCAAGATTTGAAGGCCCCCGTCCATTCAAGTGATCACAAAGGTTAGCAACTTTGTCCTTTCATCTCTCATTGCTAGATTAGCTCTTGCATTGGTTCATATAGTTATTAATTTGTGAGTTTAGTAATTTGGGAGGAAATATATATATGTGCTAGTATTTGATTTATATGCAATTTGAGGTCAAAATAACACTTAGTTTGCATATGTAGGTGTGGTTTACTTAGTGCCTTCTAAATCTCTCGTAACCACCGTCGATCGCCTTGCAGTCCGTCGCCCGGCACCACCTTGTGGTGAGCCTCTTGTTCATGAAATTTTATATAAAAATTGATGTTTCTGTGATCTGGATATATAGTTACTCGTATAATAATTATCTTACCCGTTCGTTGTTTGTTATACATAGTGCCATGGTTTTGATATCCGTCCCCGTCGGCCCTCGTCCTTGTTATGATTCGGATGTGGTATATTCTCTTTTAAAACTATTTGTTGCATTTCGTGTTTATGACAAATTATGCCCATCAAGTTGACATAGATATTTTTATCTAGGAGGTATCTGAACCGGAAATTCCAACCGACCCTATTGTCGAGAGGTTAAATTTAGTTGAAAGAGAAAAGCGAGTACTTGAAAGAAAAATTGAAAAGAATTGAGGGGAGAAGATGGAATTGGAGTTGCATGTTGCCGATGTAAATCGATGATCACAAGATCAAGATGGAGAAAATGCGCTTGAAGATTAGAAAGATTAGAAAATATGCCATCGATAGTGAGGCTTGGTATCATTATGCTGTTGGATCAATTGTTACCTTAGTTGCGATCTTGATCGCATTTGTTGTTGCATTTAAATGCTTTAGCTAGAGAGTTATTTGTTTGTTGCATTTAAGTGTTGTATGAACTTTATGTATGAACTTGTATTAATTTGGTCTATTCGTGTTGTGTAATGAAGATGAGCCGTCAATGGATGTACGATGATCGATGCTCTCCCGATTCGTTGAGGCGTGCATACTTTTACGCTTGCGGTGAGGCAAACAAGCGGGCGGATGGTTTTATGCTTTGTCCATGTGCTGGCTGTAAGAATGGTCGCAATTACTCTATGTCAAGAACCATTCACGTCCACTGTTTGAGTCCGGTTTCATGCCCCACTATAATGTTTGGACCAAGCACGGAGAAAGAGGGGTTATGATGGAAGACAATGAAGAAGAAGAGGACGACGACAGCTATCCTGGCCATGGGTTCCCTGAATACGATGATACAACAATGGGGGAAGAAGCTGAGCCGGTAATGCGGGAAGAAGCTGGGCCGGCAATGCGGGAAGAAGCTGAAGAAGAGGCATCAGATGAGCCCGTTGATGATCTAGGTCGGGCCATTGCCGATGCAAAGAGAAACTGCAAGTGATTTGGAGAAGAAGAAGTTGCAGCGCATGTTAGAGGATCACAAGAAATTGTTGTACCCGAATTGCGTAGGTGACAAGAAAAAGCTGGGCACCACACTAGAATTGCTGCAATGGAAGGCAGAGAATGGTGTATCTGACAAGGGATTTGGAAAGTTCTTTGGTAATGATAAAGGATATGCTTCCAAAGGACAACAAATTGCCCGAGAGTACGTCTGAAGCAAAGAAGGCTGTCTGCCCTCTAGGGTTAGAGGTGCAGAAGATACATGCATGCCCTAATGATTGCATCCTCTACCGCGGTGAGTACGAGGATTTGAACGCTTGCCCGGTATGTGGTGCATTGCGCAATAAGATCAGCCGCGATGAGCATGGTGATGTCGAGGGCGAGCGCCCCAGGAAGAAGAATCCTGCCAAGGTGATGTGGTATTCTCCTATAATACCACGGTTGAAACGTTTGTTCCAAAACAAAGAGCATGCCAAGGCGATGCGATGGCACGAAGAAGACCGTAAGAAAGACGGAAAGTTGAGAGTACCCGGCTAATGGGTCGCAGTGGAGAAAAATCGAAAGAAATCTTTGGAAGGAGTTTGCGGATGACGCAAGGAGCGTATGGTTTGGTCTAAGCGCAGATGGCATTAATCCTTTTGGGGAGCGAGCAGCAACCATAGCACCTGGCCTGTGACTCTATGTTTGTATAACCTTCCTCCTTGGTTGTGCATGAAGCGGAAGTTCGTTATGATGCCGGTGCTCATCCAAGGCCCTAAGCAACCCGGCAACGACATTGATGTGTACCTAAGGCCATTAGTTGAAGAACTCTTACAACTGTAATTTGGAACAGTGTACGTCGTGGGATGAGCACATGGGGAAGAATTTGACCTAAAGGCGTTGCTGTTCGTGACCATCAATGATTGGCCTGCTCTCGGTAACCTTCGGAGACAGACAAACAATGGATACCGAGGATGCACACACATTATGGATGATAACGACAGTAAATAAATCAATAGTTGTATGAAGAATGTGTACAGGGCATCGCCGATTTCTTCCGAGCGGGCATCCCGTAAGAAAGAAAGGCAAGCATTTCAAAGGTGAGGCGGATCACGGACGAAGCCTCGCCACCGTCTTTGGTGCTGATGTACATGATATGGTCAAGGATTTGAAAGTGATATTTGGAAAGGGTCTGGCGGACAACCTGTTCCAAAGGACGCCGACGGACGCCGCACTCCATGTGGAAGAAGAAATCTATATTTTGGGACCTGCCATATTGGAAAGACCTAGAGGTCCGCTCCGCAATCGACATGATGCACGTGACGAAGAATCTTTGCGTGACCCTTCTTGGCTTCTTGGGCGTGTATGGGAAGAAAAAAGATACACACGAGGCACGGAGGACCAGCAACGTATGCACGGAGAAGACGACATATATCGTGGTCATGCAAGCTACGCTCTTACCAAAGAAGAGAAGGAAATATTCTTTGAATGCCTGCTCGGTATTAAGGTACCGTCGGCTTCTCGTCGAATATAAAGGGAATAATAAACATGGCGGAGAAAAAGTTCCGAACCTAAAGTCTCATGACTGCCACGTGATTATGACGCAATCGCTTCCGGTTGCATTGAGGGGGCTTCTCTTTGGAAAAGCGTTCGATTAGCCATTGTGAAGCTATGTGCATTTCCCAATGCAATCTCTCGAAGGTAATCGCTCCGTAAATCATACCAAGGTTACAGAATGATTTGGTGCAATGTCTTGTCGATTTCGAGTTGGTGTTCCCACCATCCTTCTTCAACATCATGACGCACGTCCTAGTTCACCTATCTTGAAGAGATTAACGTTTTGGGTCCTGTATTTCTACACAATATGTTCCCCTTTGAGAGGTTCATGGGAGTCTTAAAGAAATATGTTCATAACCGTGCTAGGCTAGAAGGAAGCATCTCCAAGGGCCATCAAAATGAGGAGGTCATTGAGTTTTGTATTGACTTTATTCCTGACCTTAAGCCGATTGGTGTTCCTGAATCATGCATAAGGGCAGATGGATGGAAAAGGCAAGCTAGGGGGAACAAATAATATGTATGGACGGACATTCTCTCACCGAAGCACACTACAGTTCTACGAATTCCGCCTTGGTGGCTCCGTATATGGATGAACACAAGAATTTTCTACGCTCCAAACACCCGGAGCGGTGCGATGACCGGATTACACGTGAACAAACCAGGAGTTTCGCCACCTGGTTGCGTAACCGCACCATGCATGACACCTCTATTGAAGATGACCTGTACTTGCTGTCCCGATTACCATCTTGAATATAATGACTTTCAAAGGGTACGAGATAAATGGTAATACATTTTACACGATCGCCCAAGATAAGAAGAGCACCAACCAAAAGCAGTGGTGTCCGCTTTGATGCGTAAACCAAGACGGAAAGGAAACATATTATGGTTATATACAGGACATATGGGAACTTGACTATCGACATGGTTTAAAGGTCCCTTTGTTTGGTGCAAATGGGTCAATATGACACGAGGCGGGTAACGGAAGACCCGCGATGCGGAATGACAACAAGTGGATCTCAACAATCTTGCGTATGCGAATTTAACCATTCGTCCTAGCCAATGATGTGGCACAGGTTTTCTATGTGAAGGACATGTCTACCAAGCCAAGAAAAGAAAAGATAAGGAAGCGAATGCATCGTCATTTATGAGCCAAAGCGGCACCTAGTTCTTTACGGGAAGAGAAACATCGTGGGAGTGGATGACAAGACGGACAAGTCAAGATTATGAAAAGTTTGATGAAATTTCTCCATTCACACAGTGAATATTGACCCGAGCATCCCGTTAAATGATGAAGATTTTCCATGGTTACGGTGCAAAGGGACACACGCGAAGGAAAAGTTTCACACCCAAAGATCTGGGATGTGATCGGCTTCACTATCATCACTTTCTTTTGTGTTTCACACCCAGAGGGGAATCTCTGTAATAGTTAGGGTAGTTATGTGTTTTGGCATTTGAAACGCGAAGAAATTTTATGTGCAAACAAATTCTTTCATGCCTTTATTGATTTTTAAAGTTAAATTATTCACAAACTAGTGATTCACACTAATTTCAAATAATTCAAAATTTAAACTATTCAAATTTGAAAACTACGAGCACTAACAGAATGGTTGTAATTTTTTGTACCTAAAGCAAAAATATTCACAAAGAAACTCTAAATACACAAAAAAAACAACACAAAAATAAATAAAGCAAAAAAAAAGCCCGCCTACTAGGCCGTAGCGGCCTGCATACGACTAGAAACCCAACCTGTGTTGGGCCAGGATGCAGGCCCGCAAAGGCCAAGTGGGCCAACAGGCAAAGAAGAACAGGTAGGCCCAGCAGGCCTGCTTAGGAGAGGAGCTCGAGAGAGCTACCACACTGGGGCTTATAAAGCAGTGCGGTCGCCCCTCGGCTAGCGAGGTGGGACTAAACTTGCCGCACCGCACTGCGCCAACGCACCCCCTTTAGTACTGGGTGGTGGCTGCAACCGGTACTAAAGAGGTGGTCCTTAGTACCGGTTGGTGCCACGACCCGGTACTAAAGGGATCGCTTCCGCTACTTGGGCTGGCCAAAACAGACCTTTAGTACGGTTGGTGGCTCCAACCGGTACTAAAGGTGCCTTCTATATATACAACACTTGAAAAATTTCATTCTCCCTCTGTTTCTTCCTCTGTTTCCCCATTGAACCGCTTTGCCCGATCGATCGACGCCGTCACCGACCCGTCGCCGTCGCCCCGTCCCCATCCCGTCGCCGCCGCCGTCCCGTCCCGTCGCCGCCCTCGTCTCCGTCGCCGCCCGAGCCCTTCCCGTCGCGCCGTCCCTGCGTCGCCGCCCCAGCGTCACGCCCGACCCGTCGCTGCCCCGCCGTCGCCTGCCGTCGCCCGCTGTGAGCTCTCCCCCTCTAACCCCTCTCCCTCGCCCCCGGCGGCCACCATGGGCGCCGCCCCTCCCCGAGCCCATACACACACACACACACACAAGCATGATGAACACACACACATACACGTATATATTTAATTAGTTTAGATTTTGTATGTTTAATTAGTTTAGATTTTTAGATTATTGTTTTTTCACTAGTATATATGTATGAATGCATGTTAGATGGATATAATTAGTGTTTAATTAGTATGGAATTTTTTTATATAATGTTGTTTTTCTGTACTAATACTAATTAAGCATCTAACACTAAAAACATAAAAAACAATTTCTATACATCCATTAAAATTTATAACATGTTAGATTTTTGAAATAGTAGAAATGTTATAAATTTTAGTTATCAAAATCCAATCATTAAAAAAATATTATTTTTTGCGGGCATATAGCTAGTATTTGTTATCGACGATGCCCGGCCCGCATCCTCGCTGCCGACCCGTCATGACGACGTCCAGCCGCCCATGTCCGGACCTGGCTCACTGGCCTGGCACCGGAGGTACTGCCTGAGGGCGCCGCTTGATGAGGAACCCGGCCCCGGGTCCCGTCGTTGACCCTGATCTCGTTTGGTGGCGTTAGCGTGGGCCAGTCTCGATGCGGAGGGACCCGGCCCGCCGGAGGAGGTACGTCGCCCGTGTCGGGGAGGAGGGCGAGCACGTCCATCGCTACATGGTTGTGTTAGAGGGCGGCAGGTTCTCCAATACTGGCGATATCTTGAGGATCTCACATCAGCTATGATCCTATGAGGGTTCCTTCTCTTTGGGTGTCCACCGCCATGACGCAGGAACCACGAGTGTCCTAGATTCTTCTGTAGTATTCGATCTTTAATTAGCTAGCCAGTGATGTACTATTCAATATTATATATTATTCGAGACGATGTATTCGAGATCGTATCTATTATTCTAGACAAAGTATTCGAGATTATATCTATTATTCGAGACGATGTAATTTGAATACTAAATTGTTTTATATTTATTTTGAATTAGTTAAATAAAAGCTATGGCGGAACAATACCGACAGAGAGGAGAAACAGACCATGTTCGATATGATCTGTGGGCGGATGATAATCAGAATGAAGAAGATTATGACGGCTCCGAATTTCTAAACAACACCGGAGAGGGTGATATGATATTCGATCGCGACGACCGAATTGATGAAGTCATGAACTACGATTATGACGATGACGAAGATGTTGGGAAACGCAGTAATTTCAAAAATTTTCCTACGCACACACATGACCATGGTGATGGCATAGCAACGAGAGGGGAGAGTGTTGTCTACGTACCCTCGTAGACCGTAGTTTAAAGCGATCACAACGTAGAGGAAGTAGTCGTACTTTCTCCTCGCGATCCTGCCGATCCCAGCGCCGTTACTCCGGCACCTCCGAGTCGATGATGACGTAGAGGAAGTAGTCGTCGTTCTCCTCACGATCCAGCCGATCACAACGCCCGTTACTCCGGCGCCTCCGAGTTCTTGGCACACGTTCAGCTCGATGACGCTCCACGGGCTTCGATCCAGCAAAGCTCCGGGGAGGGGAGTTCCGTCAGCACGACGGCGTGGTGACGATCTTGATGTTTCACCGTCGCAAGGCTTCGCCTAAGCACCGCTACAATATGACCGAGGTGGACTATGGTGGAGGGGGGCACCGCACACGGCTAAGGAACGATCTCAAGGATCAACTTGTGTGTTCTAGGGTGCCCCCGCCCCGTGATATAAAGGAGCAAGGGGAGGGCCGGCCAGCCTTGGGGCGCACCAAGGGAGGGAGTCCTCCTCCTAGTAGGAGTAGGACTCCTTTCCTAGTCCTACTAGGAAGAGGGAAAGGGAAAGGAAAGAGAGGGAGAGGGAGAGGAAGGGGCTGCGCCCCCTCCTAGTCCAATTCGGACTCCCCATGGAGGCGCACCACCTCCTGGTGCAGCCTCTCTCTCCCTCTTGGCCCAATAAGGCCCATAACTTCCCGGGGGTTCCGGTAACCCTTCCGCACTCCGGTTTTCTCCGGAAATTTCCGGAACCTTTCCGTGTCCGAATATAACCATCCAATATATCAATCTTTATGTCTCGGCCATTTCGAGACTCCTCGTCATGTCCGTGATCACATCCGGGACTCCGAACTCCTTTGGTACATCAAAATACATAAACTCATAATATAACCGTCATCGAAACCTTAAGCGTGCGGACCCTACGGTTCGAGAACAATGTAGACATGACCGAGACACATCTCCGGTCAATAACCAATAGCGGGACCTGGATGCCCATATTGGTTCCTACCTATTCTACGAAGATCTTTATCGGTCTGACCGCATATCAACATACGCTTTTCCTTTTGTCATCGGTATTTTACTTGCCCGAGATTCGATCGTCGGTATCCAATACCTAGTTCAAACTCGTTACCGGCAAGTCTCTTTACTCGTTTACGTAAAACATCATCTCACAACTAACTCATTAGTTGCAATGCTTGCAAGGCTTATGTGATGTGTATTACCGAGAAGGCCCAGAGATACCTCTCCGAGCAATCGGAGTGACAAAACCTAATCTCGAAATACGCCAACCCAACAAGTACCTTTGGAGACACACCTGTAATACTCCTTTATAATCACCCGATTACGTTGTGACGTTTGGTAGTACCAAAGTGTTCCTCCGTAAACGGGAGTTGCATAATCTCATAGTTATAGGAACATGTATAAGTCATGAAGAAAGCAACAGCAACATACTAAACGATCAAGTGCTAGGCTAACGGAATGGGTCATGTCAATCAGATCATTCTCCTAATGATGTGATCCCGTTAATCAAATGACAACTCATGTCTATGGTTAGGAAACATAACCATCTTTGATTAACGAGCTAGTCAAGTAGAGGCATACTAGTGACACTCTGTTTGTCTATGTATTCACACATGTATTATGTTTCCGGTTAATACAATTCTAGCATGAATAATAAACATTTATCATGATATAAGGAAATAAATAATAACTTTATTATTGCCTCTAGGGCATATTTCCTTGATCTCCCACTTGCACTAGAGTCAATAATCTAGTTTACTCAAGAATGATTCTAACACCCATGGAGTCTTGGTGCTGATCATGTTTTGCTCGTGGAAGAGGCTTAGTCAACGGGTCTCGCAATGTTCAGATCCGTATGTACTTTGCAAATCACTATGTCTCCCACTTGGACTTGGTCCCGAATGGAATTGAAGCGTCTCTTGATATGCTTGGTCCTCTTGTGAAATCTGGATTCCTTTGCCAAGGCAATTGCACCAAGATTGTCACGAAGATCTTCATTGGTCCCGATGCACTAGGTATAACACCTAGATCGGTAATGAACTCTTTCATCCAGACTCCTTCATTTGCTGCTTCGAAGCAGCTATGTACTCCGCTTCACATGTAGATCCCGCCACGACGCTTTGTTTAGAACTGCACCAACTGACAGCTCCACCGTTTAACAAAAACACGTATCCGGTTTGCGATTTAGAATCGTCCGGATCAATGTCAAAGCTTGCATCGACGTAACCATTTACGACTAGCTCTTTGTCACCTCCATATATGAGAAACATATCCTTAGTCCTTTTCAGGTATTTCAGGATGTTCTTGACGCTGTCCGATGATCCACTCCTGGATTACTTTGGTACCTTCCTGCCAAGCTTCTTGCTAAGCATACGTCAGTCTGGTACACAGCATTGCATACATGATAGAGCCTATGGCTGAAGCATAGGGAACATCTTTCATTTTCTCTCTATCTTCTGCCGTGGTCGGGCATTGAGTCGACTCAATTTCACACCTTGTAATACAGGTAAAAACCTTTCTTTGCACGATCCATTTTGAACCTTTTCAAAACTTTATCAAGGTATGTGCTTTGTGAAAGTCCAATTAAGCGTCTTGATCTATCTCTATAGATCTTGATGCCCAATATATAAGCAGCTTCACTAAGGTCTTTCATTGAAAAACTCTTGTTCAAGTATCCCTTTATGCTATCCAGAAATTCTATATCATTTCCGATTAGTAATATGTCATCTACATATAATATCAGAAATGCTACAGAGCTCCCACTCACTTTCTTGTAAATACGGGCTTCTCCATAAGTCCGTACAAACCCAAATGCTTTGATCACACTATCAAAGCGTTTATTCCAACTCCGAGATGCTTGCACCAGTCCATAAATGGATCGCTGGAGCTTGCACACTTTGTTAGCTCCTTTGGATCGATAAAACCTTCTGGTTGCATCATATACAACTCTTCTTCCGTAAATCCATTCAGGAATGCGGTCTTTACATCCATTTGCCAAATTTCATAATCATGAAATGCGGCAATTGCTAACATGATTCGGACAGACTTAAGCATCGCTACGGGTGAGAAGGTCTCATCGTAGTCAATCCCTTGAACTTGTCGAAAACCCTTTGCGACAAGTCGAGCTTTGTAGACAGCAATATTACCATCAGCGTCAGTCTTCTTCTTGAAGATCCACTTGTTTTCTATTGCTTGCCGACCCTCGGGCAAATCAACCAAAGTCCATACTTTGTTTTCATACATGGATCCTATCTCGGATTTCATGGCCTCAAGCCATTTTGCGGAATCTGGGCTCACCATCGCATCTTCATAGTTCGTAGGTTCATCATGATCTAGTAGCATGATTTCCAGAACAGGAGTGCCGTACCACTGCAGTGCGGATTTTATTCTGGTTGATCTACGAGGTTCAGAGTAACTTGATCTGAAGTTTCATGATCAACATCATCAACTTCCTCACTATTTGGTGTAGATGTCGCGAAACTGGTTTACGTGATAAACTACTTTCCAATAAGGGAGAAGGTACGATTACCTCATCAAGTTCTACTTTCCTCCCACTCACTTCTTTCGAGAGAAACTCCTTCTCTAGAAAGGATCCATTCTTAGCAACAAATGTCTTGCCTTCGGATCTGTGATAGAAGGTGTACCCAACTGTCTCCTTTGGGTATCCTATGAAGACACATTTCTCCGATTTAGGTTCGAGCTTATCAGGTTGAAGCTTTTTCACATAAGCATCGCATCCCCAAACTTTAAGAAACGACAACTTTGGTTTCTTGCTAAACCCACAGTTCATAAGGTGTCGTCTCAACGGATTTTGACGGTGTTCTATTCAGCGTGAATGCGGCCGTCTCAAGAGCATAACCCCAAAACGATAGCGGTAAATCTGTAAGAGACATCATAGATCGCACCATATCTAGTAAAGTGCTTCGGACACACCATTGCGCTGTGGTGTTCCGGGTGGCGTGAGTTGCGAAACTATTCCGCATTGTTTCAAATGTAGACCAAACTCGTAACTCAAATATTCGCCTCCACGATCAGATCGAAGAAACTTAATTTTCTTATTACGATGATTTTCAACTTCACTCTGAAATTCTTTGAACTTTTCAAATGTCTCAGACTTATGTTTCATTAAGAAGATATACCCATATCTGCTTAAATCATCTGTGAAGGTGAGAAAATAACGATATCCGCCACGAGCCTCAATATTCATTGGACCACATACATCCGTATGTATGATTTCCAACAAATCGATGCTCTCTCCATAGTACCGGAGAACGGTGTTTTAGTCATCTTGCCCATGAGGCACGGTTCATAAGTGCCAAGTGATTCATAATCAAGTGACTCCAAAAGTCCATCAAGATGGAGTTTCTTCATGCGCTTTACACCGATATGACCTAAACGGCAATGCCACAAATAAGTCGCACTATCATTATCAACTCTGCATCTTTTGATTTCAACATTATGAATATGTGTATCACTACTATCGAGATCCATTAAAAATAGACCACTCTTTAAGGGTGCATGACCATAAAAGATATTATTCATATAAATAGAACAACCTTTATTCTCTGATTTAAATGAATAACCGTCTCGCATCAAACAAGATCCAGATATAATGTTCATGCTTAACGCGGCACCAAATAACAATTATTTAGGTCTAAAACTAATCCCGAAGGTAGATGTAGAGGTAGCGTGCCGACCGCGATCACATCGACTTTGGAACCATTTCCCACGCCGCATCGTCACCTCGTCCTTTGCCGTTGTTCGCAATCAGTAGTCCCTGTTTCGAGTTGCAAATATTAGCAATGTAACCAGTATCAAATACCTGTGTACTACATGCGAGCTCTAGTAAGGTACACATCAATAACATGTATATCACATATACCTTTGTTCACCTTGCCATCCTTCTTATCCGCCAAATACTTGGGGCAGTTCCGCTTCCAAGGACCAGTTTGCTTGCAGAGAAGCACTCGATTTCAGGTTTAGGTCCAGACTTGGGTTTCTTCACTTGAGCAGCAACTTGTTTGCTGTTCTTCTTGAAGTTCCCCTTCTTCTTCCCTTTGCCTTTCTTCTTGAAACTAGTGGTCTTATTGACCATCAACACTTGATGCTCCTTCTTGATTTCTACCTCCGCAGCTTTTAGCATTGCGAAGAGCTCAGGCATAGTCTTTACTAACCCTTGCATATTATAGTTCATCACGAAGCCTTTGTAGCTTGGTGGCGGTGATTGAAGAATTACATCAATGACACAATCATCCGGAAGATCAACTCCCGGTTGAGTCAAGTGATTGTAATACCCGGACATTACGAGTATGTGCTCACCGATGCACCCATTCTCCTCCATTTTGCAGCTATAGAACTTATTGGAGACTTCATATCTCTCAATCCGGGCATTCTGTTGAAATATCAACTTCAACTCTTGGAACATCTCATATGCTCCACGACTTTCAAAACGTCGTTGAAGACCCGGTTCTAAGCCGTAAAGCATGGCACATCGAACTATAGAGTAGTCATCGCCTTTGCTCGCCAAACGTTCTTAACGTCGTCGGTTGCATCAAGAAGAGCACGGCACCTAGCGGTGCATCCAGACGTAACTCTTACGTGCAGCAATGAGGATAATCCTCAGGTTACGGACCCGATCCGTGTAATTGCTACCATCATCTTTCAACTTTGCTTTCTCAAGGAACGCATTAAAATTCAACGGAACAACAAAGACGAGCCATCTATCTACAAATGTATATAGATAAGCAAGATACTATCAGTACTAAGTTCATGATAAATTTAAGTTCAATTAATCATATTACTTAAGAACTCCCACTTAGATAGATATCTCTAGTCATCTAAGTGATCACGTAATCCAAATCAACTAAACCATAACCGATCATCACGTGAGATGGAGTAGTTTTCAATGGTGAACATCTTATGTTGATCATATCTACTATATGATTTACGCCGACCTTTCGGTCTCCGTGTTCCGAGGCCATATCTGCATATGCTAGGCTCGTCAAGTATAACCTGAGTATTCTGCGTGTGCAAAACTGGCTTGCACCCGTTGTAGATGGACGAGAGCTTATCACACCCGATCATCACGTGGTGTCTCGACACGACGAACTTTGGCAACGGTGCATACTCGGGAGAACACTACTTGATAATTTTAGTGAGAGATCATCTTAAAATGCTACCGTCAATCAAGCAAAATAAGATGCATAAAGGATAAACATCACATGCAATCAATATAAGTGATATGATATGGCCATCATCATCTTAGCTTGTGATCTCCATCTCCGAAGCACCGTCATGATCACCATCGCCACCGGTAGCGACACCTTGATCTCCATCGTAGCATCGTTCTCGTTTCGCCATCTATTGCTTCTACGACTATCGCTACCGCTTAGTGATAAAGTAAAGCAATTATGTATGCGTTGCATTTCATACAATAAAGCGACAACCATATGGCTCCTGCCGATTGCCGATAACTTCGGTTACAAAACATGATCATCTCATACAATAAAATATAGCATCACGTCTTGACCATATCACATCACAACATGCCCTGCAAAAACAAGTTAGACGTCCTCTACTTTGTTGTTGCAAGTTTTACGTGGCTGCTACGGGCTGAGCAAGAACCGTTCTTACCTACGCATCAAAACCACAACGATAGTTTGTCAAATAGACTCCGTTTAAACCTTCTCAAGGACCGGGCGTAGCCACACTCGGTTCAACTAAAGTTGGAGAGACAGTCTTCCATAAGCCATCTATGTGCAAAGCACGCCGAGGGAACCGGTCTCGCGTAAGCGTCTGGCGTAAGGTTGGTCCGGATCGTCTCGCCCAACAATACCGCTGAACCAAAGTATGACATGCTGGTAGGCGGTATGACTTGTATCGCCCACAACTCACTTGTGTTCTACTCGTGCATATGACATCAACGCATAAAACCTGGCTCGGATGCCACCGTTGGGAAACGCAGTAATTTCAAAAATTTTCCCACGCACACAGGACCATGGTGATGGCATAGCAACGAGAGGGAGAGTGTTGTCTACGCATCGTGAGACCGTGGCGGAAGCGATCACAACGTAGAGGAAGTAGTCGTACTTTCTCCTCGCGATCCTGCCGATCCCAGCGCCATACTCCGGCACCTCCGAGTCGATGATGACGTAGAGGAAGTAGTCGACGTTCTCCTCACGATCCAGCCGATCACAACGCGCCGTTACTCCGGCGTCTCCGAGTTCTTGGCACACGCTCAGCTCGATGACGCTCCACGGGCTTCGATCCAGCAAAGCTCGGGAGGGGAGTTCCGTCGGCCTGACGGCGTGGTGACGATCTTGATGTTTCACCGTCGCAGGCTTCGTCTAAGCACCGCTACGATATGACCGAGGTGGAATATGGTGGAGGGGTGCACCACACACGGCTAAGGAACTATCTCAAGGATCAAGTGGTGTGTTATAGGGTGCCCCCTGCCCCCGGATATAAAGGAGCAAGGGGGAGGGCCGGCCAGCCTTGGGGCGCACCAAGGGAGGGGGGAGTCCTCCTCCTAGTAGGAGTAGGACTCCCCTTTCCTAGTCCTACTAGGAAGAGGGAAAGGGGAAAGGAAAGAGAGGGAGAGGGAGAGGGAAAGGGGCTGCGCCTCCCTAGTCCAGTCGGACTCCCCATGGAGGGGGCGCACCACCTCCTGGTGCAGCCCTCTCTCTCCCCTCTTGGCCCAATAAGGCCCATAACTTCCCGGGGGTTCCGTAACCCTTCCAAGCACTCCGCTTTTCTCCGGAAATTTCCGGAACCTTTCCTGTCCGAATATAACCATCCAATATATCAATCTTTATGTCTCGACCATTTCGAGACTCCTCGTCATGTCCGTGATCACATCCGGGACTCGAACTCCTTCGGTACATCAAAATACATAAACTCATAATATAACCGCCATCGAAACCTTAAGCGTGCGGACCCTACGGTTCGAGAACAATGTAGACATGACCGAGACACATCTCCGGTCAATAACCAATAGCGGGACCTGGATGCCCATATTGGTTCCTACATATTCTACGAAGATCTTTATCGGTCAGACCGCATAACAACATACGTTGTTCCTTTTGTCATCGGTATGTTACTTGCCCGAGATTCGATCGTCGGTATCCAATACCTAGTTCAATCTCGTTATCGCAAGTCTCTTTACTCGCTCAGTAATACATCATCTCACAACTAACTCATTAGTTGCAATGCTTGCAAGGCTTATGTGATGTGTATTACCGAGAAGGCCCAGAGATACCTCTCCGAGCAATCGGAGTGACAAAACCTAATCTCGAAATCGCCAACCCAACAAGTACCTTTGGAGACACCTGTAATACTCCTTTATAATCACCCAGATTACGTTGTGACGTTTGGTAGTACCAAAGTGTTCCTCCGTAAACGGGAGTTGCATAATCTCATAGTTATAGGAACATGTATAAGTCATGAAGAAAGCAACAGCAACATACTAAAGCGATCAAGTGCTAGGCTAACGGAATGGGTCATGTCAATCAGATCATTCTCCTAATGATGTGATCCCGTTAATCAAATGACAACTCATGTCTATGGTTAGGAAACATAACCATCTTTGATTAACGAGCTAGTCAAGTAGAGGCATACTAGTGACACTCTGTTTGTCTATGTATTCACACATGTATTATGTTTCCGGTTAATACAATTCTATCATGAATAATAAACATTTATCATGATATAAGGAAATAAATAATAACTTTATTATTGCCTCTAGGGCATATTTCATTCAGAAGAAAATGTTGATCCTGAAACAACAAAGACCGGCGAGGTATATATATTTATATAAGCAGGTTTCGGTGATCATCACATGTTTTAAATGACTTGAAGATATATTAACGAATCGATCTTTGTTCTTTCAGCCATCCGGTCGAAAGCAAATCTTCGTGCAAAAGGACTAAACGAGGCCCGAACAAAAAAGTTGAAGGAGGGCTTAAAGTACAATATCGAGGCGATCGAGACCTAATGGCGAACCATTAGCGCCTAAGAAGATTGCGGACAAGTTCATTCGTCGGTCAAGGAGTTCTTGTGAAGGACCAACTCCCGATCTCCCTTCAAGAATGGAGAGAGCTAGCAAAAGACAAAGGACAAAAGGCAAAGAGGACGCTGCTCCACGTCCAGATGTTACTTTTGTCGACAAGAATCAAAAAGATCTGCTTTGGGATACTCTCATGGAACATTTCACCCTACCAGATCATTTCACAGAAGCAGATGTGCAGAAAGTCAAGAACGCTGCTCTTAGGAAGATGGTGGTTGCATTCAAGAACTACAAGAATCGTGAATGGGACAAGTACGTCAAGGGAGGAAGGAAGACTCCAGTATTCGAGGGAACACTAGAGAACCAACGTGCTCATTGGGACGATTTCGTGAAATTCAAGGATTCAGAATTAGGAACGGTCGAGAATAAACAAGAAGAATGCCGAAAAAAAGGATAAGTTCCATAAGTCGGGGCCGGTGGCTATGCGGTTGCAATGCCTAAGTGGGATAAGTCCGAGAAAGAGATGGAGGATGCAGGTGTCACTCCGGTTACTAAGAGCTGGCCCCAGTGCGGGACTTGGTTCTATGCGCATAGGGGAGTTGGACCCAAGACAGGCAAAGTTTCGGCGAAGGCATGTCTGAACGGAGCCGACGATGCGATACTTGTTGCAATAGAAGAGGCACGATCGGGGTGTTCCAGCCCAACAGAGAGAACGACGAGCTTACGCGTGTTCTGGAAATCCTGAACACCCGGAAGAACACGAGGCAAGGGCGCTATTCCGTGGTATGAGGGGTTTTCAGATTGGAACAACGACTACGTAACCGTGCGAGAAAGAAGATTGCGGAGGAGAAGAAGAGGAAGATGGAGGAGGAGCAGAGGAAGCGGGACTATGAACGCCTTCAAGGCCTAGAAGCAAGTCAAGCGGAATTGGCGGTCAAATTCCA
The DNA here is from genome assembly GCA_021605145.1 of Aegilops bicornis. Classification (NCBI taxonomy): domain Eukaryota; kingdom Viridiplantae; phylum Streptophyta; class Magnoliopsida; order Poales; family Poaceae; genus Aegilops; species Aegilops bicornis. Next base: position 596,546,037 of record CM038669.1, on the reverse strand, counting down.
GCGGCGGCGAAGCGGTCGATTCACTTAGCCAGCAAAGGGGTCTCGGCAAAGCAGCAGCTAGCGGATGATCCATCATTGGATAGCACCGCCCCATCCATGCAGAGAAGCAGCGTGGGTTCCGCCCGACGACGCAATGTTGGGTAGATACCCGTGGATGACATCACGGAGAACACTAGCTGCGAGCTACACATCAAAATGAAGAACATATCCATGAAGGTGGCGGACGGAGAAGCTTTTCCGATTACTCCCCAAAGCAACCTACCATTGCATCCCGATTCCAGAGGGCTATGCTCCTGTCATGGTTGACGAGGTGGTGCAGCCATATTCGGGCTAGAGCTTGACATTCCTGGAGGTGAGGACGGCGCTTTCTCGAGACGCCAACCATCGTATCATCCTATGGAAAAAGGATTGCATCATCTTTCAAGGCCACCGACATCACACATCCGACTCCTCGTCAAGTCCGCCACCGAGTCAGCAGTCTCCCGCTCCTGCAAGTCCACCAAGTCCGGCAAAGTGTCGAGGCCACTCCTCCTCCAAGTCCGGCAAAGTGTCAAGCCACTCCTCCTCCTCCAAGTCCGCCACAGCCGACGCCCACTCCTCCTCCAAGTCCGCCACAACCTCAGGCCACTCCTCCTCCAAGTCCGCACATCTTCAGCGGCCACTCCTCCTCGTCCAACTCAGCCCCGTCGGCCCGGCGTCTCCGCCGCCTCGGCCAATCGCAGAAGAGACACCCCGCAGCTATGGTGCGTGGCGGTACGAGTCGAGGTAGTACAGAAGTACAAAGCGGAGGCAAGCGATATAAATATGGTCCAAGCCTCACGCCTCTTCCGCAGAGGTCTTATGACAGGTCCGAGGAGGAAATCGCAGCCATATCGAAGTCCGAGGTGGAAGCCCATTTTGCACCGAAACCGCCACCGCCGCCAAGGGAGAAAGTGCCTAAGGAAACGATTGACCACTTCATTCGTATGGCTCAACCACCAGCTCCCAAGCCTGTTGACACAGACTATGAGCGCCACATCATGAAGTTAAATCGAGCACGTCTACGTAAGGAGGCGAGCTCGGATCGAGCAAACAAGAAGCAAATGTCAAAAATGCGGAAAACCATTCCCAATTTGGGAGAACAGCGGCACAATCGATCCCTCGCTTGTTGTGCCAACAACACGTGATAAAGACGCTACGCCCAATATTATTGTGGGCAAACAGTTTACGCTCCCGAGGTGGGCAATGTGGTAATAACGGAGGACCATATAATGCAGGCTGAAGTTCTCAAAATCACCGTTGGACAACTCCTCGAGATCGAGCCCATGCCTGTGCTTAGAGAGGATGAAATAAAATGGAAATATGTCCGGGGCCAACCTTTGGTCCATCCAGACAAGGTCAAGAACCTCCCAACGAGAATGTATGAATTGCATCAATGGTACATGAACATTACCAAGATTTCCGATCGAGTGTCCTTCATGGTGAATGTCAAGGAGGAGCATTACTTCCATGAGAAAACTTTGTCCGTTGAATATTCTGAACTGTTTCAGTTATACAATCAAGACGCACTCGACAAATCTATCGTCAGTTGCTATTGTCTATAAGTGATTTCTTTCTGTAATTTAAGTCTCAAGCTAGTCAGACCGGGTCCTTTTGATCAATCATTACCTGTAATTATCCTCACTATATTCTTTTCTGTGGTATTATATGCAGGATGAAGATATATGAAATGAGAAAAGGTGGACGCTTTGGCATCGGGTTCATTGACCCAAACACCGTTAATGAGTACAATGGAATCTAAATCCACGTTATCAAAAGGACGAGAGGACAACATGCTAGAGTTCTTGAAGCGCCTCAAATACAATGAAGATATACTACTTCCTTACAACTTCCAAAGTGAGTCACACTGTCTTGTACTACAAATTCTCTGTTTTTGCCTACTAGCTAGCTACATGTTTTTGCTTTACATATGCCCGCTTAATTAAGACATGCAAACGTGTGTGCATGCAGATATCACTGGGTCTTGTGTATCATTAAAGTTGACGCCGGAACAGGTGACATACTGGACTCACTACTCACGTAAAAAAACTGACTATAACATCTTGTTTGGGATAGTCAACAGGTAATTTCAATCATTATTAACTATATATCTCGACCTACTTAGTTCGTCATTTTTCATGATATGAACTATTTAATAACCCCTTTATTCATTTTCTTTGTCAGCGGGCAGGGCTTGGGCAAGGTTCATCAACGTCACGGAAGGCGAATGGAAACAAAAGCTTAAATGGTTTCGACCCAAGGTAAGTAATTAAGTAGTACTAGCTAGCTAGCTAGCTGCCATCTCTTTAATTATCATGCTTGATTAATTATTATCTGATCAAATTCCATTCTCGTAAAGGCCCTAAAGCAAAGTAGGGGTCTGATCTGTGTGCATTCTGCGTTTGCGAGAACATTCGCATGATGGCGTCCGAAAGGAGCAGATCTCAAAGACAAGAATGGGTACGCTTTGTCAAAACACTATTCACAATTTTACACCATTATCGATATCTAGTCACACAACTACTACACATGCATATTGATCTCCTTCTTAACAGTTCACAGAGGTGCGGAGAAGCTCCTAGAAAGCGGAGCGCGTAGAAGCACTTCAAGAGGAAATAAGCGGGATTTTTGCTCGACCAGGTCATAAATCCAAGGAGAATACTATTACCCGCTACCGCCCCATCGTGTTCAAGGCACCAATTAGGCTAATGCCACTGGCTCCAAGGCAACATGCATATGTAGGAGAAATTGTATATAGCTATACATGGGTGTATGTGTGAATTAATTAATATGATGGTTTGTGAAACATTGATGATATAAATATATATATATATATATATATATATATATATATATATATATATATATGCATAACGTGTACAATGTGTAGTATTGTAAAATACCAGCAAACGAAAAAGAATTAAATTGATAACACAAATTTAATTGAAAAATAAAAAATAAAACAAAAACCCACAAACATTTAGTACCGGTTGGTGTTACCAACCGGTACTAAAGGGCTCCCGGCCCCCGGAGCTGGCTCGTGCCACGTGGTTGGCCTTTAGCACCGGTTCATGCTGAACCGGTACTAAAGGGGGGCCCTTTAGTGACCACACTTTAGTGCCGGTTGTGGAACAGGCACTAAAGGGCCTTACGAACCGGTGCTATTGCCCAGTTCTGCACTAGTGCAACAACAGATACAAAAGCAGGCTATGCATCAGAATAAGAGCAATCAATAATAGTAGCAAAATCTAATGCAAGCATGAGAGAATGGAATAGGCGATATCGGGATAATCAAAGGGGGGGCTAGCCTGGTTGCTCTGGCAAGGAGGGGTCGTCAGTGACGTAGCCGATCACAGTGGCATCAACAGTGGTCTCTGGGTCTACCGGAGAGAAGAGGGGGAAGAAACAATAAATATAAAGCAAACAAATCATCATAAAGCATAACATGGAAATACGCAGTGTTAGGGATGAACTAACGCAGTGCTAAACGTTGTAGACAAAGAGGGAAAACATCCAGAGGGGTTTTCCCGACGCCTGACGTTTTCCGGACATAAGAAAAGAGAGGGGACGGTTCCATGTTCAGCATGCTAGGGGCATGTGACAGATGAACGGACCGCGTATTCGAATTTGTTGGATTTTTCTGAGCAACTTTCATATATAAATTAATTTTATTTGACTTACGATTTAATTACTATGATTTTCCAAAGTTTTAAGCATTTTCTACATTTCTTTTATTTATCTAATTCGTTTAATTACTAAATAGGCAGAATCCTTTTTACACCTACTAGGGGGCTAGCCATGTGTATGACAGTGGGGCCAGGGTCAAAGTCAATAGTTGACCAGTCAGGGTTGACAAGTCAACCGGGTCAAAGCGGGGCCCATTTGTCATTTGCCCATGTGCAAAAAGAGAAATAACTAAACTAATTTAAAACAGAGGGCCACATGTCATAAGCTATTAGGCTAATCTAGCACTAAACTGATACTATCTAAATAGCAGAATTAATCCTAGAATTAATCTAGTTTGGGCCGGCACCACACACACTCACACACACGTGCACTCACACAGCACACTCACACACACCACGCTGCATACACACACAGCACACTCACACACACCACGGCCATGGCCTTGGCCATGGCCAGTAGCAGCCGCAGCCGGAGGTAGCAGGCTGCAGTAGCAGCAGCAACCGAGCAGCGGTGGCAACTAGCAGATACAGTAGCAATAAGCAGGAGTAGCAAGCATGAGCAGTAGCTAGAAGTCAACGGCAGCAGAGCTTCAGCGGCAAAGCAGCAGGCAGCGGCCGCGAGCAGCAGCAGCTGCCGGCGCGCACAGGCAAGGGCAGCTGCAGGCGCAATACACGACGACGAGAGCGGCGGGGTGCGGCCAGGGGACGGCCGACGCGCGGCCGGTCCCGGCCGGACGCGGCTAGGGGGCACGGTGGGGCGCGTACGGGGCACCGTGGCGCGAGGAGCGGGCGCGCATCATGGCCAACGACCGGAGCTTGGTCGGCGGCAAACGGCGTCGGGGAGAAGGGAAGAAAGGGGGAACGGGCGGAGGCTCACCAAGGGGAGGTCGACGATGAGCTCGAGACGTGTCGGGGGCTTGCCGGAGCGCGGGCCGACGGCGAGACAGCAGCGGGGACCGACGGAGCCGAGGTTGAAGAAGGGGATCAATGCGTCGCCTCGATGCGTCTCTGGTCGGGATCTTCATGGAAGAGGTTGAGGACGACGACGGGAACCACCTGGACGGCTTATCGCGGCGTAGGGAGGACAACGGCCGCAGCTACGATGGCGGCGTGGCCATGGATGCGTGCAGCCGAGCTCGGGATCAATTGTGGGAGACGATGGAGAGGGGGAGTGGCTAGGGTTCAGCGGGGTCGCGCGCGACGTTCTTATCCACCAGGAGGACCGCGGGATGCTCGACACGACGACGGTAGCGACCATGGTGGGGGTGGATGCGTGCCACGCCATGGCCTCTGTTTCCTCTCTTTATAGAGGAACAGAAGAAGGGGAAAAGGCCGTGGTGGGCTGGGCCATGTGCACTGTGGTCACATATGGCCCGAAGACACAGTAGGATTTTAGTCTTTTCCTCTTTTTACATTTCTTCTTATTCATTTCACCACTGTTTCACAATTTAATTTAATACCAAATGAGTTTTGTTCAACATGAAACTTGCCACATAAATCAAGCACATTATTTATAGAAGTCACAAAAAGTTTGGGGCCAAAAGGAGTTATCTAACCATTTTTAGCAATTGAAAAGGATGTTCTTAAATACTGTTGGACCACTAAATAATTTCCAAAGGCATTTTGCAAATCCAGAAGAGGTCGGTTCCAACATGACAAATATCCAGGGATTATTTGCCACACTATGAACATTTTAGCTTACATGTTTGGGAAATTTGAATTTTGGACATTGGTTTGAATTTGAATTTGGATTGCGATTTGGATCAAGCGAGGATTAGCAATAGTAATGTGATGACGTGGCATCATCAGCAGAGGATTACTGTAGCTTAATTATCCGGGTGTCACAATTCTCCTCCACTACAAGAAATCTCGTCCCGAGATTTAAGGGGTGGAGTAAGGGGGAAAGGCTTGGGAAGGACGGAGCTCAACACAAGATAGGTATCTTGGGCTATCTCGGTGAACATGGCATAAAGACATATCTCGAGTTGAAATTCAAGAAAGTCATCGAGAGCAAGGTAAGGAGGAGCAATAAGAAGCTTCTACCGGGTAGGCAATCGTTCGTTGTCTGAAACAGAGTGTGAAAGGGGTTCAAGGCATCGAGAATAAGTATTGCATCTGATACCAGAATAGATCACTAGGAATGTGGCTCATGAATTACATACGAAGGCAAGTGAAAAAGGATACTTTGGAATCAAGGATGTACAGGAGTCAGGTTTCGATCGTGTGGAACTGTGGGCTATGGGCCCACTATGTGGTTCAAAAGTAGGAAGGACGCCGACATATTGCATGGTCATGGTAGCAAGGCATGTCAGAGGATAGCCTGTAAGTTATTTGGCAACAACGTGGTACCAAGGGCGAGGGACTAAGAGAACCATTTTCCTGCTCGTTGAACGAGGCGGACCAATAGGCAAAATTCCCGTCCATCTGTGGCTACCGGAATGTTATCAACAATAGTGACAAGGTCTTGCTGACAGAGTTGTACACCGAGGTGTTTACCTAAGCAGAGAATTAACTCTGCTCCGATAAGTTAGATTATGAGAATGGTTAAACAAACCAATGGAAAGGAAAATGTGATTATTAGTTTAACCAGACCAATGGAAAGGAAAAAGGTGCTTATACAAAAGTATCAGAGTATATGCTTCCTAAGAACAATCAGAGCAAGATATACATGACATGACTTCAAGTACTCATCCATTTGGTTAATGGGGCAATGAGAATCATGATATTACCCACACAATGGTGTTTGGATAATAGATCAAGAAACATTCGGCAATGTGCTTCCAATGTTCTTGTTGATATTCAGAATAGCTCAGTCATGCTTTGAGGTAGCATTAACATGGTGTCACAAGTAGTTGTTTGAGTTGAAGATCACAAGAAATACTCAAGGAACAATTGCAGGAATAGCAAGGAGTCCAAGGTATAACCAAGACATGATCAAATATATGTTGGAAAGAAGACAAGCGGTTGTCGATGATAACTCAAATCATCGGAGGTCAAGGATGGTATTTCTCATCATGAATTTAATTAATATCCTGGAAGAGCTCAGGATGTTGACGAGCACGACACAATTGTCGAGAGATTTCAGGAATATGTAATCGATCGGCGATGACATCAAGTCAAAGGAAAGATGGAGTGAAAAGTTATTGGAACCATGGGTACGACACAAACTCGAAAGCAAGCTTCAAGGTGAAATGGTATGACGATGGAGATCGACATAAGCTTAGCTCATCGTCGAAAATTCTTTTCCGGGAAGAAGGACCAGGCAGCACAGTTAAAATTTAGCATGATAATGACATAGCCGGCCAGGCTAGGAATGACCTGAGGGATTATTAAACTTGTAAGCAACGAAAATTACTTAGAGTTATAGGATCGGAGTGCGGAATCGATTCAACCGATTCAATTATCGGTGTCCTCGTGTGATTAATAACTCAGATCCCGGGGGAAATCTGAATTCTGTGAGAAGCAATACTAGATGAAGACTCATGGGAAGCAACACGGTCCTTTGATATCCTCGAGATACCGGAGGGTAATACTCAAAAGAAGATCAAAATAGAGGTTGCGGAGATGTATTGATCTGCAGAAGGCAAGCACTTTAACTTGTCCAGAAAATGGGATCGAAGGGGAACACTCATGGTCAGAACCACAGTTGCAAAGGATCAAATCCCAGATATAAGATGATCTTATACCATGGGGTTAATTAATTTCAAGAGAAGCTTCCATGATAAGATCTACATCGTGTCCATGGGCATGAACGCAAAGTTCAAGGTCGACTCCCACTTCTTCAATGCATATCATTTCATTTACTTCTCGCTTTCGATGAAGTTGTAGTGTTGAAATGTTATCTGGCTAAACACCAGAAGAGTAAGACTCGTTAAAACCCTCGAGTTCAAAAGGATTATGGGAGGCATAAGTTCAACCCATCGAGGCATTTTACGAATCTATAAAACCATCGACCAAGCAAATGATACGAGTTCGAAAGCAGAGTATCGAAGTCAAAGCCGATGATACAATTTAACAAAGGTATTATGTATCAAGGAAAAACTCACAAGATTTTGGATGTGAAGGAAACTGTTGGATATCAACCCAGCATTGGATCTGGCGATTCATGATAGAGTTGATGGGAGTATCAGTAATCAATCAGATGAAGAAGGGAATGCAAAGGCATTGGCTCATAGAAACATCTGAATGATTCGATGCTTGGGTACAAAGGAATTATGATTTCAAGACGAAGGATCAAAAGCAGAGGCTCTGATCAAAAGATGAGTAAGTTGAATAGACTTAGAGTTGCACCCGATCAAATCTGGAATGGGCAAGAACCAGCTCATATCTGGAACAATGTATGAGTCGGAAAGAACTTTCCAAGAATTAATTGATGATTGCGAGTATTCGCACACACTGAATCCATAGGAACAGAATGACAATCACAAAGAATTTTAAAGAATTTTGCTAGACATATGGAATTAATCCTAATGCAAGAAGGCAAGGAGAATCAAAAACAATAGGGTGCATAGGATTTTTGAAAGATCAGATAACATTTTCAGGTATTTTGGAAAGCATATGAACAACCGGGGATGAACGAACCCCGGTTAAGTGAATTGTCGACAGTTCGAAAAGAAGCCACAAAGGATTCTCGGAACAACGGAGAGTACTAGAGGCATCTTGTAATAACAAGAGTAACTGGGTATGAAGGTACAAGCGGCAAGGATGTTACTTACGGGGATTATCGGTGGTCAGGAACTGCAAGGCAGTGGGCACAAGGTTTCGGGGAAACATCAGAGAGTATCTTCAAAATCTTCTGAAGCAGCAAGCGATCATATGGACTGAAGGGGCTCTCTAGTAGGAAGTGGTTACGAGAACCTAAAGTTAGAGTTAGTAAAATCTTTAACCCGAATAGAAGAGAGATCAGAATCACAGAGTAAAGACGAGGAATAAAAGATCCTAATACCACCCAATGGCGACGTGGGCCCGTAAGCCACACAACCAAGTTAGTAAAATAGTTTTGGACGACTAGACTCAACTTCGGCCAAGGAGTTGGAAAGGGGGCTTCCTACAGGCAGTCGGCTCTGATACCAACTTGTGACGCCCTCGATTCAATCATACACTAATCATACACGCAAATGTGTACGATCAAGATCAAGGACTCGCGGGAAGATATCACAACACAACTCTAGACACAAATTAAAATAATACAAGCTTTATATTACAAGCCAGGGGCCTCGAGGCTCGAATACATAAGCTTGAATATACAAGAGTCAGCGGAAGCAACAATATCTAAGTACAGACATACTTGAGACAAGTTTGCCTTAATAAGGCTAGCACAAAAGCAACATCGATCGAAAAGGAAAGGCCTCCTCCCTGGGAGCCTCCTAACTACTCCTGGTCGTCGGCGGTCTCCACGTAGTAGTAGGCATCGGCGGTGGCATCTGGCTCCTGGTCTCCAACATCTGGTTGCATCAACCGGAAAGAAAAAGAAAAGGGGAAAAGGGGGAGCAAAGCAACCGTGAGTACTCATCCAAAGTACTCGCAAGCAAGGATCTACACTACATATGCAACATTATCAAAGGAAGGCTGTATATGTGGACTGGGCTGCGTAAATGCCGTAATAGAGAGAAGGCCTAGTCCTATCGAAGACTAGCATCTTCCGGAAACCACCAACTTGCAGCAAACAGGAGGGAGTAGAGTAGCATAAAGTAAAGTAGTAGTAGTGTTATCAACCTCGGCCAGAGATCCTTTCTCGACTCCCTACGAGAAAGAAATCCCAGAGCCATACTATCCATTTCTCATCACAATCCAATTCTCATCACAAGTATCCAGTTCTAGTTGTATCGAACGGGATACAACTCCAAGTGTCCGTTACCGTAGGACATGCTATCGATAGATGTTTTCTTCCCTGTAGGGGTGCACCAACTTACCCACCACGCTCGATTAACTCCGGCCGGACACACTTTCCTGGGTCATGCCCGGCCTCGGCCAAACAATACACCGCAACCCGACCTAGGCTTAATAGAGAGGTCAGCACGCCGGACTAAACCTATGCCCCCAGGGGTCATGGGCCATCTCCCCGGGAACTCCTGCACGTTGCGAACACGGCCGGTGAGCAGACCTAGCTACCTCCTTAAAAAAGGCAGGTGCTTACCAGTCCAACCCGGCGCGCGCCGCTCAGTCGCTGACGTCTATTAAGCTTCGGCTGATGTATACGACGCAGAACGCCCATACTATGCCCACGTGATGGTTAGTGCTATCAGGTCAGAGGCCCCTCGGATCAAATATCCAAATCGTAGTGGATTAGGAACACGTGGTAACAAGCAGAGACTCACGAAAGATGTGACCCCATTGCCCCGTCTCGAGGACTTGCGGCAAGGGCTAGGAATGCCCGGCCACGCCTCGTAATTATCTCGCGGGCACCCTCCAGGTCAACACGTCTCCACATCACTCGCAGGTACCCCTTAGGGTCGACCCGCCTCTCCATGTACCAGCTGTAAAGTCCAAGTATCTGTGTGTCCAAACATCAAGGGGAAAACCCAAGGAATCGCCCCCGGTGAATTCCACTCGATGTAATCATCAAGGTGAACGTAAGAGGAACCACCCCCGAGGTTCACACTTGAGGGTTGCACGACAGAGTCGTATCGGAAGTGGTTAAGGCGGAATCACTCTCGATGACCACGACCGAATAACCACACTATAGGGTTAACATCAGAAGTGTTGTAGAGGTCTGACCCTCGGCACTCGATAGGAATCCAGTAGTGTCGAGCAACTAAGGGGAAGTGATGTGCGGTGCCGGGGCCTGGTCTTCGATCCCGTTGATCGATTCTTCGATGATGTAGCAGGGGCAACAAGGACAAGGTGGGGGGTCACTGATGGATCACTAACCAACCTATACTAAGCAGTTTAGGATAAGCATGTAAGGTACAATAGCAGATACAAAAGTAGGCTATGCATCAGAATATGAGCAATTAATAACAGTAGCAAAATCTAATGTAAGCATGAGAGAATGGAATGGGCGATATCGGGATGATCAAAGGGGGGGGGGGGCTTGCCTTGTTGCTCTGGCAAGGAGGGGTCGTCAGTGACGTAGCCGATCACAATGGCATCAACAACGGTCTCTGGGTCTACCGGAGGGAAGAGGGGGAAGAAACAATAAATATAAAGCAAACAAATCATCATAAAGCATAACATGGAAATACGCGGTGTTAGGGCTGAACTGACGCAGTGCTAGACGTTGTAGACGAAGAGGGAAAACATCCGGAGGGGTTTTCCCGACGTCTGATGTTTTCCGGACATAAGGAAAGAGAGGGGATGGTTCCATGTTCAGCATGCTAGGGGCATGTGACAGATGAACGGACCGCGTATTCGTATTTGTTGGATTTTTTTGTGCAACTTTCATATATAAATTAATTTTATCTGACTTACGGTTTAATTACTATGATTTTCCAAAGTTTTAAGCATTTTCTACATTTCTTTTATTTATCTAATTCGTTTAATTACTAAATAGGCAGAATCCTTTTTACACCTACTAGGGGGCTAGCCATGTGTATGACAGTGGGGCTAGGGTCAAAGTCAATAGTTGACCAGTCAGGGTTGACAAGTCAACTGGGTCAAAGCGGGGCGACGTCATTTGCCCATGTGCAAAAAGAGAAATAACTAAACTAATTTAAAACAGAGGGCCACATGTCATAAGCTATTAGGCTAATCTAGCACTAAACTGATACTATCTAAATAGCAGAATTAATCTAGTTTGGGCCGGCACCACACACACTCACACAACACACTCATACACACCACGCTGCATACACACACAGCACCCACACACACACCACGGCCATGGCCTTGGCCATGGCCAATAGCAGCCGCAGCCGGAGGTAGCAGGCTGTAGTAACACCAGCAACCGAGCAGCGGCGGCAACTAGCAGATACAACAGCAATAAGCAGCAGTAGCAAGCAAGAGCAGTAGCAAGAAGTCAACAGCAGCAACAGCGGCAAAGCAGCAGGCAGTGGCCGCGAGCAGCAGCAGCCGCCGGCGCGCACAGGCAAGGGCAGCTGCGGGTGCAACGCACGACGACAGGAGCGGCGGGGTGCGGCCAGGGGACGGCCGGCGCGCGGCCGGTCGCGGCCGGACACGGCTAGGGGGCACGGTGGGGCGCGTACGGGGCTCCGTGGCGCGAGGCACGGGCGCGCATCACAGCCAACGACCGGAGCTTGGCCGGCGGCAAACGGCGTCGGGGAGAAGGGAAGAAAGGGGGAACGGGCGGAGGCTCACCAAGGGGAGGTCGACGGTGAGCTCGAGACAGGTCGAGGGCTTGCCGGAGCGCGGGACGACGGCGAGACAGCGGCGGGGGCCGACGGAGCCGAGGTTGAAGAAGGGGATTGATGCGTCGCCTCGATGCGTCTCTGGTCAGGATCTTCATGGAAGAGATTGAGGACGACGAGGGGAACCAACTGGACGGCCTATCGCGGCGTAGGGAGGGCAACGACCGCAGCTACGATGGCGGCGTGGCCATGGATGCGCGCAACCGAGCTCGGGATCAATTGTGGGAGACGATGGAGAGGGGGAGTGGCTAGGGTTCAGCGGGGTCGTGCGTGACGTTCTTATCCACCAGGAGGACCGCGGGATGCTCGACACGACGACGGCAGCGACCATGGCGGGGGTGGATGCGTGCCACGCCATGGCCTCTGTCTCCTCTCTGTACAGAGGAACAGAAGAAGGGGAAAAGGCCGTGGTGGGCTGGGCCATGTGCACTGTGGTCACATATGGCCCGAAGACACGGTAGGATTTTAGTCTTTTCCTCTTTTTACATTTCTGCTTATTCATTTCACCACTGTTTCACAATTTAATTTAATACCAAATGAGTTTAGTTCAATATGAAACTTGTCACATAAATCAAGCACATTGTTTATAGAAGTCACAAAAACTCTGGGGCCAAAAGGAGTTGTCTAACATTTTTAGCAATTGAAAAGGCCGATCTTAAATGTTGTTGGACCACTAAATAATTTCTAGGGCACTTTGCGAATCCAAAAGAGGTTGGTTCCAACATGACAAGTATTCAGGGATTATTTGCCACACTATAAACATTTTAGCTTACATGTTTGGGAAATTTGAATTTTGGACATTAGTTTGAATTTGAATTTGGATCGCAATTTGGATCAAGCGAGGATTAGCAACAGTAATGTGATGACATGGCATCATCAGCAGAGGATTACTGTAGCTTAATTATCTGGGTGTCACAATGATCTCTAAACTAAAGATATGGAATTCAATATTGTGCATATGATGTCTAAACTAAGCAATGCAAGACACCATATGCATCATATGAGAAATATAAACATTGCAACTTAGAGCATACACCTCCGGTGGGATATATGACTGGTCATCTCAGATCTCGAATCCTCCTCCGAGGAGCTCCCAAGAACCATCGAGATATATGCTTCAACAGTACCATTGCCTGCTCACGAAGACATTGTTTTCACTCCAGATTTTTCCATAACCGCTCAAATGGACGATACACATGAAGAGTAGTTCAATATACAGATTGTCGACAAATGGAATACGTAATGAAAAAAGATGGCATGAGATAATTCACAGAAATGATGCCTGTCTCCATGCCGGTGCATAAGACACAAATATGATAACTGGCGGAAAAACATGGCATTGCATAATTCACATATCTGATATAGAAAGCAATCAGGAGGCATTCACACAAAGCATGTCTAATCTAAGCAGATGGCATGGCAATGCAAGACACCATATGCATGATATGAGCAATATAACCCAGCCAAGTTAGATCATGCACCTCGGGGGATACGATCGTCATCTGTCTCTGAATCCTCCTCTGAGGAGCTATCTGTAACCAGCAAGAAATCTGCGTCGACAGGTAGCACTGACTGCTCACAAGACCTTGTTTTCACTCCAGATTTTCCCATGACCGACTCAAATGGCTGACACACAGGAAGAGTATATGAATGTATAAACATTGTTGACAAATGTAATACATTATGGAAAAAATATGGCACAATACAATTCACATATACGATGACTGGCTAAACAGGATGTCATTGCATGATTCACGTATATGATGCCTGGCTAAAGAAGATGGCATTGCATATTTCCCATATACTCCCTCCGTTCCTAAATATTTGTCTTTTTAGAGATTCCAAATGGACTACCACATACGGATGTATATAGAAATATTTTAGAGTGTAGATTCACTCATTTTGTTCCGTATGTAGTCACTTGTTGAAATCTCTAAAAAGAAAAATATTTAGGAATGGTGGGAGTATGATATAGAAACCAAACAGGTCGCATTCACACACAGCAAATCTAAACTAAGCTGATGACATATAAGATGTATAATACTATAATGTAAGCAATGCAAGGCGCCATATGCATGATATGACCAACATCAGCATGCCAGGTTAGAGCAAACACCTCAGGTGGTAAACAGGCATGGTCGGCTCCTTCTGAATCCCCATCTGAACAGTTATCTTCCTCTGGAATACAATCTGGAAATGCAAGAGGGGGGGGGCACTTCGCCCACCATGGAGCGGCGTCTGCATGACATTATATTCCCACGCAACGTTCTTCTCTTTTTCTCTACATGCTCAGTATGATTGTGTACAATATTTGACATGCATAATAAAAAAATAGTTAGATTTTGTAAGGCCTAAGGGGTGCATGCAAAAATCAAGACTGATGGTAGCAAACGAGTGGATGGATCCAAAACTAATGATAGCGGTGTAGATTATAGCTTCAGCTTTAAAAAGATAGACAATGGATCATCTATTGTTTGTTGCCCACCCAACATGAACCACATAGAAGACCCCAGATGAACCAGATAGTAGACAGATACTATTCGTTGTTGGCTCGATATGAGACCCATGGGCATTTCAAAACTCAAGTTTGAACGATAAAGTAGCAGGTAATAATAACCGATGTATAACGTAAGAAAACACGAAAGACTGCGACCTCTCTTCCGGAACTGTGTAGTCCTCAGGTTCATCCTCTCAGTCGATGATGGTAATGTAGTTGGCGTGGCTGCCGGCAACGGGGAAGATTATCTAAGGTGGCGAAAGAAAGTCTGCAGGGGGGATCTCTGCTGCAGTGAACGCTTCTGTCGATGGTGCACCTCAGGTGGGGTGGATGACGGCACGGCAGGAGCAGGATATAACACAGAGAGTTTTCTTTGACGCCTATCTGAAAATGAAGTAAATCTGTAAGGGCTCCTTAGAATTGGAGGATTCTATAAACGCAGGGATAGGAAAAACACAGGAATAGGATAGGAATGCACGTGCAAAATAGAGCATTTGGAAACATAGGATTTCAGTCAACCTGGGTGTTTGGTTCACATGAATTGGAAGAACACAGAAATGGAGAAACATGGTCAAATTAAAGTCAAACCATGTGAAAATGAAAAAAATAAGAATCTTATTATGCCAGTAATGCAATTAGTTCTGTTCTTCATGCATCTTAATTTGAAAAGGACTTCCAAGTGAATAAAATTCCTATGTTTTTTCTTTGAATGAGACACCAAAGGAAAAAAATCCTCCAGTTTTGCTTTGCTCCACTCCTTCTAACAGATTTGCACGAATAGTAGTTCCATAGCACAGGATCCCTGAGGGATCGACATGAATGCAGAGTAACAAAGTGATGCAACGAGTGTACAACCTCTTTGGTATAGCCTTGTGGACCTCAACATCATTGGGTTGGACGTGGAGGATGGTGATGATGCTGGTGTGACTGTCGGAGGCGGGGAAGAAGATCCGAGGCCTCCGGAAACGGCGCCGAGGGTACTGCTCCACTGTGATGGATGGTTCCGTCGTTGGAACAGCTTCGGTGAGGTGTACGGCGACGAGGCTGAAGCAGGACAAGACAGACAACTTTAATCTGAAGTGGGACCCTAATATCATCTACAATAGATGATGTAAAATACATCACCAAAAAGTGCTATATGTAAAACGCACCAGTCGCGCCACGGCCGCTCCGACAGATGTTGTAAGTACTGTTCACTCTGAAACAGAAGAAAATGAACTTTAAAGTCGAAACTGAATTTTACTGTCGAAACTGATTGAACTAGTAGCAGAGCATTGCCATAGATGTTTAAGGCGTTCGAGCACTAGTAGTAGAGAAGCAGTGATCTAAATCAGCAGACGCTCGAGCAGGGAACGCACTAGCAGAGAGCAAGTCGTGCAGTAGCACCGCGAGCGAGTGCTAAAGTAGCAACTCCTGTAGCTGCCGGAGGTCGTGCAGCAGCAACAGCAGCACAAGCGAGAGCAAGAGCAGAGCAGCAGCATGAATGAAAGCAAGAGCAGTGCAGCAGCGCGACCGACAGCAAGAACAGAGCCGCAGCACGAGCGAGAGCCGAAGCAGCTGCAGCTAGTGCAGTTGTGGAAGTCGCCGCCGAGGAAGCAACGACACGGGGGAGAGATGCCGTGGATGATGTGGCCGGTGACGGCGCCATCGATGGAGACCCTTCATGTCTGCTCGGTATCGAGCACCGGCAGCCCCATGAGATCGAATAAAAGATAAAATGTAGTGTGAGTGCAGAACCTCCTTGGTGGCACCAAGTTGGCCTCGGCTTAATCAGAGGAATTGGTGAGGGTGTTGCGGTTCCGGTGGGGCAGGTCAAAACGGCACTGTGGGGATTGAGGTGGCGCGATAGACGAGGCGAACGTCAGGGCAGCTCCTTGGAGGTGGAGGACGGGGCAGCTGGTCCGGCGAGACGACGAGATCGAAAACGGATCCTCATCCGGTGCAGTGGATGAGGGACGCCGAGATGTTGCGGTGGACGACGTAGTCGGGGAAGAGTCTGCGGCTGGGCGGCGGTCGGGAGGCCGACGGCGGAGCGTGGGATTTCGCGGGTTTTGGCGGCCTCGGTGTACGAATGGGGGTGGCGAATGGGGAGGGGGAGCCAAGCTTAGGGACGCGCTTGTCCGATATGTAGGGTAAGTTACCAGTGTACCCCCACCGGCTTTGACACCGCGACGTGGAGCTTCATTTCCGGCTGAGGGGTAGAAGGGGGATTTCGTATGTCTGGGCCGCGGGACCGATTTCATATGAGGAGGGAGTTCTCGCGCGCGTCGAAATTTCGGGATAACAAGGCGCGGCGCGGGTTGAAGAGGCGGGAGTTTCAAAGCAGGTGAGACAAAAGATACTCGAGCTTGAAAATTTCGGGATGACAAGGTGCGGATTCCTTGTTCGGCAGAACAAACTTAACGTGTAAAAAAAAATTCATACAATACACAAGAGAGTCATGTCCCCTTTTACTATATTGCTATAGATGCCACTGAAAAAACTACAAGAAAATGTAAAAAAAAATCAGGAGAACAAGATTACCTGCACGATTCAAATCAATTCGCACTTCCCTCAACAACAACAAAAAACAAATCAATTCCCACCAAAAGAAAGAGTAATGTCCCTTTTTATATGATTACAAATGCCAGGATCTCGAATTTCAATTTTTTTATCCACGTTATGTTGATTCGAATATATCGTTAGGTGACCTTGCGGTTTATAATTGATGTAGTCGTACATTTTGATCTTCCATCATATATGAACATTTTACTCCACCATGTGAACATATATATTGTCGTCTACCATATGGACTAAATTTGAATCAATTTTCCTTATTTGAATATGATTGTTGTCAAGTTATACAATAATTTAAATATTATCTTGATAACAAAAAACATGCATATAGCAGTAATCATATTTCACTATGAACTACATGTACCATACGCTCTCCAATTCAAATATTTGTATCCATTTTATGTTGAATTCAAATCATAGTACATTATTCGTCTAGGTAGCGAGATGTTCGGGATAATCTAAACCCTGTTTTCATATGTATAATTTTTGGCTGAATTGGGACAAGTTTTGGTATAAGCTTCTTGCAAAACCAGAGATTCTCTCAACAAGCCTCGTGGTTCTGAGAGGGAAAGTGTCACCTTTGTGTGCGAAATGATATATGCTGCCTCCCCCCTGTTTTTCTTTATAGAGGCAACATAGAACTATATGATTGCCCTGTTAAATTTTGGAATTATTTCGGGTTCATTTGGCCTTTTTATACATTAGTTGAGTTTCTGGACTTTTAATGTGCGTAATCTAAATATGAACTGCATGCACATGCTCCGGTGCACCAAAGTTGGTTGAAAAATCACATGCGTGTCCTTGGTTGAATTTCTAGGTCCCATGAAGAAATGAGAATGAAATTCAAACATCTGGGCGTCGTGACTCGGCCGAGAACATCGAGTAACTTAGATTTTAAATTCATGTAAATCCGAAACTCGCCTGGAAATCATGAAACTTGGCATGGTGTCATGTCATGGCACTAACATGTTGTGGTAAAAAAAATTGGGCCGATTTGGAAGCTCGTGGTTCTAAGAGGGAACGTGCCACCTTTGAGTATGAAACGATATACGCTGCCCCCCCCCCCACTTGAGTTTCTTAACAAAGGCAACATAGAACTACATGAGTGCCCTGTTAAATTTTGGAATTATTCCGGGTTCGTTTGTCGTTTTTATACATTAATTGAGTTTATGGTCATTTAATGTGCATAAGTCAAATTTGAACTACAAGCACATGCTCTCGTGCACCAAAGTTGGTTGAAAAATAACATTTGTGTCCTAAGTCCCATGCAAGAAATGAGAATAAAATCCAAACATCTGGGCATCGTGGCTCGGCCGAGAACATTAAGAAACTTGGTTAAAATTCTTGTAAATCCAAAACACGTCTAAAAATCATGAAACTTGGCATGGGTGTCATGTCATGGTACTACCATGCTCTGGTAAAACAATTGGCTGAATAAGAACAGATTTTGGTACAAGCTTCTTGCAAATCGAAGCTTCTCTCAAGAAGTCTCGTGGTTCTGAGAGGGAACGTGCGACCTTTGAGTGCGAAACAATATTCGCTGTCCCCCTTGAGTTTATTTACAAAGGAAACATAGAACTACATGAGTGCCTTGTTAAATTTTGGAATTATTCCGGCTTCGTTTGGCCTTACTTACACATTAATTGAGTTTTTGGTCATTTAATGTGCATAATTCAAATTTGAACTACAAGCACATGCTCCCGTGCACCAAAGTTGGTTGAAAAATCACATTTGTGTCCTCGGGTGAATTTCTAGGTCCCATGCAAAAAATGAGAATAAAATTCAAACATCTGGGCATCGTGGCTCGGTCGAGAACATTGAGAAACTTGGTTTTAAAATCATGAAACTTGGCATGGTGTCATGTCATGGTAGCACCATGCTGTGTAAAAAAAATTGGCCGAATTGGATCAAATTTTGGTATAAGCTTCTTGCAAATCGGAGCTTCTCTCAAGAAGGCTCGTGGTTCTGGGAGGGAACATGTCACCTTTGTGTGCATAATTCAAATTTGAAATACAAGCACATGTTCCAAAGGCACCAAAGTTGGTTGAAAAATCACATGTGTGTCCTTGGGTAAATTTCTAGGTTCCATGCAAGAAATGGGAATGAAATTCAAAATTCTGGGCGTCGTGGCTGGGCTGGAAACATTGAGAAACTTAGTTTTTTAATTCCTGTAAATCCAAAACACGCATGAAAATAATGAAACTTGGCTTGGTGCCATGACATGGCACCAACATGCTGTGGTAATTTTGCAGTCCGATTTGCGAAGGGCACACAATAACAATCAACAAAGTCATTTTGGAACAAGTAATGTCACGTTACAATCGGAAACACAAGTATTATTGAAACCGTGGGCGTTCTATTTACTACCATTTACGTGCCGCCACGCGTCCCCATTTTTTATTAGCTAGGAGGCGTCGTGCAGGGTAGCTATTTGAGTATGAGAGGCTTGCGATCAGACCCCAGCGCGTGCTTATCGGGAGGAGAGCCCTTTGATCTCCATCTGCCGTCCACCTCTCTCCCAAGGTCTCCATTAATGGCGCCCGAGCCTGTGTTTAATGGTGTGGCTAAGTCTCACTCGACTGAGATTTAAGAGAGAGAAAAGAAGATCTGAAAGCACGGATCTTGATGTAAGATCCGACGGAGCTATATAGCATCTACTTTGACTTATAGCAAGACTGATGAATATATAAGGAATATTAATTGTCTTATATAATTATAAAGATAATTAAAAAAGCCACATGCGGCTATGCGCGAAATACACAAGGGCAAAAGAAGAAGGAGGACATGGATCTGACTCGCTGATCTCTACTTTCTTGATACGTTGCTGCAGGCCGCGGGAACTAGTCTCCGCGGCGAGCGGCGATGAGCTCTTTCGTGTCCTCAAGACGCTGCTTGAGAACATCCACGGATTCCTCCACCAGCCTTCAGCGCTCGTTGCGGAGCATGTCATTCTCGTCCATAAGTTTCTTGACGATGACGCCAATCCTCTTCAACAAGGCACTGGTCTCCTCCTGCTGGTCTGCACTTCGGACGATCTTCGCCCTCAACAGGTCGTCCTCGGCCCAGAGCCTCTCATTGCCCTCCCTTAGCTGCCGGATGACGCCGGTAGCCTGTTCAAATGAGGCTTTCATGTCATCCTGCAACCTCGCCCAGCCGGAGATCTGATCCATCTGGCTATGGACGATCGCATGCATGCGCCTGTAACAGTCGTCGCCTGCCCGCGAGAAATTTTCCCAGGCCGCCGCGGCGCGGCGGGACATCTCTGCTGCTTCCGCGGCGCGGCCGGACCAGTCTGCTGCATCGACGGCGCGGCGGGACCTCCGTGCTGCTTCAGCGGCGCGGCGGGACCTCTGTGCTGCTACTTCCGTGCGGCGAGACATGTCGGCTGCTTTCGCAGCGAGGCGGGACATCTCTCGTGCTTCCGCTTCCATACTCGCCTCTCCCTGGTGGCAATCTCTCGACCCAGAACTCACGCTGGCCATGGCAGACGCAAGGGAAGGATGCTGAATGACTTGTTTGTTTTTGTGGATGAGGAGTTGAGGAGGAATGTGCAGTCATCTTGGCATACTAGTATTTATAACCGAGTACTAATACACTCCTAAGTGGGAAGCAGTTTAGGTTGTGATCGGTGTGAACAGGTTTGCAATTCAATATAGCGTGGTACTAATACGCTCCTAAGTGGGAAACCATTTAGGTTGTGATCGGTG
Organism: Aegilops bicornis; assembly: GCA_021605145.1. NCBI lineage: Eukaryota > Viridiplantae > Streptophyta > Magnoliopsida > Poales > Poaceae > Aegilops > Aegilops bicornis. The sequence goes on along the minus strand of CM038669.1, from coordinate 596,525,267 downwards.
TGAACAGGTTTGCAATTCAATATAGCATGGAGTAATTTGGAATGTGACGAGACGCAAGCTCAAAATTTATTGACGGTTCTAGTTTTGAAGTGCGGCACTATTCCCAGATGGCGTTACGTGGGCACGTGTTCTCGGCCGTGGTGTAGCATATGCCATGGTAGTTCTTTTTCTACTACTGCATACGTGCAATAGCTGGCACCGTCGTATACATATCTTACGGTTAATGGGGCGTTTGACAGGAATAGTCGTGTGGCGAGCTATAGGCTAGTCTTTTTTTCAGACGCATTAAACCCATCTCTCGGGACTTCTCGCACGCACCATCGTACCACCCACAAAAACTTGTACTCTGAGTTTAGTACGTTATACAGGAAAAGAAGAGGTGCACGCATGCACTCGTCCTCTCACACACGTGTCTGTTTTTTCTCGAAAAGGAGGATGATGACACCCAGCCTCTGCATCTGGGAGTCACACACGCATCTGTAGCTACGAATTGTAGTGTTCTCAACCATCCGATTGGCTCTATCATGGATGTACCTATATACTAAAACATGTCTAGATACATCTATATTTTGACAAATGGAAGGCATATATTGTGGAACGGAGGGAGTGCTTGTCATCAAAATGGATAAAAAGGGACGTATCTAGAACTAAAATACGTCTACATACATCTCCTTTTATCCATTTTGATGACAAGTTGTACTCCCTCCGTCTAGGTGAGTAAGTCATCTTAGGTTGTGCAACGTGACCAAGAAGAAGGGGAAAACGAGAGAACTTAATGTTTATTTGCTAATTAATAGCATTGCATGCAATGAACTAACCACTGCATGTCATGTTTGGTAGTCTCAAGTCATTAAATGTATGCACACCCCACATCTCTTATTGGTTGGTATGTCAAGAAACAAGAAACGAGGTAGAAGTTAATGCACCATGCCTAAGTGTTTTGGGATCATTTGGTTTTCGTAAGATGACTTACACACCTAGACAGAGGGAGTACTTCTTACCCAAAGGAACTTTATATCCAACAGACACAAAATATCCGTTCGACTGTTGGAAATTACTGATCTGATGTCGAAGTAATTGCTGCATCGCCACCAAAATCCACCATTTATTAAGCTAAAGTAGACTGAGGTAATCCCTATATTAGCATATTACTAAGATAAACAGAAGGCACTATAGAAACATTTAGGACGTGAGCTTGTCAATCTGAATGTGGAGGGACACCAGCTTAGCCTCGGCCAGCAGCTTGGGCGGAACTGTGAAGAAGGTTAGCTCCTGCACGTCGATGTCGCTGGGATCCTTCCTGCTTGTCACCTCCATTTCCACCTTGACGGCATTGGTCATGCCTTTGTGCTCCCCAGGCGGGCCGTTCGCCCACAGCATGGCCACGTAGTGCGGCAGTGGGTACGCCCCCGCTCTGATGCAGACGACCGACACGGCGATAGGCGCACCGATGTCGAGCAGGCCGCCGACCAAGAAAAACACGCAGCCGTCCTCCTCCGCGAATAGCAAGAGCCGTGGCTCCGACAGTGGCACTTGCGGCTAGAGCACCTTGCCGTACTGGATCCTGTCCACGGGCATGGGATGCGCGGTGCTGATCTGGTGGTAGAGCACCGACGGCGGGCCTTCGTAGCCGCAGACGGGCACGGGCATTTGCAGGGTGCGAGCGGACACACGCTCTGGTGATCGGCGAGCTTGTGGTAAGTGACATAGAGCCCACAACCTTCGTGCGGGCACTCCACCCTCACCGACGAAAGGACGGCGGCCACCGCCGTGTGCCACATGTCGAAGCCACCACCGTTCTTGCACTTTTGGCACTGCCGCTGGTTCCCCGGGCGCTCGACGCGGCAGTCCGTGCAGGCCAGGTGCCCTCCCTTGCACTGCAGAAATCAATCGAACATTACATCAATCAAGAAACCTGTACCTTACCCAATCAGCCGAACGGACCACGTGTATTCGAGCCTCATACACTGGAGGCGTCAAGGGGCGGAGGCACAAGGGGCAGTGGAGCACGGTGAGGTCCATCGAGACCTTAGAGAGCTCCATCGTTGGGTCCTATTCGGTCTGCATGATCTCGCCCTCCTCGTGCACAACCATCTCTCGCTTGGGCCGGGGCATTACAAAGCTTTTACCCTCACATATTTTGTACTACTTCAAGGTGCATTAAATCAACACATGCAAGTATCAAAAGGAGAGTCACGACATGCATGCATGCGTTGTAATTAATGCATCGGTAAACGCAAATTATTGAAATATATCGAGTGCAGTGCTTTGATGTGTCGCGTCAACTCATACATCAACGAGAAGTTTGATTATCCTCTCCCTCGCGGACTTAACTGCACCTGCCTTTGGCTGTATGACAGGTTGGCCACCCACCTGTCGGGCCCACCTGTCATACACGCAAAGGGAGGAGCGTCCCTCCCTTGCCCATGAGCGTGGTGGCTGGCAAGACTAGGAGAAGCTTTCGCTACACGCTCTCCCTCCCGCACGTGGTAGACATGGAGAAGTTCAATCGGTGTCAGTTGGCCAGAAGCGTACTGTAGTACTCCTCCAGTGCAGTACTACTCCATCGTTGTTCGACTTCCCAAAGAGGCGAAGAGCCAAGCGCAGCTCGGACGCTCATGTGGCAGTTTCATGTGAAGAGTAGTCTAGGATAGCGTGTACTGTGCCTGTAAGATTAAAATCATTGGGGTCGACTCCATGCTATGTGGCCGTCTTGAAGTTTAAAAAAAAATTAAAATAGTCTTCTGGCCCTACCTGTCACCCTGGTGATTGTAGTTTGCATGCTCATTTGGTCAAGACAAAAATATATATTTTAATTTGTGGTGGGTAAATGTTAGAGGTTGCAGCAAATATATTGTACACTGCGGGTCTTTCAGCCAAGTTTAGAGGCAAGCATGTGGGGCCAGTGCTATGATGTGTTGCGTCAACTTGTACAACAAGGAGAAGCTTGATTTTACTACTACACGCCTTCTCCCTCGCCCATGCGCGCGGTTGCTCGCAAACGAGGACATACTTTTGCTTAGTACTTCTACAACAAGCTATCCCTCCCGCTCTCGGTGGATGGACATGCAGCAGTGGATTCAACACTGGAGAAGCAGTAATAGTAACATCATTGGTCGTCTTCTCGAAGAGGCGAAGAGCCAAGCGCAACCCGAACGTGGCAGTTGTGAACATTGGAGCACGCATATAGCCAGGGTCTTGCATGAGACAAAATTGCTATGTGAGCCCACTATCGTACTAGTATGTACAACTACTTGCTAGTATAGCCCTGTAAACCAGAAAGGAGTATTTGCCCTTCTAGAGATTTTCACAAGTGACTAGACTACACCGAGACGGAGTACATATGGAGCAAAATGAGTGAATCTACATCGTAAATAAATACGTAGTTCTATCATTTTCCTCTCCGAGGTGCACAATATGGAGTATACTGACTAGTCTCTTTTTGACACGCATTTACGTTTTTTTGACAAAGTACAGACGCAAGCGCCCATATACACGCGCATAACTCACCCTTATGAATGCACACACGCACGACTCTATCATCTTGAAATTTACGAAGTCACCATAGGCACCTCGTCGTCGACGAGAAAGGGAGAGGGTAGCGGTTCCCGAGACGTTGAACGGTCAATGATGCATCCTCAATTACATGCAGAGGGAATTAATTGGAGAAGCAGAATAGAGCCAGCACGATGTGAATGCAACGATGTGAATGGTCAATGATGCATCCTCAATTACATGCAGAGGGGGTCACTGGTTTTAGGTCACCTCCCTTTTAAGTTCGTGACTTATTTGAAACCAAACAGGCCCTAAAGGGGCCCCACCACTCCAATCCATCTAATCCCAAGTCTCTGCGCAACACTGCCCACTCCAATCCAAGACCAAGTGACCAGAAGCCACAAGCACCTATGGAGGCGATGGACGCGAGCGGCAGTCGGCTGTGCCAAATCATCCAAGGCGCCAGCCTGTGGCCCCGCACCGTGCTGCGTTTCCAGACGGTGCTGGCGACCACCGGCGTTGTAGCCCTCGCCGATGCCGGGTTCACTTCTCGCATGGAAGACATGATGGTCAACTCCATCCGCAAGTTCATCACCGTCAAGAAGCGCGGGAACGACCTTGCCGTACTGCTCCAGCCCGCGCGCCCAGGCTCCTCATTGCCTGCCACCCTCATCGGCCTCCATGGTGACGAACTCTTTCAAGCCCTAGTGGCCATGCAGGTGCCAGAGGTCGCGACGAAGAATGTGCACCTCGAGGCCGCGCTCGCGGTGTAGCGCCTCGCCATGCAAGAAACCGTCGACCTGCACATCCACGTCTACGAGGAAATCGTCTACATTGGCCACTACAAGGCAAGCGAGGACAGAAAGACGTTGACCTTCTTCCAGCGGCTGGAATCTTTGGACGCCATTGTTCAGAAGCACGTCGACCTGGCCACGAAAGCCGCTGCTACTTAGGCGCCGTTCGGTGGGCGGCGCCACAGTCGAGGAGGTGGGCGTCGTCGATGGATGCATCTCTTCTTCTTGCCTCCTGTAACCAACCTTTGCATCGCCTCGTGGCCTTAATGTTTTATTAGTATAGTACTCCTCCGTTCCCAAATATAATTCTTTCTTAAGATTCCAGCGAGTGACTACTACATACAGAGCAAAATGAGTGAATCTACACTCTAAACTATGTCTACATACATCTATATGCTGTATTCCATTTGAAATAGTATCTAAAAAGGCTTATATTTAGGAACGGAGGGAGTATATGGCATTTTTATTCCAGTCGTAACGTTTTCACTGTGAGGTGGGGCCGCAGTTGAGCAAACCCACCTTGCCCACCGAGCGTCGGCCGAATTTAGAATTAGAAGAGAGAAACGAGGGAGGAGAGCTAGCTGTAGCACAGATGCTGTTGTCAGATGGGACTCGTGTTGATAGAATAGGAGTACTGAGCACTCGTGCCTCTTTTTTTGTGAGGAAAAAATTAGTCGTGTGTCTAGTACCACTAGTTGGGTGCGTGCGACCTATAGCTGTCATCACTTTAGGTCTCCTTTTCAAACCGCAGCTACACTTCACAGTACATATTTTTTCACGCATTTATCCTCCTATATGTACTCCTAGGTTATTTCCACGTGCTCCCATTCGTCGACATGTGGGACATAGAGCATCTGGGTCATAGTGCATGCACGACTCGGAGCATATGCCGGGGAACTTTACATTTCAGACCTCACGACTTACATGCAAACCCCCATAGAATAATAAATAAATGAATGAATTACAACATGAAACCGAATTATTGTCATAAAACCGGAGCACGTTCATTAAATTTTGGACATAACACGTTTATAAAAAATGACCGGACCTAAACCAGTCTAAGGGCCTCTTTGATTTTTCCCGCAAAAAAGGGCCTCTTTGATTAAATGAGGATACTAAAAACACAGGAATGGGGAAAGTATGATGGCGATGAACCGAGACGAGGAGAACTCTAACTCAGTTAGATGTCAGAGTTAGATTCTAACCCTGAACTAACTCTAAACCAAAGAGGTGTATGGATGGTAGGGTTACATTGATAATAAATGATCTTTCTCAATCATTGACTACTTTGGACCCTATTTCCTGCCGGATTTGGTATGGCCGTCTCTTCTGTGTTGTCCTCCCGCTCACAATTGACATAAACGAACCATCTTTACAAATCAAGCATGCAAAACATGATAGTTTTAACTTTGTCCATAAAAATGAGATATCTCACTTAAACATACAAGTCGTCAATCAAGCTTAACAAAAAAATACCCCATGAAACAAACCATGAGCTAACTCATCACGGAAGTCATTCACGATAGGGAGGGAGCCCGGAGCCCCTCACGCACCGAGGGAGGAGCTCGCCATCGTCACTCTGGAGGAAGGCTCTGTAGAGCCCAAGCCCCGGGAACCCCTCCGACACCGGCCCTTGCGAGTTGAGGTCCACACCGGCATGGGTAGCAGGGCCGCTTGCCGCCGACTGGTAACTTAGGGGCTGTTTGGTTCCTAGACACACCTTGCCACACTTTTCCACACCTAACCTTAGGCAAGTTTGACCAAGTTAGGTAGGTGTTTGGTTCTAGCCACACCTAAGGCAAGGATTTTTCTGACGATGAGCCCCACATGTCATAGTCACAAAAAGTGTGGAAAGATTCCCTTAGGCAAGCCAAAGTGTGGCTAACAATTTGAGCAACTCAACTAAGGCAAGTGTGGCAAAAATCATGTGGCAATATATGGCGAAGATAGTCACAATCCAAACAACCCCGTAATCTTTGGGCCGCTAGAAATAATGCAAGCTTGTAACTAAAATACCTAGAAAGGTGAACTGAATCTTTGGGCCTCTAGAAATAATGCAAGCCTAAAACTGAAATACCTAGAAAGGTGAACTGAATCTTTGGGCCTCTAGAAATAATGCAAGCCTGAAACTGAAATACCTAGAAAGGTGAACTGAATCTTTGGGCCTCTAGAAATATTTATTACATCCTCAAGCAGCAACAGACAATTCCATACGTGCACCACAAATCTATACCAAGTTTCTTCATGATCTACTTTTCCAAATCAGAATTAGCGCTAGAGCGAGCAAGATCAATGATATGGCTGTGAGAAAGAGTATGAACGAACAAACTCACCCCTCTTGCAACCTCCCTGGTAGATGCGCCGCCGCCGCGCATGACAGAGGGAGAAAAATGATCGGTGAAGGGGGAGCGGGGCGACCTTCAAAGGCCGGAGGTAGAGGGCGGCCGGAGTAGGGCGGCGGAGGCCGGAAGGAGAGGGCGGCCGGAGGAGAGAGAGGGCGAGCGGTGCTTGGGCGGGCGGCCCTATGGGGAACAGAGAGGAGTCGTGCAAGAGGGAGGGGGGAGAGATCTGGTGCGGGCAGGGGAGATTTTTTTAGTTCTCTTTTAGTGGGCCCGAGGATAACTAACCCAATTAGAACCTCTCCACCGGGCTAGTTTCTTAGCTGGGTTAGAGAAAACTAGCTCAAACTAACCCCTCTTGTTTCGATAATTTGAGGCTATTTCAACCCAAACTAGATCTAACTCGGGGATCCGCATAAAGAGGAGTGTTCTTGTACATGCTATAGTGTGGACCGTAGCACATTGTTTTTTATGGCCATATCACCACATTGTTTTCTACTGCTGGTTCACTGGGCTACCGTGGTTCGCGCTGCTGGTTCACTGGGCTGCCGTGGTTCACACTGCTAGTTCATTGGGCTGCCGTGGTTCACACCACTACAAATAAATACACTTCCGTGATGATACGTGTTTGTCACAGTAGGTCGCGTTTTTTGTCATGCATGTACATCCATGACGATTTTATGACAGAATCAAGATAGTCATACCTGTCTTTGTCGTAGAAGTGTTCCATGACATTACCAAAATTATCATCACGGAAGTGTCCACTTCCATGACGATAAATCGCGCGTCCGTAAGTGCTTTTCGTCAAGGGTGACCGACACGTGGCATCCACCATAACGGAACGCCGTTAATCTATCGGGTCAGGTTTTGGATCCGATAACCCGTTAACAGCCCTGACCAATGGGGATTTTCCACGTGTAAAATCATCATTGGCTGGAGGAAACACGTGTCGGCTCATCGTTTGGACAGATGTCATCCACTCATTGGACAGAAGGCGCCTATGATACGTCGACACGTGGCACGGCCCAACAGAGGCCCATTCCTGTGAAAAGGCCGGCCAGTTTGACTTGGTCAAAAGGTGGCAGGCCGGCCCATGGAAAGCCTGCTAACGGCATGTTCGCATATAGCCCATTTACAGCCCGCTAATCCAAGGCCCGTTACGCCCTATCTGAATTGGGCCCAGTAGCGTCATCTGGGCCATCCAATATGATTCCAGCCCGTTTTCACTTCTGGCCCATGTATGGCCCATGACGTCTTTCGGCCCATATGAGGCCCTTTGTAACTCTTGGCCCATTAACGACCCGTGGTGAAACTGGCCCACAATGAATAGTGCATCACTTTATACCCATTAACGGCCCGTGGTGAAACTGGCCCGTAGTGAACAGTGTATCACTTTATACCCATTAACGGCCCATTATTCCATTGGGCCATTTCTAGCCCATGTTATCTTACGGCCTTCTCAGGGCCCATTTATTCTTGGGCTCATTTCCCGCATTCGGTTACTTACGGCCCATTACTGTCATTTTCTACTTGTGGGCCAAATTCAACCCGTTGTTACAGCCGGCCTGTTTGTGGCCCGTTTATACGTTGGGCCGTTTTCATAGCGTCATCAAATACGGCCTATTAACGATGGCCCGTTATGGTCGGCCCATGAACGGACGATTCCAACTCTAGCCCGTTTACGGCCATAATGCCGTCTGTTATTGGCCCATGTTTGGCCGATTGATAGGCCGGCCCATATAAGGCCCATTGATGATACGACCCGTAGAAAGCCCATCGTGTCTATGGCCCATTGAAGGCCCATTGTTTCTACGGCCCGTAGAAGGACCATTGTTTCTACGACCAGTAGGAGGCCCAGTGCCACTACAGTAAATATGTAGCCCATGGTTATTGTGACCTAGTTTTAAAAAATAGGTTATTGCGGCCACTAGCAAACCGCGGAAACAAAACTGCACTGACTACAAGCAAACAAATAAACAAGACAACAAGGAAATAAATAAGCAAGCAACTTATGCTAGGCTATCACGGCTATTACACATATTACATCCACTCGGCATCAAAGTTCTCCACTAGTGCAAATATAGGGAACAAAGCAGCATATAAACGCCGCAGCAAAACAAGTCCAAAACTGAAACCACTTCAGAAGAGCTCAAGAAACAATATCATGCGTACCCATAATGCTGGCAAGACGCTTAGGAAGCTTATTAACTTTCTCTTGTTTGGCGCTTAAATTCTCTAGCGCTTGCTGTTGCACAAGAAAGTACGCATCTGAATTCTGCAGGGACTTCCTCAGTCCTTCGGCTTCTTGCCGCAGCATAGCTGACTGATGCCTTTCAGCTTCTAGCTGAGACTGAAGAAGATGAAGTGATTCAGGCAGCAAGTTCGAAGAGCTTGTGCCAGCAGTACTGGCCAGTACCTCGAACACTACATCAACGCAGGACTGTGGGGTTTTCTCACTATCTACAAGATCGTTTTTATCTCCTTTCTTGGAGACCAACAGGGTTGTCTCACTATCTTGAACCTTATCTGCATTACATTCTCTACCATTGCATGGTGGGGTGCTCTTCTCTAATATTCTGTTTGCATACTACAAGAGAAACAAGCAGACACATCACAGGTTTAGCTTGTAGTATACGAAACTCATTTTGGTAAATGCTACGTCTTGAGCTAGCGGTAGTTTTCCCCGAAGAGGAGAGGGTGATGCAACAAGTGTAGCGTAAGTATTTCCCTCAGTTTTGAGAACCAAGGTATCAATCCAGTAGGAGGCTCCTCAAAAGTCCCACACACCTACACAAACAAACTGAGAACTCGCAACCAACGCAATAAAGGGGTTGCAATCCCTTCACGACCACTTGCGAAAGTGAGATCTGATAGAGATAGTATGATAAGATAAATATATTTTTGGTATTTTATAATATAGATGCAAAAAGTAATGATGCAAATAAAAGTAGATTGAAAGAAAATATGATAAGAGATAGACCCGGGGGCCATAGGTTTCACTAGAGGCTTCTCTCAGAATAGCATAAGTATTACGGTGGATGAACAAATTACTGTCGAGCAATTGATAGAAAAGCACATAGTTATGAGATTATCTAGGCATGATCATGTATATAGGCATCATGTCCATAACAAGTAGACCGACTCCTGCCTGCATCTACTACTATTACTCCACACATCGACCGACTCCTGCCTGCATCTAGAGTATTAAGTTCATAAGAACAGAATAACGCATTAAGCAAGATGACATGATGTAGAGGGATAAACTCATGCAATATGATATAAACCCCATCTTGTTATCCTCGATGGCAACAATACAATACGTGCCTTGCAACCCTTTACATCCTTTGGTAAGAACACCGCAAGATTGAACCCAAAGCTAAGCACTTCTCCCATGGCAAGAAAGATCAATCTAGTAGGCCAGACCAAACTGATAATTCGAAGAGACTTGCAAAGATAACTCAACCATACATAAAAAAATTTCAGAGAAGATTCAACTATTATCCATAGATAAATCTGATCATAAACCCACAATTCATCGGATCTCGACAAAAACACCGCAAAAAGAGATTACATCGAATAGATCACCACAAGAGAGGGGAGAATAAGCCATCTAGCTAATAACTATGGACCCGTAGGTCTGTGGTAAACTACTCACAACCCCTCGGAGGGGCAAGGATGTTGATGTAGAAGCCCTCCATGGTTGATTCCCCCTCTGGCAGAGTGCCGGCGAAGGCTCCAAGATGGGATCTCGCGGATACAGAAGGTTACGGCAGTGGAAATTGTGTTTCGTGGTGCTCCTGGATGTTTTCAGGGTACGTAGGTATATATAGGAGGAAGAAATGCGTCGGTGGGCCTTGAGCCCTCGAGAGGCGGTAGCGCCCTACGAGGGGCCCTATCTCGTGGGGTCCTCGGGAGCTTCTTGACTTGCACTCCAAGCTCTCCGGATCACGTTCATTCCAAAAATCACGCTCCGAAGGTTTCATTCCGTTTTGACTCCGTTTGATATTCCTTTTCTTCGAAATACTGAAATAGGCAAAAAACAACAATATGGGCTGGGCCTCCGGTTAGTAGGTTAGTCCCGAAAATGATATAAATGTATAAAATAAAGCCCATAAACATCCAAAAGAGGTTATATAATAGCATAGAACAATCAACAATTATAGATACGTTGGAGACGTATCAAGCTTCCCCAAGCTTAATTCCTGCTCGTCCTCGAGTAGGTAAATGATAAAAAGAAAATTTTGATGTGGAATGCTACCTAGCATAATTCTCAATGTAATTTTTCTTTATTGTAGCATGAATGTTCAGATCCAAATGATTCAAAATAAAAGCTTATAAAACATAAAAATAATAATGCTTCAAAGCATACTAACAAATAATCATGTCCTATCAAAATAGCATAGCCAAAGAAAGCTTATCCCTACAAAATCATATAGTTAGGCCATGCTTCATTTTCATTACACAAAATACTCCCATCATGCACAACCCCGATGACGAGCCGAGCAATTGGTTCATTGTTTTTAACGCGCTTCAGCTTTTTCAACTCTTACGCAATACATGAGCGCAAGCCATGGACATAGCACTATGGTGGTATATGGTGGTTGTGAGGACAAAAAGGGAGAAGATAGTCTCACATCAACTAGGCATATTAACGGGCTGTATGGAGATGCGCATTAATAGATATCAATGTGAGTGAGTAGGGACTGCCATGCTACGGATGCACTAGGGCTATAAATATATGAAAGCTCAACAAAAGAAACTAAGTGGGTGTGCATCCAACTTGCTTGCTCACGAAGACCTAGGGCACTTTGAGGAAGCCCATCATTGGAATATACAAGCCAAGTTCTATAATGAAAAATTCCCACTAGTATATGAAAGTGACAACATATGAGACTCTCTATCATGAAGATCATGGTGGTATTTTGAAGCACAAGTGTGGAAAAAGAGATAGTACCAATTGTCCCTTCTCTCTTTTTCTCTCATTTTTTTCTTTTTCTTTTTCTTTCTCTTTTTTTTCTTCTTTTTTTCTTTCTTTTTTCTTTTTCTATTTTTGGTGGGCTTCTTTGGCCTCTTTTATTTTTATAAAGTCCGAAGCCTCATCCCGACTTGTGGGGGAATCATAGTCTTCATCATCCTTTCCTCACTAGGACAATGCTCTAATAATGAAAATCATCACACTTATATGGATTTACAACTCAAGAATTACAACTCAAAGCTAGAACAAGATATGACTCTATATGAATGCCTCCGTGATGTATCGGATATGCAATGAATCAAGAGTGACATGTATGAAGATTATGAAGGTGGCTTTGCCACAAATACAATGTCAACTACATGATCATGCACTAGAGCAATATGACACTGATGGAACGTGTCATAATAAACGGAACGGTTGAAAGTTGCATGGCAATATATCTCGGAATGACTATGGAAATGCCATAATAGGTAGGTATGGTGGCTGTTTTGAGGAAGGTAAATAAAGGGTTCAATACCGGCGAGAGTTGCTCGGTAATAATAAAGGCTAGCAAAGTAAAAGGATAAGTGTGCATATGTCCATGGACTCGCATTAGTCAAAAAAGAACTCATATACTTATTGCAAAAGTCTACTTCGCCCTCGAAGCAAAGTACTACTACGCATGCCCCAAGAGGGATAGATTGGTAGGAAAAATTCCATCGCCGTCTCCCCGATCGCCACTCATAAGGAAGACACTCAAAAGAGCACCTCATGCAATAAATTTGTCACACAATTTTTACCATACGTGCATGCTACGGGACGTGCCAACTTCAACGAAAGTATTTATCAATTTCATAATTACCCACTAGCATGACCCTAACATTACTACCTTTATATCTCAAAACAATTATCAAGCATCAAGTTGATCATAGCATCCAATTCTTTCTATGATAGTTTTTATTATACCCAACTTGGATGCTCATCATTCTAGGACCAATTTTGTAACCATAGAAAATACCATGCTGTTCTAAGAGACTCCCAAAATAATATAAGTGAATCATGAGAAACTAGCAATTTCTATAAAATCAATCCACCACCGTGCTCTAAAAGATATACGTGAAGCATTAGAGCAAAAACTATCAAGCACAAAAGATATAAGTGAAGCACATAGAGTATTCTAGCAAATTCTAATCAAATAGGCTTCTCCCAAAAGGTGTGTACAGCAAGGATGATTGTGGTAAACTAAAAAGAAAAGACTAATATAATACACGACTCTCCAAGCAAAACACATATCATGTGGCGAATAAAAATATAGCTCCAAGTAAAGTTACCAATGAATGAAGACGAAAGAGGGGATGCCTTCCCGGGGCATCCCCAAGATTAGGCTTTTGGCTATTCTTGAATATCTTGGGGTGACTTGGGCATCCCCAAGCTTAGGCTCTTGCCACCCTTTATTCCATAGTCCATAAAAGCTTTACCCAAAACTTGAAAACTTCACAACACAAAACTCAACAGGAAATCTTATAAGCTCTGTTAGTGAAAGAAAACAAAACCACCACATAATGTACTGCAATGAACTCATTCTTTATTTATTTTGGTGTTAAACCTACTGTATTCCACCTTCCTTATGGTTTATAAACTAATTTACTAGCCATAGATGCATTGAAATAAGCAAACAACACACTAAAAACAGAATCTGTCAAAAACAGAATAGTCTGTAGCAATATGTAACTAACGCAAACTTCTGGAACTTTAAATATCCTACCAAAATAGGACGTACTGGAAAATTTGTTTATTGATCAGCAGCAAAAAGAATCAATGCAAAAGCACGTTTCTGTTATTTATTGAATTTGTTCTCGTGAGCGCCAAGTTTCTGTTTTTCAGCAGAGTCAAATCATCTATCATCATAGTTTATCCTATAGGTTCTACTTGGCACAAACACTAAATAAAACATGAAAACAAATCTAAACATAAAGTAGAAACAAAATTTATTACTAAACAGGAACAAAAACAAAAAACATAAAGAAAATTGGGTTGCCTCCCAACTAGCGCTATCGTTTAACGCCCCTAGCTAGGCATAAAAGCGAAGATAGATTTAAGTAGTGCCATCTTTGGCACTAAATTCATAAGTAGCACGCATGATAGATTTATAAGGTAATTTGACTTTCTTTCTTGGAAATTGCTTCATGCCTTTCTTTAAGGGAAATTGGAATCTAATGTTCCCTTCCTTCATATCAATAATCGCACCGGTGTTCTAAGGAAAGGTCTACCAAGAATAATAGGGCAATAAAGATTGCAATCTATATCAAGAACGATAAAATCTACGGGCACCAAATTTCTATTTGCAACAATAAGAACATCATTGATCCTTCCCATAGACTTTTTAATGGTGGAATCCGCAAAGTGCAAATTTAAAGAGCAATCTTCAAGATCATGGAAATCTAGAATATCACACAAAGTTTTCGGAATCGTGGAAATACTAGCACCCAAATCACACAAAGCAAAACACTCATAATATTTAATTCTAATTTTTATAGTAGGTTCCCACTCATCATAAGTTTTCTAGGTATAGAAACTTCCAAATTAAGTTTTTCATCATAAGATTGCATCAAGGCATCAACAATATGTTTGGTAAAAGCTTTGTTTTGACTATAAGCATGAGGAGAATTAACAACGGATTGCAACAAGGAAATACAACCTTTTAAAGAGCAATTATCATAATCTAATTCCTTGAAATCCGAGATAGTAGGTTCAACATTATTAGACGTTGACGATTCTCCACTCTCACTTTAACCAAATTTAGCATTAAGATCTAAAGACTCCGAATTCTTGGGGCGCCTTCTAGGCAAAGTTGATTCATCATCAGTCCCATAATAATCAAAATTCATATTGCAAAACATAGATCTAATAGGATACGCATCAATAACTTTAAGATCCTCATCATTATTTTCACGGAAACTAGAAGAACACGCATTTATAAAGCTATCTTTCTTAGCACGCAATCTAACGGTTCTTTCCTTGCACTCGTCAATGGAAATTCTCATTACTTTGAGAGACTCATTGATATCATGCTTAGGAGGAGAAGGTCTAAGTTTAAGAGAATCAACATCAAGCGAAAGTCTATCAACGTTCCTAGCCAAATCATCAACTTTGAGCAATTTTTCTTCAAGCAAAGCATTAAAATTCTTTTGAGAAATCATAAATTCTTTCACACTATTCTCAAAATCAAAGGGAATCTTATTAAAATTACCATAAGAATTATTGTAGGAATTTCCATAATTATTAGAGGAATTACTAGGGAACGGTCTAGCATTAAAATTTCCTCTATAAGCATTGTTTCCAAAACTATTCCTACCAACAAAATTCACATCCATAGATTCATTATTATTCTCAATCAAGGAAGACAAAGGCATATCATTAGGATCAACAGGAGTATTTTTAGTAACAAACATCTTCATAAGTTCATCCATCTTTCCACTCAAAACATTGATTTCTTCTATGGCATGCACTTTTTTACTAGAAGATCTTTCGGTGTGCCATTGAGAATAATTAGCCATAATATTATCAAGAAGTTTTGTAGCATATCCTAACGTGATTTCCATAAAGGTGCCTCCGCAGCCTAATCTAAAAAGATTTCTAGAAGCAAAGTTCAAACCGGCATAATTTTTTGTATGATCATCCATAAATTCAAACCATGAGTAGGGCAATTCTGAAGCATCAATTTCATTCTTTCCCAAGATTGGGCAACATGCTCATGATCAAGTTGTTTAAAATTCATAATATCGTTCCTAAGAGTGATGATCTTAGCGGGAGGAAAATATTTAGAGATAAAAGCATCTTTGCACTTGTTCCAAGAATCAATACTATTTTTAGGCAAACACAAAAACCAAACTTTAGCACGATCTCTAAGTGAAAACGGAAATAACTTCAATTTGACAATATTGTTATCCGTATCTTTCTTCTTTTGCATATCACACAAATTAACAAAATTGTTTAGATGAGTAGCGGCATCTTCACTAGAAAGGCTGGCGAATTGATCTTTCATAACAAGATTCAGCAAAGCAGCATTAATTTCACAAGACTCAACATCATTAAGAGGAGCAATCGGAGTACTAAGGAAATCATTATTATTGGTATTCTAGAAATCACACAATTTGGTATTATCTTGCGCCATGGCAACAAGTAATCCAACACACAAGCAGATAGAAAAACGGCTAACAAAAAAGAGAGGAGGAGATTGGGAAAGAGAGGGCGAATAAAACAACAAAGGTGAAGTGGGGGAGAGGAAAACGAGAGGCAAATGACAAATAATGTAAATGCGAGGGAGATGGGTTTGTGATGGGTACTTGGTATGGCCTATTAACGACGGCCCGTTACTGTCATTTTCTGCTTGTGGGCCAAATTCAACCTATTGTTACAGTCGGCCCGTTTGTGGCCCGTTAATACGTTGGGCCGTTTTCATAGCGTCATCAAATATGGCCTATTAACGACGGCCCGTTATGGTCGGCCCATGAACGGACGATTCCAACTCTAGCCCGTTTACGGCCATAATGCGGTTTGTTATTGGCCCATGTTTGGCCGATCGATAGGCCGGCTCATATAAGGCCCATTGATGATACGACCCGTAGAAAGCCCATTGTGTCTACGGCCGGTAGAAGGCCCATTGTTTCTACGGCCCATAGAAGGCCCATTGTTTCTAGGGCCAGTAGGAGGCCCAGTGCCACTACAGTAAATATGTAGCCCATGGTTATTGTGGCCTAGTTTTAAAAAATAGGTTATTGCGGCCACTAGCAAACCGCGGAAACAGAACTGCACTGACTACAAGCAAACAAATAAACAAGAAAACAAGGAAATAAATAAGCAAGCAACTTATGCTAGGATATCACGGCTATTACACATATTACATCCACTGGTCATCAAAGTTCTCCACCAGTGCAAATATAGGGAACAAAGCAGCATATAAACGCCGCAGCAAAACAAGTCCAAAACTTAAACCACTTCAGAAGAGCTCAAGAAACAATATCCTGGGTACCCATAATGCTGGCAAGATGCTTAGCAAGCTTATTAACTTTCTCTTGTTTAGCGCTTAAATCCTCTAGCGCTTGCTGTTGCACCAGAAAGTACGCATCTTAATTCTGCAGGGACTTCCTCAGTCCTTCGGCTTCTTGCCTTAGCATAGCTGACTGATGCCTTTCAGCTTGTAGCTAAGACTGAAGAAGCCGAAGTGATTCAGGCAGCGAGTTCGAAGAGCTTGTGCCAGCGGTACTGGCCAGTAACTCGAACACTACATCAATGCAGGACTGTGGGGTTTTCTCACTGTCTACAAGATCGTTTTTATCACCTTTCTTGGAGACCAACAGGGTTGTCTCACTATCTTGAACCTTATTTGCATTACATTCTCTACCATTGCATAGTGGGGTTGCTCTTCTCCAATATTCTGCTTGCATATTACAAGAGAAACAAGCAGACACATCACATGTTTAGCTTGTAGTATACGAAACTCATTTTGGTAAATGCTACGTCTTGAGCTAGTGTTGGTTTTCGCCGAAGAGGACAGGGTGATGCAGCAAGTGTAGCGGAAGTATTTCCCTCAGTTTTGAGAATTATCAATCTAGTAGGAGGCTCCTCAAAAGTCCCATGCACCTACACAAACAAACTGAGAACTCGCAACCAACGCAATAAAGGGGTTGTCAATCCCTTCATGGCCACTTGCGAAAGTGAGATATGATAGAGATAGTATGATAAGACAAATATATTTTGCTATTTTATAATATAGATCCAAAAAGTAAAGATGCAAATAAAAGTAGATTGAAAGCAAATATGATAAGAGATAGACCCAGGGGCCATAGGTTTCACTAGAGGCTTCTCTCAAAATAGCATAAGTATTACGGTGGGTGACCAAATTACTCTCGAGCAATTGATAGAAAATGGCATAGTTAAGAGATTATCTAGGCATGATCATGTATATAGGCATCACGTCCATAACAAGTAGACCGACTCCTGCCTGCATCTACTACTATTACTCCACACATCGACCGACTCCTGCCTACATCTAGAGTATTAAGTTCATAAGAACAGAGTAACGCATTAACCAGGATGACATGATGTAGAGGGATAAACTCATGCAATATGATATAAACCCCATCTTGTTATCCTCGATGGCAACAATACAATACGTGTGTTGCAACCCTTTCTGTCACTGGGTAAGAACACCGCAAGATTGAACCCAAAGCTAAGCAATTCTCCCATGGCAAGAAAGATCAATCTAGTAGGCCAAACCAAACTGATAATTCGAAGAGACTTGCAAAGATAACTCAATCATACATAAAAGAATTCAGAGAAGATTCAATTATTATCCATAGATAAATCTGATCATAAACCCACAATTCATCGGATCTCGATAAACACACCGCAAAAAGAGATTACATCGAATAGATCTCCACAAGAGTGGGGGAGAATATTGTATTGAGATCCAAAAAGAGAGAAGAAGCCATCTAGCTAATAACTATGGACCCGTAGGTCTGTGGTAAACTACTCACAACTCATCGGAGGGGCAAGGATGTTGATGTAGAAGCCCTCCGTGGTCGATTCCCCTCCCAGAAAGTGCCGTGAAGGCTCCAAGATGGGATCTCGCGGATACAGAAGGTTACGGCGGAGGAAATTGTGTTTCCTGGTGCTCCTGGATTTTTTCGAGGTACGTAGGTATATATAGGAGGAAGAAGCACGTCGATGCACGCCCTAGGAGCCCACGAGACAGGGGGCGCACCCTACAGGGGGCGCGGCCCCCTATCTCGTGGGGTCCTCGGGAGCTTCTTGACTTGCAATCCAAGCTCTCCGGATCATGTTCGTTCCAAAAATCACGCTCCCGAAGGTTTCATTCCGTTTGGACTCCGTTTGATATTCCTTTTCTTGAAATCTTGAAATAGGCAAAAAACAGCAATATGGGCTGGGCCTCCGGTTAGTAGGTTAGTCCCAAAAATGATATAAATGTATAAAATAAAGCCCATAAACATCCAAAAGAGGTAATATAATAGCATGGAACAATAAAAAATTATAGATACGTTGGAGACGTATCTGTAAACCGGTTCAGTAGTAAGGTGGACAGGATAACAACATGAAACAAACATATATCTATGTACTATGGTCACTGTATTGTCCATATCATGCTAGTTTATGTTGCCTAATCAAGATAGACACATAGTTCAACTCATATATTTTTAAGACACAGCAGCATAGATAGAATATAAGCGTGAGAAACTACACAGCATTGGCAGCACTTGTAATGTGCATCACATGAGAACATAACTGTTTATACAACTTAAACTGAAATCAACATAGAGCAAGAAGTTAGAACAACAATCCAGTTAAAGAAATATGTTTAAAACATACTTGTTGCGCCATTGGAGTTTCAATTGGATCCTTCAAATTCGAAAGTAGTTGGTATGAGTAAATACAGTGATGCAATAGCAAAGGAGTATGGACCATAGCTACAGAATCTGACCTAAGAACAATTGCTCTTCTGCTTTAAACGTGGAGTTTGGGTTAGCTGTGGTGGTCTTCATCCTTTGGGCACTGCAGTAGCTTTACAAACTGCTCGTGTGGGGGTACTCTATGGTGGACATGGTGCTTCGTCAACTAGAAGTGGGTTACTATCCGCTGGGGTTGCGGTTAGATGGGTTGTAGCTGGTTCTCTTCCCAAGGGTATAAGTGTGCAATCTGGAAGAGTCTCGATTATGTGTGGTGGGGCTAGTTTGTGGGCCAGTACAACCATGGTTCTATCTGCATCGACGGGTAGCACTGTCTTTTGTGAAGAACGGGTTTTGCTCCCTTAGATACTGCCATCACCCCCTCCAATTCAAATGGCTGATAAACAAGAAAAGAAATTGAACGTACATACATTGTATGATAGACAGATGTGGTAATTCACATATATGTTGTCTAACCAAACAGGACATCATGACACAATTTCAGATATAAGATGCCTAACTAAACAGGATAGCATGACACAGTTTCAGATATATGATGGATAACTTAACATGATATAATGGCATAATTCAACATATGATGAGTACCTAAACAGGATGACATGACAAAACTATATGATTTCTTTCTAAAATAGGTTGGGATGAAATAATTCACATACATGTTGTCTAAGTATACAGGATGTCATGATATAATTGACATAATTGATTCATATACTAAGCAGTTGGCACTCGCATGTATGATCTCTAAACTAAGTAGATGGAATTCATTATTGTGCATATGATGTCTAAACTAAGCAATGCAAGACACCATATGCATCATATGAGAAATATAAAACATTGCAACTTAGAGCATACACGTCAGGTGGGATATAGGACTGGTCATCTGTCTCTGAATCCTCCTCTGAGGAGCTCCCTGTAACCATCGAGATATATGCTTCAACAGGTACCATTGCCTGCTCTGAAGACCTTGTTTACACTCTAGATTTTTTCCATAACCGGCTCAAATGGCTGGTACACATGACGAGTAGTTCAATATACACAGATTGTCGACAAATGGAATACGTAATGAAAAAAAGATGGCATGAGATAATTCACATATATGATGCCTGGCTCCATGGCGGTGCATAATTCACATATATGATAACTGGCTGAAAAACATGGCATTGCATAATTCACATATCTGATATAGAAAGCAATTAGGAGCCATTCACACAAAGCATGTCTAATCTAAGCAGATGGCATGGCAATGCAAGACACCATATGCATGATATGAGCAATATAACCCAGCCAAGCTAGTTAGAGCATGCACCTCGGGGGGGGGGGGGATACGACTGGTCATCTGTCTCTGAATCCTCCTCTGAGGAGCTATCTGTAACCAACAAGAAATCTGCATCGACAGGTAGCACTGACTGCTCACAAGACCTTGTTTTCACTCCGGATTTTCCCATGACCGACTCAAATGGTTGACGCACAGGAAGAGTATATGAATGTATAAACATAGTTGACAAATGGAATATATTATGGAAAAAATATGGCACAATACAATTCACATATACGATGACTGGCTAAACAGGATGGCATTGCATGATTCACGTATATGATGCCTGGCTAAAGAAGATGGCATTTCATAATTCCCATATACTCCCTCCGTTCCTAAATATTTGTCTTTTTAGAGATTTCAAATGGACTAGCACATACGGATGTATATAGACATATTTAGAGTGTAGATTCACTCATTTTGTTCCGTATGTAGTCACTTGTTGAAATCTCTAAAAAGACAAATATTTAGGAATGGCGGGAGTATGATATAGAAACCAAACAGGTGGCATTCACAGAAAGCAAATCTAAACTAAGCTGATGACATATAAGAGGTATAATGTAAGCAATGCAAGGCGCCATATGCATGATATGACCAACATCAGCATGCTAGGTTAGAGCAAACACCTCAGGTGGTAAACAGGCGTGGTCAGGTCCTTCTAAATCCCCATCTGAACATGTATCTTCCTCTGAAATACAATCTGGAAATGCAGGAGGGGGGGCACTTCGCCCACCATGGAGCGGCGTCTGCATGACATTATATACCCACGCAACGGTCTTCTCTTTTTCTCTACATGTTCAGTACGATTGTGTACAATATCTGACATGTATAATAAAAAAATAGTTAGATTTTGTAAGACCTAAGGGGTACATGCAAAAATCAAGACTGATAGTGGCAAACGAGTGGATGGATCCAAAACTAATGATAGCAGGTAGATTATAGCTTCAGTTTAAAAAGATAGACAATGGATCATCTATTGTTTGTTACCCACCCAACATGAACCACATGTAAGACCCCAGATGAACCAGATAGCAGACATATACTATTCGTTGCTGGCTCGGTATGAGACCCATGGGCATTTCAAAACTCAAGTTTGAAGATAAAGTAGCAGGTAATAATAACCGATGTATAACGTAAGCAAACACAAAAGACTGCGACCTCTCTTCCGGAACAGTGTAGTCCTCGTGTTCATCTCGCCACCGATGATGGTAATGCAGTTGGCGTGGCTGCCGGCAACGGGAAGACGATCTGAGGCGGCGAAACAAAGTCTGCAGGGGGGATCTCTGCTGCAGTGAACGCTTCTGTCGATGGTGCACCTCAGGTGGGATGGATGACGGCACGGCAGGAGCAGGACATAACACATAGAGTTTTCTTTGACGCCTATCTGAAAATGAAGTAAATTTGTAAGGGCTCCTTAGAATTGGAGGACTCTATAAACGTAGGGACAGGAAAAACACATGAATAGGATAGAAATGCACGTGCAAAACAGAGCATTTGGAAACGTAGGATTTCAGTCAACCTGGGTGTTTGGTTCACATGAATTGGAAGAACACAGGAATGGAGAAACATGGTCAAATTAAAGTCAAACCACGTGAAAATGAAAAAATAAGCATCTTATTATGCCAGTAATGCAATTAGTTCTGTTCTTCATGCATATTAATTTGAAAAGGACGTCCAAGTGAATAAAATTCCTACGTTTTTTCTTCGAAAGAGACAGCAAAGGAAAAAAAATCCTCCAGTTTTGCTTCGCTCCACTCCTTCTAACAGATTTGCACGAATAGTAGTTCCATAGCAAAGGATCCCTGAGGAATCGACATGAATGCAGAGTGTACAACCTCTTTGGCATAGCCTTGTGGACCTCAACATCATTGGGTTGGACGTGGAGGATGGTGATTGAGGGAGTCCCGGACTAGGGGGTGTCCGGATAGCCGGACTATCGTCACGGCCGGACTCCAAGACTATGAAGATATAAGATTGAAGACTACATCCCGTGTCCAGATGGGACTTTTCTTGGCGTGGAAGGCAAGCTTGGTGATACGAATATGTAGATCTCCTACCATTGTAACCGACTCTATGTAACCCTAACCTATCTGGTGTCTATATAAACCGGAGGGTTTTAGTCCGTAGGACGAACACCAATCATACCATAGGCTAGCTTCTAGGGTTTATCCTCCTTGATCTCGTGGTAGATCTACTCTTGTACTACCCATATCATCAATATTAATCAAGCGGGGAGTAGGGTATTACCTCCATCGAGAGGGCCCGAACACTGGTAAAAACATCGTGTCCCTTGTCTCCTGTTACCATCTGCCTAGACGCACAGTTCGGGACACCCTACCCGAGATCCGCCGGTTTTGACACCGACATTGGTGCTTTCATTGAGAGTTCCTCTGTGTCGTCACCGATAGGCCCGATGGCTCCTTCGATCATCAACAACGACGCAGTCCAAGGTGATACTTTTCTCCCCGGACAGATCTTCGTGTTCGGCGGCTTTTGCATGGGCCAATTAAGCAGCCATCTGGAGCAGATCGAAAGCTATGCCCCAGCCATCAGGTCAGATTTGGAAGTTTGAACTATACGGCGAAATCCGCGGAGACTTGATCTTCGACGGATTCGAGCCGCAGCCAAGCGTGCCGCCTTGTCTCGATGGGCATGACCTAGCTCTGCAGCCGAGCGATTGCCACAGGCCGCACCGGCATCCGGCTCCGACCCTTAATCCGGAGCCGGATTCCCCGATCGAGGACGAGTGGTTGGACACCGCCTCGGGGGCTACGATCTCTACAACGATTGAGCCGAACTCCATCCCTGTCCTTTGCGAAGACCTCGACTCCAGGGTGCCGGACTCCTCTCCGGACTCCGAACCCTCCGCGCCCCTGCCAATCGAATCTGATTGGGCGCCCGTTATGGAGTTCACTGCCGCGGACATCTTTCAGCACTCGCCCTTTGGCGACATTCTGAATTCGCTAAAGTCTCTCTCTTTATCCGGAGAGCCCCGGCCGGACTGCAGACAGGAAGGTTGGGATACGGACGACGAAATTCAACGCCCACCCACCACCCACTTTGTAGCCAATGTCGATGATTTAACCGACATGCTCGACTTCGACTCCGAAGACGTCGACGGTATGGACGACGACGCCGGAGATGACAAAGACCCAGCGCCTACAGGGCACTAGAAGGCCACCTCGTCATATGACATATACATGGTGGACATCCCAAAAGATGGGAACGGCGATGGAACAACGGAGGATGACCCCTCCAAGAAACAGCGGAAGCGCCGACGTCAGCGGCGCCGCTCTAAATCCCGTCACAATAAAAACGGTGATTCCGGCACAGGAGATAATAACACCCCGGATAGTGCCGAAGAGAACCCCCTCCAGCAGGACTCAGCGTAGGAGGAGGGAGAAGCAAGTCCGCATGACAGTGCGGCAGAAAGAGAGGCTGAGGACGATAATTATGCGCCTCCCTCCGAAGATGAGGCAAGCCTCGACGACGACGAATTTGTCGTGCCTGAGGATCCCGCCGAACTGGAGCGTTCCAAACGCAGGCTTATAGCCACGGCAAGCAGCCTCAAGAAAAAGCAGCAACAGCTTAGAGCTGATCAAGACGTGCTAGCTGACAGATGGACTGAAATCCTTGCAGCCGAAGAGTATGAACTCGAACGCCCCTTCAAAAGCTACCCCAAACGCAGGCCGTTGCCTTGATCGGAGGAGGAAGCACCCAAGTCACCAGCGCCGCGACATGGCAGACCGGCCACCCTGCGGGTCATGACGGAGAAGCCTCTCGGCCCTCCGCTCAAGCCACACCCGACGCCGTTCAAAAAGTACCAGGGCACGGGAAAACGCGCCCGGACTTGCGAGATATATTGGAGGATAAGGCAAAACATACGAGGTCGATCTACGGATCGCGTGGGCGCCCAACGATGCGGGATGATTACCGTCACGCCGGATACAAGAACACCGCCGGGCCGAACACGATGAGACAAAGCTCATATGAGCTACGTCATGATATAGCCCAATACGTAGGCGCCAAGACACCCACTATGCTTCACAGATGAAGTAATGGATCATCAAATCCCCGAGGGCTTCAAACCCGTAAACATCAATCATACGATGGTACCACAGATCCTGCGATCTGGATAGAGGACTATCTCCTCCATATCCACATGGCCCACAGTGATGATCTACATGCCATCAAATACCTCCCACTCAAGCTTAAAGCACCAGCTCGGCATTGGCTCAACAGCTTGCCAGCAGAATCAATTGGTTGTTGGGAGGACCTGGAAGCCGCATTCCTTGATAACTTCCATGGCACATATGTGCGACCACCAGACGCCGATGACCTTAGCCACATAATTCAGCAGCCAGAAGAATCGGCGGACAATTCTAGACACGGTTCCTAACAAAGAAAAATCAAATCGTTGATCGTCCGGATGCAGAGGCCCTTGCAACCTTCAAACATAACATCCACGACGAGTGGCTTGCCCGGCACCTAGGACAGGAAAAGCCAAAATCCATGGCAGCCCTCACAACACTCATGACCCGCTTTTGTGCGGGAGAGGACAACTGGCTAGCTCGAAGCAACAACTTGGCCAAACATCCTGATAGTTCGGATACCAAGGACAAGAACGGCAGGTCGCGTCGCCGCAACAAGAACAAAGCGCCGCGTTAACGGCGATATCTTGAAGATACGGCCGTCAATGCCGGATTGAGGCTCTAAACCCGGTCAGCGGAAGAAGCCATTCAAAAGAAATACACAGGGCCCGTCCAACTTGGACCGAATACTCGATCGCTTGTGCCAGATACATGGCACCCCGAAAACCAGCCAATCACACCAACAGGGATTGTTGGGTGTTCAAGCAAGCAGGCAAGTTAAGTGCCGAACCCAATGATAAGGGGCTGCATAGCCATGACGAGGAAGAGCCCCGGCCGCCGAACAATAGAGGACATAAGGGTTTCCTACAAAAGTGCGGACGGTGAACATGATATATGCAACCCACATACCCAAAAGGGAGCGGAAGCGTGCACTAAGGGACGTATATGCGATGGAGCCAGTCACCCCAAAGTTCAACCCATGGTCTTCCTGCCCGATCACTTTCGATCGAAGGGACCGCCCCACTAGCATCCGTCACGGCGGCTTCGCCGCATTGGTTCTTGACCCAATTATCGACGGATTTAACCTCACCACAATCCTGATGGACGGCGGTAGCAGCCTAAACCTGCTTTATCAGGACCCCCCAAGGATTAAACCTAGAAAGACGACCTTTAAAGGCGTCATGCCGTGTGTAGAGGCCAGTGGTACGGGCTCAGTTACACTCGAAGTGGTCTTCGGATCCCCGGATAACTTCCGAAGCGAAGAGTTAGTCTTCGACATCGTCCCATTCTGCAGCGGCTATCATGCACAGCTCGGACGAACCGCATTTGCAAAGTTCAATGCGGTGCCGCACTACGCATACCTCAAACTCAAGATGCCAGGCCCTCGAGGAGTAATCACGGTCAACGGAAACACCGAACGCTCTCTCCGAACGGAGGAGCACATGGAGGCCCTCGCGGCGGAGGTACAAAGCAGCCTCTCACAGCAATTTTCGAGTCCGGCCACTAAGCGTCTGGACACTGTCAAGCGCGCCCGGAGTAACCTACAACAAGACCGCCTGACACGATTCAAGCACGTGTAGCAATCCGGCCCCAACCCCCGCCCTCGCGAAATTGCGAAGCTAGTATTACGCGTACATAATTACGCTTTGGAGATACCATGGTCATATGGGGAGGGGCAAGACCAAGGCACGCCAAGAATGCGGCCCGACCGCACCAGGGGCTCCCGATTGTGTCATTCTTTTTCCTTTTTCCCTTTTTCTTCCTTTTTCTTACTTTCAGGACTCCGTCTTTGAGAAGTCCTGTCCGGCACTTGAATCGCCGAACTCACGATGCAACAGCCAGGGAAGCAGAAAGCTACGTCGAGTGTTCAGGTGGTCTCTATTACGAGCATTATACCTGTTTTACATATCATCCCGCAGCCTACCCTCGGAGGGGACATATTAGATAGTCCCATTCCTTGCTTATCGCACTATTTGTATCGTCCTGTCTTCATTGCAGTACCTTTTTGAATAAACAATGCATAGCTTTTGCCTATTATTGCACTCTTTTATTTATCCATATATATGTTCATTTCATGACATGTTGCACCCGTACACTTTGGTACAGCCAATACACCAGGGGCTTGAGTATCCCAAAATTATGGTGTGATAAGTCCAAACACTTTCACAAGTGCGGCACCCCGAACTTATAGCATTATATGAATTGGCTCCGAATCATGTCTTGGGTCAATAGTTGGGTTTGCCCGGCTCCCGTGTTTTGGTACCTTACGTTCCGCTATATCGGCTAAGGTAGCACCGGGAGAACCACTGCGATTGTGCCCCAGTTGAGCTGGGTCGAGCACCTCAGTGGAGAAAGTTAAAACTGACCGTCATGATAGGGCGAGAGCCGGTCGCTGTTCGAGAGGTTTTTTCGGGTCCCTAAAGACTTATGCTGCTTAGAGCGAGGAACCGGAATTAACCAGCCAAAGCGTGGATAGCGCCCCGAACTCGGTCTTCCGAATACTAGGGGCTTCGCCGAAATTTAAAATTATAGAATTCTATGGCTAAGTGAGAGTGTTCAAGCATTATAAGTCCGGTTGCCTTGTTCGTTGTGTTGAGCGCCTCCCTAGATGGACCCAAGAATGGGAACTAGAGTGCTCAAGTTCATCCCGAACAGCCCTGCACTTGTGGCATGGGGGCTGAAGCCAGTGACTTGCCATCTCTCAAATTTGATAAACGACCGCACAGAAGGTAATATTTTAAATTAACAAGCGTTGCTTAGCGCATATGAACAAGTTTTCAGCGTACAAGATAACAAATGCGAGTCTATTCAAAAATTACATCTCTGGAGCACTCATCCGCTATTCGGCGGGCACCCTTCAGGAGGCCCTCATAGTACATCTCGGGCGTACGATGCTCCTTGCCCTTCGGTGGCCCGTCCGTCACAAGCTTCTCCGCATCCAGCTTGCCTCAGTGCACTTTAGCACGGGCAAGGGCCCGACGGACACCTTCAATGCAGACGGAGCGCTTGTGACTTCAATCCGTGGACAGGCGTCCACCAGCCGCTGCACCAAGCCGAAGTAGCTCCCAGGCATGGCTTCCAATGGCCACAGCCGCGCTACAAGGCCCTTCATGGCCTGTTCGGCGACCTTGTGGAGCTCGACCAGCTGCTTCAGCTGGTCGCTCAGGGGCACCGAATGTCCGGCCTCAGCATACTGAGACCAGAACACCTTTTCCGTCGAGCTCCCCTCCTTGGCGCGGTAGAATGCGACAGCATCAGACACACTACGGGGCAAATCTGCGAATGCTCCTGGAGAGCTCCGAATCCGGGTAAGTAATAGGTAATTCACTTTCACATGCTTGCTTTGCATAAACAATGCCTTACCCGCCGCTATCTTCTTCAACGACTCAATTTCTTGGAGGGCTTTTTGGGCCTCGGCCTTAGCAGCTTTGGCACTCTGAAGAGCCGAGGCGAGCTCGGACTCTCGAGTCTTTGAGTCACGCTCCAAACCCTCGTGTTTTTCCACGAGAGCTTGGAGCTCTGGCTGTACCTTGGCCAGCTGCGCCTCCCCCTTCTCTCGCTCGGTGCGTTTCGCAGCCGCTTTGTTTCGACCCACGGACACGCTTCCTTGTGGTCGCCACCTCGTTCGTGCCCTGTAGTACCCAAGTTATTCCTGTTATTTTTTGCAACCAAAACCTTTTCTATAAGGTATTTCTTTAATAAGGTATTACTTACCTTCTTTGTCCTCGAGCTGCTTCTTGGCTTGTCCGAGCTCGTTCTCGGACCGCTCGAGGTTCTGCTTCAATGCATTGACCTCCATGATCCCGGTCTGGCAGAGGTCAGCCAGCCTGCATTCCCATATTGACATACTTATGTTAGACTCCAGCGTATATCTTTTTAGATCCTTAGTCCAGCTTTTCTTTCCGAACACCGAACTAAGCATCGAGGGCTACCGTCTATGCGGTAATATTTTTACATATTCTAAACTTACCTCAAAGCCTGTTAGAAGGCTGGTACGAGGCTTGATCGATCCGCTCTTGGCGGACTAAACTGTCCGGATCACCGCACTCATCACAGTGCGGTGCTCGTCCTGGATGGAAGCGCTGTTAAGCGCCTCCAGTAAGCTATCCGGTGCCTCCGGTTGGATGGAGGAAACCAGCGTCTTACCCTTCTTGCGAAGGATCCGCTGGCCGGACTTCGGAACCGCTGATGGTTCCGGCATGGAGTCCGGACAAGGGCCGGGCTTAGAGCCCCTGGGGGTCTTTCCCCCCACGCGCCTGGAGTTCGGGAGGTTGCCTTGTGGCTCCTCCTGCGCCACCTCCTCTTGACCAAGCCCCCCTTGGGGCACCACCTCGGTGTCGTCCGCAGCATGGGGCGAGGAGGCGGTCGGAAGCGAAGTACTCTCCTTTTCCGACGAGCCCAGGGACCCGCTTGATGAATCGGCGAACTCTCCCTTGGGCGGGCTGCATGATTGTTCGACATTAGAGAACACTCTGCAATAATAAAAAGCCATGGGTATCTGGACACTTACGATCTCGCCAGGGGCTTGGCCCTTGTAGGCCAATCCTCGTCGTCGTCGTCGACGTTGGTGGAGAAGTCCGGAGGAAGGGTTCTTCCCTTCTTGGACCCTCAGGCCTCCCCAGTTGGGGCGGCCTTGCTTTTCCTCTCCTGCCCCGCCGGGGGAGATGCTTCTTTTTCCTCCTCCTCGTCCTCAGGAGAAGATTACGCCTTGAATCCGACAAAGACTGCATCGGGAGCTCCTTCGAGTTCCCGTGGCCTCCTTCTTGGCCTTCTTCTCCGGCACCACATGGGGCGCCGGAGCCAGCAGCCCCGTCAATCGGGCGTCCTCCGGGTCTTCCAGCAAAGGAGCCGGACAGTTAATCTGTCCGGACGTCTTCAGCCAGTCCTGTCAAAGATTAGGGAGTTTTAGATCCCACATAGAGTCAATCTATGAAAAAAGAGTCCCGTAAAGGGTAAAATAACTTACCTCGCTGGCTGGACGCCGCTAGCTGTATCCACGATCTTTGTTAGCGGATCTTTGGGGCTTGGCGCCCTTGAACAAGCACCTTCCAAGCATCTTAAATGCGTAGTGTCGAAGAGCCGGCTCAAGGTTCGGTGCTGTGCGGATCGAACTCCACAAATTAAAGGCCCGTTGTTGGCATGGGAGAATCCGGCGGATGAGCATCACCTGGATTACGTCGACAAGCCTGAGATTCTTGTCCACCAGGTTTTGGACGCATGTCTGGAGTCCGGATAGCTCTTCCGAATTCCCCCACGTCAGGCCCATCTCTTTCCATGACGAGAGCCGTGTGGGGAAGCCAGATCTGAATTCGGGGGCCGCCACCCAATCGGGGTCGCGTGGCTCGGTGATGTAGAACCACCCCGATTGCCACCCCTTTATTGTCTCCACAAAGGCGCCCTCGAGCCATAGGACCTTGGCCATCTTGCCAACCATGGTGCCTCCGCACTCCGCTTGACGGCCGCCCACTACCTTCGGCCGGACGTTGAAGATCTTCAGCCATAAGCCGAAGTGGGGCTGGATGCAGAGGAAGGCCTCGCACACGACGATAACCGCCGAGATGTTGAGGATGAAATTCGGGGCCAGGTCGTGGAAGTCCAGGCCGTAGTAGAACATGAGCCCCCGGACAAATGCGTGAAGTGGAAAACCTAGTCCGCGAAGGAAGTGGGGGAGAAACACCACCCTCTCATGGGGCCCGGGGGTTGGAATAAGCTGCCCCGCATCGGGCAGCCTGTGCGCGATGTCACAAAACAAGTATCCGGCCTCCCGCAGTCTTGTGATGTGCCCCTCCGTGACGGAGGAGTCCATCCACCTGCCTCCCGCTCCTGACATGGTTGGAGAAGGTTGAGGTGGGATGTGCGGACTTGGGCACCTTGGAGCTCGAGTCTTGTGAAATGGATGAGCAAAGGAGGAAGAAGGCGTAGGTGAAAAGGTGGATCCTTATCCCCTTATATGGACGGACGAAGTTATGCGTCCCCCACCAGCCTGGTAAAACTCGCTTATCTCCCAAGCGCCGTAATCAATGGCACGGATGGGTTACCCACATCCGTATTGATGAGAATCCCGGAATAAGGGGGCACAATCTATGCTTTGATAAGACGTGCCAAGGAAACCGCCTCGCTAAACGCGCTAAGGTGGAACGGTAAAAAACGATTCATATAAAGGCCTGGCCGGGGAGTGATGTCACGCCGCGGGATACGTCAGCATATCTGTGCAAAAATTATTCTCTCTACGGTGTTATGTGGAACTTGTTTTGCAGAGCCGGACACTATCCTTGTGTTCAAATCCTTCTATGAAGTATTCGGAGGAGGAACCCGCCTTGCAATGCCGAAGACAATATGCGCACCGGACTCATCGTCATTGAAGCCTGGTTCAAGGGCTACTGAGGGAGTCCCGGACTAGGGGGTGTCCGGGTAGCCGGACTATCGTCACGGCCGGACTCCAAGACTATGAAGATACAAGATTGAAGACTTCGTCCCGTGTCCGGATGGGACTTTCCTTGGCGTGGAAGGCAAGCTTGGCGACACGGATATGTAGATCTCCTACCACTGTAACCGACTCTGTGTAACCCTAACCTATCCGGTGTCTATATAAACCGGAGGGTTTTAGTCCGTAGGACGAACAACAATCATACCATAGGCTAGCTTCTAGGGTTTAGCCTCCTTGATCTCGTGGTAGATCTACTCTTTTACTACCCATATCATCAATATTAATCAAGCAGGAGTAGGGTGTTACCTCCATTGAGAGGGCCCGAACCTGGGTAAAAACATCGTGTCCCTTGTCTCCTGTTACCATCTGCCTAGACACACAGTTCAAGACCCCCTACCCGAGATCCGCCGGTTTTGACACCGACAGTGATGCTGGTGTGACTGTCGGAGGCGGGGAAGAAGATTCGAGGCCTCTGGAAACGGCGCCGAGGGTACTGCTCCGCTGTGATTGATGGTTCCGTCGTTGGAGCAGCCCCGGTGAGGTGTACGGCGACGAGGCTGAAGCAGGACAAGACAGACAACGTTAATCTGAAGTGGGACCCTAATATCATCTGCGATAGATGATGTAAAATACATCACCAAAAAGTGCTAGATGTAAGTCGCAGCAGCTGCGCCACGGCCGCTCCGACATATGATGTAAGTACTGTTCACTCTGAACTTAACTGAAGAAAATGAACTTTACAGTCGAAACTGAATTTTACTGTCGAAACTGATTGAACTAGTAGCAGAGCATTGCAATAGATGTTTAGGGCATTCGAGCACTAGTAGCAGAGAAGCGATGATCTAAATCAGCAGAGGCTCGAGCGAGGCAGCACTAGCAGAGAGCAAGTCGTGCAGTAGCACCGCGAGCGAGTGCTAAAGCAGCAACTCCTGTAGCTGCCGGAGGTCGTGCAACAGCACCAGCAGCGCAAGCGAGAGCAAGAACAGAGCAGCAGCTCGGACGAAAACAAGAGCAATGCAGCAGCGTGACCGACAGCAAGAATAGAGCCGCAACGCGAGTGAGAGCCGGAGCAGCTGCAGCTAGTGCTGTTGTGGAAGTCGCCGCCGAGGAAGCAACGACATGGGGGAGAGACGCCGTGGATGATGTGGCCGACGACGGTGCCGTCGATGGAGACCCGCCATGTCTGAAGGGTATCGAGCACCGGCAACCCAGTGAGATCGAATAAAAGATAAAATGCAGCGGTGAGTGCAGAACCTCCTTGGTGGCGCCAAGTTGGCCTCGACTTCATCGGAGGAATTGGTGAGGGTGCTGCGGTTCCTGTTGGGCAGGTCAAGACGGTGTTGTGGGGATTGAGGTGGCGCGATAGACGAGGCGAACGCTGGGGCAGCTCCTTGGAGGTGGAGGACAAGGCGGCTGATCCGGCGGGACGACGAGATCGACGATGGATCATCATCTGGTGCGGTGGATGAGGGAAGGCGAGCTGTTGCTATGGACGATGTAGTCGGGGAAGAGTCTCCGGCTGGGCGGCGGTCGGGAGGCCGACGGAGGAGCGTGGGTTTTGGCGGCCTCGGTGTACGAATGGGGGGGGGGAGGGGGAGGGGGGAGCCAAGCTTAGGGACGCACTTGTCCGAAATGTAGGGTAAGTTACCAGCGTACCCCCACCGGTTTTGACACCGCGACGTGGAGCTTCATTTCCGGCTGAGGGGTAGAAGGGGGATTTCGCGTGTCTAGGCTGCATGACCGATTTCGGATGAGGAGGGAGTTTTCGCGCGCGTCGAAATTTCGGGATAACAAGGCGCGGCGAGGGTTGAAGAGGCGGGAGTTTCAAAGCAGGTGAGACAAAAGATACTCGAGCTTGAAAATTTCGGGATAACAAGGTGCGGATTCCTTGTTGAGCAGAACAAACTTAACGTGTAAAAAACCAATTCATACAAGACAAAAGAGAGTCATGTCCCCTTTTACTATATTGCTATAGATGGCATTGAAAAAACTACAAGAAAAATGTAAAAAAAAATCGGGAGAACAAGATTACCTTGCACAGTACCAAATCGATTCGCACTTCCCTCAACAACAACAAAAAACAAATCAATTCCCACCAAAAGCAAGAGTAATGTCCCTTTTTATATGATTACAAATGCCAGGATCTTGAATTTCAATTTTTTAATCCACGTTATTTTGAATTCAAATATATCGTTAGGTGACCTTTCGGTTTATAATTGATGTAGTCGTACATTTTGATCTTCCATCATATATGAACATTTTATTCCACCATGTGAACATATATATTGTCGTCTACCATATGGACTAAATTTGAATCAGTTTTCCTTATTTGAATACGATTGTTGTTAAGTTATACAATAATTTAAATATTATCTTGATAACAAAAAGCATGCATATCGCAGTAATCATATTTCACTATGAACTACATGTACCATACGCTCTCCAATTCAAATATTTGTATCCATTTTATGTTGAATTCAAATCATAGTACATTATTGGTCTAGGTAGCGAGATGTTCGGGATAATCTAAACCCTGTTTTCATATGTATAACTTTTGGCTAAATTGGGACAAGTTTTGGTATATAAGCTTCTTGCAAAATCGGATATTCTCTCAACAAGCCTCGTGGTTCTGAGAGGGGACGTGTCACCTTTGTGTGCGAAACTATATATGCTGCCTCCCCCCTGATTTTCTTTACAGAGGCAACATAGAACTATATGAGCGCTCTGTTAAATTTTGGAATTATTTCGGGTTCGTTTGGCCTTTTTATACATTAATTGATTTTCTGGACTTTTAAAGTGCATAATCTAAATATGAACTGCATGCACATGCTCCGGTGCACCAAAGTTGGTTGAAAAATCACATGTGTGTCCTTGGTTGAATTTCTAGCTCCCATGGAAGAAATGAGAATGAAATTCAAACATCTGGGCGTCGTGACTCGGCTGAGAACATCGAGAAACTTAGATTTTAAATTCATGTAAATCCAAAACTCGTTTGGAAATCATGAAACTTGGCATGGTGTCATGTCATGGCACTAACATGTTGTGGTAAAAAATTGGGCCAATTTGGAAGCTCGTGGTTCTAAGAGGGAACGTGCCACCTTTGAGTGTGAAATGATATACGCTGCCCCCCCACCCTTGAGTTTCTTAACAAAGGCAACATAGAACTACATGAGTGCCATGTTAAATTTTGGAATTATTCCGGGTTCATTTGTCGTTTTTATACATTAATTGAGTTTTTGGTCTTTTAATGTGCATAAGTCAAATTTGAACTACAAGCACATGCTCTCGTGCACCAAAGTTGGTTGAAAAATCACATTTGTGTCCTCGGGTGAATTTCTAGGTCCCATGCAAGAAATGAGAATAAAATTCAAACATCTGGGCATCGTGGCTCGGCCGAGAACATTGAGAAACTTGGTTTTTAAATTCTTGCAAATCCAAAACACGTCTGAAAATCATGAAACTTGGCAGGGGTGTCATGTCATGGTACTACCATGCTGTGGTAAAATAATTGGCCGAATAGGAACAGATTTTGGTATGAGCTTCTTGCAAACCGAAGCTTCTCTCAAGAAGGCTCGTGGTTCTGAGAGGGAACGTGCCACCTTTGAGTGCGAAACAGTATACGTTGTCCCCCTTGAGTTTATTTACAAAGGCAACATAGAACTACATGAGTGCCCTGTTAAATTTTGGAAATCATTGCCGTTTCGTTTGGCCTTTTTTACACATTAATTGAGTTTTTGGTCATTTAATGTGCATAATTCAAATTTGAACTACAAGCACAGGCTCCCGTGCACCAAAGTTGGTTGAAAAATCACATTTGTGTCCTCGGGTAAATTTCTAGGTCCCATGCAAAAAATGAGAATAAAATTCAAACATCTGGGCATCGTGGCTCGATCGAAAACATTGAGAAACTTGGTTTTAAAATCATGATACTTGGCATGGTGTCATGTCATGGTAGTACCATGCCGTGGTAAAAAAATTGGCCGAATAGGAACAAATTTGGGTATAAGCTTCTTGCAAATCGGAGTTTCTCTAAAGAAGGCTCGTGGTTCTGAGAGGGAACGTGTCACCTTTGTGTGCATAATTCAAATTTGAAATACAAGCACATGTTCTAGTGCACCAAAGTTGGTTGAAAAATCACATGTGTGTCCTCGGGTAAATTTCTAGGTTCCATGCAAGAAATAGGAATGAAATTCAAAATTCTGGGCGTCGTGGTTGGGCTGGAAACATTGAGAAACTTAGTTTTTTAAATTCCTGTAGATCCAAAACACGCATGAAAATAATGAAACTTGGCTTGGTGCCATGTCCGATTTGCGAAGGCGCACACATTAACAATCAACAATGTCATTTTCGAACAAGTGCTGTCATGTGACAATCGAAAACACAAGTATTATTGAAACCGTGGGCGTTCTATTTACTACCAATTATGTGTCGCCACGCGTCCCCATTTTTTATTAGCTAGGAGGCGCCATGCAGGGTAGCTATTTGAGTACGAGAGGCGTGCGATCAGACCCCTGCGCGTGCTTATCGGGAGGAAAGCCCTCTGACCTCCATCTGGTGTCTACCTCTCTCCCAAGGTCTCCATTAATGGCGTCTGAGCCTCTGTTTAATGGCGTGCCTATGTCTCACTCGACTGAGATTTAAGAGAGAAAAAAGAAAATCTGAAAGCACGGATCTTGATGTAAGATCCGACGAACCTTTATAGCATCTACTGCGACTTATAGCAAGACTGATGAATATATAAGGACGATTAATTGTCTTACATAATTAGAAAGATAATTAAAAAAGCCACATGCGGCTATGCCCGAAATACACAAGGGCAAAAGAAGAAGAAAGACAAGGATCTGAATTGCTGATATCTACTATCTTGATGTGTTGCTGCAGGCCGCCGGAACTAGTCTCTGCAGCGAGCGGCGATGAGCTCTTTCGTATCCTCAAGACGCTGCTTGAAAACATCCACGGATTCCTCCACCAGCCTTTGGCGCTCGATGCGGAGCATGTCATTCTCGTCCATAAGTTTCTTGACGATGACGTTGGTCCTCTTCAACAAGGCACTGGTCTCCTCCTGCTGGTCTGCACTTCAGACGATCTTCGCCCTCAGCAGGTCACGCTCGGCCCGGAGCCTCTCATTGCCCTCACTTAGTTGCCGGATGATGCCAGTAGCTTGTTCAAATGAGGCTTTCATGTCGTCCTGCAACCTCACCTAGCCGGAGATCTGATCCATCTGGCTATGGACGATCGCATGCATGCGCTTTTAACGTAAATCGTCGCTTTGCCAACGAGAAATTTTCCCGAGCCACCGCGCGTGGCGGACATCTCTTTGCTTCAGCGGTAGCGGAGACCGATCTGCTGCATCGGCCTTGGAAATCGTTTAGGTTGTGATCGGTGTGAACAGGTTTGCAATTCAATATAGCGTGGAGTAATTTGGAATGTGACAAGACGCAAGCTAAAATTTATTGGCGGTTCTAGTTTCGAAGTGCGGCACTATTCCCGGATGGCGTTACGTGGGCATGTGTTCTCGGCCGTGGTGTAGTAGTTCTTTTTCTACTGCTGTGTATGTGCAATAACTGGCACCATCGTATACACATCTTACGGTAAATGGGGCATTCGACAGGAATAGCCGCGTGGCGAGCTATAGGCTAGTCTTTTTTAGACGCATTAATCCTATCTCTCGGGACTTCTCGCACGCACCATCGTGCCACCCACAAAAACTTGTACTCTGAGTTTAGTATGTTATACAGGAAGAGAAGAGGTGCACGCACACACTCGCCCTCTCACACACGCATCTGTAGCTACGAATTGTAGTGTTCTCAACCATCCGACTGGCTCTATCATGGATGTACCTATATACTAAAACATGTCTAGATACATCTATATTCTGAAAAATGGAAGGCATGTATTGTGGAACGGAGGGAGTGCTTGTCATCAAAATGGATAAAAAGGGACGTATCTAGAACTAAAATACGTCTACATACATCTCCTTTTATCTAGTACTTCTTACCCAAAGGAACTTTATATCCAACAGACACAAAATATTCATTCGACTATTGGAAATTACTGATCTGACGTCGAAGTAATTGTTACATCGCCACCAAAACCCACCATTTCCTAAGCTAAAGTAGACCGAGGTAACCCTATATTAGCATATTACTAAGATAAACAGAATGCACTGTAGAAACATTTAGGACGTGAGCTTGTCAATCTGAATGTGGAGGGACACCAGCTTAGCCCCGGCCAGCAGCTTGGGCGGCCTGTGAAGAAGGTCAGCTCCTGCACGTCGACATCGCCGGGATCCTTTCTGCTTGTCACCTCCATTTCCACCTTGATGGCGTCGGTCATGCCTTTGGGCTCCCCCAACGGGCCGTTCGCCCACAGCTTGGCCACGTAGTGCAGCAGTGGGGACGCCCCCGCTCTGATGCAGACCACCGACATGGTGATAGGCGCGCCGATGTCGAGCACGCCGCCAACCAAGAAAAACGCGAGGCCATCCTCCTCCGCGAAGAGCAAGAGCCGTGGCTCCGACAGCGGAACTTGCAGCTGGAGCACCTTGCCGTACTGGATCCTGTGCACGGGCATGAGATGCGCGTAGCTGATGTGGTGGTAGAGCGCCGGCGACGGGCCTTCGTAGCCGCAGACGAGCACGGGGCATTTGTAGGGCGCGAGCGGACACATGCTCTAATGATCGGCGAGCTTGTGGTAAGTGACGTAGAGCCCACAGCCTTCGTGCGGGCACTCCACCCTCAGCGACGAAACGACGGCGTCCATCGGTGTGTTTCGCACGTCAAAGCCACCGCTGCGCTCGCACTTCTGGCACTGCCGCTGGTTCTCGGGGCGCTCGACGCGGCAGTCCGCGCAGGCCAGGTGCCCTCCCTTGCACGGCAGAAATCAATCGAACAACACATCAATCAAGAAACCTGCACCTTGCTCAATCAGCCTAACGGACGAGGCGAAGAGCCAAGCGCAGCCCGGACGCTCGTGTGGCAGTTTCATGTGTAGAGTAGTCTAGGATAGCGTGTACCGTGCCTGTAAGCTTAAAATCATTGGGGTCTGCTCCATGCTATGTGGCCGTCTCGAAGTTTTTTTAAAAAAATAGTCTTCTGGCCCTACCTGTCAGCCTGGTGATTGTGGTCGGTAAATGTTAGAGGTTGCAGCAAATATATTGTACACTCCGGGTCTTTCAGCCAAGTTTAGAGGCAAGCATGTGGGGCCAGTGCTATGATGTGTTGCGTCAACTCGTACAACGAGGAGAAGCTTGATTTTACTACTACACGCCTTCTCCCTCGCCCATGCGCTCTGAGTCGAGGAGGTGGACGTCGTCGATGCATGCATCTCTTCTTCTTGCCTCCTGTAACCAGCACTGCATCGCCTCATGGCTTTAATGTTTTATTAGTATAGTACTCCCTCCGTTCCCAAATATAAGTCTTTCTAAAGATTCCAGTGAGTGACTACTACATACGGAGCAAAATGAGTGAATCTACACTCTAAACTATGTCTACATACATCTGTATGTTGTATTCCATTTGAAATAGTATCTAAAAAGGCTTATATTTAGGAACGCGGGGAGTATATGGCATTTTTATTCCAGTCTTAACGTTTTCACTGTGAGGTGGGTAAATGTTAGAGGTTGCAGCAAATATATTGTACACTACGGGTCTTTCAGCCAAGTTCAGAGGCAAGCATGTGGGGCCAGTGCTATGATGTCTCGCGTCAACTCGTACAACGAGGAGAAGCTTGATTTTACTCCTACACGCCTTCTCCCTCGCCCATGCGCGCGGTTGTTCGTAGACGAGGACAGGCTTTTGCTTATAGTACTTCTACAACAAGCTATCCCTCCCGCTCGCGGTGAACGGACATGCAGCAGTGGATTTGACACAGTAGAAACAGTAGTAGTAACATCAT
Organism: Aegilops bicornis; assembly: GCA_021605145.1. NCBI lineage: Eukaryota > Viridiplantae > Streptophyta > Magnoliopsida > Poales > Poaceae > Aegilops > Aegilops bicornis. The sequence goes on along the minus strand of CM038669.1, from coordinate 596,486,469 downwards.
TGTTCATCTTCTCGAAGAGGCGAAGAGCCAAGCGCAACCCGAACGTGGCAGTTGTGAACATTGGAGCACGCATATAGCCAGGCTCTTGCATGAGACAAAATTGCTATGTGAGCCCACTATTGTACTAGTACGTACAACTACTTGCTAGTATAGCCTTGTAAACCAGAAAGGAGTATTTGCCGTTCTAGAGATTTCAACAAGTGACTAGACTACGAGACGGAATACATATGGAGCAAAATGAGTGAATCTGCACCGTAAATAAATACCTAGTTCTATCGTTTTCCTCTCCGAGGTGCACAATATTGAGTATACTGACTAGTCTCTTTTTAACACGCATTTACATTTTTTGACACGATCTGCACGCAGCGCTCATATACACGCCGCATACACTCACCCCTATGAACGCACACACGCATACGACACTATCATCTTGAAATTTACGAAGTCACCATAGGCACCTCGTCGTCGTGAACGCGTCTCGACACGCCGATAGGCAGACGCTGGCGGCGCCGCCTCCATTGGTGCTTGAATGCCAAGGAGGGAGAGTGTAGCGGTTCCCGAGACGTTGAACGGTCAATGATGCATCCTCAATTACATGCAGAGGGAATTAATTGGAGAAGCAGAATAGAGCCAACACGATGTGAATGCAACAGAGTTTGGACTCTCATATAAAGGTGCCCCACCACTGCAAACCCTCTACTCCCAAATCTCTGCGCAACACTGCTCACTCCAATCCAAGACCAAGTGACCAGAAGCCACAAGCACCAATGGAGGCGATGGACGCGAGCGGCAGTCGGCTCTGCCAAATCATCCAAGGCGCCGGCCTACGGCCCTGCACCGCACAGCGTTTCTAGATGGTGCGGGCGACCGCCGCATCGTAGCCCTCGCCGACGCCGGCTTCGCCTCTCGCATGGACGACATGATGGTCAACTCCATCCGCAAGTTCACCGCCGTCAAGAAGCGCGCGGACGACCTTGCCGTACTGCTCCAGCCCGCGTGCCCAGGCTCCTCATTGCCTGCCACCCTCATCGGCCTCCATGGTGACGAACTCTTTCAAGCCCTGGTGGCCCTGCAGGTGCCGGAGGTCGCGGCGAAGAATGTGCACCTCGAGGCCACGCTCGCCGCGCAGTGCCTCGCCATGCAAGAAATCGTCGACTTGCACATCCACGTCTGTCGTGGAATTAACACGTCAGATGTCCTAAGTGTGAAGACTTAGTCGCGAGGCCAACACATCTATTTGGTAGCTTGAGAGGGGTTGGGTGGAATCGAGAGACGCAACATAAGACAAGGATTTAGACAACTTCAGGCCCCGGGAAACATCATCCGGTAATAACCCTACATGCTGTTTTGTGGCTAGGTCTCATTATGATCACGACGGAGACGCCGGTAAGCCGGCACTTTGTGTCTAGCCCTAGAGATTGTTTCTTCTTGCTTGTAGCTTGTCCCCTTTGGGGAGCCCTGCCCCTCCTTATATATGTTGAAGGGGCGGGTTACATGACTAGTCCTAGTAGGATTAGGATTATCAGACACAAGTGGAGTCCTAGTCTTGCTTCCTTTATGGGAGAATAGTCCTTACGCTTTCCTCATAAACCGCCCACCATAGCGTGATCCGGCCTTCCATAAACCGCCCGTTGGGCCACCGGTCTTGTCGCTCCTCGACCCTTTGCGGATTACCAATGAATCTTAAACCGCCAGGTCCAAGTGGGTCGCCGGTGAATCGCCAAACTCTAGCCGGGTCATACATCCGGCGGTTTATACCGCGGGGTATATCCCCGACATTAGGCCCCAGTTTAATTTGGATTCATCCATGTTAAACTTATCTGCAACATAAACACAAGAGCAAATTTGTCGGGTTGTGCTCCGGTTTAAATATTCTTGTAAACCGACACTTGATCATCCTTAAATCCTTGTCATTTCTTCCTCCTAAAAAATCCGAGTCAATAGACCAGTTTCATAATCGATTTTCTTGCAGAAGATATTTTGCAAATAAATAATCCATTTGAATTGGCCTTCAATGCTCTGACTTGAAAAAAATATTAATCTCTGAAATATTCAACTGATATCCAGTCGGCTTGAAGATATAAAACTTGCCGGTTTATGATTACCACCTTTGTCGGGTTATAAAAACTGATAATTCTGGGTCAAGATTGTTGCCAACGCCGGTTCATGATTGTTGCCAACGCCGGTTCATGATTATTGATGACGCCGGGTTGCAGACACAGGGTCATAATGATTGGTGACGCCGAGTCGATCCGGTTTGCTCAAAACAGAGAATTTGAAAATAGTTCTTCGATAATAATATAATACCTGTAGCCCCCAAGTCTTGAGCAGAACAAAGGGATGGCTTAAGACTTGCTTCAATATAAATACTGCCACTTAAGAAGAAATCCATGTTGTTCATCCCAGTCACTTAGTAAAAACTGAATACTCCATATTATATAGCCCCCAAGTGTCGGGTTGTCACCTTTGCGGCAACACAGGACTTGTAACTGTCTTATACTCATAAAAACTTCAACCAGTGTAGCCCCCAAGGGCCGGGTCATTATGCAATAATGAGCAGGGACTTTGTAAATATAATCATGTAAACTTTGAACAGCAACGGTGTAGCCCCCAAGGGTCGGCTCAGTAAGATAATATTGAGCTGGGACTTGATATATACTTCAATGAAAATAACATCATATGATGTAACCCCCATCACGGGGCTTGAATCCATGTCCACAAGGTTAAGATCCTTGTGCTTTACCAACTGAGTAGTGGACCCTTCAATGATAAATGAAAATTTGTGTACCTTGAATTCTTAACAGGAGCAATTGGTAGCTCCCAAGGGCCGGCTCATTACGATGTGATGAGTCGGGTCTTTAATAAGGTGAGCAAACAATGACTTTGCATTAGCCCCCAAGTGTCATGGTGCATGCTTGCAGCGACATGAGACTTGCATATTTGATGTAATCTCAATTTGAATAATGTAGCCCCCAAGTGCCGGGTTGTAAGCCTGCAGCAACTCGGGACTATTCCTTCAATTGTAGAATAAATCATATCCTTTGATAAAATAATAGCCATTGCGCTAAAGCGACTTTGAAAACCTCAATAATACCGGTTATTAATAACCATAATAAAAATCTAGCCATGTTGGCTATTCAAGATAATATAATCTGGTATGAAAAACCTTATTCATTCAATATCATAATGACAATTCAGCCAAGTTTGGCTATTTGAATAATATAAACTAATGATTTATAAGCGCATGATTCCAATGGCGCAATCCAAATATGTATTGGTGACTTATAGTCCAAAGCCAGGCCGGGTTAACAAAACACCGGATAATTTCTCATCATATACTGGTGACTTATCGTCTTAAAACCATGCCGGTTTAATAAACACCGAATAATTTATCATCATGCTTTATTCAACCTGTTTCTGCATACAACAAGTTTAAAGTGTCCTGGCGGTTTACCGCCGGACGGGTCATAATGCCCAACATATAACCCAGGTTTATAACCAAGGCTGCACTTAAGAATAATCAAGTATGAAATATATCATATCTGTGACATTGAATCACATCATTGGTTTACCAACTTTTTGTAGTAAGGGTGATAACCCCAATCTTGAGTAATGATAACTCCTTTCATGCGTGCGGTTTATGATAAAACCGTGCGGGTTGTGATAAACACCGGTTTAACCATATATAATCTTTGGCGACTCGTAGTCAAAACAGACCGGGCTGATAGTCTCCGGATTATGATTTGATCATGTACTGACAACTTGTAATTGAAAGTCAAGCCGGGTTAATGAACACCGGTTTACTACATAATAAGATGGTAACATAAAATCGAACCGGGCAGATAGTCTCCGGATTAAGATTTGACCGTGTTCCGCCAATTTGTAATTGACAGTCGAACCGGATTAACAATGTCGGTTTATAAACGCAACAGAAGTAAAAGGTCTTTAGCAAAAAAGAACATAATTCATGCAAAGGCAAAGATAAAATCATTTGCAAATGAGGCTTTAAGCCGATCAAGAGGCATTACCATGGTCGGACACGACCAAGCCCCCAACAGGCGTAACTATGGTTCGAGTCAGCCAGGTCCCCAAATGATGTGTTGGCATTACGCCGATCAAGAGGTGTGGCGAAGGTTCGGGTTCGACCAAAGCCCCCAAGTGATGCTGTGGCACTAGGCCGATCAAGAGGCGTGACTATGGTTCAGACATGACCAAGTCCCCAAGTGATGTTGTGGCTTTTCGCCTACCAAATGGCGTTGCTATGGTTCGGACGCGACCAAGCCCCCAAGTGATATTGTGGCATTGCACCGATCAAGAGGTGTGACTATGGTTTAGACATGACCAAGCCCCCAAGTGATCAATAATATGATAAACCAATAAGGCATGATACCCATGTTTGAACCGCGCATCATGGAAGCAGGTCCTCTTTGGCACCCTTTAACTTTTTGCAAGTGATAAATCCTTCTTGAACCAGACATTAAACCCGATATTGAGAGCTTCAAAGTTTTGTGGGAGACATCTTTCCCTTGAACCGGATTTTAAACCGGAATCTTCATTTTCAGCCGGAAATTTTCTGACGGCCTTTAAACTCGAACTTGCGAGAAGTAAATTCCTTTTTGAACCTGACATTTTTAAACCAGATTTGAACCAGATACTAAGGGCTTCAGTGCTGTGTGGGAGACGGGATTTTCTTTAAACAGGACTATAAACCAGAAGCATCATCGTGAGCCGGAATATTTCTGATGGCCTTTAAATATAACAGTAGCCTTTGGGATTGGGTTATCTTTCCTTCAACATCACAGGGCACTTGAATTTGCTGAAACTGGCAAGACTTGCTGAATCATATCATCGTAGCCCCCGAGTCTTAAGATGACTCAAGGAGTTGTCTTGAGATTCTCCGTACTTTGACCACAGCTGACGGTATATATCATTGGTGTTGATAACGCAATATGAATCCACAGAAGGTTGAGGTGACTGCGGCGGGTTATAAATGATCTCGTATGAGCCGTGTCAGCAACTCGGCCAATGGCTCCTTCCAACCGGTTGTTTGAAGATAACCCAATGTTAGTGGCAGCAACTTGTGCATATATCCATTGAACCATCCAAATACAGACGGCGATTGATGATAATTTGCTTCCGGTTTGTTGGAAGAAATCTGGGCTACCCAAGCAAAGGATCGCCTTATACTCAATAAACAGCTCATGCAAACAAAAGTGCGGCCCAAAGTGTGTTGATGTAGACCAAGCCTCGGGGTGGCGATTTGCATGCGTCCATCGACAATGAGCAGACGAGATCCCAGCAAGCCGATGTGGACCGGACCGCAAGGGCAGCAGCTTGTGTGCGTCCATTCATCATGTGGGATTATCCCCTGGCGGGATATTATCAATCCATGGTGTAAACCACATTTATAATGAAGAATAGTCCTGTCTATAAAAATATACAAATCAAAGTAATATGTCCTTTGATAGAAATAATATGTGTTAATAAAATATATAGAGAAGATAGCACCTGGATTTGTCCGGACGACAGATAATCTGGATGTAACTCCGTAGACAAACCGGTGATGGTATGACCCATCTAATGTAAACATCTGATGATCAACAGTTGCATGCAATTGCTGTATCATTTTCAACAGGGTATCACTTGCCCATAAATTTTGGGACGTGCATGTTCCTCCTCTGCAGCAGCATGTCATGTACATGCGTAGAACTCCTTTTTGCAGATCAATCTTGGCAACTTGTCTGCACAAGGCCACAACAGACCAAAAAACTTATCTCGCTCGACGGAGGCAGTAGAGGCGAACATGGCAGCTTGACTGTTGTACTGAAGTTGGGACACTGTAAGGTAGTAAATTGTACGTGGGTATCTGCCGGGTGACCTGGCGAGTTGCGGTATACTGAAACGTGGGGATGATGGGCAGAATATGCCTCTTGTTTAGAGCGGCATCAATGCGCGGCCGCAGCGGAGGTGGTGCAAGGCCGGGGTCGTTTGGCGTACCGGCGAAGGGGGCGGCAAGGCCGCTCAGTGGTGACCCGGTGGTGACTCGGGGGTGTGGCGGCTTGACGCAGCTTGAGAGGCAAAGGTGAGGAGACGACAACTCAGCGGTGAGGTGACGGCGACTCAGGGGTGAGGCGATGGCGGCCCGCGAAAAGCAGAGCAAGGCGGTCGATCGCGATGGAAGAGGCGACTCAGGGGCGCCGGGCATCTCAGCCTCCTCCAAGAAGCAGACTTTTTCCTTCAGTTTGTACAGAAAGACTTGCAGGAACAGTACTACGTGAGCACCTAGTACTTGCCGGCAGCACTTGTAGTTGTTGAAATTATCTTCGACCTTTTCCCACAATGTCATAGCACCAGTAGCTTATGAATTGATGCTTTGAAATCAGCAAAACAGTGCTCCGCGGCTCAGCACAGCACAATGCAACGTGAAGCGGTGCTCAGTGTAATCCAACACAGTGGCGGTTTAGAGCAGAGGCGCAGGCACTCGGCAATGGAGGCGAAGACCGCGGCTATGGAGTGATGGAGCGGCGCTGGTGAAACAGTGAACCGGAGCAAGGCGTGGACGCTCCGGCGAGTCATTTGAAGTGTGTCCGCCACAGCGGCGGGTTGGAGAGGCACGGCCGAACCGGCGACAGGTTGGAGAAGCGCGACCTAACCGGCGATGGGTTAGCGTAGGTACAGTCGCCGCGACGCGACTGCTCGTGGTCGAGGGCGGAACGGACCGGAGACGGCGCACGCTGGGAGGTGGCCGGGCGCGGTGAGGGAGATGCTTCGAGCCGGCGATGCGGAGGCAACCCGGCCGCCGGCGGAGGCAACCATGGCGGGGACCTGGAGCCGGCCGGTGCGGGGATGATGAGCGGGCGGTCGAGTCGCGCGGTGGGTGGTGGTGTAGACGAGGACCGCGCGTGCGTGGAGGAGCTGGGGTCGCGGGCGCGTAGCAGAGCAGTGACGGCGCGCCAGCCATAACCGCACTGCCTTAGCGGAGGCGAGACGGTTTGGAAGGCGGAGTCGAAGGTGCGGCGGTGCGAGTCGCAGCCTACGTGGTCGAAGAGGGGTGGCGGCCGACTGGGGAACCCGTGAGGCGAGGCGGCGCACTGGGCCGTTGCGGGACGGCGCAGACACAGACGTAGTCCGGCGGCGACTCATGGGAGCAGATGGAATCCGGCAGTGATTCGGCCTGGCTGCGGACGACGGCGACTGAACCGGAGCCGGCAGAAGCCAAGGCCACATGGGTGAGGCAAGGGCGACGCGGAGGCGAAAAGACAAAGCGGCGGCGATTCAGCGCGGTGTGACGAGGTGGCGTCAGCCACAGAGGGGACGGACCGTCGGCGGGGGCAACTCACAGGGCCGGGGTGACTTAGCCCCGTTGCAGAAGCGGAAAGTGAGTCCGGGCCAGAAGAGGCCGCAATGACATGATGTTATACATGGCAGCTCAGGGCCGGCGATTTAACGGCAGCCAGTCGTGCGGTGAACCGGCGGCAGGCACGACGCGTCTTGAGGGCGGATTAACACAGAGAACGGCGGAGACGCTCCAGGTCAAGGCCACAGCTGGCAATCGGGCGGCTCGGGCGACTCCAGCAGAGGTGTCTTAACATGGCCGTAACAGCGGCTTGCAGGTGCTTTCTGATGTCGCAACGAGGGCGCTCCAAAGGTCAACATGATGCATCCAGCGGAAGCAGCGGGTTGGAGAGGTGTAGCCGTGGCGATCGTGCTTGGCGACTCAAAGGCGGTGAGTCGGAGCTGGATGCACCGCCGGCTTGCAGCTGCGGGTTGGACTTCGGGGCCGGACCGTGGCGGTGCATAAAATAATTTCCAAAGAGTTTCCTCCAAACACCGTCTTCTATTTGTTTTATTTGCCTTCCATCATGCAAGGAGAAAAAAGTAGTGCTCCACAGTAGAATTGATTCTTGCTCTTCACGTGGTGGTGGCAGCAACAACAGTTAATGTTCTTAGGTGTGTCCACTCCGCACAAATAACCAGGTTCCAGGGCGCCTTCCGTACAGCCAGGGGGTCAGTTGGTTCCCAATAAACAAAAGCGTCTTAAATCAGTACTTGGTAGAAAATGTCAGCGGTGCCCAGACCCATCCAACAGCCGCTCGGAATCGATCAATGATTGCGGTGGATTCCTGTAGCATATTGTGCGTGGCGGAAACGCTCCGGTCAATCTCGGCGACTTGCAGAAAACGAAAATGCCTCAATCTTACTTTTCTTGAGTTTTTTAATCTCAGACTAACAATCCGGACAGATGAACTCAACACTGATATAAATCCTTTCAAACCGGCTCTTCTTCATCCGGAAAATTGCGAGCTCTTCAATCCCTAGAAGAGATCCCTCCAAAAACTCAACACCACTGTGCGCAGGCCCCACGGTGGGCGCCAACTATCGTGGAATTAACACGTCAGATGTCCTCAGTGTGAGGACTTAGTCGCGAGGCCAACGCATCTATGTGGTAGCTTGAGAGCGGTTGCGCGAATCAAGAGACTCAACATAAGACAAGGATTTAGACTGCTTCGGGCCCCGAGAAACATCATCCGTTAATAACCCTACATGCTGTTTTGTGGCTAGATCTCATTATGATCACGAGGGAGACGCCGGTAAGCCGACACTTTGTGTCTAGCCCTAGAGATTGTTTCTGCTTGCTTGTAGCTTGTCCCCTTTGGGGAGCCCTGCCCTCCTTATATATGTTGAAGGGGCGGGTTACATGACTAGTCCTAGTAGGATTAGGATTACTCTATTACAAGTGGAGTCCTAGTCTTTGCTTCCTTTATGAGAGAATAGTCTTTACGCTTTCCTCATAACCCGGCCCACCATAGCGTGATCCGGCCTTCCATAAACCGCCCGTTGGGCCAGCGGGTCTTGTCGCTCCTCTGACCCGCCTGCCGGATTACCAATGAATCTTAAACCGCCAGGTCCAAGTGGGTCGCCGGTGAATCGCCAAACTCTAGCCGGGTCATACATCCGGCGGTTTATACCGCGTGGTATATCCCCGACAACGTCTATGAGGAAATAGTCTACATTAGGCCACTACAAGGCAAGCGAGGACAGAAAGACGTTGGCCTTCTTCCAGCGGCTGAAATCTTTGGACGCCATTATTCAGAAGCACGTCGACCTAGCCATGAAAGCCGCTGCTACTTAGGCGTCGTTCGGTGGGTCGGCACCCTGAGTCGAGGAGGTGGACTTCGTCGATGGATGCATCTCTTCTTCCTGCCTCCTGTAACCAGCAGTCCAGCACTGCATCGCCTCGTGGCCTTAATGTTTCATTAGTATAGTACTCCCGCCGTTCCCAAATATAAGTCTTTCTAAAGATTCCAGCAAGCGGCTACTACATACGGAGCAAAATGAGTGAATCTACACTCTAAACTATGTCTACATACATCTGTATGATGTATTCCATTTGAAATAGTATCTAAAAAGGCTTATATTTAGGAACGCAGGGAGTATATGGCATTTTTATTCGAGTCATAACGTTTTCACTGTGAGGTGGGGCCGTAGTTGAGCAAACCCACCCCGCCCACCGGGCGTCGGCCAAGTTTAGAATTAGAAGAGAAAAACGAGGGAGGAGAGCTAGCTGTAGCACGGACGTTGTTGTTAGATGGGACTCGTGTTAATAGAATAGGAGTACTGAGCACTCGTGCCTTTTTTTTTAGGGAAAAATTACTCGTATGTCTAGTAGTACCACTAGTTGGGTTCGTGCGACCTATAGCTGTCATCACTTTAGGTCTCCTTTTCGAACCGCAGCTACGCTTCACAGTACGTATTTTTCCACGCATTTAGGCTAGTTGTAATGGGAGTATCATAAGCCGTATCATGCATGCCAATTAGATTTTTCGGATGATGTGGCACATAATTAAATGAGGAAAGAGAGGATGTAGTATCATATTATGGTATCGTATCATATTAAATGATGTACTACTTTGTGTCAATGCATGACAATTAAGAAGGCAACCTAAGGTACTAACCAATGATACTACGCATTACATAAGTAGTATCATACACTAGTAACATATGCATGATACTAGTATATGATACTCCCTCTGTCCAGGTGCATAGGATGTATTAGAGGTTGCACTGCGATTTAGACGCAAGGAGATAGGCCAGCGATTTATTTGAAAAGAATGGAATGAGCCTATCGTTGTTTCTCAAAAATGCAACCAAGAAAGGCATTTAATCCATGATTATAGTTGAGACAGTTCACATGACCCCGTTTAAGGTTTCACACCCAATCCCCGCTACCCTCGTTGGCATGCACAGGTTACACCCATGCCCAAGTCAACCTTTAAGCATGCAACTCTATGGATGGATGAATGATGCATGCGTGGGAAGTGGAGAGAAGAGATTACAGAGCTGCATGGGATCCAAACCGAGGCACATTTAATTAGATCACGCCTTATACATTTGGAAATTCTAATTTCTCTTAGATGCCCTATGCACCTGGACGGAGGGAGTACTACCCATTACAACCAGTCTTATCCTCCTATATGTACTCCTAGGCTATTTCCACGTGCTCCCATTCGCCGACATGTGGGACATAGAGCATCTGGGTCGTAGTGCATGCACGACTCGGAGCATATGCCGGGGTACTTTACATTTCATACCTCACGAATTACATGCAAACCCCCCGCAGAAGAATAAAATAAATGAATGAATTACTACATGAAACCGGATTATTTTCGTAGAAACCGGAGCACGTTCATTAAATTATGGACATAACACGTTTATAAAAAATGACTGGACCTAAACCATTCTAAGGGCCTCTTCGATTTTTCCGGAAAAAAAGGGCCTCTTTGATTCGCAGGATACTGAAAACACAGGAATGGGGAAAATATGATGGCGATGAACCGAGACGAGGAGTACTCTAACTCAGTTAGAGGTTAGAGTTAGATTCTACCCTGAACTAACTCTAAACAAAAGAGGTGTATGGATGGCAAGGTTAGATTGACAATAAATGCTCTTTCTCAATCATTTGACTACTTTGGACCCTATTTCCTGCCGGATTTGGTGTGGCCGGCTCTTCTGTGGCCTCCTCCCGCTCACAATTGACATAACGAACCATCTTTACAAATCAACCATGCAAAACAAATGAGATATCCCACTTAAACATACAAGTCGTCAGTCAAGCTTCACAAAAAAAACACTCCATGAAACAAAGCATGAGCTAACTCATCACGGAAGTCATTCACGATAGGGAGGGAGCCCGGAGCCCCTCACGCACCGAGGGAGAGGAGCTCGCCATCGTCGCTCTGGAGGAAGGCTCTGCAGAGCCCAAGCCCCGGGAACCCCTCCAATGTCGGCCCTTGCAAGTTGAGGTCGACACCGGCATAGGTAGCAGGGCCGCTTGCCGCCGACTGAGAACTTAATCTTTGGGACTCTACAAAAAATGCAAGCCTGAAACTAAAATACCTAGAAAGGTGAACCGAATCTTTGGGCCTCTAGAAATAATGCAAGCCTGAAACTGAAATACCTAGAAAGGTGAACTGAATCCTTGGGCCTCTTGAAATAATGCAAGCCTGAAAATTGAAATACCTAGAAAGGTGAACTGAATCTTTGGGCCTCTAGAAAGATTTATTACCTCCTCAAGCAGCATCAAACAATTCCATGTGTGCACCACAAATCTATACCAAGTTTGATCAGGATCTATGTTTCCAAATCAAAATTAGCGCTAGAGCGAGCAAGATCAATGATATGGCTGTGAGACAGAGAAGGAACCAACAAACTCGCCCCTATCGCGACCTCCCTGGTAGGTGCGCCGCCGCCGTGCACGACAGACGCAGAAAAACGACCGGTGAAGGGGGAGCGGGGCGGCCTTCGAAGGCCGAAGGGAGAGGGCGGCCGGAGTAGGGTGGTGGAGGCCGGAAGGAGATCGAGGGCGGCCGGAGGAGAGAGAGGGTGAGCGGCGCTTGGGCGGGCGGCCCTATGGGGAACAGAGGGGAGTCATGCAAGAGGGGGGGAGCGATACAAAGTCTTGAGCAGGGAGACTTTTTTAGTTCTCTTTTAGTGGGCCCGAGGATAAATAACCCAATTAGAAACTCTCCACCGGGCTAGTTTTTTTTAGCTAGGTTAGAGCAAACTATCTCGAACTAACCCTCGTGTTTCGATAATTTGAGGCTATTTCAACCCAAACTAGCTCTAACTCTGGGATCCAAACAAAGATGAGTGTTACTGTACATGCTACAGTGTGGACCGTAGCACATTGTTTTTATGGCCATATCACCACATTGTTTTCTACTGCTGGTTCACTGGGCTGCCGTGGTTCGAACTGCTGGTTCACTGGGCTGCCGTGGTTCGCACTCCTCCGACCTGAGTAGTAGTAGTACTAGTATATACCACATCATTCTTTGCCCCTTCCTACTACTCCGACATGTGGGAGAGCCAGCATCCGGGTCGACGTGTCATGCACCATATTAGAGCGCGGAACAGAAGGGAGCGCCAGTAATTCATGACTATAGCGAGTGGTCATATCACAAGTCTTTCCAGCAGTAACGCGCTGTCAAATCGCACAGCTCGACCTTTCCAGCAGTATCTCTACTGTTATCTCTACTCTTATAAAAAATAGAGTTTGTGATGATGGTGTGCCTGCCATCCTGCAATATAAGCCGTCCAATTTATATCTGACGGATAGGAAGGAAAAATGGAAATTTTGCAAAAAGATACCCACAGCCACTCAACATTTCCAAATAAGGCCTTCCCTCGTTCATCCTTTTCTCCCGCAAGATAAACTACTCATACAAATGCATCTTGATGTTCCGTGCAACGCATGGGCATCTTGCTGGTGATTGAGAATCCGCCACTCGCTCACCCTCCTCGCCTCTCTGTCAAACCGCCTACCCAAAAACTACCGCGCGTACTGCCCGAGAAAAGCCCCGCCCTCAACTTTTAATTACGCGAAAATAGTTCGAGCTTGTTCGTTCTATATAAATACTTAGGGTGTGTTTGGTTTCATTCTCATCTAAGCATAGTTATTCCCTCTTCATGCATGCTCATCTGACCACCCCTCCTAATGCATGCTCCTAGTGTATTTGTGTTGAGCTAGTGTGGACTCATGCACCCTTCATACACTCTACCAAACACCCAAAAGTGGGTCGAGAAGGGAACTTTTGCTCTCATGCATCCTTCGTACACCATACCAAACACACCCTTACAGTATGTTTATTCACCCGTGGGGTTGTTCAATGAATGGAGGGGTGGGGAGCACAAGTGAACAATACTAGTACTACTAGTAGTAGTAAGTAGGAGTCGTAGAGTAGTCACCTTAAATAGTAGAGAGTTTCTTTTCTTTAATGCCACGTACACAAATTGAAACGCTTGTTGTGGAGAGAAAAAGATGATCACGACACTATATATGTACGCAGGGGCCTGAGCGCTTGCTTTACTAGGGTTGCTCTCTTCATTCTCTCCCATTCTCTCGTCCTCTCCAGATATAAACAAGACAGCGGTAGCGACCTTTTCTCTCTGCTCACCGCTGGTCACAGATCTGTCCAGATCCCTTCGGCATGTGTGTGTAGAGGACTAAAAGGTGCATCGTTCACGCGGTCATCGCCGCCGAGGGAGGAAACCCACAGCTGTCGGAGGGGCCCGATCCTCTGTCCGTGTCGTTCTCTCAAACCACGGCGCCCGGCTGGGGAGGTCCTCCGACCCTTCTTCCTCCCGCCATATTGTCCATAGATCCGACCTGCCGCCCGACATCCCGGCGACCCTCAGGTATAAGTTCTTCGAAAGCGTCCTTGCTCTACTACCCCAGCTCCCCACATGTTTGCATGTGCATCTTTTTCTACTCCCATCAGCTCCTCCAAAGCCACCTAAATTTTTAGTATTATTAGAGACAAAGCTACTTCATGCATTCGAATCTAGGGCTTTGTTCAAACAATGAAGAAAGGGGGGAAAGTTGTAGCATGAATCTAGGACTTGATTCAAAGAGGAAATAATATGGTGAAAGTAGTAGAGACCGGATACCCAACCTGTCTCTTGGCTGAAAAGGGAAATAATAGGAAAACGCAGTACAAACTGGATAAGGAACAGATCTATTATTGGTTGAAAAAAGGATAGAAAGTGGCGGCTGGTGGACAAGTCAACATAGTATATACATGATTAGACTTGCTGCCCTCACATAGTAAAAGGTCTCCAGGATTAGAATTGTTGCCCTCACATAGTAAAAGGTCTCATGATTAGATTTGCTGCCGTCACATAGTAAAAGGTCCCCAGGATTAGATTTGCTGCCCTCACATAGTAAAAGGTCTCCAGGATTAGATTTGCTGGCCTCACATAGTACAAGGTCTCCAGTATTAGGTTTGCTGCCCTCACATGGCATGAACAAACTCGGCATCACCACTTTATGCCTCCTTGTAGGTACATTGTCTTTGATCGTCCTTTGTCACATGTCCTTATACCAACCTTTTGTTGTTGTTAATGTAAGGGTGCATGTAAAATGAAGCGATCACACTGTTACCTTAGGGACATGTCTAACCAGTGTTATTGTTAATCTAATGCCTCCAGTGATAAGATGCAATTAAACTGTGTTACAAATGGCACTCCTGCTGTTTTCCCCGGTATGATAAGTAAGTTGCTCCTTTACGCTCTTTGAGTGTCCTGGTGTCCCCACGGTCCCATGCCCTTAAACCAACTCTTTAGCTGCTTGTTGATTTATCGTATCCGTAAACAAGCAATGCCACCATTAAAGTAATCCCATATTTGAGGAATCTCATTGTTGATCGTAATGCTTCGGTAACATGAAGCATTCGACGCTTTTAAAATTTCTCATGTCCTTGCGTGATTGCGATGAACATAATTAAGATGCTTCTTTTCATTTTGTATATGTTTCGTATATTCTTATTGACCAGCAATCGTTTACTTTCTATCTTTTTGTGCGAGATAGGGATATCCATTTCAACTTGTTGCTATTGTGACCTTTTGGTGAACTGCACAAAACACTTTTTTTGGAATGAGTGTCTTGTGCAGTTCAACTAAAATGTCACGTGGGCAACATCTCTCAATTTTGGTGGAACTGCACAAAATGGTGATTGGAGTTTCCAAAATCTCCATCAAGTTCTGCTGGTAATCTCGTGCAACATTCCATTAGCCTTTGCAAGATGAGCCGTCATTGTCACCACAATGGCACTTTATTTTAGTGGAACTGCACAAAAGGATAAGAAAATTATAGTTGCACCTTACATGAGCCGGACTGCCAACCTTAATGTTCCTCAATTGTAGTGCAACTACTAAAGAAGAACCTGCCAGCTCACGAGAGCAAGTACTTCATGCTAGCTGAATGATGCAATCTTTGCTTCATTTCTGGTGAACTACAGAAACAGGCACATGAATTGAATCATGAAACTCCAGGCAGGCCTCATCCAAGTGGAGCTGTAGGTTGAGTTCAAGGATATCACTATTAAAGTGAAATCATGCTCTCCTTGTTTGTGTTGTGCAAACAGGAATACTCGACTACAGATGTTGTGACGGTCAAGAGCATTCGCCAAGTTCTTCGATTGTATGACATGGATAGCCAAAATGGATTTAATCCCTATATTCACTTTATCAAAAGGCTCTAATGGGTTGGTTCTGAATCTTGCAAGCTGGGAATCAATGAGATGTGTAGGCATCTTTGTTGTACTTATTATTTGAATCTTATTTGTTGGTTATGAATCTTGCAAGCTGGGAACCAATGAGATGTGTAGGCATCTTTTTGTACTTATTATTTGGATCTTATTTGTTGGTTACGAATCTTGCAAGCTGGGAAACACGGCATGATGATGCAGAGGACAACAACCATAACAAACAGTTCAAACTTGGTAGTATTATCTTTGTGAAAGTGGGACAAATGTGCTGATCGTGTCCGTCCTGAGAATAATAATTTTAATTATCGTGCATGTTGATCCTGTGGCATTGATAGAACGAGGCAATGCATTGGTTGTTTTAAATATAATTTTTTATTAAAGCGAATTAAATTTAAGTAAAGTGACCACTAACTCCTGTTATTATAGTACCAATACAGACCCGCTCGTGAACCGACGTGTGGCCGGAGTAGGTTTCTTAATGGAGGCGTTTGAATGCGCCAAGGGTGCATCTTCTGCCGGGCGTGCAGCGGACGAGGGAGGGGTAGTAACTGTTGTTGCCTGTACACACTCAGTTTACTGTTGAATCCAGTTCCATAAGAGCTGAAAATCGAACTGCTGCTGCAACCTACACACTCGTTCACTTGAAGAGACTCCAATGGCGATCCGAGGGGTGAGCCTGCTGGATATGGACTTAGCAAGGAGTTCCCCTTTGAGTTCGTCGTTCAGTCCTATGGCTGCACCAAGTTGAATGTGATGTACACCAACGATCCGGACTCGGTGAAGCTCTGCCTCGCCGAGTTCAAGCAAGACTGCAGGACGAGAAAGCACAATGTTGCAGGACTAGACCTTGTGCCCATCCATTCGTCTCCTGACAGGGACCAGCGGATCGCCGTCGCCCAGGTATGTGTGCGGGACGAGGTTTTCATCTACCACTTCTGCAGGGCCATCAGAGGTTCTGGAGCATTCGCCCGTTTCATCGGCAGCACCGACTGCACCTTCGCTACGGTCTAGAGAAGGAAGAACGCGACAATTCAGCCATCTGGTGCAACAAGCTTGTCGCCATCCAGAAGCAATACAAGATAATCGGCAAAGGGCAGGAGAAGGACTCCGTGGTTGACCTCGCCGAGACCATCATCGACCCCTGATACGCCAACATGAAAGAAGACAACAATACCAAGGACCTGAACACGTGGGAGGTACCTCTGAATCTAGCCTACATAACCTACGCGGCCAAGGACGCATACACATGCTACGAGATGTACAAGCAGATCTTGGACATGAGGGCGTGTCTGCTTCCCATAACCGATGAGTACACGAACAGCCGCAGCGTCATGATCAAGCGTGCCAGGAAGGTCTAGATGTTGTACTTTATCTGTTTATAAGCACCTTTATCATCTGAGTGTTTCATGCATTAGCCTTTGTGTCGTAATTATCTGTTTTATCCGAAATATTTCTTTAAGAACCCATTAACCTGGCTGCTTTTTTTAGTGGCTATTTGCTTATGTATGTAACTAGTTTACTTGTCCGTTAAAAAAAAACTAGTTCACTCGGCTGCCGTGCTTTGAATCTCCTTCCTCCCAACATATTCCCCTCCTCAGGTGGACCCAGCAGGTCCCTGAATTTTCTCCCATTTTCTTTTTTGATGTAAACTGAATTTTCTCCCAGTACTTTCCCCTACAACCAACTCAACTGTCCCATGTCTAGCATCAAAAATAATAATACCCCACGTACTATTAACTCATCAAATTTAAATGATATTTTATTTTGTAAGTTGAAAGTTCTTACAAAATAATAATAATAATTGTTTATGTATAACTTGGCAAGTTAACTCCTAGTGATTGCGTACATAAGCTTGCAAAGATTTTACTGACCAATGCAGTAATAGACGTGCAATCATGTGTTTATGTTTTTATAACATTTCTCCGTCTAGCCCAACATGATATTTTCACCCAGCCCAGCAAGTCCACGGATTTCGAGAAAAATGCAAATGGTATTCAAATTCTACCATTTATAAATGGGTTGCATATATGCTACATCATTGTTTCACCCAGCCCACCACATGGACTAAAAAAAGAAATGGACTGGCTCACATGTGGGCCAGTAGGTCATAGCCTAAGAAGGCATTGGATTTACATCCAACGGCCGACATTCTTCTTCAATCTCTCGTCTTCTTCCCCCAGCACTGCCGGGACCACCTGCTCTAGCCTTCGTCGGCCCAAATGACATTGTTTTGCGCTCCTCGGCAACGCTACCCCGCCGATGGCCAGGCCATCCCTCCACTCCGCACCTCCTGTTATTCTCTACTGAGTGTAGGCCCACCCCGCACCCGAACCAGTCAAGTTTCCCACTCCTTGTCGGTGTACTAAAGTAGGGGTACCTTAGTACCCCGAACCTGTGCACGGGCAGTCGCAGCGTCCCCGTGGCAAGCCTTGCCGGGCGTCTGCCAAGACCCTCCACGGCCATTCGGGAAGCAAGACCCCGGCAAGAGGAGAACTCAAGATGAAGAGACAAGGCCCCGGCAAGAGGAGCTTGCCGGGAAGAGGAGCTTGCCGGGAAGGCCTGGTGAGCGATAAGCTCCCGAGCGCGACAAGAACCCTGCCGCGGCAAAGTACTCGCCGCGGCAAGTGACCTCTCTTCATCTCCGCTCCAGCTCACCCGCCAACGTGTCACCACGGGGCTCTCCCAAGCACGCGTGTCGACGGGCTGTGCAGCCAGCGGGGAGTAGCGATAAGCGGCGCTGACAAGCTACCATCGTGGCAAACGGAGGCGCACTTGACGGTCCCTCATAATCGTTTCGGGCGACTAAGACGGGCATTGATGACTCTTGTCCCTTGCCGTCAGGGTTAGGTATAGATTACTGTACACTGTACAAAGCGGTGTACCAACCTATGTTTTTACTATCTTACCCTTGTCTACTTGCCACATGTGGTGACCCCTTTGTGCCTATAAAAGGAGGCCCAAGTGCAACGTAGAAAGGGTTCAGTCCAGCTCCGGCTTAGTTCATCATACCCATACAGAACCACACCCAGGCTAGGTCTTGTAGCTCCCATTGCTCCCTAGCAAGAACACAAGATAATCCACAAAGCAGCAGTAGGAGTATTATCTCTCCGGAGAGCTCCGAAGCTGGGTAAATCTGCTCGTGTGCATCGCCTCGATCCGCTCTTCGTGCAATCTCCCCCCCCCCCCTCCGAACCACAAGGGACCCAGGTCCCATAGGTGTTCGTGGGACACGATCAGTTCTCCACGACACTCTCTCCATCTGCGACTCCACTGCCGCGTCTTCCGTGTCTCCGGGTCGTGCGAGTCTGGGGCCTCGCCGTCGTCCACCGCCTCGGTGCGCTCCGCGCGGCATGGTCAACATACGAGAGTCATCAGAAGAGGACTATACGTTGAGAGCCTGACGGCTGGAACCCACAAGGTCCATGGTGGTAGGCAAGGAAAGTTCCTCCTTATTACGCACTGTACGTGGATTGTACGTGGGAAGGGCTTCTATATTTCGCGAAAAAAACGTTCCCCCCGCTGACAGGTCGGACCCACCAGCTATATCTTTGCACGCAAGGAAGTGCCTCCTTATTACGCACAAAAAAATGAATACCCCCTGCTAGCTGGGACCCACCATAGTGGGAGGCTGACTTGTGGGCCTACTAAGTTGACGGGGATGGAGGGCTTTGTCAACTTAGTCAATATGAACGATTCTAGCTCCAGTGACCGTACAATGTCCATCCAAAGGCCATAGTGCTTCTTCAACCTCTGGTCTTCTTGCTCCAGCCGCCCAAAGCAGCGCCGGTCGTGTCGCGTGCTCCTGCCTCTCGTGGCCGGCTGTGATGCCGCGGAGGCCTCACCGCCCCCTACTACTCCCACCGCTGGCCAGGGCATCCCTCTACTCACCCACACCCCCTGTTATTCTGCGGCGACGGCAGCCTCACGCCACAGCCGAACCAGTGAACCCTCGTACTCCTCTCCGTGTGGGCATCCACTGCCGCGTCTTCCCCGGCTCTGCATCTTCCCCTTCCTAGGCCTCGCCGTCGTCCACCGCCTTGGTGCTCTCGGCACGGCATGGTCAATGTGGTCAACGACCGACTTCCATCGGAAGAGTATTGTACGTGGAGAGGCTGACAGCTGGTTCAATGGCCGCAGCTGGGTCCACGGCCACAGCCCAGTTTTTTGTGATTTGCCAAGTAAGTCGCTTTGTCAGGCCTGTTGGGCTACAAATCTTTCAAGACGAGGAGAGCTTCATTCGGCTGGCCAAGAAAATGGCCTATCAGTAATGAGAAATTGGCTGTACATTTTTAAAACACACCAAACTGGCAATCAGTTTCAAATTTATTTTTTTCATTTCGAGATTTTAAATTGCATTGATTTTTATGCGTGGACAATTTTTTGGATTTTATATTGATATACATTTATTTTTAAAATCAGTTTGAACGTGACTCCAAATTTCGGGATTAAAAACAGTTCGGACCGCTTTTGAAATATGCAAAATTTCGTATAATATTTTAACCGTGGCCACAATATGGGCTGTAATGCTAACAAAAATAATATGGGCTCCAAAAAACCTTAAGAATTAGCAAATGGGCTGTAAATTATTAGAAATAATGGCGTATGGGATGTATGTTGTTTTCCACAGATTTGAGGCTTTCCTAAAAAGGTTAACGCACAAGCGGTGATCGTTGGATGTCCATCCAACGGCCATCGTCTTCTTCAATCTCTGCTCTTCCCGCTTCCGGCCGCTCAAACAAGCGCCAAGGGACTGCTTCGCTCCCTCCTTCCCGCTGCCAGTGTCCGCCAGCAGCCTCACCGCCCCCATCAGACTCCATCGCTGGGCTAGCCATCCCTCTACTCACCCACACTGTTGTTATTCTCCGGCGACGGCAGACGAACGATAAACCCTCGTGACTCATACTCCACTCCGCGTGAAACAACTGCCGAGTCTTCCCCGCCTCTGTGTCGTTCCCTTCCTAGGCCTCGCCGTCGTCCACCGCCCTGGTGCTCTCGGCGCGGCCTGGTCAACGTGGTCAATGACCGACATGCATCTGAAGTGGACTGTACGTGGAGAGGCTGACAGCTGGGTCCACGGCCGCAGCAAGGAAGTGCCTCCTTATTACGCGCAATACAATTATTCCTCCACCTGACAGCAGGGACCCACCGGATGGGCCACAGTATTTCGTGAAAAAATGTTTCCCGACTCACAGGACCCACCACTACATCTTCTTACGCAAGGAAGTGCGTCCGGGCAAAAAAAATGGTTCACCCCCGTGACTGCTGGGACCCACCAGCTACATCTTCACACGCAAGGAAGTGCGTCCGGGCAAAAAAAAAACGATTCGCCCCCCTGACTGCTGGGACCCACCAGCTACATCTTCGCATGCAAGGAACTGCCTGACAGTCGGGACCCACCTAGTCGAAGCGTACATAGCGTTGTCATTCTGGTCGCGAACGTGTACGTACATACATACTGCTAGATGTAGAGGCGCGCACGTGTCGTAGTAGAGGCGCGCACGTAGCATGTAAACGTACGTACAGCGGCCTGGGTGCAAGAAAGAAAATATGGCCACGTACATACGGGCGGGGTCTCGAACGCCTACTCGCGCATATATACATACGACAAGGGCTCGTGTACATGGCTGGGTCGGAACGGAGAAACAGCATCGTCGTCGTGTTCATGGGGAGCCAACTAGATGGGTCGGAACGGAATGCGTTGTCGTGTTCATCGGGAGGTCTTGGACGGAATAGGCGATGAAAACGAGGCCTGGCGTACTGCAGAATGGAGGAAACATCCTTGTGTTCGATCGGCCACGTCTGAAACGGGATCCTGTTCATCGGGAGGGGTCTGGCGTAACGCAAAACGGAGGAAACGGACCTCCTACAGTCGAAACGGGGTCCTGTTGATCGGGAGGGGTGTGGCATACCGCAAAACCGACGAAAACGGACTTTGTGCCGAGCGCTACACGGTCAAACAGGGTCCCGTTTCATCGGCAGGGTGTGGCGTACCACAAAGCAGGACTCCACGGGATACTGTTCATCTCCACCGTCGACCTCCTCTAGCCTCCACGGGCTACTGTTCATCCACCGTCGACCTCCTCCAGCCTCCACCTGCGACTGTTCATCCACGGGCTCCTGTTCATCCAGCCTCCACCACGCGCTACTCCACCGGCTACTGTTCAACCACCCCTCTCCACGGGCTCCTGTTCAACCACCCCTCCACGGGCTACTGTTCGTCCACCCCTCCACCATCTACTGTTCATCCAGCCCTCCACGGGGTCATCCTGTTCATCCAGCCCTCCACGGGGTCCTGTTCATCCAGCCCCAACCGGCTCGATCGACCGGGGTCCTGTTCATCCAAAGGCAACGCCACGGGTCCTGTTCATCCACTCCCACCGCTCACTGTTCATCCACCCCCCCCGCAACGCTCACTGTTCATCCAGAGAGGCAGCATCGATCGGCTTCAGTTAGCAGCAGTAGCGAAGGAATCGATCGCTCGGGTTCAGTAATGCGTAGCCTGCAGTGCAATCGCTCGGGTTCAGTTAGAGCCCAACGCCTCGCTCGGGTTCAGTTAGAGCCAACGCCTCGCACACACGCGCGTACGTAGAGAGAAACACGTATCGCTCGGCCCCGACAACCCACCGTAACTGGAACTCCACGAAATTTTCCTCGCCCTCGCTTCTACCACGGTTTTTTCGTCATGGACGGCCCAAAGAAAGTCATGCAGCTGCGTCTCCGGCCCGCCCAGACGAAAAGCCCATTTTCATCATGATTTTTTGTCATAGAAGTAGGAGCCCACCACATCTATGATGATACCGGGTTTTGTCACAATTATCGTCATAGAAGTGTCATATGTATGACAGAAAAAAATTTCGTTCGGCCCAAAATGTCACGGATGTGTCTTTTTTTTTTGTAGTGCACTCCTCCGACCTGAGAAGTAGTAGTAATAGTATATACCGCATCATTCTTTGCCCCTTCTTACTACTCCGACATGTGGGAGAGCCAGCATCCGGATCGACGTGTCATGCACCAGATTAGAGCGTGGAACGGAAGGGGGGCATCACCCCGGTCGGAGCGCCAGTAATTCATGCAATAGTGAGTGGTCATATCACAAGTCTTTCTAGCAGTAACGCGCTGTCAAATCGCATAGCCCGACCTTTCCAGCAGTATGTTTGAGAATCCGCCACTCGCTCACCCTCCTCGCCTCTCTGTCAAACCGCCTACCAGAAAACTGCCGCGCGTACTACCCGGGAAAAGGCCCGCCCTCAACTTTTAACTACGCGAAAATAGTTCGAGCTTGTTCGTTCTATATAAATACAGTACTTACTGTATGTTTATTCACCCGTGGGGTTGTTCAATGAATGGAGGAGCGGGGAGCACAAGTGAACAATACTAGTACTACTAGTAGTAAGTAGGAGTCGTACAATAGTGACCTCGAATAGAGAGTTTCTTTTCTTTATTGCCACGTACACAAATTGAAACGCTTGTTGTGGAGAGAAAAAGATAATCACTCCACTATATATGTACGCGGGGGCGTGAGCGCTTGCTTTACTAGGGTTGCTCTCTTTATTCTCTCATCCTCTTTAGATATAAACAAGACAGAGGTAGCGACATTTTCTCTCTGCTCACCGCTGGTCACAGATCCGGCCGCATCCCTTCTGCCAGTGTGTGTAGAGGACTAAAAGGTGCATCGTTCATGCGGTCATCACCGCCGAGGGAGGAAACCCACAGCTGCCGGACGGGCCCGATGCTTTTTGGGTAACGTAGCAATTTTAAAAAAATTCCTACGCACACGCAAGATCATGCTGACGCATAGAAACGAGAGGGGAGAGTGTTGTCCACGTACCCTCGTAGACCGAAAGCGGAAGCGCTAGCACAACGCGGTTGATGTAGTCTTACGTCTTCACGATCCGACCGATCAAGTACCGAACCCATGGCACCTCCGAGTTCAGCACACGTTCAGCTCGATGACGTCCCTCGAACTCCGACGCAGCCGAGCTTCGAGGGAGAGTTCCGTCTGCACGACTGCATGGTGACGATGATGATGCTCTACCGATGCAGGGCTTCGCCTAAGCACTGCTACAATTTTATCGAGGTGGAATATGGTGGAGGGGGGCACCGCACACGGCTAATAGATCTCAAGGATCAATTGTTGTGTCTAGAGGTGCCCCCCGCCCCCGTATATAAAGGAGCAAGGGGACGGGGCGGCCGACCAAGGGAGGGAGCGCCAGGAGGAGTCCTACTCCCACCGGGAGTAGGACTCCCTCCTTTCCTTATCCAAGTAGGAGAGTGGGAAGGAAGGGAGAGAGGAGAGGAAGGAAAGGGGGGCGCCGTCCCCCTCCTTGTCCTATTCGGACTAGAGGGGGAGGGGCGCGTGGCCTGCCCTGGACGCCCCTCCTCTGCTCCACTTTGGGCCCATGTGGACCATTAACCCCCTGGGGGGTTCCGGTAACCCCCCGGTACTCTGGTATACATCTGATAACCCCCGGAACCATTCCAGTGTCCGAATATAGTCGTCCAATATATCAATCTTCATGTCTCAACCATTTCGAGACTCCTCGTCATTTCCGTGATCACATCCGGTACTCCGAACCATCTTCGGTACATCAAAAAATATAAACTCATAATATAACCGTCATCTAACTTTAAGCGTGTGGACCCTACGGGTTCGAGAACTATGCAGACATGACTGAGACACGTCTCCGGTCAATTACCAATAGCGGAACCTGGATGCTCATATTGGCTCCCACATATTCTACGAAGATCTTTATCGGGCAAACCGCATAACAACATACGTTGTTCCCTTTGTCATCGGTATGTTACTTGCCCGAGATTCGATCGTCGGTTTCTTAATACCTAGTTCAATCTCGTTACCGGCAAGTCTCTTTACTCGTTACGTAATGCATCATTTCGTAACTAACTCATTAGCTACATTGCTTGCAAGGCTTATAGTGATGTGCATTACCGAGAGGGCCCAGAGCCACCTCTCCGACAATCAGAGTGACAAATCCTAATCTCGAAATACGCCAACTCAACATGTACCTTTGGAGACACCTGTAGATATCCTTTATAATCACCCAGTTACGTTGTGACGTTTGGTAGCACACAAACTGTTCCTCCGGTAAACGGGAGTTGCATAATCTCATAGTTGTAGGAACATGTATAAGTGATGAAGAAAGCAATATCAACATACTAAACGATCAAGTGTTAAGCTAATGGAATGGGTCAAGTCAATCACATCATTCTCCTAATGATGTGATCCTGATAATCAAATGACAACTCATGTCTATGGTTAGGAAACTCAACCATCTTTGATCAACGAGCTAGTCAAGTAGAGACATACTAGTAACACTATGTTTGTCTATGTATTCACACATGTATTATGTTTCCGGTTAATACAATTCTATCATGAATAATAAACATTTATCATGATATAAGGAAATAAATAATAACTTTATTATTCCTCTAGGGCATATTTCCTTCAGTCTCCCTCTTGCACTAGAGTCAATAATCTAGATTACATAGTAATGATTCTAACACCCATGGAGCCTTGGTGCTGATCATGTTGTGCTCGTGGAAGAGGCTTAGTCAACGGGTCTGCAACATTCAGATCCGTATGTATCTTGCAAATCTCTATGTCTCCCACCTGGACTTGGACCCGGATGGAATTGAAGTGTATCTTGATGTGCTTGGTCCTCTTGTGAAATCTGGATTCCTTTGCCAAGGCAATTGCACCAGTATTGTCACAGAAGATTTTTATTGGACCCGATGCACTAGGTATGACACCTAGATAAGATATGAACTCCTTCAACCAGACTCCTTCATTTGCTGCTTTTGAAGCAGCTATGTACTCCGCTTCACATGTAGATCCCGCCATGACACTTTGTTTAGAACTGCACCAACTTACAGCTCCACCGTTCAATATAAACACGTATCCGGTTTGCGATTTAGAGACGTCCGGATCAGTGTCAAAGCTTGCATCGACATAACCATTTACGACTAGCTCTTTGTCACCTCCATAAACGAGAAACATATCCTTAGTCCTTTTCAGGTATTTCAGGATATTCTTGACCGCTGTCCAGTGATCCACTCCTGGATTACTTTGGTACCTCCCTGCTAAACTTATTGCTAAGAATACATCAGGTCTGGTACACATCATTGCATACATGATAGAGCCTATGGCTAAAGCATAGGGAACATCTTTCATTTTCTCTCTATCTTCTGCTGTGGTCAGGCATTGAGTCTGACTCAACTTCACACCTTGTAATACAGGAAAGAACCCTTTCTTTGCTTGATCCATTTTAAACCTTTTCAAAACTTTATCAAGTATATGCTTTGTGAAAGTCCAATTGAGTGTCTTGATCTATCTCTATAGATGTTGATGGATAATATATAAGCAGCTTCACCGAGGTCTTTCATTGAAAAACTTTTATTCAAGTATCCTTTTATGCTATCCAGAAATTCTATATCATTTCCAATTAACAATATGTCATCTACATATAATATCAGAAATGCTACAGAGCTCCCACTCACTTTCTTGTAAATACAGGCTTCTCTAAAAGTCTGTATAAAACCATATGCTTTTATCACACTATCAAAGCGTTTATTCCAACTCCGAGAGGCTTGCACCAGTCCATAAATGGATCGCGGGAGCTTGCACACTTTGTTAGCACCTTTTGGATCGACAAAACCTTCTGGTTGCATCATATACAACTCTTCTTCTAGAAATCCATTCAGGAATGCAGTTTTGACATCCATTTGCCATAATTCATAATCATAAAATGCGGCAATTGCTAACATGATTCGGACAGACTTAAGCATCGCTATGGGTGAGAAAGTCTCATCGTAGTCAACTCCTTGAACTTGTCGAAAACCTTTCGCAACAAGTCGAGCTTTGTAGATAGTAACATTACCGTCAGCGTCAGTCTTCTTCTTGAAGATCCATTTATTCTCGATGGCTTGCCGATCATCGGGCAAGTCAACCAAAGTCCATACTTTGTTCTCATACATGGATCCCATGTCAGATTTCATGGCCTCAAGCCATTTTGCGGAATCTGGGCTCATCATCGCTTCCTCATAGTTCGTAGGTTCTCCATGAACAAGTAACATGACCTCCAGAATAGGATTACCGTACCACTCTGGTTCAGATCTTACTCTGGTTGACCTACGAGGTTCGGTAGTAACTTGATCTGAAGTTTCGTGATCAATATCATTAGCTTCCTCACTAATTGGTGTGGTTGTCACAGGAACCGGTTTCTGTGATGAACTACTTTCCAATAAGGGAGCAGGTAAAGTTACCTCATCAAGTTCTACTTTCCTCCCACTCACTTCTTTCGAGAGAAACTCCTTCGCTAGAAAGGATCCAAATTTAGCAACAAAAGTATCGCCTTCAGATCTGTGATAGAAGGTGTACCCAATAGTCTCCTTTGGGTATCCTATGAAGACACATTTCTCCGATTTGGGTTCGAGCTTATCTAGTTGAAGTTTCTTCACATAAGCATCGCAGCCCCAAACTTTAAGAAACGACAACTTTGGTTTCTTGCCAAACCACAGTTCATAAGGCGTCGTCTCAATGGATTTTGATGGTGCCCTATTAAAAGTGAATGCGGCCTTCTCTAAACCATAACCCCAAAACGATAGCGGTAAATCAGTAAGAGACATCATAGATCGCACCATATCTAGTAAAGTACGATTACGACGTTTGGACATACCATTATGTTGTGGTTTTCCGGGTGGCGTGAGTTGCGAAACTATTCCGCATTGCTTCAAATGTAAACCAAACTCGTAACTCAAATATTATCCTCCATGATCAGATCGTAGAAACTTTATTTTCTTGTTACGATGATTTTCCATTTCACTCTGAAATTCTTTGAACTTTTCAAATGTTTCAGACTTATGTTTCATTAAGTAGATATACCCATATCTGCTCAAATCATCTACGAAGGTGAGAAAATAACGATAGCCGCCACGAGCCTCAATGTTCATTGGACGACATACATCAGTATGTATGATTTCTAACAAATCTGTTGCTCGCTCCATAGTTCCGGAGAACAGTGTTTTAGTCATCTTGCCCATGAGGCACGGTTCGCAAGTACCAAGTGATTCATAATCAAGTGATTCCAGAAGTCCATCAGTATGGAGTTTCTTCATGCGCTTTACACCAATATGACCCAAACGACACTGCCACAAATAAGTTGCACAATCATTATCAACTCTGCATCTTTTGGCTTCAACATTATGAATATGTGTATCACTACTATCGAGATTCAATAAAAATAGACCACTCTTCAAGGGTGCAAGACCATAAAATATATTAATCATATAAATAGAACAACCATTATTCTCTGATTTAAATGAATAACCGTCTCGCATCAAACAAGATCCAAATATAATGTTCATGCTCAACACTGGCACCAAACAACAATTATTCAGGTCTAAAACTAATCCCGAAGGTAGATGGAGAGGTAGCGTGCCGACTGAGATCATATCGACTTTGGAACCATTTCCCACGCGCATCGTCACCTCGTCCTTAGCCAATCTTCGCTTAATCCGTAGTCCTGCTTTGAGTTGCAAATATTAGCAACAGAACCCGATTATCAAATACCCAGTGCTATCTGCGAGCATTAGTAATGTACACATCAATAACATGTATATCACATATACCTTTGTTCACCTTGCCATCCTTCTTATCGCCAAATACTTGGGGCTGTTCCGGTTCCAAAGTGACTACCGCTTGCAGTAGAAGCACTCAGTCTCAGGCTTAGGTACAGATTTGGGTTTCTTCTCTTGAGCAGCAACTTGTTTGCCGTTCTTCTTGAAGTTCCCATTCTTCTTCCCTTTACCCTTTTTCTTGAAACTGGTGGTCTTGTTGACCATCAACACTTGATGCTCCTTTTTGATTTCTACCTCCGTAGCTTTTAGCATTGCAAAGAGCTCGGGAATAGTCTTGTTCATCCCTTGCATATTATAGTTCATCACGAAGCTCTTGTAGCTTGGTGGCAGTGATTGAAGAATTCTGTCA
The DNA here is from genome assembly GCA_021605145.1 of Aegilops bicornis. NCBI lineage: Eukaryota > Viridiplantae > Streptophyta > Magnoliopsida > Poales > Poaceae > Aegilops > Aegilops bicornis. The sequence continues at coordinate 596,457,921 of CM038669.1, read as the reverse complement.
ATGACACTATCATCAGGAAGATTAACTCCTAGTTGAATCAAGTGATTATTATACCCAGACATTTTGAGTATATGTTCACCGACAGAACTATTCTCTTCCATCTTGCAGCTATAGAACTTACTAGAGACTTCATATCTCTCAATCCGGGCATTTGCTTGAAATATTAACTTCAACTCCTGGAACATCGCATATGCTCCATGACGTTCAAAACGTCATTGAAGTTCCGGTTCTAAGGCGTAAAGCACCGCATAATCGAACTATCGAGTAGTCATCGCCTTTGCTCTGCCCGGACGTTCTTAACGTGGCGATTGCATCTGCAGACCGCACTGGCACCCAGCGGTGCTTCCAGGACGTAATTTTTCTGTGAAGCAATGAGTATAATCCTCAAGTTACGGACCCAGTCCGTGTAATTGCTACCATCATCTTTCAACTTAGCTTTCTCAAGGGACGCATTAAAATTCAACGGAACAACAGCACGAGCCATCTATCTACAACAAACATAGACAGGCAAAATACTATCAGGTACTAAGTTCATGATAAATTTAAGTTCAATTAATCATATTACTTAAGAACTCCCACTTAGATAGACATCCCTCTAGTCATCTAAGCGATCACGTGATCCAAATCAACTAAACCATGTCCGATCATCACGTGAGATGGAGTAGCTTTCAATGGTGAACATCACTATGTTGATCATATCGACTATATGATTCACGCTCGACCTTTTGGTCTCAGTGTTCCGAGGCCATATCTGTATATGCTAGGCTCGTCAAGTTTATCCTGAGTATTCCGCGTGTGCAACTTTTTTGCACCCGTTGTATTTGAACGTAGAGCCTATCACACCCGATCATCACGTGGTGTCTCAGCATGAAGAACTTTCGCAACAGTGCATACTCAGGGAGAACACTTATACCTTGAAATTAAGTGAGAGATCATCTTATAACGCTACCGTCAATCAAAGAAAAATAAGATGCATAAAGGATAAACATCACATGCAATCAATATAAGTGATATGATATGGCCATCATCATCTTGTGCTTGTGATCTCCATCTTCGAAGCACCGTTATGATCACCATCGTCACCGGCGCGACACCTTGATCTCCATCGTAGTATCGTTGTCATTTCGCCACCTATTGCTTCTACGACTATCGCTACCGCTTAGTGATAAAGTAAAGCATTTACAGGGCGATTGCATTGCATGCAATAAAGCGACAACCATATGGCTCCTGCCAGTTGGCGATAACTTCGATTCTGAAACATGATCATCTCATACAATAAAATATAGCATCATGTCTTGACCATATCACATCACAACATGCCTTGCAAAAACAAGTTAGACGTCCTCTACTTTGTTGTTGCAAGTTTTACGTGGCTGCTACGGGCTGAGCAAGAACTGTTCTTACCTACGCATGAAAACCACAACGATAGTTCGTCAAGTTAATGATGTTTTAACCTTCTCAAGGACCGGGCGTAGCCACACTCGGTTCAACTAAAGTTGGAGAAACTGACACCCACCAGCCACCTATGTGCAAAGCACGTCGGTAGAACCAGTCTCGCGTAAGCTTACACGTAATGTCAGTCCGGGCCGCTTCATCCAACAATACCGCTGCACCAAAGTATGACATGCTGGTAAGCAGTATGACTTGTATCGCCCACAACTCACTTGTGTTCTACTCGTGCATATAACATCTACGCATAAAACCTGGCTCGGATGCCACTGTTGGGTAATGTAGTAATTTCAAAAAAAATCCTATGCACACGCAAGATCATGGTGATGCATAGCAATGAGAGGGGAGAGTGTTGTCCACGCACTCGTGAGACCGAAAAGCGAAGCGTTAGCACAACGCGGTTGATGTAGTCGTACATCTTCACGATCCGACCGATCAAGTACCGAATGCACGGCACCTCCGAGTTCAGCACACGTTCAGCTCAATGACGTCCCTTGAACTCCGATCCTGCCAAGCTTCGAGGGAGAGTTCCGTCTGCACGACGACATGGTGATGATGATGATGCTCTACCGATGTAGGGCTTCGCCTAAGCACCGCTATGATTTTATCGAGGTGGAATATGGTGGAGGGGAGCACCGCACACGGCTAATAGATCTCAAGGATCAATTGTTGTGTCTAGAGGTGCCCCCCGCCCCCGTATTAAAGGAGCAAGGGGGAGGGGGCAGCCGGCCAAGGGAGGGCGCACCGGGAGGAGTCCTACTCCCACCGGGAGTAGGACTCCCTCCTTTCCTTGTCCAAGTAGGAGAGGGGGAAGGAAAGGAGAGAGGAGAGGAAGGAAAGGGCGGCGCTGCTGTAACGCCCCGAGACCGATGCTTCAGAATACTTCCATATATTCCGGGTGTCGCCGTGTGTTCCATCTGTGCCTGCCCTTTTATTTTGCATTGCATCATGTCATCTCTTGCATTGCATCATCTCATCATGCCATTTAATTTTAAAAACTCATCTTAATAAATTGCATAGGTCTTTTGATCTATTTAAATCGAGGGAAGGTTGACTTCTATTTATAACATATACTCCCAATATTATTAGGGAGCTATAATAAATATTCCATTGTTTTGGAATCACCATAACCCACTTGCAAAATAAATCCCATGCCTTTTTTTTCTGCTCCGAGTTGACCTCAAAACCTTTGCCCTAAATTTCTTTTATCATATTCCGGAGCTCCACCAAAAATCCGAACATTTTTGGACCTGCCCAAACCCTCACTTCCATTCAAATCATTTGAATTTAAATTCAAATGAATTTGAATTCAAATCTTCAATCATGGCCTTTCTATTTTTCTTGGAACGAGCATATTTTTAAGTAGTCCGGAAAAATTACCCTCATACCCTAATTCTTGTCCACTCATTTCTTTTCTCTCCCTTTCTTTCTTTGCGTTTCTGTTTTTTTTGAAGAGTTTAAAGAGAGAGAGAGAAGAGAGCCAGCCCAGCCAGGCCTCTGGCCATTTCCTCTCCACCGGCCTCTCTAAGCAAGGCCCAAGGCCCAGCCGGCCCCAGCCCTTGACACTAGCCCGACCCCCTCCTCTCATCCTCTCCCTCTCGTCCTCCCACGCCCGCTACACTCGCACGCAAAGGGGCAGTGCCCCACGCCCGTTCCCCTCGACCGCTACCTTGGCCGACCATGGCGACCGCGCCGGCGACCCTGGTGGCCGCTGCTCCGCGCCATCTCCGCTTCCTCGTCCTCTGCCCGCCCGCCTCGTCCTCGCGTCTCCCCTTCCTCGTCCCTCACCCGAGTTCCTGGAGCCCGAGTCGTCCCCGACGCGCCCGCGCCCGATCTTCTTCAAGCCGCGCCGCCGGCCAAGTCCCTCTTCCCCTCCTCGCCATCGCCGCCCCAACGCCCTCCACGCGCGCCCTCTCCTTCCCTCCTGCCTCGTCCTCGTTCCCGCGCCGCTCATCGCCAGAAGCCAGCAGGAGAAGCCCCGCCTCCGCTCGAGAGCTCCGAGACATCCTCTGCTGCACCTCCACCGGTCGGCGACCTCACCTAAACCTCGCCTGCGACTTCTCCGTGCCGGACCATCTCCGTCTCCGCCTCCCCTCTCCGTCCCCGTCCTCAAGTCCGGCGTGGTTGTCGCCCCTGCATCCTCTGCCTCGAGCAGGAGGATGACCGCGTGGCCGCGCTCGTTGACCTCCATGGCCGCGGCTACCTGTCAGCCAACCGCGCGGCTCGCCCCCTGCCTCGGCCCTCTCCGACCCTGCTCATGCCCCGAGCCTCCCGTTGCTGCCATGGCCTTGCATCCATCTGCCCTGTTGTGTTCATGGAGCCACTGTACCATGGCCAAGACCGAGACCCCCGTGAACGTCAAGTTCTTCCACGGCCTTGAACATTAACGGACCGGAAAAGCCAAGTACACGGATACGCCGTGAACGACTACTTCCACGATGATGCGACAAGTACCCCGACGATACGCCAAGTACCTCTACCGTCATCTCCGGAGCTGCCAAGTACCACTACGATTGCCGTGTACATCTACCGTCGCCCGAAGACACGTGTACCACGAGCGCCAAGTTTGACCACGCAGATTCGCCAAGTTCCTCTCCGAACGTGTACGACTACCATCGCCGAGATCGCAAGTACCACGACAATCCCGAAGGGATTCGGACCCGTCAAGTACCTCTTCGAAAACGAACGTGAACCACTACTTCCACTACCGGCGACGCCGAACGTCTACGAACCGTGCACATCGATGACCTGACAAGTACCCCAACAATGTGTGTACCACTACGCCCGACTTCCACTACGCCGTGTACGACTACTTCCCTCGACGATCATCGCGAGAACGCCTACTTCCCTCTATGAAACGCATTCCGCCCCGAACGCACGCTTCGAAGGTATAACCACCGAGATGACCGACCGTGATCGAATCATCCTTGCGATGCCTTTTTGCCATGCCACCGTTCCGTGGGAACCCGGTGTCGGAGCACCCACCATCCTCGCATGACTCGCTTCCGCCCACTTCTTTTGCTCCGGTATCTCCGCGAGCTACCGGAACCGATATGTTGCCGTGGCATCATTTTCGGATTTGTTGTCGTGGCACCATTTTCGTTTTCGCCGCCGTGGCACCCTTTTCGTTCCGCCACGGTGACATAATGCTTCATAATGCTCTTGTCAACATTTTCATAAAATTGCTTAAAACTTGCACATGTCATCCGCATCATGATAACAACATTTAAATGTTTAACTTGTTGTTTATTTAAATTTGCTAATATGCCATGTTAAAATGCTTTAATTCATAACTAAATAACCGTAACTCGGATTTAAATAAATTATATATGTAAATGGGGTAGAAAAATGCATAGATTAACTTGGTGCACTTTATTTTGCTGCTTAATAACATTAAAATTGTGTTTAGGGCAGAACAGTACCAATTTCGAGATATGCACATGAGGAGTTTCCGGAATTGTTGTTGTTGTTTCCGGCCTCATTTAATCGTGCCTAAATAGTTAGTTTCATATGCTTCACCCTCTTGCCATGTTTAATAACATTTAATATTGTTGGGTAGCCTAACCGAGAGAGAACTAAATAATTGATGTGGTGTTTCGTCAATATGCAACTCATTGCATATTGATCTCCATTTAACTTGTAGTTTTGTTTGTGCATATTGCCATGCCATGCCTCATTAAACCGGACATGCATCATACTTGTTTGCGCATCATGCCATGTTTATGTGATGGTTGTTTTACTATGTTGTTTGTTTCTTTCCGGGTTGTTTCTCTCGTTAGCTTCGGTTTCGTTCCGGAGTTGTGAGGATTCGTTCGACTTCATCCGTTTGTCTTCTTCATGGACTCGTTCTTCTTCCTTGCGGGATTTCAGGCAAGATGACCATACCCTCGAAATCACTTCTATCTTTGCTTGCTAGATGCTCGCTCTTTTGCTATGCCTATGCTACGATGCCTACCACTTGCTTATCATGCCACCCACATTGCCATGTCAAACCTCTAACCATCCTTTCCTAGCAAACCGTTGTTTGGCTATGTTACCGCTTTGCTCAGCCCCTCTTATAGCGTTGTTAGTTGCAGGTGAAGATGAAGTTTGTTCCTGTTGGAACATGGAGATGTTGTTCCTTGTTGGAACATGTTTACTTGTTGGGATATCACAATATATCTTATTTAATTAATGCATCTATATACTTGGTAAAGGTTGGAAGGCTCGGCCTTATGCACAGTGTTTTGTTCCACTCTTGCCGCCCTAGTTTCCATCATATCGGTATTATGTTCCCGGATTTTGCGTTCCTTACGGTTGGGTGATTTATGGGACCCCCTTGACAGTTCGCTTTGAATAAGACTCCTCCAAAGAAGGCCCAACATTGGTTTTAACATTTGCCACCTAAGCCTTTTTCCCTTGGGTTCTGCGCAGACTCAAGGGTCATCTTTATTTTAACCCCCCCACGGACCGGTGCTCCTTGATCTTGGCCCGAAACGGGCAGATCATGGGCCACCTCGGGGCAACTCGAGGGCTGGTTTTACTCGTAGGCTGACCTATCCGGTGTGCCTTGAGACCGAGATATGTGCAGCTCCTATCAGGATTTGTCGGCACATCCGGCGGCTTTCTTTGGTCTTGTTTTATTGCTTTGTCGAAATGTCTTGTAGTCCGGGATTCCGAGACTGATCGGGTCTTCGGTAGAAGGAATATCCTTCGTTGACCGTGAGAGCTTATAATGGGCTAAGTTGGGACACCCCTGCGGTATTATCTTTCAAAGCCGTGCCCGAGGTGATGAGGCAGATGGGAATTTGTTAATGTCCGGTTGTAGAAAACGCGAAGTTGACCTTAATTAAAATACACCAACTGCGTGTGTAACCGTGATGGTCTCTTCTCGGTGAGTCCGGGAATTGAACACGGTGTTGGAGTTATGTTTGACGTAAGTAGTTTCAGGATCACTTCTTGATCATAGTTGTTCGACCGTGCTTTTGCCTTCTCTTCTCGCTCTCATTTGCGTATGTAGCCACCATATATGCTAGTCGCTTGCTGCAGCTCCACCTCACTACCCTGTTCTACCTTTAAGCTTAAATAGTCTTGATCTCGCGGGTGTGAGATTGCTGGAGTCCCGTGACTCACGGATACTTCAAAACCAGTTTGCGGTGCCGATGAAACCGTGCAGGTGATGCACCCGAGCTCAAGGAGGAGTTCGATGAAGATCTTGTTCATTGTGTTGTTTCGTTTGATTGATCGATGGTGGAGCCCAGTTGGGACGATCGGGGATCTGTGTAGCATTTGGGGTAGTCTTCTTTTATTTTGGTTCCGTAGTCGGACCTTGATTGTATCTGTATGATGTAATGTTTTACTCATGTATTGTGTGAAGTGGCGATTGTAAGCCAACTATGTATCTCTTTCCTTATGTATTACATGGGTTGTGTGAAGATTACCTCACTTGCGACATTGCTTTCAATGCGGTTATGCCTCTAAGTCGTGCTTGACACGTGGGAGATATAGCCGCATCGAGGCGTTACAAGTTGGTAATCGAGCCTTCCCGACTTAGGAGCCCCTACTTGATTGTTTCTTTGGCGTTGTTGAGTCTAGAACGGAAAAATGTTTTGAGTCTTAGGATTATATATATCGGAGAGTAGGATTCTTTTTACTCCTCGGTCCCTTAATCGCTCTGGTGAGGTATCTGACGTAGAGTTTTGACTTTTCTCTCCTCAAATTTCACTAATTTTTTTTTAGGATCACGTGGGTATCTTGGAATCGTTCCGATGGTTTTGTGGCGAGAACATTGTTCTTGGTGCCTCGACATTTAGGGGTTGTGGCGGTGTCCGGGGAGTTGAGCTCCGAGGTGTTGTCGTCACAATTTTATCGTTCTTGATTCTGGAATACCTGAGTTTTTACCGACATCGAAATCTCTTTTGTGCAGTTGTTGGTGAGATAACCCTGATAGCACAGTATTGTGGCGAGTGCGGGAGTATTGCCATGACTTGTATAACGGATGTTTTTCGGAGGTCGAGGTAAACGATTTCCGAAGGTTTCTTGGTTATGTGTTGACGGATGGATACAGCTGGATCTAGGTATTGTTAGTTTGGGTGATATATTTTGTGTCCCTGTATCCCCAACACCAGATTGCATAACCGAGAAAGTTTCGGGAGTTTATAGGTGGGAATTCAAGTAGCTCCTAGAATATCTTTCCAACAGATGCATGATATGAGATTGGGTAAATCTCTATCATATGTATTTGTTCCGGCTTATTCTGCAAGCCAAATCCTTTGTTTTTTTTGTTCCGTTTTGTGGTATTCGAGTTGCTTCAATGTCAAGTGTTGATTCCATACCTTATTCTAAACGGTGTTCTCATATTTCTATGTGAATACTAATCCTTCTTGATCACTGAGCTTGTCATGTCAATTCTTTTCTCAACCGGTGTGCTTCTCTTCAAGTGGATCCGATGATTCCAACATTCGCAAGAGCAATTCTAAGCTTTTTCTCAACGGTGTTCGTTTCATCCGACCTAAGTTGCCTTTGTTTTCCCACCCTCCCACCCTTTTTCTTCGAGGACTCAGATATCTTAATCAAGTATCCATTTTATTGAGTGAAGTTTCTTCATTCTTTTCCTTTAATGTTTTATTCGGTGATTTCTCATGAAGACACTAAAGGAAGCTTCAAGTTTATCATTCCTCTTTCTTTTCTTCTCCGGTGGATTCAATTAAAGCTGTGTTGATCATATCTTTCCCTCGTTTCAAATGCTTTCTCATGTCGGTGCATCTCTTAATCATCCACTTCTCGCTATTCAATTGTTCCGGAGTGTTGAAGATTATCTCAGAAGATTCGTGTTTTCATTCCTAATCCATGCAAGATTTCTCGTACTTGTTATCCCTTTTGAGCCATTTAATTCTACCGGTGCAATATCTATTTCAAACAATTGTTCAACTGTGTTTTCTTTTGAGTGGGCCCTAACCCACAGGTCTTTTCCTAGGATCTTACCTGACTCTTCTAATTTGTCCCGGAGCTATTCCCAAATTCTTTTCGAAGCTTGACGTAAGAATGAATTGTCATCAGTCATATGTCTTTCTCCAAGATCTTTCACATTCTTTTCATTGTTGGTTCAACCTTTCTAATTTTTATTCCGGAGTGCATCAACAATTCATGATGGTGTTTCTCATCGTCATTCTCAACATTTGAAGACCAAAGAAGAGTTTCTCTTTAATCTTGCTCCATTCTCTTCAAGATTCATGGTTCTAGCGTGATGCCATCCTCTCATAATTGTTTTGATTGTGAGAATTCTTTTCACTCATCTGGAGCAATTCAGGAGTCTTTTCAGTTTGAGTATCCAGAGCCCATCATCTCAGAATTATTCATTCCAGCTTTCAGCTCTTGTTCTCCAAATCCTACCGGTGCATCGTTCAAATATCCTCTAATCAGTTCATGATCTCTTTGTTCTCTTGTATCTAAATTCCTCTCAAGTATCTTCGTTCATTTTCCAATTCTTCCCGGTGTTTCTTTATCTTTTCTTCGTTCATTTTCAATTCTTACGGTGGTTCGTTCAAGAGTGCTCTTCCTTCGTTATCATACAGATTCATTCGTTCTTTCCAATCCTACCGGCGGATCGTTGAAGACCTTCCCAAGTTGAGCAATATCTCTCTTCAATCCTTTCTACGAGAATAAGTAGTATGCCAAATCCATTGCTTGTCATCAATTCAATTGGTGAAGGATGAGCATAATGTAATTCTTATTCTTGTTTCATCGAGTAAGTTCAATTCCTTATTCCGGAGGTTCATCAAAATTCTTTATTTCATTTATTCATCTTTCTTTCCGGAGTTCAAAGTTTTCTCGGTTATATCATTTCAAAGATCCATCTAAATCATTGCAAGGCTTCACCTTGTGTTTGCAACTTCTCTTTCTTTCTTTCATCCTTTCTTTACCGGAGTTCTTATGGAGTTTCTTCATGGTGGTTCATCAAGGTTTTTAATTCATTCTCGAAGCGTTCTCAAGATTCTTGTTGGAAGAGCTCAAATATTCTTCTTTTGCATTCCGAAGTGCAATTCTTTCTACAATATCTTTTGAGGTGGTGTTATGTCACTCTTGACAATTTCATTCATGTTTCATGATTCATATGTTGTCAAGAATGAGGTAGTTAAACCCATCAACTCCTTCGAGCATGAGTTCTTCTCAGTCCATCAATCTCTTCATTGGAGTTATCTTGGTATAGATTTCACCTAAAGCCTTCCCTAAGGAATGTTGCTATTTGTGGTGCTTATCATTGATCCAAGCTTTCTCCATATCCTTCTCGGTGAAAGCAGTTTTCATCTCCTTGTTGATATAAATCCAATCATTTGTTTCCGTTGGTGGCAGAAACTCACCTCATAATTTTGAGATGTTTTCCATAAGCCCACTACAAGCTTGCTCTTTTCGTTGTTGATTTTCCAACAACTCTGTTCAATTCTTCTTTGCATGGATGCTTTCCAAGCTCATTTGTGGCAGAAGTTGTCATTTTCTTCTCCGTCCCTTTATCCCAACGGTCTAACTTCTCTTCTTTTATTACGGAGGCATTGTGTTGTTGTGCTCTTCACCCATCACCTCGTTTTGTAAAGATCATGTTCTTTTTCTTGCTTTATCCATTTAACCGGAGTGTTGTCTCATCCATTCAAGTTTTCTCATCTTATAAGGTTTTGCCTCTTTCCTCAACCGGAGAGCTGTCTGAAATCTTTCTTACCCCTTGTGCCATTCTTTCAATAGTTTCGGAGGTAGTGTCTTGTTGATCTCATCAAGTATCCTCTCATCTTGTCAAGATCATGTTCAATTCCTTCCATTTGCAGTCGGAGTGCTGCCCAAATTTTATCAATCTTATTCCTTGTCTATCCAGTTTTAACCGGAGTGGTTTCAGTATCTATCTTATCACTAAACCTCTTGGTTCTCATCGTATCCCTTGTTCCTCTTTTCTAACAGAGTGTTTTCAACTTTCTTCATCTTCGTTGTTTTCTTTCTTTCATTTTGTTCAACCTCTCAAGGTTCTTTGGTTTCACTCGTTTGTCGGAGAAGCAATTTTGTTTTACCTCTTCCTCTTCCGCTTTTCTCCGGTGCCATCCTAGATCTCGGGACGAGATCCTCTCGTAGTGGTGGAGTGTTGTAACGCCCCGAGACCGATGCTTCAGAAGACTTCCATATATTCCGGGTGTCGCCGTGTGTTCCATCTGTGCCTGCCCTTTTATTTTGCATTGCATCATGTCATCTCTTGCATTGCATCATCTCATCATGCCATTTAATTTTAAAAACTCATCTTAATAAATTGCATAGGTCTTTTGATCTATTTAAATCGAGGGAAGGTTGACTTCTCTTTATAACATATACTCCCAATATTATTAGGGAGCTATAATAAATATTCCATTGTTTTGGAATCACCATAACCCACTTGCAAAATAAATCCCATGCCTTTTTTTTCTGCTCCGAGTTGACCTCAAAACCTTTGCCCTAAATTTCTTTTATCATATTCCAGAGCTCCACCAAAATCCGAACATTTTGGACCTCCCCAAACCCTCTCTTCCATTCAAATCACTTGAATTTAAATTCAAAAGAATTTGAATTCAAATCTTCACTCCTGGCCTGTCTATTTTTCTTGGAGCGAGCATATTTTTTGCGAGTCGGAAAAATACCCTCATACCCTAATTCTTGTCCACTCATTTCTTTTCTCTCCCTTTCTTTCTTTGCGTTTCTGTTTTTTGAAGAGTTTAAAGAGAGAGAGAGAAACCAACCAGCCAGGCCTCTGGCCATTTCCTCTCCACCGACCTCTCTAAGCAAGGCCCAAGGCCCAGCAGGCCCCTGCCCTTAACCCTAGCCCCGACCCCCTCCTCTCATCCTCTCCCTCTCGTCCTCCCACGCCGCCGCTACACTCGCACGCAAAGGGGCAGTGCCCCACGCCCGTTCCCCTCGACCGCTACCTTGGCCGACCATGGCGGCACGGGCGACCACAGTGGCCGCTGCTCCGCGCCATCTCCGCTTCCTCGTCCTCTGCCCGCCCGCCTCGTCCTCGCGTCTCCCCTTCCTCGTCCCTCACCCGAGTTCACCTGGGCCGAGTGCGTCTCCCCGGCAGCGCCCGCGCCCGATCTTCTTCAAGCCGCGCCGCCGGCCAAGTCCCTCTTCCCCTCCTCGCCATCGCCGCCCCAACGCCCTCCACGCGCGCCCTCTCCTTCCCTCCTGCCTCGTCCTTGTTCCCGCGCCGCTCGCCGCGAAGCTTGAGAAGCCCCGCCTCCGCTCGAGAGCTCCGAGACATCCTCTGCTGCACCTCCACCGGTCGGCGACCTCACCTAAACCTCGCCTGCGACTTCTCCGTGCCGGACCATCTCCGTGTCCGCCTCCCCTCGCCGTCCCCGTCCTCAAGTCCGGCGTGGTTGTCGCCCCTGCATCCTCTGCCTCGAGCAGGAGGATGACCGCGTGGCCGCGCTCGTTGACCTCCATGGCCGCGGCTACCTGTCAGCCAACCGCGCGGCTCGCCCCCTGCCTCGGCCCTCTCCGACCCTGCTCATGCCCCGAGCCTCCCGTTGCTGCCATGGCCTTGCATCCATCTGCCCTGTTGTGTTCATGGAGCCACTGTACCATGGCCAAGACCGAGACCCCCGTGAACGTCAAGTTCTTCCACGACGCCCGAACATTAACGGGACCGGAAAAGCCAAGTACACGGATACGCCGTGAACGACTACTTCCACGATGATGCGACAAGTACCCCGACGATACGCCAAGTACCTCTACCGTCATCTCCGGAGCTGCCAAGTACCACTACGATTGCCGTGTACATCTACCGTCGCCCGAAGACACGTGTACCACGAGCGCCAAGTTTGACCACGCAGATTCGCCAAGTTCCTCTCTGAACGTGTACGACTACCATCGCCGAGATCGCAAGTACCACGACAATCCCGAAGGGATTCGGACCCGTCAAGTACCTCTTCGAAAACGAACGTGAACCACTACTTCCACTACCGGCGACGCCGAACGTCTACGAACCGTGCACATCAATGACCTGACAAGTACCCCAACAATGTGTTTACCACTACGCCCGACTTCCACTACGCCGTGTACGACTACTTCCCTCGACGATCATCGCGAGAACGCCTACTTCCCTCTACGAAACGCATTCCGCCCCGAACGCACACTTCGAAGGTATAACCACCGAGATGACCGACCGTGATCGAATCATCCTTGCGATGCCCCTTTTTTGCCATGCCACCGTTCCGTGGGAACCCGGTAATCGGGAGCACCCCACCATCCTCGCATGACTCGCTTCCGCCCACTTCTTTTGCTCCGGTATCTCCGCGAGCTACCGGAACCGATATGTTGCCGTGGCATCATTTTCGGATTTGTTGTCGTGGCACCATTTTCGTTTTACCGTGGCACCCTTTTCGTTCATACGGTGACATAATGCTTCATAATGCTCTTGTCAACATTTTCATAAAATTGCTTAAAACTTGCACATGTCATCCGCATCATGATAACAACATTTAAATGTTTAACTTGTTGTTTATTTAAATTTGCTAATATGCCATGTTAAAATGCTTTAATTCATAACTAAATAACCGTAACTCGGATTTAAATAAATTATATATGTAAATGGGGTAGAAAATGCATAGATTAACTTGGTGCACTTTATTTTGCTGCTTAATAACATTAAAATTGTGTTTAGGGCAGAACAGTACCAATTTCGAGATATGCACATGAGGAGTTTCGGAATTGTTGTTGTTGTTTCGGCCTCATTTAATCGTGCCTAAATAGTTAGTTTCATATGCTTCACCCTCTTGCCATGTTTAATAACATTTAATATTGTTGGGTAGCCTAACCGAGAGAGAACTAAATAATTGATGTGGTGTTTCGTCAATATGCAACTCATTGCATATTGATCTCCATTCTTAACGTGTAGTTTTGTTTGTGCATATTGCCATGCCATGCCTCATTAAACCGGACATGCATCATACTTGTTTGCGCATCATGCCATGTTTATGTGATGGTTGTTTTACTATGTTGTTTGTTTCTTTCCGGGTTGTTTCTCTCGTTAGCTTCGGTTTCGTTCCGGAGTTGTGAGGATTCGTTCGACTTCATCCGTTTGTCTTCTTCATGGACTCGTTCTTCTTCCTTGCGGGATTTCAGGCAAGATGACCATACCCTCGAAATCACTTCTATCTTTGCTTGCTAGATGCTCGCTCTTTTGCTATGCCTATGCTACGATGCCTACCACTTGCTTATCATGCCACCCACATTGCCATGTCAAACCTCTAACCATCCTTTCCTAGCAAACCGTTGTTTGGCTATGTTACCGCTTTGCTCAGCCCCTCTTATAAGCGTTGTTAGTTGCGGTGAAGATGAAGTTTGTTCCTGTTGGAACATGGAGATGTTGTTCCTTGTTGGAACATGTTTACTTGTTGGGATATCACAATATATCTTATTTAATTAATGCATCTATATACTTGGTAAAGGTTGGAAGGCTCGGCCTTATGCCTGGTGTTTTGTTCCACTCTTGCCGCCCTAGTTTCCATCATATCGGTATTATGTTCCCGGATTTTGCGTTCCTTACACGGTTGGGTGATTTATGGGACCCCCTTGACAGTTCGCTTTGAATAAGACTCCTCCAGCAAGGCCCAACATTGGTTTTAACATTTGCCACCTAAGCCTTTTTCCCTTGGGTTCTGCAGACTCAAGGGTCATCTTTATTTTAACCCCCCCCCGGACCAGTGCTCCTTCGAGTGCTGGCCCGAAACGGGCAGACTGCGGGGCCACCTCGGGGCAACTCGAGGGCTGGTTTTACTCGTAGGCTGACCTATAATTTGTGCCCTGAGTTCGAGATTTGTGCTGCTCCTATCGGGATTTGTCGGCACATCCGGCGGCTTTGCTGGTCTTGTTTTATTCTTTGTCGAAATGTCTTGTAGTCCGGGATTCCGAGACTGATCGGGTCTTCCGGTAGAAGGAATATCCTTCGTTGACCGTGAGAGCTTATAATGGGCTAAGTTGGGACACCCCTGCAGGTATTATCTTTCAAAGCCGTGCCCTTGATTTATGAGGCAGATGGGAATTTGTTAATGTCCGGTTGTAGAAAACCCGAAGTTGATCTTAATTAAAATACACCAACCGCGTGTGTAACCGTGATGGTCTCTTCTCGGTGGTCCGGAATTGAACACGGTGTTGGAGTTATGTTTGACGTAAGTAGTTTCAGGATCACTTCTTGATCATAGTTGTTCGACCGTGCTTTTGCCTTCTCTTCTCGCTCTCATTTGCATATGTAGCCACCATATATGCTAGTCGCTTGCTGCAGCTCCACCTCACTACCTTGTTCTACCTTTAAGCTTAAATAGTCTTGATCTCGCGGGTGTGAGATTGCTTTGAGTCCCGTGACTCACAGATACTTCAAAACCAGTTTGCGGTGCCGATGAAACCGTGCAGGTGATGCACCCGAGCTCAAGGAGGAGTTCGATGAAGATCTTGTTCATTGTGTTGTTTCGTTTGATTGATCGATAGTGGAGCCCAGTTGGGACGATCGGGGATGCAATGTAGCATTTGGGGTAGTCTTCTTTTATTTTGGTTCCGTAGTCGGACCTTGATTGTATCTGTATGATGTAATGTTTTACTCATGTATTGTGTGAAGTGGCGATTGTAAGCCAACTATGTATCTCTTTCCCTTATGTATTACATGGGTTGTGTGAAGATTACCTCACTTGCGACATTGCTTTCAATGCGGTTATGCCTCTAAGTCGTGCTTCGACACGTGGGAGATATAGCCGCATCGAAGGCGTTACCGCTGCCCCCCTCCTTGTCCTATTCGGACTAGAGGGGGAGGGGGCGCGTGGCCTGCCCTGGCCGCCCCTCCTCTGCTCCACTTTGGGCCCATGTGGCCCATTAACCCCCGGGGGGTTCCGGTAACCCCCCGCTACTCTGGTAGACATCCGATACCCCCCGGAACCATTCCGGTGTCCGAATATAGTCGTCCAATATATCAATCCTCATGTCTTGACCATTTAGAGACTCCTCGTCATGTCCGTGATCACATCCGGGACTCCGAACCATCTTTGGTACATCAAAACATATAAACTCATAATATAACCGTCATCTAACTTTAAGCATGCGGACCCTACAGGTTCGAGAACTATGTAGACATGACCGGGACACGTCTTCGGTCAATAACCAATAGCGGAACCTGGATGCTTATATTGGCTCCCACATATTCTACGAAGATCTTTATCGGTCAAACAGCATAACAACATACGTTGTTCCCTTTGTCATCGGTATGTTACTTGCCCGACATTCGATCGTCGGTGTCTCAATACCTAGTTCAATCTCGTTACCGGAAAGTCTCTTTACTCGTTACGTAATGCATCATTCCGTAACTAACTCATTAGCTACATTTCTTGCTAGGCTTATAGTGATCTGCATTATCGAGAGGGCCCAGAGATAACTCTCCGACAATCGGAGTGACAAATCCTAATCTCGAAATACGCCAACTCAACATGTACCTTTGGAGACACCTGTAGAACTCCTTTATAATCACCAGTTACGTTGTGACGTTTGGTAGCACACAAAGTGTTCCTCCGTTAAACGGGAGTTGCATAATCTCATAGTTGTGGGAACATGTATAAGTCATGAAGAAAGCACTAGCAACATACTAAACGATCAAGTGCTAAGCTAATGGAATGGGTCAAGTCAATCACATCATTATCCTAATGATGTGATCCCGTTAATCAAATGACAACTCATGTCTATGGTTAGGAAACTCAACCATCTTTGATCAACTAGCTAGTCAAGTAGAGGCATACTAGTGACACTATGTTTGTCTATGTATTCACACATGTACTATGTTTCCGGTTAATACAATTCTAGCATGAATAATAAACATTTATCATGATAGAAGGAAATAAATAATAACTTTATTACTTCCTATAGGGCATATTTCGCTCAATCCTCTGCCCGTGCCGTTCTCCCCGACACAGCACCGGCTCAGGAGGTCCTCCAACCCTTCTTCCTCCCTGCCGTATTGTCCGCAGATCCGACCTGCCGCCGCCGATATCCCGGTGACCCTCAGGTAAAAGTTCTTCGAAAGCAACCTTGCTCTACTGCCCCAGCTCCCCACGTGTCTGCATGTGCATCTTTTTCTACTCCCATCAGCTCTTCCAAAGCAACCTAATTTTTTTGTATTATTAGAGGTAAAGCTACTTCATGCATTCGAATCTAGGGCTTTGTTCAAACAATGAAGAAAGGGGGGAAAGTTGTAGCATGAATCTAGGACTTGATTCAAAGAGGAAATAATATGGTGAAAGTAGTAGAGACCGGATACCCAACCGGTCTCTTGGTTGAAAAGGGAAATAATGGGAAAAGCAGCAGTACAAACTGGATAAGGAACACATCTATTATTGGTTGAAAAAAGGATAGAAAGTGGCGGCTGGTGGACAAGTCAACAAAGTATGTCAAGGATTAGATTTGCTGCCCTCACATAGTAAAAGGTCTCCAGGATTAGAGTTGCTGCCCTCACATAGTAAAAGGTCTCAGGATTAGATTTAATGCCCTCACATAGTAAAAGGTCTCCAAGATTAGATTTGTTATCCTCACATAGTAAAAGGTCTCCATGATTAGATTTGTTGCCCTCACATAGTACAAGGTCTCCAGGATTAGGTTTGCTGCCCTCACATAGCATGAACAAACTCGGCATCACCACTTTATGCCTCCTTGTAGGTACATTGTGTGATCGTCCTTTGTCGCATGTCCTTATACCAACCTTTTGCTATTGTTAATGTAAGGGCGCATGTAAAATGAAGCGATCACACTGTTGCCATAGGGACATGTCTAACCAGTGTTATTGTTAATCTAATGCCTCCAGTGATAAGATGCAATTAAACTATGTTACAAATGGCACTCCTGATGTTTTCCCCAGTATGATAACTAAGTTGCTCCTTTATGCAGCTGAGTGTCCTAGTGTCCCCATGGTCCCATGCCCTTAAACCAACTCTTTAGCTGCTATTGATTTACTGTGTCTGGTAAACAAGCAATGCCACCATTAAAGCAATCCTATATTTGGGGAATCTCAGTGTTGATCGTAATGCTTCTGGTAACATGAAGCATTGCTGACGTTTTAAAATTTCTACTATCCTTGCGTGATTGCCATGAACATAATTAAGATGCTACTTTTCATTTTGTATATGTTTCGTATATTCTTATTGACCAACAACTGTTTACTATCTATCTTTTTGTGCAGATAGGGATATCCATTTCACCTTGTTGCTATTGTGACCTTTTGGTGAACTGCACAAAACACTTTTTTTTTGGAATGATTGTCTTGTGCGGTTCAACTACAATGTCGGCGTGGGCAACATCTCTCAATTTTGGTGGGCGCACAAAATGGTGATTAGAGTTTCCAAGATCTCCGTCAAGTTCTTTGGTAATCTCGTGCAACATTTTATTAGCCTTTGCAAGATGAGCCGTCCTTTGTCACCACAATGGCACTTTATTTTAGTGGAACTGCACAAAGGATAAGAAAATTATAGTTGCACCTTACATGAGCCCGACAGCCAACCTTAATGTTCCTCAATTTTAGTGCAACTACTAAAGAAGAACCTGCCGACTCACGAGAGCAAGTACTTCTTCTTGAGCTGAATGACGCAATCTTTGCTTCATTTGGTGAAGCTGCGAGAAAAAGGCGCATGAATTGAATCATGGAACTCCAGGCAGGCCTCATCCTAGTGGAGCTGCGGGTTGAGTTCAAGGAGGCCACTATTAAAGTGAAATCATGCTCTTCTTGTTTATGTTGTGCAAGCAGGGAATACTCAACTACAGAGATGTTGTGACGGTCAAGAGCATTACGCCAAGTTCTTGATTGTATGACATGGCTAGCCAAGATGGATTTAATCTCAATATTCACTTTATCAAAAGTCTCTAATGGGTTGGTTCTGAATCTTGCAAGCTGGGGATCAATGAGATGTGTAGGCATCTTTGTTGTACTTATTATTTGAATCTTATTTGTTGGTTATGAATCCTGCAAGCTGGGAACCAATGAGATGTGTTGGCATCTTTGTTGTACTTATTATTTGGATCTTATTTGTTGGTTCTGAATCTTGCAAGCTGGGAATCAATGAGATGTGTAGGAATCTTTGTTGTACTTATTATTTGGATCTTATTTGTTGGTTCTGAATCTTGCAAGCTGGGAAACACGGCATGATGATGCAGAGGACAACAACCATAACAAACAGTTCAAACTTGGTAGTATTATCTTTGTGAAAGTGCGACAAATGTGCTGATCGCGTGCGTCCTGAGAATAATAATTCTAAATTTTGTGCACGTTGATCCTGTGGCACTGATAGAACGAGCCAATGCATTGCTTGTTTTAAGTATAAATTTCTATTAAAGCTAATTAAATTTAAGTAAAGTGACCACTAACTCCTATTATTACAGTACCAATACAGACCCGCTTGTGAACCGATGTGTGGCCGGAGTAGGTTTCTTAATGGAGGCATTTGAATGCGCCGAGGGTGCAGCTTCTGTCGGGTGTGCAGCGGACGAGGAGGGTAATGCTTGTTGTCGCTGTACACACTCGGTTCTTGTTGAATCCAGTTCCCTAAGAGCTGAAAAACAAACTGCTGCTGCCGCCTACACACGTTCACTTGAAGAGACTCCAATGGCGATCCGAGGGGTGAGCCTGCTGGATATGGAGTTTAGCAAGGAGTTACCCTTTGAGTTCGCCGTTCAGTCTTATGGCTGCACCAAGTTGAATGTGATGTACACCAACGATCCGGACTCGGTGAAGCTCTGCCTCGCCCAGTTCAAGCAGTACCTACAGGATGATAAAGCACAAGGTTGCAGGACTAGACCTTGTGCCCATCCATTCGTCTCCTGACAGGGCCCAGTGGATCACCGTTACCCAGGTATGCGTGCGGGACGAGGTTCTCATATACCACTTCTCTAGGGCCATTAGAGGTTCTGGAGCATTCGCCCATTTCATCGGTAGCGCCGACTGCACCTTCGCTGCGGTGGAGAGAAGGAAGAACACGACAATTCAGCCATCTGGTGTCGATGGGAAACGACACCAATGTGATCACACGAATCCCTACTATGGTTGCGGGGGCGCAGGGCTATGAGAAGAGCAGGATTACTAATCAGCACAAGGATTGTTTACCCAGGTTCGGGCCGCGAGGATGCGTAAAACCCTAGTCCTGCTTTGGTGGATGTATTGAGTGTTCTTTAGCTCTTGAACTAGCTACGGTGGCTGTGTGGTTCAAAAGAGCCGAATCCCTCTCCAGTATGTTGTGGGCCTCCTTTTATAGTCAAAAGGGGCTGCCACAGTGGCACACATGAGGTGGAAAGGCCTACAGTGCTATTAGCTTATCGTTCGTATTATAGGAGAAGACACATTTAATGCGTAGCTTAGGTGTCCTCTTGCTTTATCGGGGACGGGAGCGAGGCCCGTCCCGTCCGTCGCCGCTCCTCCTCACTACGACACGCGCCCTGGCCAGCGATGCATGCGGTGCCATGTAGGCAGGCAAGCAGCTGAGGTGGCGGCGCGGTGGAGCCTTCACGAGGATCTGCATGCCGCATTGTAGGCGTGTGCTGAGTTGGCCTGGAAGCTGCATGTTGCCACGCAGGTGCCTGCCCAACTGGTTGAGCTGGTAGCTGCATGTGAACGGCGGCGAAGGCTTGGTTGGTGCGGGCCTGGCAGTGGCCCTGCTCACGCCCTTGGCAATAGACTTGCCGGGTGACCCGGCAAGGGTCTTGCTGTGGCGCACTGTCGTCCCCGGCAAGGATCTTGCCGGGGGTCTTCTGGGTTTCCTCGGCAAGAATCTTGTCGAGGATCGTTTCTTCAATCCTCATCTGATATTGAATATGTTGATGGTTTTGACGAAGATCTGTATGCCATCTCAGAGGCGCCTCCCGAGCCCTGGGCTCAAGGGTGGTCCGCTCCGTTGGCAGTGGGCAGGCGGCCCCGGCAAGGTCCTTTCTGGGGCCGTGGGGGTCGCCCCGGCAAGGGTCTTGCCGGGGAAACTCTCCTTTCCTGCTTGCTCTTGGTGTTTCTGATCTGGGCGACGCTTTGACCATCTTGCGGCTTCGACTCCTCCCTTTTGCCCTGCTTAGTGTGGTTTCGGCCCGAGGCCCTGACTGCCCGCGCACAAGTAAGGGGTACAAAGGAGTGCCCCAACTGTAGTACACCGATAGGAGCCCCCGGGCCTGGGCCACACATAGGGGCAACGCGTTGTTGGGCTAGGCCCAAAACGGTGTGCGGGCAGGCGGGGCGGTTTTTACCGCAATAACTTTCCGTCTGCTGCGCTTCCACACGACCTGCGCGACGTGGGTGAGGTCATGCGTGACGTGGGGGGCATGCGCGGGGCAGTTTCCGCATGCATGCGTCGTATCACAGTTAATGGGAAAGGAGGTGGCCCGCGCCTTCCCCGTAAAAGGAATAACAATGGGCGCGCTGCTCACTTTACCCCTTCCCTGCGTCTTTTCCTATCTTGGAACCACCGCCCCCTTTCTTCCTCCTTCTCGAGCCCCCCATCTTCGTCCACCGTCGCTGCACTTCCGTAATCCTCTACCCTCTGGCTTCTCGCAGCCGGCATGGCGCCCAAATCAACCAAAGGCAAGGGAGTGGCCAAAGATGCCGGGAACAGCGGAGCAGCCGGAGGCGGCAGGTGGCGCGACGGGTGCAGTTCGCCTACTTCCCCTTGACGGTCAACGCGTTCGAGCTCCGGGAGTCCTTCAAATCTCTGTTGGGGGTGAAGACGGGGGAGAAACGATGGGGCATCCAGCCACGCGCGTCATCCCCGCTTCTTCAACGACATTATGCACACCTACGGCTCTGTCCCCCCTTCTCCGATTTCTTCAACGACATTATGCACACCTACGGCTTCCACCTCCTGGATTTCACTCCGAATGTCATGGCATGCATGGCTCTCTTCGCACACCTCTGCGAGGGCTTTGCCGGGGTGCACCCCAACACGGCGCTCTTCCGCCACTACTTCTCCCCTCGGATCCAACCAGCGGGCGCCATCTCTGGTTGCATTGCCTGGATCCCGAAGGCCAAGGGGACGTACACGGAGGGCACCATGAAGGAGAGGTGGGAAGAGTGGCGGGGCCGGTGGTGCTGGATTGAGGAGGAGGACCCGGCAGTATTCTGCGAGATTCGCCGTGCGCCGCCGGTTCATGGAAACGACTGGAGCAACGTCGATGCCGACGACGAGAAGCTCACGATCGCCACCACCAGGATCTTTCGGCTCACCGAGGCCGGGCTCACCCACGAGATGATCGGGGCGGACTTCATCCGCCGCCGAATCGCTCCTCTGCACAACAAGGGAGGCCGGCCTGGCTTTTTACGAATGCTGCTGACATCATGAGGCTCTGCCCCGGCCTCGACCACAACCTGACGGTGATGAGGCATGCCCATCTCTGCCAACGAATCTTCCATCTCGACGTCAATAGCGACGGCGAGGTTGAGCGGTCCGGCAAGGCTGCAACGGCTGCCGCGAAGGCCCGCAAGGTTGCCAAAGGGCCCCTTTTCAAGTTGCCGGCGGGAGAGGTCCCGCTGTGTAACAATTCTCGCCGGTCCGACATCATTGCCATGATGCCGGACTTGAATGCGCACGGCCTTGACCCGAGCTGGGTCGAGCCGGACGAGCTCGAGGTCCAGGAATTCTTCGACACCTTGCAAGAGGGGTATGTCACCGCCGAGCCACGGCTCATCTAGGATACCTCCCAGGCGGAGCTGGACTGCATCGCCGCCAGGGCGGCGGAGGTGGAGCTCGCCAAGGAGGCTGGCAGCCCCGGCGGCGTGGAGGACAAGGCCGCGGCAGAAGAGGAGGAAAAAGAGCTTGCCCGGTGGGTGGCGGCCGCTAGGGAGGCCAGCGGCGCCGACAGCGGGGCTCCCCTCGTCAAGGAAATGGTCGATGAGTCATCGGAGGTGGAGGCCGAGGGGGAGGAGACCGCGACCGCCGACCCTCCAGTCACTGGAAGAGGACGAGTCCTGCGGCGGGCCACCTCTGGCGAGCCGGCCCGTCCTGGCCAGGCCGCGCAGCTGCGGCGAGCCAGAGAGGCGTCTGTAGCGCCAGACGAGGGCTGCGGCGACGATGAAGGTGGTGAAGGTCGTGGTGGCGAGAAGAAGGCATCCGCTTCTTCATCATCCAAGCGTGCCCAGACGCCACCGCCTCCCCCCTCGCCGGCAGATGTTGGTGCGGGGATTGCTTTTGACTTTAGATCCCTCAGCCTGGGGAGGAAGAGGAAGGCAACAGAGGAGGAGGAGGAGGAGGAGGAGGAAGAGTAAGCTCTGCTTTTCCCCCTTCTCTTTTTTTTGCTTTCTCCATTTCCTCAAATGGTGTCGCCCATTCTGAATCATCTTCATCCCGCATGGATGTGGAGACACTGGCCCAAAGGGTGAAGAGGGCCAGGACTTCGACGAGCGGCCAGCCCCCGGCAGGCACCTCCGGCACGCCACTGGTGGTGTTGAGCAGCCTGGACAGCAGCCCCCGGCCCAGCCCCCAGCATGAGTCCATCACCCGTCCTTCGTCGGCATGTGCTATGGGTACGATACTTTGGTACTGGCCATGCTGTGGATGTAGGAGGGGAGCAGCGGCAAGGGGAGCCACAGAGGGCTTCTCCCAACGCGCCGCCCCCATCGACCACGCGGCCCCGAGGGGCGTCCCCGGCAAGGGCACCAAGCACCGAGCCCATGCGTACGGAGGAGGAGGAGGAGGAGAATGCGGGCGCCGGTGGCTTCGCCTTGACGCAGAACCTTGGTGGAGGGGGGACTTCTGCTTCTCGGCTTGGCACGGGTAAGCCACTCGCTTTCCATTTCTGCTTGCGTTCTTTCTTTCTTCTTTTTTACTGGGCTTTGATCTTGGCCCAGCCCTATCCCCTTCTTGGCATTCAGACTTCCCCTCGAAGGACCCAGAGGACGTCGATACCGTCATCGAGGATGTCGCCAAGGACGTCGTGACGCAGGCCGAGAAGATTGTCGCCGAGGAGAGCACCAAGGGCGCTGCTGAGGACGCTGCCAAGGGGCCCGCTGGGGAGCCCGGCAAGGGACCTGCCGGGGAGGCCGGCAAGGCCGCTACCAAGGAGGAGGTGGTTGAAGACCAGCCCTCCTCCACTGCCGCCTGCGACTCCAGCAGGTATCTGAGGGTGAGCGACGACCTCTTCGTCCACCTTCCAGACGCGTCGAGCACCAGGGCTCCCATTGTGGGAGAGGTGTTCGACGATGAGGTGCTTGCCTCCGCCGGGCTTGAGGCCGTTGATGAGCCGAGCGCTGGTGGTGGCGGTTTCGAGGAGGAGCGGCTTCTCCAGGACATGGGCGCAAACTTCCGGAAGCTCCAAGCGCTCCATCGCGCCTACCTGGACAAGGCCATGTCCAGGGCGGCAACGATGGATAAGGCGGAGGTGGATCTCAAGGCCCGCGCCGCCGAGGTGGAGACTTGGTTCCACCAGGCTCACGAAGAGCTGAAGGTTGCCCAGGGTGAGCTGGCCAAGCGTGACATGGAGCTCACCATGAAGATGGCCAACATCGAGAAGGCCCAGGAGTCGGCAGAGAGCTTGGCCGCCGCGGCCGAGGCCGCTCGGACCCAGCACCAGGCCGCGCAAGACTCCCAGGAGGAGGACCTTGCCGCGTGCGAGGAGAAGCTCGCCGCAATGCTCTGCGGTAAGGATGAAGGGGTGGACAAGCTCGTCGCACAGCGGACCCGAGAGCTGGAGGAGAAGCACAGGGAAGGACTCGATGCCTAGGCTCTGGTCCACGCCGGCAAGGTGAAGGAGCTGGAGGTAGAGCGGGATGAGCTGAAGGAGCAAACTCTGAAGCTATCTAAGGAGAAGGACACGCTCAACAGCGCCCTGGCCGAGGCACATGGTGTGGCCATCAGTAGGGCCGAAGAGCTCTCCGAGGCCAACAACTCCATTAGAGACCTCAGGCTGAAGCTGGAGTGTCTCAAGAAGACACTGTCGGAGGCCAAGGCCCGAGAGGGGACCCTCACCAGGGACCTAGAGGCCGAGAAGCACCTGCGGAGGAACAAGGCCGCCAACCTCAGGGACCGCGTGGAGGGCGAGGAGCGTTGGCTCGAATGCCTCGCCGTCGTCTCGAACTCAGCCACCACGCAGCTGGCCACCATGGGGATGTGGGACGTGAGGTACGCCCCAGAGACGAGCAGTGCGCCATTAGTATGCCTCCCGGGGGGCCATATGTAACCATGTGCTTTGTCACACTAATGGCGCGCTCTGCCTTGATGCGCCATTAGTATCCTTTGGCATACTAATGGCGCACTCTGCCTTGATGCGCCATTAGTATGAATATTTGGTTTTTTGCTTTTCTGATTTTTTGCACAGGTTACAAAATATATTATTGGACAGGATATGGACAGCAGCACACAGCAACATCAGATTCATCGAATACAATAGAAGATTAGTCTCCGAATACAATTCATCATATTAGTCTCCGAATTCAAAAGACCGAACAAAGATAAAACATTACAAGTCTCAAGACCCCATGAGTATCGAGTTTGTCTTCACATTACAAGTCGATATCGATCATCTAAACTACCATCACATAAAGAGAGTTGTGGTCATCACGATGAGCATCATCAGCGATCAAACTGGTCCTCATCCGGTTCCTCCAATGCTCCCTCCTCTCTCCGCTAGATAGCGGGCATATCTAGATTCGGCCTCCGCCCTAGTGGTGTACCCTTTGTAACTGTTACCTTGAAACGGTGAACCTGTCTCCGACACTCCTCCCGATCGTCGTGAACTCCGGGAACCTTACCCTTGTACACGACATAGGACGGCATCACTATGCACAAGCCAAACAACAGACAATACATAAGCAATATGTAAGTATGCAACAAAAGGATCGAAAGAGAAAAGCAAGACATTAATAGCACGATTAATTGTCCTACTAATAAATAGCATCGACTACATCTAAGTTGAACGACTGTCCAAACCAAAGAGACATACGAATTCATTAAAGTTTAATTACAACATGAGCTAATCAATGTTTCAGAACTACAAATCAGTACTTTCGACTCGACTCATCGGACAGGAGCGTGGATGAAGCCGCCGTCTGTCGTGATGGTCATGAAATCGCGGTCGTTGTCACCCTGCATTTGTAGCGTTTCATCTATCTCACTGTTGGACGGTTGATATCGGCGAAGAACTGCCACGGTATGAAGGACATCTTGATGGATGATGTCCGCAAACTCCGATTGGATGCTTGAAATAATTCTTGTCGAGGTCCGCGTCACTGGACTGCCCGACAAGCTCATGGCCCAATCTTTGAGATTATCTGGAAGCGAAGTTGATGATGGTCCCTTACGATCGCCCGCATGTGATGGAGGGTGTAGTAGGCATCCTTCGACCGCCCGGTATGCTTGACACGGCAGAACTTCGTATTGTGTGAGAACATGTGCTTGCCGTGCCAGAACTGCCACGGTGAAGGTGCCTACATATTTAGGCGTGGCAGGAGAACATCATCAAGAACTTTCTTGACATTTGTGTAGTCTATCTTGGATTTATGGTTCGGTCGAAATCATTGGCCATGTAATATCTCGGGCTTAAGAGGATGAGTGTGCAATGTGTGTCACTTCACGAACACGGAATGTTAGAAAAAAGAACGATCAAATCTAAGAAATCATATGTTACGGGCGGTTAAGGGATGACTTACTCGGAAAGTAAGCCACAAGGAAGTTATCCTTATCGGGGTTTGCGAATAGCGCCTTGAGGTGTGAACTTGCAACTTGGCGGTCCCAAGTGCTGTTCAAGTGCTTGGCACGCATGTAGAAGAATTCGACTATCACGATGTCCGGGGTCTTGTCTCTAATGATCCGCATCTCCATACTCGGTGAAAACAGCGAGCGAAGGTGTAGTGCAGCGGATGAAGGTTAAACATAGCAAAGATGTCATCAAACCGCAGGACGATCGTACCCCCGATGTCGCCATCCGCAAAGCCCTTGCCCTCTGGCAGCTTGGCCACAAAAACCGGGTATGCCACATCATTCTCTCTCAGACGCCGCTTCTCCAAAGAAAGAACACTCTCGTGCAGACTCCGCATTGCACCGGTTGCAGCATTCAGCATATTTGGCGGCAGCATCGCCCTACCCGCCACATGCACCCTCCTCGAGATATCCTTAGGTGAAGGTGGCCCGTCCTGAGCACGGATCGAACTTCGGTGCGGCTGGCTCGCCGGCGCCCTTTTAGTCTTTCGTTTCCGTCCCTTCTTCTTGATCTCCTGTAATGGTACCGAGTTACGCTCACATACCACTTTCTTGGCGTGTTGGGGCTGATAATATTTACGCACCTCAGCTATACGAGGCTCGGTGAAAGCGGGAGCTGGAGGCGTCTCACGAGAACTGAGCAGACGGGCAGCGCCTATTGCAATTGGATTTCTCCGCCGTACCAGCTAGATTGCGGTCGTCTTGGTTGGGTTCTTGAGAAAGAGGCCCGTAGAACTTCGTCGGCGTACCCATGTTCGGCAAAGTACTTATCGACTTTGGTAAATGTACCGTCGTCGTTATTAAATGCGTCGTCCGGATCACTGTGCCATAGGGCTGTCCGGATCTGTGCCATAGGGATGTCCGACATAGGGATGTCCGGCAGGTCGATGGCGTTCGCGGCGTTCTTGCCATGGCTTGGCGCCGGCACGATGGCGGTCTTATACGTAGGGTGGTGTCCCCGCCCCCAAACGAATCTGGCTCTTGACCAAAGCAGCGGCCAGTTCTGCGGTAGCGAGGGTCATCTCATCTTGTTAAATCGGCCCGGCCAGGTCGAACCGGAGGTAACAGCTCGTCGTAGCCTGGCAGCACCCGAACCACTTCAACCCTATACACTGTGGGTGGCATCGGATTACCGTGGAACATGCGGTTTCCCGGTTGAACGATTCTGCCCTTGGCGACATCGATCAACTCGGCGCCCACGAAGTGCAGAAGAGTGCAAGGAACATCGGCGGTGCCCTGCGAAAACATGTACAGGGCGTCAGGGATGCCCGATCAAAACAAGGAGATGAAGTCATCGGCCGAGAAGCTTAGTTACCGTGATGCCGTCGAGCTCGGCTAATGTCGAGGCACCGCCAGCGGCGGCGTGCAACTAACGGAGGAGCTTCTTTGGCGAGGTGCGGCGGTGTACACCGGGTGCATTAAGCTCAATGCCGTGCGGCGCCGGAGAACCGAATACCGCCTCCGCCAGAGACACAAATGGCGCCGCCGCGGAGACACCAATGGCGCCGCCCGAAGACACCAATGGCACCGCTGCCTTATTTGTCTTGAGTTGCTGGCCGTGAAAGTTTGGGAACCGGGGAGGCCCCTGTTGGCCGCCCGCAATCCACGTCGTCAGCCCATGAATCAACGTAGGCACCATGGCGTTGAGCTTCATTCCCAGTTGCTGTTCCACTTGCTCTTGGACAAGCTCCGGAATCCGCGCCACTTGTGCCTTGAGTGCTTCAACCTCACGCGTCTGGCTTTCCGAGCTGGCCTTTTTCTCCTTCCGCACACCAGCGGTATAGTATGACCCCCATTTTGTGGACAAGCCTTTGCGGCCACCACGACCAGTGACGTCGGCTTAGTGAGCTTATCCTTGCTTTTCATTATGTTCAACGCCCTATTTAAAGGGCTGTCGAAGGGGAGCTCTGAGGCGACCCAGCTCTTGCTTTCGGTTTCCTTGAAAGGCGTGAACCATTTAGAAATATTGGGGATTAGTTAGAGTGCAACCATATGGAGCTAATTACGCGGGGGTATATTCCTTACCAGAACAAGCTCAAGCGCCGTGGTCTTCGGATCCGTGGTAAGCTCCTTTGTTATCGGGTCCTCCTTGTACCGGGCCCTGACATAGTTCCCGGTCTGCTTGTTACCGCTGTATTTCTCGAAGCGGGGCGGTAGGCCTTGCTCGGCACGCTCCGCGTCCTCCTTGTCCCATATAGGCTCCGCCACTCTGTAACCGTCGGGACCGAGTTTGTGTTCCAAGTTCAACTCCCGCATTTCTTTCCCCCACTGACTTGATTCGGAGGTTGCACTGGTCGAGCACTTGATCTTGAACTCCTTGTACTCGTCTTCGCTCATCAAATGATATTTCGCCTTGATCTTCTCATAACTATCACCTTTATCAATCATTTTCTTCACCGCGCTTCTCCAAGTAGACGGGGCCGTGCTCATCTTCGTGAGGGCGCACTGTTCACTATTCCACGAGGCGTGTGTTTTCAAATTCGGCGGGGAACTTGTAGCGTTCGTGCAGCTTCGTGAAGAGGAGGTTGCATAAATTCCTCGGTCCTTATGCCTATGGTTCTCGGTGTTGATCGAGACGGTGCTCCGGAGAATGCACCCGAGCTGAACCGAGTACCCCTTGACTATATGTTTGGGCTCCGTTGGATTCCCGTCGGAGTCCACTTGAGTGAATCCTCCTTGACGGTGCGGAGCGCATTCGGACCCTGGTCCTTCCTTTGCTTCTTCGATTGGCTGCCATCTGTGTGTGCGCCGCCATCATCAGTGGTGGCATCCTCGGCGGCACCATCAGTGGTGTCATCCCGGCGCCACTAGGGGTTGTGTAATCAGGATCGGTGTCTTCCGCGGCATCCTCATAGCGGTGAGGTTGTTCCTCCATCTCCTGGGACAGCTCCCAGATTGCTTGCCGCCGAACCACCGGCCTCATCGTTGTGGGCCATGTTTACGCTCTAAATAGGAAAAAAGTTTGGTCAAAAAGTTGGTTATTGTCAAGGAACAAGATCATGGTCTCATCATTTAGGGTTTGTCGACACCGAGGCACCCTAAAAGCCTAATCTTTCATCATTTAGGGTTTGTCAACGCCGAGGCACCCTAAAAGCCTAAGCGTACATCATTTAGGTTCTCATCGACACCGAGGCATCCGGGGCAGCCAAGTTAAGTTTTCATCATTTAGGGTTTATCGATGCGAGGCACCCTAGGTTGGGCCTAATCACTTGGCACTAATCACTTGGCTCTATTGCCACCTATATTGGGTTTATCATCTAGGGTTTATCAATGCTAAGGAGAATTCTAAGTTGGGCCTAATCACTTGGCTCTATTGCCACCTATGGTTTAATGCAGCAAGAATAGCGGGGCAGTTGATCCTACTCAACTAAGTACTAAGATACCCCGGCCCATGCATTAAATGCAAGTACCCCATATGTCCTATTTTTAGCAAAGTCATGCTAAAATTCACGGAAAATTTCAGCATGACCTTTGCTGAAAATAGGACATATAAATACCAATTCTTAGGAGCGGAAGTTAATCAACATTCCGACAAACTCAAGGGCCTCTTGGGGTACCTGCAAATTCATCACGACACGATGGTCGGAGACATGACTTTTGCAAAATGGTCGGAGACACGATGGTCTTTCTCAATTTGATCAATTGATGGATCAACACATAAAACATGTCCAATAAGTATGATTTATAGAGTCAACATCAGTATGAATATATATAAAGTTTTTCTTAAATCGGCCGAGGCCCATGCAAGTAATGCGCATCCAACAACTATTTACGCTACTCTGTAACTAACTACACTCTGTATTTATAGATTCATTTCAGACGAGATCAGATTGAGCTCCAACTATAGCTGCAGGTGAGGGATCCATGAGCCATCATGCCAGCCAACCAGAAATAAACTTTACTTTCCAAAGGAAATAAAAATACAATGCATACATACATACTTAAGCGGTAGATAGATAGATAGATAGATAGATAGATGAGCATGTTCAGTTTACAAGAATGAATATAAACAAGCAAAGAATGCATGCAAGTTTAAAGTAAAAGCGTTTGATTAATGCAAGTACTCCTCTTGCTCTCTACTTTCTCTCTTCTCTTCTTGATTAATTAACTGAATTTTCTTGATGTTGTTGTTAACTGAATTTTACTAGTTAAACACATTATAACTGAATTTTACCACGTCTCCCCTCACGGGCGTTTGAAGCAGGAGGGCCCGTCTCCCCTCCGGAGTTTTCGAGGGCCCGCGTCTCCCCTCAAAGGGCGGGGCGTTTGAGTTTTGAGGCAACTCCCCACGTCTCCCTCCAGCAACTCCCCACGGCGTAGGGGGTTTCTTCCACGTCCGGTAACTCCTCCTATTCCATTGCCGCTCCATCTTCCTCCCTCTGCCTCCCTCCTCATTCCATTGCCGCTCCATCTTCCTCCCTCTCCCTCCCTCTGCCTCCAGCATCAAGCAACTCCCCTCTGCCTCCACCAGCGCTGGCCAGGAGGGCAATGGCGGAGGAATCATGGAGCAACTCCCCTCCTCTGCCAAGAGAATGGCGGAGGCATCATGGAGCAACTCCCCTCCGTCGCCAAGCATCACCGTGGTGAGGCGTCGGCAAGGAAACGGCCAGTGGTGGTCGGCAGCGTTCCGGTCCCCGGCGAAGCGGGACTACACCGTGCCGCTCAAGGTTGATATCCACACTGAAGGAGTCGGCTGGATGTCGTGTCGCCAATCGAATTAAAGCCGACAACATGATCCGCAAGATGAGGAGGAGGCTCGGTGGCATGCTTTCTCGGAATATCTCAGCCACACAGGAAACAGAGCATCAAATAACTAAGTGAAGCAAATAATTGCTATGCATTTCTTGGCACGCGAGAAGGAAGAGGGGAGAGGAGGCGGAGCTCACCGGGGAGGCGCAAGGAGGCCTACTGACAGCTTAGTAGCAACAGAGGTGGCGAAGTTGAGGAAGATAAGCGGCGACCGAGGAAGAAGAGGTGGAGGGTGGAGGGTCGGCGCCCGTCGCGCCTGGTTCTGCGGCTCGCCCGGCCAGTGTTGAAGCAGATTCTGCCCGCCGCCTTACTGTCGCCTCGCACGGTGGAGCTCGAGGGCTGGGAAGGCGAGGAGGGGTGGAGTGGGTGCGGTGAAAGGCGAGGGGGTGGATTGGGAGCGGACGGCGATGAGGGGCAGGGCAGGGGCTGACTGGGGGCGGCGACGGAGACGGAGGCGCGGGGGCGGCGGCGGCGTGGGTCGGGGTAGCGCGCGGGTGGCTCTGGTGGCGAGGGAGAGAGGGTCGAAGGGGATCTGGCGAGAGAGAGGGAGGATAGCTAGGGGGAGGGTTCTAATAGCGCACCGTCCAGTCGTGCGCCATAAGTATGACTATTCTAATGGCTCACCACCCCTCGGTGCGCCATTAGAATTTTGTTTTAATCTAGCCCACTAACCATATCTACAACCTAACCCTATCTACAACAGAACCCACACACTAGCTTTGTTGGTCAGCACGTAGCTTACACACACCAGGAGGTCTTGGGTTCGATTCCCAGGCTCCCCAATATTTTTTTATGCATTTTAAATGCTGTTCTTTATATTTATTTGTGTTTAAATATGTTCAAACTTGTTTAAATCATAACAGTAATATTTTTTTTATAAAAACATTAATAATTTTTTAAAAAATATGTTCAAATTTCTTACTTGAAAATATCATCGGCGGTGGCGGTGGAGCGGGTGAGGGTGCGGGGATCGAGATCAAGTGTCCTCATGAATTCAAAAAGTGCCCATGAAATTTAAAAATATTCATGATATCAAAAAGTGCCCATGAAATACAATCGAGAAATGAAGACTACGATTTAAATATAATCGATCTTAGCTAGCTATCTGTTCACAATCTTCTTGCCCTTCTTTTTCGCAAATGGAGTTCTTACGTGGAGCAGACGTCCTTTAGGTAGGGTGGTCCTGCTTCTTCTTGTGGTGTGTGCTGCTACTTCATCGTAAATGCGTCGTCATGTTCGATCTTGGTCGCCCGTGCTTGTCGAATTCTTGCTCATTGGCTACTCCATCCATTCCGATGATCTTCCTTTTGCTTCTCCTCACGACAACACGACTGGGCTTTGGCGGGTCGGTAATGAAGAAGCATTGGTCCACTTGGGAAGCCAATACCCATGGCTCATTTTCCAAGGGTGACGCTTATGCGCCCGCGGTCTTGGATTTGGCTTTGTATAACCATGGTGGTGAAATATCGGTCTTCTTTTAGGATGCTCTTGGCCCATCGACACGGAACATCGGCACCTTCTCTCCGGTAGTAGCTCAGCTCCCAGATCTCCTCGATCCTTCCGTAGTATCTGTCCTTGTCCTTACCGGTGTAGGATTCCATCGTTAGCCGGAGTTCTGATAACCATCGCTCTTCATGTCCTTGTCCTCGGTGTAGAATGTGTAGCCGTTGATATCGTCGCCTCATAGGTCATCGAGGTTGTGCTCGGCGCCTGTGACAAGGCGAATATGAGTTGTTCTTCCACGGAAGAATCTTCATGTAAAGGGTACGACAGAAGCTTCTGCTTGAACCAACGCGTGAAACATGAGTTGTGCTCTTTGAGTATATCTCCGTTCGTCCTCTGTTGGCCTCGGTCATTATACGTCTTCTCAATAAAGGTTTTGTGCTATACCACCCAAGGATCGACCATGTCTATGTGTTGTAGCGCGACTAGGTTTGCTCTTTCAAAGTCGGCGAGTCGACCCTCGTAGTCGACATGCATTTCGCGGCGACCCTCATGGTGACCCCATCCAGCGAGCCTACCGAGGTGCCTGTTGACGGGCGGACCAGCAGGGGTTCTCGATGCCTAGATAATTCATGCGATGGGAGATGCACGCTTCGGAAAGCCCTGGCTATACTTCCCTCTGGGCGTGACATGTTCCGAGCGTATCCTTTGATGACACCATTCATCCTTTGAGCGACATCATGTTGTGCAGGAGCGTCGGCCCGAGTTGGATGATATCCTCCACGATATGGACCAGCGGATGCACCATAATGTCGAAGAATGCGGGCGGGAAGTACATCTCAAGCTCGCATAGTATCACCACGATCTCTTCACAGTAGCCTTCGAGTTGCCTCATGCCAATCGACTTCCGAGAGATGGCGTCGAAAAAGTTGCATAGGCCAAATAGCGTTTCACGGACGTGTGCGTCCATGATCCCACTGATTACTGGATTGGAAATGTATTCGCATCATCGACCGCGTGATACGTGAGACTTCATCCCGCTGAACTTCGCTTGTTGGGTCTAGGTATCTGCTTATCTTCCCCGCGTAACCTTAAGGAAGTTTTACTCCTAGGAGGCAGGTGAAAAACTGCTTGATCTCCTCCTGACTTAGAGTGAAGCACGCGGGAGGGTAGTCATTTCCGGTCTTCTTGGCCTTTTTGCCTTTGCGACGACTTTCTGTGTCCTGCTTCGCCCTTGCTTTCGGCCCATCTTTGGTCCTCTCTGGCATGTTGAGCAGGGTACCAAGCAGACTCTCGCACACGTTCTTCATGATATGCATGACATCAAGGCTGTGAGGCACACGGTGGATCTTCCAGTACGGCAAGTCCCAGAAAACAGACCTCGTTTTTCATACCTTCAGGAGCGGCTCTGGCGCCTTTCGCTTTTTTCCCGGCTCTGGCGCCTTTTTTCCCGGCAGTGGGCAGTCTTTCCAATTTTTCAACAGCTCGTCTATTTCCTCGTCGCTCCTCGTACACGGGCGTTTTTGAGTTCGGTTTCACCATTGAACAGATCCTTGCGTTTCCTCCACGGGTCATCGTCGCGAAGCCACCTTCGATGTCCCATGAACACGGTTTTCGAAGACCCGGAATCTCTATCTAGCTGGCGTCGTTGTGTCATCCATGCACCTTACGCATCCGGAAAATCCGTGGACTACCTTGCCCATGAGATATCCGTAATCGAGATAGTCGTGCACCGTCGTGAGCAAAGGCGGCTCTCATAGGGAAATATTCTTTCTCTGCGGCATCCCACGTATTGGCTGGCGTTTTCCACAGCGTGTCTAGCTCCTCCTTCAGCAGCCCCGGTACTGATTGATGTCGTTCCTGGTTGTTTCAGCCCTTCAATTAGCATACTCATGTGAATGTACTTCCTCTTCATGCACAACCAGGGGAAGGTTGTACATCCACACAAACACAGGCCAGGTGCTATGTGTGCTTCTCACGGCTGCCAAAAGGATTGACTCCATCGGTGCTCGCGCCCAGCATGATGTTCCTTGGATCCTTCCCAAATTCTGGGTATTGAAGTTCAACGCTTGCCAGCGGCTCGCATCCTTAGGGTGACTCAAGCATCTTGTCTTTTTATTTATCTCCGGATCATTTCCGTCATCTTCCGCTTCTTCTCCTCCCTATCCGGCGTGCCAGCAGGAGCTTTGCTACCTTAGGGTCCATGAAATACCGCTGCAGAGGAGTGATCGGAAAGTACCACACTGATTTTCGAGGAGCTTTCTTCCTCTTCTTGTATCGAGTGACGCTGCACACCGGACATATGGTAGACTCCGCGTGCTCGTCCCGATAAATGGTGCAATTGTTCATGCACACATGGTATTTCACGTGCGGTAAATCTAAAGGACACTCGATTTTCTTCGCCTCCTCGAAACTGGTCGGGCACTTGTTCCCCTTGGGAAGACGTTCGTGCCAGAATGACATGTTCTCGTTGAAGCATGCGTCGGTCATTTTGTGTTTTACCTTCATCTCCAGAGCCATGAGCGTTACTTTCAGTCTGGTATCCTCGGGCCTGCATCCTTCATACAATGGAGTAACCGCGTCTATCTCCAGTTGATCCAGCTTGGCTTTCTCTCGGGCGGCAGCTCGTGCGTTATCTGTCTGCTTGCGAGCAGCTCTTGAATATGAGGTCCTGCACCCAGCCTCCATCGTCGTCTGCTCCGGCATCTTCATCTTCATGATCATGCCCTTCGTCTTGATCTTCCTCATCATCATGTACGACATCTTCTACATGATGATTGTGTACATCATCACCGTCGTGATCATGTCACGGAGATTCTTCGTCTTCTCGCCCGCCCTCGCCGCGGTGGTTGTCTTGTTGTCCTTCCTCATTTCTTGCCCGACCCCCATGGACGACTTCATAGTCATCTTCATCACCTTGCCACCGATAGCCATCCATGAAACCACGCAAGAGCAGGTGGTCCCGCAATAAGGCTCTTCAGCTTGCATCTTCGACACGTACATCTTATCTCCGTCTCGTTCTTTTGAAGCATCTCGGCCTTCGCGGAGCTCAAAAACCTATTCACGATGCCTTCGGTCATCGTGCGGACCATGGTCGCCTGCGGGGTAGAGCAAAACGATATTTTAGAACCAACAAAATAATTGGCATGACCTTCCCTAAAAATAGGACCAAAAAGAATGCATAGTGCCAAAATTCTCGCCGAAACGGAAATGAATCAACATTCCAGCAAAATATTGGCAACTATCGCATTTCAAATACCGGTACCTGAAAACACAAACATATATGCAACACCACAAACACAAGCAACACCACAAACATACATAGATACAGCTAGGCCACAAAAAGTGCATGTGCACGTTGTTGGAGCGAGCTAGGGAGAAAAAAGTAGATCTACAACATGAAGATAGCTTTCCCCTTACTTACCTATCAAAAAAAGGTAATTTCACCACTTAATTTTGATGAATCTCTGGTGCAAATGAGGTGAGGAGGAGGAGGCAGCCGACAAGCTTAGAGAAGGAGGTGGGGGAATGAAGTGGGGAAAGTGAGTGTGTAGGTGTGGCTGTCCAAAAATATCTAGCTGGTCCCAGGTTACTAATGGCGCACCACTAAGCCATGCGCCATTAGTAACCCAACATACTAATGGCGCACAACAGAGACATGCGCCATTAGTAGTTTTGCAAAAAAGTAAAAAATAATAATTTTTATACTAATGGCGCACTGTCGGAGTAATGGACTACGGGTAGGCAGACTCGAGCCCCTGAACCTTTCAAAACATTGGGGCAGACTGCGCCCCTCAAGACCCCAAGACAAAGAGCTGCCTTCAGATAGTCGCCGACTACCCCTCTGGGCCGAGTCCCAGAGGCCGCCTTCAGGACAAGCCGACTCCAAGCCAGCGACCTCCGGCAAGGCCGGCTACAAGGAGTCGGCCCGCGACCTTCACCACCTCACGCTGGCGACTATGGGTAAAGCCGCCTCGCGGCCCATCCCCTTGATCCATAAAAGGGCGAGTATGGCTACAGGCGCCCGTGCAAGCGGAGATCTCCGTCCGGCGCAACCTTGTTGCCATGCCGGCCTGACTTATCAACACCGTGGTGATTCACTGTACCCACGATGGCACTGTCATGCGATCCGAAGACGCAGCCGGGACCCGGTATCGGCGGAGTACCGAAAACGGCGAGCACCCCAAAGACGGACCCGATGGAGTCGGCCGGCTCCTCCGCGGGATCCACGCGCCATTAACCGAACAAGGCGAGGAATGGCAACGGTGATACGCCGCCCGGTAGCGGTCTGTTGCCATAACCCCATGACCAAGCTCGCGTCATTATAAGCACGGCTACAGTAATATGCAGCCGGCAAGACCCGCCCGCGGCGGAGAAGGGCTGTCGGCCCCATGCTGGGCCGTCAGTGGGGCCCACTAGTCGGCGGGCCCCAGGAGTCGGCGGAGAAGACGGCGACTTAGAGACTGACGGCTTGGACCCACCCCCACCAGGATTACCGTTGTACCCCCGGGAGGTAGACCTATATAAACCCCCCGAGGCACCCATGCAAAGGGTTGGAAGCTAGTAGTTTTAGACACACACATAGATGGAGAAAAGAGCAAGCCGTGCCCTTCTGCTTCCTCACCCTGAACAGCTCAAGGAGCCTCTTGTACCCACTTTGCCATAGTGATCATGCGGAGACCCCGCAGAGCGATGAGGTGTTATCTCCTCGGAGAGCCACGAAGCTGGGTAAGATTCGCGGCGTGCATGTCTTCGCCTCATCCCGTTTCCAGGCACCAGCGACGTTCTACTCGCCCCCTCCATGATAAGCCATCCTTTGGCATATGTCGCACCAAACCCCCGACATTTGGCGCCCACCGTGGGGCACAGTGCACCGTCGTCACGGAGACACCTGCGGGCGGGAACCCTCTTCCTCCACTGGCGGCGCAGCCAGCCCGGCTACGCCGAGATGGAGTTTGCGCCCGGCCTTGTTGCATGGCGCTGAGATTGCCTTCGCGGCGAGTTGCCTCGCCGAACTTGTCGGCAAGGTTCTCCTCACCGACGAGCCTGCGTCCGACGCAGGCACGGACGGCCCCAAAAGCCTCCACGCCGGCCTCCTCGAGCAGCTCCACGTCGACGGCGAGCCTCCCGCCGACCTGGAGTCCGTAGGCTCCACCGACCCGATGCTGGTCGATTCCGAAACCGCGTCGCTCGACGCTGTTCCCCACCAACGTGGTGGTCTCTGACGAACCTCTCCCTCGCGCGAAGGCGGCGGAGCACCGTCCGCGAAGTACTCGTCATCGATCACGGCGAGCCCTCGGCGGGGCTCGTGGCCCTCGGCAACTGTTACGCAAGACTGACCGCCTCCATCCCGGAGGACGCCGACGCCGAGACGCTGGAGGCGCGCCGCCTTCAGCTCCTCGTGGGTGCCTGGTAGCAAGCATGAGGCGCTTGTCGAAGCCTATCGGCCTTGAGATGGATTGCGTAGGCGGCTCGCCGGCTCCGACTATGCCTAGCTGCCTAAGCGTGGTCCGTCAGCGCGGTGCGGCCCTCGCCAGTCTGTTTGGGGCCGGCCGCCCTGTGTACGCCATGCCAGCGGAGAACATTCGCGCCGCCCAGGCGGCGGCAGACGAGCTGGATAACTTCGAGGGCGAGGAGCGCCGCCTGATGACGGAGCGCGTCCAGCAGCTCCTCGACGCGGCCGCCGCGCAAGACGAAGCCGGCTGCCGCACGGAGGCGCCATGACGACAATACGGCGACTTGCCTCCTCGCTGAGATCAAGGCGCGACATCTCGGAGGCCGACTGGCGGCGTCCGCGGAAGAAAGAACCAGGATACGGCGACTTGCACCCGCGCCGATGTACATACGTGTACATGCTACGTGCGCGCCTCTACTACGACACGTGCGCGCCTCTACTACGACACATGCGCGCCTCTACTATGACACGTGCGTGCCTCTACAAAGACCAGTATGTACGTACACGTTCGCGACCAGAATGGCAACCGTACGTACGCTTCGACCATGTGGGTCCCGACTGTCAGGCACTTCCTTGCCTGCGAAGATGTAGCTGGTGGGTCCCAGCAGTCAGGGGGGCAAATTGTTTTTCTTTTTTGCCCGGACGCACTTCCTTGCATGCGAAGATGTAGTTGGTGGGTCCCAGCAGTCAGGGGGAAATGTTTTTTCGCGAAATACGGTGGCCCGTCCGATGGGTCCCCATTTGTCGGTGGAGGAATAATTATTTTGCGGCGTAATAAGGAGGCACTTCCTTGCTGCGGTCAGGACCCGGTATCGGCCTCTCCACGTCTGATCCATGTCCGATGGAAGCCATTCCTTGACCATATTGACCACGCCCGCGCCAAGAGCACCAGGGCGGTGGACGACGGCGAGGCCTAGGAAGGGGACGACGCGGAGTCGGGGAAGACGCGGCAGTGGATGCCCACGCGTAGAGGAGTACGAGGGTTCACTGGTTCACTGCGGTGTGAGGATGTCGTTGCCGCAGAATAATAGGGGGTGTGGGTGAGTAGAGGGATGGCCCGGACAGTGGTGGGAGTAGTAGGGGGTGGTGAGGCCTTCGCCGCATCGCAGCCGGCCACGGGAGGCAGGAGCACGAGGCACGACCGACGCTAGTTTGGGCGGCTGGAGCAAGAAGACCAGAGGTTGAAGAAGCACTACGGCCGTTGGATGGACATCATACGGTCCTTTGGTGCTAGAATCATGCATATTGACTAAGTTGACAAAGCCCTCCGTCCCGTCAACTTAGTAGGCCCTAAGTCAGCCTGCCACAATCTGGGTCCCAGCTAACGGGGAGTATTCATTTTTGCGTAATAAGGAGGCACTTCCTAGCGTGCGAAGATATAGCTGGTGGTCCGAGCTGTCGGTAATGATAACGTTTTTTTCGC
The DNA here is from genome assembly GCA_021605145.1 of Aegilops bicornis. Taxonomy (NCBI): domain Eukaryota; kingdom Viridiplantae; phylum Streptophyta; class Magnoliopsida; order Poales; family Poaceae; genus Aegilops; species Aegilops bicornis. Next base: position 596,418,731 of record CM038669.1, on the reverse strand, counting down.
GAAATACAGAGGCCCTTTCGGTGGGTCCCTGACGTCAGGTGGAGGAATCATTATTTTGCGTGTAATAAGGAGGCATTTCCTTTTGTGCGGCCGTGGACCCAACTGCCGGCCTCTCCACGTATAGTCCACTTCAGATGCATGTCGGTCGTTGACCACGTTGACCAGGCCGCGCCGAGAGCACCAGGGCGGTGGATGACGGTGAGGCCTAGGAAGGGAACGACGGAGGTGGAAGACTTCGGCGGTTGTTTTCCACGCGGAGAATCTGTTGTCTGACGTTCTTGGTTCGTCTGCCATCGCCGGAGAATAACAACAGGTGTGGGTGAGTAGAGAGATAGCTAGGCCAGCGATGGGACTATGGTGGGGTGGTGAGGCTTGCACGACAGCACAGCCGACCGTGGGGAGGAGGGAGGAGGCAGTCCCGTCGTCGCTTGTTTGAGCGGCTGGAGCAGGAAGAGCAGAGATTGAAGAAACACGACGGCCGTTGGATGGAAATCCAACAGTCACTGCTTGTGTGTCAACCTTTTTTAGGAAAGCCTCAAATCTGTGGAAAACAACATATAGCCCATCTGCCATTATTTCTAATAATTTACAACCCATTTGCTAATTCTTAAGGTTTTTTTGGAGCCCATATTCTTTTTGTTAGCATTACAACCCATATTGTGGCCACGGTTAAAAAATTATACGAAATTTTGCATATTTCGGTGCGGTCCAAACTGTTTTTAATCCCGAAATTTCGACTCACATTCAAACTGTTTTAAAAAATAAATGTATATCAATATAAAATCCAACAAATTCTCCATGCATAAAAATTAATGTAATTTAAAATCTCAAAATGAAAAAAAGATATTTGAAACTAATTGCCGGTTTGATGTGTTTTAAAACTGTACAACCCATTTCTCATTACTGATAGGCCATTTTCTCGGCCAGCAGAATGAAGCTCTCCTCGTCTTGAAAGATTTGCAGCCCAACAGGCCTGACAAAGCGACTTACTTGGCAAATCACAAAAAAACTGGGCTGTGGCCTTGGACCCGGTATCGGCCTCTCCACGTCTGATACTCTTCCGATGGAAGTCGGTCGTTGACCACATTGACCACGCCACCGAGAGCACCACGGCGGTGGATGACAATGAGGCCTAGGAAGGGGACGATCTGGCCGGGAAGACGCAGCGCGATGGATGCCCACGCGGAGAGGAGCACGGCGTTCACCGTTCGGCTGCGGTGTGAGGCTGCCGTCGCCGCAGAATAATAGGGGAGTGGGTGAGTGGAGGGATGGCACGGCCAGCGGTGGGAGTAGTATGGGGACGGTGAGGCCTCCGGCAAGCGCAGCCGGCCACGGGAGGCAGGAGCATGCGGCACGACCACGCCGCTTTGGGCGGCTGGGGCAAGAAGACCAGAGGTTGAAGAAGCACTACGGCCGTTGGATGGACATCGTTGACCACGCCGCGCCGAGAGCAGCCGGGCGGTGGACGACGGCGAGGCCTACGAAGGGAACGACATGGAGCAGGGGAAGACACGGCAGTGGCTGCCCACGCGGTGGAGAGTACGAGGGTTGACTGGTTCGGTTGCCGTCGCCGGAAAATAACAGGAGGTGTGGGTGAGTAGAGGGATAGACAGGCCAGGGATGCGAGTATGATGGGGCCGTGAGGCCTGCCCGGCAGCACTGCCGGCCACGGGAGGCGGGAGCAGGCGGTTCCGACGGTGCTGGTTTGGGCGGCTGGGCAGGAAGATCAGAGACTGAAGAAGCACGATTGCCGTTAGATTGACATCTAACGGTCGGCCTGGTAGAGTCGATTGTTGACTAAGTTTCTTTTTGCGAAACCTTGTATGCGCATGAACTTGGTAGGCCCACAAGTCAGCCTCCAAATCTATGGCGAGACAACATAAAGCCTATTTGCTATTTTTATAATTTGCAGCCCATTTGCTAATTCTTAAGTAATTTATTACAGCCCATTTTCTACCCAGGACCACGGTCAAAAAGTTCAACCTTATTTTGCATATTTCGGTGGAGTCCGAACTGTTGTAATCCTGAAATGATAAAAAAATTAACAACTTATTGATTTGCCAAAAAAATCGTTTTGTTTTTGTGAGCAAATAAGACGTGGGACAATTGAGTTGGTTTAAGGGAAAACCAGTGGTAAAAAAATCATCGCTGAGTGGGAAAAAACAACAAAAATAAGGATGTAAATATGAAAAGGGAATTTCATGTGTTTTCAATATAATGATACGTGTATATGAACTAGTAAAACTATAGGTAGAGATTAGAAAACAGATGTAGGACATGCGTTTCAAGAGGAAAATAAAATTGGGTTGTGTGTTTGATTCAGTAAAAAAACTGCCAGCGGATGTTGTAAGACAAAATATTACTAACGCTGGCAGGCCAGAGGCCAGTAGATACCTGCTGGATCTTTGTGCCCCGTTGTCGTCATGGGCTGGGCCTGTTAAATACAAAACCAACCCTGGGCAGTCTGCAGCCCAGTTGAAACTTGCTCGACCTGAAAAAACAATATACGTGCTCAATAAACGAGAGAATTCTGCAAGTACAGACTGATAACTGGGATGCAACACGGATATTTTTTTTTTATCGTGATAATAAGTGCATGCACTTGTTTCAAAAAAATTGGAGAACTGGGAATTCGAACAGCGGGTGCTTATGCTACCCACCAAATAAAAATCAGGTGCCTGAAAAATCATTTCGAAACAAATGATTCAGCTTTATATCCACGCCGACCCTCGGCATGATGGTTGGAAGCAAATGCAAGTTCATACCAAAAGATCGTTAACAACAATACCAACTTGCGGACGACAAGGTAGTACAAATACCAATACCTAACTAGCTTATAATCTTTTTACTCCTGGCCCTAGTGTTAAATACGGTAGAAAATCTTGCAGAGGACCAGTTCCCGCTCCTTCTCTTGCTCCAGGTCCCCGAGGTGGTACTGGTGCATCACCCAGTTGGTCCTCTGCTGGTCAAAGTTCTTGTTGGTGTAGCACCAGAACCTTTTTTGCTGCCCATCTGCCGGTCGTTGACCATCATCGGCAAGGTATTGCCGGTTTTGTGCCACATCGCGTGCATGCTACACTCCGACTGTATCTTGCAACGCGTCCACGTGCCCCTTTTGAACGCCTTAGAATTGCGCTGGAAGAATTGCTTCCTTAGGCCACTCAGTGTGATACCTGCAGTATTGTAGAATACAGGTTTTAGTGTACGCCAACTAACCCAAACTAGCTCTAACCCCATGTTCCAAACAGGGCCGTAGGAGTAGCTGGCCTACTCAGCCGCTCCTCTCACGCACACGCTAGCAGCCTGTTTATCGTGACAGTTTCAAGGCAGAACATTTGAGTTATTTGATACAGCGAGACTAGGCTTTTCGCTTCCATTTGTGGAGGTGTAATGGATCTCGTCGAACTTTGTTAGTAGTAGTTCCTCCTTTATGAATAAGATGAAGCAAAGCTTTTGCCTCCGTTTAAAAAAACACGTCAAGAGGAATTTCTTTTATAGTAGAGCCGATAATGGAGTGAAGTCCATGCTGCAATGCCACAAGCTACAGAGTAGTAGTAGAGCACTTTACGTACGGAGCCATATTGCACAGTTCCCAATGCCCCGCCAGGCTTTTCCGGATCCTTGGGCTTAATTGGGAGGCGCTAGTTTAAATATGCTACTAGCTAATGAGGAAGCTGCAAGCGAGGTGCAGCTACGGCGAGCACGCGAGCCACAGGATGCTGGGAAGGAAAACCCGTTCACATGGTTAGGCTGTCCAGTGCACCTGGGGCCGCACGTCCGTTCGACTTCAAAACTCAAACTGCCCGTGTAAAATATGGCTCGCAGCAAAGTGTAGTAGTACTATTCTTTGAAAAAAGGCCGCCGTGCGTTCGGATGGGATCGAACCCACAAAACGAGCTATACACGCCCGCCACCACTAGTAGTACTCGTTGGAGTACAACGCAACCTAGAATCGCCTTTTGTCGCTAGTAGTACGTACATTGTTCCTTACAAGAAACCCCTAATAATGCAAGAAACCACTAAAATGCCAAGAAACTACTACCACTTGCATACGTGGCAGACTTAAGGTAAGACTACCTTATCAACCATTGTACATGCTCTTACCAACAAAAATCCTCAAGTAAACTCCTACCTCCGGCCCGTCCACCTAGTCATCCTCGGCCATGGGACGCAGCTACCGCCGCCGGCAGAAGGCGAGGTCAAAACCGCCAGCGGTGCGGAGCCCATGTTGCGGCAGCCCGGATGCCAGCTCCGTCCGGCGCTCGCGGCCGCTAGCTAGCCAAGATAGCTCCGTCCAGCTGCTTGTCTGCAAGGTTTGCTAGCTAGATTGGCACGGCAGCGCGGTGGCTTGCTCGCTCGTGAGTCACGCTCGGGCCAGCCTGCCAACCTGTGCGGAGGCCAGCACGGCGTCCGGCCCGTCCGGCGAAGCGGCGGCCAACTCGCTCATCACCGGCGCCACCGACGAACACGCATCAGTACTGTTTGGAGTAATGTTCAGGAAAAATAATGATTTGAGGGGGAATAACAGGATAGAAGGTCAGATGTGGGTCCCTCGTGTCAATGGTCAAACAAAATGTGTTGGTTTAAGCTGCCTCTTCAGCAAGGACGTGTGGGCCAATCCTGTCATAAATGGGTTTAAACGAACCTAATCGGTAGGAGTACTAGGTAGTTGTTTTTGGCGTGGATTAAGAAATTTTGGGTATGTTTTTGCTATTTTTGTACAATAGATTCTTCCTAGGGCTGGTTGAAAGTGGTAGTTTTTGTTAAATACTCTACATATTGTAAGTAGGAGTGAAAGTTAAGCTTTGGAAGCCAATAAGCAAGGCTAGTTACATAGTGCATATGTGTACATGATTGAAAGTAAATATCAACCATGAGTGACTAATATCTTGATGGAAAACTCGAAACTATGAATTACTAGGAAAAAATGCATGGTTGGAAATACTAGCAATGTTCATGTCCGTTGCAATGAATCATAATTAGAATAATACTTATTCACAAACTTGGTACAAAACACTCTAATTTTGATATACATATGTTTCAATTAGAATATATTCCTTGGGCTCCTTTGGTGAGGTCAGGGAGGGATGTGGTTGGTTTTAAGATACTAATTATGGGTTTTTCTGCAAATTGGTAGACAAGTGGGATGTTGGTGAGAAAAGGCAACAACTTACCTCACAATCGTTAGATGTAGATCTAATGGTCAGAAATGACGGATGGCAGACACACCAGCATTACCAACTTAGTCTTGTGTAGGAGTACTAGCAAGATCCGTGCATTGCACGAAACATCAAGATGCATTTTTTTACAAAACACTTGTTGTGATTGACCCTTGCAGGAGTAATCCCATGTGTAAAAACTAATGATATCTCGAGAAAGATGAGATAAGGTGAAGAGGAGTGGGGTGTGGTGGTGGTTGGTGGTCAGACTGAGCGAAGGCATGGGGATTGATGACGCCGGCAGCGGCCACCAGGCCAGTATGTTCCAAAAGCTTCCTTTCTTAATTGCTCAACAATGAGGTTTGTTGGAGATAGGGATGAACGAGGGAAGGCCTTGTCTGCAAATGTGGAGAGGCGTGCGGGTATCTTTCAGTTTAATTTCCATCCGTGAGATATAGATCGGACGGTCTATATTGCAAGATGGCACACGTACCATCATCACCACCTCGGTTTTTTATAAGAGAAGATATATAAGTATGGAGATACAAATGTATTATCGATACTTGCTTCCATAAACTAGCATCTACATACTATTCAACGCCTCGGCATGTGGGGCCTTAGCACAATGACTTCTCGACTGTGTAAAACAAAGATTTTCCCGTCGCTGACAAGGAGGGGGTGACGGTGGCGCGCTTTTTTGCTTGCTCTAGTCCTAGTAGTCATACTAGGTGGACTAAGCACGTGTAGATTTATTCTTTTTCACGTCTCGTGTTCGCCATACTGCCACGACTGTTGATGAATAGACGGTAAGTTATTCACGGGGAAACCCTTGATTAGCGTGTTTGCGAGAGAGAGAGAGAGAGAGACAGTGTGCATTGTGATATGTCGTTAGATGCTGAGGCAATGATAACAGATTCTTTGTGTGTATGTGTGTGGAGGATAGAGAGAGACATGTACATGGGGCTTGGTGTTGTGTAACGTGGAGACACATATACATAATTAGAGAGTGAGTGTGTGAGATACACATGCGGACATGGGGAGAGATGAGGATCCAGATAAATGGGTGTTTGTGCGTGTTTGTGTGTGTTTGTTCACGCTGCGTTTACGTGTGAGAGGGAGAGAGTGTACGTGGAGTAGAGAGACCCACCGATGATGTAAACCTAGTATAAGGGAAGGGGAATGGTGTGACATGTGTAGTAGCGGGATAGCAGTGCGGGCTGGGGGAAGCAGACTATTTGGAAGAGACATCGAGTGTGTGTGTGTGGGGTGGGGTTTGAGAGCGAGAGAAAGAGAGAGCTCGCGACGGAGAGAGAGAGAGAGAGAGAGAGAGAGAGAGAGAGAGAGAGAGAGGAAGAGAGGGGGCGAGAGGGGTCGTTTGTGTCCATAAATGGCGTATAGATAGGAAGACAATGTTGATGTTGTCTGAAATTGGCCTATGAATGGAGACGCAAGGGAAGCGAGTCATTGTGTGTGTGATAGGGACTTCATGAGAGATCTAGAATAGATGGTGTACATAACAATGTGCGAAATCTAGAACAATTATACATTAGGGAGCTATGCAAAGAGTCACGACATATATGTATCCAGGGAAGGAGCTGGGGGGGGTCCACATGGGGGAGAGATAGAAAGAGGAGAGTGGTGCACAAGGAGACAAAGTGTGCTTGTTTGCAGTGGGGGTGGTGTGTGAGGTGAGTGCGCGAGAACCACATAACTAGGGAGATAGAGGTTTGGAGTGACGTTTTGTGTGTATGGGTAATATACACTCTACATAGTGCGTGTGCTTGGGTAAGAGAGATAGCGGGAGACCTAGAGATGAGGGAAGAGATGTGTGCATGCCCGAGAGACAAAGTGATATAGACCTATGTTGGGGTCCGGACTTTACAAGAGAGAGGGGTGTTAATGTGCTCGTGTGTTGGTGATTGGGGGAGAGAACGACTTCTCTATGTGTGTGTGTGTGTGGTGGTGGTGGGGGGGGGGGGTTGACTGCAGATAAAGAGTGAGGTGTCTATATTTGAGGGACTTTAGCGTAATTGAGATATTGTGCACTCATGGTTGATCCATTTGTTTCACAGTTTGTACTATGAGATAACGATACTTTTGAACATGCGTGATATACCTTGATGTACCAGAATTACAAACCTAAGATTGGAATTTTGGAATTCGACTCCATCATTAGCTTTTGTAATTCATTTAAACGGAGGTACATTTTTTAAGCCGGGATTTCGTGATGTCAAATTCATATACCAAACCTAGAGATATACACATACGGGCATGTTCAAACTTTATAATCATCCACTTTATTCATAGACATACACACTTTTGCTTTTGTCATCATATTTAGGATAAACACATTTGGAATTTCATTTGAATTGGACCGTATGATGGTATTTGCTTGTAGTAGCTCAATGATCCATATTTGAATTGAATGGAAAATCTAAGTTTCGAGTTGGAGACATTGATTTTCAAAACTTGCACATTATTTTGTGTGCAAAACAAACAAATTCTCGACCATGATATCATAGTCGGTAGTCTGACGACAGAACACTTATAATTTTAGGCGCCAGAAGCTTTCAAACTTCCCGCTCACATCAAAATATCACGCGCCCGAAAGTTTAGCCCTGCGATATTCCTGTTTTACCCCTGCCACATGAACGGAAAAGGGCTGCTTTGGTAACTACATTGTTTTCCCCTCTTTGCCCCCAACATTCTTCCCCAGAGCCCCTCCCCTTCCCCTCCCCGACCCCCCCAACCACGGCAAGCCATTGAATCTAGTCCTCCGCCGCAGCAGTGGACCTCACACCCCGCCGAATCTACCTTCCGCACCTTGGAACCCCCAACTGCTAACTCACCACTTCACCGGAGCCGCTTCAGCGACTGGCTTGTCCACCACTCCAGATCTCCTTGACCGCCATCATGGTCCACCGCACCGGATCTGCTTAACCGGCGCCCTCCACCACAGCGTAGGCCCTTCACTGACTCCCTCACTACTAGGAAAAGGGCTATAGATGGGATGCACACTAATGGCGCACTGTACATGTGGTGCGCCATTAGTAAATACTAATGGCGCACCATGTGCTTTAGTGCGCCATTAGTGTAATACTACTGGCGCACCACATCTCACGGGGCGCCATTAGTAAAAAAAAAATAATTTTTTCAAAACTACTAATGGCGCACCGTGGGAGTGGTGCGCCATTACTAGTTGACATAGTAATGGCGCACCACACCCACCGTGCGCCATTAGTAGTTTTGAAAAAAAAATTGTTAGTAATGTAGTAATGGCGCACTGTCCACAGGTGCGCCATTACTAAGTTTTTTTCAAAAAAATTCAATTTTTTTTCTTTTTTTCTTTTCAAACCTAGTAATGGCGCACCATTACTAAGTTTAACTAGTAATGGCGCACCACCCCCCGGTGCGCCATTACTAACTTGGCCCAAACCTTGCCAAATCCCACACCCCCCCCCCCCCCCCGCGTGGACCGCCTTTTCAGTTTTAAAAAAAATAAAAGAAAATGATAAAAATAAAATAAAATAAGTTTCCCATGTGATATGTGGTCTAGTTGTTGGGAAAATTTACAAATATAAATTTCAACTTTATTTGCAAAATCTCTCTGGAAATTTGTAAAATGACCATAACTTTTGCATACGAACTCAGATTAAAAAGTTTTTTATATGAAAAATCATCTACTCGAAAAGTTACATCCAAATTTAACAGGTTAAACATTTTCAAAATCCCCAAAAACCTAACAGAAAAAAAGTTACGGGGCTTTCAAGATATAGAGGCAAAAAAATTCAAAAAATTTCAAACTTACTAGTGGCGCACCATGGATGTGGTGCGCCACTAGTAATAGAAAAAAAATTGGTTTTGAATTTTTTTGAATTGTTTTTCAAAAAATGATACGTAATATGACCGGGAAGTTTGAAGTTTTTTTCAAAATTTTATCATAGTCATGAAAATGAACAAAGTCCTAGACATCGACAAGGTATAATAGGATTGATATGCTAGATATATCAACAAGTGCCTGTGAAGTGAAATTTGCTTTGGGGTTGGATAGAACTCTGAAGTTAAGCGTGCATGGGCTGGAGTACTGTGAGGATGGGTGACCTTTCGGGAAGTTTGACCATGGAGTGTGATTTGACCTGAGTTTAAGCATATTGACTCGATATTAAGCCATAGTACTTGAGATTAAGAAAAAAACAAAAAAATGGAAACAAAATTTAAAAAAAAATTGAAAAAAAAAATAAAAAAAATTCTGAAATTTTTTTTTTGAAAAAAAATGTTACTAATGGCGCACTTCTATGTGGTGCGCCATTAGTATCTGGTATACTAATGGCGCGCCACATAGAAACTGGTGCGCCATTAGTAGGCCTTTTCCTAGTAGTGCCTCGTCCGCCCCTTCGCTGCCCTTCATACAAGCCCTCGTCCGACGCAACAGATCCGCCTCACCGAAAGCACTATACAACGCGACCGCCGAAGCCTTCGTCCACTGCACCGGACCCGCTCCACGGACGCCATATTCAACTCCACCGGCCCTGCTTTACCGACGCCGTAGCCTCATCAAGTTATTTCAATTTGTACTCCTTTGGTTTTTCTCTTTATCGTGCAACTATTCACTTACCACAGATGAGCTTTCTTGTATGTCGACAGCGCCAAGAACCGTAGCACGAGCAGCTTTCAGCTGACGGCGACAAACCGCCCAAACTCAACCGCAACACGAGCACCATCAACGATCCTTAGCTATCAAGTATGACAACGATACCCATACGCCGCCGAGAATCATGTACTATTATCCAACGGCCGGCGCCTACGTTCACTTTCCTAGCATAAGCGATTGCACCTTTGAATTTCTTGAGGGCATCATTCAGTTTTTCATGAGACGCGTTATTCTCGCTTGCACCTCAGAGGGCCATACTTACGGCAGTGAACATGTTACATGTGTTAAATTACATACCAAAGTGCACATATAGTTAATATGCTTTAGTTTTGTTACGATGCCACCTGTTGGTTCCATCGGATCGCTTAATGTTCTCTATGCTTAATTACACATCAGCAAACTAGCATGTGCTTCCGCTCCTTTTTTGTTCGTTTTACCCTACATTTTCTGATGCTAGCTATTACATCACTACTCCGAGCCTCTGTTCATTACTTGTTTGTGTGTTCTTGATCTTCCCAAGTTGCATGACTAATTTGATGCTTCTATTAATTATGGAGCTGCCAACCCCATCAAGCAAAATATTTGTTCTTTTGGTGCTGGCACCTCGAACGAGCATAAAAATGGAGGGAAGCAGATATATTGTCGTGTATGCACACACCCTTCTTTCATTAGTTTAGATGAACCATTGATGATCAATTCGGACCAGTGCATGCGATTAAACTTAATTTTACCTAAATAGATGGTGCAGAATAAACTTCAACAACTAGATTTGCAACCACGGGATGCTGACAATATCTTCAAAGAACATTGCAAAGAAGCCTAGGCTTCACAAAGAACCTAAGGTAAGCCAGTGTGTTTTAGTACATGTTAAATGTAATGCGAGTGGGCTGGTTTCTTGGCTTGTGCCCTCAATATGTAATCCTACCGAATTACAAAATAGTTCGGGTTATGCGCTTTCTTTGTATTGCTTGATTCAATTCTTGTTTGTTGTTATGTTATACCCGAGTTGGCCAATATGTCGTGATTACTGCTGTACTATAAATAAAGAAATGCATGCTTATTTCATCTGAGTCCTTAACTTTTCCTCTCAACTTCATCACAAGACTGTCTTCGTAGTTTATATGAGGCCACACTGTTAAGTGCTTTCTCAGATTATTTCAACTGCTTAGATACCTTGGCAACTTAAATATAGCGGTTGTACACTCCCTTTCAACTTTCATCTTACCATTTTAATTTCTTTTCGGCTGACGCTGCTTTGAACCATTTAAATATCGGTTGCCATGCTCGGAAATAATTCATCTGTCGTTTACCATGTAAGCTTACTGTCTGGATCATACGATAACTATCTCTTACTTATGTCCAGCAGAAACCTTTCAGGATGCCGTTCACACTAGGACACAATGTACAACCCCAGAATCTATTTGTGGAAGCGGTCGCCATCCATGTTACCAGATGGTAGCAGTTCGGAGGCAACACCACGGAGAGCAGTCTGAGTACGAGATATTATAGTGCTTGAGGCTCTACTAGAGGCAGAAAGAGATGGTGTGGCTGCCATGAATGAGGTAATCTTTATCTTGAAGCTGGAAATTACGGAATTAGCAGCACGCATTATGCAAGCAACCCAAGAATTGGAGGAAGTAAGAATGTTGCATTTGAAGACGGCGGAGGTCCTGCTGTTTCTGCTATCTGAAGCCCAAGTTAATAACGGTTCTTCTTTACATACCAGTTTAAATTGTCATTAGATTATTGTACTTGCATGTTGTGTCATGTCTCTGAATGGATTATGTTGCATGACCCCCTATGTTGTCCAGAATTCCATGTTGTCCATGTGTTGTAACGATCCAAATTTTTTAGGCGAGGTAATCCTCAGTACTTGTATGATTGACATAAGGTGAACTTTTTTTCGTGTGAGCATATTGTATTGGATGAAATAACTGTTTGAATCAGAGTGTATCCAACCTACTGAATTCGAAGATCACGGTATTTCTAAATCATAATCATATATAAAGGTGGAATAAATCTTTGTTGTGGTTTTGAAGAAATAAATAACAAAACGTATAATTATCTGTGGATATTCGTGAATCGAATAAAACTGGATTTGAATTTAGTTTGCCGTGTCCTGTGGCAAACGTGAATGCTAATTCTCCCAAGTTTTGAACGAAGCGGCAAAACACCCACTATAATTTGTGGGCTGCCTGAAGCAAGTGTTTGCGAGATGGAAATTACTGTCTACCCCCGACACATGACATCCTTATCGACCGGATTTACACTGCTGTCGATAGGGGTAGACTTGTAACTTCAATCAGACGCGACACGATGGCCTCTGAGCCCATTCAGACATGGTGGGCGCCAAACGTGGGCGGCAAAAAAAATTGGATTCAAGCTCGTCCGAAAGACATGTGTCTCTTCCTCCATTTCCCCATTCATACACGGTGGGCGGCAAAACAAACTCTCCTCGTCCGAAATTGATGTAGGCTAATATTTTAAATAGGGGCAGATGTGTAACTTCCATCAGACGTGACACAACCGCCCTACCTGTCAGCCCCGTTCATACACCATGGGCGCCAACCGTGGGCGGCAAAACACCCTCTCCTCGCCCGAAATAGTTACCAGCAAATATTTGGGAGATGCGAGATTACCGTCCTATCCCCAACCGACGCGATGTCTGAAATTCTAAACGGGGGATAAGTTCGTAACTTCCCCCATTTCAGAGAAGTGCGTCCCAATGTTTGAGATCGCCCCCCTCCATTTCCCCATTCATACACCGTCAGGCACGACAACCTCCATGACTGCGGCCAGCCTCCTCCGTCCGCCACCCCATCCTCCACCTTGCCGGAGCCGCTACCCCTACCCCGTCGTCCACTGCAAGAGATGGACGTCTCTCATCCACGACGCTGGACCAGGATCCTTTCATCGCATCCTCTCGCTTCATCGGCGCCGTCGTCCACCTTGCCGTTGCCGCTCCTACGACCTCCTCGTCCACGGCAACAGGATATATCCCCCGACTCGGCCGTCTGCCGTCTAAAGTCTTCTTCCCCGCCGCCGACAGCCATCGCACCGCAAAGCACCCTCAACGTATCAAGATAGGCCTACACGGCGTCGCAAGAGAGGTGGTACTCTTCCATATGTGCTTAAGTTATTGATCTCACCGGAAAATAGATCGTAATTTGTTTATCGTACTTTTCTTGTCCGTACCAAATCGTAGTGGCTAGTTCAAATCAAACATTGGTTGCGAAGTAGCTTTGTCCAGCTTGCACCTTCGTGATCCGCCATGGCACGGGCACTATACTCGTAAAGCTTATGGTTTCCCCCTTTATATTCACTACCATCATCGTAGGTGCTTCGTGGTCGTGCTAGCACCGCTCCTCAAGACCTCAACCCAAAGCTTACGTGTTGAAATACGAATATGATATGATGCTCATATCACTAAAATAGAGAACGTTTAATTGGTCACCTAAGGTTCCTATATTCGTTTTGAAAAGCATGTGCGCCACCCACTAGTCCAGCTAGTTCCACTTTCCTGATTTTTCTCTTGATGCTTAGGGTTTTCCCCTTTTATCTACTCTACTATGATTTCGTAGGTGCTTTCTGTCGTACTAGCATTACTCCACCCTTCAAGATAAACAACACAACACTCAGAATTCGAAAGCTTAGTTGTTCAAATATGATTGTGATATGATACTGATATTAGTTAACCGACACATTTAATTGGTTAGCTAAAGGTCCCACTTGAGTTTCCAAATGCATGTCGCGACATATAGAGAGACAGCATAATTGCATTTGTTTGTCACTTGTTGACCGTACTTTCTTGTCCATACCAAATCTTAGTTGTTATTTCAAAGCAAACATCGGTTGCTAACTACCCTTTGCGCGGTTTGCAGCTTCATATCTGCCATCCCACTGCCACGATCAACACTGTATAGATCATGCTTATGTTTTCCCCATTTTATGATGACCACAATCAGCCTACGTGGTTCGTGTCGTAATAGCACTGCTCCACCCATCGAGCTAAACAAGCTTAGTTGTACAAATTCATATATGATATTATTGCTGATATTAGTAAAACCAAGAGATGTTTAATTGGTTAGCTAAATGTTCCTACTTTAGTTTCGAAATGCATGTGAGCCACATATGGAGAGACCAGAAAGAATAGTATTTCTCTGTGCGCTCTGGTTCATCATGGGTGGCCAACCGACATTGTATTGAAACACTTTTAATATCTTCAATCTGCTTGCTCTTCTGCTCTTATTTAAGATGATACACTTCTTTTGCGGTCGACTGGTCATGTCGAGTTGTTCTCCTTAGTATATTTTGAATCTGTCAGGTCAGGTCGACTTGTTCTTCTTTACTATATGTTGAAGCTATCATCTGCGAAGTGTCATCACTTCTGGAGCTCTCATATTTTGAGGAGTAGGCCACATTATATTAATGCACACAACAAATTACAACATGCATGGCATCTTTTAAAAGAATTGCAGAGATAGCACAAAGGGGTTTACAGGGAGGCAGTATTGGATTAGAATCACTTCTGCATTACAAAGAAAATCTCACTTGTTTTTATGTTTTCATGCATGTCAGATATTGAACATTATCAAAATGAATATGAGAATGGGCGCACGAGAGGAATATTACGGAACGATCCACTGGCTAACAAACTTGGCATGGTGGAGGATGGCCTATCTTATTCACCCATAAAGGTGCTTGCTCTAACTTTGCAAAGTTGTATTGGTCGCACATATTTTGCATCTGACCTCTTGCATTTGTTCTACTTTGTTACACCATCTGCTGAGTTTAAGCATCATATATGAGTATATGCCATAACTATCCATTTTCTGTACCTATTCCATGTGTCATCACACTATGTTTTTCCAGTCAAATGTTGTTCCTTCGTGATAGATGTCCAAAAGGAAGAGGGTGAGTGCAGATCCTCAAGGAGTACAAACTAGGAATTTGGATAAGGCAGTGGTACCTGTTAAATCAGATAGATTAGCAGCCACAGAAAACACAGGCGCAACTGTACCACACTTTACCCCTACTCCAGTGGCCAAACCCCTATTAGAACTGTTGGGAGCCTAGCGTCAGGTACTGTCTATGATATCAATTCAAAATTTGAATTCCTAAATTTCTGCTTGTGCCTTACCTTCTCTCTTGTTTGAAAACTAATTTCAGATGAATCTCCTTGCTCAAAGGATCATACGATCTCAAAACAATAATGGGCTCTACATTGCTCTTGTCAGTACCTCTCTCCCTTTTGCCTTGTAACGCTGTACTTAATTAATTACTATTTGATTATGTATCATCGATGCACCGAGCTTCGTTATCCTCTGTTTCTTCCAATGTTATTTGATCTTTATTTACTCTTTGTAAAATGTAGAATAATGGCAACGCTTATAAAGATTTTCTTTGGGGAATTTATTGAATTATCCTTCCATCAACATGGAGAAGGGCTTTGTCCAGCCCGTGTTAACATGTAATGTAAGTTCATCCTTCTCAAGCCTTCAAACTTTGTTCTAGTATAGATTTGGATAGGCATCATTGCCTCCACTGCTGGTTGCTTTGCTGTTTACATCTGATTGGATGTTTGCAACAACTACCAGTTTCAAATTGTAGTTGTACAACATGTTCCTTATGCAGAACAGATCCATTTATTTGCTTATATAATTGTGAAACCTGTTACGTGTCTCCTTGTTTCTCTTTCAGAGTCGTATCTCTTATGCCAGGCTGAACTTTAGGGAAGATAATGAGCCAAACCATCTTGAGGACGGCGAGATGACCCCAAGGTCCTGTCTTGATGAAGACAGTGAGTTGAAGCTACTCACCAGCAGGTGTGAGACAACCTCTGTGCAGTCGCTGCCTCAACCAGTTCAGCTCAACTTAAAGCGGAAAGGCTTGCTTCAGCTCAGCTCCGACTTGAAGTCAAAGATGCAATGAAGATATCAGAGGACTGTCGTGCGCACCATCATGCTTTAAATCTAGTGTTGATGCATCTATCGTTGACATAACTGAGGTCTACTCAGCTTCTTCAGCTATTTGGGGGGACCGACCTGGCCAGGCCTAGTGCCTTCTTAAGTGCTCTCAGTTTTGTATATTCTTTTGTCGGCGCGTTTATTTGCACTTGTGGCGAACTTTGATGCCCAGTGGATGTAATATGTGTGATAGTCGTGATAGCCTAGCGTAAGTTGATTGCTTATTTATTTCCTTGTTGTCTTGTTTATTTGTTTGCTTGTAGTCATTGCAGTTATTTTTCCGCGGTTTGCTAGTGGATGCAATAACCTATTCTTTAAAAATAGACCACAATAACCATTGGCTAATATTTACTGTAGTGACATTGGGCCTCCTACGGGCCGTAGAAACAGTGGGCCTTCTACGGGCCGTACAAACAATGGGCCTTCTACGGGCCGTATCATCAATGGGCCTTATACGTGCAGTATGATCGATTGGCCAAACATGGGCCAATAATAGGCCGCATTATGGCCGTAAATGGGCTAGAGTTGGAATCGTCCGTTCATGGGCCAACCATAACGGGCCACCGTTAATAGGCCGTATTTCATGATGCTATGAAAACGGCCCAACGTGTTAACGGACCACAAACAGGCCGACTGTAACCACGGGCTGAATTTGGCCCATAAGCAGAAAATGACAGTAACGGGTCGTAAGTAAATGAATGCTGGAAATGAGCCCAAGAATAAATGGGCTCTGAGTAGGCCGAAAGATAACATGGGCTGGAAACGGCCCAATGGAATAACAGGCCCTTAATGGGTATAAAGTGATACACTGTTCATTACGGGCCAGTTTCACCACGGGCTGTTAATGGGTGTAAAGTAATACACTGTTCATTACGGGCCAGTTTCACCACGGGCCGTTAATAGGCCAAGAGTTACATAGGGCCTCATATGGGCCGAAGACGCCATGGGCCATACATGGGCCGGCGAAAACGGGCTGGAATCATATTGGGTGGCCCAGATGACGCTACTGGGCCTAATTCGGATAGGGCGTAACGGGCCTTGGGTTAGCGGGCTATAAATGGGCTATATGCGAACATGTCGTTAACAGGCTTTACATGGGCCGGCCCGCCACCTTTTGACCAAGTCAAACGGGCCGGCCTTTTCACAGGAATGGGCCTCTGTTGGGCCATGCCACGTGTCGACGTATCATAGGCGCCTTCTGTCCAATGAGTGGATGACATCTGTCCCAGCGGTGAGCCGACACGTGTTTCCTCCAGCCAATGATGATTTTACACGTGGAAAATCCCCATTGGTCGGGGCTGTTAATGGGTTATCGGATCCAAAACCTGACATGATAGCTTAACGGCGTTCCGTTACGGTGGATGCCACGTGTCGGTCACCCTTGACGAAAGCACTTCTGTGACGCGCGATTTATCGTCATGGAAGTGGACACTTCCGTGATTGTAATTTTGGTAATGTCAAGGAACACTTCTACGACAGCACAGGTATGACTATCTTGATTATGTCATAAAATCGTCATGGATGTACATGCATGACAAAAAATGCGACCTACATTGACAAACACGTATCATCACGGAAGTGTATTTTTTTTGTAGTGCGTGTAGCGAAATCCCGACGCCCTCCACCGCGGATTTGGTCGCCGGCGTTTACATGCCGGTGATGATGACGTGGCAACGTCATTAGGACTTAATCGCGCTTAGTATAATCACACCAACCACTAACATTAGGGCCCCACCAGCTAAATAACCTCGAGTTATTATCTTAACTAGATTTAGTTACAACTAGTGGGCCCACGCGTCAGCTTTGACCATGCTGACGTGGCCGTTGACTGGGCCCACCTGCCAGCGACCTAAACCAGCCCTGTGTCACTAACATGTGGCCCCCACACGTTAGGTTTGACCTGGACCGCCCTGTTGACTCGCTGATGTCATCCTGACGCGGTGATGATGCAATAAACCTTTTTCTGGGTTTTAAATAAATCTAAACGATTTATTTGTTTTAGAAAATAGTTAAACTTCTAAAATTCGTAGAAAATCAACCGTAGCTCGGAATGAAATAAATTATATATGAAAAATGATCAGAAAAATCCAATCTATCGATCTGCACTGGTTTCATGCATGTTAAAGCAACTTAAACCTGCTGTTTATATCAAAACATGATAATGCACTATTTGAATTCGTAATTTGAGTTTGGGATTGAACCTTTGGTTCAAAATGACCCAAACCCATCTGCTTGTAGTTGCATTAGGCCAACACACTCATATTGCCATGTCATGATCATGCATCATATTGTGCATTGCATTGTTTGTGTTCTTCCCTGTTTTCCAGTATTTGTCCCCTCTCAGTAGACGATGTCCCGGCGATGAGTTCGATGACACCGATGAAGAACTATACTATCTTCAGAAGTGCCAGGCAAGCAAAACCCCCTTGTTCATTCCGATACAATCCCACTCTCTTGCTCCTGCTCTCTTTTACTGCATTAGGACAACAACGATTCAACTGTTACATGCTTCGGTGGTTGAACCCCTTTCCTCTGCATGACATGTCATTGCCACAGTAAATAGATGAAACCCACTAGCATGAGTAGGAGTTATTTGAGCCCTGATGTGCCTACTCATTCATGCTTGTTTGTCATGCCTGCTACGCTTAGAGTCGAAGTCAGGTCCGATTCATCGGGATGAATTGGAATGTTGATAAACATGTCCCATCGAATGTGAGCTAAGTGTGTGAACACGATTTGGTAAAGGTAGCGGCGAGAGGCCATGTAGGAGTACATGGTGGGTTGTCTCATTGAAACCGCCCTCGTGAACTGAGTTACGTGTTTGTGATCCATGAACAGCTACTACCACACATTGGAATGCTTAAGTGCCCCTCTCGACTTATTAATCAACTCGATCTCTGTCCAGAGTTGCAACTACTTTCTGGTGTCTCAGAGGTAGTGTTAGTAGTCTACCAAGTGGCACCCGGTACAGGTGGGCTTGGGACAGACTAGGCACAGTGGCCCGGTGTACCAATTGGCACCCGGATGGTGGGCTTCGGAACCCTGCACACATCGTTTGGGGCCGTGAGTGACACCCCGGCCGGATCTCCTTGCGGATGGAACCCGAATAGGCGATAAACCTGGACGAGTGACTTGTGTGGTTAGTCAGGTCGTGGCTGACACCCTTGCCTAGGACTCCCTTATCTAGGACTCCCTCACCTGGCAAGGTCCTTGCCGGGGCCGTGGGGGTCGCCCCGGCAAGGGTCTTGCCGGGGGAACCCTCCTCGCCTGCTTGCTCTTGGTGTTTCTGATCTGGGCGTAGCTTTGACCATCTTGCGGCTTCGACTCCTCCTTTTGCCCTGCTTAGTGTGGTTTCGCCCGTGGTCTCGATCGCCCAAGACAAGTAAGGGGTACAAAGGAGTGCCCCTACTTTAGTACACCGACATCTGGTGCAACAATCTTGTCGACATCCAAAAGCAATACAAGATCATCAGCAACGGGAAGGAGAAGGACTCTGTGGTTGACCTCGCCGAGACCATCATCAACCCCTGATACGCCAACATGAAAGAAGACAACGATACCAAGGACCTGAACACGTGGGACGTACCTCTGAATCTAGCCTACATAACCTACGCGGCCAAGGACGCATACGCATGCTACAACATGTACATGCATATCTTGGACATGAGGGCGTGTCTACTTCCCGTAACCGACGAGTACACGGGCAGGCGCAGCGTCATGATCAAGCATGCTAGGAAGGTCTAATGTTGTACTTTATCTGTTTATAAGCACCTTTATCATCTGAGTGTTTTATGCATTAGCCTATGTGTCGTAATTATCTGTTTCGTCCGAAATATGTCTTTTAAGAACCCATTAACCTGATTGCTTTTTTTAGTGGCTACTTGCTTATGTATGTAACTAGTTCACTTGTCCTTAAAAAAACTAGTTCACTTGGCTGTCATGCTTTGAATCTCCTTCCTCCCAACATATTCCCCTCCTCAGGTGGACCCAGCAGGTCTCTGAATTTTCTCCCACTTTCTTTTTCGATGTAAACTGAGTTTTCTCCCAAAGATTTTTCCTGTAACCAACTCAACTGTCCCACGTGTAGCCTAAAAAATAATAATACCCCACGTACTATTAACTCATCAAATTTAAATGATATTTTATTTCGTAAGTTGAAAGTTCTTACAAAATAACAATACTAATTGTTTATATATAACTTGGCAAGTTAACTCCTAGTGATTGCGTACATAAGCTTGCGAAGATTTTACTGACCAATGCAGTAATAGACATGCAATCATGTGTTTATGTTTTTATAACATTTCTCCATCTAGCCCAACATGATATTTTCACCCAGCCCAGCAAGTCCGCGGATTTAGAGAAAAATGTAAATGGGATTTAAATTCTACCATATATATAAATGGCTGCATAGATGCCACATCATTGTTTCACCCAGCCCACCAAATGGACTAAAAAACAAATGGACTGGCTGACATGTGGGCCATTAGGTCGAAGCCTAAGAAAGGCGTTGGATTTACGTCCAAGGGCCGACATTGTTCTTCAATCTCTCGTCTTCTTCCCCCAGCGCTGCCGGGACCGCCTGCTCCAGCCTTCGGCGTCCAGCAACATTGTTTTGCCCTCCTCAGCGAAACGCTACCCCGCCGACGGCCAGGCCATCCCCCCACTCCGCACCTCCTGTTATTCTCTGCCGAGTGTAGGCCCACCCCGCACCCGAACCAGTCAAGTTTCCGACTCCTCTCCATCTGCGACTCCACTGCCGCGTCTTCCCCATCTCCGGGTCGTTCCTGTCTGGGGCCTCGCTGTCGTCCACCGCCTCGGTGCGCTCGGCGCAGCGTGGTCAACATACGAGAGTCAGGAGAATAGGACTGTACGTGGAGAGCCTGACGGCTGGGACCCACGAAGTCCATGGTCGCATGCAAGGAAAGTTCCTCCTTATTACACACTGTACGTGGACTGTTCGTGGGAAGGGCTTCTCTATTTCGCGAAAAAAAGTTCCCCCCGCTGACAAGTCGGACCCACCAGCTATATCTTCGCACGCAAGAAAGTGCCTCCTTATTACGCACAAAAAAATGAATACCCCCTGCTAGTTGGGACCCACCATAGTGGGTGGCTGACTTGTGAGCCTACTAAGTTGACGGGGACGGAGGGCTTTGTCAACTTAGTCAATATGAACGATTCTAGCTCCAAAGGACTGACACGATGTCCATCCAACGGCCAAAGTGCTTCTTCAACCTCTGGTCTTCTTGCTCCAGCCGCCCAAAGCAGCGCCGGTCGTGCCGCGTGCTCCAGCTTCTTGTGGCCGGCTGTGATGCCGCGGAGGCCTCACCGCCCCCTACTACTCCCACCTCTGGCCCAGTGCATCCCTCTACTCACCCACACCCCCTGTTATTCTGTGGCGACGGCAGCCTCACGCCGTAGCCAAACCAGTGAACCATCTTACTCCTCTCCGCGTGGGCATCCACTGCCGCGTCTTCCCCGGCTCCGCGTCGTATCTTTCCTAGGCCTCACCGTCGTCCACCTCCTTGGTGCTCTCGGAGCGGCATGGTCAATGTGGTCAACGACCGACTTCCATCGGAAGAGTACTGTATGTGGAGAGGCTGACAGCTGGGTCCACGGCCCCAGCCCAGTTTTTTTATTTGCCAAGTAAGTCGCTTTGTCAGGCCTGTTGGGCTGCAAATCTTTTAAGATGAGGAGAGCTTCATTCGGCTGGCCGAGAAAATGGCCTATCAGTAATGAGAAATGGGTTGTACATCTATAATACCTAAATAGCTCATCTCCACTATCCTATTTCTCTTGACATGCAGCCTATCCACATCATCAACCTTACAACCACCAATTAACTTGACATGTAGGCTTCCACGTCACTACACCATGGCAGCAACTTTTCTTCAAGTCGTTTAGTTTATAGGATGGTGCATCAACCAATTAATTAAATCATGCAACCCACGCATCAGCTATCTAGCAATGCTAGCAATTCTCCACTCACGTCACGCATTGATGACTATGATCAACGGAGAGAAGCCCACTGGACTATGGAGTCCCTTGCCCTTCCATTTCCTTCCGTTCAACTACCATTACTCCTCTAAAGTCTCCTTATATAACATCGTTCCCATCGTAAGAAGCACACCATGAATCCATGGTGGCTATTCACATTGTACGAACTCCCTGCTACTCCCTCCGTTCCTAAATAATTTTCTTTCTAGAGATTTCAACAAGTGACTACATATGGAGCAAAATGAGTGAATCTACACTCTAAAACATGTCTACATACATCCGTATATTGTAGTCCATTTGACATGGCTAGAAAGACAAATATTTGGGAACAGAGGGAGTAGATGATACCCTCATGGCATCCGTCATCGGCATATCGCCTTTGCCATGCCTAATAGTTGTCCTGCAATATCGCTCCCACTGATGCCATCCTCTGGTCCCTCCGCGTCGCTGCCGATGCTGACGCTTTGCCATAAGCTCCTGCATGTCCTGCTGCTGTTCAGCAAGGCTTTATTCCTTCGCCCTCATGTCCAGCAACATAGACTCATGGTACGTTCAACTCGCCACTGTAACAAGGATTCAGCGTTGCCTCTTCCTTCCACTTCTGCATGGTATTTATCCTTTCTTTAATAAACATGCAGGTTATTTGCTCGAATAGTATAACTGCTCCATGGAATGTTACTACGCAGTCACTGTTACTACGTGTAGAGCATCCATATGGAGTCTGGGCAGGGTCTTTCACTGGTAGTATGAATTACCAAATCTGATTCTCGACATGCTTTAGGCGACAGTGCAATTTTTGCAGGCGGTGTGATTCCATTAAAGCATTACAACACCAAAAGACAATTTTTGCAGGTGATGTGATTTCGTTAAATCATTACAGCATCAAAAGAAACAATCGTCACATGATGCAGAAAAATGCGACTTAGAATTCCATGGCATGACATATAAGAAAGTTTTTATCATAGACGAGTACTTCCCTCATAGCTCCATTAAATTACGTGCATATTTAACATTCGACGTGATATTTTGAACCACTGGCCAATCTGGCTCAAATTAGGAAGACGTTTTGCACATAATCATCTACGTGTTGTAGATTTCGGTCTTACTGTATATAGTATTGTATAGATTCACATTATCCCTTATTTTTTAGCCTTTGGATGAGTTCAAGAGGTGTGTATAATGACAACATACTATATTTGGTTTCAAGTATCATTTTAGTTTTTGCACTTAATTTTTATGAGACATAAGATAATGACTCACGTTTAGCTTCCATCAACATATAGATATTCGCAAATAATTCCGAAGCAACACGCGGGGTATTTTCTAGTTTTGAAAAGACATCAAACCGGCAATTAGTTTCAAATTTCTTTTCTTCATTTCGAGATTTTAAATTGCATTTATTTTTATGCATGGACAATTTGTTCCATTTTATATTGATATACATTTATTTTAAAAATCATTTTGAATGTGCCGGATTAAAAACAGTTCGGACATCACACAAATATGCAAAATTTTGTATAATTTTTTAACCGTGGCCACAATATGGGTTGTAATGCTAACAAAAAGAATATGGGCTCCAAAAAGCCCTTAAGAATTAGAAAATGGGTTGTAAATTATTAGAAATAATGGCAGATGGGCTATATGTTGTGGCCGTCGTGCTTCTTCAATCTCTGCTCTTCCTGCTCCAGCCGCTCAAACAAGCGACGGCAGGACTGCCTCCTCCCTCCTCCCCGCGGTCGGCTGTGCTATCGCGCAAGCCTCACCGCCCCACCATACTCCCATCGTTGGCCTAGCTATCTCTCTACTCACCCACACCTGTTGTTATTCTCCGGCGATGGCAGACGGACCAGTAAACCCTCGTACAATCGTACTCCGCTCCGCGTGGGAAATAATTGTCGAGTCTTCCCTGCCTCCATGTCGTTCCCTTCCTAGGCCTCGCCGCCGTCCACCGCCTAGGTGCTCTCGGCGCGGCCTGGTCAACATGGTCAACGACCGACATGCATCTGAAGTGGATCAGATGTGGAGAGGCTGATACTGGGTCCACGACCGCACGCAAGGAAATGCCTCCTTATTACGCGCAAAATAATGATTCCTCCACCTGACATCTGGAACCCACCGAAAGGGCCTCTGTATTTCGTGAAAAAAATGTTACCGCCGCTGACAGCTTGGACCCACCAGCTATATCTTCGCACGTAAGGAAGTGCCTCCTTATTACGCACAAAAAAATTAATACCCCTGCTAGCTGGGCCAGTATAGTGGCAGGCTGACTTGTGGGCCTACTAAGTTGACGGGGACGGAGGGCTTTGTCAACTTAGTCAATATGCACGATTCTAGCTCTAGTGATCGTATGATGTCCATCCAAGCCGTAGTGCTTCTTCAACCTCTGGTCTTTCCTGCTCCAGCCACCCAAACCAGCGCCGGTCGTGCCTCGTGCTCCTACCTCCCATGGCCGGCTGCGATGCGACGAAGGCCTCACCGCCTCCTACTACTCCCACTGCTGGCCAGGCCATCCATCTACTCACCCACACCCCCTATTATTCTGCGGCGACGGCAGCCTCACAACGCAGCGAACCAGTGAACCCTCATACTCCTCTACGCGTGGGCATCCACTATCGCGTCTTCCCCGCCTCTACGTTGCCCCTTCCTAGGCCTCTCCGTCACTACTAGAAAAACCCCTATTATGGCTATTAATGGCGCATCTGTGGTGCGCCATTAATAGCACGCCATTAGTAATTTTTACTAATGGCGCACCACCTGGTGCGCCATTAGTATACCAGAGACTAATGGCGCACCTTGTAGGTGCGCCATTAGTATCTGATATACTAATGGCGCACCACCTCTGGATGCGCCATTAGTAATTTTTTTTTCAAATTTTTTTTTCAAATTTTTTTCAGAATTTTTTTTTAATTTTTTTTATTTTTTTTTGAATTTTTTTAAATTTTTTTTTCAAATATTTCTTAATCTCAGTTCACTATGGCTTAATCTCGGGTCAAATCGCACTCCGTGGTCAAACTTCCCGAAAGGTCACCCATCCTCACACTACTCCAGCCCAAGCACGCTTAACTTCGAGTTCTATCCAACCCCAAAGAATAAATTTCACTTCACAGGCACTTGTTGATATATCTAGCATATCAATCCTGTTATACCTTATTGATGTCTAGGACTTTGTTCATGTTCATGACTGATGAAATTTTGAAAAATATTTCAAACTTCTCGATCATATTACGTATCATTTTTTGAAAAAAAAAATCAAAAACAAATTTCAAAACCAATTTTTTTTAAAATTTTTTGAATTTTTTTGCCGCTAGATCTTGAAAGCCCCGTAACTTTTTTTTTGTTAGGTTTTTGGGGATTTTGAAAATGTTTAACGGGGTTCCCCCGGTTAAATTTGGATGTAACTTTTCGAGTAGATGATTTTTCATATAAAAAACTTTTTCATCCGAGTTAGTATGCAAAAGTTATGCCCATTTTACAAATTCTCTAGAGATTTTGCAAATGAAGTCGAAATTCATATTTGCAAATTTTCCCAACAACTAGACCACATATCACATGGGAAACTTATTTTCTTTTTATTTTTGACATTTTCATCATCTTCTTTTATTTTTGTTAAACTGAAAATTCGATCCAGGGGGGGTGCATTCGGTGGAAGTTGGCCATGTTACTAATGGCGCACCGTGGGAGTGGTGCGCCATTAGTAGTTGAACTACTCATGGCGCACCACTCCCACGGTGCACTACTAATGGCGCACCACTCACGGTGCGCCATTAGTAACAACCACCTTCCACCGCGACGTACCGTGGAAGGTGGAAGGTGGCCAAGTTACTAATGGCGCACCGTGGGGTGGTGCGCCATTAGTAGTTGTTCAACTACTAATGGCGCACCACTCCCGCGGTGCGCCATTAGTAGTTTTGAAAAAAATAATAAAAAAATGATATTTTTTTTGATTTTTAAAAAAAAAACTTAGTAATGGCGCACTTTCCACTGGTGCGCCATTACTAGTTAAAACTAGTAATGGCGCACCACTCCAAGGTGCGCCATTAGTAACAAAAAAATTTCTTATGTTTTTTTCCCAAACTACTAATGGCGCACCACACACCAGGTGCGCCATTAGTAATATATTACTAATCGCGCACCGAGACATGGTGCGCCATTAGAATATACTAATGGCGCACCACATCACAGGTGCGCCATTAGTAGCCATTCCATCTATAGCCCTTTTTGTAGTAGTGCGTCGTCCACCGCCCTGGTGCTCTCGGCGCGACGTGGTCAACGTGGTTAAGGAACGGCGTCCATCGGACGTGGACTGTACATGGAGAGGCCGATACCGGGTCCACGGCCGCAGCAAGGAAGTGCCTCCTTATTACGCGCAAAATAATTATTCCTCCACCTGACAGCGGGGACCCAACGGACAGGCCACCGTATTTTGCAAAAAAAAAACGTTTCCCCCTGACTGCTGGGACCCACCAGCTACATCTTCGCACGCAACGAAGTGCGTCCGGGCAAAAAAATGATTCGCCCCCCTAACATCTGGGACCCACCAGCTACATCTTCGCACGCAAGGAAGTGCCTGACAGTCGGGACCTACCTGCTCAAAGCGTACGTAGTGTTGTCATTCTGGTCGCGAACATGTATGTACATACTGGTGGATGTAGAGGCGCTCACATGTCGTAGTAGAGGCACGCACGTGTCTTGTACACGTACGTACAAACGGCGAGGGTGCAAGAAAGAAAATACGGCCACGTACGTACATACGGGCGGGGTCTCGAATGCCTACTCGCGCATACGTACGGCTAGGGCTCGTGTACATGGCTGGGTCGGAACGGAGAAACAACATCGTCGTCGTGTTCATGGGAAGCCAACCGGGTGGGTCGGAACGGAATGCGTTCTCGTGTTCATCGGGAGGGCTTGGACGGAACAGGCTATGGAAACGAGGCATGGCGTACCGCAGAACGGAGGAAACGGCCTTGTGTTCGACCGGCCATGTTCGAAACGGGATCCTGTTCATCGGGAGGGGTCTGCCGTACCGCAAAACGTAGGAAACGGACCTCCTACGGTCGAAACAGGGGTCCTGTTGATTAGGAGGGGTGTTGCGTACCGCAAAACGGACAAAATGGACTTGTGTTGGAGTGCCACAGTCGAAACGGGGGTCCTATTCATAAGCAAGGGTGTGGCTTACCGCAAAACGAGACTCCACGGGATACTGTTCATCTCCACCGTCGACCTCCTCCAGACTCCACGGGCTCCTATTCATCCAGCCTCCACCGCGTACTACTCCACCGGCTCCTGGTCAACCACCCCTCCACGGGCTACTGTTCATCCACCCCTCCATCATCTACTGTTCATCCAGCCCTCCACAGGGTCGTCCTGTTCATCCAGCCCTCCACGGGGTCCTGTTCATCCATCCCCAACCGGCTCGATCGATCGGGGTCATGTTCATCCAGAGGTAACGCCACGGGCTCCTGTTCATCCACCCCCACTGCTCACTGTTCATCCAAACTCCCCGCAACGCTCACTTTTGATCCAACCCCCCCTGCAATGCTCACTGTTCATCCAGAGGCAGCATCGATCAGCTTCAGTTAGTAGCAGTACCGAAGGAATCACTCGATTGCTCGGGTTCCGTAATGCGTAGCCTGCAGTGCAATCGCTCGGGTTCAGTTAGCTAGAGCCCAACGCCTCGCTCGGGTTCAGTTAGAGCCAACGCCTTGCACACATGCGCGTACGTGTACGAGTGAAACGTGCATCGCTCGGCCCCCGACCTCCCACCGTAACCGGGAAGTCGCTGAAATTTTCCTCGCCCTCGCTTCTACCACGGTTTTTCCGTCATGGACGGCCCAAAGAATGTCATGCAGCTTCGTCTCTGGCCCGCCCAGGACGAAAAGCCCATTTTCTGTCATGATTTTTTGTCATAGAAGTAGGATCCCACCACATCTATGATGATACCGGGTTTTGTCACAATTATCGTCATAGAAGTGTCATAAGTATGACAGAAAAAAATTTCTTTCAGCCCAAAATGTCACGGATGTGTCTTTTTTTGTAGTGATGGAGACGGCCATCCGAAGACCATGCAATAAGGCTTCATATTCGGCTGCATTGTTAGAGTCCGTGAACAATATTTGTAGGACGTACTGAACAGTGTCACCGGTAGGGGATGTTAGGACAACGCCTGCCCCTAGGCCTACCAGCATTTTAGAGCCGTCAAAGTGCATGATCCAGTTGGAGTATGTGTCGTACTCTTTAAGGAGTTCGGCATCTGTCCATTCGGCGACGAAGTTAGCCAATACATGAGATTTAATGGCCCTGCGCGGTTTGCATGATTTGTCGAATGGAAGGAGCTCAATGGCCCACTTGGTAATCCGGCCCGTTGCGTCGCGGTTATTTATTATGTCATTGAGAGGTACTTCGGATGCCACCGTCACCGTAATTGAGCACTCTGGAAAGTAGTGTCATAGCTTCCGGGATGCCATAAAAACGGCTTATGCTATTTTTTGGTAATGAGGGTACTAGGATTTGCATGGTGTGAGGACAGTGGATATGTAATATACCAGCTTCTGGAGCGGGAATTTGTGTCCGTCCGCCTCTCATTCTACAACGAGCACCGTGCTCACGACTTGGTGTGTGGCCGATGTGTATAGTAACATGGGTTCACCAACATTTGGCGCGGCCAGGATTGGGTTGCTTGCTAGAAGAGCCTTTATTTCTTCCAATCCGGCCGTTGCCGCGTCCGTCCACTCGAAGTGTTCGGTGCGTCGGAGAAGGTGATGCAGTGATAATGCCTTTTCTCCCAGTCTGGAGATAAAGCGGCTTAGAGCTTCCATGCATCCAAATAATTTTTGGACTTGTTTAAGGTCTGTTGGCGTAGCCAACTGTGATAAAGCTCGGATTTTAGCTGGGTTTGCCTCCAAATAACTATTGGAAACGATGAAGCCCAGAAGCTTTCCAGCGGGAATGCCGAAAACACACTTTTCCGGATTGAGCTTGATGTCATATGTTCGGAGGTTGTCGAATGTGAGACGCAAATCGTCTATTAAAGACTCGACGTACCTGGTTTTGATGACTACGTCATCCACGTATGCTTCAACTGTCTTGCCGATTTGTTTTTCCAGGCATGTTTGATTCATGCGTTGATAGGTGGTATGTCACGCCCAATATGCGACACTATCCTAAAGATACTCTAAGGTCCCACCAAGGATAGAACCGCATATTGATACGGTTTTGCAAGGTGGATATCATTACATCAACATTACATAATAGATGGGGATACATACCAGAGGCATACAATGCCACATGAATACAACAACACATCATACATAAGATCAACATCCGACTATGGATGAAACACAAACAGAAACTCAAACGACATCCACCCTGCTAAACCAGGCTGCCGACCAGGAACCTATCCACTGATCTAAGAAGAGGCAGAAGAACTCCAAAACAAGCAAACATCGCTCTCGCATCAGGATCATCGCATAACATGTACCTGCAACTGTTGTTGTAGTAATCTGTGAGCCACGAGGACTCAGCAATCCCATTACCATGGGTATCAAGACTAGCAAAGCTCAATGGAAAAGGAAGGGGTAAAGTGGTGAGGTTGCAGCAGCGACTAAGCATGATATGGTGGTTAACTTACGCAAATAAGAGCGAGAAGAGAAGCAACCGGAACGGTCGTGAAGCTAGCAATGATCAAGAAGTGATCCTGAACTCCTACTTACGTCAAACATAACCCAAAATCGTGTTCACTTCCTGGACTCCACCGAAAAAAGACCATCACGGCTACACACGCAGTTGATGCATTTTAATTCGTATCTGGTGTCAAGTTATCTACAACCGGACATTAACAAATTCTCATCTGCCACATAACCGTGGACACGGCTCTCGAAAGTTTAGACCCTGCAGGGGTGTCCCAACTTAGCCCATCACAAGATCTCACGGTCAACGAAGGATATTCCTTCTCCCAGGAAGACCCGATCAGACTCGGAATCCCGGTTACAAGACATTTCAACAATGGTAAAACAAGACCAGCAAAGCCGCCCGGATGTGCCGACAAATCCCGATAGGAGCTGCGCATATCTCGTTCTCAGGGCACACCGGATTGTCCAAACTTCCGGTAGGCTGCACCAGAGTTGCCTGGTGGCCATCGGCGGTGACGAGTTGGACCAACACTCCACGACGAGCACCGCCCAGGGGTAAAATAAGATGACCCTCGGGAGCGACTCCCAAGGGAAAAAAGGCTAGGTGAGGCAAATGGTAAAACCAAGGTTGGGCCTTCTTTGGAGGAGTTTTATTCAAAGCGAATCGTCAAGGGGGTCCCATAAATCACCCAACCGTGTAAGGAACGCAAAATCAAGGAACATAACACCGGTATGACGGAAACTAGGGCAGCAAGAGTGGAACAAAACACCAGGCATAAGGCTGAGTCTTCCACCCTTTACCAAGTATATAGATGCAATAATAAAATAAGAGATTATGTGATATCCCAACATAATCCTGTTTCAACATGGAGCAATCTTGAACTTCACCTGCAACTAACAATGCTATAAGAGGGGCTGAGCAAAAGCGGTAACATAGCCAAGCAACGGTTTGCTAGGAAGGGTGAAAAAGGTTAGAGGCTGACATGGCAATCTGGGAGGCTTGATAGACAAGAGATAGGTAGCGCAGCATAGCGATAGAACGAAGCAACTAGCATAGCAATAATAGTAGTGAGATCCAGAGTAACGGCCATCTTGCCCGAAATCCCGCAAGGAAGAAGAACGAGTCCATGAAGAAGACAAACGAACGTAGTCGAACGAATCCTCACAACTCCAGAACGAAACCGAAGCTAACGAGAGAAGCAAACCGGAAAGAAGCAAACAACAAGTTAAACACACAACACAATCATGGCATGATGCACAATCAAGTATGATGCATGTCCGGTTTAATGAGGCATGGCATGGCAAAGCGCAACAAACAATACTACAAGTTAAGTGGAGCTCAATATGCAACGAGTTGCATATTGACAAAACCCCACATTGACATATTTAGTTTAATCTCGTTTAAGCTACCAAACAATATTAAATGTTGTTAAACATGGCAAGACGTGAAGCATAATTAAACTACCTATCTAGGCAAGTTTAAATGAAGCCGGAACAACAAACAACAATTCCGCAAAATCCCCATGTCCATATTTCGAATTTGGTACTGTTCTGCCCTAAACACAATTTTAGTGTTGTTGAGCATCAAAATAAAGTGTAGCAGGTTAATCTATGCATTTTTCTACCCCATTTACATATAAATAAAATTTAATTCCGAGCTACGGTTATTTAGTTATGAAATAAATCATTTTAACATGTCATTCGTGCAAAATAATGCAAACAGCAAGTTTAACCATTTTAAACATGGATGAAAGTTGCAGATTATGAAAGTACAGGAAAATCTGAGCATTTTACATATATAACATGTTTTATTTGGATGCATGGACATTTAGGTATGAGCATTTTAAAATGATGGCATTTACTGTAAATATGCATGCACTGAAAATAGACAAAAACTCTGAGATGAAAAAAAACAAACGCGGGCCGGATTGCAGCAACCTGCAGCGGCCAGGAGGACTTGGCCCGAGTGAGCACTGAGTGTGTGCGCATGCAACAGTAAAGAAAAACAGGGCAAAAATTGGGGCACCTTGGAATCGAACCCCAGACCCCTCGAATGGACACTGGTTGCGCTAGCAACTGGGCTAGCTTTGTGTTGGTGATGCAAAGGGAGATCGGCGCAAGGTAAAGCATATGGGCAACGCGACCAGGACCCAAACTGAAGCGCGCACGGGGATCTCAGCGGCGACGACAGCGAGCAAGCATGGCGCCTGCGGTGGATGCAGAGCTACGGCGGGCGTGCGGAAAGGTTCAGGGTGCAGCGCACAGGTTCGGGTGTGCGGGATCCCAAGGACGAGCTCGGGCTCGCTTCGGACACGGCGGCTGCAGAGGCCTGCAAGGCACAACTACAGAAAAACGTTGCAGACTTCGCCGGAGCACCGATAGCTAGACGAAGGCACGAAACTAGCGACGCGTACTGGATCAGTCGGCAACAAGAAAGAGCAGGGATGGGTCTGTCTAGCGCCCTCGATGCGGCTATATCTCCCACGTATCGAGGCACGACTTAGAGGCATAACCGCATTGAAAGCAATGTCGCAAGTGAGGTAATCTTCACACAACCCATGTAATACATAAGGGAAAGAGATACATAGTTGGCTTACAGTCGCCACTTCACACAATACATAAATAAACATCCATCAATCAGATTACACTCAAGGTCCGACTACAGAACCAAAATAAAAGAAGATACCCCAAATGCTACACAGATCCCCGAACGTCCCAACTGGGCTCCACAACTGATCATCAGGAAAAGACACATAGTAACGACCACGTTCCTCATCGAACTCCCACTTGAGCTCGGTTGCGTCACCTGCACTGCATCGTCGGCACCGCAACTGTTTTGGTAGAATCAGAGTCACGGGACTCAGCAATCTCACACCCGCGAGATCAAGACTATTTAAGCTTATAGGAAGGACAGAGTAGTAAGGTGGAGCCGCAGCAAGCGGCGGCATATATGGTGGCTACTTCAAGAAAAGAGAGGCGAGAAGAGGAGCCAAGCACGGTCGTGAAGCTAGTAGCGATCAAGAAGTGATCCTGAACTACTTACGCCAAGCATAACTCCAACACCGTGTTCACTTCCCGGACTCCGAGAAGAGACCATCTCGGTTACACACGCTGTTGATGTGTATTTTAATTCAGGTCAACTTCGGGTTTTCTACAACCGGACATTAACAAATTCCCATCTGCCTCATAACCGCGGGCACGGCTTTCGAAAGATAAGACCCTGCAGGGGTGTCCCAACTTAGCCCATTATAAGCTCTCACGGTCAACGAAGGATATTCCTTCTACTGGGAAGACCTGATCAATCTTGGAATCCCGGACTACAAGACATTTCGACAGCAATAAAACAAGACCAGCAAAGCCACCCGAATGTGCCGACAAATCCCGATAGGAGCTGCACATATCTCGTTCTCAGGGCACACCGGATGGGCAAGACGTCGGGTTGGCATAGACCTGGATTGCCCAGGCGCCGGACATCGCCAGTTGGGCCAGCACTCGTAGGGAGCACCGGTCCGGGGTTGAAAATAAAGATGACCCTCGGGCTCGCGAAAACCCGGGGAAAAAAGGCTTAGGTGGCAAATGGTAAAACCAAAGTTGGGCCTTCTTTGGAGGAGTCTTATTCAAAGAGAACTGTCAAGGGGTCCCATAAATCACCCAACCGTGTAAGGAACGCGAAATCAAGGAACATAACACCGGTATGACGGAAACTAGGGTGGCAAGAGTGGAACAAAACACCAGGCATAAGGCCGAGCCTTCCACCCTTTACTAAGTATATAGATGCATTAATTATAGCAGATATATATTGTGATATCCCCAACAAGTAAACATGTTCTAAAATAGGAACAACATCTCCATGTTCCAACAAGGAACAAACTTCATCGTCACCTGCAACTAGCAACGCTATAAGAGGGGCTGAGCAAAGCGGTAACATAGCCAATCAACGGTTTGCTAGGAAAGGATGGTTAGGGCTGACATGGCAATATGGGTGGCATGATAAGAAAGTGATAGGCATCATAGCATAGGCATAGCAAAAGAGCGAGCATCTAGCATAGCAAAGATAGAAGTGATTTCGAGGGTATGGTCATCTTGCCTGCAATGTTCTCAGAGTTGTCGAAAGCTTGATCCTCGTAAGCGTTCTCAACAGGTTCCTCGTTCACGTACTCGTCTCCCAGCTCTACCCAAAGCAAGAACACAAACAAAGGAACCACAATAAATCACGGTGCAATGCACAATCAACATGATGCAATATATGGCATGATATGCGGGATGTGACATGCAATGCGTATGCGCGCTCCGGAAGGGAAATGATGAACCAGGCATCAACTTGGCAAACCAAGTATGCCGCTGGAAAGATGAGATGATTTCGGTTGAAATCTATATAAAGATCACCGGAATCGGATGCACGGTTTGCAAATAAGCAAAACAAGAATGGCACAAATCTGCCATTAACAGCATGATGCCACTTAGCAAGCAACAAGAAATTAAGCTACTGCACCCAAACGTACCAACAAAGTATATGGCAGTGATCTACTCAAGATGCTTGACAAAAGATGAACACTGAGCTACGGCTAAATCACATCATAACAGGTTCAAACAAGCATGGAAAAAGTGCAAAAAATATCAGGCTGGACATGGCAAAAACAGCATCAGGTAGCAATGTTCAGAGCAAGAAAACAACATGCTACAGGAACTTAAAATAGCAAAGCATGGCATGGCATGAATCTACTTAAAGCATAGAACAAAAGTCCCTTACTGACCATAAGCCAAAAAGGATCAGAAAATACAATATCACCCATGTCAATATCGCAAGTTTCGTTAACAGATTCGGCAACATGGCATGGCAAAAACAGATAACAAGTAGGCATGTTTAAGAGCTCAAAGCACTCACTATAGAGCCTTTCATGATAAAATAAGCATACATACATCACGAAGACATGGCATAGAAGACATACATGGCAAGAACAACATCATAGCATACACGGGTCAACCACAACAACCTTGGCAAAATTGAATGACATGTAAACAATCTGCCAGGAAACATTTTGTAGCAAAAGTAGAGCTCGATTGACTCAAGCTATGGAACTCCATAATTGCAAACAAAGGCATGGATGGATAGAGCATAACCATATGTTCAAAACATGCTTACTGAAGTATCTCAAAATATGCATGGATCTCTTGGTAGAATCAAGTTAACATGGCATCAAAATATCAGCTAAACAGGGCTGAAATCAGCAACATCAGGAAGCCTACTTTGCATGCATGTGCTAGTCACCACATAGATCACAAAAATACATGGCATACACCCCTGGAAATATGGCATGGCATATTACAAAACACATGTAGGACTCAAATTCATAGGATGCACACATCAACCATGGCAAAAATAACAAAAGTGCATGTTCTGTTAAGAAACAGAAACTAACATCACATAGCCCTCTTCTAACAGCATTTCGGGCATCAATATGAGATCAAATGAAAATTATACAATGAGATGAAATGATCTACTCTTCGCGGCGAACATTTTGACATATTACACGCATGAAACGGAGCTACGGGTGCAGAGTTATGATGCGTTGAAAATGCCACGAAATAATCACCGAGATAAAAACTTAAGACGATTTTTAGGGGGGAAAAAGTCAACCGAACGGGATCAGGATCGGGATCCGGCCGGCTCGATGTCGAGGACGACGGCGCGGCTCGCCGAGGACGGCGACGGAGGAGGGTACTGCCGAGGAGGAGGCCGGCGCCAGCGGAGGTGCGGCGGCGTGGCCCGGCAAAGGGCGGGCGACAGCGGCCGGTGGCGGGAGGCGGCGACGGCGCCGGGCGGCGAGGGCGGCGGCGGGCTGCCGGCCGGGCGGCGAGGCGGCGGAGCGGGAGGCGCTGGGCCGGAGGCGCGCGACGGTCATGGGCTGGCCATGGCTCAAGGGCGGGCGGCGCTGTGGTCGGGTGCCACGTGTCGCGCCCTGGTTCGCCGGGCGGCGGCGGCGTGGGCGGGGCGGACGTGTCCGTACGTCGGGACTTTGTCTGGTGGCGCGGGGATGAGGATGGCTAGGGTTTGGACCAGGATTTGGAATGGGGGTGCTTAAATAGGCATAGATGGAGCTAGGAGAGTCCAAATGAGGTGTAGTTTTCGCCCACACGATCGTGATCGCACGACGAAGAGCATGGAAGTGACTTAGATGGGTTATTGGACTATTTTGGAGGGGTGTTGGGCTGCAACTTAAAAGAGGCCTTTGCGAGAGTGCGGTTAACCGTTGGAGTACCAAACGAGCTCCAAATGACCCGAAACTTGACCGGTGGTATACCAAGGCCACTTGACAAACCTCGGTCCAACCCGAGAAAGTTTAGTACCCGCTCATGGAAAAACGTAAAAGGGGACGCCGGGGGACATAGGAGTGCCGGATTGCAAAACGGACAACGGGAAAAATGCTCGGAATCATGAGACGAACACGTATGCAAATGCGATGCACAAGATGACATGAGAAGAAGAAGAAGAAGAAGAAGAAGAAGAAGAAGAAGAAGAAGAAGAAGAAGAAGAAGAAGAAGAAGAAGAAGAAGAAGAAGAAGAAGAAGAAGAAGAAGAAGAAGAAGAAGAAGAAGAAGAAGAAGAAGAAGAAGAAGAAGAAGAAGAAGAAGAAGAAGCAGAAGAAGAAGCAGCAGAAGAAGAAGAAGAAGAAGAAGAAGAAGAAGAAGAAGAAGAAGAAGAAGAAGAAGAAGAAGAAGAAGAAGAAGAACCAGAGGAAGAAGAAGAACCAGAGGAAGAAGAAGAAGAAGAACCAGAGGAAGTAGAGGCCTTGAGGCGGCAGCGAGAGGGGGAAGAGGGAAACCCTAGGGCACGGGCTTGGGGCTTTATAAGGGAGCGGGATGTGCTGGCCTCGACGTCCAGTGAAGCAGGCTCACGCGCTGGCGCTCGTGGAAGGCAGAGGAGGGAGGACGTTGCCAGAAGCGGAGCAGGTGGCTGCCTGCTCGGCCGGGCTGGGAAAAGAAAGGCCCAGGTGGGCTGCGGGGAGCGAGTGCTGGTGGGCTGCACTGTTGCCGCTGCTGCTTCTCTTCTTCTCTTTTCTTCAGACAGAAAAGAAGACAGAAAAGAACCGGAACAATGGAGAGGGTGGAGAGAGAGATGAGAATATCCCTGGAGTCCAGAATTTGTGCAGGATTTGAATAAATTGACCTGGCAATTTTTTAGAGGTAGAAAAATAATCCAAGTTTGAATTAAATTCAAACTTGAGCCATT
Source organism: Aegilops bicornis (assembly GCA_021605145.1). Taxonomy (NCBI): domain Eukaryota; kingdom Viridiplantae; phylum Streptophyta; class Magnoliopsida; order Poales; family Poaceae; genus Aegilops; species Aegilops bicornis. Next base: position 596,382,102 of record CM038669.1, on the reverse strand, counting down.
TTTGAACCCAACCAAATCAAGTTGAAAGGAGCTGAAATTCGGCAGTTAGTTTGAAGGCATGGTTGAGAATTTATAGTAAAAGAATGAACATTACACGAAACAAAAATAATGCCACTTGAATAAATGGGTGATAATTGAACGGAAGAAGCTAGAGATGGGGTGTTGCACTGATGATGGTTTAGATGGAAAGGGCAAGATGATACAACAAATAAGATGAGGAGAAGGAGTTCACAAAGATAACAAGCACACAACAAATATGCATGCTACAAATATGCACACTACAATGATGATCATGATGCAAATGCAACAAAAAAATGACAAAGGCACAATGCAACATAACAAGTGAGATGACCATGGTGCAAGAAGCAAAGATATGACAAAGCACTCAACATGATTGTCGGTGTACAAAAAGAGGGGTATGCTTTTTGCACCCCTATAACTGTGCACGGGCAGTCCGAGCCACGGACGTCGCCACACTGAGCGAGGCGAGGGAGGTAAGCCAAGGTAAGGCCAACGCTCAATAGGAATAGAACAAACGCCAAGACCAAGACCGCAATGAGAAAAGGGGATGGAGCGGACTCCCCCGGCAAGATCCTTGCCGGGGGGGGGGGGGGGGCAGTTCTAGCAAACCCAGCAAGACCCATGCCGGGCAGCTCATTTCCACACCCTCGGAGCGAATCACCCTTGAGTCCAAGACCCCATGGGGCAAGGATTCGGGAGACATCCCCGTGGTGGCATGCAGATCTTTGTGAAGACATTCAAAGATCAGATACATAGTATCAAGGATGACGGCCCTTGGCGGGATCCTGGCCAGGGAGGACCACGAGGCACCCGACCAGAGCCTTGCCGGGGATGACAGTGGGCGCCGCGGCAAGACCCTTGCCGGGGCCCCGACAAGGCCCTTGTCGGGGCTGCGGCAAGACCCTTGCCGGGGCTGCGGCAAAGCCCCCACCAAGGACACCCGTGGGGCCACCATCGGGCCCACACCAATCAAACCTCCATCATGCAGCTGCCGACCCAACCAGTTGGGCAGGCACCTGCGTGGCGACGAGCGAACCTTCGTGGAGGCCCACCATGGCGCCACCTCAGCTGCCTGCCTGCCTACATAGCACCATAGGCACCGCTAGCTGTATGCGTGTCAACGCTGAAGGAAGCGGTGGCGACGAGACCGGCTCTCCCCATCCCGGTAAAGCAAGGACACCTAAGCAAGACGCATTTATGGCGCCTTGTCATGTAATGCGAGGGATAAACTCGTATGACTGTACCCTGTCCACGTCTGGTACGCCACTGTGGCAACCCCTTTCCCTATAAAAGGAGGCCCAATGCGACCAAGAGGGGGATTCGGCTTTTTGGAGCTCCTCATGCCCCATAGCTAGCTCAGGAACGCAAATAAGCTAAGCACCAAGCAGGAGTAGGGTTTTACGCACCTCGCGGCCCGAACCTGGGTAAAAGTACCCGTGTGCTATCTGTTTGATCTGCTCTTCTCACGACCCCGCGCCCCGCAACCGTAGTAGGGATTCTTGTGATCCCATAGGTGTCGCTCCACCGACATCTTTGGCGCGCCGTAGGGGAAGCGCGATTATGAGAATCGGCTCTAGCAATTCGCCCGAAACTCCTCCATCTTCGTGATCCCGAAGAAGGAAGGAGGCCGTAAGGTCGACGCCGAGCGATCGCCAATGTAAGCTAAGTTGCTGACCTCTTCCGTGTTCTACCCTTCTTATTTGAGGTTATCCCCGGAGATGTCACGCCTTTGTATGAGAAACCCGCATGCCAGGGGGCTCTCCCACGATCGGCAACGCCCTTGCCTGTTTCGATTCCGCTCAACAGCTCAAGCGGCTGCGTCGAGAATGGCAGAGTAACCTTCCAGGATCGACAACGCTCTCGATTCTGACTCGAGTCAAGCTCGACAGTTCGGGCGGCCGCATTTGGAACGGAAAGGTGGCTCGTGCGGCGGCATGCGTACCCAGCAGGCCTTGGGGATCCGTCCCCAAAACGCCGCTAGGGGCTTTCGCGCCGGCAAGCCTACCCGATCGACGAGGGGCACACATACAAAGGGGGAATTGAACGGGGAAATAACGTGCAAGAAAATTAAGAGCATTCCAAAGTTATATTACACCACATCATAGCTGCAGTCCTAACTGAAGATAAAATTTGTCTTGGTCGGGAACCTGCAGCGGCGAAGAAGAACAGGATACTCAATCCCGGCGCTGGCTTTCCACCCTCTTGATTTCGTCGATGCCGTTGGTGATGGGCTTGATGCGCTCTTTGAGCACCGTAAGGTCGACGCCATCCGGCAAGCTCTTCATCGAGGCCGCGAAGTCAAGGTTGGGATTCCAGTGCGCCAGCTTGGTGAGGACCTTGGTCACAACCCTCCGGCAAAGCCGCCGGGCCTCATCGGCCGGCGTGGTGTGACACTCCAAAAAATTTGTTTTGGTTTTCAGCAAAAACTTTGTTGGTTTTGAAGGAGGTCTTTTAAACCCTTCCAAAAATCTCCTTCTCTCAAGAATTTTCCCCTTTGACAAAAGATTTTATTTTGGCACCTTCTTCAACTCTGGTGTTGGTTATTAAAAACCTTTCTTCTAATTTTCCCTTCTCAAATTTGTTTTTGGGATTTATTTTTCTTTTTAGAAGAAAACCCTAGGAATTTTGGGTCTTCTCTTATTTTGAAACCATCCATGGTTTTACCATGCCTCATGTGGAAAATCTTCCCAAAACCCCTCCTTCCCCTTTGGGACAATTCAAATATTCTGTCCCAACAAGTCCAACTCATTTTTAGATTTTATTTCATTAAATTATTTTCTCAAAACAATTCTGTCCATTATTTTGAGCCTAGGTGATTTGCAAAGCAAGTACCTAAATGCCTTTGAGTTTTGTTCTCAAACAAACTATTCTGGATAGTCCCTAGCACCCACAACCTAGAACCATCAAGATCCACTCTTCTTCTTTTCAAAATTTTCAAGTTTCAGCTTCTGTAGGTTTGGACCAGATTTGTCAAATTTGGTGAAATTCATATCTCCTCTTCTCCAAAAATTCCACCAAAATTCAGGTCCAGTTGCAATGAGAAGCCACTCCACCAAAAATCAGCTCAAGTAAAAATCCCCACATACCAAAATCATTCTGTCGAACACCTAGCATGCACTGTCACTTTGCACTTTCAGTAAATTCAGAAATTCAGAGTTTCAGTTTCTTCGTCTGGGTCGGGTCACCTGTCAACAGTGCGCCTGGCGCGTTTCGCACGGCCTCTCCTCCCAGGCCGGAGCGCCGCACACCCCCTTGGACGCATGCAGGCGTCGGTAGCGGCGAGCCTCGCCGGACTTGGCGGTTTCTGTGGTGGCTGCGCCACCCGTGGCGGCCAGTGAGGGCCCCAGCCCGCTCGCTGCGCCACCCATCACCGCCCAACATTCCCTGGCCCTCCGCGTGGCCCTTGCACGCCAGCGCACCTCCGTTGCACCATCGCCGTGGCCGGCAAGCACAGGCCGCGCCCTCTGCCGCCGACGAGCCCGCGCCGCCCCGTTCCGTCGAACTCCCCCAGAGCTCGTCGTCCAAACTCGTTTAGCGTCCAAATGGAGCGAGTAGACCTCCACGTTGATGCTCAACTGCTAAATCACCCCGACCAACCCCTGCGCCACCGTAACCATCGCTGGAAAACTCCGTTCACGGCCAACCCCCCTGATCGCCTATAAAAAGGGGCCCCGAGCTCGCCCTCGAGCATGCAGCATCCCTACACCTCACCTACACTCCGCCAGGCTACTAGGAGGACCTCGAGGAGGTCTCCTTCCCCAACTCCGGCCGCCTGCTCCGCCTCGGCCTCCACCTCGATTCACTCCGTGAGGCCGGCCCGGTGCCCTAACCTCGTCAAGAACCCTCTCGAGCACCCAGAGCCTAACCCCCACCTCAATTCGCTTCTTCGCAGACTCCCGGCGAGATCCAACCCTCCCGAATCGCCGTCCACGGAGCAAGGGCCGCCATCGACGTGGTACTCGCCGCCACCACCACCACCACCCACCGACGCTGAATGGCGCCTCGAGCACGGAGGTACCACCCGATCCTCCCTCGCCCGTGGATCACGGGCGACCACCGCGGCTCTCGGGCGCCGACGAGTTCAGCCGCCCCGTTTGAATTTTTAAACCTGACGGGTGGGACCCGCCCGTCAGCCTCTCTGTTATTTATTTTGAAACATTTTTTGAAAGCGTATTCTGATAAATACACTTTCCAAACCGAATCGTTTTCTGAACTTTTCTGTTCTGCCCCCTGAGTATTTTCTATTTCATTACAGAAAGGTCCTTGGACCAAAACTCTTATAACTTTCAAACAGAAAAGGATTTTTTGAGTGATTCTTTTTCTGCCCTGTTCAAAATTTTGTCTAGTTTTTTATCAGATTTATTTGAAAAAATATTTGGAATAGTTTTTGAGCACCCCTTGGTATTTACGTTAGTGCGTATATTTTTTGTATACCGTAGATACCGAAGGAGGTGACGGGACCGCGAACTTCACCGAGCTAGGCCCCGACTACTCCGAACCAGGCAAGCATGTTTGAACTTTTGATATGATGAGTGTTTGGGCATGTTTGCATTAATTTAGTATCATGGCATGTTCATGAGCATCTCGATTTAAGTTTATCTCGTAAGAGTTGAGGCAAGTGAGTTTCGGGAAATCCATGAGTTGTTGGAAACATGTTGCATGGCCATGAGTTGGCATGAGAATGTGTAAGATGGCAGTGTTGTAGCATGCCGCCTTATGCCGCATCGTTGACCAGTGTCAACATAAATCAGTCAAATTCGTCCGTCTCCCCTTTCGTACTACCACATGTTTTCCGTAAGGGATACGGCTTAGTAAGTTGCAAACCACTTATCGGTACACACCAAAAAAAGAGGCGGGATGAGGGTTCCATGGCCCTGGATTAAAGCCTTTCATCCGTCAAGGGCATGGGTGTTTCCGGTTGGGACCGAGAGGGGCACCCCTTAGAGCGTGGCGATATAAATTTGATCCCATGCTATTCGAGATAGTGATCTCCCGTCTCAAAGTTTTTCTTGAACGCTGTCTTGGGTGATTCCCGCAACGTGAGGTAGGATGGGTGTGTCTTGGTTAGCTGTGTTTCCTCCAAATACCGTGAACGGAACTAGTCCTTCATGACTACGGAAACCGTTGGCTGTGGATATTTTAGTACAAACTCGCAGAGTCAAAAAATCCTTGAATTCATTCTATTCATGTCCAAGTACCGTGTTCATCTTATCTTGTCAAATGTCGGGTCTCGGTGATGTAAACTCCTGAGAACCACATGAGTGTTAATTGTTTATTCCTGTGGATAGACTAACCCGTTTATTATCATGTGATGAATATTTTTTCCAATGAGCACTACTCCTTGCAAGTTAACCGATATGAGAAGTGAATTATAAGCCCTTTCTGTGATGTCGCTCAGACGTCTGACTGCGGCATTGTTATTATTTATTTTTGTTATAAGCCCTTTCTGCGATGTCGCCAGACGTCCGATCATGACATTGTTATTATTTACTTTTGTTATAAGCCCTTTCTGCGATGTCGCTCGGACGTCCGATCATGCATTGTTATTATTTACTTTTGATATAAGCCCTTTTCTGCGATGTCGCTCAGACGTCCGACTGCGGCATTGTTATTATTTATTTTTGTTATAAGCCCTTTATGTGATGTCGCTCCGACGTCCGACTGCGGCACGCACGTCTTTTCTTTCAATATAAGCCCTTTATGAGGTGTCGCTTAGACGCCCGACTGTGGCATGCTTTACTTATATGTTCAAGGCTTCGAGGCGCCGGTTCGCATAATTCGATCGGTTTTGAGTTTATCTTCTTTGGGTTTTCGAGCGGACTACCGCCGATTCCCTTTTTACTTACCTTGCTATACTGATTTGATTGCGCATTGTTAAAATAATCATGTCGCTTTCATGCATACATTTGTTATATCTTTTGCCCGAACTGTCTTGCGAGTACTTTCAAAGTACTCACCTGGCTTGTTGATTTGGCCAGATGCTGACGAAGGCGATCTCATGGATGAAGAGTTCGATAGCGAGTCCGACGCCTAGAGGAATCCCGGTCGATCATGCGACCTCGGATTAGTCGCCAGTGTTATATTCGCTCGCTACCCAAATAAATTCACCGAGCCTCCCCTCGACGCGCGATGAGCCGCCAGTGTTGGAGACACATCCCCCCCTCCACGGTGTTATGCCACTACATTACCTCGAGTCAGGAGTAGGCCACAACTCCATCAGGTCATATCCGCCACTATGTATAATTATTGGCGTGCTTGTAATAATTTGTTGAGCAACCTCAGCTCGATTTCAGTAATATATCATATGCTACCGGGCTTATTGTATCAAGATTTTGTCTACCAAAGATGGAGGATTTTTCCGACATCGAATTTAAAGGTCGGTTTCTCAATAAATATTTTTATTGAAAAACTGGTCGTGACAAGCTTGGTACCAGAGCCAGGCTGACTGTAGGAAGCCACTAGGTGCGATCGCTAATTGGTTATTATCATATAGAGCTATTAATTAATTTTTACAAACGTAGTCAATTTCTGACATTCATCATAAATTTATGATTTGACTACTCAGGATTTTTGCCTACTTTTGTAGATGGCTGGCAACGATCGCGAAGTCACGATTGTTCGCCAACATGCCCGATGGGTTCGTCAAGCTTCTCTCCTTCATCGTCCAAGTCGCGATGGGGCCATCTGTGCATCTAGTGTTCTCACTCTCTCAGCACAAGGTCAATGACCATCTAACCATGCACCAAGCCGCGGTGCAATTCAAGGGAGGGCGAGTTGAGCGTTTCCGGTTCTTGGGGAGAGCCATGCCCACGGAGAAGCATGCACTGCAGATGGCAGCCCGTGAGGTGATAGCTCGTCTCAGGGACATCCTTCCTTCAATGAAGACTCGCTGCGTTACCGCTACCTGCCATGTCACGTGCCATACACCTGCCACCACGCTGCCTTCTCTTGCCCTGTGGGGAGAAGGAGACGAAGCTTTTGAGATGCTTATCGAGTATCTCCGGGCTTTGGAGGCAGCATTCGACAACCTGGTGGACGAATTTGTAGCTGCCCGCATGGACTCAGTCCATGGCTGTGCCGCCAACAGGAGGGAGCTCCTGCGCGCCTTACCGCCACTAACTTTCGTCTCATCATCAACATCTTTTGCTCCTACTGCTCTCACCACTACTCGTCGCCTGCCTACCACGGAGGAGTTCAACCATGTCATTGCGCCTACTCCGGTTCGTTCTGCACCACCGCTCGTGCCCGCTCATGTTCGAGTTGTCCCGCATAGGGCACCTACTCCACCAACTCAGTGTAGCACTTCACGTCTGGAGCCTATCACTGAAGAGGAGGTCGAGTCCCGAGCCTCACCGCGCCCCACCCTTGGCAGGCCAAGGGAAATCCTTACCATCTCCGACTGAGTACGCTTAGCCGCCATGCGATGTACCGACTTGTACGATATGTTTATATGTACATAGGCTGTGAGAAGTAGCTTGTTTGCGCATCATGTAGGAACCGGAGAAGTGCACGAGCCTACATACCATGTCAGGATTATGTACGCATATCCTGAGTGATGTATTGCATAATTACTGCTTGTGTGTAAGATATGTAATGAGCAGTCCTTCTCCGTGCGCAAACGTTTATTCTCTTGAAAAATCTTGGAGCATTTGCGACTTTTTCCGTCTTCATGAATTTATTGACTTTTGCGACTCAATTTCTTTTCTTATGAGTGTTGCAAAATATATCCCAGAGTGAACAAGGTCTCGTCCTTGGACGCGCTCCATGCCAACTCCGTCAGAGGAAAATTTTGGCACACCCCCAAGCAACAATTTCACACAGGGGCAGTCAAGTCAACAGGACAGTGAAACGACACTTTCCACAATGTGCCGTGTTTATGAGCAAAGTCAGCAACAACATCAGGAAATGATGAACCAAGTCATCAATATGCGTCCCCAAACATTTTCTCACACTGACAAACCTCTTGAAGCCGAGGACTGGCTTCGAGACATGGAAAGAAAATTAATTATTGCCCAGTGTTCAGATCTTGAGAAAGTGCTTTATGCTCTGCACTATCTCACTGGAGCAGCCGCATCGTGGTGGGAAAATTTCCTACACATGCACCCCAACGAAAATAATATAACATGGGAGGAATTTAAAGAAGGTTTTCGTGGGGCACATATTCCTAAGAGTCTTATGAAGATCAAAAAGAGAGAATTTTATGACCTCAAGCAAAGGACAATGACGGTGTCAGAATACAACAGTCAGTTTACTCTGCTGTCTCGTTACGCCAACGAGGAGCGTATGTCGGAAAACAAAAGATGGAGAAATTCCTAGACGGTCTCGACACCCGGCGCTTAAATTCCAACTGGTCGTGCACACCTTTCCAGATTTTTAAGATGTCGTGGATAAGGCCATTACCTTGGAGAATGAGAGACGCGGCTTAGAAGATTTCCGCAAGCGGAAGAGGGACCAGACTAATCATGCCCGCAACCACCACAGCAAGACAGATGTTCAGAAAAAATGGACCCTCGAACCCACGATAAGCGTCTCACGCCCAATCAAGAATTTTCATGTAAGGGACAAGGAGTTCACATACTGCCCAGGCGTTACCTGTTACGCTTGTGGAGAAGAAGGGCACTATGCCAAGCAGTGCCCCAAGCCAAGGAACTCGACCCCAAAGCCAAACAACGGAAGCAATAATTCGGCGCCAAAGCGCAACAATTTCAACCCAAATAACAACCACAGGAAGGGTCATCTGAACCACGTGACCAAAGAGGAAGCACAAAATGCCCCAGATATCGTACTCGGCACGTTTCCTGTCAACACAATACCTGCCATGGTTTTGTTTGATTCTGGAGCTTCTCACTCATTCATTTCGAAAAGTTTTGCTTTGCAAAATAATTTTTCGATGCTTCCCTTGGGAAAATCTATGATCCTCAAGTCCCCTGGAATTTAGCAAGTTACCCAGAATTATTGCCAGGATGTGGCTATCGAGTTTGAAGGGTTGAAGTTTCACGCAAATCTTATCGTATTGGAAAATAAAGGACTGGATGTCATCTTAGGAATGGATTGGTTAACCACCAACAAAGGTTTTATTGACTGCTTCAACAGGACCGTAATTCTCACCCATCACCACGGGAAGACCATAAAGGTTTCAGCCAAGGAAAGAAAAATATCCAGGAAACCGAGATTGAATAAGGTGGATATTTCTGAATTGAGCAAGGTTCCAGTAGTGTGTGAATTTCCAGATGTGTTTCAAGAACTACTGTGCATGCCACCAGATCGAGAGATAGAATTTAGCATTGAACTAGCACCCGAACCGCCCCATATACAAGAAACCATACTGTAATGGCACCATCCGAATTGGTAGAATCAAGAAGCAAATAAAAGAATTACTGGACAAGGGTTATATACGAGCCAGCTCCTCACCCTGGGGTCACCAATTTTATTTGCCAAAAAGAAGGATGGAACACTGAGATTGTGCATAGACTATCGAGCGCTAAACATGGTCACAATCAAGAACAAATATCTGATGCCACGAATAAATGATTTATTTGATCAATTTGCTCAGGCCAAGGTATTCTCAAAGATTGACTTGAGGTCGGGATACCATCAATTGAAAGTGCGAACCGAAGATATTCCCAAGACATCTTTCACCTCCAGATACGGATTGTATGAGTTCATTGTAATGCCATTCGACTAACAAACGCCTCAAGATATTTTGTTCACCTCATGAACAAAGTATTCATGAAGTTTATGGACAAATTTGTTGTGGTATTTATCGATGATATTCTGGTATACTCCAAGACACCAGAAGAACACACTGAACATCTCCGAATTGTACTAGGGGAGCTCAGGAAACATCAATTGTACGCTAAATTCAGCAAGTGTGAATTTTGGCTAAAGCAAGTAGGTTTTCCGGGCCACGATCGACCCAAGAAGGTATTGCCGTAGATCTGAAAAGGTCAAGGTCAGACTTATCGAAGCCACCAGCCAGTAACGGACGATGAAGTTTCTTGGGAATGGCAGGATACTACCAAGATTTATTGAAGGATTCTCCACCATAGCAAAGCCAATGACGCAACTACTCAAGAAAGACAGAAGTTTGAATGGACGGAAGCTATGCGAGAAAAGTTTCCAAGAATTAAAGAGGAAATTAATGTCAGCACCAAAGATTAATTGTGCCGGACATACACAAGAATTTCGAGTAGAGATATGCATTTATCCCGGAAAGGCCTCGGATGCGTGTTGATGCAAGAAGGCAAGGTAGTCGCATATGTCTCCAGACAACTTCGCAAACATGAAGAAAATTATCCTACTCATGACCTGGAGTTAGCAGCAGTTATACATGCACTCAAAGAATGGAGACACTTCTTACTTGGAAATCGTTGTCAGATATATACGAACCATAAGAGCCTCAAGTACATTTTCACACAACCGGAACTGAACTTAAGGCAACGACGCTGGTTGGAACTAGTGAAACATTATGACGTTGGAATCCACTACCACCCAGGTAAAGCAAATGTAGTGGCAGACGCTCTAAGTCGGAACCCTAGCCCAAACAACGACGGCCTGCCCAACTTGAGGCCTGAATTTTGGCAGGAGTTTGCTAAGCTCAACTTGCTGGTAGTCAACGAAGGCAGCGTATCAAATTTAGAAAATACAGCCTACCTTAATGGAAACAATTAAAGAGGCTCAGCATGGACACCCCAGCATTGAAGGCATTAAACGGAAAGTGAGTTTGGGCAAGGCCCCAGAATTCATTATCAATAAGCAGGGAATATTGTGGTACGGGGATAGACTTTATGCATCAAATATCAAGGATCTTAAACAGCAGATCTTAGTCAAGGCCACACCACCTCAGATTAGATACATCATGGAGGGACAAAATGTACAAGGATATTCAGGAAAATATTGGTGGCACGATCTAAAAGGGACATAGCCACGCTCATCGCATGTTGTGACTCTTGTCAACGCATCAAAGCCGAAAGCATCGTAAACCGGCCGGACTTTTACAGCCAAATAAAATACCCGAGTGGAAATGGGACGAGATTGGGATGGATTTTATTGTTGGGCTACCTCGGTCACGGCATGGAAAAAACGCCATTTGGGTCATCACTGATAGATTGACTAAAGTAGCACACTTCATCCCCGTGAAGACAACCCACACCACTCAGAATCTTGCTAGGCTCTATTTTTCCCGTATCATCTGCTTACATGGAGTCCCAAAGAAATAATCTCGGACAGAGGCATTCAATTCGTCTCCCGATTTTTGGATCACTTAGAACAAGCGCTGGGGACTCGACTGGCATTCAGTACCGCATACCACCCCCAGATAGATGGGCAAACTGAGCGAGTAAACTAGATTCTAGAAGATATGCTGAGAGCATGTGTCCTCACCTATGGGACCAGTTGGGAAGAGAGCTTACCATATGCAGAATTCGCATATAACAACAGTTATCAGGCCAGCCTGCAAATGGCACCATTTGAGGCTCAGACGGCGAAGATGTCGTACCCCCTAAATTGGTCGGAAACCGGAGACAGCCATATCTTCGCCCAGACATGCTCAAAGAGGCTGAAGATAAGGTCAAGGTGATTAAGGACCGACCCAAGACAGCCCAAAGTCGACAGAAGAGTTATTACGATCAAAAACATCAGGGGATCAGCTTTGAACCCGGTGAATTTGTGTACCTACGAGTATCCCCTATGAGAGGCCTGCATCGATTCAAGATTAAAGGGAAGCTAGCACCAAGATTCATTGGACCATTCTGCATAGTGGCACGGAAATGCACGGTAGCCTACCAGCTAGACTTACCCGAAGATTTATCCGACGTCCACGACGTGTTCCACGTCTCGCAATTGAGGAAGTGCGTGAGCAACCTGCAGAAACAAGTACCCCATGAAAACATTGACGTGCAGCCAGACCTCACATATCGAGAGCATCCAATAAAAATCTTGGAAGGGTCTGAAAGGAGAACCCGACGGAAAACCATCAAGTTCTTCAAAGTTCAAGGAGCAACCACACCGAGAGTGAAGCCACTTGGGAAAGAGAGGATTTTCTTGGACAGAGCACCCACATTTATTTGAGGATCAGCTGGAATCTCGGGGACGAGATTTTTCCTAAGGGGGTAGGTGTTGTGACACTCCAAAATTTTTGTTTTGGTTTTCAGCAAAAACTTTGTTGGTTTTGAAGGAGGTCTTTTAAATCCTTCCAAAAATCTCCTTCTCTCAAGAATTCTCCCCTTTGACAAAAGATTTTATTTTTGCACCTTCTTCAACTCTGGTGTTGGTTATTAAAAACCTTTCTTCTGATTTTCCCCCTTCTCAAATTTGTTTTTGGGATTTATTTTTCTTTTAGAAGAAAACCATAGGAATTTTGGGTCTTCTCTTATTCTGAAACCATCCATGGTTTTACCATGCCTCATGTGGAAAATCTTCCGAAAACCCCTCCTTCCCCTTTGGGACAATTCAAATATTCTGTCCCAACAAGTCCAACTCATTTTTATATTTTATTTCATTAAATTATTTTCCCAAAACAATTCTGTCCATTATTTTGAGCCTAGGTGATTTGCAAAGCAAGTACCTAAATGCCTTTGAGTTTTGTTCTCAAACCAACTATTCTGGATAGTCCCTAGCTCCCACAACCTAGAACCATCAAGATCCACTCTTCTTCTTTTCAAAATTTTCAAGTTTCAAATACGCAAGTTTGGACCAGATTTGTCAAATTTGGTGAAATTCATATCTCCTCTTCTCCAAAAATTCCACCAAAATTCAGGCAACCTCCAGTTGCAATGAGAAGCCACTCCACCAAAAATCAGTTCAAGGAAAAATCCGCACATACCAAAATCATTATGTCGAACACCTAGCATGCACTGTCACTTTGCACTTTCAGTAAATTCAGAAATTCAGAGTTTCAGTTTCTTCGTCAGGGTCGGGTCACTGTCATCAAGTCTTTGGCGCGTTCGCACGGCCTCTCCTCCTGGCAGCGCCAGACGCCCCTTGGACGCATGTCAAGGCGTCGGTGGCGGCGAGCCTCGCCCGGCATTGGCGGTTTCGTGGTGGCTGGGCTACCGTGGCGCGGCCGAGGGCCCGAGCCCGCTGCGCCACCTGCCGCCGCCTAACGCTCCTCGCCCTCCGCGTGGCCCTTGCACGCCAACGCACCTCCGTTGCACCATCGCCGTGGCCGGCAAGCACAGGGCGCGCCCTCTGCCGCCGACGGGCCCGCGCCGCCCCTTTCCGTCGAACTCCCCCCAGAGCTCCTCGTCCAAACTCGTTTAGCGTCTAAATGGAGCCAGTAGACCTCCACGTTGATGCTCAACCGCTAAACCACCCCGACCAAGCCCTGCGCCACCGTAACCATCGCCGGAAAACTCCATTCACGGCCAACCCCCCTGATCGCCTATAAAATGGGGCCCCGAGCTCGCCCTCGAGCATGCAGCATCCCTACACCTCACCTGCTCTCCGCCAGGCTACTAGGAGGACCTCGAGGAGGTCTCCTCCCCCAACTCCGGCCGCCCCGTTCCACCTCGGCCTCCACCTCGATTCACTCCGGTGAGACCGTCCCCGGCACCCTAACCTCGTCAGCAACCCTCTCGAGCACCCAGTAGCCTAACCCCCACCTCAATTCGCTCTTCGCAGCACTCCCCGGCGAGATCCAACCCCTCCCGAATCGCCGTCCACCGGAGCAAGGGCCGGCGTCGACGTGGTACTCGCCGGCGACCACCACCACCACCCACCGACGCGGAATGGCGCCCTGAGCACGGAGGTACCACCCGATCCTCCTGCCTCGCTGTGGATCGCCGCCACACCATCAAGCGGCTCTCGAGCGCCCGAGTTCAAATTCTGCCCGTTTGAATTTTTAAACCCGACGGTGGGACCCGCCGTCAGCCTCTCTGTTATTTATTTTGAAGCGTTTTTTACGAAGCGTATTCTGATAAATACGCTTTCCAAACCGAATCGTTTTCTGAACTTTTCTATTCTGCCCCTTGAGTATTTTCTGTTTCATTACAGAAAGGTCCTTGGACCAAAACTCTTATAACTTTTAAACAGAAAAGGATTTTTGAGTGATTATTTTTCTGTCCTCTTCAAAATGTTGTCTAGTTTTTTATCAGATTTATTTGAAAAATATTTGGAATATTTTTTGAGCACCCCTTGGTATTTACGTTAGTGCGTATATTTTTTGTATACCGTAGATACCGAAGGAGGTGACGGGACCGCGAACTTCACCGAGCTAGGCCCCGACTACTCCGAACCAGGCAAGCATGTTTGAACTTTTGATATGATGAGTGTTTGGGCATGTTTGCATTAATTTAGTATCATGGCATGTTCATGAGCATCTCGATGAAAGTTTATCTCATAAGAGTTGAGGCAAGTGAGTTTCGGGAGATCCATGAGTTGTTGGAAACATGTTGCATGGCCATGAGTTGGCATGAGAATGGGTAAGATGGCAGTGTTGGAGCATGCATGTCTTATGCCAGATCGTTGACCCAGTGTCAACATAAATCAGTCAAATTCCCGTCCGTCTCCCCTTTCGTACTACCACATGTTTTCCCTAAGGGATACAGCTTAGTAAGTTGCAAACCACTTACTGGTACACACCAAATAGAGAGGCCGAGATGAGTGTTCCATGGCCCTGGATTAAAGCCTTTCATCCGGTCAGGGGGCATGGGTGTTTCCGGTTGGGACCGAGAGGGGGGCACCCCTTAGAGCGCTGCCAGATATAAATTTGATCCCATGCTATTCGAGATAGTGATCTCCCCGTCTCAAAGTTTTTCTTGAACGCTGTCTTGGGTGATTCCTGGCAACGTGAGGTAGGATGGGTCTGTACTGGTTAGCTGTGTTTCCTCCGAAATACCGTAAACGGAACAAGTCCTTCATGACTACGGAAATGCGTTGGCTGTGGATATTATAGTACAAACTCTCCATAGTCAAAAAATCCTTGAATTCATTCTATTCATGTCCAAGTACCGTGTTCATCTTATCTTGTCAAATGTCAGTCTCGGTGACAGAAACTCCTGAGAACCACATGAGTGTTAATTGTTTATTCCTGTGGATGGACTAACCCGTTTATTATCATGTGATGAATATTTTTTTCCAATGAGCACTACTCCTTGCAAGTTAACCGATATGAGAAGTGAATTATAAGCCCTTTCTGCGATGTCGCTCAGACGTCCGACTGCGGCATTGTTATTATTTACTTTTGTTATAAGCCCTTTCTGCGATGTCGCTCAGACGTCCGACTGCGGCATTATTATTATTTACTTTTGTTATAAGCCCTTTCTGCGATGTCGCTCAGACGTCCGACTGCGGGATTGTTATTATTTACTTTTGTTATAAGCCCTTTCTGCGATGTCGCTCAGACGTCCGATCATGCATTGTTATTATTTATTTTTGTTATAAGCCCTTTCGTGATGTCGCTCCGACGTCCATCATGCACACACGTCTTTTCTTTCAATATAAGCCCTTTATGATGTGTCGCTTAGACGCCCGACTATGGCATGCTTTACTTATATGTTCGCCCTTCGAGGCGTCGCTTCAGACACCCGATCGGTTTTGTGTTTATCTTCTTTGTGTTTTCGAGCGGACTACCGCCGATTCCCTTTTTACTTACCTTGCTATACTGATTTGATTGCGCATTGTTAAAATTAATCATGTCGCATTCATGCATACATTTGTTATATCTTTTGTCCGAACTGTCTTGCGAGTACTTTCAAAGTACTCACCTGGCTTGTTGATTTGGCCAGATGCTGACGAAGGCGATCTCATGGATGAAGAGTTCGATAGCGAGTCCGACGCCTAGAGGAATCCCAATCAGTCTCGTGCGACCCCTGGATTAGTCGTTGTGTTATATTCGCTTCCGCTACCCAAATAAATTCACCGAGCCTCACCTCGACGCTCGATGAGCCGCCAGTGTTGGAGTCACATCGCCCACTCCACTGTGTTATTCCACTACTTTACCTCGAGTCAGTAGTATGCCACAACTCCACTGTGTCATATCCGCCACTATGTATAATTATTGGCGTGCTTGTAATAATTTGTTGAGCAACCTCAGCTCGACCTGTAATATATCATATGCTCTTTGGCTTCAGATCAAGATTTTGTCTACCAGTATGGAGGATTTTCCTCACACTGGAATTTAAAGGTCGGTTTCTCAATAAATATTTTTATTGAAAAAACCGGTCGTGACACGTGGCCGTCCTGTTGGAGTGGAGATAGGACAGGGCCCCGAGGACGCCTTCGAAGAACTGGGTCAGCTTGGCTTTGATGGTTCCGCTGCGCTCGGGGGCGTACCTCATGTTTGGCAACCACATGGTGGCCAATTGCAAGGTGACCCTGCCAGCGATGACCTCCAGATGGCTGATCCACTTGCTCTCACCCACCACATATTCTTGGTGGGAGGCAGCCTCGTTTTCCCGCAGCTGCTTCTCCTCCTCGAGGCTCCTGGTCAAGGTCTCCTCCCGAGCCCTGCTCCCTGACAGCATCTTCTCGAGACCCTCCAGGTTCAACTTGAGGTCTCTGATGGAGTTTTGCGCGTCGGAGAGTTCCCCAGTCCTGCTGATGACTGCTCCCTGCGCCTCTGTCAAGGCGCGGTTGAGCGTGTGCTTCTCGCCGGACAGCTTGAAGACCTGCTCCTTCAGCTCATCCCGCTCCGTTTCCAGCTCCCGCACCTTGCTGGCATGGGCCAGAGCCTGGGCATCGAGTGCCTCCTTGTGCCTCTGCTCTAGCTCGCGGGTCCGTTCTTGCGACAAGGGCCTCAAGCTCCTCGTCCTTGCCGCGGAGCGTTGCGTTAAGCTTCGCTTCACGCGCGGAGAGGTCCTCTTCCTGGGAATCCAAGGCGCCTTGATGTTGGTTCCGAGCGGCTTCGGCCGCGGCAGCCAAGTTCGCCGCCTCTTCCTTAGCCTTCTTGATGTCGGCCATTCTCATGGTGAGCTCCACGTCGCGCTTGGCCAACTCCTCCTGAAAGGCCCTCTGCTCCTCGCGAGTTTGGTGGAACCAGGTCTGCGTCTCAGCAACGCGCGCCTTGAAGTCCACCTCCGCGTTGTCCACCGCTGCCATCCTGGCCTTGATCTTGTCCAGGCGGGCACGGTAGAGCACCTGGAGCTTCCGGAAGTCGGCCCCCATGGCGCGGAAAAGTTGCTCTTCTGGAGAAACATCGCCACCAACGCCTGGCTCATCAACCACCTCGAGCCCGGTGGCGGCAAGCACTTCGCCGTCCAAGGTTTCCATTTCGGCGGGCGCCCGGCATGACGTTCCCGGGAGATGGACGAAAAGATCGTCACTCACCTTCAAATATTTGCCGGGGCCTGTGACCCTCCAAAAATTTTTCCTTTGGTTTTCTTCAAAATTTGTTGGATTTGAAGGAGGTCTCCAAAACCCTTCCAAAAATTTCTCTCAAACCTTTTTCCCTTTAGCAAATATTTTATTTTTGCATCTCCTTCAACCCTAGTGTTTGGTTTTAAATTTTCTTCTGATTGCCCTCTCCTCAAAATTTCAAGAAAAATCTTTGGAGTTTATTTTTCTTTCAAAAGGAAACTCTAGGAGTTTTTCATCCTCTCCCATATTTGAAATCCTTCATGATTTGGCCATACACCACATGGTAAAATCTTCCCAAATATATCTCCTTCCACTTTGGGCAATCCAAACATTCTGTCCCAACAAGCTCAACCATCTTCTGAATTTTATTTCAATTATTTCCTCTCCCAAAATAATTCTGTCTTTTCTTTTGAGCCTAGGTGATTTGCAAAGCAAGTACCCTAATGCTTTTGATTTTTAACCTCAACTCCACACCCCTGGATAGTCCTTTGTACCCACAACCCAGAACCATCTTGATCCACTCTTCTTCTTTTCAAATATTTCAAATTTCACTCACTGCAAGTTTGGACCAGATTTGCCAAATTTGGTGAAATTCATATCTACACTTCTCCAAAAATTTCACCAAAATTCAGGCAACCTCTAGTTGCAATGAGAGACCACTCCACCAAAAATCAGCTCAAGGAAAAATCCCTGGATACCAGAATCATTTTGTCGAACACCTGGCATGCATTGTTCTATTCACTTTCAGAAAATTCAGAAGTTCAGTGTCGATCTCCGGCAGTAACTTCAGTCACGAGTCCACAGTGCCATTGGCACGTTGCTCGCAGCCTGGCCTGCTTGTCCGGAGCTCCAAGCAGCGCTGGCGCGTTCGCGTCGATGGCGCCTGGCCCGCTCAAGGCCGGCATGCTTTGCGGCTGCACCACCGTGAACGGCGAGGAGGCAAAACTGCGGCGTATAACGCCGTTCGGTGCCGCCCAAGCGTCCTGGTGGCTCCGCGTGGCCACCTCCTTGCCAGCGCACGCATGCGGCACCGTCGCCGTGGCTTGGCACGCGCAGAGCGCGCTCTCTGCCGCCGATGGGCCATGCGGCCGTTCCGTCGAGGGCAGACCGTAACCAGCCCTCCCGTGCTGAGTTGGACACGGGAACGGCTCCAATACTCCTCCTAGGCGATGCTCAAGCTCCTAAGCCGACCATCCAGCCACATCGCCACCGTAATCAACTCGCCGGACTTATCCGTTCACGGCAACCGACACGGGCCGGCTATATATAGCCCCCCTAAGCTTGCTCTCGCCTCCGCACGACTCCACCACCTCACCAGACCCCGCCTAGCCACTGGAGGGGGCCTCGAGGGGCCTTTCTTCCTCGACTCCGGCCACCTCCGTCCACCTCGGGCTCCGGCATCGTTCTCTCCGGTGAGAACTCCTCCGCCGCCCTACTTCCGCCCGTAGCCTCGTACCACCTCTAGTAGGATAACCCCCACCGCAATTTTGGCCCCGCAGCTCTCTCCGGCGAGATCCACGACCGTCCGAACCACCGTCCGCCGGAGCAAGGAACGCCGTCGACGTGGTGCTCGCCAACGACCACCACCACCTCCCACAGACGCGGAATGGCGCCCTGAACATGGAAGTACTCTCCGATCTCCCTGCCTCGCCGTGGATCGCCGCCGGCGACCACCGCGGCTTTCGGGCGCCGACGAGCCCCGACCCCCTCGTTTGAAATTTCAAACCTGACGGGTGGGACCCGTCCATCAGCCTCTCTTTTGTTTTTTTTTGAATCGTTTACTGAAAGCGTACTTCGGCAAATATGCTTCCACTCTGAACCGTTTTTCTGGATTTTTCTGCAAAGCCCCCTGGAATTTTTCTGTTTCATTACAGATGAGTCCTTGGGCTAAAACCCTTATAACTTTTTAACAGAAAGGAATTTTTGATTGATTCTTTTTCTGTCCTCTTTAAAATTTTGTCTAGTTTTTTATCAGATTTATTTGAAAAATATTTGGAGAAATTTTTGCACACCTCACGGTATTTACGTTAGCGCGTATGTTTTCTTTATACCGTAGATACCGAAGGAGGTGACGGGACTGCGAACTTCGCCGAGCTAGACCCCGAGTACTCCGAACCAGGCAAGCAAAGTTTGAACTTTTGATATGATGAGTGTCTGGGCATGTTTGCCTTATTTTTGTATCATGGCACGTTCATGAGCATTTTCGATGATAGTTTATCTCGTGAGCATTGAGGCAAATGAGCTCGGTAAATCCGTGAGTTGTTGGAAACTTGTTGCATGGCCATGAGTTGTCATGAGTATGGATAAGATGGCAGTGTTGTAGCATGCCAGGCTAATGCTATATCGTTGACCCGGTGTCAACATAAATCGGTCAGATTCCCGTCCGTCTTCCTTTCCGTACTACCACCTGTTTCCCGCAAGGGATACGACCTAGTAGGTTGCAAACCACTTACTGGTACACACCAAATCGAGAGGCCGGGATGAAGGTTCCATGGCCCTAGATTAAAGCCTTTCATCCGATCAGGGGGCATGGGTGTTTCCGGTTGGGACCAAGAGGGGGGCACCCCTTAGAGCGTGCGTATATAAATTTGATCCCATGCTATTCGAGATTGTGATCTCCCCGTCTCAAAGTTTTTCTTAAACGCTGTCTAGGGTGATTCCTGGCAACGTGAGGTATGATGGGTGTGTACTAGCTAGTAGTGTTTCCTCTGAAATACCATAAACGGAACTAGTCCTTCGTGACTACGGAAATCCGTTGGCTGTGCACAATTTTGGTACAAACTCTGCAGAGTCAAAATTCTTGAATTCATCTTATTCATGTCCAAGTACAGTGATCATCTCATCTTGTCAAGTGTCAGTCTCAACAGTAAACTCCGAGAACCATTTGAGTATTAAATGTTTACTTTCACGTGAACGGACTAACCCGCTTATTGTCTTGTGATGAATATTTTCCGTGAGCACTATATCTTGTCGATTATGAATAATGAATTATAAGCCCTTTCTGCGATGTCGCTCAGACGTCCGATCGCGGCATTGTTGTTATTTATTTTCATTATAAGCCCTTTCTGCGATGTCGCTCGGGCGTCCGATCATGCATTGTTGTTATTTATTTTCATTATAAGCCCTTTCTGCGATGTCGCTCAGACGTCCGACTGCGGCATTGTTGTTATTTATTTTCATTATAAGCCCTTTCTGTGATGTCGCTCAGACGTCCGACTGCGGCATTGCTGTTATTTATTTTCATTATAAGCCCTTTCTGTGATGTCGCTCAGACGTCCGATTGCGGCATCGTTATTATTTACTTTTATTATAAGCCCTTTCTGTGATGTCGCTCCGACGTCCGACTGCGGCACGCATGTATTTTTTTATTCCAATATAAGCCCTTTATGAGGTGTCGCCCAGACGCCCAACTGTGGCATGTTTTACTTATTTTCACCCTTCGAGGCGTCACTTCAGACACTCGATCGGTTTTGAGTTTATCCTTCTTTGGGATTTCGAGCGGACTACCGCCGATTCCCTTCTTATTTACTTTTGCTATACTGATTTAATTGAGCAAATGTTAAAATTAATCATGACTCATTCATGCATTCATTTGTTATATCTTTTGTCCAAACTGTCTTGCGAGTACTTTCAAAGTACTCACCTGGCTTGTTGATTTGGCGGAATCTTGTGAAGGCGATCTCATGGATGAAGAATTCGATAGCGAGTCCGACGCCTAGAGGAATCCCATTCAGTCTCGTGCGACCCCTGGATTAGTCATTGTGATATAACCGCTTCCGCTACCCAAATAAATTCATCGAGCCTCACCTCGACGCTCGATGAGCCGCCAGTGCAGTAGACTTATTAACCACCCCATTGTGTTATTCCACCAACCACTCATATCTCGAGTCAGTAGTATTTCCACCCGACACCTTTGAGTCATATCCGCCACTATGTGTAATTATCGGCGTGTTTGTAATAACTGGTTGGGCATCTTCAGTCCGACCCCTGTATTAATGTAATGCTACTGGCTTATTGTATCAAAGTTTTGTCTACCAGTATGGAGGATTTTCCTCATATTGGACCTCATAGGTCGGTTGTTCAATAAATATTTTTATTGAAAAACCAGTCGTGACAAGCTTGGTACCAGAGCCAGGCTGACTGTAGGAAGCCACTAGGTGCGATCGCTAATCGGTTATTAGCATAATAGAGCTATTTTATTTTTTTCACAAATGTAGACAATTTCTGACAGTCAACATAAATTTATGATTTGACTACTCAGGATTTTTGCCTACTTTTGTAGATGGCCAGCAACGACTGCGAGTCGCAGATGTTCGCCAACATGCCCGATGGGTTTGTCAAGCTTCTCTCCTTCATCGTCCAAGTCGCGATGGGGCCAGATGTGCGCCCAGTCTTCTCTCTCTCTCGGCACAAAGTCAACGAATGTCTGACCATGCATCAAGCCGCGGTGGAATTCAAGAGAGGACGAGTTGAGCGCTACCGGTTCGTGGGGAGAGCCATGCCCACAGAGAAGCATGCACTGCAGATGGCAGCCCGTGAGGCGACAGCTCGTCTCAGGGATATCCTTCCTTCGATGAAGACTCGTCGCTACCGCTACCTGCCATGTCACGTGCCATACACCTGCCACTACGCGTTCTCTTTCCCCAGAGGAGAACGGGACGAAGCTTTTGAGATGCTCATCGAGTATCTCCGGGCTTTGGAGGCAGCCTTCGACAACCTGGTGGACGACTTTGTAGCTACCCGCATGGACTCAGTCCATGGCTGTGCCGCCAACAGGAGGGAGCTCCTGCATGCTGCACCGCCACTGACTTTCGTCTCATCATCAGCATCGTTCGCTCCTACTGCTCGCACCGCTACTCGTCGCCTGCCTACCATAGAGGAATTCAACCATGTCATTGCACCTACTCCGGTTCGTTCTACACCACCCCTCATGCCCGCTCAGATTCGAGTTGTCCCACACAGAGCACCTGCTCCACCAATTCCGTGCAGCACCTCTCGTCTGGAGCCTATCTCCGAAGAGGAGGTTGAGTCCCCAGCCTCTCTACGCCTCACCCTCGGCAGGCCAAGGGAAATCCTTACCATCTTCGACTAAGTACGCTTAGCCGCCATGCGATGTACCGACTTGTTTGATATGTTTATATGTAAATAGGCCGTGAGAAGTAGTTTGTTTGCGCATCATGTAGGATTTGGAGGAGTGCACTAGACTAAGTAACATGTCAGGATTTATGTACGCATATCCTGAGTGATGTATTGTATAATTACTGCTTGCGTGTAAGATATGTAATGAACAGTCCTTCTCTGTGCGCAAACGTATTTTCCCTTGAAAAATCTTGGAGTATTTGCAACTTTTTGCATCTTTTTGAATTTATTGATTTTTGCGACTCAATTTCTTTTCTTATGAGTGTTTCAAAATATATCCCCAGAGTGAACTATGTCTCGTCCTTGGACGCGCTCCATGCCAACTCCGACAGAGGAAAATTATGGCACACCCCAGTGCAACAATTTCACACGAGGACAGACAAGTCAGCAGGATGTTGAAACGGCACTTTCCCAAATGTGTCGTCTTTATGAACAGAGTCAGCAGCAACATCAGGAATTACTGAACCAAGTCATCAATATGGGAAATCACCGTGGGCGATGTCGGCAGCAATCAAAATTATCTCGAGCTACGTAAGACCGTCCCCAAACATTTTCTCACACCGACAAACCTCTTGAAGCCGAGGACTGGCTTGAGACATGGAGAGAAAATTAATTATCGCCCAGTGTTCAGACCTTGAGAAAGTGCTTTATGCTCCGCACTATCTCCCTGGAGCAGCCGCATCGTGGTGGGAAAATTTCCTACACATGCACCCCAACGAAAATAATATATCATGGGAGGAATTTAAAGAAGGTTTTCGTGGGACACATATTCCTAAGAGTCTTATGAAGATCAAAAAGAGAGAATTTGATGACCTCAAGCAAAGAACAATGACAGTGTCAGAATACAACAGTCAGTTTACACTGCTGTCTCGCTTCATCGAGGAGCGTATGTCAGAAAACAAAAAGATGGAGAAATTCCTAGATGGTCTGACACCTGCGCTTAAATGCCAATTGGTCGTACACACATTTCCAGATTTTAAGACGCTGGTGGATAAGGCCATTACCTTGGAAAATGAGAGACGCAGCTTAGAAGATTTCCGCAAGCGGAAGAGGGACCGGACTAAACACACCCGCAACCACCGCAGCAAGACAGATGTTCAGAAAAACTGGACACCCAAACCCACGACAAGTGTCTCACGCCCAATCAGGGACAAGGAGTTCACATATCGCCCAGGCGTTACCTGTTACGCTTGTGGAGAAGAAGGGCACTATGCCAAGCAGTGCCCCAAGCCAAGGAACTCGACCCCAAAGCCAAACAACGGAAGCAATAATTCGGCGCCAAAGCGCAACAATTTCAACCCAAATAACAACCACAGGAAGGGTCATCCGAACCACGTGACCAAAGAGGAAGCACAAAATGCCCCAGATATCGTACTTCATCGCGTTTCCTGTCAACACAATACCTGCCATGGTTTTGTTTGATTCTGGAGCTTCTCACTCATTCATTTCGAAAAGTTTTGCTTTGTAAAATAATTTTTCGATGCTTCCCTTGGGAAAATCTATGATCGTCAAGTCCCCTGGAATTTAGCAAGTTACCCAGAATTATTGCCAGGGTGTGGCTATCGAGTTTGAAGGGTTGAAGTTTCACGCAAATCTTATCGTATTGGAAAATAAAGGACTGGATGTCATCTTAGGAATGGATTGGTTAACCACCAACAAAGGTTTTATTGACTGCTTCAACAGGACCGTAATTCTCACCCATCACCATGGGAAGACCATAAAGGTTTCAGCCAAGGAAAGAAAAATATCCAGGAAACCGAGATTGAATATGGTGGATATTTCTGAATTGAGCAAGGTTCCGATGGTGTGAATTTCCAGATGTGTTTCCCGAAGAACTACCAGGCATGCCACCAGATCGAGAGATAGAATTTAGCATTGAGCTAGCACCCGGAACCGCTCCCATATACAAGAAACCATACAGAATGGCACCATCCGAATTGGTGGAACTAAAGAAGCAAATAAAGGAATTGCTGGAAAAAGGGTACATACGAGCCAGTTCCTCACCTTGGGGTTCACCAATTTTATTTGCCAAAAAGAAGGATGGAACGCTAAGATTGTGCATAGACTATCGAGCACTAAACATGGTCACAATCAAGAACAAATATCCGATGCCACGAATAAATGATTTATTCGATCAACTCGCTAAGGCCAAGGTGTTCTCAAAGATTGACTTGAGATCGGGATACCATCAACTGAAAGTGCGAACCGAAGATATTCCCAAGACCGCTTTCACCTCCAGATACGGATTGTATGAGTTCACCGTAATGCCATTCGGACTAAAAAACGCCCCGCATATTTTTTTCACCTCATGAACAAAGTATTCATGAAGTTTATGGATAAGTTCGTTGTGGTATTTATCGATGATATTCTGGTATACTCCAAAACACCAGAAGAACACGCTGAACATCTCCGGATTGTGCTAGGAGAACTCGAAACATCGGTTGTACGCTAAATTCAGCAAGTGTGAATTTTGGCTAAAGCAAGTAGGTTTTACGGGCCACGTCTCTTGACTCAAGAAGGTATCGCCGTAGACTCGAAAAAAGTCAAGGCCGTACTTATCGGAAGCCGCCCGATAACGTGACGGATGTCTGAAGTTTCTTGGGTATGGCGGGATACTACCGAAGATTTATTGAAGGATTCTCCACCATAGCAAAGCCAATGACACAACTACTCAAGAAAGACAGGAAGTTCGAATGGACGGAAGCTTGCGAGAAAAGTTTCCAATAATCAAGAGGAAACCGACAACAGCACCGTACTAATTGTGCGGATATACACAAAAATTTTGATGTATTTTGTGACGCATCTCGAAAGGGCCTCGGAGTGCGTATTGATGCAAGAGGGCAAGGTTGTCGATATGTTTCCGCACAACTTCGCAAGCATGAGGAAAATTACCCTACCCATGACCTGGAATTAGCAGCAGTTATTCATGCACTCAAGGAATGGAGACACTTTTTACGTGGTAATCGTTGTGAAATATACACGGACCACAAAAGCCTCAAGTATATTTTCACACAACCAGAACTAAATTTACGGCAGCGGCGCTTGGTTGGAATTAGTAAAGGATTATGATGTTGGGATCCACTACCACCGGGCAAGGCAAATATTGTAGCAGATGCTGCGAGTCGGAACCCGGTCCGGACAACGACGGCATGCCAGACTTAAGGCCTGAATTCCAGAGGAATTCGCAAATCTCAACCCGATGGTGGTCACCGAAGGCGTGTGTCAAACTTAGAAGTACAGCCTACCACGATAGAGAAGGTTAAAGAGGCTCAACATGGACACCCCAAAGCATTGAAGGCATAAAACGGAAGATAAAGCTGGGCAAGGCCTCGAATTCATTATTGATGAGCAAGGAATATTGTGGTACGGAATAGGCTTTACGTACCAAATATCCATGACCTTAAACAGCAAATCCTGGCTGAAGGCCACACCGCTCCATATTCAATCCATCCTGGAGGAACAAAAATGTACAAAGATCTTCAGGAAACATTTTGGTGGCATGGTATAAAAAGAGACATAGCCACGTTTATTGCATGTTGTGACTCTTGTCAACGCATCAAGGCTGAGCACCAGAAACCGGCCGGGCTATTGCAACCAAATAAGATACCCGAGTGGAAATGGGACGAGATTGGAATGGATTTTATTGTTGGACTACCTCGGTCGCAACACGGACATGATGCCATATGGGTAATCACAGATACACTAGTAGAAAAAGGGCCTATTGACCCGGTTGGGGAGGGCCTTTAGTCCCGGTTCATGAACCGGGACTAAAGGGTCGGTACTAATACCCCGGCCCTTTAGTCCCGGTTCAATCCAGAAACGGGACTAATGGGCCTCCACGTGGCTTTGTCCGCCGAGCCCAGTAGCGGGAGGGCCTTTGGTCCCGGTTGGTGGCACCAACCGGGACCAATAAACATCCACAGCGTCGACATTTCTATGGCTGTGGTTTTTGTTTTTTTGAAAAGGGGGGTTTGGGGGTTTTGGGGGTTAATTTATGTGTTTCATATATTGTGCTATAGCTAGCTAATTAATAGAGAAAAGTGTCCTCTCTTTTGTCCGTGCTTGGTCGACGCTTCGTACTATACATACGTATAGAGAGGACTAACTAGACATGCTAGCTAGCTAGTAATTAAGCAAATGTAAGATCGTCATGAACATATATGCATACAGAGAGAAGTGATATCGACCACCTCTCCTTCTCCGAGAGATTGGTCGAACAACAAGTTCTCGTGATATCTATCCGACACTACCGGCTACATATATACAATAATTATCTTTTACAATACGGACGCGTGGTCCACATAGTATTCTCCGTGTTCAGCGATCACATGGTCAAGAAAGAATGCCGCCAATTCCTCTTGAATTTCTCGCATGCGATCTGGTGCTAGGAGTTCATCCCGCTTCCGAAACATCTGATTTTAAGAAAGGGGTCAATACATATATATATATATATATATATATATATATATATATATATATATATATATATATATATATATATGAATGAATGAAACTCAACACAAATGATGGTAATAAAATAAAATTGTGAATATTTTTATTTACGCACTTCATATTGTTTGTCGGAGTAGCCCCTCTCACAGGTCGTGTGGCGGATGGACTACATAAGCGTAGTATACACATAAATCATTCCCTTGTTCCTGCCACAACCACTTTACAAGAAACAGAGGTCAATCAAACTAATAATTAGCAAGCATGCTAAATGGTATTGATGTAACTAGCGCTTGAATCACTAGGAGATGCGCGTGGAATATGCTACTATATAGTACTTACTTTGGTGTCTAAATTGCAGCTTCGGTAGTCCCGGAGATTTTTTGGTGAATTTTCCCCAAGCCCTGCCATACAAAGAAAACAATTACTTGATATCAGAAATGAACAAAGTTGCTGATATGGTGGATAATGATCGATTTAACTTACTTCTCGAGCATTTCAGTCATGTCCGCATACTCCTTGGGATCTTTTCGTCTCGAGTCTAAGACAGTTACTACTCCTGCTCAAGCTTAATCTCTAGGAGAATATAGTGGAACCTGCTTGCGCATGCATAACTCATCAATATTACATTACTATAACCAGGACTAAATAAGGGAAACCGAATATGCCACAAGACAAGAACACTCACGTGTAGTTGTAAGGAAAGAGTATTATATTTTTGTGTTCATTTATTTCCAACGATCGTAGCAAGTTGGCCTCGGTTTCGTCGGCACGATATTTAACCTCATTTGCATCTATGAGATATGTGTTAATGAACCCAATATCAGCCACTTGTCTTTTCTTCATTTCTGCGATCTTCAATCTGCATAATATAGTGAGGATATTTATAAATACATGCAATGAAAGAGCTGAGTTATATAGAGATACTTAATGACAGAAGTAGTACTACTTACAGACAGTAGCAAGTGAGCGTTGCTTTATCGAGGGCCAATTGATTGAAAAACTGATAGAACTCCTCAAATGGAATAGGCAACAGTTCAATTCCAAGGAGGTCATGCTCCTTTTAACTCTCACATACAAAGTACTCCTCCCCTCAGACTCTTTGCAGGTTTTCATGTACCAATCATGCAATCTTCGCATCATCGTTGATAGAGAGCTTTCATCTTTGACGAGAGGCTTCTCGTACTCGTATCTTTGTATCTGCACCTCCAAGAAATCATAATGTACATCGTCGGGCAGGTAATCTGCAGGATTGCCATAACCGGGCACCATCCTCGGATCGACGATGTCGCTTAGCAGGCACCTTGAGCGGGGGCACGATTGCTTACTTGTTCGCCGAGCTGGGCAATTTGTTTCCCAGCTCGTCGTTCTTTCATCCTTTGATCACCGACAGTACTTCCCGATCTCTCCGCCGGAAAATGCCTTTCCAATAATGCGCTCATAGTTGCCTTCGGCGGAGACTTGGGTGATTTTGTCGGGGCAGCCAGTGCGCTTCGCTTTGACCGGATCTACCTTCTCCTCCGGAGGTGGATGTCTCTTTGCTTTCAACCCTTGAAACCAGTCATCCACTTGATGCTGCGCGATCTTGGCGTTTTCGTCCTCGCTCCTCTCGTCACGGTAACTTCTCCGAGTCTTGAGAGAAGGACCGAATCTGTATCTCCTCCCGCCTTTGGCTGTCTTTGCTAGACGCCCGGCAGAGCGAGACGGAGCGGATGTCTTCTTTCCTTGCTTACGAGGCGGAGGAGAAGGACTACGACGCCGGAGCAGCCGAGCGGGCGGCGGTCTCTTCCGCCCTTGCCGACGAGGCGGAGAAGGAGGAGGCTGGCTGCCCGGACGCGCCGGTGCAGGCGGAGAAGGAGACGGAGTGCCGCCACGCGCCAGAAGGAGCCGGCCGAGTGCCTGATCGTCACTCACGGGAGGAGGAGGCGGTGGAGGAGGCGGAGTGCCCTGACTTCGCCGGAGGAGGAGGAGGAGGCGGAGGCGTCGATTCGGAAGGTTGATGAGATCCTTCCGCCATAGGCATGGAGTCTTGAGAGCGTAACCCAGCCGATACTCCCCTTCACCGGTAGGGTGGTTAAGCCGGAGGTCCTCAAATCCCTCCGTTATTTCATCGACCATCACCTTAGCATATCCTTCCGAATCGGCGGCAGTGAAAAGTTGAGTCGTGTTTAGTAGGATAAACAGAGCCAACAGCCGCCTTGACCTTCAAATTGCTCCATTGCGCCATAAGGTGGCAATGTTCAGCATCCGTGATAGCATCCACGGGATAGCTGGCAGGAGCCATCAAGGCATGCTGCTGGCTGAAGCAGCTCGGTGGAAGCCACGCCGCTTCTCCGCTGAGATGGCGGGGTAGCTTCGGGAAGCTTGGCAGGTCGTTTGTTGTGATCTGCTGCTTCTCGTTCCTCTTCTCGTTCCTCTAGCCCCATTACCCTTTCGTTGCAGCGCTTTGCATTAGGCTCTGCTCCGATTTCTTCCTCCTCTCATGGGTTTTGTAACCCCCTGCGTCCGGAAATCCAGCCTTCCACGAAAGCGAGCTGGCGTGCCTCGTGTCCGTCCGGGGTGCTCGAGATTCCCGAGGGCCATTGTGAGCTCGTCCTTCTCCCTGCAGGAACGAACTTCCCTTGCTGCACTGCTTCGATATAATGCCGAAGCCTCTTGACTGGTATGTCCAATTGTTCGTCCATCCAAATGCACTTCCCTGTTATAGGGTCCAAGGATCTGTCGGCCCCGAAGAACCAAGTCCGGCAACGGTCTGGCTAGTTCATTGTCTCTGGTTCGATCCCTTTATCAAGCAGATCATTCTCAGCCTTGGCCCACTTAGGCCGGGCTACGAGGTAGCCACCTGACCCCGTCGATGGTGAAGCTTCTTCTTCGCAGCATTTCTCTTGTTTGTCGTGACATCTTTTTACTCTTTTCCGATGTCTTGTAGGCCACAAATGCGGGCCACCATCTCTGATCTTCTCATATTTGCCCTTGAATTCTGGTGTCTCATTTTTTTCGACATACGTATTGAGTTCTTTCTTCCAATTCCTGAATAGTTCTGCCATCTTCTTAAGAGCAAAAGACTTGATTAATGGCTCTATTACTGGCTTCTCCGGATCATCCTGTAGCGGTAGGGTAAAATTTGACTTCAGCTCAGTCCAAAGATCATTTTTCTGCATATCATTGACACAAGACACCTCAGGGTCTTCGTTCTTAGGCTTATACCATTGGTGGATGCTGATCGGGATCTTGTCCCTAACCAGAACCCATAGCGAGCAACAAATGCCTTCTTTGTCGGTAGGGTTCAATCGGTTGGCCCGTCGCCTTGATTTGTATGATCTCAAACTTTTCATCCGAGCTCAACTTTTTCTTCGGGCCTCTTCTCTTTACCGAAGTTGTGCTCGATCCGGAGGGCTAGAAAAAAGAACAAAGATGAGAGTTAATTAATATGTGTACATATATACCAAAACAAAGACGAGAGCTAGTCGACAGGCTTAACTAATATATATACCTGGCGGACTCGGTTTGGTGATCACCGGAGCCGTCCTCACGGTCTACTTTTTCACCCTCTCCTTCTTGCACCGGCATTGGGTCATCGGAGCCATGTAAATCATAGCCAGCTGCTTCTTCACCCTCTCCTTCCAGACCATCGTTGTCGTTGAGAAACATCAACGAGCAGATGACATTACTTCCTTGTGCGATTATGTCCCTCAACAACGCTTCTTGTGCTTCGTCTCGGGGGGTGTCCATAGTTTCTACAAATATTGACAACATGGCAATTATTATTCAAACATGATAGATATGGATATATTAGTGGCAAACGTAGAACTAGATAGCTAATCACAATAAGGAATCATATTAGTGGCCTTGACGCTGCTTCTCTAGGGTTTGGGGTGGCCTCGACAACGCTTCAATGGTTAGGGGGTGGCCTCGAGAACGCTTCAAGCTAGGAGGGGGTAATATCGACCCCCACGTGTTGAAGCTATCGGGAGGGGGTCGGCGTTGAACAGTACATCTATGTCCCACAAGTGACGTGGGCTTCGACGCCCGTGGTAGGGTAGAGGGTCGTGGATCGCCGAGCGGTCGAGGGTCAAGGGGTCGAAGATCGCCGAGGGGACGGGAGGTTGCGTAGTGTCAAAGGATTCAACAAAACCATGTCTTCATCATTAGGCGAAAGTAGCAGGTGCATGATGGTATGAAGCTCTCCAAAGTTATTTTGGGACGGAGTCCCGAGATAGGATAATTAAGCTTTTTGGTACAAAGTTCAGCAAAAAGGCAAATTATCCTATCCGGGACTCCATTCCAGAACAACTTTGGAGGACTTCGTACCATCATGCCATGGTTACTTCCGGCTAATGATGAAGCCATGGATTTCTTCAATACTTTGACACTATAGGAACCCTCGACCCTGAAACCTTCGACCCTTGACCCCTTAACGACCCTCGACCCTCTACCCTAGTTCCCGACCCTCGACCCCTCGGCGATATTCGACACCCTCGTTATATCGACAACGACGCAACATACATATACATGGGGAAATAATGTTATCGGGGAGGGGGTATCGGTACCCCCCCCCCTCGGGTCAAAGTTTCTTCTTTCTCCTCTATGCCTTTCTTTCTTCTTCTCCTCTTCTTTTTCTTCTTATCCCTCGAGAAAGGAAAATAAGGAAAAGGAAGAAAAGAGGAAGAAGGAAGAAGGAAGAAGAAGACGACCAAAAAGAAGAAAAAAGAGGAGAAGAAGAAAAGAATAGAGGAGAAGAAGAAAAATAGAAAAAAATTCTATTTTTTCTTCTTCTCCTCTATTCCTTTCTTCTTCTTCCTCTTCTTTTCTTCTTTTTCTTCTTCTTATTTATTTCTCCTCTTCTTCCTATCCCCTCTTCTTCTCCTTTCTTCCTCTTCTTTTTCCTTTTTCCTCTCATTCTTTTCTTCTTCTTGTATTGCTTGTTTTTTTTAAATAATGTTCAAATAAAAATCTATGAACATAAAACATATATATACACAGAGAACATATATCATTTTTATAAAAATGCAAAAAACAAATTTTTTTAAAAAAAAGACATATAAACAGATATACATACATACATTTTTCTTTCATATGAACATACATACATACATTTTCTTTGCATATGACCATACATACATTTTTCTTTGCATATGACCATTCATACATTTTCTTTGCATATGCTTTTCATATAAACATACATACATATGAACATACATACATACATATAAACATAACATACATACACAAAAATTCTAAAAATCTGCCTAAAAAATCTAAAAATCTGCCTAAAAAATTATATGCAAAAAGCATACATCATCCATCCATCCATATAATGAACATATACATCATCCATCCATCCATATAATCAACATATGCATATGAAAAAAAATTATATGAAAAAAAATTATATGAAGAGGATCGAGGGGACAGGGAGGAAAGGGGGTCGGAGCCGGACCGAGCAGGGAGGAGGCGGCGTCGAGGCAGAGGCGGTGGGGGCGAGCGCCGGCAGCGATAATGGTGAGGCGGGCAGGCGCGAGGCGCGCGTGCGTGCTCGAGGACGGGCAGGGGCAGGCGGCGGCCGGCGTGGGCTCGGGCGAGGCGAGGCACGGGAGGCGAGGATGGCGGCGGCGGCGGCAGCGACGAGGAGCGCCTTGAGCGATTTGGGCAACTGGCGGCGGGGGCAACCGACTAGGGAGGCGAGGGAGATGTGAAATTTTCACAAGTCCTGGTTATATAGCAAGGGTATTGGTCCCGGTTCGTGGCACAAACCGGGACTAATGCCCCCCTTTAGTCCCGGTTGGTGCCACCAACTGGGACCAAAGGCCAATTTTCAAGAGCCCAAGAGGCGGAAGCGGCCTTTGGTCGGTTGGTGGCACCAACCGGGACTAAAGGGCATTAGCCCTGCTGGTTCCACGAACCGACCAATGCCTTAGTCCCGTTGGTGCCACCAACCGGGACCAAAGGCCTGTGCTGCCTCGCCAAATGTTTAGTCCCACCTCGCTAGTTGAGAGGAGCCGCACTGATTTATAAGTTGCGGTGCGGCTTCCCTCTCGAGCTCCTCTCTAAAGCAGGCTTTCGGGCCTAACTCTGCCATCTGTGCCTGTGGCCCTACTGGGCCTTCCGCGGGCCTGAATCCTGGCCCATAGGGTTTCTAGTCTTATTCAGGCCATGGGGGCCCAGTAGGTGGCACTTTTTTTTGCTTTATATTGTATTTCTTTTTGTTAGTGCCATTAGTTTTAAAATTTGAAAACACTTTTTTTGTATTCTTTGTTGCTTTATTTATTTTATTTTGTTTCTACTTACAACAAAATACTTATTGTTGCTATTTTTATTTTATTTTCAAGTTTTTTTGTTTTGTTTTCTGCATTATTTATTTTCTTTTGGTTTTTTGCTTTATTTTTTAATTCTTTTTGCTTTTAGGTCAGCAAAATTATAAACTTTCTGTTAGTGCTTTTAGTTTTAGAAAAATATAAACTTTCTGTTAGTGCCATTAGTTTTAAAGTTTGAAAACACTTTTTGTTTTCTTTGTTGCTTTATTTATTTTATTTTGTTTCTACTTACAACAAAATGCTTATTGTTGCTATTTTTATTTTTTTTTTCAAGTTTTTTGTTTTGTTTTCTGCATTATTTATTTTCTTTCGGTTTTTTGTTTTATTTTTTAATTCTTTTTGTTTTTAGGTCAGCAAAATTATAAACTTTCTGTTAGTGCCATTTGTTTTAGAACAATTATAAACTTTCTGTTTGTGCCATTAGTTTTATAAAATTTGAATTCTTTGAAATTTGTGTGAATCACAAGTTTGTGAGCTCAACAAGGCGTAGAGGGACGGGCTTATAAACCGGTGTGGCGCCCTTGATTTAGCGAGGTTTTCAAATTCATAGTTTTCAAATGAACTCTGAAAAAAGTTGGCATAGCATGTTCATGTACAAAGCGGACAATGGTATCATACTAAATGCATTACAAAGTTGGCATGGTATCATCATAATAGTTGCGGAGAAAGTCTTCACTTTTTCTTCGCTTGTGTCGTTTGCTTATTGCGCCGTAACCATGGATAATCTTCATCGTTCATCGGGATGCTTGGGTCAGCCTTGACTTTGAAGGAATTTCATGAAACTTTTCATACTCTTGAGACATATGTCATCTTGCCCTCCACTCCCGGGATGTCCCTTTTTCCTGAAAAGAACTATGTGGCGCTTTGGCTCATTGTATGATGTATTCGCTTCCTTATCTTTTCTTTTCCTCGATGCAGTAGACATGTCCTTCACATAGATAACCTGTGCCACATCATTGGCTAGGACGAGCGGTTCGTCGGTGTACCCAAGATTTTTCAGATCCATGTTGTCATTCCGTCTTGTGGGTCTACACCTCACCCGCCTCGACAGATGATTGACCCACTTGCACTTAAACAAAGGGACCTTAAAATCTACTCCGTAGTCAAGTTCCCATATGTCTACTATGTAACCATAATATGTGTCATTTCCCTTGTCGGTTCTTTGCATCAAAGCGGACACCGCTGTTTTGGTTGGTGCTCTTTTCATCTTGGTCAATCGTGTAAAATGTATTCCCATTTATCTCGTATCCTTTCTAAATCATTACAGTCGAAGATGGTCCCCTGGACAACAAGTAAAGCTCATCACAAACAGTGTTGTCACCTCTGAGACGTGTTTCCAACCAACTGCTGAAAGTCCTGATGTGTTCACATGTAATCCAGTCATCGCACTGCTCCGGGTGTTTGGAGCGCAGATTGTTCTTGTGTTCATCGACATACGGGGTCACCAAGGTAGAGTTACAGAGAACTGTGTGGTGTGCTTGAGATCAAGAATATCCGTCCCTGCATATTATTGAGTCCCTTCCAAGCGTGCCTTTTCGATCAGTCTCTCCCCTCATACCGCGATTTAGGGAGACCTATCTTCTTAAGGCCAGGAATGAAGTCAACACAAAACCCGATGACATCCTCTGTTTGATGGCCCATGGAGATGCTTCCTTCTGGCCTAGCACGGTTACGAACATATTTCTTTAGGACTCCCATTAACCTCTCAAAGGGGTACATATTGTGTAGAAATACGGGCCCCAGAATGACAATCTCGTCGACTAGATGAACTAGGACGTGCGTCATGATATTGAAGAAGGATGGTGGGAACACCAGCTCGAATCGACAAGACATTGCGCCACATCACTCCTTAGCGTTGAGTACGATTTCTGGATCAATCACCTTACGAGATATTGCATTGAGGAATGCACATAGCTTCACAATGGCTAATCGGACGTTTTTCGGTAGAAGCCCCTCAATGCAACCGGAAGCGATTGCGTCATAATCACGTGGCAGTCATGAGACTTTATGTTCTGGAACTTTTTCTATAACATACTTATTCTTCCATTTCTATTCGACGAGAAGCCAGTCGGGACCTTCATAGTGAGCAGGCATTGAAAGAATATTTCTTTCTCTTACGTAAGAGCGTGGCT
Organism: Aegilops bicornis; assembly: GCA_021605145.1. NCBI lineage: Eukaryota > Viridiplantae > Streptophyta > Magnoliopsida > Poales > Poaceae > Aegilops > Aegilops bicornis. Next base: position 596,346,752 of record CM038669.1, on the reverse strand, counting down.
GGCGGGACCTTCATCTTTGCCGGAGGCATGCCCTCTTTTTCGTGCAAGCGTTGCAGGTCCTCTCGTGCCTCGTGTGTATCTTTTGTCTTCCCATACACGCCCAAGAAGCCTAGCAGGTTCACGCAAAGGTTCTTCGTCACGTGCATCACGTCGACCAAGAGCGGACCTCTAGGTCTTTCCGATGAGGGTAGGTCCCAAAATATAGATTTCTTCTTCCACTTGGGTGCGTGATTCTCAGCGTCATTCGGAACAGCTAGTCCGCCGGGACCCTTTCCAAAGATTACGTGTAAATCATTGACCATAGCAAGTACGTGATCACCGGTACGCATGGCGGGATTCTTCCGGTGATCTGCCTCGCCTTTGAAATGCTTGCCTTTCTTTCGACATTGATGGTTGGTCGGAAGAAATCGGCGATAGCCCGGTACACATTCTTCCTGCAGCTTCCCAGGTATATACTATCGGTGTCAAGTAAACAGTGCATGCATGCGTGGTATCCCTTGTTTTTCTATCCTGAAAGGCTACTGAGAGCGGGCCAATCGTTGATGGTCACGAACAGCAACGCCTTTAGGTCAAATTCCTCCTTTTTGTGCTCATCCCACGTACGTACACCGTTTCCATTCTACAGCTGTAAAAGTTCTTCAACTAATGGCCTTAGGTACACATCAATGTCGTTGCCGGGTTGCTTAGGGCCTTGGATGAGAACTGGCATCATAATGAACTTCCGCTTCATGCACATCCAAGGAGGAAGGTTATACATACATAGAGTCACGGGCAGGTCTTTGTGATTGCTGCTCTGCTCCCGAAAGGATTAATGCCATCCGCGCTTAAAGCAAACCATACGTTCCTTGGGTCCTTTGCAAACTCGTCGATTACTTTCTCTCGATTTTTCTCCACTGCGACCCGTCGTGGTGCCCTCAACTTCCCGTCTTTCTTCACGGTCCTCAACGTGCCATCGCATCAACTTGGCATGCTCTCCGTTTACGAGCAGGCGTTTCAACCGTGGTATTATAGGAGCATACCACATCACCTTTGCAGGAACCCTCTTCACAGGAGGCTCACCGTCAACCTCACCAGGGTCTTCTCGTCTTATCTTATACCGCAATGCACCGCATACCGGGCATGCGTTCAGATCCTTGTAGGCACCACGGTAGAGGATGCAGTCATTAGGGCATGCATGTATCTTCTCCACCTCCAATCCTATAGGGCATACGACCTTCTTTGCTGCGTATGTACTGTCGGGCAATTCGTCATCCTTTGGAAGCTTCTTCTTCATTATTTTCAGTAGCTTCTCAAATCCTTTATCGAGCACAGCATTCTCTGCCTTCCACTTTGCAGCAATTCGAGTACGGTACCGAGCTTTGTGTTGCCATCTTCGCAATTGGGGTACAACCCTTTTTGTGATCCTCTAACATGCGATCGAACTTCAGCTTCTCATTATGACTTTCGCATTGTGTCCTTGCATCGACAATGACCTGCGGAGATCATCATCATCGGGCACATCGTCTGGTTCCTCTTGATCTTCAGCAGCTTAGCCCGTTCCGGCACCATCGTGCACATCGTGCAGTGCATCTTGATGTTCAAGAGCATCACCGTATTCAGGGCACATAGTTGTCATCGTACTCTTCTTCCTCGCCGTCTTCCATCATAACCCCTATTTCTCCATGCCTCATCCAAACATTATAGTGTGGCATGAAACCCTTGTAAAGCGGTGGGTGTGAAGGATTTTCCGGTCGAGTAAGACTTCGTATTCCCACATATAGGGCATGGAAAACACATAAAACCATTCTGCTTGTTTGCCTCAGCCACTTGAGAAAATCATGCACGCCCTTAATGTCTTTGGGAGGTGTGTACGTCACCATACATCCATTGCGGTTCATCTGCATGCATTATATATAATTAAGTGTGTCAAAAATCATTCTGAGAACATCATGAATAGATAATTAAGTGACCAAATTAATAGAAATTCATCATCACATAAAATCCAAAGTACATACATAGTTCTCATCTAACAACATAAAGCTCTGCAGAGCATCTAAATTAATTAAACCATACATTGAAACTATGTAAAACATTTCAATGCGGAAACAAATACGATCATAATCGCAACCAAGGTAACAACTAATCCAACGGCATAATGATACCAAGCCTCGGTATGAATGGCATATTTTCTAATCTTTCTCATCTTCAAGCGCATTGCATCCATCTTGATCTTGTGATCATCGACGACATCCGCAACATGCAACTCCAATATCATCTTCTCCTCCTCAAGTTTTTTATTTTTTCCTTCAAGAAATTGTTTTCTTCTTCAACTAAATTTAACCTCTCGACAATAGGGTCGGTTGGAATTTCGGTTCAATAACCTCCTAGATAAATAAAATCTATGTCACGTTGGTGGCATAATTTTCATAAACAATAAATGAACCAATAGTTATGAAAAGATAATATATACCACATCCGAATCACGAGACAGAGCGAGGGCCGAGGCGGATACCAAAACCATCGCACTATATAAGATGCAATAATAAAAGTAAGAAAATAATACAAGTATCTATCTAAACAAACAAGTAATAATATTATTCCTTTCGGAAAGAAGATAAGAACAGGAGGCTCACCACGGTGGTGCCGGGCGATGAGATCGGCCTTGGTGCTCGACAGCGATGAAGACGGGACGAGGCGTGACGGACCGCTAAACCTAGATAAATATTGAGGAAAATGGAGCTTGGCGGTCGAGCTTGGAGAGGAGAAACCTTAAGTAGTGTGGCTCGGGCATTCCATCGAACACCTTGTGTGCATAGGAGGTGAGCTAGAGCACCACCAAGCCCTCTCCCCTCGGCGAGAAAAAGCAGGCGGTGTACTCTGCTCTTGCGCGAGGGCTATATATAGGCAGCACCATTAGCCCGGTTGGTGGCATGAGCCAGGACTAAAGGGAAGCCTTTGGTTCCGGTTCATGCCACCAACCGACCAATAGTAGTGGGCGAGGAACCGGGACCATTGGTCCCGGTTCGTCCCACCAACCGGGACCAAAAGGTGCAGGGACGAACCAGGACCAATGGCCCACGTGGCCCGGCCGGCCCCCTGGGCTCACGAACCGGGGCAAATAGCTCCATTGGTCCCGGTTCTGGATTGAACCGGGACTAATGGGCTAAACTGGCCTAGACGAAAGCCCTGTTTTCTACTAGTGATAGACTGACTAAAGTAGCTCACTTCATCCCCGTGAAGACAACACACACCACTCAGAAGCTTGCTAGGCTCTACCTCTCCCGTATCGTTTGCCTACATGGAGTCCCAAAGAAAATAATCTCGGACAGAGGCACTCAATTCGTCTCCGGTTTTGGGATCACTTACAACAAGCTCTGGGAACTCAGGTGGCATTCGATTACCGCATACCATCCCCAGACAGATGGGCAGACTGAGCGAGTAAACCAGATTCTAGAAGATATGCTGAGAGCATGTGTCCTCACCTATGGGACCAGTTGGGAGGAGAGCTTACCATTCGCAGAATTCACATATAACAACAGCTATCAGTCCAGCCTGCAAATGGCACCATTTGAAGCTCTGTACGGACGAAGATGTCATACCCCGCTAAATTGGTCGGAAACCGGAGACAGTCATATCTTCGGCCCAGATCTGCTCAAAGAGGCTGAAGATAAAGTCAAGGTAATTAAGGACCGACTCAAGACAGCCCAAAGTCGACAAAAGAGTTATTACGATCAGAAGCATCGTGGAGTCCATTTTGAACCCGGTGAATTTGTGTACCTACGAGTATCACCCATGAGAGGCCTGCACCGATTCAAGATTAAAGGGAAGCTAGCACCAAGATTCATCGGACCTTTCTGCATAGTAGCACGAAGAGGCACGGTGGCCTACCAGCTAGACTTACCCGAAGAATTATCCGACATCCACGACGTATTTCACGTCTCCCAAGTGAGGAAGTGCGTAAGCAACCCAGAGAAACAGGTACCCCATAAAAACATTGACGTGCAACCAGACCTTACGTATCGGGAGCATAAGATAAAAATCTTGGAGGAGTCAGAAAGGAGAACCCGACAGAAAACCATCAAGTTCTTCAAAGTTCAGTGGAGCAACCACACCGAGAGTGAAGCCACTTGGGAAAGAGAGGATTTCCTTCGAGCGGAGCACCCACAATTATTTGAGGGCCAACTGGAATCTCGGGGACGAGATTTTTCCTAAGGGGGTAGGTGTTGTGACACACCAAAAAAATTTCCTTTGGTTTTCTTCAAAATTTGTTGGATTTGAAGGAGGTCTCCAAAACCCTTCCAAAAATTTCTCTCAAAGCTTTTCCCCTTTAGCAAATATTTTATTTTCGCATCTCCTTCAACCCTAGTGTTTGGTTTTAAATTTTCTTCTGATTGCCCTCTCCTCAAAATTTCAAGAAAAATCTTTGGAGTTTATTTTTCTTTCAAAAGGAAACTCTAGGAGTTTTTCATCCTCTCCCATATTTGAAATCCTTCATGATTTGGCCATACACCACATGTTAAAATCTTCCCAAATATATCTCCTTCCACTTTGGGCAATCCAAAAGTTCTGTCCCAACAAGCTCAACCATCTTCTGAATTTTATTTCAATTGTTTCCTCTCCCAAAATAATTCTGTCTTTTCTTTTGAGCCTAGGTGATTTGCAAAGAAAGTACCCTAATGCTTTGATTTTTAACCTCAACTCCACACCCCTGGATAGTCCTTTGTACCCACAACCCAGAACCATCTTGATCCACTCTTCTTCTTTTCAAATATTTCAAATTTCACTCACTGCAAGTTTGGACCAGATTTGCCAAATTTGGTGAAATTCATATCTACACATCTCCAAAAATTTCACCAAAATTCAGGCAACCTCTAGTTGCAATGAGAGACCAATCCACCAAAAATCAGCTCAAGGAAAAGTCCCTGGATACCAGAATCATTTTGTCGAACACCTGGCATGCACTGTTTTGTTCACTTTCAGAAAATTCAGAAGTTCAGTGTCGATCTCCGTCAGTAACTTCAGTCACGAGTCCACAGTGCCCTTGGCACGTTGCTCGCAGCCTGGCCTGCTTGTCCGAAGCTCCACACTCGTGCTTGGCGCGTTCCTGGCGTCGGTGGCGCGCTGGCCCGCCTGCGCCAGCGTGCTTTGCGGCGGCTGCACCACCGTAACGGCGACAGGAGGCAAAACTGCGGCGCAACACCATTCGGCGCCGCCCAAGCGTCCTGGTGGCTCCGCGTGGCCACCTCCTTGCCAGCGCACGCATGCGGCACCATCGCCGTGGCTTGGCACACGCAGAGCGCGCTCTCTGCCGCCGACGGGCCGTGCGGCCGTTCCGTCGAGGGCAGACCGTAACAAGCCCTCCCGTGCTGAGTTGGACACGGGAACGACTCCAATACTCCTCCTAGGCGATGCTCAAGCTCCTAAGCCGACCGTCCAGCCACAGCGCCGCCGTAATCAACTCGCCAGACTTATCCGTTCACGGAAACCGACTCGGGCCGGCTATATATAGCCCCCCCGAGCTTGCTCTCGCCTCCGCACGACTCCACCACCTCACCAGACCCCGCCTAGCCACTGGAGGGGGCCTCGAGGGGCCTTTCTTCCTCGACTCCGGCCACCTCCGTCCGCCTCGGGCTCCGGCATCGTTCTCTCCGGTGAGAACTCCTCCGCCGCCCTACTTTCGCCCGTAGCCTCGTACAACCTCTAGTAGGATAACCCCCACCGCAATTTTGGCCCCGCAGCTCTCTCCGGCGAGATCCACGACCGTCCGAACCACCGTCCGCCGGAGCAAGGAACGCCGTCGACGTGGTGCTCGCCGACGACCACCACCACCTCCCACAGACGCGGAATGGCGCCCTGAACACGGAGGTACTCTCCGATCTCCCTGCCTCGCCGTGGATCGCCGCCGGCGACCACCGCGGCTTTCGGGCGCCGACGAGCCCCGACCCCCTCGTTTGAAATTTCAAACCTGACGGGTGGGACCCGTCCGTCAGCCTCTCTTTTGTTTTTTTTGAATCGTTTACTGAAAGCGTACTTTGGCAAATACGGTTCCACTCTGAACCGTTTTTCTGGATTTTTCTGCAAAGCCCCCTGGAAGTTTTCTGTATCATTACAGATGAGTCCTTGGGCTAAAACCCTTATAACTTTTTAACAGAAAGGAATTTTTGATTGATTCTATTTATGTCCTCTTTAAAATTTTGTCTAGTTTTTTATCAGATTTATTTGAGAAATATTTGGAGAAATTTTTGTGCACCTCATGGTATTTACGTTAGCGCGTATGTTTTCTTTATACCGTAGATACCGAAGGAGGTGACGGGACTGCGAACTTCGCCGAGCTAGACACCGACTACTCCGAACCAGGCAAGCAAAGTTTGAACTTTTGATATGATGAGTGTCTGGGCATGTTTGCATTATTTTTGTATCATGGCACGTTCATGAGCATTTTTTATGATAGTTTATCTCGTGAGCATTGAGGCAAATGAGCTCGGTAAATCCGTGAGTTGTTGGAAACTTGTTGCATGGCCATGAGTTGGCATGAGTATGGGTAAGATGGCAGTGTTGTAGCATGCCAGGCTTATGCCATATCGTTGACCAAGTGTCAACATAAATCGGTCAGATTCCCGTCCGTCTTCCTTTCCGTAGTACCACCTGTTTCCCGCAAGGGATACGACCTAGTAGGTTGCAAACCACTTACTGGTACACACCAAATCGAGAGGCCGGGATGAAGGTTTCATGGCCCTGGATTAAAGCCTTTCATCCGGTCAGGGGGCATGGGTGTTTCCGGTTGGGACCAAGAGGGGGGCACCCCTTAGAGCGTCTTGATATATAAATTTGATCCCATGCTATTCGAGATTGTGATCTCCCCATCTCAAAGTTTTTCTTAAACGCTGTCTAGGGTGATTCACGGCAACATGAGGTATGATGGGTGTGTACTAGCTAGTAGTGTTTCCTCTGAAATACCAGAACGGAACTAGTCCTTCGTGACTACGGAAATCCGTTGGCTGTGGACAATTTTGGTACAAACTCTGCAGAGTCAAAATTCTTGAATTCATCTTATTCATGTCCAAGTACAGTGATCATCTCATCTTGTCAAGTGTCAGTCTCAGCGACAGAAACTCCCGAGAACCATTTGAGTATTAAACGTTTACTTTCCTGTGAACGGACTAACCCGCTTATTGTCTTGTGATGAATATTTTCCGTGAGCACTATATCTTGTCAGTTATGAATAATGAATTATAAGCCCTTTTCGCGATGTCGCTCAGACGTCCGATCGCGGCATTGTTGTTATTTATTTTCATTATAAGCCCTTTCTGCGATGTCGCTCGGACGTCCGATTGCGGCATTGTTGTTATTTATTTTCATTATAAGCCCTTTCTGCGATGTCGCTCGGGCGTCCGATCATGACATCGTTGTTATTTATTTTCATTATAAGCCCTTTCTGCGATGTGGCTCGGACGTCCGATTGCGGCATTGTTGTTATTTATTTTCATTATAAGCCCTTTACGTGATGTCGCTCAGACGTCCGATCGCTGCATCGTTATTATTTACTTTTATTATAAGCCCTTTCGTGATGTCGCTCCGACGTCCATCATGCACGCATGTATTTTTTTATTCCAATATAAGCCCTTTATGAGGTGTCGCCTAGACGCCCAACTGTGGCATGTTTTACTTATTTTCACCCTTCGAGGCGTCACTTCAGACACTCGATCGGTTTTGAGTTTATCCTTCTTTGGGATTTCGAGCGGACTACCGCCGATTCCCTTCTTATTTACTTTTTCTATACTGATTTAATTGAGAAAATGTTAAAATTAATCATGACTCATTCATGCATTCATTTGTTATATCTTTTGTCCAAACTGTCTTGCGAGTACTTTCAAAGTACTCACCTGGCTTGTTGATTTGGCGATGTCTTGTGAAGGCGATCTCATGGATGAAGAATTTGATAGCGAGTCCAACGCCTAGAGGAATCCCAGTCAGTCTCGTGCGACCCCTGGATTAGTCATTGTGATATAACCGCTTCCGCTACCCAAATAAATTCATCGAGCCTCACCTCGACGCTCGATGAGCCGCCAGTCCAGTAGACTTATTAACCACCCCATTGTGTTATTCCACCAACCACTCATATCTCGAGTCAGTAGTATTTCCACCGGACACCTTTGAGTCATATCCGCCACTATGTATAATTACCGGCGTGTTTGTAATAATTGGTTGGGCATCTTCAGTCCGACCCCTGTATTAATGTAATGCTACTGGCTTATTGTATCAAAGTTTTGTCTACCAGTATGGAGGATTTTCCTCATATTGGACTTCATAGGTCGGTTGTTCAATAAATATTTTTATTGAAAAACTGGTCGTGACAGGGCCCGGGGTTGAGGAAGAGGGAGGCTGGTCACCCGCCGCCTCTTCCTCGGCGGGGGCCTTGCCGGCCCCGCCGCAAGGACTACTGCTAGCGCCCTCGGCAGAAGCTTCGCTGGGCGCCTTGGCGGCCTCTGCAGCAGCGTCCTCGGCAGCACCCTCGGCGGTTTCATCAGCGGCACCTTCGGCAGCAGCCTTGGCGGCCTCCTCGCAGCAATCCTACTAGCCTCCGCCGCGGCCTCCTCAGCAATGTCTCCCACAACCGTGTCCACGTCCTCCATGTCTGGTGAAGGAGGGCCTGGGCAGTAATGGGGGTGATGAAACCAAGAAGGAAATAGGGGGAAAGCAGAGACGAAGGACAGGCGACTCATCAGTGCAAGGCCGTGAAGGAGAAGTCCCCTCTCCGCTAGCATTTGGCGCCGCGGCAGAGTCATCAGCGCCCAAGTTCCCCTCCTCCTTCATGGGTATAGGCTCTGTGCCTGGTGCCCTTGCCAGGGACGCCCCCCGCGGCGGTGTAGTCGATGGGGGTGGTGTGTTAGGAGCAGCCCTATGTGGCTCCTCCTGCTGCCGCTCCCCTCCTGCAAAACCCGGCAAGGTTAGCATCATGGCATCAAGCGCCTACCGCATGTCGAGTAGGAAAAGGGTGATGAACTTACGCTGGGGGCTACGCCGGGGTTGCTATCCGGGCTGCTCAGCACCACCAGTGGTGTCTCTGAAGCCCCGGCCGGGGGGCTGATTGCTCGCCAAGGTCCTTGCCCTCTTTTCCCTCTAGGCCAACGTCTCTGTCTCCCTGCAAAAGCAAAAATAGATCAAGACAAGCGACCCGCTTCGGGGAAGCAGAAACAACAGTGAGGAATGGAGTACTTACTCGTCTTCCGTATCCTCCTCCTCCACCAGTTTCCTCTTCCTCTCCGGGCTGAGGGACCCGAGATCAAAACGGAGCTCCACCTCGTCATCCGAATCGACGCTTGCCGGAGGAGTGAAAGAAGGCGGCGGGTTTTGTGCACGCCTGGATGAGGAAGGGGCCGTCGCCTTCTTCTTCTCAGCGGCCCTCGTCAGCCCCTTCGCCGCCGTGGCCCTCGTGTGGCGCCCAGACCCCCCAGGGTCAATTGAGGCCGCGTAGCCCTGCCGGGCCGGACCGGCTCGCCGGAGCCAGCCCGCCGCAGGACTCGCCCTCTTCCCCTGATTGGCGTCGAGCCCGCCGCCACGTCCTCCCCCTCCGACGACGACTCGTCGGCCGCGTCCTCAACAAGCGGAGCTCCAGCATCGGCGCTGCTGACCTCCCCGGTGGCCGCCGCCCACAAAGTGAACTGCTCCTCCTCCGCAGCCGTCGCGGCTTTGTCCTCCACACCCCCGGCGCTGCCGGCCTCCATGGCAAGCTGTGCCTCCCTCGCCCTAGTGGCGATGTAGTCCAGCTCCACCTAGGTGGTGTCCATGACAAGCCACCGCTCGACGTCAGCATTGACGTACACCTCAACCAAGGAATCAAAGAACTGCTGCACATCCTCTTCCGTCGGCTCCCGCCATCTCGGGACAGGGCCGTGCGCGTTGCAGTCCGGCATCATAGAAATGATCTCGGACCGACGTCAGTTATTGCACAACGGGACCACCCCCGCTGGCAACTTGAAGAACGACCCCTTGAGGGCCTTGCCGACCTTCGCGGCAGCCCTCGCGGCCTTGCCGGTCCGTTCAATCTTGCCGTCGCGATCCACGTCAAGCTGGAAAAGCCGCTGGCAGAAGTGGGCATGCCCCATCACCGTGAAATTATGGTCGAGGCCAGGGCGGAGCCGCATAATGTCGGCCAGGTTCGTGAAAAGCCAGGATGGCCTCCCCTTGTTATGCAACGGGGCGATCCGGCGGCGAATGAAGTCCACACCGATCATCTCCAGAGTGAGCCCCGCCTGGGTCAGCCGGAGGATCCTGGTGGTGGCGACGGTGAGCCTCCCGTCGGCAGCATCGACATCCCCCCAGTCGCTGCCGCGGACCGGCGGCGTTCGACGGACCTTGCAGAATTCCGGCGGGTCTTCGTCCTCAATCTAGCACCACCGGCCACGCCATTCATCTCACTTCTCCTTCATGGCACCTTCCGGATACGTCACCTTGGATCTTGAGATCCAGGCGATACATCTGGAGACGGCGCCTCCGGGCTGGATTCGAGGGGAGAAATAGTGGCGAAAGAGTGCTGTGTTGGGCTGCACTCCGGCGAAGCCTTCGGAGAGATGTAAGAAGAGAGCCAAGCATGCCACCACGTTCGGGGTGAAATCCAAAAGGCGAAAGCCGAAGGTGTGCATGATGTCGCAGAACAAATCGGAAAAAGGGGGGCATAACCCGCAAGAAGTAATCGACAAAAAAGGGATACCGGTTTGGGGCAGGATCGGCGCAGGCGGCAGGAATGATGCATGTCGCCGGGTGCCCCGAATTCTCTCCCCCCGTCTTCACTCCCCATAAGGGCTTGAAGGAGGTCAGGAGATCTTGAACACCAATCGACGAGGGGATGAAGAAGGCAAACTTCGTCCGGTCCCCCGACAACGCGCTCTCCAGCGGCTCCACGGATCCGGAGCTCTTAGCCACCCCCTTGCCCTTGGCAGATTTGGGCGCCATGGCGGCCAAGAAGTCTAGAGGAGCAAGGAAGGAGGGCGGCAAAACCGCGGCGGCGGGCGACGGCGAAAGCTTAGAAGGGAAGGAAGAGAGAAACGGCGGCTCTGAGATTGGAAAAGGTACGAGGGAAGAGGTGAAAGTGAGCAGCGTGCCCGCGGTTATTCCTTCTTATGAGGGAAAACACGGGCCGCCTCCCTTCAAATTAACTTCTGACGTGGCGCATGCGCCGCAGGCTCAGCCCCACGCATGCCGCCCATCGCCACGCGCCTCCCACGCCGAGCCACGCGCGGGAGGAATGGGAAGCGCAACGCGCGAAGAAACTTACCGCGGTAAAAACTACCCCGCCTGCCTGCGCACTGTTTTTGGGCATAGCCCAACGACGCGATTGCGCTTACGTGTGGCCCAGGCCCGGGGGCTCCTGTCGGTGTACAAAAAGAGGGGTATGCTTTTTGCACCCCTATAACTGTGCACGGGCAGTCCGAGCCACGGACGCCGCCACACTGAGCGAGGCGAGGGAGGTGAGCCAAGGTAAGGCCAACGCTCAAGAGGAACAGAACAAACGCCAAGACCAAGACCGCAAAGAGCAAAGGGGACGGAGCGAATCACCCTTGAGTCCACTACCCCATGGGGCAAGGATTCGGGAGACATCCCCGTGGTGGCATGCAGATCTTTATGAAGACATTCAAAGATCAGATACATTGTATCAAGGATGACCACCCTTGGCGGGATCCTGGCCAGGGAGGACCACGAGGCCCCCGGCCAGAGCCTTGCCGGGGATGACAGTGGGCGCCGCGGCAAGACCCTTGCCGGGACCCCGACAAGGCCCTTGCCGGGGCTGCGGCAAGACCCTTGCCGGGGCTGCGGCAAAGCCCCCGCCAAGGACACCCGTGGGGCCACCATCGGGCCCACACCAATCAAACCTCCATCATGCGGCTGCCGACCCAACCAGTTGGGCAGGCACCTGCGTGGCGACGAGCAAACTTCATGGAGGCCCACCACGGCGCCACCTCAGCTGCCTGCCTGCCTACATAGCACCATAGGCACCGCTGGCCAGGGCGCGTGTCAACGCGAAAGGAAGCGGTGGCGGACGAGACTGGGCTCTCCCCCGTCCCCGGTAAAGCAAGGACACCTAAGCAAGACGCATTTATGGCGCCTTGTCATGTAATGCGAGGGATAAACTCGTATGACTGTACCCTGTCCACCTCCGGTACGCCACTGTGGCAACCCCTTTCCCTATAAAAGGAGGCCCAAGGCGACCAAGAGGGGGATTCGGCTTTTTGGAGCTCCTCACGCCCCATAGCTAGCTCAGGAACGCAAATAAGCTAACCACCAATCAGGAGTAGGGTTTTACGCACCTCGCGGCCCGAACCTGGGTAAAAGTACATGTGTGCTATCTGTTTGATCTGCTCTTCTCACGACCCCGCGCCCCACAACCGTAGTAGGGATTCTTGTGATCCCATAGGTGTCGTCTCCGCACCGACAATGATCATGGCATAAACATATAGGAATGAAATATTCAACAATAATTATGATAATGCAACAAACACAATAACCACATGACAACAACTAAAATAAAACAAAGGCAACTAGAGCATCGAACTCGGGGCGTTACAACTCTCCTCCACTAACAAGAAATCTCGTCCCGAGATCTTAGGACCGAGACGGAAGGGAAAAGGGATGAGGTGAAACAAGAACTCAAGAGAAGAAGCAAAGAATCGAGAGCACTCGAGAAGAAGAGAGGAACGACGAGAATGACGAGAATCGAAAGCTCACGGAATCAGATAGACTATGAAACCACTCCGGTTAGAACGAGATAAGAAACGAATAAGACTGAAAGGATTTAGGCAGCACTCCGGCTGAAACATGGAGGAATAGAACACGAGCTTGAGAGGATGGAATGATACTTGATGAAGACATGACACAAAACCTCTGGAAAGAATTGAAAAAGTTGAATGAAAAGAACGGAGAAGAAAATGACAACTTGTGCCATGAATGAAATTCAAAGCATCTTTAGAAGGAAGGTTTAAACGGAGTTGTTGAGAAAATCCACAATGAAAAGAATAAGCTTGTTGTGTTCTTATAGGAAACATTTCAAGATCATAAGGTGATAACCGACCACAAACGGAAATGATTTGATTTCTTAGAAGAATGAAGAAATGCAAAACTCCACTTCAAAGAACACGGAGAATTATTTGCACCTTGAGATGCGAGAAGAAAAGATACTTGAACTCCTCCAACAAGAATCTTGATGAACTCTTGAAGAATGAATTAAATCATGAAGAACCACCAAGAAGAACTCTAGTAATAAAAGGATGACGAGATAGAATAAAGGATGAAAGAATAAGATGAGCCTTGCGATGATTTAGATGGGGGTTTCGACGAAATGGCCGAGGAAATTTGGACACCGGAAAAGAAAATATGAAAACACTTGGAACTAGAATTTATTCCTCAAGAACAACTCTGAAGGAAGGGATTACTCGCTTGGATGAAATAAGAATAAGATTTATTGTATGCTTATCCTTCATCAAATTAAATTGATGGCAAGCAATGGATTTTGCATACTACTTATTCTTCTTGAAATAGGTTTGAGAAGTGACATATCGCAAACTTGAGAAGGTCTTCATGAACCACTGGTAGGATTGGAAAGAACGAATGGATTAATATGGTAACATAGGAAAAAGAATCTGAAGGAACCATCGTAAGAATTCAAAAATGACTGATGATAGGATTGGAAAAAATGAATGGATTAATATGCTAGAGGGGATTTAGATGCAGAAGAAGTAAGAGATCATGAGCTGATTAAAGAACACTTGAACGAAGCACCGGGATAATTGGATAACGGTAGCTGAAATGTGAGGACGAAGAATTCTTCTAGAATGATAGCCTCCGGTGAAAAGAAATGGGAAAACAACTTCCGACATACTCCAGATGGGTAACAAAAGGAATATATGACCAATGGAATAATATGAGACTGATAACATGAAGCTAGAACCACGAATCTTCAAGCGAACGGGCAAAATTTAGAGGAAAAAACTCTTCTTCGGTCTTAAAATGACGACGGGAAACACCACCAAAATTACTGAGATACTCTGGGAGAATGAAAAAGAGGAAGGGTTGTACCAAAGATGAAAAGAATTTGAAAGCGATCTTGGAGAAGGCATGTGACTGATGGGATCCATTCTTATGTCACACTTGAAAAGAATTTGAGAATAGCTCCGGGAAATTATAAGAGTCAGGTAAGTTCCTGGGAAAAGACCTGTGGGTTAGGGCCCACTAAAAGAAAACACCGTTGGAAAGGATTGTTGAAGAGATAGATGATGCACCGGAACAATTGAAATATTTGAATGAGGTGACAACCTCGAATTAATTCGAAAACAGACAAATCTTCTGAGATGTCTTCCGAATTCTGGAATAGTTAAATGGCGAGAGGCGAACGAGGAAGGAAAACACTTGAACCGAGGGAAAGAATATAATCACTACCGAAAATTGGAATTGAATCCACCGGAGAAGAAAAAGAGATGAAGAATGTCCACCGAGACGAGAATTCACCGGGTGAAATGATTGAGGGAAGACTCGAGAGGCTCCACATGAATGAAATTGATGCTCGAAACAGACTCAGACTCCGGGAAGAAGAGGGTGGGAGGGCGGGAAAACAAAGACAACTTGGACGGGGGAACCAACGAATAACTTGAAGAGAAAACCCCGGTTGAAAGAATGCAAATGCTTCGCACGAGTAGGATGGATACTCGATTACGGACTCCGGCTCCGAGAAGAAAAAGGGTGGGCGGGTGGGAAAAGAAAACAACTGAGGATTGAACTTGGCAACGATGAAGAGGCTCGAGTCAACTTGACAAGAAATGCACCGGATGAAAAGAGATGAGAACCAACGACTAGAAAATCAACTGCGTGTTCCTAAAGAAAGTTTGAAAGGGAAGAGGAGTAATTCAAAATACCTACATCAAGATTCCTCACCAGAGTGACGAAGGGACTGAGGAGTAAAAAGAATTCCTACTCTCTGATATAACTAGACTCCGAAAACAATTTTCTTCTAGACTCGACAACGGCCAAGATACACGATCAAACAAGGGGGCTACTATGGTCGGTCGAGGCTCTGATACCAACTTGTCACGCCCAATATGCGACACTATCCTAAAGAGACTCGAAGGTCCCACCAAAGATAGAACCGCATATTGATACACTTTTGCAAGGTGTATATCATTACATCAACCTTACATAATAGATGTGTTGGGAAACGTAGTAATTTCAAAAATTTCCTATGCACACGCAAGATCATGGTGATGCATAGCAACGAGAGGGGAGAGTGTTGTCCACGTACCCTCGTGAGACCCAGCGAAGCGTTATAACAACGCGGTTGATGTAGTCGTACGTCTTCACGGCCCGACCGATCAAGCACCGAAACTACGTCACCTCCGAGTTCTAGCACACGTTCAGCTCGATGACGTGCCCCGGACTCCGATCTAGCAAAGTGTCGGGGAAGAGTTCCGTCAGCACGACGGCGTGGTGACGATCTTGATGTTCTACGTCTCAACCATTTCGAAACTCCTCATCATGTCCCCGATCTCATCCGGGACTCCGAACTCCTTCGGTACATCAAAACACATAAACTCATAATATAACTGTCATCGAAACCTTAAGCGTGCGGACCCTACGGGTTCGAGAACAATGTAGACATGACCGAAACACGTTTCCGGTCAATAACCAATAGCGGAACCTGGATGCTCATATTGGCTCCCACATATTCTACGAAGATCTTTATCGGTCAAACCGCATAACAACATACGTTGTTCCCTTTGTCATCGGTATGTTACTTGCCCGAGATTCGATCATCGGTATCCAGTACCTAGTTCAATCTCGTTACCGGCATGTCTGTTTACTCGTTACGTAATGCATCATTCTGTAACTAACTCATTAGCTACATTGCTTGCAAGGCTTATAGTGATGTGCATTACCGAGAGGGCCCAGAGATACCTCTCCGATAATCGGAGTGATAAATCCTAATCTCGAAATACGCCAACCCAACATGTACCTTTGGAGACACCTGTAGAGCTCCTTTATAATCACCCAGTTACATTGTGACGTTTGGTAGCACACAAAGTGTTCCTCCGGTAAACGGGAGTTGCATAATATCATAGTTGTAGGAACATGTATAAGTCATGAAGAAAGCAATAGCAACATACTAAACAATCAAGTGCTAAGCTAACGGAATGGGTCATGTCAATCACATCATTCTACTAATGATGTGATCCCGTTAATCAAATGACAACTCATGTCTATGGTTAGGAAACATAACCATCTTTATTTAATGAGCTAGTCTAGTAGAGGCATACTAGTGACAACATGTTTGTCTATGTATTCACACATGTATCATGTTTCCGGTTAATACAATTCTAGCATGAATAATAAACATTTATCATGATATAAGGAAATAAATAATAACTTTATTATTGCCTCTAGGGCATATTTCCTTTAGTCTCCCACTTGCACTAGAGTCAATAATCTAGTTTGCATCACCATGTGACTTAACACCAATATTCACATCTGTATGTGATTAACACCCATAGTTCACATCGTCATGTGACCAACACCCAAAGGGTTTTACTAGAGTTAATAATCTAGCTCACATCACTATGTGATTAACACCCAAAGAGTACAAAGGTATGATCATGTTTTGTTCGTGAGAGAAATTTAGTCAACGGGTCTGTCACATACAAAGACATATGTATTTTTGCAAATATTATATGTCTTCAATGCTCTGCATGGAGCTACTCTAGCTAATTGCTCCCACTTTCAATATGTATCCAGATTGAGACTTAGAGTCATCTAGATCAGTGTAAAAGTTTGCACCGATGTAACTTTTACAACGAACTCTTTTATCACCTCCATAATCGAGAAAACATCTCCTTAGTCCTCACTAAGGATATTCTTGACCGCTGTCCAGTGATCTACTATTAGATCAAAATTGTATTCCTTTGCCAAACTCAGAGCAAGGTATACAATATGTCTGGTTCACAGCATAGCATACTTTATAGAACCTATGACTGAGGCACAGGGAATGACTTTTCATTCTCTTTCTATTTTCTGCCATGGTTGGGTCTAGAGTCTTACTCAACTTCACACCTTGCAACACAGGCAAGAACTCCTTCTTTGACTGTTCCATTTTGAACTATTTCAAAAATTTATCAAGGTATGTACTCATTGAAAAATCATATCAAGCGTCTTGATCTATCTATGTAGATCTTGATGCTCAATGTGTAATTAGCTTCACCGGGGTCTTTCTTTGAAAAACTCTTATTCAAGTATCCTTTCATGCTATCCAGAATTTCTATATCATTTCCAATCAACAATATGCCATCCACATATAATATTAGAAATGCTACAGAGCTCCCACTCACTTTCTTGTAAATACAGGCTTCTCAAAAAGTCTGTATAAAACCATATGCTTTGATCAACTCATCAAAGCGTATATTCCAACTCCGAGAGGCTTGCACCAGTCCATAAATGGATCGCTGGAGCTTGCACACTTTGTTAGCACCTTTAGGATAGACAAAACCTTCTGGTTGCATTATAGACAACTCTTCTTTAATAAATCCATTAAGGAATGCAGTTTTGACATCCTTTTGCCAGATTTCATAAAATGTGGCAATTGCTAACATGATTCGGACAGACTTAAGCATCGCTACAGTTGAGAAAATCTCATTGTAGTCAACACCTTGAACTTGTCGAAAACCTTTTTGCGACAAGTCGAGCTTTGTATATAGTAACACTACTATCAGTGTCCGCCTTCCTCTTGAAGATCCATTTATTTTCTATGGCTTGCCGATCATCGGGCAAGTCAACCAAAGTCCATACTTTGTTCTCATACATGGATCCCATCTCAGATTTCATGGCCTCAAGCCATTTTGCGGAATCTGGGCTCATCATCGCTTCCTCATAGTTCGTAGGTGCAGATCTTTCTCTGGTTGACCTACGAGGTTTGGTAGTAACTTGATCTGAAGTTTCATGATCAATATCATTAGCTTCCTCACTGATTGGTGTAGTTGTCACAGGAACGGTTTCTTGTGATGAACTACTTTCCAATAAGGGAACATGTACAGCTACCTCTTCAAGTTCTTCTTTCCTCCCACTCACTTCTTTCAAGAGAAACTCCTTCTCTAGAAAGGATCCGAATTTAGCAACAAAAATCTTGCCCTCAGGTCTGTGATAGAAGTTGTACCCAATAGTCTCTTTTGGGTATCCTATGAAGACACATTTCTCCGATTTGGGTTTGAGCTTATCAGGTTGAAATTTTTTCACATAAGCATCGCAGCCCCATACTTTAAGAAATGACAACTTTGGTTTCTTGCCAAACCACAGTTCATAAGGCGTCGTCTCAACGGATTTTGATGGTGCCCTATTTAAGTGAATGCAACTGTCTCTAATGCATAACCCCAAAACGATAGTGGTAAATCTATAAGAGATATCATAGATTGCACAATATCCAATAAAGTGCGGTTACGACTTTTGGACACACCATAACGCTATAGTGTTCTAGGTGGTGTGAACTGTGAAACTATTCCACATTGTTTTATATGAAGGCCAAACTCGTAACTCAAATATTGTCCTCCACGATCAGATCGTAGAAACTTTATTTTCTTGTTACGATGATTCTCCACTCCACTCTGAAATTCTTTGAACTTTTTAAATGTTTCAGACTTGTGTTTCATTAAGTAGATATAGCCATATCTGCTCAAATCATCTTGTGAAGGTCAGAAAATAACGATACCCGCCACGAGCATCAACACTCATTGGACTACATACATCGGCATGTATTCTTTCCAACAAATCATTAGCTCGTTCCATTGTTCCGGAGAACGGAGTTTTAGTCATCTTGCCCATAAGGCATGGTTCGCAAACATCAAATGATTCATAATCAAGTGATTCTAAAAGTCCATCTTTATGGAGTTTCTTCATGCGCTTTACACCGATATGACCCAAACGGCAGTGCCACAAATAAGTTGCACTATCATTACCAACTTTGCATCTTTTGGCATCAATATTATGAATATGTGTATCACCATGATTAAGATTTAATAAACCATCAACATTGGGTGTATGACCATATAAGGTTTTATTCATGTAAACAGAGTAACAATTTATTCTCTGTCTTAGATGAATAATCGTATCGCAATAAACATGATCTAATCATATTTATGCTCAATGCAAACACCAAATAACAATTATTTTGGTTCAACTCTAATCTCGAAAATATAGGGAGTGTACAATGATGATCATATCAATCTTGGAATCACTTCCAACACACATCGTTACTTCACCCTCAACTAGTCTCTGTTTATTCTGTAACTCCTATTTTGAGTTACTAATCTTAGCAACGGAACAAGTATCAAATACTCAGGGGCTACTATAAACACTAGTAAGGTACACATCAATAACCTGTATATCAAATATACCCTTGTTCACTTTGCCATCCTTCTTATCCGCCAAATATTCGGGGCATTTCCGCTTCTAGTGACCATTTCCTTTGCAGTGTAAGCACTCAGTTTAGGGCTTTGGTCCAGCTTTGGGCTTCTTCGCAGGAGTGACAACTTGCTTGTCATTCTACTTGAAGTTCCCTTTCTTTTCTTTTGCCCTTTTCTTGAAACTAGTGGTCTTGTCGATCATCAACACTTGATGCTCTTTTCTTGATTTCTACCTTCGTCGATTTCAGCATCACGAAGAGCTCGGGAATCGTTTTCATCATCCCTTGCATTATAGTTCATCACGAAGTTCTAGTAACTTGGTGATGGTGACTAGAGAACTCTGCCAATCACTATCTTATCTGGAAGATTAACTCCCACTTGATTCAAGCGATTGTAGTACTCAGACAATCTAAGTACTTGCTCACTAGTTGAGCAATTCTCCTCCATCTTTTAGGCAAAGTATTTGTCAGAGGTCTCATACCTCTTGACACGGGCATGAGTATGAAATACCAATTTCATCTCTTGAAACATCTTATATGTTCCATGATGTTTCAAAAACCTTTTTGTAGTCCCGGTTCTAAGCCATAAAGCATGGTGCACAAAACTATCAAGTAGTCATCATATTGAGCTAGCCAAACGTTCATAACATCTGCATCTGCTCCTGCAATAGGTCTGTCACTTAGCGGTGCATCAAGGACATAATTCTTCTGTGTAGCAATGAGGATAAACCTCAGATCACGGATCCAATCCGCATCATTGCTACTAACATCTTTCAACACAATTTTCTCTAGGAACATATCAAAATAAACATATGAAAGCAACAACGCGAGCTATTGATCTACAACATAATTTGCAAAATACTACCAGGACTAAGTTCATGATAAATTTAAGTTCAATTAATCAAATTACTTAAGAACTCCCACTTAGACTGACATCTCTCTAGTCATCTTAGTGATCACGTGATCCATATCAACTAAACCATGTCTGATCATCACGTGAGATGGAGTAGTTTTCAATGGTGAACATCACTATGTTGATCATATCTACTATATGATTCACGCTCGACCTTTCGGTCTCCGTGTTCCGAGGCCATATCTGTATATGTTAGGCTCGTCAAGTTTAACCTGAGTATTCCGCGTGTGCAACTGTTTTGCACCCGTTGTATTTGAACGTAGAGCCTATGACACCCGATCATCACGTGGTGTCTCAGCATGAAGAAATTTCGCAACGGTGCATACACAGGGAGAACACTTCTTGATAATTTAGTGAGAGATCATCTTAAAATGTTACGTCAACCAAAGCAAGATAAGATGCATAAAGGATAAACATCACATGCAATCAATATAAGTGATATGATATGGCCATCATCATCTTGTGCTTGTGATCTCCATCTCCGAAGCACCGTCGTGATCACCATCGTCACCGCGCGACACCTTGATCTCCATCGTAGCATCGTTGTCGTTACGCCATCTATTGCTTCTACGACTATCGCTACCGCTTAGTGATAAAGTAAAAGCAATTACAGTGGTGTTTGCATTTCATACAATAAAGTGACAACCATATGGCTCCTGCCGATTGCCGATAACTTCGGTTACAAAACATGATCATCTCATACAATAAAATATAGCATCACGTCTTGACCATATCACATCACAACATGCCCTGCAAAAACAAGTTAGACATCCTCTACTTTGTTGTTGCAAATTTTACGTGGTTGCTACGGGCTTAGCAAGAACCGTTCTTACCTAAGCATCAAAACCACAACGATAGTTTGTCAAGTTAGAGCTGTTTTAACCTTCGCAAGGACCGGGCGTAGCCACACTCGGTTCAACTAAAGTTGGAGAAACAGACACCCGCTAGCCACCTGTGTGCAAAGCAAGTCGGTAGAACTAGTCTCGCGTAAGTGTACGCGTAATGTCGGTCCGGGCCGCTTCATCAAACAATACCGCCGAACCAAAGTATGACATGCTGGTAAGCAGTATGACTTGTATCACCCACAACTCACTTGTGTTCTACTCGTGCATATAACATCAACGCATAAAACCTAGGCTCGGATGCCACTATTGGGAAACGTAGTAATTTCAAAAATTTCCTACGCACACGCAAGATCATGGTGATGCATAGCAACGAGAGGGGAGAGTGTTGTCCACGTACCCTCGTAGACCGAAAGAGGAAGCGTTATAACAACGCGGTTGATGTAGTCGTACGTCGGCCCGACCAATCAAGCACTGAAACTACGGCACCTCCGATTTCTAGCACACGTTCAGCTCGATGACGTTCCCCGGACTCCGATCCAGCAAAGTGTCGGGGAAGAGTTCCGTCAGCATGACGGCGTGGTGACGATCTTGATGTTCTACCGTCGCAGGGCTTCGCCTAAGCACCGCTACAATATTATCGAGGACTATGGTGGAGGGGGGCACCACACACGGCTAAGTGATCTCAAGGATCAATTGTTGTTTTTGTCTAGAGGTGCCCCCCTGCCCCCGTATATAAAGGAGCAAGGGGGGAGGGGGCGGCCGGCCTAGGAGGGGCACGCCAAGGGGAGTCCTACTCCCACCGGGAGTAGGACTCCCTCCTTCCTTGTTGGAGTAGGAGAAGAGGAAAGAGGGGGAGAGGAGGAAGGAAAAGGGGGCTGCACCCCTTGTCCAATTCGGACCAGAGGGGGGCTGCGCGTCTCCTTCCTTTCGGCCTCTCTCCTCTATTCCATATGGCCCAATAAGACCCATATACTCCCCGGCGAATTCCCGTAACTCTCCGATACTCCTAAAAATACCCGAATCACTCGAAACCTTTCTGAACTCCGAATATAGTTGTCCAATATATTGATCTTTACATCTCGACCATTTCGAGATTCCTCGTCATGTCCCCGATCTCATCCGGGACTCCGAACTCAATCGGTACATCAAAACACATAAACTCATAATATAACTGTCATCGAAACCTTTAGCGTGCGGACCCTACGGGTTCGAGAACAATGTAGACATGACCGAAACACGTTTCCGGTCAATAACCAATAGCGGAACCTGGATGCTCATATTGGCTCCCACATATTCTACGAAGATCTTTATCGGTCAAACCGGCGTAACAACATACGTTGTTCCCTTTGTCATCGGTATGTTACTTGCCCGAGATTCGATCGTCGGTATCCAATACCTAGTTCAATCTCGATTACCGGCAAGTCTCTTTACTCGTTCGTAATGCATCATTCTCAGTAACTAACTCATTAGCTACATTGCTTACAAGGCTTATAGTGATGTGCATTACCGAGAGGGCCCAGAGATACCTCTCCGACAATCGGAGTGACAAATCCTAATCTCGAAATACGCCAACCCAACATGTACCTTTGGAGACACCTGTAGAGCTCTTTATAATCACCCAGTTACGTTGTGACGTTTGGTAGCACACAAAGTGTTCCTCCGGTAAACGGGAATTGCATAATCTCATAGTTGTAGGAACATGTATAAGTCATGAAGAAAGCAATAGCAACATACTAAACGATCAAGTGCTAAGCTAACGGAATGGGTCATGTCAATCACATCATTATACTAATGATGTGATCCCGTTAATCAAATGACAACTCATGTCTATGGTTAGGAAACATAACCATCTTTGATTAATGAGCTAGTCTAGTAGAGGCATACTAGTGACAACATGTTTGTCTATGTATTCACACATGTATCATGTTTCCGGTTAATACAATCCTAGCATGAATAATAAACATTTATCATGATATAAGGAAATAAATAATAACGTTATTATTGCCTCTAGGGCATTTTTCCTTCAAGATGGGGATACATACCAGAGGCATAAAAAGCAAAATGAATACGACAACACATCATACATAAGATCAACATCCGACTACGGATGAAACACAAACAGAAACTCAAACGACATCCACCCTGCTAACCCAGGCTGCCGAGCAGGAACCTATCCCCTAATCGAAGAAGAAGCAGAAGAAGAACTCCAAAACAAGCAAACATCGCTCTCGCGTCAGGATCATCGCATAACCTGTACCTGCAACTATTGTTGTAGTAATCTGTGAGCCACGAGGACTCAGCAATCCCATTACCATGCGTATCAAGACTAGCAAAGCTTAATGGGAAAGGAAGGGGTAAAGTAGTGAGGTTGCAGCAGCAACTAAGCATGATATGGTGGCTAACATACGCAAATAAGAGCGAGAAGAGAAGCAACCAGAACGGTCGTGAAGCTAGCAATGATCAAGAAGTGATCCTGAACTCCTACTTATGTCAAACATAACCCAAAACCGTGTTCACTTCCCGGACTCCGCAGAAAATAGACCATCACGGCTACACATGCGGTTGATGCATTTTAATTCGTATCTGGTGTCAAGTTATCTATAACCGGCATTAACAAATCCCCATCTGCCACATAACCGCGGGCACGGCTCTCGAAAGTTTATACCCTGCAGGGGTGTCCCAACTTAGCCCATCACAAGCTCTCGCGGTCAATGAAGGATATTCCTTCTCCCAGGAAGACCCGATCGGACTCGGAATCCCGGTTACAAGACATTTCGACAATGGTAAAACAAGACCAGCAAAGCCGCCCAGATGTGCCGACAAATCCTGATAGGAGCTGCACATATCTCGTTCTCAGGGCACACCGGATTGTCCAAACTTCCGGTAGGCCAGACCAGAGTTGCCCCTGGTGGCCACCGGTGGCTGACAGGTTGGACCAACACTCACGACGAGCACTGGCCCGGGGGGGAGTAAAATAAGATGACCCTCGGGAGCGCGACTCCCAAGGGAAAAAATGCTAGGTGAGGCAAATGGTAAAACCAAGGTTGGGCCTTGCTGGAGGAGTTTTATTCAAAGCGAACTGTAAAGGGGGTCCCATAAATCACCCAACCGCGTAAGGAACGCAAAATCAAGGAACATAACACCGGTATGACGGAAACTAGGGCGGCAAGAGTGGAACAAAACACCAGGCATAAGGCCGAGTCTTCCACCCTTTACTAAGTATATAGATGCATTAATTAAATAAGAGATATTGTGATATCCCAACATAGTCCTGTTCCAACATGGAGCAATCTTGAACTTCACCTGCAACTAACAATGCTATAAGAGGGGCTGAGCAAAAGCGGTAACATAGCCAAGCAACGGTTTGCTAGAAATAGTGAAAAAGGTTAGAGGCTGACATGGCAATCTGGGAGGCTTGATAGACAAGAGATAGGTAGCGCAGCATAGAGATAGAACGAAGAAACTAGCATCGCAATGATAGTAGTGAGATCCAGAGTAACAGTCATCTTGCCTGAAATACCGCAAGGAAGAAGAACGAGTCCATGAAGAAGACAAATGAATGTAGTCGAACGAATCCTCACAACTCCGGAACGAAACCGAAGCTAACGAGGGAAGCAAACCGGAAAGAAGCAAACAACAAGGTAAACACACAACACAATCATGGCATGATGCACAATCAAGTATGATGCATGTCCGGTTTAATGAGGCATGGCATGGCAAAGCACAACAAACAATACTACAAGTTAAGTGGAGCTCAATATGCAATGAGTTGCATATTGACAAAACCCCACATTGACATATTTAGTTTAATCTCGTTTAAGCTTCCAAACAATATTTAATATTTTTAAACATGTCAAGAGGTGAAGCATAATTAAACTACCTATCTAGGCAAGTTTAAATGAAGCCGGAACAACAAACAACAATTCCAGAAAATCCCCATGTCCATATTTCGAATTTGGTACTGTTCTGCCCTAAACACAATTTTAGTGTTGTTGAGCAGCAAAATAAAGTGTATCAGGTTAATCTAAGAATTTTTCTACCCCATTTACATATAAATAAAATTTAATTCCGAGCTACGGTTATTTAGTTATGAAATAAATCATTTTAACATGTCATTCGTGAAAAATAATGCAAACAGCAAGTTTAACCATTTTAAACATGGATTAAAGTTGCAGATTATGGAAGTACAGGAAAATCCGAGCATTTTACATATATAACATGTTTTATTTGGATGCATGGACATTTAGGTATGAGCATTTTAAAATGATGGCATTTACTGTAAATATGCATGCACTGAAAATAGACAAAAACTCTGAGATGAAAAAAACAAACGCGGGCCGGATTGCAGCAACCTGCAGTGGCCCAGGAGAACTTGGCCCGAGTGAGCACTGAGTGTGTGCGCATGCAATAGTAAAGAAAAACAGGGCAAAAACTGGGGCACCTTGGAATGGAACCCCAGACCCCTCGGATGGACACTGGCTGCGCTAGCCACTGGGCTAGCTTTGTGTTGGTGATGCAAAGGGACATCGGCGCAAGGTAAAGCATATGGGCAGCGACCATGACCCAAAGCTAAACACGCACGGGATCTCGATTGGCGGCAACGGAAACAAGCATGGCGCTGCGGTGGATCTGTGAGCTAAAGCGGCGTCGTCACGGAAAGGTTCGAGTGCTGGCCACGAGTTGAGTGTCTGGGATCCCAAGGACGAGCTCGGGCTCGCTTCGGACACGGCGGCTGCAGAGGCATGCAAGGGACCACGAGGCTTCGGTCGAGCGCAAGAGCTGCTGGCTACAGGTGCGTGCGAGGTGAGGCGGAAGCAGAGGCCGGGCTCATGCGCGAGCACGGCTCGGCGCGGGCGACGCAACACATGGCGGCAAGGCGAAGTAGAGGCGCGACGCTACTGTAGAGAGCGGTCAGACGC
Source organism: Aegilops bicornis (assembly GCA_021605145.1). Classification (NCBI taxonomy): domain Eukaryota; kingdom Viridiplantae; phylum Streptophyta; class Magnoliopsida; order Poales; family Poaceae; genus Aegilops; species Aegilops bicornis. Next base: position 596,320,670 of record CM038669.1, on the reverse strand, counting down.
GGGGCGATGCGTGCATGAGGGGATCTAGAGCGGGGCTGGACGAGCATGATACAGCAACCTCAACAACTACAGAAAAACGTTGCAGACTTCGCCGGAGCACCGACAGCTAGACGAAGGCACGAAACTAGCGACGTCTGAGGATCAGTCGGCAACAAGAAAGAGCAGGGATGGGTCTGGGTATACCTAGTATACCTAGGACAAGAAGAAGTGTCCGAGGATGCACCAGATCGACGGCGGGGAGGCGAAGATCTCCGGTGGACTTGCTGTCCGTGAAGCAGAGGAAGCAGGGGAGGAGGCCGTCGGTGTGGAACTTGGCGATCCGACTCGGGAAGACGTCTGAGCAGGCGTGGTCGGCGTCGGACGAAGAAGATGGACATGCTTTGGAGGCGACTGTGGTGGCCTCCGACCAAGCAGGAGACGGCGAAGCTCTCGGTGGTGCTGTTTGTTCTTGAAGAAGAAGAAGAAGAAGAAGAAGAAGAAGAAGAAGAAGAAGAAGAAGAAGAAGAAGAAGAAGAAGAAGAAGAAGAAGAAGAACCAGAAGAAGAAGAAGAAGAAGAAGAAGAAGAAGAAGAAGAAGAAGAAGAAGAAGAAGAAGAAGAAGAAGAAGAAGAAGAAGAAGAAGAAGAAGAAGAAGAAGAAGAAGAAGAAGAAGAAGAAGAAGAAGAAGAAGAAGAAGAAGAAGAAGAAGAAGAAGAAGAAGAAGAAGAAGAAGAAGAAGAAGAAGAAGAAGAAGAAGAAGAAGAAGAAGAAGAAGAAGAAGAAGAAGAAGAACCAGAGGAAGAAGAAGAAGAAGAACCAGAGGAAGTAGAGGCCTTGAGGCAGCGGCGAGAGGGGGAAGAGGGAAACCCTAGGGCGCGGGCTTGGGGCTTTATAAGGGAGCGGGATGTGCTGGCCTCGACGTCCGTGAAGCAGAGCTCACGGCGTTGGCACTCGTCAAGGCAGAGGAGGGAGACGGCATCAGAAGGAGCAGTGGCTGCCTGCCTGGCCGGGCCAGGAAAGAAAGGCCCAGGTGGGCTGCGGGGAGTGAGTGCTGGTGGGCTGCGCTGTTGCCGCTGCTGCTTCTCTTCTTCTCTTTTCTTCAGACAGAAAGGAAGACAGAAAAGAATAGGAACAATGGAGAGGGTGGAGAGAGATGAGAATATCCCTGGAGTCCGGAATTTGAATAAATTGACTTGGCAACTTTTTAGAGGTAGAAAAATAATCCAAGTTTGAATTAAATTCAAACTTGAGCCATTTTTGAACCCAACCAAATCAAGTTGAAAGGAGCTGAAATTCGGCAGAGAGTTTGAAGGCATGGTTGAGAATTTACAGTAAAAGAATGAACATTACACAAAACAGAAGTAATGCCACTTGAATAAATGGGTGAGAATTGAACGGAAGAAGCTAGAGATGGGGTGTTGCACTGATGATGGTTTAGATGGAAAGGGCAAGATGATACAACAAATAAGATGAGGAGAAGGAGTTCACAAAGATAACAAGCACACAACAAATATGCACGCTACAAATATGCTCACTACAATGATGATCATGATGCAAATGCAACAAAAAAAATGACAATGGCACAATGCAACATAAAAAGTGAGATGAGCTTGGTGCAAGAAGCAAAGATATGACAAAGCACTCAACGTGATCATGGCATAAACATATAGGAATGAAATATGCAACAATAATTATGATAATGCAACAAACACAATAACCACACGACAACAACTAAAATAAAACGAAGGCAACTAGAGCATCGAACTCGGGGCGTTACAAGGCACCGGTGTTTTTTATCCTGGAAGGCATAGTGTTGAAGCAGAAAGGCCTATATGGGGAGATAAATGTCGTTGCGGCTTGATCGGACTCCTTCATCTTGATTTGATGGTATCCGTAGTATGCGTCGAGGAAACATAGTGAGTCGTGTCCTGCGGTGGCCTCATTGATCTGATCAACGTGGGGGAGGGAAAGGGATCCTTAAGGCAAGCCTTGTTGAAGTCTTTGAAATCGATGCATAGGCACCAAGATTTATCCTTCTTTGGTACCATCACCAGGTTTGCTAGCCAGTCCAGGTGTTTTATCTCTCTGATGAATCCGACCTCGAGTAACTTGGCTAGCTCCGATCCCATGGCTTGTCGTTTGGGTTCGGAAAATCGTTGTAATGTTTGCTTGACCGGCTTGTATCCCTTCAGTATGTTTAGGCTATGTTCAGCCAGTCTACATGGGATTCCTGGCATATCAGAAGGGTGCCAGGCAAATATGTCCTAGTCTTCGCGTAGGAACGCCCGTAGTGCGGCATCGACCGTGGGGTCCAGCTGTGCCCCAATGGATGCTGTCTTCGTGGAGTCCGTTGGGTGGACCTGGAATTTGACTATTTCGTCTGCTGGTTTAAAGGAGGTGGATTTGGATCGCTTGTCGAGTATCACGTCGTCCCTATCCACCGTGGAGCGCAATGCGGTTAATTCTTCGGTCGCGAGGGCTTCAGAAAATGACTCAAGGGCTAAGGCGGCGGTTTTGTTTTCGGCGTGGAGTGCTATGTCCGGATCACTGGCGAGGGTGATGATTCCGTTGGGCCTGGGCATCTTGAGCTTCATGTACCCGTAATGGGGTATAGCTTGGAAGCTTGCAAATGCATCTCGCCCTAAAAGGGCGTGATATCCACTATTAAAAGGGGCCACCTAAAAGATTATCTCTTCGGACAGATAGTTCTCCGGCGCGCCGAATACCACATCGAGTGTGATTTTTCCCGTACACCGTGCCTCCCGACTGGGAATAATTCCTCGGAAGGTCGTGCTGCTTTGCTCAATGCGGCTCCTGTCTATTTCCATTTTGTCGAGAGTTTCCTCGTAAATGTGGTTTAGTCTGCTACTGTCGTCCATGAGCACTTTGGTAAGCCGAAAGTCGTCCACAATTGGACTGAGGACCAGTGCGGCAGGTGCCCGGACTGTTCTGAATTTTGGTTCATTACTGGCATTGAAAGTTATAGTCGTGTCATTCCAGGGTTTTATTGCTGCAACTTGGCAGACTTCAGCGAGGCCGCAGAGTGCCCTTTTCTGCCTATTGTTTGAGATGAAAGTCTCGAAGACTGTTAGAACTGTGGGGTTGTTGTTCTCCATGGGATGTTGCTTTGCGGTATTTTTGGTGAGGAGACCCTCGCCGCTCTTGGCCACCTGCCAGAGTATCCAACATGCTCTAAGGCTTTGGGTTGGTACAATATCCGGTGTTGTGTGTATCTTGCATGGCCTATTGAGCCATCCCTCCAAAACGGTTCCGCGCCCGGTAATGGGCTTTGATTTTTTTTTGTTGCATCGGGCAACCGACGAGGGTGCATCCTTTTTGTCCGGACGAGGGGTTTAGTGGAAACCGGTGGCTCCCAAGAGGCTACCTGAGCTTTCCAGGTGATTTCCATTGCGCAATACTTCTGTACTATGGTTGCCAGGTCAACGAAGTGTTGGAGTTGTGTCGAATATTGTGTACAAGGTAGGTTACAATTGGACTTGTACTTGAATTTTGTTTATATAGGATGTGGAGTCGTGTCCTAGTAGGACACTAGTATCCTAGGCCTCTCTTATATAGCGGGGGTAGACACACGATGTAACCTATGCCAACATAATAGCATAGGCGCGCAAGGGGGAGCCGGTGGTGTGTGCTGGCGCCTGGGTGGCCAGTGTGCGGTATTGTGACGGTGTCACGGGGAGGAGCGCCCGTAGTCAAGCCCCAGGGATGTAGCCATATCGGTGAACCTCGTTAACAAATCTCGGTGTCGTGATCGTGTGATTGCTCTGATACCTGGCAGGCTGGCCGCGTGAGGCATTAGAGCAGGATCGGATCCGACTGGAGGCGCGTGTAGCTGTGTAGCGTTGGGCTGCTCGGGTATCTGGCGTGTATGCGGACATGGAGTCCGTATTTGGCGGTGGAAGGCAGGAGGCGTACAAGCTGTGTATTGTGTACTGCGTACGAGATTTGTCTGAGATAAAAAAAGAAGAAGAGGACTGAGTCCTCATGTGACACAGAAAGGCAGCAGCAGATTGAGTTGAAGGAAATATCCATCGTCTATGTGCATCCATCGGAAAGAGGCATGACAAAGCAACCTAGCATCAGGTGTTAGAAGTGGAGCTATCACGTGAATGGAGATTGCTCATGTATTTTTCACAAAGTCAACCGTATGAAGACCATGGCATCAACGGATACCAGGATTGAGGTGGAGAGGTTCAACGGAACTAAAAACCTTGGGTTATGGCAGACACGGGAGAAAAATTGTTGGCGCGACAAGGATGCTTGAAGGCGTTGCAGGAAATCATGTCAGCTAAGATGGAATTATCATGTGATGGATGGAAATTCATGGAAGATGATTTGGAAGCCTTGAGCGTGTCATGCACCCATACAAGTTTGGCTGTGTCGGACTGGACAGTCTGACGGATTGACACGAGTCGATTGATACAGAAGACATGGTGGGATCGGCTACGACATAGGTGCATGATGCTGATAGTGACTGACTTTTGTGGCGTGGAAACACGTGGCGCATGCCCAAGGGCTTGTGTGGCTTCGACAAGACTATGGAGCGTGGTTGATTCAAGGTGATGTACACGCGGAGCTTGAAGTCGACGGGGCGTGGGGGTGGACTGATCATCTACCATGGAGTCATGTTGAAGGTGGAGCTGGATTGAGGGGCTATAGTGTAAGGATACGGAGAATCGAAGCCTATTCAGCGGATGGGAAAAGCGAGTGACACGTAATTCAGACTGGAGCCCAGTGGTCTGATGGAAGCGTGAAACTCGTCATCGGTCGGTGATAATTGATGGTACTCTGCAGTGGGGGTTGAGTGGTGTGGGTTCGCGACCCTTGAGACTCGATCGGGACAGCGGAGGCTCGACGCGGTAATAGCGGCGAGGCGTGCGGTACACACGGGACATGGAGACAGGCCAGGGCTCTGGTCATACATGTGGTGAGACAACTACGAATTTGGCTCGGGATGACTACAAGCAATGGTCAAATTCCTTCAAGTTTCAGACAGGCGGTCAAGAAAGGAGCGATGATGTTGAGTTTAGGTAACTCTTATGTGTGACACCCAATATGTGAGTTGTTCATTATCACACAGGTCAGTGATTAATGTGTGATTGCGTTGGACGGATACTATGGAAGTTGGGAGCACAAACTAGAGTAACAAGGAACTTAATTTTGCTCAAGTGTTGACTGTGGTCAAGAAAGGAAGGGACTACAAGTTGCAGGTGGAGTCATACGGAGTCATTGGAGTAGCAGCGGTGCTCATGGGATAAACTCAAGTCCAATGTACATGGAAGTTTGATGCATTGACGAATTCAAGGTGGTGAAGAATATTCGCCAAGGTGGAGTTTGTTGGAGTTGTGTCGAATATTGTGTACAAGGTATGTTACAGTTGGACTTGTAGTTGTATTGTGTTTATACAGGATGTGGAGTCATGTCCTAGTAGGACACTAGTATCCTAGGCCTCTCTTATATAGCGGGGGTAAACACACAATGTAACCTATGCCAACGTAATAGCACAGGAGCGCAAGGGGGAGCCGGCGGCGTGTGCCAGCGCCCGGGTTGCCGGTGTGCGGTATTGTGATGGTGTCACGGGGAGGAGCGCCCATAGTGAAGCCTCGGGGATGTAGCCATATCGGTGAACCTCGTTAACAAATCTCGGTGTCATGCTCGTGTGATTGCTTGGTACTTGGATGATCTACGGTATGCCTCGGATTTATTCTAACACGAAGTGTGATGCGTGACGGCGATTGATTGCATTGAGGATTCCTTCGTCCGTGCAGTTTTTGCAAAAAAATGAGATTGCGTCTTCATCGCGGCAATCTTTGATCTTGTCCTTGACAAGGAGGAATCTGGCCCAAAAGTGATGGACCGTTTCATAGGACTGCTGTCTGATGTGGGTAAGATCGCATATATTTGGGTGGGTGGGTGTCTTTAAGTCCGAACCCTGACCCAATCTAGGATCCGGAGCTTGAGAAATTTCCGAGCTTAACAGTTCGGGCTTCGGGATATCAACCAATTTTTCTGGCCCACTGTCTGATTCTAAGTTCGGAGTATGGGGCATGCCTTCCCGCGGGTGAGTATCCGGCTCTGTGAGCTCGGAGATCCAAACATAGTTTGTCCTCAACATAGGGGAAGAGTCGTCGCATTGCTCCTCCACTACCGCTATCTAATGGGTGATCGGTGGAGATTCAATTCCTCTCTGATCGGGTTTAAGCCCAATACGATCATACTCCGTGGCGACTCCCAAGGCGGCGATGCGATCCAGGAGTTCGTTTAAAGATGACAACTCCATCGGATCCATCTGTTCGGAGTATTCTGATCTGACGCGGAGGCGATTTTCGATGACACGAGAAGTCATCATCGGCCCGACGGCCGAACGGGCGACCATGGTAAAGCCGCCCAGACGGAGGGTTTGGCCTGAGGCCAGAACTCCCCCGGCGGTGATGTTGTTCTTGATAACAAGGCAAGCCATCAAGCCTATCTTCGACGTCACAGCGGATCTCGGGTAGGGGGTCCCGAACTGTACGTCTAAGGCTAATGGTAACACGAGGCGGGGGACATGATGTTTACCGAGGTTCGGGCCCTCTCTATGGAGGTAATACCCTACTTCCTGCTTGATTGATCTTGATGAATATGAGTATTACAAGAGTTGATCTACCACGAGATCGTAATGGCTAAACCCTAGAAGCCTAGCCTATGAGATTATGATTCTTGTCCTACAGACTAAACCCTCCGGTTTATATAGGCACCAGAGGGGGCTAGGGTTACACAAAGTCAGTTACAGAGAAAGGAATCTACATATCTGAATCACCAGTCTTGCCTTCCACGCAAATGAGAGTCCCATCCGGACATGGGGCAAAGTCATCAATCTTGTATCTTCATAGTCCAACTGTCCGGCCAAAGTATATAGTCCAGCTGTCCGAGGACCCCCTAATCCAGGACTCCCTCAATTGACAACCCCTGTATCGCGTTGGTTGCAAGGTTATTATTTGTTTATGCAGGTACGAGGGATTTGAGTGTAGCCTCCTACTAGATTGATACCTTGGTTCTCAAAAACTGAGGGAAATACTTAAGCTACTTTCCTGCATCACCCTTTCCTCTTCAAGGGAAAACCAACGCATGCTCAAGAGGTAGCAAGAAGAATTTCTGGCGCCGTTGCCGGGGAGTCTATGCACAAGTCAAGATATACCAAGTACCCATCACAAACTCTTATCCCTTGCATTACATTATTTGCCATTTGCCTCTCGTTTTCCTCTCCCCCACTTCACCCTTGCCGTTTTATTCGCCCTATTTTTCCCGTTCGCCTCTTTTTCGCTTGCTTCTTGTGTGCTTGTGTGTTGGATTGTTTATCATGATGGCTCAAGATAATACTAAATTGTGTGATTTTTCCAATACCAACAACAATGATTTTCTTCGCCCTCCGATTATTCCTCTTACTGATGTTGAATCTTGTGAAATTAATGCTACTTCGTTGAATCTTGTCATGAAAGATCAATTCTCTGGCCTTCCTAGTGAATATGCCGCTACTCATCTAAGCAACTTTGTTGATTTGTGTGATATGCAAAAGAAGAAAGACGTGGATAATGATATTGTTAACTTTAAGCTATTTCCGTTTTCTCTTGGAGATCGTGCTAAAACTTGGTTTTCGTCTTTGTCTAAAAATAGTATTGATTCTTGGAATAAGTGCAAAGATGCCTTTATCCCTAAGTATTTTCTTCCCCTAAGTCATCTCTCTTAGAAACGTTATTATGAATTTTAAGCAAGTTGATCATCAGCATGTTGCACAATCTTGGGAGAGGATGAAATAAATGATACACATGGATTAAATGTATGGATGATCATACAAATTTTTTATGCCGGATTGAATTTTGCTTCTAGAAATCTTTTAGATTCATCCGCGGGAGGCACTTTTATGGAAATCACTTTAGGAGAAGCTACTAAACTCCTAGATAATCTTATGGTTAATTATTCTCAATGGCACACTGAAAGATCTACTAGTAAAAAGGTTCATGCGATAGAAGAGATTAATGTTTTGAGCGGAAAGATGGATGAACTTATGAAATTGTTTGCTAATAAGAGTGCTCCTATTGATCCTAATTTTATGCCCTTGTCTACTTTGATTGAGAATAATAATGAATCTATGGATGTGAATTTTGTTGGTAGGAATAATTTTGGTAACAACGCTTATAGAGGAAACTTTAATCCTAGGCCATTTCCTAGTAATTCCTCTAATAATTATAGTAATTCCTACAACAACTCTTATCGAAATTTTAATAAGTTGCCCTCCGATTTTGAGACTAGTGTTAAAGAGTTTATGATTTCTCAAAAGAATTTCAATGCTTTGCTTGAAGAAAATTTGCCTAAGATTGATGAGTTGGCTAGGAACGTGGATAGAATTTCTCTTGATGTTGATTCTTTGAAACTTAGATCTATTCCACCTAAGCATGATATCAATGAGTCTCTCAAATCCATGAGAATTTCCATTGATGAATGCAAATAAAGAATCGCTAGAATGCATGCAAAAAAAGATTGCTTTGTAAAAGCGTGTTCTTCTAGATTTCATGATAATAGGGATGAAAATCTAGAAGTAATTGATGTGTCTCCTATTAAATATTTGTTTTATAATATGAATCTTGATAATGATGGGACTGGAGATGAGTCAACTTTAGTTAAAAGGCGTCCCAATGATTCAGAGTTTTTAGATCTTGATGCAAAAATTGGTAAAAGTGGGATTGAAGAGGTCAAAACTTTACATAGCAATGAAACCACTATTTTGGATTTCAAGGAATTTAATTATGATAATTTTTATTTAATATATTGTATTTCCTTGCTGCAATCTGTGTTAAATTCTCCTCATGCTTATAGTCAAAATAAAGCTTTTACTAAACATATCGTTGATGCTCTAATGCAATGTTATGAAGAAAAACTTGAATTAGAAGTTTCTATCCCTAGAAAACTTTATGATGAGTGGGAACCTACTATTAAAATTAAAATTAAAGATCATGAATGCTATGCTTTGTGTGATTTGGGTGCTAGTGTTTCCACGATTCCAAAAACTTGGTGTGATGTGCTAGGTTTCCGTGAATTTGATGACTGCTCTTTAAACTTGCACCTTTCGGATTCCACCATTAAGAAACCTATGGGAAGGATTAATGATGTTCTTATTGTTGCAAATAGGAATTATGTGCCCGTAGATTTATTGTTCTTGATATAGATTGCAATCTTTCATGTCCTATTATTCTTGGTAGACCTTTCCTTAGAACGATTGGTGCAATTATTGATATGAAAGAAGGAAATATTAGATTCCAATTTCCATTGAGGAAATGCATGGAAACACTTTCCTAGGAAGAAAATAAAATTACCTTATGAATCTAGTATGAGCGCCACCTATGAATTGAATACCAAAGATGGCAATACATAGATCTATTCTCGATTTTATGCCTAGCTAGGGGCGTTAAACGATAATGCTTGTTGGGAGGCAACCCAATTTTATTTTTGTTCTTTGCGTTTTGTTCCTGTTTAGTAATAAATAATTCATCTAGCCTCTGGTTAGATGTGGTTTTATGTTATAATTAGTGTTTGTGCCAAGTAAGACCTATCGGATCATCTTGGGTGATAGTTAATTTGATCTTGTTGAAAAACAGAAACTTTTGCACGCACGAGAATAATTTTCATAAATCACAGACACGTCATTTTCAGTTGATTCTTTTTGCAAAAGATTAATAAAAAAATATCTAGTACTTCCAATTTTGGTAGAATTTTTGGGGTTCCATAAGTATTCGAAAGTTGCAGATTGCTATAGACTGTTCTGTTTTTGACAGATTCTGTTTTTCATGTGTTGTTTGCTTATTTTGATGAATCTATGGCTAGTATCGGGGGGTATGAACCATAGAGAAGTTGTAATACAGTAGGTTTAACACCAATATAAATAAAGAATGAGTTCATTACAGTACCTTAAAGTGGTGGTTTGTTTTATTTTGCTAACGGAGCTCATGAGATTTTCTCTTGAGTTTTGTGTTGTGAAGTTTTCAAGTTTTTGGGTAAAGATTTGATGGATTATGGAATAAGGAGTGGCAAGAGCCTAAGATTGGGGATGCCCAAGGCACCCCAAGTTAAAATTCAAGGACAACCAAAAGCCTACGCTTGGGGATGCCCTAGAAGGCATCCCCTCTTTCGTCTTCATCCGTCAGTAACTTTACTTGATGCTATATTTTTATTCACCACATGATATGTGTTTTGCTTGGAGCATCTTGTATGATTTGAGTCTTTGCTTTTTAGTTTACCACAATTATCCTTGCTGTACACACCTTTTGGGAGAGACACACATGAATCGGAATTTTTTAGAATACTCTATGTGCTTCACTTATATCTTTTGAGCCAGATAATTTTCCTCTAGTGCTTCACTTATATCTTTTTAGAGCACGGCGATGGTTTTATTTTGTAGAAATTATTGATCTCTCATGTTTCACTTACATTATTTTGGGAGTCTTTTGGAACAGCATGGTAATTTGCTTTGGTTATAAAATTAGTCCTAATATGATGGGCATCCAAGTTGGGTATAATAAAAACTATCATATAGAGAGCATTAAATACTATGATAAATTTGATACTTGATAATTGTTTTGAGATATAAAGGTGGTAATATTAGAGTCATGCTAGTTGGGTAATTATGAAATTGAGAAATACTTGTCTTAAAGTTGGCAAGTCCCGTAGCATGCACGTATGGTGAACGTTGTGTGACAAATTTGAAGCATTGGGTGTTCTCTGATTGCCTTCCTTATGAGTTGTTGGGGATATAACTACTGAGTATAAACCGCCCAGGAAGGGCCGGTTTATCCTCATCCGTATTTAAGCCCGTAAAGACAAGGAATATGGCGTTCTACCATTGAAGCTAGAGGCCCAGAGCCCAAAGGTGATTTAGAGCCCATAAGTGTAAACCGGCATGAGATGTGTAAACTTGTGTTGTAAGTTAGAAAAGGTACAAACCAAGCCGGACACGTGTGTGAGCCGGCCTCGGTATTCTGTAAACCGCCGGGCGTCAACTTGTGTATATAAAGGGACGACCCTGCGGCGGTTCAGGGACAAGAAACAACAACTCGAGAGATAGGTAAAGCGGATTCGCTCCCTGCTCATCGAGACCCCATCAATTCCACCACACCTGGATCGTAGGCTTTTACCTTCACCGCAAGGGGCCGAACCAGTATAAACTCCCCGCGTCCTTTGTCCGGTTTAACCCCTTTTTTGCTAATCTCGTTGCGATGGCTCCATGACTAAGTCCTCTTACTAGGACATCTGACGTGTTAATTCCACGACAGTTGGCACCCACCGTGGCGCTATCGCACAATGGTTTCGAGTTCTTAAAGGGCAACTTTGAAGGACTCAAGGCATACGCGGTTGGCCGGATGACCAAGAATCGTCGCGGCAAGCTCTACATCGACGATGCAGGATGGGGCCCCGAGGACGGCTCGATTGAGTACGTGTACCGGGTCCCCTTTGGCGGAATTCACGTTTTCATCAGCAAGATCGGCGAACCGGACCCTGAGCCGGACATCTCCACCGACCTCGTCGAGACGGCTCAGCGTGCGAGTCCTGCCTGGGTTCAGCCTGCCATGAAGCGTATGTTCGTAGGATTCGTCAATGGTGCGGGATCTGAACCGGTGTCCGACGGTGATACGGCCATCTACTCATATGGCGAGTCATCCACTGGTGAAACCGAGTCGCTGTACCAGTTGCAAGACGGCTGGATTGGGGGCTGTTCCGATGGCGACAGTATTTCGGACCCCTTTGGACCTCCGAACCGGGTTGCAATCTTCATGGCCGGTACACAAACCACATTGCAATCTTCATCTGCAGCAACAATGATTTCCGGATCGGCAGCCGGGGCAGGAGGCCCCGCGCGCCGGCCGGCTCAAGTTCTTTCCGGTCTGTTGGACACCTGGTCGGCATTGTTGACCATGGCAGTCACCCCGGAGACTCGGGATCAGCATAACGCAGATGTTACCAAGCTGAGGGATCAGACAACTCAAGCCAAGGAGGACTTGGCGGTTGAGGAAGCCAGTATGACTGAAGAACGGGCCGCTTTAGATGCCCAGTCACAGCAGATCCACGGGCAGAATTACTGGCCTATGTTGGATCAAAACACGTCAAACGAAGTACTAAGGAGGAGGCACCGGTCTCATCTGCCATCAGTTTACGAAGGAATGAATCTCTTCAATACGCCGGGGGCTTGGCCAAGTGATCCAGCATCAGCGAACCGGACCGAGGCACCGGGGACCGGAGCTCCGGGTCAGCCACGGGTGATGGACCCGCCTCGACGGACGGATAACCCACCGCAATATGTACCAACGCCACCGAGTCACTTCTCTAACCCTTTGGATAACATGATTGCTGCAGCATCTCGTTTGGCAGCTATTCCGATGGAGGGCGAGTAACTGGCGGCGGTTGAAACGCGATGGGCTAGGGATCGTCTTCAAACCTCCATGGGGCAACAGCAGGCTTACTCATATAGTCGGGACATAATACATTCAGCCCCTCGTCCGAGCAAGAGTTACAGTAGGCACATTGACGAACCAGCTTTGTCAAGCAGTGCGCGGCACCGTGATGACCCTAGAGGGCCTAATCCAGCGCACGGTGGTATGAATGCTCAGGGTGTGGTAAACAATGGCAGAGCACGACGAGAGGCAGAGTTAGCGGCGCAGTTGGCAGCGCAGTACCCGAATCATCAACCCACTCCGGTTCAACCGGCGGCATCAGTTGAACGAGGATTGGCTTTTAGCTCTTGGGGAGTGCCGTGCCTCACCCCAGCTCTGCGTAATGTGCGGCTACCCAAGGATTTCAAGGGTCCGCGTAAAGTGCCTAATTATACCGCCGATTTACCCCCCGAGGCGTGGGTTGAAAGTTATGAGATGGCAATGGAGATGCTGGATGTGGATCAAGCGGCGTGTGCAAAATACTTCACCATGATGTTAGACGGAACGGCTCGCACCTGGCTAAAGAGTCTGCCCATTAACTCGATCAGTTCATGGGACGAGTTGAAGGCCCGGTTTATAGCGAACTTCAAGGATACGTGCAAACAACCCATGTCCATTGTGGATCTGGCTGCTTGTGTCCAAGGAGAGAATGAATCAACGACTCATTGGGTGCGCCGGATTTCAGAAATCCTACATTCATTGGACCACATCAATGCTGATTCGGCAATTATAACGTTGGAGGGAAATTGCCGGTTTGAAGTCGCTGAAGATGAAATTGGGACGGCTCAAGCGTAACTGCAATGACATGGGAACGCTCATGGCAGCTCTGGTTAAGTATGCCGATTCTGATAATACCAAGGATCCCGAGTCTGATGAAGAGAAGCCGGAGATGGGGAAGAAGAATGCCAGCGCAAAAGGACAGCATAACCAGGCTGGCCATGGGAATAACGGTAAGCGCAAGGCAGACAATAATTCTGATTTTGTGGCTAACACCAATGTTCAAGGCAATAATCAGCGCCGTAAGGGTAAACCGCCCCCGCGGGGTGGAGGATTAGGGATGAATCTGGAGCGTCTATTGAACCAGCCTTGCCCAAAGCATGGGACGCAAGAAAAACCAGCTACGCATTTATGGAAGGATTGCTTCATTATGCGAGAGTTCAAAAATTCAGATCTCTTCCGGTATGATCATGGTCCGTCCGGCAGTTCAGGGCCCGGGTTTCATGGACCGGGTACTACTAGGAAAAGGCCTACTAATGGCGCACTGGTTTTGCCTACTAATGGCGCATTACCAGTGCGCCATTAGTAGCACGCCACTAGTATTTCTTACTAATGGCGCGCCACTGGTGCGCCATTAGTATGTAACACCATGCGCCATTAGTGTGCCTCCCGGGGGGCCATACATAAGCATGTGCTTTGTCATACTAATGGCGCATTCTATGTTGATGCGCCATTAGTATCCTTTGGCATACTAATGGCGCACCTGGTGGTGATGCGCCATTAGTATGAATATTTGTTTTTTTTTTCTTTTCCAATTTTTGCACAGGTTACAGAATATATTATTGCACAGAATAGAGACAGCAGCACACAACAACATTAGATTCATCGAATACAATAGAAGATTAGTGTCCGAATACAATTCATCATATTAGTCTCCGAATTCAAAAGACCGAACAAAGATAAAACAATACAAGTCTCAAGACCGCGAGTATCGAGTTTGTCTTCACTTTACAACTCGATATCGATCATCTAAACTACCATCACATAGAAGAGAGTTGTGGTCGTCACGATGAGCATCATCGCGACCAAACTGGTCTTCATCCGGTTCCTCCAACGCTCCCTTCTCTCTCCCGCTAGATAGCGGGCGTATCTAGATTCGGCCTCCACCCTAGTGGTGTACCCTTTGTAATCATATACATTGAAGCGGTGAACCTGTCTCCGACACTCCTCCCGATCGTCAGAGACTCCGGGAACCATACCCTTGTACACGACATACGACGGCATCTCTATGCACAAGCCAAACAATGCATAATACATAAGCAATATGTAAGTATGCAACAAAAGGCTCGGAAGAGAAAACCAAGACATTAATAGCACGATTCATGGTCCTACTAATAAATAGCATCGATTACATCTAAGTTGAACGAATGTCCAAACCAAAGAGACATACGAATTCATTAAAGTATAATTACAACATGAGCCAATCAATGTTTCAGAACTACACATCACTACTTTCGAATCGACTCATCGGACAGGAGCGTGGATGAAGCCGCCGTCTGTCGTGATTGTCATGAAATCGCGGTTGTTGTCACCCTGCATTTGTAGTGTTTCATCTATCTCACTGTTGGACGGTTGATATCTGAGGAAGAACTGCCCCGAGGTATGAAGGACATCTTGATGGATGATGGCCGCAAACTCCGATCGGATGCGAAGAATTCTTGTCTGAGGTCCGCGTCCTGGACTGCCGACAAGCTCGCGGCCCAATCTTTGAGATTATCTGGTAGCAGAAGTTGATGATGGTCCCTTACGATCGCCCACATGTGATGGAGGGCGTAGTAGGCATCCTTCTGACCGCCAGGCGGCTGCTTGACGCAGCAGAACTTCGTATTGTGTGAGAACATGTGCTTGCCGTACTTACGAACTGCCCTGGTGAAGGTGCCTCCAGATTTGGCGTAGCCGGCTAGAACATCATCAAGAACTTTCTTGACATCTGTGTAGTCTATCTTGGAGTTACGGTTCGGGTCGAAATACGTGGCCATGGAATATTTCGGGCTTAAGAGGATGAGTGTGCAATGTGTGTCACTGCACAGAACACGGAATGTTAGAAAAAAAGAACGATCAAAATCTAAGAAATCATATGTTACGGGGCTGTTAAGGGATGACTTACTCGGGAAAGTAAGCCACAAGGAAGTTATCCTTATCTGGGTTTGCCAGAATGACGCCTTCGAGTTGTGAACTCGCAACTTGGCGGTCCCCGACGCTGCTCAAGTGCTTGGCACGCATGTAAGGGGTCGACTATCACGATGTCCGGGGTCTTGTCTCTAATGATCCGCATCTCCATACTCAGTGAAAACAGCCGAACGAAGGTGTAGTGCAGCGGATGAAGGTTAAACATAGCAAAGATCTCATCAAACCGCATGACGATCGTACCCCCGATGTCTCCATCCACAAAGCCCTTGCCCTCTGGCACCTTGGCCACGAAAACCGGGTATGCCACATCCTTCTCTCTGAGACGCCACTTCTCCAAAGAAAGAACACTGTCGTGCAGACTCCGCATAGCACCGGTTGCAGCATTCAGCATATTTGGCAGTAGCATCGCCCTACCCGCCACATGCACCCTCCTCGAGATATCCTTAGGTGAACGTGGCCCGTCTTGAGCACGGATCGAACTCGGTGCCGGCTGGCTCGCACCGGCGCCCTTTTTAGTCTTTCGTTTCCGTCCCTTCTTCTTGATCTCCTGTAATGGGACCAAGTTCTGCTCACAGACCGCCTTCTTGAGCGTGTTAGGGCTGATAATATTTCGCACCTTAGCTATCTGAGGCTCGGTGAAGGCGGGAGCTGGAGGCGTGTCCTAAGAACTGAATGCCAGACGACGCCTGTTGCAATTGGATTTCTCCGCCGTACCAGCTAGATCGCGGTCGTCTTGGTTGGGTTCTTGAGAAAGAGGCCCGCAGAACTCGTCAGCGTACCCATGTTCGGCAAAGTACTTATCAACTTTGGTAAATGTACAATCATTGTTGTCGTCGCCATCCGTATCCTGTGCCATAGGGCTGTCCGGATCCTGTACCATAGGGATGTCCGGATCCTGTTCATAGGGATGTCCGGCAGGTCCCGTAGCGTTGCGGCATTCTTGCCATGGCTTGGCGCCGGCACGACTGGTGGTCTTGTCTGTGGGGTGGTGTCCCCCGCCCCCAAACGAATCTGGCTCTTCGGCCAAAGCAAGGGCCAGTTTACGCAGGCGCTGAGGGTCATCTCATCTTCTTCGTCGGCCCAGCGGGTCGAATCAGAGGTAACAGCTCGTCGCAGCTGGCGACACCGAACCACTTCAACCCTATACACCGTAGGTGGTATCGGATTACCGTGGAACATGGGGTTGCCGGTTGAACGATTCTGCCCTTGGCGACATCGACCAACTCGGCGCCCACGAAGTGCGTAAGAGTGCAAGGAACGCCGGCGGTGCCTCGCGAAAACATGTACAGGCGTCGAGGATGCCCAGTCAAAGGCAAGGAGATGAATTCATCGGCCGAGAGGCTTAGTTACCGTGATGCCCTCGAGCTCGGCTAATGTCGAGACACCGCCAACGGCGGGCGGTAATCGACGGAGGGGCGCTTGTCGGCGAGGTGCCGCCGGGCGTACACCCGGTGCATTAAGCTCCAATGCCGTCTGCGGCGCCGGAGACACGAATACCGCCTCCGCCGGAGACACCAATGGCGCCGCCGCCGGGGACACCAATGGCGCCGCCTGCGCGCTGTGCGAGTTGCTGGCCGTGAAGCTGGGAACCGGGGGAGGCCCCTGTTGGCCGCCCGCAATCCTCGTCGTCAGCCCATGAATCAACGTAGGCACCATGGCGTTGAGCTTCGTTCCCAGTTGTGCCTTGAGCTTCGTTCCACTTGCTCTTGGACAAGCTCCGAAATCCGCGCCACTTGTGCCTTGAGTTCTTCAACCTAGCGCGTCTGGCTTTCAGAGCTGGTCTTTTTCTCCTTCCGCACACCAGCGGTATAGTATGACCCCATTTTGTGGACAAGCCTTTTGCCGCCACACGACCAGTGACTTGACTTAGTGAGCTTATCCTTGTTTTTCATTACGTTCAACGCCCTATTTAAAGGGGTGTCGAAAGGGGAGCTCTGAGACGACCCCGCGCTACTGCTTTCAGTGTCCTGCAAAAGGAACGTGAACCATTTAGAAATATTGGGGATTAATTAGAGTGCAACCATATGGATCTAATTACGCTGGGGTGTATTCCTTACTAGAACAAGCTCAAGCGCCCTGGTCTTCGGATCCATGGTAAGCTCCTTTGTTATCGGGTCCTCCTTGTACCGGGCCCTGACATAGTTCCTGGTTTGCTTGTCACCGCTGTATTTCTCGAAGCGGGGAGGTAGGCCTTGCTCGGCACGCTCCGCGTCCTCCTTGTCCCATATAGGCTCCGCCACTCTGTAACCGCCGGGACCGAGTTTGTGTTCCCCTAAGTTCAACTCCTGCATTTCTTTCCCTCACTGACTTGATTCGGAGGTTGCACTGCTCTCGCACTTGATCTTGAACTTCTTGTACTCATCTTCGCTCATCAAAGGATATTTCGCCTTGATCTTCTCATAACTATCACCTTTATCAATCATTCTCTTCACCGCGCTTCTCCAAGTAGACAGGGCCGTGCTCATCTTCATGAGGGCGGCACTGTTCACTTTATTCCCTGAGAGGCGTGTGTTTTCAAATTCGGCGGGGAACTTGTATCGTTCGTGCAGCTTCATGAAGAGGAGGTTGCGCAAATTCCCTCGGTCCTTATGCCTAAGGTTCTCGGTGTTGATCGAGACGGTGCTCCGGAGAATGCACCCGAGCTGAACCGAGTACCCCTTGACTATATGTTTGGGCTCCGTTGGATTCCCGCCGAGTCCACTTGAGTGAATTCCTCCTTGAGGGTGCGGATTGCATTCGGGCGCCGGTCCTTCCTTTGCTTCTTCGGTTGGCTGCCATCTGTGTGTGCGCCGCCATCATCAGTGGTGGCATCCTCGGCGGCACCATCAGTGGTGTCATCCCCGACGCCACTAGGGGTTGTGTAATCAGGATCCGTGTCTTTCGCGGCCTCATAGCGGTGAGGTTGTACCTCCATCTCCAGGGACAGCTCCCAGAAATGCTTGACGACCGAACCACCGGCCTCATCGTTGTGGGCCATGAATCGCTCGGAATAGGAAAAAAGTGTGGTCAAAAAGTTGGTTATTGTCAAGGAACAAGATAATGGTCTCATCATTTAGGGTTTGTCGACACTGAGGCACCCTAAAAGCCTAAGCTTTCATCATTTAGGTTTGTCGACGCCGAGGCACCCTAAAAGCCTAAGCATACATCATTTAGGTTCTCATCGACACCGAGGCATCCGGGGCAGCCAAGTTAAGTTTCCATCATTTAGGGTTTATCGATGCCAAGGCACCCTAGGTTGGGCCTAATCACTTGGCACTAATCACTTGGCTCTGTTGCCACCTATGTTGGGTTTATCAGCTAGGGTTTATCGATGCTAAGGAGAATTCTAAGTTGGGCCTAATCACTTGGCTCTATTGCCACCTATGGTTTAATGCAGCAAGAATGGCAGGCAGTTGATCATACTTAGCTAAGTACTAAGATACCCTAGCCCATGCATTAGTCGCAAGTACCCCAAATGTCCTATTTTTAGCAAAGTCATGCTAAAATTCACAGAAAATTTTAGCATGACCTTTGCTGAAAATAGGACATATGGAATACCAATTTGCCGGAACGAAAGTTAATCGACATTCCGGCAAACTCAAGGGCCTCTCGGGTACCTGCAAATTCATCACGACACAATGGTCGAGACAAAACCCAGCTAACTAGCAAGATGATCATCATCTTTGCAAGACAAGAGCTCAAGTTTTTGACAGTAGCCTCCTCAAGAAAACAGCATTGCAACATTCAAGTTTAGACATACACACCTTTGAACATTTGACCGATTACCTCGAAGAAAAATATCGCTGACTATTGGACACAAAGAAAACAGCTATTGTAAACATTAAGTCATGGTAGTGTCTTATTTGAAGCAATTACAGTATAGGAACAACAACACAACAAGAGCAAATACAAGTCCTCGATAAGTGTAAGAGAATTGTACTAGAGTCAGTAAACAGACTTAAAAACCCACATGATGTTATAACTGCATACACCTGAACATGATGATACCAACTGGGAAGGAAAATTGTATCACTCTAGATTAGTGTAGCCACTATCTAACAAAACCAGAATGTTAACAGAATTACACCATGATGATACCAAATTCTTGTAGCAGTACAATGAGTTCACAGGATAAAAAATCATCCACATTCACCAACCCAAACTGGTGAAGATACAGCAAACCAGAACCTCCTGTGTTTACGCCATTTTATTTTTCCCACCGTATATGTTTTTTGATTCATGTCATGGTACTTTCATCAAACCAAGTATTTTCTTTCTACATAATCTGGGAAGTTTCCTTCTTCTTTGTCTCACTATCTTATTGTCTCACTACAAAAAACTAGTATGCTTAGTTGAGACTAGTATGCTTAGTTGCATTATGACAGGCAAAGTGTCACGATTCAGACAATAGAGCAGCTAAGCATAGCAAGTGGGTAGTTTAGTCAGTATACTAGTACTCTTTAGAAAGCATGAGACATATATTACATGGAGGAGACTTCGTCGGAGAGTTGCCTGTGATTGAAAATACAACGAGATCAGCAAAGGACAGTAAGATATATACTGAAATTATCATAACAAAATGCCAGCTACTGCCATGGTCAAAGAATAGATTATGATAATTTGGACAAGTACAGGTCAAACTAGATAATTTTCAGAACCGGTTTAACCACCGCAGGATAAAACAATGCATCCAAGACTGGGCTTAGACTAATATCCTCATAGCATAATCGACATCAAGCACATATTATAAGAACAGTGAAAATGTATGTTCACCGCAAATGAATATGGACCAAGTGTTCTCATTAACTACTTAAAGAATTAGTTCCATATTGTTGCATGAGAATTGTAGAGAGAAAAGATACATGGTTCTACTTAAGGATTGGTTACATCTCTTATTGTTCACATTCTTGTCAAAGGACTTTAACCATTAATTATCAAAAGAACTAATGCACATTTAAACACCCTGAATTCGGAAGAAGTAATACAACACTACATAGTACCTCTGTAGTTTCCATGCCAAACTTGCCAATAATGTTCATCTACTCAATTGTAACCCCTCCTGGTAACAAATATTCATCTACTCATTTGTAGATACCTAGGAGTAACAAGACTGCACTTGCCAATAATGTTTTATTTATGCTTCCCAAGGACCAACTCCTAAAATGAACACAAAAAACTGTGTGCACATCTGCAAGTTGTAGAAGGAAAAGGTGCAACATAAAAAAAACTATCAAACTAACAGATCCATTAATCAATTATGGACTTCTTACATGTTACATCTATCATTAGTGGACAGAAAGAATTGTAATTAATGTTTCATATTGTTGCATGAATCCAAACTCACTGGAAAATTCACTAATTGAGCCTAGCTACTTAAAGAAAGAATCTCTAGGCGGATGCTTAGTTGAGACTAGTATCCTCTAAAATGCATCTAAATGCAAGCTCAGAGATTTGAACATTTGGAAAACCCTGAAGGTGGAATAAAATAAGACCAATGATGCAAAAATAACCCAAACTTCTCTATTCTGCAAAAAGGCGGACGATGTGAGAGGCTTGGCTACTGAATGGTTCTTGCAGGTTGCAGCTAGCATGACCTCCTATTACGAACATCTAGCGTAAGCTCGGAGATTTGAACATTTGGCAAACCCTAGCTACTTAATTCTCCAACCCCTTTCCTTGTCCAAATTTCTCCAACCCCTAACCCTAGAACACATCGGAAGGAAATAAAGAGGGGAAGAGGGGAAGCGGCTCGGGTGCTCACTTGGGAGGTCGAGGGCGACTAGGGGCAGCCGGAGCTAGTCGAGGCTGCGACCAAGGCCGGCGGTGGCGGTCCTCCTGGGCAGGCCGCCTCGAGGGCGTCGAGCGGTGGCAGTCCTCCTGGGCGTCCGAGCTCGTCCGGGTCCTCGTAGTCGAAGAGGAAGACGGCGGCAGTCCTCCTGGGCAGGCCGCGGGGTGTTGGAAAGCGAGCACGTCGAGGGCGCAGGCGGGGCCGCGGGGGGAGGGGGCGCTTGGGCGGGAGGACGTCGAGGGCACTCGGCTCGGGGACGGCGAGGGAGGCGGCGAGGGAAGCGGTGCTCGGCTCGGGGACGGCGAAGGTGGCGAGGGGGGCGGCGAGGGGGACGGCGAACACGGGGGGCAGCGGGTGAGATCGATGAGGCAGGGGAGAGATTAGAGAGATTGGGGATTTAGTGTGGGGGGAAGCTTTCTAATGGCGCACCGCCCCCTCGTGAGCCATAAGTACGACTATTCTAATGGCGCACCACCCCTCGGTGCGCCATTAGAATTTTTTTTATCTAGCCCACTAGCACTATCTACCACCTAACCCTATCTACAACAGAACCCACCCACTAGCCTGACTGGTCAGCACGCAGCACACACACCAGGAGGTCCTGGGTTCTATTCCCAGGCTCCCCAATATTTTTTTATGCATTTTAAATGCTGTTTTTTATATTTATTTGTGTTTAAATATGTTCAAACTTGTTTAAATCATAACAGTAATATTTTTTTATAAAAACAGTAATAATTTTTTTAAAAATATGTTCAAATTTGTTATTTGAAAATATCATCGGCGGCGGCGTGGAGCGGGGGAGGGTGCGGGGGGCCGGGTGCTCGGCGGCGGCGGTGGAGCCGGGGAGGGTTGCGGTGGGTCGTCGATGGCGGTGGAGCTAGCGGGGGAGTGTGCGTGTGGGATCGAGATGGAGGGGGATCAAGATCGAAATGGAGGGGGAATCGAGATCGAGATGGAGGGGGATCGAGATCAAGTGTCCTCATGGATTCAAAAAGTGCCCATGAGATTTAAAAATATTCATGATATCAAAAATTGCCCATGAAATACAATCGAGAAATGAAGACTACGATTGAAATACAATCGATCTTAGCTAGCTATCTGTTCACAATCTTCTTGCCCTTCTTTTTCGCAAATGGAGTTCTTCTATGGAACGGACGTCCTTTAGGTAGGGTGGTCTTGCTTCTTCTTGTGGTGTGTGCTGCTACTTCATCGTCCTCGTCATGTTCGATCTTCGGGTCACCGTACTTGTCGAAGTCTTGCTCATTGGCTACTCCATCCATTCTGATGATCTTCCTTTTGTCTCTCCTCACGACAACACGACTGGGCTTTGACGGGTCGGTAATGAAGAAGCATTGGTCCACCCACTAGCCTGACTGGTCAGCACGCAGCACACACACCAGGAGGTCCTGGGTTCTATTCCCAGGCTCCCCAATATTTTTTTTATGCATTTTAAATGCTGTTTTTATATTTATTTGTGTTTAAATATGTTCAAACTTGTTTAAATCATAATAGTAATATTTTTTTATAAAAACAGTAATAATTTATTTAAAAATATGTTCAAATTTGTTATTTGAAAATATCCTCGGCGGCGGCGTGGAGGGGGGGTGGGTGCGGGGGGCCGGGTGCTCAAGCGGCGGCAGTGGAGCGGGGAGGAGGTTGCGGTGGAGTCGTCGTCGGCGGTGGAGCTAAGCGGGGAGGTGCGTGTGGGATCGAGATGGAGGGATCAAGATCGAGATGGAGGGGAATCGAGATTGAGATGGAGGGAATCGAGATCGAGATGGAGGATCGAGATCAAGTGTCCTCATGAATTCAAAAGTGCCCATGAAATTTAAAAATATTCATGATATCAAAAAGTGCCCATGAAATACAATCGAGAAATGAAGACTACGATTGAAATACAATCGATCTTAGCTAGCTATCTGTTCACAATCTTCTTGCCCTTCTTTTTCGCAAATGGAGTTCTTCTATGGAACGGACGTCCTTTAGGTAGGGTGGTCCTGCTTCTTCTTGTGGTGTGTGCTGCTACTTCATCATCGTCGTCATGTTCGATCTTCGGGTCACCGTACTTGTCGAAGTCTTGCTCATTGGCTACTCCATCCATTCCGATGATCTTCCTTTTTTCTCTCCTCACGACAACACGACCGGGCTTTGTGGTCGGTAATGAAGAAGCATTGGTCCACTTGGGAAGCCAGTACCCATGGCTCATTTTTCGCGGTGACGTTTGCACCCGCGGTCTTGGATTTGGCTTCGGGTATAACCATGGTGGTGAAATACCGGTCTTATTTTAGGACGCTCTTGGCCCATTTGACACGGAACATCGGGACCTTCTATCCAGCGTAGCTCAGCTCCCAGATCTCCTAGATCCTTCCGTAGTATCTGTCCTTGTCGTTGCCGGTGTAGGATTCCATCGTTACCCCGGAGTTCTGATAACCATCGCTCTTCATGTCCTTGTTCTCGGTGTAGAATGTGTAGTCGTTGATATCGTACACCTCGTAGGTCATCAGGTTGTGCTCGGCGCCCTGTGACAAGGCGAATATGAGTTGTTCTTCCGCGGAAGAATCCTCATGCAAAGGGTACGACAGAAGCTTCTGCTTGAACCAACGCGTGAAACATGAGTTGTGCTCTTTGATTATATCTCCGTCCGTCCTCTGTTGGCCTCGGTCATTGTATGTCTTCTCAATAAAGGTTTTGTGCTCTACCACCAAAGGATCGACCACGTCTATGTGTTGTAGCGCGACTAGGTTTGCTCTTTCAAAGTCGGCGAGTCGACCCTCGAAGTCGACATGCATTTCGCGGTGACCCTCATAGTGACCCCATCCAGCGAGCCTGCCGAGGTGCCTGTTGACGGGCAGACCAACGGGGTTCTCGATGCCTAGATAATTCATGCAGTAGGAGATGCACTCTTGATTGAAAAGCCTGGCTATACTTCCCTCTGGACGTGACATGTTGCGAACGTTTCCTTTGATGACACCATAAATCCTTTCAAACGGCATCATGCTGTGCAGGAACGTCGTCCCGAGTTGGATGATATCCTCCACGACATGGACCAGCATATGCACCATAATGTCGAAGAATGCGGGCGGGAAGTACATCTCAAGCTCGCATAGTATCACCACGATCTCTTCCTGTAGCCTTCTGAGTTGCCTCACGCCAACCGACTTCCTAGAGATGACATCGAAAAAGTTGCATAGGCCAAATAGCGTTTCATGGACGTGCGTCCATGATCCCACGGATTGCAACTGGAAGTATCTGCGTCATCGACGCGTGGCGGTCGTGAGACTTCATCCCGCTGAACTTCGCTTCATTGGGTCTAGGTATCTGCTTATCTTCCCCGCGTAACCGTAAGGAAGTTTTACTCCTAGGAGGCAGGTGAAAAACTGCTCGATCTCCTCCTGACTTAGAGTGAAGCACACGGGAGGGTAGTCATTTCCGGTCTTCCTGGCCTTTTTTCCTTTGCGACGACTTTCTGTGTCCTTCTTTGCCTCATCATCATCATCATCATCATCATCATCATCATCATCATCATCATTAGCGTGAAACTCCTGCCTGATGCCCATTGATTTCAAGTCTTCCCTTGCTTTCGGCCCATCTTTGGTCCTCTCTGGCATGTTGAGCAGGGTACCAAGCAACTCTCGCACATGTTCTTCGTGATATGCATGACATCAAGGCTGTGAGGCACACGGTGGATCTTCCAGTACGGCAAGTCCCAGAAAACAGACCTCGTTTTCCATACCTTCAGTAGCGGCTGCGGCGTCTTTCGCTTCTTTCCCGGCTCTGGCGCCTTTTGCTTCTTTCCCGGCAGTGGGCAGTCTTTCCAATTTTTCAACAGCTCGTCTATTTCCTCACCACTCCTCTTACACGGGGGTTTTCGGGGTTCGGTTTCACCATCGAACAGATCCTTGCGTTTCCTCCATGGGTCATCGTCGCAAAGCCACCTTCGATGTCCCATGAACACGGTTTTCGAAGACACGGGATCTCTATCTAGCTGGCGATACGTTGTGTCATCCATGCACCTTACGCATCCAGAAAATCCGTGGACTACCTGCCCCGCGAGATATCCGTAACCGAGATAGTCGTGCACCGTCGTGAGCGGTCACGGCTCTCATAGGAAATATTCTTTCTCTGCGGCGTCCCACGTATTGGCTGGCGTTTTCCACAGCGTGTCTAGCTCCTCCTTCCAGCCCCGGATACAGATTGATGTCGTTCCCTGGTTGTTTCGGCCCTTCAATTAGCATACTCATGTGAATGTACTTCCTCTTCATGCACAACCAGGGGAAGGTTGTACATCCACACAAACACAAGGCCAGGTGCTATGTGTGCTTCTCGCTGCCAAGCGGATTGACTCCATCGATGCTCGCGCCCGGACGATGTTCCTTGGATCCTTCCCAAATTCTGGGTATTCGAAGTTCAACGCTTGCCACTGGCTCGCATCCTTAGGGTGACTCAGCATCTTGTCTTTTTTATTTATCTCTGGATCATTTCCGTCATCTTCCCGCTTCTTCTCCTTCCTATCCCCGTGCCAACGCAGGAGCTTTGCTACCTTAGGGTCCGCGAAATACCGGTGCAGACGAGGAGTGATCGGGAAGTACCACACCGATTTTCGAGGAGCTTTCTTCCTCTTCTTGTATCGAGTGACGCGCACACCGGACATATGGTAGACTCCAGCGTGCTCGTCCCGATAAATGATGCAATTGTTCATGCACACATGGTATTTCACGTGCGGTAAATCCAGAGGATACACGATTTTCTTCGCCTCCTCGAAACTAGTCGGGCACTTGTTCCCCTTGGGAAGACGTTCGTGCCAGAATGACATGTTCTCGTCGAAGCATGCGTCGGTCATTTTGTGTTTTACCTTCATCTCCAGAGCCATGGCGTTACTTTCGGCGGGTATCCTCGGGCCTGCATCCTTCATACAATGGAGTAACTGCGTCTATCTCCAATTGATCCAGCTTGGCTTTCTTTTCGCGGCAGCTCTTGCATTATCCGTGCGCTTGAGAAGCAGCTCTTGAATATGAGGGTCCTGTACCCAGCCTCCATCGTCGTCTTCTCGGCATCTTCATCTTCATGATCATGCCCTTCGTCTTGATCTTCCTCATCATCATGTACGACATCTTCTACATGATGATCGTATATGACATCACCGCTGTGATCATGTCCTGGAGATTCTTCGTCTTCTCGCCCACCCTCGCCGTGGTGGTACTTGTCTTGTTGCCCTTCCTCATTTCTTGCCCGGCCCCCATGGACGACTTCATAGTCATCTTCATCACCTTGCCACCGATAGCCATCCATGAAACCACGCAAGAGCAGGTGGTTCCGCACCTTCCCGGAATCCGGGTCCGCAATAAGGCTCTTCAGCTTGCATCTTCGACACGGTCATCTTATCTCCATCTCGTTCTTTTGAAGAATCTCAGACTTCGCGGAGCTCAAAAACCTATTCACGATGCCTTCGGTCATCGTGCGGACCATGGTCGCCTGCGGGGTAGAGCAAAACGATATTTTAGAACCAAGAAAAAATTTGGCATGGCCTTCCCTAAAAATAGGACTAGAAAGAATGCATAGTGCCAAAATTCTCGCTTGAAGCGGAAATGAATCAACATTCCGCAAAATATTGGCAACTATCGCATTTCAAATACCGGTACACTGCAAACACAAACATATATGCAACACCACAAACACAAGCAACACCACAAACATACATAGATCTAGCTAGGCCACAAAAGTGCATGTGCACGTTGTTGGAGCGAAAGCTAGGGAGAAAAAAAGTAGATCTACATCATGAAGATAGCTTTCCCCTTACTTACCTATCAAAAAAGGTAATTTCACCACTTAATTTTGATGAATCTATGGTGGAAATGAGGTGAGGAGGAGGAGGCAGCCGAAAGCTTGGAGAAGGAGGTGGAGGGAATGAAGTGGGGAAAGTGAGTGGGTAGGTGTGGGGCTGTCCAAAATATCTTGTTGGGGTCCCAGGTTACTAATGGCGCATCAGCAGCAAATGCGCCATTAGTAACCCTGGTTACTAATGGCGCACCTGCAGGTGGTGCGCCATTATTAGTGTTGCAGAAAATTAAAAAATAATATATATATATATATATATATATATATATATATATATATATATATACACACTAATGGCGCACCTGGTCATAGTGCGCCATTACTAGTCTAAACTAGTAATGGCGCACTGGCAGAAATCATTAGTAGTTTTACAAAAAAAGAATAAAAAAATAGAGTAATGGTGCACGATCTGCCTCGTGCGCCATTACTAGTTAGAACTAGTAATGGCGCACTTCGACCTGATGCGCCATTAGTATGTATGGAAAAATGAAAAAAAATCATTTAATACTAGTGGCACACCGTGTCTCTGGTGCGCCATTAGTGTCTTCCACACTAATGGCGCATCACCAAGCGGTGCGCCATTAGTATATAGTAGTGGCGCACTCGTTCCACGGTGCGCCATTAGTATCAATCCTATCTATAGCCCTTTTTCTAGTAGTGGGGTTATGGTGGAGGTAACTCCGGTTCAGGTTTTCAGGGTAACCAAGGTGGGACAGGCAATCAAGGCAATCGAAGCAACCAAGGTGGTTATAATCAGCAGGGGAATCAGCAACAGCAGCAGTCGGGTTATCAGAGCAACCCGAAGCAGTTAAATGGTGGACAGTATCATGTCTTCACTACTAGTCTGTGCAAGCGCGATCAGAAGCTCCATAAAAGGCGGTAAGAAGTCTCATTGAACGGCGGTGCCCGTTATCTGTACCTGGTCTGAACATCCTATTGTGTGGAGTCGGGAGGATCATCCGCCCTGGGTTGATAATCCTGGTCATCTAGCGTCGGTGGTTGCACCGCAAGTTGGGGGTTATGAGTTCACCAAAGTGCTCATGGATGGAGGGAGCGATATCAATATCTTGTATTATGAAACCTTCCGGTATGGGGTTAACAGATAAGAATCTTAAACCGTCAAAAACCATTTTCACGGTGTGGTACCTGGTAAATCGGCTTACCCGGTCGGTAAGATAGCTCTGGAGGTGGTTTTTGGAGATGATCATGATTAAAGGTCCGAGACACTGACCTTTGAAGTAGTCAAAATCAGAAGTATGTACCATGCTCTGTTTGGACGACCGGTTTATGCTAAATTCATGGCAAGGCCGTGTTATGTTTATCTGCAGCTCAAGATGCCGGGTCATAAGGGGACCATCACGGTTCATGGTAGCCACAAGATTGCTCTGGAGTGCGACGAAGGTGATGCGGCTTATGGTGAGTCAGTTTGTGCGACAGAGGAGTTGAAGTTCTATAAGGACAATGCTGATCCGGCAGATATGACTTCTCTGAAGAAGCCCACTACAGAGCATGATCCGGCTTTGAAGTTTAAATCCGCTGATGAGACTAAGTTGGTTGATTTTGTTCCTGGCGATTCATCCAAGCAGTTCAGCATCAGCGATAACTTGGATCCGAAATAGGAAAGCGCGCTCATCGAGTTCATCCGTGAGAACCGGGATATCTTTGCATGGAAACCTTCTAACATGCCAGGTGTACCGAGGGAACTCACTGAGCACACTCTTAATATTGATATGAAGTTCAAACCGGTCAAACAGTTTCTTCGCCGCTTTAATGAAGAGAGGCGCAAGGCCATTGGTGAAGAGGTGGCCCGACTATTGGCGGCAGGGTTTATTGTGGAGGTGTTTCACTCTGAGTGGTTGACTAACCCGGTGCTGGTACTTAAGAAAAACGGCACTTGGCGTATGTGCGTGGATTACACAGATTTGAATAAAGCTTGCCTAGCTGATCCCTTTTCCCTCCCTCGTATTGATCAAATCATTGATGCTACGGCAGGTTGTGAGCGTTTGAGTTTCCTGGATGCTTATTCGGGTTACCATCAGATAGAAATGGCAGTTAAGGACCAGGAGAAGACAGCTTTTTTAACTCCTTTTGGAGCCTTCTGTTATGTATCTATGCCTTTTGGGCTCAAGTGTTCTCAGGCGACTTATCAGCGGTGTGTGCAGAATTGCCTTCATAATCAGATTGGGCGCGATGTTCATGCTTATGTGGATGATATCATGGTGAAATCCAGGAAAGTAGAGACACTCATAACTGACTTGCAGGAAACTTTTGATAATCTGAGGGTTTATAAGATGATGCTTAATCCGGCTAAGTGCATTTTTGGTGTACCGGCTGGCAAGCTCTTGGGTTTTCTGGTATCCAACAGGGGCATTGAGGCTAATCCGGAAAAATTCAAGGCTATTACGTCTCTGGCTAAACCGGCGTATATCAATGACGTTCAAAGACTGGCAGGTCGGATTGCAGCACTGAGCCGTTTTATCAGCCGGTTGGGGGACAAGGCGATTCCACTTTATCAGATGATGAAGAAAACAAACAACTTTGTTTGGAGTGATGTTGCTGATACGGCGTTTGAGGATTTGAAGAAGCATTTGGCCGAACCACCCGTCCTTGCTGCCCCCATTGATAAGGAACCATTGTTGTTATACGTGCTGCTAATGCTCGGGCTGTCAGCGTGGCTATTGTGGTGGAGCGCAAGGAGGCTGGTAAGGAATATCCGGTTCAATGGTTGGTTTATTATATCAGTGAGGTGCTTATCGAGTCCAAGCAGAGATATCCCCATTGGCAGAAGCTGGTATATGGAGTGTTTATGGCAAGCCGGAAGCTTAAGCAATACTTTCAAGGCCATCCCATCACTATGGTCAGTTCTGCTCCATTGGGAGACATCATTCAAAACAAGGAGGCAACTGTCCGGGTTGCTAAGTGGGCTATTGATCTTGGGCCTCACGGGTTGAAATACATGCCTCGCACTGCTATCAAGTCCCAAGCGCTCGTAGACTTCATCAACGACTGGACAGAGTTGCAGGCACCGGAGGATAAACCAGATAACACATACTGGACTATTCACTTTGATGGATCCAGACAATTGGAGGGCTCGGGGGATGGAGTTGTTCTTACTTCCCCTCGAGGTGACAAATTTTGTTATGTTCTCCGCTTAATGTTTCCCTGTACTAACAATGCAGCTGACTATGAGGCTTTCCTCCAGGGTCTACGAATGGCTAAGGAGATGAACTTAATCCAGGTACGTTGCTTTGGCGACTCTGATTTAGTGGCTCAGCAAGTATCCGGTACGCGGGATTCCAAGGACCCACTCAAGGCGGCTTATCGGCGAGAGGTGGACGTCATTGCTGGTCATTTCAAAGGTTATCAAGTCGAGCACATTGATCGGCGCAAAAATGAAGCTGCAGACGCTTTAAGCCGGCTTGGATCCCAGCGTAAACCGGTGCCGCCTAATGTTTTTCTGGGTGTTCTGCATAATCCGTCGGTCAAGGTACCAATGGATGAGGATCTGGCGATTCCTGACACGGAGGTTCAACTGGTGGCGGTTCTTCATGCTATCCCTGATTGGACATTGCCGTACCTGGCATACATGAACCGGGGCGAGTTACCAGAGGACGAGGTTTTTGCCAAACAGATAATCCGGCGTTCGAAGTCCATGACTATTGTCAATGGCGAGTCACACCACTGCAGTGTCTCAGGGGCGTTTTAGCGTTGTGTTTCTTCTGAAGAAGGATGTGATATCTTGCGTGAAATCCACGAAGGATATTGTGGTCATCATGCTGGTTCAAAATCTTTGGTGGCTAAGGCTTTCCGACACGGTTTTTAGTAGTTAACGGCTCATGCTGATGCGGAAAATCTGGTTCGAAGGTGTGACGACTGTCAGAAGTTTGCACGTCGAGCTCATGTTCCGGCTCAAGAGTTGAGGATGATTCCAATTACCTGGCCGTTCACAACTTGGGGGCTGGATATGGTTGGGCCTTTTAAGAGATCCAAGGATAAGAAGACCCACCTCCTGGTGGCGGTTGATAAATTCACCAAGTGGGTGGAGGTAGAGCCAGTGAGCAAGTGTGATGCGGCCACGGTGGTTCAGTTCATAAAAAGGTGATCTTCCGGTTTGGTTTTCCACACAGCATTATAACAGATAATGGCACGAATCTCTCCAAGGGAGCTATGGAAGAGTTCTGTCAACGTGAGCACATCCGGCTTGATGTGTCGTCGGTAGCCCACCCCCAATCAAATGATCAAGCGGAGAGAGCTAATCAGGAAATCTTAAAGGGTATCAAGCCCCGTCTTATGGTCCCTTTGAAACGGATGCTAGCTTGTTGGGTGGAGGAGTTGCCTTCCGTTCTATGGAGTATTTACACCACCCCCAATAGATCTACGGGTTACACACCTTTCATCATGGTTTATGGAGCAGAAGCAGTTCTCCCAAGTGATATGCGTCATGACTCGCCCTGAGTGGCAGCCTACGTTGAAGCCGATAATGAGAGAGCACGCCAGGATGTATTGGACCTGTTAGATGAACAACGGGATATTGCGGCAGCTCGCTCGGCGATTTATCAGCAGGACCTGCGGCGTTATCATAGTCGTCGGGTTAAAACCTGGACTTTCCAAGAAGGCGACTTGGTGCTCCGGCTCACCCAAGATCAGACTGACATGCACAAGTTGTCTCCATCTTGGGAAGGACCCTTTGTGGTCAGCAAGAATTTGAACAACGGGTCATACTACCTCATCAATGTTCGAGAGCAGAAAGACTCATGCAAATCAGAGGAGGAGACTCATCGGTCGTGGAATATAGCTCATCTTCGGCCTTACTACACCTGAGCCATAGGCTCCTACTATGTATATATTTTTGACAATGTACATATTATGATCAATAAATAAACCAGCATCCTTGCTAAAGCAGGGCCTCTGTTGTTTTCGTCTTATATGTCTCCTTGGTTACATAGGGGCTCATGCTTACAAAGCAGAGTTTTCCAGCAAACTGGCCTATAAAGCCACAATATAGCTTGGGAGCTTCACACCCAAGGGACCAAAGAGAGCCTGTTGCCAACGCACAGCTCAAACATTGGTACCCATTGAGCACAACTCACAATGTTTCTTGGGGGCTCTTTGTGCACATCAACAAAGAGTTTGAAAGGACCCTTGTAATAGGCTATCAAGCCAGGCTTGGAAGCCAGGTGTATTCACCTAAAACCCCGGGTTAACCTGCCTTCATCAAGTAAGCCAACCCGTCCAGGTAATCCTGGTATGACCCGCCGAACGTTTGACAAGTCAATCTTATACAGACCCTGAACTTGTCAAAGTTAAAACGACGATTGGTTCATTGGAGGCCCATCTTAAAAGGCTTTGTCAAATGGTTTAACTCAATGACTGGCAGCCCATGAAAAGCCTCGAATTTGGGCCTGGCAGCCCTTGAAAAGCATCGACTACAAGTTTTTATTTGATTTTGTTTTTTGTAAGTTTTTCTTTCCTTTGATAAGGTTTTAAGGTAATCCTCCGTCTATTGACCCAGCCTGACTATAAGTCATTTCATCAGCCTGGAGTTTCTCAGCGCGCCGCAGCTTTCAACTATCAGTTGTTAGCACAAAATCAATTATAAACCGGTGCTCTTAGCCCGGTCTAGCATTGACTATAAGTCGCCAGGATGATCATCCGGTATTTATCATAACCCGGCGTGGTTTATTATATACCAGCACAGCATGGTGAGAGTTATCAACACTCAGGATTTGGGTTATCACCCTTACTACAAAAATGATTGGTAAACCAATAATGTGATTTACATCACAGGTATGAGGTATTTTCATATTTCATTTACAGCCTTGGTTATAAACTCTGGCTTCATATTGGGCATCATAACCCGTCCAGCGGTAAAACGCTAGGATAAGTTTTCAGTTTATGACATGCAGAAAACAGGATTGCATAACACTGGTAAAATTCATAAGCAGACATTGCATCTATGACAAAGTGGCAGTCTCAGGAAAGTGCTTATGCGCGACGACATAGCAGACCAAGTGTTTCAAGCTATGCACAATGGCAGAAGATCAAAGTATTTCAACTAGCCTATTACAAGAGACTTTGATGCCCAAAAAACAAAATAACTGTTTGTTGCACAGAAGACAATCTGCGGAAATAAAGTTGACTGCCGGATTATGATTCGTCACCAGGCTGACGAGAAGTTGATGGATCGTCTTGCGCCGGTTCAATCTCCTCCTCCCCACCCAGTGGCTGGAAGTCAATGGTTGCCCAGTCAATCCCGGTTAAATCTTGGAAGACAGCTTCGTCGCTTATAAGATTGGACAGTTCAATGTCAGGGGCATAAGTGTGCTTACGGATTGGCGGGATAAGATTTTGCACTTCTTTCACAGATGCATCAACCCGTTTGCTGTCCATATCATAGTTGAACCGGTGGACAGACAAGTCAACTTCTTCGGCCAATCTGCTTGGAAGCGGGCGCATCTCCTTTGTCAAGGCCTTGAGGGCTTCATTGTCAAATTCTGACCCGTCTTCTTGTTTGCTAGGATAGCCCTTTCCGATATCTTCCGGATCAAGATCAGCTATCCAAGCTTTGGCCCGAGTCAGTGCAGATAGAGCGCAACCCTTGTAGCAGATCTCTTTACCTCTTCTAGCTGGGCAGGAGTCATAGATAATTTGGCCAACGTATCCTTCATTAAGGTTGGCGGTAGTTTATTGTACGAGGCCGCGCAGATGACTCATTGAGTGCCGGTATATAGCTGTACTATCAAGGTATAGGTTGCTTTCAACTTCCTACGCATATCCGAGCCCACATGAGCAACACGACTACCTGCAACGGTTTAAGAACTTGTTGTTAAACCGGCAGTTTCAAACATGTTTAAGAAAGGCTCTTGCAAAGAGTAGTTACCAAATATAGCAGAAGTCATAGCATTGATCTGACGCTTTAAACCAGTTAGCTCTTCCGCCACCGGTTTAAGAGCTACTTCAGCATCCTCAGCCCGTTTTAACAGAGTGGCCCTCTCAGTTTCCCAGTCTGCCCGCTCGCTTTTGAAGCCATCCTTTAAATGCTCCATGGCAGTTAAAGCACCCTTCAATTCATCTTTGGCCTTGGAAGTTTCTGCTTGCTGGGACTTGATATTTTCTTGAAGATCGGCGATTTGGGAATCTTTGTTGCTCAAGTCAGCCTGCAAAAGACAGATAATAAAGTTGTTAATACTTTCTCAAAAGTCCCAAGCACATAACAAGTTATACACTTGGCACTTGGGGGCTTATGCGGATGGCTTCTTCTTAACTGATATTTTAAGTCCCAAGGCTCAATACAAGTATTAATCTTGGCACTTGGGGGCTAATGCTTAATTGATCAGATAAACCGGATGTGAAGGAATTCAACAAGGATAAGTTTTGCATCAGGAAATACAGGTTCATCTTGAAGAGATAAACCGGCCCTTGGGGGCTACACAGTTGAAGTCTTTTTTATCAAAAGTCATGGTTCATCTTGAAGAGATAAACCGTCCCTTGGGGGCTACTAGACCTGATCATTGAAACAAGATGTAAGGAGATGAAGCAGTTATTTAAAGTAACAAGTGTTTACCTCATATCGCTCTTTCATCAGGTTTACCAAACCGGCTTCATAGTCACGACTTGTGTACAACTGGTTCAAATACCCAGAATGGACATCTTGAGCATTGACATGAGCATAACTTGACAAATCAGTTTTCCACTTGCCTTTCTCCACAGCAGAAAATTCCTCTTTGGCACTATGCTTTGACAAAGCGACAGGGTTGCCAGGAGCAGTGTGGCCAAAACCAGTAATTACCACATCATCGGTCATGCCATCAACAATCTTATCTGCGTTGGATGGTCTAGCAGAGGCACTTGCTGGGCTTGGCGGATCGGCGGCTGGACTTGGTGGATCAGCATCATTACTAGTTGGATTAACTTCTGGTGGATCAACATAAGTGTCCTGACCTTGTGGCACCAGATCATCCAGAGCAATATCAGCATATTGATCAGCAGCTCCTGAGGTCCTTTCCGGTTCAATAGCCGGGTTATCATCAGTTGGAGAAGTAAACTTGGCCTTTTTACTGAGTCGGGCTTTGGCCCTAAAAAAAGAACAAATGTAAAGGTCAGTACAGTAAACCAGTGTAAGACATAAAAAAACCAAATCTGCTATACTCACCCAGGAACGGTCTTGAGGGGAGGCATCTGTGTGGTTGATGAGTCACCAGAAGATGAATTGGAAGTGCCCTGATAATTGGAATCAGACGGATTAAGAGGGTATCGGAAGTAACCCGCCTTGGGATAAGATTTATTAGATGTACAAGAGACCTCTGCACGGCATTTTCGAACCGGTGTGTCTGGTAAACCGGAGGAGGTAACTTGTTGGCCACTGTGCTGGGTTGTGCGACGAGCTTCAGGGTGTTGTGTCTTCAAAGAAAAGTGTGGATCCAAATAAGCGAGAGGATGTGAACGTTTTACTTTCCGTACTGCGCGACGGAGTTTTCGTACTGGCACATGATCTGAATTGGAAGAAAGGGGAATTACCTCTACATGATCAGCACAGCTGGCTTCCGCATCATCCTGATAATGATCATTGTCAATAAGGTGCATGAAAAATGAGCCAAGGGAATCAAGTTCTACCTCTAATTCCGAGTCATCAACATCTTCGGCCGAATCAGGGGACTTGGCGGTTCTCTTCTTTGCTAGTTTCTTTGAGGCCTTGCTCTTAGCACGAGTTGCTCTCACCAGTTTGTCTTGTGGTTTAGCCAGTTTGTCTTGAGATTTCCTCTTCCAGAACGGGTCATTGCTCTACAAAGATAAACAGAAGATCATCAGAAAATTTTCAACAAGGGGGGTGAATTAAAAGCAGAAAAATACAATTCTTACCGTTGGCGGTTTATGGGAGGCATAATAGAGATGCAGCCCAGTCTTGCTGCATTCAGATATCGGTTCATCCAATATCTTTTTGACAGCTTCAGTAATCGCTTCATCAGTTAGCTGGACATCAATATGGCGTTGAGGATCTTTTAATTCTCCTCTGTACTCGCACATTAAACCAGAACGCTGGCTTAAGGGCAAGATACTCCACGAAACCCAGCAACGAGCAAGGTCAATACCAGTTAAACCGTTTGCCATAAAAGCCGGGATCTTGGAATCTGTGGTGCATATTTTGATCGTTCCATGGCAGTAAGCCGTTGAGGCAATGGATGCTCATTACTGAGCCGGTGAGCACGATAACACAGCTGAGGATTTTCATCTTCAGGAGCGGTATTCCGGCAGTAAAACCATGTTTGATTCCATTCCTTGGGGTGGCTGTGGTGTTTGGCGTGACGAAAATTGACTTCTTTCCTTTTCTGAATTGACACCCCGCCAAGTTCAGTGTTGGGGCCGTCAGTAAATTCAGTACGGCGATTCAAGTGGAAGAAGTCTCTGAAAGGATCGACGGTCGGTTCTTCTTGCAGGTAAACCTTGCAAAACACTTGGAAATTGCAAATATTGGACACAGAGTTCGGTCCAATATCTTGAGGGTGGAGTTGGAAGCTGGCAAGTACATCCCAGAAATTTTTTGATCCAGGAGGGCTAAACCCTCGGTCCAAATGATGTACAAAGACAACTACTTCTCCATCTTGAGGTTCAGGAGGGTTTTCAGTACCCGGGGCTCTCCAATGGATGGTCTCTTGCTTTGCTAAAGCGCCAGTCACGACATAACTGGTAAGCTGCTCTTCCGTAACCCGGGAGGGAGCCCAATTGCAGGAGAAGAACTGTTTGGTCATTTTTGATGAAAAGCTGTAAAAGAAGTTCAGATGCCGGATTACGGTTCAAGATTGATATGGATAAACCGGCGCCAGGTCGGGGGAAGGGATCCAATAAGGAAAATATACATGTTAAACTAGATACTGATGCTCAGGTAAAAATGGCGGTTTAAGAGCGGGCTAATAGTACCTGGTGGATTATCAATTTCTAACAGTTAAATCGCCGACAATGATGCGGAAGGGACAGATCTGAAATTTTCTTAAGTGTTGCACAAACAGGTTTTACAAGTTGATGTGATGATTTCGGATCTACCGCAGTTCTACAAAAGGGGATAAATTTTAGACCTAAAGGTCGCGACAGCAGAAGAGATCATATGCTTGGACGCGATCTCATTCAGTAAAAAGTGGTTTCTGAGGATGACTAGGGGCACTGAACTACTACCGCACACCTTCATTATCAGTTTCAGATCAAGTTATGAGATCTAAAGAGAGAAAAAGGACGAACAATGAAGAACACCGAAGAACATCAGAACCCTAATGCATATCTGATATTTGGGAAGAGGAGTACTTATTGGTGTTGCGGGGCAGCGGAGGAGCGTCGCCGTTTATCTGGTCAAGAACAGGTTGACGCAGCGGCCTTGTTAGTGCAGATGCGAAGGTCGACGGCGGCGGCCGAGCTCGGGCTCTTCAGGGTCGCGAGGAAGAAGAAGAAATGAAGAGGCAAGGGGGAGAATGGAAAGGACCCCCGGTCTTATTTATAAGGCAAAGGGATAAATGACGGGCGCGAGAATCGATGAGCCAAAAATCGGATATCTGATACAGCTGTCGCCTCGGTTTTCGGGGATTAATTAATAAAAGAGGTATTTACAGGTTTTTATACAGAGATGACATCATGAGATTTGTTGCAGTCTTAGAAGATGATGTCATGGCAGTTTATCAAGTTCATATGGAGGATATGTCATGGCGGTTTACAAGGATCATAGGAGGATGTTCAAGGAATTTTTCTAAGTGTAGAAGATTGACATGAACAGGTTCAAATCAATCTGGGGCCTAATGTTCGGGATATAACTACTGAGTATAAACCGCCCAGGAGGGGCCGGTTCATGCTCATCCATATTTAAGCCCGTAAAGACAAGGAATATGGCGTTCTACCATTGAAGCTAGAGGCCCAGAGCCCAAAGGCGATTTAGAGCCCATAAGTGTAAACCGGCATGAGATGTGTAAACTTATGTTGTAAGTTAGGAAAGGTACAAACCGAGCCGGACACGTGTATGAGCCGGCCTCGGTATTCTGTAAACCGCCGGGCGTCAACCTGTGTATATAAAGGGACGACCCGGCGGCGGTTCAGGGACAAGAAACAACAACTCGAGAGATAGGTAAAGCGGATTCGCTCCCTGCTCATCGAGACCCCATCAATTCCACCACAACTGGATCGTAGGCTTTTACCTTCACCGCAAGGGGCCGAACCAGTATAAACTCCCTGCGTCCTTTGTCCGGTTTAACCCCTTTTCACTACTAGAAATACCACTACTAATGGCGCACCTAATATGGCCATTAATGGCGCATCACAGGTGCGCCATTGATAGCACGCCATTAGTAATTTTACTAATGGCGCACCACCGGTGCGCCATTAGTATTCAGAGCATTAATGGCGCACCACCGGTGCGCCATTAGTATATGCTTGGGTGCGCCATTAGTATGCCTCCCGAGGGCATGTATACCCAGTGCTTTGGCATACTAATGGCGCACCACCTCTGATGCGCCATTAGTAACGCAGATACTAATGGCGCACTACCGTGATGCGCCATTAGTATGCACTGTCATACTAATGGCGCATCATCATGTGATGCGCCATTAGTATGAATATTAGGTTTTTTTATTTTTGATTTTCTGTCTATTTCACAGGTTACAAAATGTATAATTTGACAAAATATAGACAGCACACATCAACAATAGATTCATCAAATACAATAGAAGATTAGTCTTTGAATACAATTCATCATATTAGTCTCCGAATACAATTCATCATATTAGTCTCCGAATTGAAAAAGACCAAACAAAGATAGAACATTATATTACAAGTCTCGAGACCGCGAGTAGCGAGTTTATCTTCGCATTACAAGTCGATATCGATCATCTAAACTACCATCACATAGAAGAGCTGGGGTCATCACGATGAGCATCATCACGATGAAACTCGTCTTCATCCGGTTCCTCCAACGCTCCTCCCTCTCCCGCTAGATAGCGGGCGTATCTAGATTCGGCCTCGGCCTAGTGGTGTACCCTTTATAACTGTTACCGCTGAATCGGTGAACCTGTCTCCGACACTCCTCCCGGTCATCGTAGACTCCGGGAACCTTACCCTTGTACACGACATATACGTCGGCATCGCTATGCACTAGCCAAACGTAAGCGTTAGTACCAATTCACAAACAATACATAAGCAATATATAAGTATGCAACAGACCGATCGGAAGAGAAAAGCAAGACATTAATAGCATCGATTACATCTAAGTTGAACGACTCTCGAAACCAAAGAGACATACTACAAGTTCATTAAAGTTTAATTACAACATGAGCCAATCGATGTTTCAGAACTAGACAACTCGACTCAAGGGACCGGAGCGTGGATGAAGCCGCCATCTATCGTGGGAGTCATGAAAGAACGGGCGTTGTCATCCTGCATTTGTAGCATTGTGTCGATGTCACTGTTGGACGGTTGATTTCTGAGGTAGAACTGCCCCGAGGTACGAAGGACATCTTGATGGATGATTTCCACAAACTCCATTTGGATGCGAAGAATTCTTGTCGGAGGTCCGGCGTCTGGATTGCCGACACGCTCGCGGCCCAATCTTGGAGTTTACTCGGTAGCGAAGTTGATGATGGTCCCGTCGATCGCCGCATGTGATGGATGGCGTAGTAGGCACCCTTCGACCGCCAGCGGCTGCTTGACGCAGCAGCGTAACGTCGTATTGTGGGAGAACACGTGCTTGCCGTGCTTACGAATAGGCACGGTGAAGGTGCCTCCAGATTTGGCGTGGCCGGGAGAACATCATCAAGAACCTTCTTGACATTTGGGTAGTCTACGTTCGATCGACGGTCCGGGTCGAAATACGTGGCCATGGAATATTTGGGGCTTAGGAGGATGAGCGTGCAACGTGTGTCACCGCGAGAAAACACGGAATGTTAAAAGAAAACGATCGAAATGTAAGAATTCATATGTTATGGGCGGTTGAGGGGAGGACTTACTCGGGAAAGTAAGGCACGAGGAAGTTATCCTTATCTTGGTTTGCGAATGACGCCTTCGAGGTAAGAACTCGCGACTTGCCGGTCCCAGCGCTGCCCAAGATCTTGGCACGCAAGTAGAAGGGTCGACTATCACGATGTCCGGGTCTTGTCGCGAATGATCCGCATCTCCATACTCAGCGAAAATAGCCGAACGAAGGTGTAGTGCAGCGGATGAAGGTTCAACATAAGCGTGGATGTCATCAAACGCAGGACGATCGTATGCCCGATGGAGTTATCCACAAAGCCCTTGCCCTCTCGGCACCTTGGCGCGAAACCGGGTATGCCACATCCTTCTCCCCGAGACGCCGCTTCTCCAAAGAAAGAACACTGTCATGCAGACTCCGCATAGCACCGGTTGCAGCATTGAGCATATTTGTCGGTAGCATCGCCCTACCCGCCACATGCACCCTCCTCGAGATATCCTGCGGTGAAGGTGGCCCGTCCTAAGCACGGATCGTACTCGGTGCCGGCTGGCTCGCACCCTTCTTAGTCTTTCTTTTGCGTGCCTTCTTCTTCTCCTGTAATGGGACCGAGTTTTGCTCACATACCGCCTTCTTGAGTGTGTTGGGCACGATAATATTTCGCACCTCGCCTATCTCGAGGCTCGGTGAAGTCGGCAGCCGGAGGCGTCTCACGAGAGCTGAACGCCGACGGCGCGCTGTTGCAACTTGGCTTCTCCATGATGCACGAGCTAGATCGCACACGTCTTTTGTTGGGTTTGGTTCTTGAGAAGGAGGCCCCATGAAGTCGCCATCGCATCGTACCCATGCTCGGCAAAATCTTGATCGACGCGTTGCCAAATGTATCATAGTCGCCGTCGTCATTCGATCCTGTGCCATATGCATGTTTGGATCCAGATGGCATAGGGATGTCCGGCACCGTTACGGCGGTCTTGCCATGGGGCCGACTTAGCGCCGCACGACTGGTGGTGTTGTCTTTGGGTGGTGTCCCCGCCCCAGACGAATCTGGCTCTTCGCCAAAGCGAGGGCCAGCTCAGGCAGGCGCCGAGGGTCATCACGTCATCATCGCCGGCCCGACGGGTCGATTCGGAGGTAACAAGTCGTCGTAGCCTGGCAGCACCGAACCAGTTGAACCCTAAACAAGTTGGGTGGCATCCGGGTACCGTGGAACAAGGGTTGCCGGTTGAACGATTTTGCCCTTGGCGACATCGACCAACTCGTTGTTCACGAAGTGGAGGAGAGTGCACAGGCGTCGGCGGCGCCTCTGCGAAAACATGTAGGGCGTCGGGGATGCCCTGTCAAAGGCAAGGAGATGAAGTCCTCGGCCGAGAGAGGCTTAATTAGTTACCGTGATGATGGCGCCGAGCTCGGCTAAGGTAGAGGCACCGCCAACGGCGGGCGCGGCAGTTGACGGAGGGGCCGCTTGCTGCAGAGGTGCCGGCGTACACCCGGGTGCATTAAGCTCCCGTGCCGGCGTCGGAGACACCAATGCCGCCTCCGCGGGAGGCACCAATGGCCCCACCATCGCATTATGCGAGTTGCTGGCCGTGAAGCTAGGAATCGGGGGCGGCCCCTGTTGGCCGCCCGCAATCCACGCACTCAACCCCGAGATCAAGGTAGGCACAAGGGCGGTGATCGTCGCTCCGAGTCGTTGTTCCACTTGCTCTTGGACAATCTCCGGAATAACCGCCACCAGTGCCATGAGTTATTGAACCTCTCGCTGGCTTTACGAGCTGGTCTTTTCTCCTTCCGCACACCAGCGGTATAGTATTACCCCATTTTGTCGACAAGCCTTTGCCGCCACACGACCACCGACGCCGCTTCATCGAGCTTATCCTTGTTCTTCATTACATTCAACCCCTATTTAGAGTGGTGTCCCAAGGGTTGCTCGAGTCGACCCAGCCATCGCTTTCGATCGCTGCGGAAGGAATGTGAACCATTTAGAAATTCGGCTTCATTAATTAGAATGCAACCATATGGAGCTAATTACGCTGGGTGTATTCCTTACGTAACAAGCTCAAGCTGCCTGGTCTTCGGATCCGTGGTAAGCTCCTTTGTTTCGGGTCCTTCTTGTACCGGCCCCGACAAAGTTCCTGGTCCGCTTGTCACCGCCAGATGTATCGAAGAGGGGCGGTAGGCCTTGCTCAAGACGGTCCGCCTCCTCCTTGTCCCATATAGGCTCCGCCACTTTGTAACCGCCGGGACCGAGTGTGTGTTCCCCTATGTTCAGCTCCGCATTTGTTTCCCCACTCACTTGATTGGGAGCTTGCGGTGCTCGAGCAATTGATCTTGAAGTCGTTGTAGTCATCTTCGGTGATCGAAGGATTTTTCTCCTTGATCTTCTCATAACTCTCACCTTTCTCGATCATTCTCTTCACATTTCTTTTCCAAGTAGACAGGGCCTTGCTCATCTTCGTGAGGGCAGCATTGTTCACTTTATTCCCTTTGAGGCTTGTGTTTTCAAATTCAGCGGGGAACTTGTATCGTTCAGGCAGCTTCGTGAAGAGGAGGTTGCAAATTCCCTCGGTCAGGATGCCTCAGGTTCTCGGTGTTGATCGAGACGGTGCTCCGGACAATGCACCCGAGCTGAAGCGAGTACCCCTTGACTATTCGTTCGGGCGCCGTTGGAGTCCACTTCAGTAACTCCCTCCTTGAGGGTGCGAAGCACGATCGGGCGCCGGTCCTTCCGTTGCCTCTTCGGCTGGCTGCTATCTGTGCGTGCGCCGCCATCATCGATGGTGGCATCCTCGGCGGCACCATCGGTGGCAGGCATCGGTGTGGTCATCCTCGGCGGCACCATCCGTGGTCTCGTGGATCGGTGGGGAAGGCGGCGGCCTCATACAAGTGAGGTTGTTCCTCCATCTCCTGGGACAGCTCCTGTAATGCCTTGCCGCCCGAACCCCTGGCCTCATCGTTGTGGGCCATGTTTCTCTCTAAATAGAAACAAAGTTTGGTCAAAAAGTTGGTTATTGTCAAGGAACAAGATCATGGTCTCATCATTTAGGGTTTGTCGACACCGAGGCATCCTAAAATCTAAGCATTTATAATTGAGGGTTTTTCGACGCCAAGGCACCCTAAAAGCCTAACTTTTCATCATTTCCGTTTTTATCGACACCGAGGCACCCTAAAAGCCATGCATTAGTCACAAGTACGCCGGGGCACTTGATCCTACTTAATTAACTACTAAGATACCCCGGCCCATGCATTAGTCACAAGTACCCCATATGTCCTATTTTTAGCAAAGTCATGCTAAAATTCACGGAAAATTTCAGCATGACCTTTGCTGAAAATAGGACATATGGAGTACCCGAATTTACCGGAACGGAAGTTAATCGACATTCCGGCAAACTCAAGGGCCTCTCGGGGTACCTGCAAAATCATCATGACACGATGGTCGAAGACAAAACCCAGCAAACTAGCAAAATCATCACAAATTGTTTTCTGTTAAAGATGATCATCATCTTTACAAGTCTTACTCAATGTGATCACAAGTAATTCAGAGGCATCACAAGTAATTCGGAGCATCACAAGGCATTAGTAGTTCAAGACATGAACAAGTTTTACAAACCCATATAAGAACAAGTGAATTCTAGTCCCATTGACACTCCTGGTTTTCTACAAACACCAAGTACTAGGGCACACAAAAGTTCTGAAATTTGTGTGCCTAACTGAATTAACTGAATTTTCAAGAATCAATAAACTGAATTTTCAAAACTGCAAGAAGCCAATTAAAAAAATCCAACAGCACTAGAACTGAGCTGATTGACAGTAGTTTTGTTCACTGTTATGAAGAGAAACTTCTTCTTGTAAGAAAGGACTTCGCGTGTGGTTTGGAATATTCAGAAATCAAGTTGAAATATAAAACCATATAGAGGTAGGTATGCTACAAGTCTACAACATATATACTAATTAATCAACTGCAATCAGGAGAACTGGGATTGGCATTGCTATCTACTTGGTGAATCGATTTTTCTTTTCATGTAAATCATGGTCTTGATCTGTGATTAAGGGCAAAAGTGTTGGAATTTCATTTTGATTGTTATTGTTAAGACTAGTGTAAATCAGACGTGGCC
The DNA here is from genome assembly GCA_021605145.1 of Aegilops bicornis. Taxonomy (NCBI): domain Eukaryota; kingdom Viridiplantae; phylum Streptophyta; class Magnoliopsida; order Poales; family Poaceae; genus Aegilops; species Aegilops bicornis. The sequence continues at coordinate 596,276,660 of CM038669.1, read as the reverse complement.
AATCAAGTGATACCCTTATATAGCTAGAATTCAGAATGCATTCAACAATCCAAACTTTTGTATTTCCTGGATAACAAACAGTAATGATCTCTCCCTGACATTCATTTATTCATTCTTCTAGTAAATAGGTGCATAAATGTTCTTGCCGAATGGGTTTATTTTTTGTTGATCTATATGCTCATATATGCAGACGAGGAAAAAACTGCATGCAAAAATAGCTTTCAACTTAACTCGAATGCTTGTATATATCATTATAAAAATTGGGTGCTAACTGACGCAAACTTCTGATAATCATTCAGAGCAGCTCAACAAACTTTGGACAAGCGAGACTCATGGCCAAATTAAAGTAGAGTAATCCTACGGTGCATTTCCAATAAATCCATGGATGGATGTACGTATCACTACAGATTGAACACAACATTTCCATTAATTTTTTCTCCAACTGGTAGTATAATAACTATACTCTAATTCAGTAAGTAATTTAATCTCTGGGCCAAGACCTACAAGTATAATAACAGTATTTCATAGTTTATATCTATTTGTGAGCCACTTATCCCTTGCTCCCAATGCTGCTTCAAGTTGTACTCTTTGTTGAGATGGCTAGCGAAGATTTATTTGACCAATTTATATGCTACTCAAAAGAGGATATATGCTACAGGAGTACATGTACTTCTCTGAACTGAAGTGTAACCATTTATTTGTCAAAAGTTTACGTACATATCTATTCCCAGGTCGTACAATATTTTGACATCCAAGTGTGCAGCAAGACATTCACAAACAGAGCAGAAAGATACAGTTCCAAGTTTTAAGTTCCAGACAGGCCCACACTGCTGCTCCTAATTCAGAGATGTGCTTCAGCATTTGTTCAAAACTAACACTTGCATATATACCAGCAGATACTGCCCTCAAGTTGCAGTTATTCCTCACAGGTATGTGCTAGCGTAACTAACCGACATTTACAAAGTTTTTTTTCTTGAATGTATAAATGGTTTTGTATTTTTAACAGTTTGTTATAGTCAAATGACCAGAACTGCACATGTGCTGCTACAACACACACACTTTTGCCAAAAATGATCAATCATCTCCCTCTTCTCTAAACTTTGAGAATCGAGGTCCTACAATATCTTGACTTGAACAGAGCAGAATGATACAGTTTTAAGTTTTGTTCAAAACTGCAATCATAATGCATTTTCTTGCGGCTATAAGTAGATTAATTGACATGAATGGAGAAGTAAGGAGGAGGTGGTCGACCTTGGGCGTCTAGTCTAGGTCCTCTTGGCGCCGTGGCGTCGATGGAGGCGGGTCGACGGTGGTGTGGACGGGCGGGTCGGCGTGGGGCAGCGCGCTGGGCGGGTCGAGGCGGCTGCTGGCGTCGGGCAGCGTCCGGGCGGCGGGGTCGGGCGGCGTCTGGGCGGCGTCCGGCGGCGGGTCGGGCGGCGTCTGGGCGGCGGCCCGGGCGGCGGGTCGGGCGGCGTCTGGGCGGCTTCCGGGCGGCGTCTGGGCGGCGGGTCGGGCGGGTCGAGGCGGCGCTGGCGTCAAGGCCCCAAGCGCCCGGGCGAGGAGAGGGCGAGGGAGGGAGAGGGCGAGGGCGAGGGCGAGGCGAGGGCAGCGGCGCGGCGGCGGTGGATCGAGAGGGAGGGAACTGGCGAGGATCGGGCGGGGGATCGGGCGAAGGGGCCTATTACTAATGGCGCACCTCACCGTGGTGCGCCATTAGCATGTCCATACTAATGGCGCACCTCACCGTCGTCGCCATTAGTATTTTTTTATTTCAACTCGAGCCAAAAGGTTATGTAGTACCGTAACCTATCTATATCAAGCCCACTCTACTAGCTCGACCGGGTCACAGCCAGTTCTCACACCAGGAGGTCCTGGGTTCGACTCCTGTGCTCCACAAATTTTTTAGCATTTAAAAAGCTGTTTGATACTTATTTATGTTTAAATATGTTCAAACTTGTTTAAATAATAACAGTAATATTTTTTATAAGACAAGAGCATTTAAAAAGCTGTTTGATACTTATTTTTTATAAGACGGTGCTAAAAGTGGGGTCGGGCAAGGTTGAGTAGGGAATCGAGGGTGCGGGGGGTTTCAAGCGGCGGCCGTGGACTGGGGTGCTCGGCGAGGGGGACCGGATCTCGACGAGGTGGGACAGCGGTCGAGATGGAGGGATCGAGGTGGGCTCCACAATTTTTTAGCATTTAAAAGCTGTTTGATACTTATTTGTGTTTAAAAATGTTCAAACTTGTTTAAATAATAACAGAATCTTTTTATAAGACAGTAGCATTTAAAAAGCTGTTTGATACTTATTTTTTTATAAGACGGTGCGCGGGGTGCGGGGGTCGGCGGCGGCGGTTGAGTAGGGGAATCGAGGGTGCGGGGGGTCGGCGGCGGCGGCCGGTGGACCGGGGGGTGCTCGGCAGCGAGGGGGACCGGATCTGGCGAGGTGGGATAGCGATCGAGATGGAGGGGGATCGAGATCGAGTGTCCATGAAATTTAAAAATATTCATGATAGTTCAAAAAGTACCCATGAAATACAATCGAGAAATGAAGGCTACGATTTAAATACAATCGATCTTAGCTAGCTATCTGTTCACAATCTTCTTGCCCTTCTTTTTCGCAAATGGAGTTCTTCTGTGGAACGGACGTCCTTTAGGTAGGTTGGTCCTGCTTCTAATTGTGGTGAATTCTGCTACTTCATCATCTTCGTTATGTTCTATCCTCTGGTCGCCGTAATTGTCGATGTCATGCTCATTGGATACTCAATCCATTCCGATGATCTTCCTTTTGCCTCTCCTCACGACAACACGACCGGGCTTTGGCGGGTCGGTAATGAAGAAGCATTGGTCCACTTGGGAAGCCAGTACCCATGGCTCATTTTTCAGCGGTGACGCTTATGCTCATGGGTCTTGGATTTGGCTTCGGTATAACCATGGTGGTGAAATACCGGTCTTCTTTTATGACGTTCTTGGCCCATCCGACACGGAACATCGGGACCTTCTCTCCAACAGTAGCTCAGCTCCCAGATCTCCTCGATCCTTCCGTAGTTTCTGTCCTTGTCGTTACCGGTGTAGGATTCCATCGCCGTTACCCGGAGTTCGATAACCATCGCTCTTCATGTCCTTGGCCTCGGTGTAGAATGTGTAGCCGTTGATATCGTGCGCCTCATAGGTCATCAGTTGTGCACTGGCACCCTGTGACAAAGGCGAATATGAGTTGTTCTTCCGGAAGAATCCTCATGTAAAGGGTAATGGCGAAGCTTATGCTTGAACCAACGCGTGAAACATGAGTTGTGCTCTTTGAGTGTATCTCCGTCCGTCCTCTGTTGGCCTCGGTCATTGTACGTCTTTTTAATAAAGGTTTTGTGCTCTACCACCCAAGGATCGACCACGTCTATGTGTTGTAGCGCGACTAGGTTTGCTCTTTCAAAGTCGGCGAGTCGACTAGTCGACCCTCGAAGTCGACATGCATTTCGCGGCGACCCTCACGGTGACCCCATCCAGCGAGCCTGCCGAGGTGCCTGCTGACAGGCGTACCAACGGGTTCTCGATGCCTAGATAATTCGTGCGATGGAGATGCACTCTTGATCGAAAAGCCCCTGGCTATGCTTCCTTCGGGCGTGACATGTTGCGAACGTATCCTTTGATGACACCATTCATCCTTTCGAACGGCATCATGCTGTGCAGGAACGTCGGCCCGAGTTGGATGATATCCTCCACTATATGGACCAGCGGATGCACCATAACGTCAAGAATGCGGGCGGGAAGTACATCTCAAGCTCGCATAGTATCACCACGATCTCTTCATGTAGCCTTCGTGTTGCCTCACGCCAATCGACTTCCGAGAGATGACGCGTCGAAGAAGTTGCATAGGCCAAATAGCGTTTCACGCAGACGTGCGCGTCCATGATCCCACGGATTGCAACTGGAAGTATCTGCGTCATCAAGACGCGTGACGGTCGTGAGACTTCATCCCGCTGAACTTCGCTTCACTGGGTCTAGGTATCTGCTTATCTTCCCCAGCGTAACCGTAAGGAAGTTTTACTCCTAGGAGGCAGGTGAAAACTACTCGATCTCCTCCTCGACTTAGAGTGAAGCACGCGGGAGGGTAGTCATTTCCGGTCTTCTTGGCCTTTTTGCCTTTGACGACTTTACGTGTCCTGCTTCGCCTCATCATCATCATCATCATCATCATCATCATCATCATCATCATCATCATCATCATCATATAATTCCGGATGCCCATTGATTTCAAGTCTGCCCTTGCTTTCGGCCCATCTTTGGTCCTCTCTGGCATGTTGAGCAGGGTACCAAGCAGACTCTCGCACACGTTCTTCGTGATATGCATGACATCAAGGCTGTGAGGCACACGGTGGATCTTCCAGTACGGCAAGTCCCAAAAAACAGACCTCGTTTTCCATACCTTCAGCCAGCTCTGGCGCCTTTCGCTTCTTTCCGGCTCTGGCGCCTTTTGCTTCTTTCCGGCGGTGGGCAGTCTTTCCAATTTTCCAACAGCTTGTCTATTTCCTCGCCGCTCCTCGTGACAGGCGTTTTCAGGGTTCGGTTTCACCATCGAACAGATCCTTGCGTTTCCTCCACGGGTCATCGTCGCTGAAGCCACCTTCGATGTCCCATGAACACGGTTTTCAAGACCCGGATCTCTATCTAGTCGGGCGATACGTTGTGTCATCCATGCACCTTACGCATCCGTAAAATCCGTGGACTACCTGCCCGCGACATATCCGTAATCGAGATAGTCGTGCACCGTCAGTGAGCGGTCACGGCTCTCATAGGGAAATATTCTTTCTGCGGCGTCCCACGTATTGGTTGGCGTTTTCCACAGCGTGTCAAGCTCCTCTTTCAGCAGCCCCTGCATACAGATTGATGTCGTTCCCTGGTTGTTTCGGCCCTTCAATTAGCATACTCATGTGAATGTACTTCCTCTTCATGCACAACCAGGAGGGAAGGTTGTACATCCACACAAACACATGCCAAAGCTATGTGTGCTTCTCTAGCTGCCAAACGGATTGACTCCATCGGTGCTCGCGCCCAAAGACGATGTTCCTTGGATCGTTCCCAAATTCCGAGTCTTCGGTTCAACGCTTGCCACACCGCTCGCATCCTTAGGGTGACTCAGCATCTTGTCTTTTTTATCTATCTCCGGATCATTTGCGTCATCTTCCCGCTTCTTCTCCTTCCTATCCGCGTGCCAACGCAGGAGCTTTGCTACCTTAGGGTCCGCGAAATAGCGCTGCAGACGAGGAGTGATTGGAAAGTACCACACCACTTTTCGAGGAGCTTTCTTCCTCTTCTTGTATCGAGTGACGCCGCACACCGGACATATGGTAGACTCCGCGTGCTTGCCCTGATAAGTGATGCAATAGTTCATGCGCACATGGTATTTCACGTGCGGTAAATCCAGAGGACACACGATTTTCTTCGCCTCCTCGAAACTGGTCGGGCAGTTGTTCCCCTTGGGAAGACGTTCGTGCCAGAATGACATGTTCTCGTCGAAGCATGCGTCGGTCATTTGTGTTTTACCTTCATCTCCAGAGCCATGAGCGTTACTTTCAGGCGGGTATCCTCGGGCCTGCATCCTTCATACAATGGAGTAACCGCGTCTAACTCAAGTTGATCCATCTTGGCTTTCTCTCGGGCGGCAGCTCTTGCGTTATCCGTCGCTTGAGAAGCAGCTCTTGAATATGAGGGTCCTGCACCCAGCCCATCGATGGTCCAGTCATGCTGCTCCGCCGGCATCATCATCTTCATGATCATGCCCGTCGCCTGCTCCGGCATCTTCCTCATCATCATGTCCTACATCTTCTACATGATGATCGTGTACAAGATCACGGTCGTGATCATCTCCTGGATTCTTCGTCTTCTCGCCCGCCCGAGCCGCGCGGTGGTTGTCTTGCTGCCCTTCCTCATTTCTTGCCCGGCCCGCATGGACGACTTCGTAGTCATCTTCATCACCTTGCCACCGATAGCCATCCATGAAACCACGCAACAGCAGATGGTCCCGCACCTGCCCGGAATCCGGGTCCGTAATAAGGCTCTTCAGCTTGCATCTTCGACACGGACATCTTATCTCCGTCTCGTTCTTTTGAAGCATCTCGCCTTGGACCTCAAAAACCTATTCCACGATGCCTTTGGTCATCGTGCGGACTATCAATTAGCTGCGAGGTAGAGCAAAAGCGATATTTTAGAACCAAACAAAAATTTGGCATGACTTTCCATAAAAATAGGACCAAAAAGAATGCTTAATGCATGCCAAAATTCTCGCCGAAACGGAAATGAATCAACATTCCGGCAAAATATTGGCAACTATCGCATTTCAAATACCGGTACACCTCCAAACACAAACACATATCAAAACACCACAAACAGATGCAAACCCACGAACATACATACATCTAGCTAGCCCGTAAAAGTGCATGTGCACATTGTTGTAAGGAGAACAACCTAAATATAGCTTCCCCCTTACTTACCTATTAAAACAAGGTAATTTAACCACTTAATTTGAATGAATCTATGGTGGAAATGAGGTGAAAAGAGGAGGCACCGAGACAAGGAGGAGGTGGAGAGAATGAAGTGGGGAGAAAGTGAGTGTGTGGGTAGGAGAGGCTGTCCCAAATATCTTGTTGCTGCCCACTTACTAATGGCGCACCTCTTGCATGGTGCGCCATTAGTAGTTACCACTACTAATGGCGCACTTTGGCAGGATGCGCCATTAGTATGTTTGGATAGGCGCACTAGTTCAAAAAAAAAGTTTCTATACTAATGGCGCACCCACACCCTGGTGCGCCATTAGTAGTTACAACTACTAATGGCACACTTGGGCAGGATGCGCCATTAGTATGTTTGGACAAAGCACTAGTTAAAAAATTTGATACTAATGGCGCACCCAAAGCATGGTGCGCCATTAGTAGTTTAGACTCTAATGGCGCATCAGATGGTGGTGCGCCATTAGTATATACTAATGGCGCACCATCTTTCCGGTGCGCCATTAGTGTCATTCCCATCTATAGCCCTTTTCCTAGTAGTGTTTTGCTAATCTCGTTGCGATGGCTCCACGACTAAGTCCTCTTACTAGGACATCTGACGTGTTAATTCCACGACATGAGTGGAGGTCGGGATCGCGATGGTTAACTCCTACCAACCCTTCCCCTTGGAGCATGCATAGTAGTACTTTGGTTCGAGGGCTAATAAACTTTTGCAATAAGTATATGAGTTCTTTATGACTAATGTGAGTCCATGGACCGTGCATTTCCCTTTCTCACCTTGAGAGTTGGTGCAAACTTCGTCGGTGCATCCAAACCCCGTGATACGATACGCTCTATCACACATATACCTCATTATATCTTCCTCAAAACAGCCACCATACCTACCTATTATGGCATTTCCATAGCCATTCCGAGATATATTGCCATGCAACTTTCCACCGTCCCGTTTATTATAACACACTCCATCATTGTCATATTGCTTAGCATGATCATGAAGTTGACATCGTATTTGTGGCAAAGCCACCTTTAGAATTCTTTCATACATGTCGCTCTTGATTCATTGCATATCCCGGTACACCGCCGGAGGCATTCACATAGAGTCATATTTTGTCCTAAGTATTGAGTTGTAATTCTTGAGTTGTAAATAAATAGAAGTGTGATGATTTCCATTATTAGAGCATCGTCCCATGTGAGGAATGGATGATGGAGACTATGATTCCCCCACAAGTCGGGATGAGACTCCGAACTTTATGAAAAATAAAAGAGGCCAAAGAAGCCCACCAAATAAAAAAAGAGGAAAATGAGAGAAAAAGAGAGAAGGGACAATGTTACTATCCTTTTTCCACACTTGTGCTTCAAAATAGCACCATGATCTTCATGATAGAGAGTCTCCTATGTTGTCACTTTCATATACTAGTGGGAATTTTTCATTATAGAACTTAGCTTGTATATTCCAATGATGGGCTTCCTCAAAATGCCCTAGGTCTTCATGAGCAGGCAAGTTGGATGCACACCCACTTAGTTTGTTTTTGATGAGCTTTCATACATTTATGGCTCGAGTACATCCGTTGCATGGCAATCCCTACTCCTCGTATTGACATCAATAATGGGCATCTCCATAGCCCGTTGATTAGCCACGTCAATGTGAGACTTTCTCCTTTTTTGTTTTCTCACATGATCCCTATCATCATACTCTACTCCACCCATAGTGCTATGTCCATGGCTTACGCTCATGTATTGCATGAGGGTTAAAAAGGCTGAAGCGCATTAAAAAGTATGAACCAATTGCTTGGCTGAAACCGGGGTTGTGCGTGATGGGAGCATTTTGTGTGACGAAAATGAAGCATGGCCAAACTATATGATTTTGTAGGGATAAGCTTTGTTTGGCTATGTTATTTTGATAACACATAAACGACTTGGTTAGCATGCTTGAAGTATTACTATTTTTATGTCAATATTACACTTTTATCTTGAATCTTTTGGATCTGAACATTAATGCCACAATAAAGAAAATTACATTGAGAATTATGTTAGGTAGCATTCCACATCAAAAATTCAGTTTTTATCATTTACCTACTCGAGGACGAGCAGGAATTAAGCTTGGGGATGCTTGATACGTCTCCAATGTATCTATAATTTTTTATTGTTCCATGTTATTATATTATCTGTTTTGGACGTTTAATGGGCTTTATTATGCACTTTTATATTATTTTTGGGACTAACCATCGGAGGCCCAGTCCAAATTGCTGTTTTTTGCCTATTTTAGTGTTTCGCAGAAAAGGAATATCAAACAGAGTCCAAACAGAATGAAACCTTCGGGAGAGTTATTTTTGGAACAAACGCAGTCCAGGAGACTTGGAGTGGATGTCAAGAAAGAAATGAGGAGGCCACGAGGTAGGAGGGCGTGCCTAGGGGGGTAGGCGCGCCCCCCACCCTCGTGGGCCCCTCGTGGCTCCCCTCACCGACTTCTTTCGCCTATATATACTCATATACCCTGAAAACATCCAGGAGCACCACGAAACCCTAATTCCACCGCCGCAACCTTCTGTACCCGTGAGATCCCATCTTGGGGCCTTTTTCGGCACTCCACCGGAGGGGGAATCGATCATGGAGGGCTTCTACATCAACACCATAGCGTCTCTGATGAAGTGTGAGTAGTTTACCACAGACCATCGGGTCCATAGTTATTAGCTAGATGGCTTATTCTCTCTCTTTGGATCTCAATACAAAGTTCTCCTCGATCTTCTTAGAGATCTATTTGATGTAATTCTTTTTGCGGTGTGTTTGTCGAGATCTGATGAATTGTGGGTTTATGATCAAGATTATGTATGAACAATATTTGAATCTACTCTGAATTCTTTTATTTATGATTTGTTATCTTTGCAAGTCTCTTCGAATTATCAGTTTGGTTTGGCCTACTAGATTGATCTTTCTTGCAATGGGAGAAGTGCTTAGCTTTGGGTTCAATCTTGAAGTGTCCTTTCCCAGTGACAGCAGGGGAAGCAAGGCACGTATTGTATTGTTGCCATCAAGGATAAAAACATGGGGTTATATCATATTGCTTCAGTTTATTGCTACGTCTTGAGCTTACGTTGGTTTTCCTTGAAGAGGAAAGGGTGATGCAGCACAGTAGCATAAGTATTTCCCTCAGTTTTTGAGAACCAAGGTATCAATCCAGTAGGAGGCTCCTCACAAGTCCCACGAACCTACACAAACAAACAAAGAACTCATAACCAACGCGATAAAGGGGTTGTCAATCCCTTCACGGCCACTTGCGAAAGTGATATCTGATAAAGATAATATGATAAGATAAATATATTTTTGGTATTGTATAATATAGATGCAAAAAGTAAAGAGGCAAATAAAAGTAGATTGAAATCTTATATGATAAAAGATAGACCCGGGGGCCATAGGTTTCACTAGAGGCTTCTTTCAAGATAGAATACGTATTACGGTGGGTGAACAAATTACTGTCGAGCAATTGATAGAAAAGCGAATAATTATGAGAGATCGTGTATATAGGCACCACGTCCATGACAAATAGACTGACTCCTGCCTGCATCTACTACTATTACTCCACACATCGACCGCTATCCAGCATGCATCTAGAGTATTAAGTTCATAAGAACAGAGTAATGCTTTAAGAAAGATGACATGATGTAGAGGGATAAACTCAAGCAATATGATATAAACCCCCTCTTTTTATCCTCGATGGCAAGAATACAATATGTGCCTTGCAACCCTTTCTGTCACTGGGTAAGGATACCGCAAGATTGAACCCAAAGCTAAGCACTTCTCCCATGGCAAGAAAGATCAATCTAGTAGGCCAAACCAAACCGATAATTCGAAGAGACTTGCAAAGATAACTCAATCATACATAAAAGAATTTAGAGAAGATTCAAATATTACTCATAGATAAACTTGATCATAAACCCACAATTCATCGGATCTCGACAAACACACCGCAAAAAGAGTTTACATCGAATAGATCTCCACAAGAGAGGGGGAGAACATTGTATTGAGATCCAAAAGAGAGAAGAAGCCATCTAGCTAATAACTATGGACCCGAAGGTCTGTGGTAAACTACTCACAACTCATCGGAAGGGCTATGGTGTTGATGTAGAAGCCCTCCATGGTGGAATCCCCTCCCTCGTGAGCATGGCGATGGCTCCAAGATGGGATCACATGGATCTGAGGAAAGGTTCTGATGACGGAAATATTTCTTCGGTGGCTCCCTGGATATTTTCGGGGTACGTAGGAATATATAGGAGGAAGAAGTACGTCGGTGGCCGCTCGAGGGGCCCAGGAGACAGGGGGCGCGCCTAGGAGGGGTGGGCGCGCCCTCCTATCTCATGTCCGCCTCGATTGCTTCTTGACTTGCACTCCAAGTTCTCCGGATCACGTTCGTTCCAAAAATCACGCTCCCGAAGGTTTCATTCCGTTTGGACTCCGTTTGATATTCCTTTTCTTGAAATCTTTGGAATAGGCAAAAAAACAGCAATACGGGTTGGGCCTCCGGTTAGTAGGTTAGTCCCAAAAATGATATAAATGTGTAAAATAAAGCCCATAAACATCCAAAACAGGTAATATAATAGCATGGAACAATAAAAAATTATAGATATGTTGGAGACATATCAAGCATCCCCAAGCTTAATTCCTGCTCGTCCTCGAGTAGGTAAATGATAAAAACAGAACTTTTGATGTGGAATGCTACCTAGCATAATTATCAATGTAATTTCTATTTATTGTTGCATGAATGTTCAGATCCAAATGATTCAAAATAAAAGTTCATATTGACAAAATAAATAGTAATACTTCAAGCATACTAATAAAAGCAATCATGTCTTCTCAAAATAGCATGGCTAAAGAAAGTTCATCCCTACAAAATCGTATAGTTGGGCTATGCTTCATTTTCGTCACACAAAGATGTTCCCAACTTCTACACCCCCGATGACAAGCCAAGCAATTGTTTCGTACTTAAATAATCTCAAAAACTTTTTCAACCTTCACGCAATACATGAGCGTGAGCCATGGATATAGCACTATGGGTGGAATAGAATAATGATTGGGGATTGTGTGGAGAAGACAAAAAATGAGAAAGTCTCACATTGATGAGGATAATCAACGGGATATGGAGATGCCCATCAATTGATGTCAACATGAGGAGTAGGGATTGCCATGCGACAGATGCGCTAGAGCTATAAATGAACGAAAGCTCAACAAAAGAAAACTAGTGGGTGTGCATCCAACTTGCTTGCTCACGAAGACCTAGGGCATTTGAGGAAGCCCATCGTAGGAATATACAAGCCAAGTTCTATAATGAAAAATTCCCACTAATATGAAAGTGACAACATATGAGACTCTCTATATGAAAAACATGGTGCTACTTTGAAGCACAATATATGAGACTCACTATATGAAGAACATGGTGCTACTTTGAAGCACAAGTGTGGAAAAAGAGATAGTAACATTGCCCCTTTTTATTTATTTTCTTTTTTTTCTTTTTCTTTTTTTTCTTTTTTTCTTTTTCTTTTTTTCTTTTTTTTCTTTGGCCTTTATTTTTTTGCCTTTCTTTTTTCTTTGGGACAATTCTCTAATAATGATGATCATCACACTTTTATTGATTACAACACATGAATTACAACTCGAAACTAGAACAAGATATGACTCTATATGAATGCCTCCAGTGGTGTACCGGGATGGTGCAATGAATCAAGAGTGTCATGTATGAAAAATTATGCATGGTGGCTTTGCCACAAATACGATGTCAACTACATGATCATGCAATGGCAATATGACAAAAGTAATGTATGTCATGATGATAATGAACGGAACGGTGGAAAGTTGCATGGCAATATATCTCGGAATGGCTATGGAAATGCCATAAATAGGTAGGTATGGTGGCTGTTTTGAGGAAGATATAAGGAGGTTTATGTGTGATAGAGTGTATCATATCACGGGGTTTGGATGCACCGGCGAAGTTTGCACCAACACTCAAGGTGAGAAAGGGCAATGCACGGTACCGAAGAGGCTAGCAATCATGGAAAGGTAAAAGTGCGTCTAATCCATGGACTCAACATTAGTCAAAAGAACTCATATACTTATTGCAAAAATTTAGAAGTCATCAAAAACCAAGCACTACGCGCATGCTCCTAGAGGGATAGATTGGTAGGAAAAGACCATCGCTCGTCCCCGACCGCCACTCATAAGGATGCACAAGCCAGGTACACTTCACGTTTCAAATTTGTTACACAACTTTAATCATACGTGCGTGCTACGGGACTTGCTAACTTCAACACAAACATTCTTTAAATTCATAATCACCCAACTAGCATGACTTTAATGTCACTACCTCCATATCTCAAAACAATTATCAAGTATCAAATTGATCATGGCATCCAATTCACTTCCTATGATAGTTTTTATTATACCCAACTTGGATGCTCATCATTCTAGGACCAATTTATAACCATAACAAATACCATGTTGTTCTAAAAGACTCAAAATAATATAAGTGAAGCATGAGAGATCAACAATTTCTTCAAAATTAATCCACTATCGTGCTCTAAAAGATATAAGTGAAGCACTAGAGCAAAAACTATCTAGCTCAAAAGATATAAATGAAGCACATAGAGTATTCTAATAAATTTCAATCAAATAGGCTTCCCCCAAAAGGTGTGTTACAGCAAGGATGATTGTGGTAAACTAAAAAGCAAAGACTAATATCATACACGATGCTCCAAGCAAAACACATATCATGTGGCGAATAAAAATATAGCTCCAAGTAAAGTTACCAATGAACGAAGACGAAAGAGGGGATGCCTTCCCGGGGCATCCCCAAGCTTAGGCTTTTGGCTATTCTTGAATATCTTGGGGTGGCTTTTGCCACTCCTTATTCCATAGTCCATCAAAGCTTTACCCAAAACTTGAAAACTTCACAACACAAAACTCAACAGGAAATCTCATAAGCTCCGTTAGTGAAAGAAAACAAAATCACCACATAAAGTACTGTAATGAACTCATTATTTATTTATAATGGTGTTAAACCTACTGTATTCCAAGCTCTCTATGGTTCATACCACTTAATACTAGCCATAGATGCATCAAAATAAGCAAACAACACACGAAAAACAGAATCTGTCAAAAACAGAACAGTCTGTAGCAATCTGTAACTAACGCAAACTTTTGGAACTTTAAAAATCCTACCAAAATAGGACGTCCTAAAAAATTTGTTTATTGAACTTCAGCAAAAATAATCAATGCAAAAGCTCGTTTCTGTGATTTATTGATTTGTTTCTCATGAGCGCAAAGTTTCTATTTGTCAGCAGAATCAAATCAACTATCATCATAGGTTATCCTATAGGTTCTACTTGGCACAAACACTAAATAAAACATGAAAACACATCTAAACCGAAAGTAGATGCAAAATTTATTACTAAACAGAAAGGAAAAATATTGGGTTGTCCCCAACAAGCGCTTTTCTTTCAAGCCTTTTAGCTAGGCATTGATAATTTCGATGGTGCTCATATGAAAGATAGCAATTGAAGCACAAAGAGAGCATCATGAAACACGTGACAAAACACATCTATGTCTATCATACTTCCTATGCATAGGCATATTATAAGCAAAAAAAATTGCAAGGCAAGCAAAAACTAGCATATGCAAGGAAGAAGAAAGAGACGATAGCAATCTCAACATGACGAGAGGTAATTTAGTAAGATAAAATTTTCTACAACAATATTTTCCCCTCTCATAATAATTACATGTAGGATCATAAGCAAATTCAACAATATATCTATCACAAAACATATTCTTAGCATGACCCACATTTATGCAAAGTTGACACTCTTCCAAAATAGTGGGATTAAAATTAACTAAAGTCATGACCTCTACAGACGCACTTTTATCAAAAATTTCATAAGATTGATCAAAATCAAAATATGTGGGATATAAAGTTGACACTCTTCCAAACCCACTTTCAATAATATTGTAAACAATATTATCAATCTCATATTCATGATGGGGCTTAAATAATTTCTCAAGAACATAAGAAGAATCACCCCAATCATGATCATTGCAACAAGTAGTAAACATAGCAAAACTAGCATCCCCAAGCTTATGGTTTTGCATATTATTAGGACAATTGTCATCAACAGAATTTATAGTAAAATCATTGCAATCAAGCTTTTCAAACAAAGAAGCAATTTCATAAGCACCCTTAAAAGCAACAAATTCTTCAATTTGTTCGATATCATAGTAACTGTAAACACCCTTTGCATAAGAAGATAAGATTTCATTTTCATTAAACTCACATAGGTAGGGAAGGTGTTTTTTAGGGTTCTTATAGAAACAAGTCAAATCAAAAATTTCACAAAGATTCCAAGAATAACACATCAATCTGTTTATTTGATCCCATAAGAGTCTCCCTTTTTAGACAAACGGTGACGCACAAAATGAGCGTGCTCATCTAAAGATTTCCCATCAACTAGGCTAGTTGGGGTTTCAGCACGAGCGCATAAGGATCGAAGATGATCCAAGTAGAATCCTTTAAGTGGATCCATAACAATAGATTTTTAGCAAGCAAATATGCAAGTACATAGAAGGCACATGGAGACACAAGCAAACAAAAAGGCAAGCGAAAGAGAGAGGAGATTGGGAAAGAGAGGGCGAATAAAACGGCAGGGTGAAGTGGGGGAGAGGAAAACGAGAGGCAAATGGCAAATAATGTAAATGCAAGGGAGATGAGTTTGTGATGGGTACTTGGTGTGTCTTGACTTGAGCGAAGACCTCTCCGGCAACGGCGCCAGAAATCCTTCTTGCTATGTCTTGAGCTTGCGTTGGTTTTCCTTGAAGAGGAAAGGGTGATGCAACATAGTAGCGTAAGTATTTCCCTCAGTTTTTGAGAACTAAGGTATCAATCCAGTAGGAGGCTCCTCACAAGTCCCACGAACCTACACAAACAAACAAAGAACTCGCAACCAACGCAATAAAGGGGTTGTCAATCCCTTCACGGCCACTTCATGTAAAGTGAGATCTGATAGAGATAATATGATAAGATAAATATATTTTTGGTATTTTATAATATAGATGCAAAAAGTAAAGAGGAAAATAAAAGTAGATTGAAAGCTTATATGACAAAAGATAGACCCGGGGGCCATAGGTTTCACTAGAGGCTTCTCTCAAGATAGCATAAGTATTACGGTGGGTGAACAAATTACTGTCGAGCAATTGATAGAAAGCGAATAATTATGAGATTATCTAGGCATGATCATGTATATAGGCATCACGTCCGTGACAAGTAGACCGACTCCTACCTGCATCTACTACTATTACTCCACACATCGACCGCTATCCAAAGATGCATCTAGAGTATTAAGTTCATAAGAACAGAGTAACGCTTTAAGAAAGATGACATGATGTAGAGGGATAAACTCAAGCAATATGATATAAACCCCATCTTTTTATCCTCGATGGCAACAATACAATATGTGCCTTGCAACCCTTTCTGTCACTCGGTAAGGACACCGCAAGATTGAACCCAAAGCTAAGCACTTCTCCCATGGCAAGAAAGATCAATCTACTAGGCCAAACCAAACCGATAATTCGAAGAGACTTGCAAAGATAACTCAATCATACATAAAATAATTCAGAGAAGATTCAAATATTACTCATAGATAAACTTGATCATAAACCCACAATTCATCGGATCTCGACAAACACACCGCAAAAAGAGTTTACATCGATTAGATCTCCACAAGAGAGGGGGAGAACATTGTATTGAGATCCAAAAAGAGAGAAGAAGCCATCTAGCTAATAACTATGGACCCGAAGGTCTGTGGTAAACTACTCACAACTTATCGGAAGGGCTATGGTGTTGATGTAGAAGCCCTCCGTGGTGGATTCCCCCTCCGGCAGAACGTCGGCGACGGCTCCGAGATGGGATCTCGCGGATACAGAAGGTTACAGTGGCGGAAATATTTCTTCGGTGGCTCCCTGGATGTTTTCGGGGTACGTAGGTATATATAGGAGGAAGAAGTACGTCGGTGGCTGCTCGAGGGGCCCAGGAGACAGGAGCGCGCCCAGGAGGGGTAGGCGCGCACTCCTATCTCCTGGCCCCCTCGATTGCTTCTTGACTTGCACTCCAAGTTCTCCGGATCACGTTCGTTTCAAAAAATCACGCTCCCGAAGGTTTCATTCCATTTGGACTCGCTTTGATATTCCTTTTCTTTGAAATACTGAAATAGGCAAAAAAAACAGCAATACAGGTTGGGCCTCCAGTTAGTAGGTTAGTCCCAAAAATAATATAAATGTGTAAAATAAAGCCCATAAACATCCAAAACAGGTAATATAATAGCATGGAAAAATCAAAAATTATAGATACATTGGAGACATATCATTTATCCCTCTACATCATGTCATCTTGCCTAATGCGTTAATCTGTTCTTATGAACTTAATACTCTAGATGCATGCTGGATAGCGGTCAATGTGTGGAATAATAGTAGTAGGTGCAGAATTGTTTCAATCTACTTGTCGTGGACGTGATGCCTATATACATGATCATGCCTAGATATTCTCATAACTATGCACTTTTCTATCAATTGCTTGATAGTAATTTGTTCACCCACCGTAATACTTATGCTATCTTGAGAGAAGCCACTAGTGAAAGCTATGGCCCCCGGGTCTATTTTCCATGATATAAGTTTCCTATATATTTTATTTTGCAATCTTTATTTTCCAATCTATATCATAAAAATACCAAAAATATTTATCTTATTATCACTATCAGATCTCACTTTTGCAAGTGGCCATGAAGGATTGACAACCCCTTTATCGCGTTCGTTGCAAGGTTCTTATTTGTTTGTGCAGGTACGAGGGATTTGAGTGTAGCCTCCTACTGGATTAATATCTTGGTTCTAAAATACTGAGGGAAATACTTATGCTACTTTCCTACATCACCCTTTCCTCTTCAAGGGAAAACCAACGCATGCTCAACAGGTAGCACTTGTTTAAAAATTCATTATATAAACCCTGTTGTTGAGATTGTCATCAATTACCAAAATGGAGGAGATTGAAAGTACATGTAGTCCCCATGTGTGGCTTTGGTAATTAATGACAATCCTTATGGACTAATGTTTGCATTGGGATGTACATTTGAAGGTTAGTCCCATTGAAAAATGATTGAAGGATCGAGATGATCAAAAGGGAGTTCATTGGAGTATCTTAAGGGTTGTCATGCTTAGAGCTATGGTTTGAGCCATAATGGATCTAGATCTTAAAAGTTTGATTTAAATGATGAATTCAAGGAGTGGCTCAAAGATATGATCATAATGGACTCATGTGTTGAGTCATGATTGATCAAGTATTCAAGCAAGCTATTCAAGTGAAGAATTCAATATACCCTTCATGACGTCAAGATTAAACATGGAGTAGAGATACCGGCTGACCGAGATGAAGCTCGGAGATCGAACTCTAAATGGCTAACACACGAGCGCAAACGATGCACCACATAGGATCTTGTGGTATGATAAGAAATTATCAATTGCACTCTATGTACTAACCCATACTATGTGTTGTCTATGTTTTTGAGGGTTAGGTGATTCTCATGGGCTCGCATTGAGAGAGAGAGAGAGAGAGAGAGAGAGAGAGATCTCAAGTGTCCACGAGAGGATGACATCAAGTGTTGATGGTCATGGTTGACAAGGGCAAGTTCAAGATAGCCATCCCAAGGATTACATGCTTGAAGCTTGTGGATGATCACATGAAGAATGTACGAAAATGAATACAATGCAATGCTCCCCACATGGCTTATGGGGGAGCTATTTGAAGCCTTCACCAAGTCTCATGATCAAGATCGTTGTTCTAACTTGAGCCAAGCATAAACGTCAACATATGTCGGTGTACAGAAGTAGGGGTCCTACTTTGCACCCCTCTACCTGCGCACGGACAGTCAGAGCCACGCCCAAGGCCACACTTGGCAAGGCAAGGAAAGGAGGCCGAGGCCACAAGACGGTCGAAGCAGCGCCAAGACAGAGACACAGAGAGCAAGAGGGCGAGGTGGGTTCCCTCGGCGAGACCCTTGCCGGGGCGGCCTCCACGGCCCCGGCAAGGACCTTGCCGGGGCAGCTTGCCCAACCCCGACGAGGGGCACTACCCTCGAGCCCAAGGCTTCCAATATCAACAACCACATTGGAACCAAGGCGCGGGAGGCGCCTCCATGATGGCATACAGATCTTTGTGAAGACAAGAAGCACACAGAGTTGGATGAGGATTAGAAGACGATGAGCCTCGGCAAAACCCTTGTCGAGGGCATCCACGAGACCTCCGGCAAGATCCTTGCCGGGGACGACCACGGTGCCACGATAAGACCCTTGCCGGGGGCCCGGCAAGGCCCTTGCCAAGGACATCCGCGGAGCCACAGCCAGGCCCACACCCACCAAGGTTCCACCGCCACTCCCACGCAGCTGCCAGCCCACCAGCTAGGCAGGCACCTGCGTGTCGACGTGAGGCTTCCAGGCCAACTCAGCACATCCCTACGTGGTGGCATGCAAATCTTCATGAAGGCCCTACCACCGCGCCACCTCAGCAGCCTGCCCGCCTACATGGCGCTGACCGCCTCGCTGGCCCGGATGCGTGTCGAGGCAGGGCGATGCGGCGGTAAAGCGAGGGGGACACCTCAGAGGCGCATTTAATGTGTCTTGTCCCTTAATGCTTAAGCGATAAGCTTAGCCGTTGTACACCGATGCCACCTCCTATGTGCCACTATGGCGACCCCCTTGACTATAAAAGGAGGCCCGAGGCATCCAGGAGAAGGATTCAGACCCTTGGACAAGTTACACTCATCGTAGCTAGCTCAAGAACTCCAAGAACACTCAAATAGACACAAAAGCAGGACTAGGGTATTACGCATCCTCGCGGCCCGAACCTGGGTAAATGACCCCTGTGCTTGTGCTCATTGTTGATCCCGCTCTTCTCACGACCCTGCGCCTCGCTACCGTAGTAGGGATTCCCGTGATCCCATAGGTGTCGTTTCCACCGACGTCTTTGGCGTGCCAGGTAGGGGGCGCAGTCGTGAGAATCTGGTTTAGCAGTTAGTCGAACAGCTCTTGGTCGCCATGGCTCCCAAGAGGAAGACGACCATGGCGATCGGTTCATCCGGAGCCGGACTGCTTGTACCGGTGCGGGCCAGTAGCAGGCCGGTCGTGAAAAGAACCCGAGGCGCGGCCCGCGAAAACCCACATCACCCTGACAGTCCAGACCTGGCGAGCGGCGTCGTTCGTGCGCCAGGCGATTGGCCGCACACCGCAAACTCCAGAGACGTAGTTGGGGCCCCCGCAGGTGGCATGGGGCCCTCTAGGGGCGTCGCCATGCCGCCTGACGGTGGCGCGACGGCCTCTAAGACACCAACACCGCCGCCCATGGCGCGTTCTTCCCAAGTTGTGCGTGATGAGCAGCGCCACCCCGCTGGTGACCGTGGGTGCCGCCCTAGGAAGAGTCCCGCATGTCCTTCTCGGGACGAGGAATGCCAGCATGCACGCCGAGGTGCTGGTGGAAATGGCGGACAGCCGCAGGGCCTTGATAGAGCTCCTTCTAACATAGTTAGAAGTCGAAGCGCGTCACGGTCCATGTAGCTTTCGCCGCCGCCCACACCAGCAGAAGCTCTGGCGCGCGCGCAGCTGCTCCTCGACTTTCCTCCTACTACGGAGAGGCTCGACGACTTGAGAGCCACTGTCCGGAACCTCGTCGGCATCGCCAACAAAGATGAGTCGCGACCAGAGGGGCCCATAGGCCATCGCCCCATCGAGCCACCGCATGCTAGCGGTGGAAGGGCCGGGAGCAATGCAGCCACGGTGCACTCTCCTCCCCCACGCCAGCCACCGCGGGTGTTGATCCATCTCGATGACGTTTGCGATAATAACTCCATAGCATCATCCGATCCGCGGACCCACCGCGACCAGCGTCAAGTTCTTTGGGAGCAAGCCCTTGAACAGGCTCGAACCACCATCGAGCGCCGGCGTGATGCACGCCACCAATCAGACAGGCGGGCAAGACCCACTATGGACCATCCAACACCGGGAGGCTACGGTGGCCTACCCTACGAGGTGGGTTGTCCGTCCTTCACCTGTGAGCTGCGGCAGTTTCAGTGGCCCTCCCACCGCACGTTCAAGCCCGACGTTGGCGAGAAGTACAATGGCAAGACTCACTCGTCAGAGTTCCTCAGCATATACACCATCACGATGCAAGCTACTGGAGCCCGCGACGATAAGGTGCTTGCCAACTACTTCCCTTTGGCGCTCAAGCCCAATGTCATGTCATGGTTGATGCACTTGCCGGTGGACTCCATTTTCTCTTGGTCGGATATGTGCCATGAGTTTGTTGGCACCTTCACTGGAGGCAATCAAGCTCATGGACAAGCAAGCGACCTGCATATTATCCCCCAAAGGGAAGGAGAAAACCTGCGCAAGTACATCCAAAGGTTCAGCCGAGTGCAGTTTAACATCCCAGACGTTCATCCCGCCGCCGTGATAAACGCATTCCATCAGAATGTGCGTAACTGCAAGATGCGTGAGTAGCTGGCGATGAACAAGGTCAGGGATGTGGCCGAACTTTATGTTCTGGCCGATAGGTGCGCTCGGGCGAAAGAGGGGAGGAAGTACCCCGGCGAGGATGCCGGCGCGGAAACCGACTCCACGGACGACGACACCGCTGCCCCGACGAAGAAGGGTCGGCGTCGTAACACGAAGTGCAAAGGCAAGACTGTACTTGTTGTCGAGGGGTCGAACGACACCGACACCACCAAGAAGGCCAAGGCGAGCGACCCCGACAAGGAAGTTGCCGGGTGTGCCGCTTGCCGGGCCTTGGTGGATGCCAACAAGCCAGGGGGCTCCGACAAGCAGTATTGCAAGATCCACCGCACCAAAGGCCATGACCTCCAGAACTGCCGACAAGTTGAGCTGCTCGCTGAGAAGCAGAAAGCTGAATATGAGAGGCGGGACAAGGAGAAGGGTCAAGACGGTGCCGAAGGGTACAGTAAGAAGCGTAGCGGCCAAGGAGGCCGCCGCGACAAGGATAACCAGCCAGAGAGGCCCGCCCGGGGCTGCGACAGGAAACATGAAGACGATGATCATGACGAGGACGACGAGTCCGGTGACCACGAGTTTCAAAAAGCTAAGGAGGCCATGTGTGTCGATGGTGGCGCCTCGCTGCACACCTCTCACCGCCAACTCAAGCAGTGGGCGCATGAGATCACAGCGGTGGAGCCATCACTCGATGCACGGAAGCCACTGAAGTGGTCCGGCACGCCTATCTTCTTTGACACCGAGGATCACCCTGATCGCACAACTGCGGTCGGGTGTTTGCCATTGTTGGTTTCACCAATGATCCGCAACCTCAAGGTGACGAAGATGCTAGTTGACGGCGGTGCTGGTCTGAACTTGATCTCGCCGATCGTGGTCAAAAGGCTACAGATTCCTGATGGAGTCCTCGAAAAGACGGGCACGTTTCAAGGGGTCAATCCAGGGAGAAGCCAGCCGAAGGGTAAGGTCACGCTGCCCATGACGTTTGGAGGAGAGCTGAAGTACAGGACAGAGAGGATTGTCTTCGACGTGGCCGAGATACCCTTGCCCTACAACGGGATCCTCGGCCGCCCGGCACTCGCCAAGTTCATGGCGGCGGCATAAGCTAAAGATGCCGGGGCCGATGAACATCATCGCCGTCCCCTCCGACAAGAAGGACACTGATCTGCGCTGATCAACTCTACTGGGAAGCAGTTGCAGCAGCTGCCGCTAAGGCACTTGCTCCTGCCGCTGGAGTCCCGGGAGGGAAGAAGACAAGTGAGACTTCTCGCACCAACTCCGGCAAGCGCACCTCTCCGGAGTGTTGTGATCCCATTGAGGACATGCCAGAGAGCTCCACCGGCAAGAGCAAGAAATCCAGAGCTACACCACTAGAGACCAAGAAGGTGTCCGTCAGAGAGGACGGCACGGGAGGGGCTTTCACTATAAGCTCCACCCTCGACAACAAATAGGAAGGCGAGCTCGTCACTTTCCTGCGGGCGAATGTCAATGTGTTTGTGTGGCAAGCATCCGACATTCCCAGCGTTCCTAGGGAAGTGATTGAGCACCACTCTTCTGTCTGTCCTCATGCGGGGCCCGTCAAGCAGAAGGTGAGGAAGCAAGTTCTGGAGTGGCAGGAGTTCATCACGGAAGATATCAGGAAGCTAGAGGCGGCAGGCTTGGTAAGAGGGGTACTCCGTCCGACGTGGTTGGCCGATCCGGTGGTGGTGTGCAAGGCAAACGGGAAGTGGAGGCTGTGTATTGATTACACAGATATCAATAAGGCTTGTACGAAAGGTCCTTTCCCATTGCCACGCATCGACTAGATTATTGACTCCACGGCCGGGTGCGACCTGTTATCATTCCTTGACGCCTACTCAGGCTACCACCAGATTTTCACGACAAGAGAAGATGAGGAGAAGATAGTATTCATCACCCCATGTGGTACGTATTTATTTTTATGAATGCCTTTCGGGTTGAAGAGTGCTGGCTCGGCCTTTGCAAGAGCGGTCCAAATTGGTTTTGAGCTCCAGCTACATAGAAATATGGAAGCTTATATGGATGACATAGTGGTCAAAACCAAGGACAAGGCAACACTTGTGCAAGATTTGGAAGAGACGTTTACAAATTTGCGCAAGATCAACCTCAAGTTGAACCCTGAGAAGTGTGTCTTCGGTGTCCCGTCCGGCAAGCTTCTCGGGTTCTTTGTGTCGCAGCGCGGGATTGAGGCGAACCCAGACAAGATCAAGGTCATCAAGAAGATTGAGGTTGTCGGCATTCTGGGAATGGGGGTACCTAGACTTGCCTGCCTGCGGCCTGCAGCGTGGCTCAAGGAGTGGCCCAGTGTGGCCCATCTTCGTCAACTCAAGCTCAATACCCTCGCGAGGGGCCAAGCCTCGTGGGGTGGACAACAGGCAGCTTCCTCAGGCACAGCCTCGTCAGGAAGGCTCGTGAGGAGGCGGAGAGATCAAGGCAGGGTACCTCGTGAGGTGCCCGTGACGCAAGCCATGATGACCAAAGCCAGGCGGGCGCCGGCCTGCGCAGTGTCCTTATTTCCTCTTTAGTGCAAAGGGGGCAAGTGTAAGCCAAGGTATCAAGAAAAGGCTACCATTTCGGTGCAACAAGACCAAGACTAGCAGAACGGCAGGATGGAGGTCACCGTGGAGCCCAAGACGGTGTCATCGCCAGAGACTTTGGCAGGCGGGGACCAACTTTAGTCAGGATAAGTGTACTAGATGTTCCCCTTCAAAATGGCCAATCGTTGGCGCCCTTCCCGCTCAATATTTGGGAAGAGGACCAGGGCCTCGCTCTATAAATAGGGCTAGCCACCACGATAGAAGGGGAGGGGGATCGAGAGCCAAGGGATCCGGATCTAATCCTTCCCAAGAGACAACACCTCCACAAGAACATCCCTCGTGAGGTTGTTCTACCTTTGTACTATTCATCATCAGCCCCAGAGGCAATCCACCACACCACACACTGGAGTAGGGTATTACACCACAATGGTGGCCTGAACCAGTATAAACCTTGGGTATCTTGTGTTGTTCATCTTTGCTAGCCTAGATCCTTTGCGAGGCGACGAGACACGAGTTGGTAGAGGAGAGATCTTCGCGCGCACCCGAGAGGTCGAACCTTAAGGGTCTGCCGGAACCCGAAATTCGACATTTGGCGCGCCAGGTAGGGGTGCGTTGGAGCTCTCCTTGTCAGCAGCCCGTTCTCCATCGACCTTGCGCTTCGCCACCATGGCAAGCAGCACGCCGCCCGCTCCGGCTGCGAAGGCCAGCCCCGAGCCCCGGGGGCTCCGGGCACTGACCCCCGCCCTGCGACATGTGCGGTGGCCGAACAAGTTCAAGACAGAGATGCCGCTGTGCTACGACGGCATGGCAGACCCGCTGGCTTTCCTGCTAGCATATGAGGAGGCCATCCTCAAGGCCGGAGGCGATGGACGGATCATGGCCAACTGGCTGCCCATGGCGCTCATCGGCGTCCCGCACATGTGGCTGCTCCACTTGCCAACATCTTCAGTGAGTTCCTAGGAGGAGCTCCGCAGCCTCTTCCTCGCCCATCACGCAGCCCCGGCGCTCCCGGACGTCGCGGCACTCCTTGGTGGCTCCCAAGCACCGCCCTCGAGTTGCCACGTCAAGCCTCCGTCCGTCAGGTCGGCGCGGCCCTGACTCGCCCCTCGGCTCCTCCAGGATGGGCGTCACCCAAGGCTGACTTGACCTTTAGTTTGGACGATCACCCCGCCAACACTGCTTGCTCAGGCGCGCTCCCGATGCTGTGCACTCCCACTATCTGCCAGGTGGCCGTCACCAGGACCCTCATCGACGGTGGAGCCGGCCTCAACGTGCTCTCGATCGAGGCCTTCAGCCTCCTCCACGTGCTGCTGGAACGGCTCCGACCCAGCCAGCCCTTTTCGGGCGTCGAGGGTGGCCCCGCCGGCTCTCTGGGGCAGATCCGCCTCCCGGTGATGTTCGGCACCCAGGACAACTTCCGCACAGAGCTGGTCGACTTCGATGTCGCCTGCATCGGCCTCCCTTACAACGCCATCCTCGGCTACCCGGCTTTGGCCCAATTCACGGCAGCAACCCACCCGGCTTACAATCTGATGAAAATGCCCGGGAGCAGTGGTGTCCTCACCGTCATTGGGGCGTGAAGGATGCTCTGCAAGCACTCAAGCTTCGCCTTCAAGACTGTCGCCAGCAAGCGCAGCCCGCCAGAATGACCCCCTCAAGGCTAAGGGGGCTGCGCCCACCAAGAAGAAGCAGTTGTTCAGCCAAGACAAAGCAGAAACCAAGAAAGTACTAGTCGACGAGGATGGGTCCTCTGGTGGCACCTTCATCATAGGCGCCAACCGGGGTCCCAAGTAAGAGGAGACCCTGGTGAAATTCATGCGCGCGAACAAGGAGGTGTTCGCATGGGAGCCCAAGCAACTGGCGGGGGTCCCCTGGCAGGTGGTCGAGCACCACCTAAACGTATGTCCCAACGTACGCCCAGTAAAGCAAAAGGTGAGACAGCAGTCCAACGAGAAGCAAGCTTTCATTGTCCAGGAAACCCACAAGTTGGAGGTCGCGGGAGTCATTCGCGAGGTTCGATACCCGGAGTGGCTGGCGAACCCTGTCGTTGTGCCAAAGAAAGGGGGAAGGGGCGCATGTGCGTCGATTTTACCAACCTCAACAAGGCCTGCCCACAGGATCCGTTCCCACTCCCCCGCATTGACCAGATCATCGACTCTACCGCTGAGTGCGACCTGTTGTGCTTCTTGGATGCCTTCTCAGGCTATCATCCAATCAAAATGGCGGTCGAAGATGTGGAGAAGACGGCTTTTCTGACCCCGTGCGGGGTGTACTACTACACCTGCATGCCGTTCGGATTGCGCAATGCGGGCGCAACCTTCCAGCGGCTGATGCACATCGCTTTGCGCCGGCAGCTCGGGAGGAACGCTGAGGCGTATGTCAATGACATAGTGGTAAAATATCGGGAGGCAAAGACCCTGATACAAGACCTGGAAGAAACATTCGCGAGCCTGCGTAAAGTGGACTTGCGGCTCAACCCAGAGAAGTGCGTGTTCGGTGTACCCTCTGGCAAGCTTCTGGGTTTCCTCGTATCACACAGAGGGATCGAGGCCAACCCACAGAAGGTCAAAGCAATTTAAGACATGAGTCCGGCGCAAACTCGCAGTGAAATGCAGAAGCTTGTCGGGCGGGTAACCGCACTAGGGCGCTTCATCTCCAAGCTGGGGGAATGCGCTCTGCCCTTCTTCAAGCTAATGAAGAAGAAGGGCCCGTTTGAATGGACTCAGGAGGCCAACGAAGCATTCCAAGACCTTAAGAGGTACCTGACCAGCCCTCCTGTGATGGTAGCGCCGCGCTCACAGGAGCCCCTGCTGCTTTATCTCGCCGCCACACCATACTCCGCCAGCGCCGCTCTGGTGGCCGTTCGGGAGGAGCGCCGGACCAAGGCTGCACCAGCTGCAGCAAACCTAGGGTAGGAAGGCCCCTCGGGGGTGACACCTGCAGCAGATTCAAGTCAGCCTCAGCCAGGAGGCGTCCTCGAGGCTGAGGGGGCTCCACAGGTTTGTCAAGAGCTGGGGGCTCTCACGCCTCAAGAGGCGCTCGACTCCCCGGAGGGTGCTGAATCCGCCGCTGCGCCCGCCCTCATCGAGCATCCCGTGTATTTCGTCAGCACGGTGCTGAGGGACGCCAGGGCGTGGTACCCCAGGCATCAGAAGCTCCTGCTCGCGCTGTTAGTAGCCTCGCGGAAGCTGCAACACTACTTCCAGGGTCATCCAATCAAGGTCATCTCAGCATACCCGTTGGAGAGGGTTCTCAGGAGTCCCAACTCAGCAGGAAGGGTCGCCGAATGGAACATCGAGCTACAAGCGTTTCAGCTGGAGTTCAGCACGACTAGGGTCGTTAAGGGAGCTGCGCTTGCAGATTTTGTAGCAGAATGGATAGAGGCGCCAGGGCTCGAGGCAGGTGAGGACCGTTCGCTTTCCCCGGGAAGTGAGGTACCGGACGGCTGGGTTATGTACTTCGATGGAGCCTTCTCGTGGCATGGCGCGGGGGCCGGTGCAGTGCTCGTATCCCCCACTCAGGACAAGTTCTACTATGCCGTGCAACTCTGCTTCCAGCACGGGGAAAAGGTGTCCAACAGTATAGCAGAATACGAGGGGCTGATAGCAGGCCTGAAAGCTGCGGTGGCCCTGGGGGTGAAGCGCCTCGTCATCAAGGGCGACTCCCAACTCCTCGTCAACTTCTCCAACAAGGTGTATGAGCCGAAGGACGAGCACATGGAGGCTTATCTAGCTGAGGTTCACAAAATTGAGAAGCAGTTTTGGGGTTTGGAATTGCAGCATGTGTCGCGCGGCACCAACCAGGAAGTTGACGACATCGCGAAGAGGGCGTCCAGACGGCTGCCTCAGGAGCCAGAGTCTTCGAAGAGAGGCTCTTTAAGCCCTCAGCGATGCCACCACCATCGGGCGGAGCGCAACCTCAACCGGAGCTCCCCCAGCCGCCTGCATCGGGAGCCCCGGCCTGTGGACCGACCTCGGGAGCACCCTTGCTCCTGGCGCTGGAATCTCAAGAGGGGTGTTGGACCGTGGAGCTCAAGAGCTACTTGACGGAAGGGATTCTGCCGGAGAAGGAGGAAGACGCAGAACGCGTGGCACGGCAAGCCACGGCATACTGCATCCAAGATGGAGAGCTTTACCGAAAGCGGCCGAACGACGTGTCCCTACGTTGCATTTCCAGGGAGCAGGGGAAGGAGCTGTTGGCAGACATACACGGTGGAGACTGTGGGCACCACTCATCATCACGAACCCTCGTTGGCAAGGCATTCTGTAGCAGGTTCTACTGGCCCACCGCACTCAACGACGCCGTCGAGCTGGTGAAAGCCTGTGAAGCCTGCCAATTCCACGCCAAGCAGATCCATCAGCCGGCACAGGGCCTGCAGACCATACCCCTCTCATGGCCATTCGCGGTTTGGGGGCTGGACATTTTGGGCCCATTCCCTCGAGCGCCAGGGGGCTATCGCTACCTCTACGTCGTCGTGGACAAGTTCACCAAGTGGGATGAGGTGGAAGTTGTCCCCACCATCCCGACAGGCTCTGCAGTCAAGTTCATCAAGGGCCTCGTGAGCCGATTCGGGGTGCCTAACCGCATCATCACCGATAACGGTTCGCAATTCACCAGCAATCTCTTCAAAACATACTGTGCTAACCTTAGAACGCAGATATGCTACGCTTCAGTGGCGCACCCTCGGAGCAACGGCCAGGCTGAGCGAGCCAACGCGGAAGTCCTGAAGGGCCTCAAGACTAGGACCTTCAAGAAGAAGCTGGAGGCTTGCGGCAGGGGCTGGTATGATGAGCTCCAGTCCGTGTTGTGGTCTATTTGCACGACCGCGACCAAGTCAACTAGCGAAACCCCATTCTTCCTCGTCTATGGAGCTGAGGCCGTCCTCCCTCACGAGGTCAGGGGTCGCTCCACGCGGGTCTTGGCATTCGATGAGGCGCAGCAGGACGCAATGCGGGGGACAAACCTCGTGCTGGGGAAGGAACGCCGCCGGGAGGCCGCGCTGCAGGCGGCCCGATACCAGCAGGCGCTGCGGTGATACCACTGCCGCAACATCCGCCCCAGGACCCTCGAGGTATGCGACCTCGTACTCAGGCGGGTCCTCTCCAGGGAAGGGTTGCACAAGCTCTCTCCCATGTGGGAGGGCCCATTCAAGGTTGTTCATGTTTCCAGGCCCGGCTCCGCGCGTTTGGAGACCCAGGAGGGGGTGCCCATCCCGAACGCAAGGAACATTCAACACCTCCGGTGGTTCTACCCTTGAGCAAGGCCCAGTGCCTATGGAAAAGGCTCGGTGCCTGTGAAGAAGGCCAATGCCTGTGAAGTTAGCTGTTTTGGAAAAGGCCCGGAGCCTGTGAAGAAGGCCAACGCCTGTGAAGCTCCCCCCCCCCTCTCAAGAAAAGGCCCGGTGCCTATGAATAAGGCAAACGCCTATGAAGCTCGCTGCCTGTGACACTCTCACGTAATAATGAGTGGGGCTGTACACGCCCCGGAGTCTCCAGAGAGCCGCCCCTGGGCCTCGGGGGCTCCCGCCCATGCCCAGTGGCAGCACTTAGCTCCGTGCTGGCGAGAAGACGTCGAAGACTAGATTAGGTGCCGAACACGGCTTTTCATTCGCTTTCTGCCGTTGGATAGTTTTTCGTTGCTTGAAGCTTTTAGTTGAAGTTGCCTTCGGTGTTGTGCGGCACCCGGCCTGTGTTTCCCGTTTTTGTTGCTCGCCTGACCCTGCTTCCTTTTTGCAACCCTCGCGAGGGAAGCCGCGCGGGCACCCTCGCGAGCATCGCTTGGTTTGATTTCATGAGGTTCCTCGACCTAAGTTTGCAGCGGGAGCACTCCTCCCAGTCAATGCTCCACGGGCATCACAACGCGAACGCTGGGCCCGAGCGGGCCGCCCCTGCGGCCGGAGATTGAATCCTAACCCTCCGGCAAGTCCTTTTTACAGGCCTCGAGACCCGTGACACGGCTCCTCGCCGGAGCCTTCCGAGGCTGGCGCCGCAACAAACCCCTCCCACTAAGCTAAGTTGCTCTTACGCACAAGCACGCTGCACCATAGCACATCACGGGAATAACAGGAACATCATGATATAAAAGCAACAGTCTAGCACGCCCCCACGGGGCCCCGTACTTCTCTCTCCATGCAGGTAAAACAAAATGGGCGCGACGCGACCAACTACGGCCCGGAGCTCAGGCACTTTCCTCTTCGCGCTTCACCTGGGCGCGGCGGTGGGACAATTCTCCTCCCCCTCGAGGCGAGCACGGCAGCGCGGTGGCTGGTCACGGCCGCCGCTGGAGGAGCTGCCGTTCGAAGGGGAATCACTGAAGCTTGAAGAACCGCGGACGCTGCCAGGCGCATGCCCGGCCTCGTCTTCACCGCTGCCGTCGCCGAGGACGAGCGTCCGGCCGTTGTCGTCGCCTTTGGGGCAACACCCAACGCGGCGGCCATCTCCGCCGAACACCCTCACAAATTGTAGGACCTTGAAGTATGTCTAGAGGGGGTGATTAGACTACTTGACCAATTAAAAGCTATGCCTTTTCCCAATTTTAGACTTTGGCAGATTTTAGCTATCTTTGAATAATTCAAGCAATCATCACGCAATTCAAGCAAGCATGCAAAGAGTATATAGGCAGTGGAAAATAAAGCATGCAACTTGCAAGAATGTAAAGGGAAGGGTTTGGAAAATTCAAGCGCAATTGGAGACACGGATGTTTTTGTCATGGTTCCGATAGGTGGTGCTATCGTACATCCACGTTGATGGAGACTTCAACCCACGAAGGGTAACGGTTGCTTGTGAGTCCACGGAGGGCTCCACCCACGAAGGGTCCACGAAGAAGCAACCTTGTCTATCCCACCATGGCCGTGGCCCACGAAGGACTTGCCTCACTAGTGGTAGATCTTCCACGAAGTAGGCGATCTCCTTTCCCTTACAAACTCCTTGGTTCAACTCCACAATCTTGTCGAGGCTCCCAAGTGACACCTAGCCAATCTAGGAGACACCACTCTCCAAGAAGTAACAAATGGTGTGTTGATGATGAACTCCTTGCTCTTGTGCTTCAAATGATAGTCTCCCCAACACTCAACTCTCTCTCATAGGATTTGGATCTGGTGGAAAGAAGATTTGAGTGGAATGCAACTTGGGGAAGGCTAGAGATCAAGATTCATATGGTTGGAATGGAATATCTTGGCCTCAACACATGAGTAGGTGGTTTTCTCTCAGAACTGGTAAGTTGGAAGTGTAGGTTTGTTCTGATGGCTCTCTCCACGAATGAAGAGGAGGTGGAGGGGTATATATAGCCTCCACACAAAATCTAACCATTACACACAATTTACCAAACTCGGTGGGACCGAATCAACAAACTCGGTCAGACCGATTTAGTAAACCTAGTGACCGTTAGGGTTTTGATTGGGGACTGACATGCAACTCGTTAGGACCGATATGGTTAGGGTTAGGGCATAACGTAATCTCGGTGAGACCGATTACACAAACTCGGTGAGACCGAATTTGGTAATTAGCTAACCAGAGAGTTGGTCAGGTAAACTCGGTGGGACCAATTTGCTCTTTCGATGAGACCGAAAAGTTACAAAAGGGAAATAGAGAGTTTACATTGTAATCTCAGTGGGACTGATTCGCTCTTTCGGTGAGACCGAAAAGTTACAAAAGGGAAGCAGACAGATTACAATCCCATCTCGGTGAGACCGAGATCCCTATCGGTGAGACCGATTTGCCTAGGGTTTGTGGCAGTGGCTATGACATCTGAACTCGGTGGCGCTGGATAGAAAGAATCGGTAGGGCCGAGTTTGACTTTAGGTTTAGGTCATTTGTGGATGTGAGAAAGTAGTGGAGGGTTTTGGAGCATATCACTAAGCACATGAAGCAAAAGGCTCATTAAGCAACACCTCATCCCTCCTTGATAGTATTGGCTTTTCCTATAGACTCAATGTGATCTTGGATCACTAAAATGTAAAATGTAGAGTCTTGAGCTTTTGAGCTTGAGCCAATCCTTTGTCCTTGATATTTTGAGGGATCCACTTTCATCATCCATGTCATGCCATTCATTGAGCTTTCCTGAAATATTTGTCTTGGAATAGCATTAGCTCAATGAACTATATGTTGTTATGAATTACCAAAACCACCTAGGGATAGTTGCACTTTCACAAATAGGGTGGCGTCGCCGTCGAACTTGAAGTGGAGAGTGCACCACGACCAAGGTCAGCCATGAAAGCAAACGCCCCTGCCAGTCCCGAGTCAGCGCCACATTCCCAGCGACGGAAACTTCCACCGCCACCCAAGAGGCCCTGCTGCAACAGCCATCCGCCTGGAGCCATAGCCCGCTCGTGGCACCAGCTGGCAGCTCACCGGCAAAGAAGCGAGGAAGCTAGAGCCAGGTACCAGTCGGGTCTGCTGACCAGACGACGAACTCCTGCTGCAACTCCGCCAGAATGGAATCGAGGGCGAGGAGGTCGGGCGGTCATGCACTTCTCCCCGATCGAGCGGCTTCCACCAAGCAAGGGGCCTTCGCCGAAGCCTCGGGAAGCCCTCGCAGGAGTCGCAGGATGCTTGCGGGGGCGACCCCGGGCGCGCTTGGCAGGAGGAGAGTCAGGCCCCTCCCGGCGGGCCTTCCCCTTCTCCGCAGTCGAGAACCTCTTCATGGACGCCATGGGACGCGGCGAGCCTAAGGGGGGAGGTGAAGAAGAAGAGGCGGAGCAAGGAGAGATGGACTAGAAGGGCACACGCCGTTCCATACTTATAGCCGGAGGAGGCCAACCGTCGGCCTCCACGATCACAGGTAATCATGACCTGTTTTGCATGCAGGGACTTTTCTTGTCGAACGGTTGCCGAGGCATCATGGGGAAGCGGAGGTGCCCACGTCCAATCAACCGCCATGCGGCGCCCAAGGCCGCAGGCTGTTGGGGCCCGCGGCGCTTCGCACTTGCCCCTTCGCTCCTCTGCTAAGCCAAGTGCGGGCGCGCATTGGGCCCGGGGGCTACTGCCGGCATTCTAGGAACGGGGGTACCCAGACTTGCCTGCATGCGGCCTGCAGCGTGGCTCAAGGAGTGGCCCAGTGCGGCCCATCTTCATCAACTCAAGCTCAAGACCCTCGCGAGAGGCCAAGCCTCGCGGGGCGGACAACAGGCAGCTTCCTCAGGCACAGCCTTGTCAGGAAGGCTCGCGAGGAGGCGGAGAGATCAAGGCAGGGTACCTCGTGAGGTGCCCGTGACGCAAGCCATGACGACCGAAGCCAGGCGGGCGCCAGGCGGGTGCCAGGCGGGCGCCAGGCGGGTGCCAGGCGGGCGCCGGCCTGCGCATTGTCCTTATTTCCTCTTTGGTGCAAAGGGGGCAAGAGCAGGCCAAGGTATCAAGCAAAGGCTACCATTTGGGTGCAACAAGACCAAGACTAGCAGAACGGCAGGATGGAGGTCACCGTGGAGCCCAAGACGGCGTCATCGTCAGAGTCTTTGGCAGGCGAGGACCAACTTTAGTCAGGATAAGTGTACTAGATGTTCCCCTTCAAAATGGTCAATTGTTGGCGCCCTTCCTGCTCAATATTTGGGAAGAGGACCAGGGCCTCGCTCTATAAATAGGGCTAGCCACCATGATAGAAGGGGACGGGGATCGAGAGCCAAGGGATCCGGATCTAATCCTTCCCAAGAGACAACACCTCCACAAGAACATCCCTCGCGAGGCTATTCTATCCTTGTACTATTTATCATCAGCCCCAGAGGCAATCCACCACACCACACACTGGAGTAGGGTATTACACCACAATGGTGGCCTGAACCAGTATAAACCTTGTGTCTCTTGTGTTGTTCATCTTTGCTAGCCTAGATCCTTTGTGAGGCGACGAGACGCGAGTTGGTAGAGGAGAGATCTTCGCGCGCACCCCAGAGTTCGAACCTTAAGGGTCTGCCGGAACCCGAAATCCGACAGAGGCACCTATCAAGGATGTGCGTCGGCTCACAGGTTGCGTCGCCGCCATGAGAAGATTCATCTCCAAGTCCGCTGAGCGTGCCCTTCCCTTCTTCAAGATCTTGAAGAAGGTGGGCCCAATGGAGTGGACCCCGGAGGCCGAGGCAGCGCCGCAGGATTTGAAGAAATACCCTCAACCCCAGTGCTAGTTGCGCCCAAACCACAAGAACCATTACTGTTGTATCTAGCAGCAACGAATCAAGTGGTTAGCGCCGCACTAGTGGCGTAGAGGGAGGTCGACGAAGAGGCAACGGCAACGGCAGAGTTGACGGATGGCGAGCCAGAACTCTCCCCGGCAGGGCCTGGTCCCGGCAAGGCTGGGCCCCCGGCAAGGTCTGACACCAGTGCGACAGGGCCCACGCAACTAGGTGAAGTGATGCAGAAGAAGAAGATGATGCAGCACCCAGTTTACTTCGTCAGCTCCCTCTTGCAGGGAGCTAGGTCGAGGTACTCCGGTGTGCAGAAATTGCTCTTCGGCCTCCTTATGGCCTCGAGGAAGCTGCGTCATTACTTCCAAGCGCATGAGATCACCGTCGTCACCCGCCTCCCGTTGCAACAAATACTCCATAACCCAGATGCAACGGGGAGGATTGTGGAATGGGCCTTGGAGCTGTCAAGTTTTGGTTTGAAGTTCGAAAGCACCTCGACGATTCAGAGTAGAGTCTTGGCGGAGTTCATTGCCGAATGGACCTCGATGCCCGACGAAGAGATCCAGGAGACCACTCTCCCCGGCAAGGAAACAAGTCGCAACTAGATTATGTACTTTGGTGGGGCTTTTTCGCTACAAGGCGTTGGTTGTCGGTGTCAAAACCGGCGGATCACGGGTAGGGAGTCCCGATCTATGTGTCTTAGGCTGATGGTAACAGGAAGCAAGGGACACAATGTTTACCCAGGTTCGGGCCCTCTCGATGGAGGTAAAACCCTACTTCCTGCTTGATTAATATTGAAGATATGTGTAGTACAAGAGTATATGTACCACGAGATCGTAGAGGCTAAACCCTAAGAGCTAGCCTATGATGGTATGATTGTAATTGTGATCGGCCTTCTAAGGACCATGCTCTCCGGCTTATATGGACACCGGAGAGCTAGGGTTTACATGGAGTCGGTTACAAGGAAGGAAATATAATATCCGGATTGCCAAGCTTGTCTTCCACGCAAAGGAGAGTCCCATCCGGACACGAGCCAAGGTCTTGAGTCTTGTATCTTGACGCTTCTATAGTCCGGACGATGCATACAGTCCGGCTGTCCGGATATCCCCTTATCCAGGACTCCCTCAGTAGCCCCTGAACCGGGCTTCAATGACGATGAGTCCGGCGCGCAGTCTTGTCTTCGGCATTGCAAGGCGGGTTCCTCCTCCGAATACTCCAAGATGGTTATCGAACACGTAGACCATGTCCAGAACTGCAAGATGATCTTTGCATACCGTAGCATAAATCCGTTCTGCTGGCAGCCTTCGTACATCGTGCCCTTACATCGTGGCCTGGTCCAACACGAACCGGCGTCTCCTGCTCCACCTCAACTCGCGTTGCGAGGCAGTTTTATTGGCACGTCCTGCCAAAGCAGAGATCGTGTCCCTCTAAATACGGGATCTTTCATCAATATGGGAATATGTGACCCCACGGCGATCGTTGGCATAATTCTGTGTATTTTAGATAAATCTCAAGCGGTCACGCTGAGTACTCTTGGTATTCATCCCTTTTATAAAGGGGGTCAAGGCCTACGCCTCTTTTCAACCTCTCCTGCTACTTCTCGCACCTCGAGCTCCAGCACTCAAAACCTAAGCCCCAACACCCTAGATCCTCCAGTATGTCCGGATCCGATGCAACAGGCCGGTAGGTGGCTTCCTTGATTCAAGAGGAAGACATTGCGAAGCTTAGGGAGGTTGGATACCTGACCGCCGATATCAAGCACATGCTTCTTGCTCCGGGGCAAATTATCCCCACGTCGGAGCCCAATGAGAGCGTCGTGTTCATGCCTCACTTCCTTCGAGGCCTAGGCCTCACCCTCGACCCCTTTATGAGGGGACTCATGTTCTACTATGGGTTGGACTTTCACGATCTCGCTCCAGACGCCATCCTCCATATCTCGTCTTTCATTATTGTGTGCGAGGCTTTCCTCCAAGTCAACCCACACTTTGGCTTATGGCTGAAGACCTTCAATGTGAAGCCGAAGATGATCAAGGGGCGACATGCGGAGTGCGGAGGCGCTATAATAAGCAGGAACGCTGATGCCCCATGGCCAGGGGGTTCTTTTCCGGAAGTATCCGACGTATGGCAACGGAGATGGTTCTATGTAACTGCTCCCAGATGCCCAAAGTGGGCAGCTGCCCCCGAGTTCCGCTCAGGCCCTCCATCACAGTTGGCGTCTTGGACCGATGTGGGACGGAATTATGGGCCGGCTGGCGATGTAGTAGAACTGCAGAATCGCATCCGGGAGCTTATTGAGAGGGACATAAATCTTGTCAGCATAATTCAAGTAATGCTAGTCCGGCGGATGTTGTCGTGCAAATGTCGGCCTCTCCGTATGTGGGAGTTTAATCCGGAGGGTCCGCGGACTATTAAGCACTTCTTCAACCTGACGCTCGAAGGGATGTGCAAGTTATTCTTCGGACCACATGTAAAGTGTCCGGACACCACAGAGGATGCGGGCCTAAGCTGCAATCGCCTAGATGCCCGAGTAAGTAACCTTAAAGCCGGACACTTCATTTATATTTGTCATAATCATTATTCTAAAAATCCTTCCGTGGCCAGGAATGGCTCAACAAGGCGGAGATAATCAGGTGTCCGGCGCCACTTCCTGAAGGCTCGCCTGGTCCCACTATTGCAAAGATGCTGGGTCGGGCGCTCAGCAAAATCCCTTCAGGGAAAGGCGAAGGAAAGGGTAGTGAAGCCGAACTTCACGCGCTACACATCCAGACCGGGGAAATCGCTACCCATCCTATGGAGGATAGCAGGAAAGGGGAGGCCAAAGCCTCCTCCCCACGCGGGAAGAAGAGGGCCGCCTCCGAAGACTTGGAGGCGGAGACGCCCAAGCAAGGGAAGAAAACATCACCAGAGGGCTCTGCCGCGACGGGCACCCTCACCGCATCATGCCCACCAACGGGCCAGCCCTCCACCGAGCCATAAGTTATTCATCAATTCGAAGGTGTAATGTTACTCCGAGATCCATAACCAGGACTTCGTCTTTTTTAGTCTGGCGAGCAGCTCTTCTCAACAGAGTTCGTCTTCAGGGGACCTTCGTCCGGAGATGATGGAGAGTGAGACTCCACCCAACTCTCCGCCTCATGAAGCGGGCGACACGGAGGTGTCGTCACGGAGGAGTCCGGATCTGCTGAAGCCGGAGGCTAACACGTCAGCCGCCCTGAGCCCGGAGCGTTTGGCTCCTACGGGGGGCGATGAGAACGGTCCGGCACAGTTCAGTGTCCGGCCGGACGTACTGACAGGCCGTATGGAGCGAGCCGCGCTCTCAGAGGAGCACCGCTCTTTAATGATCACGGTGCTCACGAAGATTTCATCCGCTACCAGCGGTTTGATGAGGCATTTACAAGCATGCTCAAAGGCTTTGAGGTATGTAGTGAAAAATGCACAACTTTTTGGTTATGAAGCACACACTAGGTGTGCTCCCTATAGATAGTAGCCCCTGAGACTCTAGTTGCCCGCCATAGGCGGCAAACGGGGGACCATATACTAATGGCTGCACCGTACATGTGCGCAGGTATACAAGGATCCGGCAGCCGACCAGTCTGTTGAAGTTGCCGAACTAAGGAGGCAAATCGGATCCATCAATGCCGATATCACGTTGGTGAATAAACAGCTTGAGGAGTCACAGGGTATGTGCTTGGTTTTTATTATTATGTATAGGAAAATGCAAAAGGGGCATAATATTAATGCAATATGTTTGCACTACAGATGGTGCTGCTGCCGTGGAGGCCCTGAGGGCGGAACTTGCTCAAGCCAAGGAACAAGCTCGGTCTAGCAATGCGGCTGCCCTAAAGGCGGCCGAAGAATTGAGAGCCGAACAGGCTGAAAAAGATAGCCGAAATGGCTGGGGAGTTAAAAAATGCCGCCGACCGGTAGGCACTCCTCGATAAGGAGAATAAGGCTAGTTCGGCCGAGCTGGACAAGGCACTGAATGCCGCCAAGGAGATGCGGACCGAGATCCGCAGTATGCGGGAGGCGCTCCAACAGGCTGACAAAATCGTGGCTGGGGGCTCGTACTTACTGCGGACGAAGTTCTTGGATCCGAAGTATGCTCCCCTGGCTGGGCGCTTGAGTCCTGCAGACGAATATGCGGACTTGGCGAGTAGTACGGCTGATGCTGTCAAGTTCTTCGAGGGTCAAGGCAATGAAGAAGTGGAGAAGCTTTTCTGGTCATGGTTCAATGCTCCCACTCGCCCGCTGCCACTGAATGAGAAGGTGGCTGCTATGGCGGAGCTCCACAGGTTGTCCGGACATGCAATGCGGTCTGTAATGGACCATCTTTGGCCGAAGGGGCCTAAGCCGGACAGCTACTTTGGTTTGGTGCAGCAATTCCTTGGAGCCGTATCTCAGATTGACGCCATGAGGAGGTCGGCGTGCATAGAGGGTGCGCGGATGGCTCTAGCCCGCATTAAAGCTTATTGGACGGATATGGAGGCCACTGTAATAGCGAGCCAAGATCCGGCGGGAGGCCAACATCCGGCTGAGCACTACTTGGCGCAAGTCACAGAAGGTGCCCGCCTGATAGAGGCGCAGTGCTCGAAGAGTGTTTTATTCGAGTGATAAGTCGAATCATTGTAGAAAACAATGTTCAGTTTAATTATGACGCTATGTTTATACTTTTGCCCGGAGGTATGATTGTATCCCCTTTGCGGCCGTTCTTATATGTATAAGTAGTCCGAAAGATAGCAGTCGTTGGCTTCAGCCCCCATGCATACAATGCGGAGGTGTTCGCGAAAAATATGCGTAACCACACTTGATCCAACATCTTGGTCCGTTAAGGAGGTGATCGCACGCCGAACTAGGCAACCGGACTATATAGTTGTAACACTTTTGCTTAGCCATGGGAGTCTAATGGTACATGCGCGTGCATCCGAATACGGGTGCGTGTCTACATGGCCGGGAAACGGCCCTTCGTTAATGCGGAGGAATCTTTAGGGATTCTGGTGAGTCTTCGAGTGGTTGAACAGTCTCTCGTTGTATCATGACAGACAGTTTTCGGTTTCTCTACTGAGGCGCTCATCCGGAATAACCAGGGCACAATCGCAGTAGTTCTCCTTTGGCCTGCCTTAGCCGGACGATAACGAAATGTAAGGCAGCAAACCCAGGAGCCGGGCAAACCCAACATTTGACCAAAGACATGATTCGGAGCTGATGCATATACGGCCAAACTCGTGATGCCGAACACTCCTGAGCGTATTCGGTCTTTTGTAAAAGAAAATAGGCTGACAAGAGCCTATTATAAGCCCTTAATTTCTAGGTACGTGCAATTTAGTCTGCCGTGGCCAAATGCCAATAACGGCAGTATCCTCTGTGGGTATAGAACCCATGGGATGGTTAAACAACAAGAGGCAGTAGAAAAGGTTTACACAGGGGCTTAATCTAAAAAGAAACATGTTGAACAGGGCCTTGCTGCACGTCTGCGCCTTTGTCTCCGTTGTGCCGTATCCTGGAAGGGTATCGCGCGAACATTGTCCGTGAAGGAAAGAAAAACTCGTAGGAGGGTGCAACGTAAGTATGTGATTAATAATAAAAGTGCAAGATGTTGGCCTGCCAATAAGGTCGAGCCAAGTGTGGGGCTGTATTAAATATAGACAGCCCCTGGTTTCCGTTATGGGATTACATATACGGTGCCCTGTTTGAATTTTATCCGGGCTACCGGACTCGTCTAACCTCGTAATGACCAGTCATGTTTTCTAATATTGGAGGCCGCTTATAGTCTGGCCGCCAGGGCCGTCGCGTATTCCTCTGCGTGTGAAGGGCGCTCTATGATTCCGCTAACGGTGATGACGCCACGGGGACCGGGCATCTTGAGTGTAAGGTGGCCATAGTGCGGCAAGGCGTTGAAGCAGGCGAAGGCCGTTCTTCCTAGCAATGCGTGATAGCTGCTTTGGAAGGGTGCGACAGTGAAGAGTAGCTCTTCGCTTCTGGAGTTGCCTGGGGAGCCGAATGTTACTTCCAGCACGACGGAGCCCCTGGCGCCGGTTTCAACGCCTGGTATCACCCCTTCAAAGGTGGTGTTGCTTTGTCTAATTCTGGATGGGTCTAATCCCATTCGGCAGACAGTGTCCTCATATATTAAATTGAGGCTACTACCGCCATCCATGAGGACACGGGTGAGACGGTATCCGTCGATTATTGGTCAAGCACCAAGGCCTGTGATCCTCCGCGCCGAGTACTAGTTCGGCCGTCCATGTGACTGAAGGTGATCGGACGAGACATCCAGTAATGAGATGTGGGTATGATGGGCTCTACATCATGCGCGTCTATGGGCGCATGTTCCTGCCTTCTCGTGCATGTGTGAGTCGCGTAGATCATGTTTACTGTTTTAACCTCTGGCGGGAATTTTTTTTTTGCCCCCCAGTGTTCGGCTGGTGAGGTTCGTCCTCGTCTTCACTTGGTGTTTCCCTCCCTTTGTGTTCGGCATTTAATTTGCCGGCCTGCTTGAAGACCCAGCACTCTCTATGGGTGTGGTTCGCAGGTTTCTCCGGGGTGCCATGAATTTGGCATAGTCTGTCCAGGACTCTGTTCAGACCGGACTGTTCCTCTTTACTGCCTTTGAATGGCTTCTTTTGCTGATCAGGTCGAGAGCCCCTGAATCCGGCATTGACCGTCGTGTTATCTGGGCTCTCTTCCTTGTTTTGGTGTTTGTTTTTATTACGCCGTGGCTGCCCGTTGCCATCCCTTATTTCGGATGTGCTGGGGTCGCTGGTGCCTTTACGGGCCAGCCAGCTATCTTCACCCGCGCAAAAGCGGGTCATATGGCTTGTTAAGGCTGCCATTGTCCTTGGCTTTTCTTGGCCGAGGTGTCGGGCGAGCCATTCGTCATGGATGCTGTGTTTGAAAGCCGCTAAGGCTTCAGCGTCCGGACAATCGACAATTTGATTCTTCTTAGTGAGGAATCTGTTCCAAAGCTTGCGGGCGGACTCTCCGGGCTGTTGGATTATGTGACTTAGATCATCTGCATCCGGAGGCCGGACATAAGTCCCTTGAAAATTGGCCCTGAAAGCATCTTCGAGTTCCTCCCAACTCCCAATTGAGTTTTCGGGGAGGCCTTTCAACCAGTGTCGAGCTGGTCCCTTCAGCTTTAGGGGAAGGTATTTGATGGCGTGGAGGTCATCCCCACGAGCCATGTCAATATGCAGGATAAAATCCTCGATCCAGACCCCTGGGTCTGTCGTGCCGTCGTATGCTTCTATGTTCACAGGTTTGAAGCCTTGTGGGAATTCATGATCCAGTACTTCTTCGGTGAAGCACAGGGGGTGAGCAGCCCCTCTGTATCTGGACGCGTTGTGGCATGTAGTCGGTTGTTGTTGTGTCCGGAGTTTATTCCAAACTGGTATCTGGCTTGTATGAGCGTTTGGGTGACCATAGTCCTTCGCCGGGGTGTGTCTTCTAGATCCATAGATGGACCTGGTTGCACCGGCCTTCTTATCCAGATGCTCACGTAGATCGATCGTGCGCAGTGTCCGCAGTTGCTCTGTTATGGTTGTGAAGCGGTACGTCTGGTTTCTTGCTCGAATTTTCTTTTGGTGGAACGGACGCGTCGTCGAATTCTGGCAGTAGCTTGCGCTTCGGATAGCTTTTCGTATGGCGGTCATCACCATATCTTTCTTCAGTGTCTAGCACTTTATTCCATCTTCCGCCGAGCTTTTCCTGTGCGGCCTTGAGCCGTTGCTTCTGCTCTTTTAGACTTCTTGCGGTGGCCATAAGCTTTCTGTGGAGGTTGTCTCGTTCCACTTGTTCGTCCGGGATGATGAATGCATCGTCGTCCGGACTGTCTTCCTGTTCCAGGGCGGCTTCATGAGCTCGTCCCTCCGGATCATTGTGATCGGGTATTTCCTCCGAACTTGATTTGGCGTGACCTGGCTCATCCTGCTCCATCGCTGGGTCCATGTGGTCGTTGTTGCTTTCGGAGTTTGCGGGTATATCGACCCTTCTTGCGCTCTTGTCACTTTTTTTGCAATTGCTGGACTTGGAGTGGCGTCTGCGCCGCCTTTTTGGCTTTTGCCCGGGTGTTTTATCTTCCGGATTATCGTTGTCGTCCTTGTTGGGCATATCTACCATGTATATGTCGTGTGACAAGGTGGTAGTCCCGCGCCCTAG
This sequence comes from Aegilops bicornis, assembly GCA_021605145.1. Taxonomy (NCBI): domain Eukaryota; kingdom Viridiplantae; phylum Streptophyta; class Magnoliopsida; order Poales; family Poaceae; genus Aegilops; species Aegilops bicornis. The sequence goes on along the minus strand of CM038669.1, from coordinate 596,234,768 downwards.
GGATTCTAGAGCTTCTCCTGCATCGTCGTCCATACCGTCAATGTCTTCGGAGTCGAAGTCAAGCACGTCGGTTAAATATTCGATCGTGGCAATCAAGTGGGTGGTGGGTGGGATCCGAATTCCTTCGTCGCCTGCTTCCCACTCGGGCCGGACATAGTTCGGCCCAGGGCCTCCTGACAAAGAGAGAGACTTTAATGAGTTCAGCACGACGCCAAAGGGCGAGTGCTGAAAGATGTCCGCAACGGTAAACTCCATTACCGGAGCCCAACCTGGCTCGGCTGGCTCAAGAGCGAGCGGACCGGGACCAACGACCGGATATGAGTCCGGGGGCCTGGGGTTACAGGCCTCCACAGAGGTGAGACCTGTGTTCGGCTCCATCGCTGATGAGTGTGCAGCCTGCGGGGCGGGGCCCAGCCCTCCGTCCATAGGCAACTCAACCTGCCTCGGATTTAGATCCGAGGCTGCTACGGGGATGATGTCCCGAGCATTGTCCGACAGTAGGTCTTGGCCGTGCTCGTCGTGACTGTCCGGCGCTCCTGGCACAGGCTCGAATTCGTCGACGATCAAGTCTCCGCAGATATCTGCCATGTAGTTCAAGTTTCCGAACCTGATCTGGTGGCCAAGGGCGAAGCTATCGATCTGCTCCAAGTGGCCAAGTGAATTGGCCTACAGCACGAAGCCGCCGAACACAAAGATCTGTCCGGGGAGAAAAGCCTAGACCGTGTTGTCGACGATTGAAGACGCCATCAAGCCTCGAAGCGATGACACAGAGGAACTCTCAATGAAAGCACCAATGTCGGTGTCAAAACCGGCGGATCTCGGGTAGGGGGTCCCGATCTGTGCGTCTTAGGCTGATGGTAACAGGAAGCAAGGGACACAACATTTACCCAGGTTCGGGCCCTCTCGATGGAGGTAAAACCCTACTTCCTGCTTGATTAATATTGAAGATATGTGTAGTACAAGAGTAGATCTACCATGAGATCGTAGAGGCTAAACCCTAAGAGCTAGCCTATGATGGTATGATTGTAATTGTGATCGGCCTTCTAAGGACCATGCTCTCCGGCTTATATGGACACCAGAGAGCTAGGGTTTACATGGAGTCGGTTACAAGGAAGGAAATATAATATCCGGATTGCTAAGCTTGTCTTCCACTCAAAGGAGAGTCCCATCTGGACACGAATTGAAGTCTTGAGTCTTGTATCTTGACACTCCTATAGTCTGGACGATGCATACAGTCCGGCTTTCCGGATACCCCCTTATCCAGGACTCCCTCACCAGTGCTGGTGTGCTTCTCCTCGCACCCACCAGAGAGCACCTCAAGTATGTGATCCAGATGCACTTTCCCAGGGAGATGTCGACAAAAAACACTACTGAGTACGAGGGATTGCTTGCCGGTCTCAGGATCGCGGCAGACCTCGGGGTTAAGAAGCTCATCGTCAGGGGTGATTCACAGCTTGTCGTCAGACAGATCAACAAGGATTATCAAAGCCCGTTGATGGAAGCCTACATGGATGAAGTGAGGAAACTGGAGGAGCACTTTGACGATATATAGGCAGAGCATGTCCCCCGAGTGGAGAACGACATCGCCGACTACCTGTCGAAGCGTGCTGCCCTCAAGCTACCTGTGGAACCAGGTACTTTTGTGCTTCGGTTAACTCAACCATCCGTCGAACCATCAACAGAGCAGAACAAGTGGAGGAAGTCAGGCCCCGGCAAGTACTTCCCCACCGAGCTCCCCGGGGCCGCTGGCAGAGATGTCGCCGTGGACGCCGAGCCTACCGTGGGACAACCAACTCCGGCGGGGCGCCAAGCCCTTGCCATGGAGGCAACCGTTCCCACGGCAGAGGAAGTGCCTTTGGTCCTTGCCGTCGAGCCATAGGCTCCAGCATGAGTGCAGCATATCGTCCGATTCCTCCAAACAGGGGAGCTTCCTGAGGAGCAGGAAGAAGCAGAGAAAGTAGCCCGCCGGTCTGCTCTGTACCAGTTCGTTGACAATGTTCTGTATAGAAAAAGACCAAATGGAGTGAAATTGAAGTGCATCCCCGGGGAGGAAGGACTAGAGCTATTGGCGGAGATACATGGAGGCATATGTGGCTCCCACATAGGGTCGAGGGCCCTTGCCGGCAAGGCTTTCCGGCAAGGTTTCTTCTGTCCCACTGCCCTCCAGGATGCGAGGGCACTAGTAACCAAGTGTGAAGCGTGCCAGTTCCATTCAAAGAAGCTTCATCAGCCAGCTCAAGCCTTGCAGACAATCCCTCTCTCCTGGCCATTCTCGGTCTGGGGTATCGACATACTGGGCCCTTTTCCCCGTGCTGTCGGGGGATTTGAGTACTTGTACGTTGCAATCGACAAGTTCACAAAGTGGCCGGAAGTGGAAGCAGTGAGGAAGGTGACCACATAGTCAGCCGTCAAATTCTTTAAGGGGCTAGTTTGCCGCTTTGGTGTGCCGAACAGAGTCATCACTGACAACGGCACGCAGTTCACAGGCCACACCTTCATGCAATACATTGGAGACCTCGGCAGCAAGGTCTGTTTTGCTTCCGTGGCACACCCACGGAGCAACGGCCAAGCAGAGAGGGCAAATGCTGAAGTGATGCATGGCCTGAGGACGAAGACTTTTGATAGGCTGCACAAGAGCGGAAGGCGCTGGATTGATGAGTTGCCGACAGTTCTTTGGTCGATCAAAACGATGCCAAACCGGGCCACCGGCCAGACACCCTTTGCCCTGGTATACGGGGCAAAAGCAGTTCTCCCCATGGAACTCATATACAGGTCACCTCGAGTGCTCACTTATGATGAGCTTGAGCAAGAGCAAGATGACGCGACGCTCCTCGAGGAAGATCATCTTCGGGCGGCTGTGAGAGCAGCACGCTACCAGCAAGCCTTGCGCCGCTACCATAGCCACAAGGTTCATGCCCGAAGCTTTGAGGAAGGCGACCTTGTTCTTCGGCGCGTTCAGTCGGCCAAGAATTCCAACAAGTTGACGCCAAAGTGGGAAGGCCCTTATCGGGTAACACGAGTCACCAGGCCTGGCGCAGTTCGCCTGGAGACCGAAGATGCCATTCCAGTGAGGAACTCCTAGAACATCGAGCATCTTTGCAAGTTTTACCCATAAGGCGCGGCTGCCAAGCCCCCCGGCAAGCCACCATTTGTACAATCCTTGCCGACAAGGTATGTAACCCTCTGTACAAAGCCAGGCGCAGAACCTATGCATAAATAAAGGAAGCGCTAGCGCCCTAAGTTATAGCATGCATGCTAGGTTAAGTCTCTCCCTCGGTTAGGGTTGATAGTGCTTGATCAGCGACTAACCCCTAGCATAGAGGTCGAGTCTGTGTCTCTATGTTTCTGTGCATCCTCTTTGGTTCGCAGGGCACATGAATGTTTCCACCAAGCTAAGTGGAAGAAACAGAATGAGCCGACGCTCCGGCCCCGGCAGGCCAAGGCTGCCGGGGGCTGAAGACACAAGGGTCCACCCGCGGCAAGCCAAGGTCGCCGGGGGCTGCGATTTCAGATAAGTCTCTTACCCCCCTGTTATGCATTTCCGTATGGAATTGGAACGTATGAAACCTCGTTTTATTCCAAGGCCGCCGTGCTCCCTTTTTCCGGCCATCCGAGAACTTTTTCTTGGTTCGGAAACTGGTTGCAGCCGCGGTGGCAAGGAAGCAAGCGTAGGGCCTAATCCTACTTCACCCCCGCCTCCGCTGAGAGCGTGAGTTCGGTCGGATGAAGTGAGGAAGCGGCAAGGCTCATTGCCAGGTGCCAATGTTTATGTTGAAAATAACAAGGGTCCGTCCCCTGGTATGGGTTTCGCTCACACACAAAGGACCCGACAAGCACCCTTTTTTCATTAATATGCCCCATACAGGTATAGTCTGTACGGAATGTAAACATGAGCTAAAAAGAGATCAGGTGCCCGTAATCCCTTTCTTGTCCCTCTCCTCAGGAAACGAAACAAGAAGGCAAGAGGGCAAAAGGAGTGCCTAGGCGAGGTACGAGCAGTAGAAGGCGCCAAGAGAACATGTCAGCGGCCGCCTAAGGGAGGGCTGGTGATGATGGTGAGCTGGAAGATGAGGCAGCGGTCCGTCAATACGCTGAGAAGGCGTCGGTGCCATCGTACTCTGAGTTGACGGCCCGCCACCTGCCTTCTTCGCCTTCTCCGGCCTCCCCGCGCTAGCCGCCCAAGGAGGCGACCCCGAGAAGTTCAAGGAGCCGGCCCCACCAGGAGAAGGGGTTCGGTGCAGATGCTGCTGCTGCCGCCACCGCCCTAGGGTGCCGGGTCCGACACCTAGTCGGACCCTTCATCCTCTTGCCTGCTTCCCTCGTCGTCGCTGCCGCTGTCCTCCTCGTCACTCTCGCTCGAGGACGAGTCTTCGTCATCCGAGGAGCTCTCCATGCAGCACTTCAGGCGAGTTCCGGAGTCGCCAAAGACCTTGATGGAGAGGAGGCCATTCTCCATTAGCTTGAAGTAGAGAATGAGCCCCGCCGTCAGGCTATGGATGCGAGCGAAGGTCTTCCATCCGCAACGGAGATACATGACATGAGGGGCTGGGAAATCGACATCGGCCCATGTGCCGCTATTCCCGCAGCCCCTCATATGCAGTCTCAACGCCTGCGGCGGTTCGAGCTCCCTCTCCGGAGCTAATGGGGTAGGGAGACGAAGACGACGACGCGCCGGCCGGCGCAGCCTGATGAAGAACTCGCGGGGCTGGTCCCCGACATGGCCCTCCATTGGGGGAAGGACTGCTGGCGGAGGCGAGGCCGATGCGCCGCCCCGTCCTCCTCTTCCTCGAATGCCACGGCGGCTCGGCCTTGCCCCCTCCCCCCTTCCCCTCATCGCCGGCTCCGCTGCCACGGGCTCCTGGGGAGGGGCAACACATTGTCGAGCAGAAACCCTCGCCGCCACCGTCGAAGCATCAGCACGCCCTCTCGCCATGGCAGAGGGGAGGATGAAGCAAAGATGGGAGGAGGCGGATGGCGAAAGCCTGAAGGGTGCCATCCCTCCCGCTCCCCTCCTTATAAAGGCTCAGCCAACCCAGCTCATTAAGATGACAGCGGGCGAGGCCGTCGACCGCCCTCCCTGCCCAATTGAAGGCGTGTGGGTATCGATCCACACACGCATGTCTTCCCATATTCCGCGCGCCCGTCACCCACCCTGCGCCGTGCATGCGGCATACGTGGCACAAGGGGCGGGCGTAGTGGGATGCTGTAACGCCCCGGATTCGATGCGCCAGGTGTCCGTCAGTTATTCGTCGTTGTTGCCATGTCATTTGCTTGCGTGTTGCACTTTGCCATGTCATCAATGCTCATTTCATATCATGTCATCATGTGCATTTCATTTTGCATACGTGTTCGTCTCATGCATCCGAGCATTTTCCCCGTTGTCCGTTTTGCAATCCGGCACTCCTATGTCCCCGGCCGCCTTTTACCTCTTTTTCGTGCGGGTGTTAAACGGTCTCGGAATGGACCGAGGTTTGTCAAGCGGCCTGGGTATAGCACCGGTAGACCGCCTGTCAAGTTTCGGGTCATTTGGAGGTCGTTTGATACACCAACGGTTAACCGGGTAACCGTAAAAGTCTCCTTCTCTTTGCAGCCCAACACCCCTTTCAAAGTGGCCCAAAACCCAGCAAACTCCCCTCCATGCTCTCGGTCGTTCGATCACGATCGTGTGGGCGAAAACCGCTCCTCATTTGGACTCTCCTAGCTCCCTCTACCTATAAATATGTGCCTCCCCCCGAAATTTTCGGGTCCAAACCCTAGCCAACCTTCCCCTCCGCGCGCCGGACATGTCCATCCCGCCGCTGGACATGTCCGCCGCCTCCCCCGTCCAATCCACCCCCGCCACGTGGCCTTCGCCGCCTCCCGCCCGCCCGGCCCGAGCCAGGCTGGGCCAGCCCGCCCACCGCCTCGCGCCCGGCGCGCCCGACCGGCTTCCACCGCCTGCTCGGCCGCCTCCATGCCCGCCGGCCACCATGGCCGCCGCTGCCTCGCCAGCGCCGCGCCTCCTCGCCTTTCGGCCGCCCGCCGCCTTGGTGCCCGAGCCCGAGCCGGCTCCTCCCTGGCCGCCCGCCCGCCGCCATCGCTGGCGCCCGCTCCTCAACCCGGTGCGCATGTACCCTCACCTCCACGCTTGCCTCCTCCGGGCGCCGCCGCCCTCGGCCCGGCCTCGACTCCCCGGCCGAGCCTCCGCCGGCCGCCCTCTTCTTCTTCGATTCCGGCGAACCTCGATCTACGTGCAAGTCAACCCTAGATCTGTTTCTGAGAGGGTAAATTTCGCCCAAGTCCCTGAGATCCATGCATTATCATGCCATATTTATCATGCCATAACTTGCCGCATACTGCTCCGTTTCGTGCTTGTAATATGTCAAATTGTTCGCCTCGACGAGTACATCATTTAATATCATTGCATCATTTTCATTTGAGCTCATCGTGATGCCTGAATCTTTGTTGCGAGAGTGCTATGTGATGTTAGTTTCAGATTCTTATCAGAACATGCACTTTTGTCATTTTTGCCATGATTGATGTGTGCATCCTATGAACTTGAGTCCTACATGTGTTTTGTAATATGCCATGCCATCTTTACAGGGGTGTATGCCATGTATTTTTGTGATCTCTGTGGTGACTAGCGCAAGCATGCAAACTAGGATTCATGATGTTGCTGATTTCAGCCCCTGCTCACCGATATTTTTATGCCATGTAAACTTGATGCTACCGAGAGATCCATGCTTATTTTGAGATACTTCAGTAAGGATGTTTTGATCATATGGTTATTATATATCCATCCATGCCCTTGTTTGCAATTATGGAGTGCCAAAGCTTGAGTCAATCGAGCTCTACTTTTGCTATAAAATGTTTCCTGGCAGATTGTTTACATGTTATTCAATTTTGCCAAGGTTGTTGTAGTTGATCCTTGCATGCTATGATGTTGTTCTTGCCATGTATAGCTTCTATATCATGTCTTCTTACTGCTGGTTGCCTTGCCATGCCATGTATTGCTCTGTGGTGAGTGATTCAAGCTCACCAACATGCCTACTTATTGTTGTTCCTGCCATGTATGAATCTGTAATATAACTTGCTATGTTTACATGGGTGCCATCATATCTTCTGATCCTTTTTGGCTTATGGTCAGTAAGGGACATTTGTTCTATGCATTTAGTAAAGTTCCTGTAGCATGTTGTTTGATAGCTCTAAACATTGCAACCTGATGTTATTTCTGCTAAAGTCTGAAACTGTTATTATTTGCAATCTTGCCATGTCCTTTTGAGCATGTTCTAGTGATTTCTGGAGATAGCTCAGTGTTCATGTTTTCTCATGCTTTACCTGTACATCATGACCATGCCTTTTGTTCGCATGTTAAGATGTTGTAGCTTATTGTTTTGATGCTTGCAATATGTCTAGTTGCTGTTTTGGACAGCATGTCCTTTAAACTTGTATAGAGTGTATGTGTTGAACCGTTGCTCCGTTTTGAGTGTGCTCTATATGAAACTTGCTTGATTTTGCATTTAGTTGCATATTATCTTGTTGCATTCATGTTTTGAGGTGTTTGCTTGATGTTTGGATGCATCTTGCATCAATGCCATGTTTAACTTGTTTTGCTCATATCTTCTAGGCCGTAGCTCCGAATTAAATAAACTTTATATGTAACTTGACTAGAATTTTGTGTAGATCATCTTGGTGCATTTTAAATTGCTGTTTAACAACTTGAACATAAGGTTTATTCAGATTTGGACCAATTTCGAAATTTGCATATGAAGACTTACCGAATTGTTCTATGTTGTTCCCAGCCTCATTTAAACTTGCTTTGATGTGTTGCTCTTGTTTGCATCATCTCTTGCCATGAGTAGCTTCATGTAGCTTTGTCATGCATCATGCTTGTTGTGCATCATGCCTTGTTCATGTGTGGTGTATTTACCATGTTGTGTGCTTCTTCTCGATAGTTCCCATTTCGTTGCGATCGTGAGGATTCGTTCGTCTACGCTTGGTTCGTCTTCGTGGCTTCATCTCCTTCATGGACTCGTTCTTCTTCCTTGCGGGATTTCAGGCAAGATGACCGTCACCTTGGATCTCACTATTATCATTGCTATGCTAGTTGGTTCGTTCTATCGCTATGCTGCGCTACCTATCACTTGTTCCTCAAGCCTCCCAAATTGCCATGTCAGCCTCTAACCTGTTGCATCCTACCTAGCAAACCGTTGTTTGGCTATGTTACCGCTTTGCTCAGCCCCTCTTATAGCGTTGTTAGTTGCAGGTGAAGATGAAGTTTGTTCCTTCTTTGGAACATGGAGATGTTGTTCCTTGTTGGAACATGTTTACTTGTTGGGATATCACAATATATCTTATTTAATCAATGCATCTATATACTTGGTAAAGGGTGGAAGGCTCGGCCTTATGCCAGTGTTTTGTTCCACTCTTGCCGCCCTAGTTTCCGTCATATCGGTATTATGTTCCCGGATTTTGCGTCCCTAACGCGGTCGGGTGATTTATGGGACCCCTTGACAGTTCTCTTTGAATAAGACTCCTCCAAAGAAGGCCCAACATTGGTTTTACCATTTGCCTCGCCACCACCTACATTTCCCTTGGGAGTAATTAACCCAAGGGTCATCTTTATTCAGCCCCCGGCCAATGCTTGTCTAAGTGTTGGTCCAAACTAGAGCACCGTCTTGGCACCATCCCTTGGCAACTTGGGTTACGTCGGTACACAGACGCTTAGCTCATCCGGTCGTGGCACGAGACGAGATCTGTGGCTACTATCGTGGTGTCGGCACGTGGCGGCTTTGCTGGTCTTGTTTTATTACTGTCGAAATGTCTTGTAGCCGGGATTCGAGACTGATCGGGTCTTCCCGGGAGAAGGAATATCCTTCTTGATCGCGAGAGCTTATCATGGGCTAAGTTGGGACACCCTGCAGGGTATAAACTTTCGAGAGCCGTGCCAGCGGTTATGAGGCAGATGGGAATATGTTAATATCCGCTTGTAGTAAACATGAAGCAAACTAATCTAAAATACACCAACAGAGTTCGTAACCGTGAGTGTCTCTTTTCGCGGTTGATCGAGAGGAGAACACGGTTTATGGGTTATGTCTCGGCGTAAGTAGGAGTTCGTGGATCACTTCTTGATCATTACTAGTTGGCGACCGTTCCTTTGTTCCTCTTCTCGCTCTCATTTGCGTATGTTAGCCACCATATATGCTTAGCCGCTGCTGCAACCTCACCACTTTACCCCTTCCTTTTCCATTAAGCTTTGCTAGTCTTGATACCCATGGTAATGGGATTGCTGAGTCCTCGTGGCTCACAGATTACTACACCAACAGTTGCAGGTACAGGTTTGCGATGATCATGACGTGAGAGCGATGTTTGCTTGTGTTGGAGTTCTCCTTCTGCTTATTCTTCGATCAGGGGATAGGTTCCAGGTCGGCAGCCTGGGCTAGCAGGGTGGATGTCGTTTGAGCTTCTGTTTATGCTTCATCCGTAGTCGGATGTTGGTCTTGTATATGATGTTGATGTATTCGTGTGGCATTTGTGCCTTATGTATGTATCCCCGTCTTTTATGTAATGTTGATGTAATGATATACACCTTGCAAAAGCGTTTCAATATGCGGGTCTATCCTTGGTGGGACCTTCGAGTTCCTTTTGGATAGGGTCGCATATTGGGCGTGACAGATGCGTGGAATGACGGTTCAAGGGCAGAAAGCGTAAATGAGCAGCGGCCCCATCGGTCTTAAAGGGACACGCAAGCCACCTCTTTAGTATTCACCACAGGATGACACAAGCATGCTCCGGTCACCCCACGCGTGATCCCCACGTAATGCATTCAACGCGAATCTTAGGGAAGTGCAGCGGACGAAGGGTTACCACGGTCAAAACTGGCCCTGCCTGCCAGTGCACCGTTCTGGGCCTAGCCCAACAACGTGTCGCGCTTATGTGTCGCCCGGGCCCAGGGGCTCCTGTCGGTGTACAGAAATAGGGGTCCTACTTTGCACCCCTCTACCTGCGCATGGACAGTCAGAGCCACGCCCAAGGCCACACTTGGCAAGGCAAGGAAAGGAGGCCGAGGCTACAAGACGGTCAAAGCAGTGCCAAGACAGAGACACGGAGAGCAAGAGGGCGAGGTGGGGTTCCCCGGCGAGACCCTTGCCGGGCCGGCCTCCACGGCCCCGACAAGGACCTTGTCGGGGCAGCTTGCCCAACCCCGACGAGGCGCACTGCCCTCGAGCCCAAGGCTTCCAATACCAACAACCACATTGGAACCAAGGCTCGGGAGGCGCCTCCATGATGGCATACAGATCTTTGTGAAGACAAGAAGCACACAGAGTTGGATGAGGATTAGAAGACGATGAGCCTCGGCAAAACCCTTCTCGAGGGCATCCACGAGACCTCTTGCAAGATCCTTGCCAGGGACGACCACGGTGGCACGGCAAGACCCTTGTCGGGGCCCCGGCAAGGCCCTTGCCAAGGACATCCACGGAGCCATAGCCAGGCCCACTCCCACCGAGGTTCCACTGCCACTCCCATGTAGCTGCCAGCCCACCAGCTAGGCAGGCACCTTTGTGTCGACGTGAGGCTTCCAGGCCAACTCAACGCATGCCTACGTGGTGGCATGCAAATCTTCGTGAAGGCCCTACCACCGCGCCACCTCAGCAGCCCGCCCGCCTACATGGCGCTGACCGCCTCGCTGGCCCGGGCGCGTGTCGAGGCAGGGCAAGGCGGCGGTAAAGCGAGGGGACACCTCAGAGGCACATTTAATGTGTCTTGTCCCGTAATGTCTAAGTGATAAGCTTAGCCACTGTACACCGAGGCCACTTCCTGTGTGCCACTATGGCGATCCCCTTGAATATAAAAGGAGACCCGAGGCATCCAGGAGAAGGATTCGGACCCTTGGACAAGTTACACTCATCGTAGCTAGCTCAAGAACTCCAAGAACACTCAAATAGACACAAAAGCAGGACTAGGGTATTACGCATCCTCGCGGCCCGAACCTGGGTAAACGACCCGTGTGCTTGTGCTGATTGCTAATCCCGCTCTTTTCACGACTAAGGGAGTCCTAGATTAGGGGGTATGCAGACAGCCGGACTATATACATCGTCCCGACTATTGAAGCGTGAAGATACAAGACACAAGACTCCGGCCCGTGTCCGGATGGGACTCTCCTTTGCGTGGGAGACAAGCTTGGCGATCCGGATATTATATTTCCTTCCTTATGGCGACTCCATGTAAACCCTAGCCCTCTCCGGTGTCTATATAAACCAGAGAGGATGGTCCTTATAAGGCCGATCACAATTACAATCATACCATCATAGGCTAGCTCTTAGGGTTTAGCCTCTACGATCTCGTGGTAGATCTACTCTTGTACTACTCATATCTTCAATATTAATCAAGCAGGAAGTAGGGTTTTACCTCCATCGAGAGGGCCCAAACCTGGGTAAACATTGTGTCCCTTGCTTCCTGTTACCATCAGCCTAAGACGCACAGATCGGGATCCCCTACCCGAGATCCGCCGGTTTTGACACCGACATTGGTGCTTTCATTGAGAGTTCCTCTGTGTCGTCGCTTTGAGGCTTGATGGCGTCTTCAATCGCCAACAACACGGTCCAGGGCGAGACTTTTCTCCCCAGGCAGATCTTTGTGTTCAGCGGCTTCGCACTGCGGGCCAATTCGCTTGGTCATCAGGAGCAGATTGACAGCTACGCCCCTGGCCACCAAATCAGGTTCGGAAACTTGAACTACACGGCAGATATTCGCGGAGACTTGATCTTTGACGGATTCGGGCATGTGCAAGGAGCGCCAGACAGTCACGATAAGCACGGCCTAGACCTGATGTCGGACAATGCTCGGGATATCAACCCTGCAGTAGCCCCGGATCTAAATCCGGAGCAGGTTGCGTTGCCTAAGGACGGAGGGGTGGACCCCGCCCCACGAGCCGCATACTCATCGGCGGTGGAGCCGAACACAGGTCTCACCTCTGTTGAGGCCTGTAACCTCGGGCCCCCGGACTCGTATCCGGTTGTTGGTCCCGTTCCGCATACCCTTGAGCCGGTCGGGCCGGGTTGGACTCCGGTAATGGAGTTTACCATTGCGGACATCTTCCAGCACTCACCCTTTGGCGACATGATGAACTCATTAAAGTCTCTCTCTTTGTCAGGAGGCTCTGGGCCGAACTATGTCCGGCCTGAGTGGGAAGCAGGCGACGAAGGAATTCATTGCCCACCCACCACCCACTTCATTGCCACGATCGATGATTTAACCGACGTTCTTGACTTCGACTCCGAAGACATCGACAGTATGGACGACGATGCAGGAGAAGCTTCAGAATCTCTGGGGCGCGGGACTACTACCTTGTCACACGATATATACATGGTGGATACGCCCAAGAAGGACGACGGCGACAATCCGGAAGATAAAACACCGGGCAAAAGCCAAACGGCGGGCGCAGACGCGCTCAAAGTCCAAAGAACAAGAAAAATAGCGACAAGAGCACAAGAAGGGTCGACATACCAAGTAAACCTCAAGGCGAATGCGACCACATGGACCCAGCGATGGAGCAGGACGAGCCAGGTCACGCCAAACCGAGTTCGGAGCAAATACCCGATCACAATGATTCGGAGGGACGAGCTCATCAAACCGCGCCAGAACAGGAACACAGTCCGGACGACGATGCATTCATCATTCCGGACGAATGAGTGGAACGAGACAACCTCCACCGAAAGCTTATGGCCACATCAAGAAGTCTAAAGAAGCATAAGCAACGGCTCAAAGCCGCACAGCAAACGCTCAGTCGCAGATGGAATAAAGTGCTAGACACTGAAGAAAGATATGGCGACGATCGCCATACAAAAAGCTATCCAAAACGCAAGCTACTTCCAGAATTCGACGACGAGGCCGTTCCACCAAAGAATAATACGACCAGGAGACCAGACGTACCACTTCATAACCACAACATAAGGGCTACTGACGCCGCGGACGATCTGCGTGAGCATCTGGATAAGAAAGCCGGTGCAGCCAGGTCCATCTATGGATCTAACGGACACACCCCAGCGAGGGACTATGGTCACCCAAACGCTCATACAAGCCAGATACCAGTTCGGAATAAACTCCGGACACAACAACAGCCGACCGCATGCCACAGCGCGCCCAGATACAGAGGGGCTGCTCACCCCCTGTGCTTCACCGAAGAAGTACTGGACCATGAATTCCCACAAGGCTTTAAACCTGTGAACATAGAGGCATACGACGGAACGACAGACCCAGGGGTCTGGATCGAGGATTTTATCCTGCATATTCACATGGCTCGTGGGGATGACCTCCATGCCATCAAATACCTTCCCCTCAAGCTAAAGGGACCAGCTCGGCACTGGTTGGAAAGCCTCCCCGAAAATTCAATCGGGAGTTGGGAGGAACTCGAAGACGCTTTCAGGGCCAACTTCCAAGGGACCTATGTCCGGCCTCCGGATGCAGACGATCTAAGTCACATAATCCAACAGCCTGGAGAGTCCGCCCGCAAGCTTTGGAACAGATTCCTCACTAATAAAAATCAAATTGTTGATTGTCGGACGCCGAAGCCTTAGCAGCATTCAAACACAGCATCCGCGACGAGTGGCTCGCCCGGCACCTCGGCCAAGAAAAGCCAAGGACAATGGCAGCCTTAACAGGCCTTATGACCCGCTTTTGCGCGGGTGAAGATAGCTGGTTAGCCCGTAAAGGCACCAGCGACCCCAACACATCCGAATAAAGGGATGGCAATGGGAAGCCACGGGGTAATAAACACAAACGCCAAAACAAGGAAGAGAGCCCAGATAACACAACGGTCAATGCCGGATTCAGGGGCTCTCGACCTGATCAGCAAAAGAAGCCATTTAAAGGCAGTAAAGAGGGACCGTCCGGTCTGAACAGAGTCCTGGACAGACTATGCCAAATTCATGGCACCCCGAAGAAACCTGCGAACCACACGCATAGAGAATGCTGGGTCTTCAAGCAGGCCGACAAATTAAATGCCGAACACAAGGGGAGGGAAACACCAAGTGAAGACGAGGACGAACCTCGCCAGCCGATCACTGGGGGACAGAAAAAATTCCCGCCAGAGGTTAAAATAGTAACCATGATCCATGCGACTCACACATTCACGAGAAGGCACGAACGCGCGCTCAGAGACGCGCACGACGTAGAGCCCATCGTACCCACATCTGACTTCTGGATGTCTTGTCCGATCACTTTCGATCACATGGACGGCCGAACTAGTATTCGGCGCGGAGGATCAGAGGCCTTGGTGCTAGACCCAATAATCGACGGATATCGTCTAACCCGCGTCCTCATGGATGGCAGCAGTAGTCTCAATTTAATATACGAGGACACTATCCGCAGAATGGGGGTAAACCCATCCAGAATTAGCCAAAGCAACACCACCTTTGAAGGGGTGATACCAGGCGTGGAAGCCTACGGCGAGGCTCCGTCGTCTTTGGAAGTAACATTCGGCTCCCAGCCAATTCCGAGCGAAGAACTACTCTTCACCATCGCACCCTTCCAAAGCGGCTATCACGCATTGCTTGGAAGAACGGCCTTCGCCGCTTCAACGCATTGCCGCATTATGGCTACCTTACACTCAAGATGCCGGTCCACGTGGCGTCATCACCGTTAAGCGGAATCACAGGCGCTTCACGCCGCAGAGGAACACGCGACGGCCCTGGCGGCCGGACTGTATGCGGCCTCCAATATCAAAAAACATGACTGGTCATTATGACCACAGACACGGTTAGACGAGTCCGGTAGCCCGAATAAAACTGGACCAGGGCACCATACATGTAATCCCATAGCGGATACTAGGGGCTGTAAATATTTAATGCAGCCCCACAGCTGGCTCAACCTTACTGGCAGGCCAACATCTTACACTTTTATTATCAATCGCATACTTACGTTGTACTCTCCTACGAGTTTTCTTTTTTTCCACAGACAACGTTCGCGCGATACCCTTCCAGGATATGGCACAACAGAGGCAAAACGCAGGCGTGCGGCGGGGCCCGTTCAACAGGTTTCTTTTTAGATTAAGCCCCTGTGTAAACCTTTTCTACTGCCTCTTGATGTTTAACCATCCCATGGGTCCCATACACACAGAGGATACTGCCGTTATTGGCATTTCGCCACGGCAGATTAAATCGCACGTACCTGGAAATTTAGGGCTTATAATAGGCTCTCGTCAGCCTATTTTCTTTTACAAAGACCGAATACCCTCGGAGTGTTCAAGGTCACGAGTTTGGCCTTATATGCATCAGCTCCGAATCATGTCTTTGGTCAAATGTTGGGTTTGCTTTCGGCTCCACAGGTTTGCTGCCTTACGTTCCGTTATTATCGGCTAAAGCGGCCAAGGAGAACTACTGCGATTGTGCCCTGGTTATTCCGGACAAGCACCTCGAGAGAAAGCCGAAAATCGATCGTCATGATACAAATGAGACCTGTTCAACCACTCGAAGACTCACCAGAATCTCTATGATTCCTCCGCATTAACGAAGGGCCGTTTCCCGGCCATGTACATACACGCCTGTATTCGGATGCACGCGAATGTACCAGGGGCTACATAGTAGCCCCACCGTTAGACCCCCATGGCTAAGCGAAAGTGTTACAGCTATATAGTCTGGTTGCCTAGTTCGATGTGCGATCACCTCCTTAATGGACCAAGACGTTGGATCAAGTGTGATTAAGCATATTTCTCGTGAAAACCCCCGCATTGTATGCGTGGGGGCTGAAGCCAACGACTGCTAACTTTCGTACTACTCATATCTATATAAAAACGGCCGCAAAGGGGACACAATCATACTTCTGGGGAAAAAGTATAAATATAGCCTCATAATCAAAATAAACATTGTTTTTTACAATGATTCGACTTATCACTCGAACAAGACATTCTTCGAGCACTGCGCCTCTATTAGGCGGGCACCTTCTGTGACCTGCGCCAAGTAGTGCTCGGCCGGATATTGGCCTCCCGCCGGATCCTGGGTCGCTATAATGGTGGCCTCCATATCCGTCCAATAGGCTTTAACGCGGACAAGAGCCATCCGCGCACCCTCTATTCACGCCGACCTCCTCATGGCGTCAATCCGAGACACTGCCCCAAGGAATTGCTGCACCAAACCAAAGTAGCTGTCCGGCTTAGAACCCTTCGGCCAAAGATGGTTTATTACAGACCGCATTGCAAGTCCGGACAGCCTGTGGAGCTCCGCCACAGCAGCCACCTTCTCATTTAGCGGCAGCAGGCGAGTGGGAGCATTGAATTGTGACCAGAAAAGCTTCTCCACTTTCTTATCACCTTGACCCTCGAAGAACTTGACAGCGTCAGCTGTACTATTCGCCAAGTCCGCATATGCGTCTGCAGGACTCCAGCGCCTAGCCAGGGGAGCATACTTCGGATCCAAAAACTTCGTCCGCAGTAAGTAGGAGCCCCTAGCCACGATTTTTTTGTCCTCTTGGAGCTCCTCCCGCATACCCCAGATCTCGGTCCGCATCTCCTTGGCGGCATTAAGTGCCTTGTCCAGCTCGGCCGAACTAGCCTTATTCTCCTTTTCAAGGAGTACATACCGGTCGGCGGCATTTTTCAACTCCCCAGCCATTTCGGCTATCTTTTCCTCGCTTCGGCGATGAGCAGCCTGTTCGGTCCTCAATTCTTCGGCCGCCTTTAGGGCAGCCGCATTGCTAGCCCGAGCTTGTTCCTTGTCCTGAGCAAGTTCCGCTCTCAGGGCCTCCACGGCAGTAGCACCATCTGCAGTACAAACACATTGCATTAATATTATGCCCCTCTTGCATTTTTCCTATACATCATAATAAGGGAAGCAGAGCACATACCCTGTGACTCTTCCAGCCGTTTGTTCTCCAGCGTGATATCGGCATCAATAGATCCGATCTGCCTCCTTAGTTCGGCAACTTCTACAGACTGGTCGGCTGCCGGATCCTTATATACCTGCGCACATGTACGACGCAGCCATTACTATATGATCCCCCGTTTGCCGCCTATGGCGGGCAAACCGAAGTCTCGAGGCTACTATCCATAGGGAGCACACCTAGCGCGTGCTTCATAACCAAAAAATTGTGCATTTTTCACTACATACCTCAAAGCCTTTGAGCAGGCTTGTAAATGCCTCATTCAAACCGCTTGTAGTGGACGAAATCTTCATGAGCACCGTGCTCATTAAAGAAAGGTGCTCCTCCGAGAGCGCGGCTCGCTCCAGAAGGCATGTCAGTACGTCCGGCCGGACATCGAACTGTGTCGGACCCTTCTCATCGCCCCCCATGGGAGCCAAACGCTCCGGGCTCAGGGCGACAGACGTGTTAGCTTCCGGCTTCGGCAGATCCGGACTCCTCCGTGAAGACACCTCAGTGTCGCCCGCTTCATGAGGTGGAGAGGTGGGTGGGGTCTCACTCTCCATCATCTCCGGAGGAAGATCCCCCGAAGACGAACTCTGTTGAGAAGAGCTACTCGCTGGACTGCAAAAGACGAAGTCCCGGTTATGGATCTCGGAGAAACACTATACTTTTGAATTAATGAATAACTTACAGCTCGGTGGAGGGCTGGCCCGTTGGTGGGCATGACGCGGTGAGGATATCCGTCGCGACAGAGCCCCCTGGTGATATCTTCTTCCCTTGTTTGGGCATCTCCGCCTCCAAGTCTTCGAAGGCGGCCCTCTTCCTCCTGCGTCGGGAGGAGGCTTTAACCTCCCCTTCCCGACTATCCTCCGTAGGAGAGGTAGTGATTCCCCTGGTCTGGATGTGTAGTGTGTGAAGGTCGGCTTCAATGCCCTTTCCTTCGCCTTTCCCTGAGCGGATTTTGTTGAGCACCCGGCCAAGCATCTTGGCAACGATCGGACCAGGCGAGCCTTCAGGAAGTGGCACCGGACACCTGATTCTCTCCGCCTTGTTGAGCCATTCCTGGCCACGGAGGGATATTCAGAATAATAGTTATGATAAATATAAATGAAGTGTCCAGCTTTAAGGTTACTTACTTGGGCATCTAGGCGATTGCAGCTTAGGCCCGCATCCTCGATGGTGTCCGGACACTTTACTTGTGGTCCGAAGAATAATTTACACATCCCTTCGAGCTTCAGGCCAAAGAAGTGCTTAATAGTCCGCAGACCCTCCGGATTAAACTCCCACATCCGGAGAGGCCGACGTTTGCACGACAACATCTGTCGGATTAGCATCACTTGAATTATGCTGACAAGATTTATGTCCCTCTCAATAAGCTCCAGGATGCGATGGTGCAGTTCTGGTACATCACCAGCGGGCCCACAATTCCATCCTACGTCGGTCCAAGACGCCAACTGTGATGGAGGGCCCGAGCGGAACTCGGGGGCGGCTAACCACTTTGTGCCTCTGGGAGCTGTAACATAAAACCACCTCCGCTGCCATACATCGGATACTTTCGGGAAAGAACCCTCTAGCCATGGGGCATCAGCGTTCCTGCTTATTATGGCACCTCCGCACTCCGCATGTCGCCCCTCGATCATCTTTGGCTTCACATTGAAGGTCTTGAGCCATTAGCCGAAGTGTGGGGTGACGTGAAGAAAAGCCTCGCACACAATAATGAACGATGAGATATGGAGGATGGCGTCTCGAGCCAGATCATGAAAATCCAACCCATAGTAGAACATGAGGCCCCTCACGAAGGGGTCGAGGGTGAGGCCCAGGCCTCGGAGGAAGTGAGGAACGAACACAACGCTCTCATTGGGCTCCGGCGTAGGGATGACTTGCCCTGGAGAAGGAAGCCTGTGCTGGATAACGGCGGTCAGGTATCCGACCTCCCTAAGCTTCATAATGTCCTCCTGTTGGATCGAGGAGGCCACCCACCGGCCTTTTGCGTCGGATCTGGACATGTTGGAGGATCTGGGGTGTTGGAGCTTGGGTCTTGGGTCTTAGAACTCGAGGTGCGAGAAGGAGCAAGGGAGGTGGAAAAGAGGCGTAGGCCTTGACCCCTTTATAAAAGGGATGAATATCAAGAGTCCTCAGCGTGACCGCTTGAGACTTATCTAAAATACACGGAGTCATACCAATGGCCATTGGGGTCACAGGCCCATATTGATGAAAGATCCCGTATTAAGAGGAACACGATCTCTGCTTTGGCAGGACGTGCCAATAAAACCGCCTCGCAACGCGAGTCGAGGTGGGGCAGGAAACGCCGGTTCATGTTGGACCAGGCCAGGATGCAAGGGCACGACGTACAAAGATTGCCAGCAGAACGGATTTACGCTATGTTCCCTACAGTGGTGTGTGAAGATCATCTTGCAGAACCGGACACTATTCGTCGTAGCAGATCCGGACATGGTCTACGTGTTTGATAATAACCTTGGAGTATTCGGGAAGAGGAACCCGCCTTGCAATGCCGAAGACAAGACTGCGCGCCGGACTCATTGTCATTGAAGCCTGGTTCAGGGGCTACTGAGGGAGTCCTGGATTAGGGGGTATCCGGACAGTCGGACTATATACATCGTCCGGACTATTGAAGCGTGAAGATACAAGACACAATACTCCGGCCCGTGTCCGAATGGGACTCTCCTTTGCGTGGGAGACAAGCTTGGGGATCCGGATATTATATTTCCTTCCTTGTAACCGGCTCCATGTAAACCCTAGCCCTCTCCGATGTCTATATAAACCGGAGAGGATGGTCCTTAGAAGGCCGATCACAATTACAATCATACCATCATAGGCTAGCTCTTAGGGTTTAGCCTCTACGATCTCGTGGTAGATCTACTCTTGTACTACTCATATCTTCAATATTAATCAAGCGAAGTAGGGTTTTACCTCCATCGAGAGGGCCCGAACCTGGGTAAACATTGTGTCCCTTGCTTCCTGTTACCATCAGCCTAAGACACACAGATCGGCACCCCCTACTCGAGATCCGCGGTTTTGACACCGACAATGACCCCGCGCCCCACAACCGTAGTAGGGATTCCCGTGATCCCATAGTTGTCGTTTCCACTGACACATGCTTTTCCATTCAATGCTAAGACCGAAAGTTCCCAATGTCTTCCATGCTAGACACATCATAGTCGGTTCGCAAACACAAAATAAAGTTTATTTCTTTTCCACCTTTCTTTTCACAAGCCATGGCTAGCCGTACCCACGGGTGCCTTCCATACCATCAATTTCCAAGGAATTTATTATTATCATGATATATGTTTTTTCATTTCGGAACTTGGCATCCCTATTACCTGCCATACTCTCGTGCAATGGAAAATGAATAAACACTCATCATGATAATAACCTGCATAACATGGGAAACATTAGCCACCCCCTGCCGCCACATGAGCGGTACGGGCACACAAAACGGAAATTTATTTTGAATGATTAGAGTTGGCACATGCAAATTTACTTAAAATGGCATGGAAATACCGCATATAGGTAGGTATGGTGGACTCATTTGGCACAACTTTAGTTTTAAGGAGTTGGATACACAAGCATCATTCCCACCTAGTACAAATGAAGGCTAGCAAATAGATTGAGAAGCGACTAACCAAAAAAACAAAGACATTCATAAACACACATTGAACAGAACTAACACTGAATAATGCACCATAAGTAGAATAACTTTGTTGCATAACTATTGAATTTCGTGCTTGCATAGGGAATCACAAACCTTAACACAAATATTCTTACTAAACCACAATTACTCACTAGCATGACTCACATATTATCATCTCCATACCGCAATACTATTGCAAGGAATCAAACTTATCATATCCAATGATCTTTCATGAAAGTTTTTATTATATCCCTATTGAATATTCATCACTTTGGGACCAAATTCATATCTTGTGCAAATTACCATCATTAATATCAACTTTCAAAAGGATATAAGTTAAGCATGAGAGTGCAAGTATTTCTTCAAAATTTATCAACTCTCAAAATAATATAAGTGAAACATGAGAGTGCGTTTCTTTAATATATAATCATATCAACTCTCAAAATAATATAAGTGAAGCATGAGAGTGCATCTCTTTAAAATATAATCACCATCGTGCTCAAAAAGATTTAAGTGAAGCAATAGAGCAACTGCCTAGCTCAAAAAATTGAAGTGAAACACTTAGAGCATTTTAACAAATCATGATAAATGTGTGGCTCACTCAAATAGGTGTGTTCAACAAGGATGATTGTGCAAACTAAAAATAGAAACAAACAAAGACTCATATAATACATGACGCTCCAACCAAAACTCATGATATGTGACGAATAAATATATAGCTCCAAGTAAAATTACCGATGGTCACTAGAGGAAAGAGGGGATGCCTTCTGGGGGCATCTACTCATGATATGTGACGAATAAAAATATAGCTCCAAGTAAAATTAGCGATGGTCGTCAGAAGAAAGAGGGGATGCCTTCTGGGGCATCCCCAAGCTTAGTTGCTTGGGAGTCCTTGAATATTACCTTGGGGTGCCATGGGGCATCCCCAAGCTTAGGCTCTTCTTACTCTTTATTCCTTCAACCATCGTGATCTCACCCAAAACTTGAAAAGTTCAATCATACAAACCTTAACAAAACCTTCGTGAGATCCGTTAGTATAAGAAAACCAATCTTTACTTCAAGTACTGTTACAAACCCATTCAAATTTTGTTATTGCATTATATCTACTCTATTATAACTTTGCCATGGCTTATACCCCCCGATACAATCCATAGATTCATCAAAATAAGCACAAAATGCAAAGAAAATAGAATCTGTCAAAAACAAAACAGACAGTAAAGATGTGAATAGTTCCCATACTTATGTAACTCAATTCTGAAAAATTAGGACAATGTAAGCAATTTTTATATCAATCTTGTGTAAAAAATTCAGAAACTTTCATCACTTCTATGATTTTTCAAAATTCTGCTACTGAACGCATACATTTCTATTTTTCCATAAGATCAAGTCAACTATCACCCAACATGAACCTAAAGGCTTGGCTTGGCACAGAAACTAATTAAGAAAATAAAAGACACAATCATAATAGTAGCATAATTGGGTAAACACTCAGGAACGGAAAGAAAAATTCAAAAATAAATTTTATTCATTGGGTTGCCTCCCAACAAGCGATGTCATTTTATGCCCCTAGCTAGGCATAATGCATAGATTCAAGTATTGTCATCTTTGGTTTTTCAATTCCACAATAACACAACTATAATTCTTTAGGGTCTTAACATGCAAATTTTCAATGGCAATACTTCTAGGAATAAAATTATAAAACTCATTCTTGCAAGTAAGGTCTTTTACCACTTCAACAAAATTGGGGTGAATACTAATCATTTTAAGATCTTCCTTGTGGCTATTAGAAGTGGTGCCCTTGTTCTTAGTACCTTGTGTAGTCTTGCAAACTTTCACAAGAGTTTTTCAATAGTTTTAACAGTAGAAAAGGCCGAGCTTAAGTTACTAAAAATTTCTTCCAACTTATCAATCTGAGAAGGACTTTCTTCTATTCTATCGTTAACTATGGTTTCCTTTTCTCTTAGAAATTTAAATACATCTCCCGCTTTTGACCCAATTTTATTAGCAAGATTTTGCATTCTTTTATCTAGGTTTGCAATATTCTCCTCGATGAGCATTTCTTCTCGATAGCATCTAACCTTTGCATAACATGCTCAAGAGTTAAAATCGTTTCATTGATAATGATAGGTGGGGCACCCATTAAATCTCCCATGGCACTAAAAGAATCCAAAGTAGGGCACATCAAGAAATTTCCACCAGTAATCGTATCAAGAACGAATCTATACCAAGTGGTTATGCCCACATAAAAACAGCGAAGAAGAACAACGGTAGATTGCTTACAAATGGATCTATTATGAGCATTGCAAATCCTATACCAAGCATATTTTGGGTTCTCTCCTCTCCTTTGTTTGAAATTAAGCACCTCGTTCTTGGAGGTACATGCAATGGAGGAAGAACTGGCCATAACAACAAAGTGGCAAACAAGATCACAAACAAAAAGATAGATCTGACAAGAAGAAAGCAAACGAAAAAGAGGGTGAATAATACAGTAAATTTTTGTGAAGTGGGGGAGATGAAAACGAGAGGAAAATGGAAAATAATGTAAATTTCAAGGAGATGAGATTTGTGATTAGGAACCTGATAGATGTTGATGATGTTTCCCTGGCAACGGCGCTAGAAATTCCTTTTGATGTCGCTTGAACTACGTCGGTATTTCCCCAAAGAGGAAGGGATGATTCACTACAGCTATTGTAGGTATTTCCCTCAGTTATGAAACCAAGGTGTCAATCCAGTAGGAGAACCAAGCAACACTATGTAAATGGTACTTGCACACAAAGAACAAATACTTGCAACCCGACGCGTAAGAGGGGTTGTCAATCCCTCCACGGTAAAAAGATAGATATATTTGTGGTAGAAATAAGTAATAAAAAAGTGCAGCAAGGTATTTTTGGGTTTTTGGAATAATAGATCTGAAAATAAAAGTGAATAAAAATAGATCTCAAAGCAAATATGATAAAGAATAGACCCGGGGGTTGTAGATTTCACTAGTGGCTTCTCTCAAGAAAATAGCACACGGTGGGTAAACAAATTACTTTTGGGCAATTGATAGAAAGATCGAATAATTATGACGATATCCAAGGCAGTGATCAATATATAGGCATCATGTCCAAGATTAGTAGACCGACTCCTGCCTGCATCTACTACTATTTACTCCACACATCGACCGCTATCCAGCATGCATCTAGTGTATTAAGTTCATAGAGAAATAGAGTAATTCAATAAGAACGGTGACATGATGTAGACGAGATCTATTCATGTAGGAATATCCCCCATCTTGTTATCCTTAATAGCAATCATACATAAGTGTCTTGCTGCCCCTTCTGTCACTGGGAAAGAACACTGCAAGATCGAACCCATCACAAAGCACCTCTTCCCATGGCAAGAAAAATCGATCTAGTTGGCCTAACTAAATCAAAGATT
This sequence comes from Aegilops bicornis, assembly GCA_021605145.1. Classification (NCBI taxonomy): domain Eukaryota; kingdom Viridiplantae; phylum Streptophyta; class Magnoliopsida; order Poales; family Poaceae; genus Aegilops; species Aegilops bicornis. Next base: position 596,210,860 of record CM038669.1, on the reverse strand, counting down.
CAAAGAAGAAATACGAGGCTATAAATAATCATGCATATAAGATATTAGAGAAGACTCGAATAATATTCATGGATACAGATCTGATCATAAACTCAAAGTTCATCGGATCACAAAAAACACACCGCAAAAAAAGAGTTACATCAAATAGATCTCCAAGAGACCATTGTATTAAGAATCAAAAAGAGAGAAGAAGTCATCTAGATACTTCCTACGGACCCATAGGTCTAAGGTGAACTACTCACGCATCATCGGAGAGGCACCAATGAGGATGATGAACCCCTCCGTGATGGTGCCTAGATTGGATCTCATGGTTCTGGAACTTGCGGCAGCTCAAATTGTGTTTCGTCGACTCCCTTAGGGTTTCTGGAATATTTGGGAATTTATAGGGTGAAGAGGCGGTGCAGGGGGGCTCCAAGGTGGGCACAACCCATCTGGGCGCGCTTGGGCCTCCTGACGCGCCCAGGTGTCTTATGCTCACCTCGGGCCTCCCTCTGGTACTTCTTTGGCCCACTTGGTGTCTTCTGGTCCAAAAAAATCTCCAAAAAGTTTCGTTGTGTTTGGACTCGTTTGGTACAGATATTCTATGAGGTAAAAACAAGCAAAAACAACAAGCAGCCTTGAGCACTATGTCAATCGGTTAGTGCCAAAAAATGATATAAAGTTGCTATAAAATGATTGTAAAACATCCAAAAATGATAATATAACAGCATGGAACAAGCAAAAATTATAGGTACATTGGAGACGTGTCAGCTACCAGGGCGCTCCCTGGTGCTTCATCTTCTCATCCCCTCCCGAGGCTTCCAGGGTCACTTATGTCCAGAAAAAATATCCAAAAAGTATTGTGGAATTTGAACTTCGTTTGGTACTGATATTTTGTGAAACCAAAAACAAGCAAAAAATAGCAACTGGTACTAGGCACTAAGTTAATAGGTTAGTCCCAAAAAAATGATATATAATTGCTTGTAAATGTATATAAAACATCCAAGATTGATACTATAATAGCATGGAACGATAAAAAAATTATAGATATGTTGGAGACATATCAGATACCGGAGTTACCATTTAAACAAGGTTGTTGAATCAGAAGTGTGGGCACATTTGCCCCCGGAGGCATACCTCTTGAGCTACCAATAGGTATAGGATTCGAAGTCAACGTGGTTAACCTCATTTGGACCAAGGCCTCAAGAGAAGCATCATGCTCCTCCTTCTGCTTAGCAAGAGCTCTAGCCATATCCTCGTGAGAGAACATCTTGTTTTCCAAGGATTGGTCAACTTCCTCATGAGGATCCAGAAGTACAATGGTCCCTTCTAGGCTCCTCTCGCTCTAGGCCGCTTAAGCCACAAGAATAGTCATGAGGCTTTGATACCAATTTAAAGGATCTAGATGGACCTAGAGGGGGGGTGAATATGTACAAATACAAATTTTAATTGTTACTTAGCAATTTTTGGTTAATATGCAGAATAAGAAAGTGAGCCTAAGAATTGCAAGGGTGAATCTAGTTCAAGCAATATATTCAACATCAAGTAGCAAGGTATGCAACAAAAAGTCACATTGGAGGACAGGTGCGTTGGAGCCCTATATTTTGAATAGTGCCAAAATGTTATTTTCAAGTTTCAAAAAATCCTAAAAATAAATCAATATTTTCATATGGATGTATATTACACATATGCAAATTTTTATGCTGAAGTAACCATGGGAGTTACACAAAAATTGTGAAATCATGATTTTGGAAAGATGGATAGTGCATGTATAACTCACTATTTGGATATCACCGTTTTGTTATTTTTGTATAGCTTACACTTTTACTCATTTCAGCACCAAACTTTACACATATGTAATATACATCCATATGGTCACATATAATTCTTTTTGAGTTTTTTTAACTTTAAATGTGATTTTTAAAGTATTTGAAACAAGGTCCTCCAATACACCTGGGTTCCAAAAATCCACTCTCGGTAAGCAAGAACTATACAATATAAGTAAAGACTAAAAGACAAATAACCACAAGTAGAGAGTTAGGGTTAGGAATAACTGCAACTCCGGAGACAAGGATGTATGCTGATGTTCACTTCCTTGGAGGTAAGCTAGTCACCATTGGAGGGGTGGATATTACCACAAAGGCACATCAACACCACGAAGGCTCACCCTTGAGACAACACCACAAAGGCATTTTCTCAACCGCTAGTGGTAGACCTTGAGGGGGTCTCCAAACCTTCGCAAACTTTCCGGCGTGAATCAAAACAATCGGTTCCTCGTCAAAGTACTCCTACCGCCTGTGAGTCTTCAACCTCCAAGAGTAACAAGATGCACCACGAAAACAAGGGTGGATCAACTTTTGTTTTGTAGAATGTGTATATCGGGAACTTCTCCATCATTTCTCAAAATATCAAGAGCTTTGGTTGGCTAAGGAGGGAGATCTCCAAGAAATCAAGTTCTAAAAATGGAGGAGAAAGAAATGGAGTCGTCAAGTTCTTCGTGAAGAAGATTATTTATAATGGGCTCCAAATCCAACCATTAGGGCTAATTTCTATGTGTGCAGGAAGTTCCGGGAGCAGATGGAATATTCGGCCACCGGAAGTTCCAGAAGCAGAGGAAGTTCCGGGCCGACTTCCAGGATGGTTCTGGACAAACTAGAGAGATTGCACGAGTGTGCAACTCCTCTAGTGACCCCAGAAGCTAGCCATAATTGCTCAAGGAAGTTATGTAGCCCGCGCACCGGAAGTTCCGGGCTATACAGAGAGATTGCACAAATTGTGCAATGTTTGTGGATACCCTGGAAGGTGACTGGACCTTCCCCAAAAGTTTTGGTGCCCAGGATTTCTGGGTTTCACAGAACCCTGGCATGGTATAAGATTTGGAGTCCTCTCTCTTTGGCATGGTGGAATATTTCGATGCATATGTTTTAAGTGTACGTTGCATGCTCTCGTGGTTGCCCTATTGACTCGATAAACACAAATGAAAATCATCGGCAACACTTCTTTTTCCTTTTACGAGTAGAGGGGCATCTAACCATCCATGCAACCTTCCAAGTTATGGCGACACTGTCTACAAACTAGAGCATGTGGTTAGATCACATGTTGTCATAAATACCAAAAATCATCAAGAGCATAAATGCCCTTTCAATTATTGAGATGATCATTACCGGTACCTCGATGATGATCTTGGGCATGTTCGCACGTGTATTTTTTATTGCCTAGCACGCCCCCTCACACATCACACCACCCAGACCACTCATATTGTTTCCCTTTTTAAGGCATCGTGCATTTGCCCCCCCCCCCAGGGTAGCAGGGAGGAGTGCTACCACCGTTTGAGTCGCAATGATCATTTCCTCTTTAGCCACCACCTCACTCTCTAACAGTTATTGAATAAGAATAAGTACACGGGGTTGGGCATGTCCAGTTGTTTGCCCTATTCGCCGGCCTACACTCGGTCCTGGCCTCCTTTGTATGGAAGTTCAAAGAGGAAAAACCCAAAGAGAGACAAGAATCATAGGAAGGAGAAACAGGAGATATAAGCGTGCGCGCGCGTCCAGACCATCATGCCCCGAGGGGTATAGCTCGATGCCTCCACATGGTAGACAGAGCGACATTAAATGGAAAAGTCAACGACATGGGAGGAGAGGAAGGGAAGTTGTAGGTGAAGCACGTCATGGTGTTGGAGTGAAGGAAGGCAAGAGCACATGAGTAGGCAGGCGGTGTGTTGTTGCATCAAGGTAGAGCTCGATTCATGCGTGGAATGGGTCATCACCGATGGCGGCAACGACCATGTCATCACACCCACAATGTTCAGGGCGCGCAAAAGGAGACATTCCTAACAATCTCTCCCACGACCGTGAGTACCATTGCTACTTCTTGAGCTTGCGTTGGTTTTTCCCTTGAAGAGGAAAGGGTGATGCAGCAAAGTAGAGATAAATATTTCCCTCATTTAAGAACCAAGGTATCAATCCAGTAGGAGGAACACACAAGTCTCCAATAGTTGCACCTACACAAACAAACAAATACTTGCACCGAACGCCATAAAAGGGGTTGCCAATCCCTTCACGGTTGATTGCAAGGATGAGATCTGATAGAGATAGGTATGAAAGACAAATAAAAGTGCAAAATAAAGTAAAGGTAAATAAATTGCAGCAAGGTATTTTTGGGTTTTTGGTTTTATAGATCTGAAAATAATATGATGAGAATAGACCCCGGGGCCATAGTTTTCACTAGAGGCTTCTCTCTTGAAAGAAACACATACCATGGGTAAACAATTTACTATTGAGCAATTGATAGAAAAGCACAAAGTTATGATGATATCTAAGGCAATAATCATGAATATAGGCATCACGTCCGTGAAAAGTAGACCGACTCCTGCCTGCATTTACTACTATTACTCCACACATCGACTGCTATTCAGCATGCATCTAGTGTATTAAGTTAACAAGAACAGAATAACGCCTTAAGCAAGATGACATGATGTAGAGGGATAGATCCAATCAATATGGTATAAACCCTACTTTTTTATCCTTGATGGCAACAATGAAAATATGTGTCTCGCTACCCCTTCTGTCACTGGGTGAGGACACCGCAAGATTGGGCCCATTACAAAGCACCTCTCCCATTGCAAGAAAAATCAATCTAGTTGGCCAAACCAAATCAATAGATCAGAGAGAAATACAAAGCTATCTTAATCATGCATAAAGAGTTCAGAGAAGACTCAAATAATATTCATAGATAATCTGATCATAAATCCATAATTCATCGGATCTCAACAAACGCACCGTAAAAGGAGATTATATCGAATAAATTTCCAAGAACATCAAGTAGAACATTGTCTTAAAGAGCAAAAGAGAGAGAAGAAGCCATCTAGCTACTAGCTATTGACATGTAGGCCGGTGGTAAACTACTCATTATCGGAAGGGCAACAAGGTTGGTGTAGAGGCCCTCCGTGGTTGAATCCCGCTCCAGCAGAGTGCCAGAAAAGGCCCCAAGATGGGATCTCATGAGAACATAAGCTCATGGCGATAGAAAAGCATTTTTTGTGTACCCCTCAGTATAAGGGGAATATTTAGGTATTTGTAGAGCTGAGATTAGGGTTAGAGGAGCCATAGTGGGCCCACGAGCTCATAGGGCACCCCCTAGGGCGCGCCTGGTGAGCTTGTGGCTCGCCCGTTGGCCTTTTGGCCTCCTCCCGAAGCTTCCTAGGTGTCTTCTGGCCAAAGAAAAATCGTCAAAAAGTTCGGTTCCGTTTGGTGTCGATTTTTTGTAAAAGAAAACAACAAGGAAAAAACAGCAACTAGCACTGGGCACTAGGTTAATATGTCAGTCCCAAAAATGATATAAAATAACATAATAATGCATATAAAACATCTAAGATGGATAATATAATAGTATTGTTTTGACTCCGTTGGAGACGTATCAATCGTGGTGCTCCCTTTGCTCTCTACCTCCATCTCTCATCCACAACTAGCGATAAGGAACATGATGGTTTGCAACTCATCATCTAGATCAAGATCACGTGGGAGCGAGTTTGGCACCGTGAGACCGAAAGAAAGAAAACCACAATGCAAAAATGAAAGATCGATTTGTTACAACGACGACGTACCATCACGATCGCATACTCTACTAATTTGATGAAATAATATCACATGAAAACCGAGTTTCAAAGAAAACTTCGTGAAAATCACGTTTGAAAGTTAAAAATAAAATAAAAACACAGGATGTTAAGAGGGCGATGTTCTAATGCCATGCGAAATTCCAAGTTCAAACACATTACCAATTACGAGCCATGAAAAGAACAAATTCAGCAATAAATAGTGACGTCCATTCGACACTATTCAATGTTGATTTTGTGACCTTGGAAATTTCACATGCTAATAGAATGTCACACTCTTAACATCTCGTATTTTTGGGGATTTTTCCTAAAGTTTTAAACATCGTTTCCACAAGGTTTTCACCGAAACTTTTGCATGTGATATTCTCTCCTACTTTGATTAATACCTCCCCAACTAACATGTCCGGTTAAACCAAAACGCACGTGCTTCTGGCAGGCGAGAGAGGAAAAAATGGTGCCGATGAACAGTTGACCTCTCTCATTCTCGATCTATCCTCCTCCCTTTTTTCCTATTTCCACTCCTCCGCGCGGTTAAGGTTAAACGAGACTCCAAACTGAACGCACCACGCCACACCGCCGCAGCCGAGCCCAGCAGCAGCAGCAGGGCATCGCACTCAGCCACTCACCGACGCGGCCTGCCTCCACCTCCGCCGCCCGCCCGTCCGTCGCCGCCCGCGAAGGCAAGTGCGAGGCCGGGCACTCCAGCCCCCACAGGAGGCGGCGCCACGCAACTCCGGGATCTCGAGGTAGTTGCCCGCTTCCCGCTTCCGACGCTTTCTCCCCGTTTTCCTCCTCTCTCTCGCTTGTTTGGCCGGAGAGTGTGACGAATTTTGGTTAGGATTTGGGGCTTCGAGTATCAGATCCCTGGGCGATCAGGTGCGACGCCGGAGGTTGGTGTGAATGCTGCAAGTTTTCGGTGAAGGTCTCGCAAGTTGGGATCTTTTTAGATGCGAATCTGTGTCAGAGGTGGGAAAATTTCGAACCGGCCCTACTTGGGCCTGCTTACTCGGATCTCTAGATTTTTGCCAATGTGTAAGTTAATTCTTGGGATGTAAAGGCTGTGACAGTCAAAACCACATGTCCTGCAAATTGCAGTTTGCATTTCAAGCATAGTTGATGATAGTGTAGGATTCCAAATCTTTTCGCACATTGCATAATGGTAGGCATAGTTCAAGTCCTGATTCATCTAACTTAGCGATGTTGGTCTTTCCATCTCCATTGAGCAGGTAGCTTGAGTTATTGTGCAGCATATAGTGCTTTGCCTGTGTTAAATTGCTCATGAGATCAGTAAACTGCTATGGATATATGAAGCACAGCTGAAGAAGCCCCGTGTTGTTTTATACCGTGAATGATCAGTATTTTGTCTGTTTCAGATCTTAGTATCCCTGGAGATGGAAGGAAGAAAGACAGGTTTATGGTAAACCCTGGTAAATATTCATGGGAGGTCAGCAAGTGGCGGCCTGATTAAGACTGCTACAACACTGTGAGGTTCATCTCCAATTAACTAGTGATGCCGAGAATGAAGGTCCCAAAGCGCTATGTCATAGTGTTGTTGACATTTATCTGCACAAATGTATGTTACATTGAGCGTGTGGGTTTCTCGATTGCGTACACCGTTGCAGCTGATGCAATCAACGTGAATCAAGCAAACAAGGGCCTGATACTCTCCATGTTCTATTATGGTTATGTTTTGTCGCAAATTCCTGGTGGATGGGCAGCTCAGAGATTGGGAGGGAGACGTGTTCTGCTGCTGTCATTCCTGTTATGGTCTTTGATATGCGGTCTAATTCCACTGGACCCCAACAGAGAAGTCATTCTGGTCCTTTCTCGCCTTTTTGTTGGTGTGGCACAAGGTTTCATATTTCCTGCCATTCACACAGTCCTGGCACAATGGGTGCCCCCACAGGAGCGCTCTCGCTCGGTGTCGTTAACAACCTCAGGGATGTACCTCGGGGCAGCTTGTGGCATGCTGTTCTTTCCAAGTCTGGTGAAGCACATGGGACCCCAGTCTGTATGTTTAGTCGAAGCAGTACTTGGAGTAGCATGGTCTGTAATATGGTTGAAGTTCTCCAGTGAGCCACCTCGCACTGACCTTCCAAAAGTGGCAATGCCAAAAGTAGCATCTCGGGAGAAGATTAAGGCGCAATCGACAGGGGTTGTTGCACCTCGCACTGTAAAGATACCATGGCGAAGGATTATCTTCAGTTTACCTGTTTGGGCAATTGTCGTGAACAACTTCACCTTCCACTATGCCTTGTATGTTATCATGAACTGGCTGCCTACCTATTTCGAACTGGCCCTTAAGCTCAGCCTCCAGGATATGGGATCGTCAAAGATGCTTCCCTATTTCAACATGTTTATATTCTCCAACATTGGTGGAGTGGTTGCTGATCGCTTGATTACAAAGAGGATCTTATCAGTTACCAAGACAAGGAAGCTTCTTAACACCATTGGGTTTGTTGTCTCGGCTGTTGCACTTATGGCCCTTCCTTCATTCGGGACGCCCTCAGGGACTGTGATCTGTTCATCTGTATCCCTTGGTTTTCTGGCTCTAGGAAGAGCAGGGTTTGCGGTGAATCACATGGATGTTGCTCCAAAGTTCGCCGGCATAGTGATGGGGGTTTCAAATACAGCTGGGACATTGGCTGGGATAGTTGGCGTTGGCCTCACGGGAAATATTCTGGAGGCTGCAAAGGCCTCTAGCATGGATCTAACGAACTCCGAAACCTGGAAAACAGTCTTCTTTGTTCCAGCATGCCTCTGTATTTTTAGTTCAGTCATTTTCTTGATCTTCTCAACTGGTGAGAAGATTTTCGAATAGAGGATGATTATTTTTGCCTTTTCTTTTCTTCTCATTGACGGCGAGGCAGGATAGAAAAACGGGAATCTCACATGTATTTTATTCATTATCTGTAAGATTTCAGAGCTCAGACTGCATCCCACACATATTAAGTTATGTTATGTTAGGAAGAATAACATAACAATAACACTTCTCTGTAGTAAATTGTGTTTTCTGGAATGATCCCTATGACAGTATGACTATGTTATTCCAGCTGGCTGGTTGGCCTATTTACAACTATTCCATTGTGTAATTTATCGGGCATACATCATCTCTGTTTTGTAAGGTATTTTCCTGGGGATATATAGGAAATAATGTGAATTGTGCAGCAAGAAGTCAGGATGACATGCCATTCCTTTTATCCTGGCAACATTTTTGTTTGCTGGCAGGATCTGAAAAGAAAATGTAATTGGTCTGCGTTTTAAAAATTGGAATTGCTATTTAAATATATCATAGCCAAATCTGACTGGGACATGGAAGGCTCCCTTTGGCTGTGTAGAGGTACATTTTTGTGTTTGATAAACCTGCTGGAAGATGTTTACTGTATTTCACTGTGACTAAAGACATCCCATTTTGTAAGCTGTAGTATGAACCTGAGAAAACTGTGCCCTCATCCCTGACAAGCTGGGATGTGAAGCCTACTATCGGCTGAGATCCATTCCTTTACATTCACCCGTTTTTTTCTACTGCCTCTTTGATTCATAGGGTTTAAAACCCACATGAATAGGATATGGTTACATGTGCAAAATAGAGGATTGTGAAAACGAATAAATGTGCACAATTGATTGTTTGATTCGTAGGAATAGGAAAAACACAGTAATCCTAAAAATCATGGTCAAATTAAGATTACAACTTATGCAAAGATAAGATGGATATAATATTATGCCACTTTTGCCCTTTTGCCTCGTTCTTTGTGCATAGGAATGCAAAAAAGAAATTTCACCGGATTGTAAAATTCCTTCTGTTTTACTATAAAACTCAACCCAAAGAAAAGTTCTTCCATTTTTCTATTGTTCGATGCTTTGGATCAAATGGATAAATAGTGGGAAAAAAAATCCTATTCTATGGTTTTTCGTACACTTTCCTTGTGAATCACATAGACCAGCAGTCCATGAATGTAAAGTCCTAAAGAAAACTACACTTTGCAACCAGTACTCATTACCAATCCTGCTGCTCGTTGTGTCCTCTGGTGGATTTGATTATTATTATTTTTGAACAAGATCAGCAGGGCGGGATAGTGATCCATACAGGATTCATTAATAAACAAAAAGATTAGAAGAACGCAAAAGAAACGTCCACTACCTAAAACAAAATATCATGTGGAATGTGCTAGAGATGATGATTGCATAGGAGAACATGTGTCTGCAAAAATAAAATAAGACGGTACTCCCTCCATATCAGTTTAGCCTACAAAAACGTTTTATATTTAGGTACAGAGGTAGTGCCAAAATCTGGAGCCTTAACTTCATAATTTGTGTTGGTCGGAGTATGCAATAGAACTGATAGATGCGTGTAAAGGTTCTATGTTTACTGAGAAATGCCATCTTTATGTCGCCATTCAGCATAAAGTTGAAGGCCTTGGGGCATCTCCACGCAGATGACCAAAACACCCGTAAATGTTGGGACTGGACTGTTCGGACACTTTTAGCCATCCAATGTGGATCACAAAACAGGCTGAACCAGTCTAGACGTTCAAATCTCCCAGGTCGGCTCCAAATCAGGGCTAGCTCTAGAGGACTTCGGACGTCCGCCACGTCAAACTCCGACATCCCAGACCTACTCAAAAAACCCTTCGACCAACCATAGAACCCTTCACGCATTCACAATGCTTGATTGGCTTGTTGCGTATCAGTAATCACGCTAGCACGTCACTCAAGAAGCCTACTCCAACTCTTAAAACCGGCCAGTTGGACGCCCCCAAACCCTATTTGCGCACTCTCCCCTCCCAAAGCCACCTCATACACACCACTCCCCCCACCAGTCACCATGATGGGCAAGAAGACCGACGCCAAGAAGACCTGGGTGTGGTGGCTGGTAGACGGTTATCGCTTCGGCCAGCCTCTGCCGCACTAGGACTCTGGATCTAGTTCGCGGCGCCGGCCGTGATCACCAGGCCCATCTCTGTCCCCGGCTCCGTCCACCATGAAGGGTGAATCGGTCTCGAACGTGGGGGAGAAGCCGCTCTAGCGGTAATGGATGACGAGTTCACACGACACATGGAGATCATGTTGCGCCGCTCGTTGATAGACCACGGTCCGACGCGACCATCTGCAACCGCGTTGTACATATCAGACGGCGCGCCAAGGAGAGCTGGTGTCCCCTCCACGCAGCTGCTGTGTCCGCGTGCAACCGTCCCCGCCACCATGACACTCAATGTCGTCCGACACCCGTCAAGCAGCGCCAAAGCTGCAACATTGCATCGAGTACTACATTCAGGCTGCTTCGGTTGACAGGGAATTGAAAGGGGTTTGACAGGGATTGAAGTGGATTGATTCCCTGTAAGTCAAATCCCCTCCAAATCCCCTCCAACCCCCTCCAGACAGGGTGTAACCGAACAAAGCCTCAAGGAGGCGGCTCGCATGGGATGTCGTCCTCATTGGGCGCAAAAGATGCATCTTTGAGGCAGACGCACACTGGAGCGGCGTCAGGCGCACCGATCGGTGGCATTCGTGAAGACCCAGGTATCGCCAGCCTGGGTGCTTACAGACCCCGCGCTCGAGGAGGCGTGGGCCCTCAGTCTGTCCAAGACCGTCGTGGAGTTTGATGCTGATGTCACTGTTGTCCCAACGAGCAGCTCCTCTGCGTATGGCTGGCCAAGTTCGAGCGCACAGTACACCTACGAGTCGACGAGAGGTGGCACGAGGCAGAGGAGGTGGAGCGTCTATTTCATGAGTGTGACATCGCAGCTCGGGAGGGATGCCGCAAAGCCTGGTGCGCCTTCCTAAAACGGTGTGACGACGACAGCAACTCGAACGACCAGGGCGATGAGGGTTGCCTCGGAGGCCATGCCTATGAGGTCAACGTCCACTACTTAGCCACTTAGCCTGGTTTAGATCAGTTTTAGATTATTTTACACCGAATTTGTTAAATTTGTTGTTTTGTATGTAATATAACGTACTTTGTTAAATTTCGTATGTATTTCATGTTCACGTTGTTTAAAATGGGGAGGGGGCATTTGGTGATCACGTTGGATGGGACACGTCCGGTCATGTTCGTGGATATTTGGGAGTGAAAATTGGTGACTGCATTGGAGATGCCCTTAATATTTTTTAAGACAAAGCCAGTGACATCAATTTTATGTCATACTCCATTCGTTCCACAATGTAGTGCACGTAGATTTCTGATAAGTCAAACTAATTTTATATTTCTCTATAAATATGGTCAAAGTTTATAAGGTTTGATTTAAAAAAATATATACACATTACATTATGAACGGGGGAGTACTAAACAAGTGTCTCAACTTTATACTAATTTTAGTACAAAGTTATATTCAAGTTGGGCCACTTATTTTTTATACTGCAACACCACACTACTCAAATTCCCTCTTTAGGCCCTACCCCTACCAACACTCCCCACCGACACACACACCCTTGGCCACCCCTACGTCGTGCAGGTCAAGAAAGACGAGAGAATGGGAGGGCTATGAGGGCATGTCCAACAGGAGATCACCTAACAGATCTTCTAAAATATACACATACGCGTTCGAATGTGTTCGCAAACATCTGATCGGACGGAAGCATCCAACTGACGTCTCCCAAATTTTTCGTGCTTGTCCGACCTTCTCTCTTTGTCAATTTGTCTATATCAATAGTGATCCGACCATACATCTAAATAGTTGCAAACAAATGCAATTACTATCAAAAGCATCGGATGTGCAACAAAGTTTTTACAACTATCAAATCCAAAAGCAAAAAGAACCAATTGTCCGAGCCAAAAGCATCAACTTTCGGCGTCTTCCCCCTCCTTTGCACAAAGCGTGTGATCATACCATGCAAGTCCTAAACAAACTTGCCCGCATAGTAATCCAAATCTTCGTCCTTCACATACAAGATCTTTTGCTCCTCACACACTTGCCTGATCGCAAGCTTGCTCTCCTCGAGTTGGATATTTTTCTTTTGGATTTCCATGAACAAGCTAAACCTCTCTTCTCTTTTTTCCTTCCTGGTCTCATTACGCTTGGCACATGCCTCCTCCTGTTTGCCATGATGTCCTCAAACTTCTTTGTCATCTTGGTCGCCACCCCTTCTCGTTTTCTTCTTTTGTTCTCCCATTTCCAAGTTGGCTTCGGTGCATCCGGGCTAGTGAAACGATACAATGACATGATAAACAAGTTGCAACATATAGCCATTCAATCAAGTTCCCAACACAAAGAGCAACACAATGCAAAACTTACGAGCTCGAGGAGTGACGCGGTACTTGGCCACTAGTTTTCCGTCTGTGTGTACACAGTACGATACTTTCTTGACGACCTCTTGAATGGTGTATCGTCGGTGCTTAGCGACTTCGTATTTCGATCATTGATCACTTCCTTGTTGCCAAGGTCCAATGCTTTTTCTCATGAAACCAATTCTGCACACTTTGCCAAAAAGCTTAGCCATTTGTGCTCCATGCCTTGAAGGGGAACAACACTTGTGCCCAACTGCGCCAAAGATAACAATCCATCCTCTTGCCCGAGTATGACAAACACCTCTTCTTATTTGCGTCTACATTGGGCACATATGACTGTTGGGTGTCCGTCGGCGTATCTTGCTCCAATTGTGGTGAGTAGTTTTATCCTCGCGGTCACTGCCGTTGTTGATCATGTTTATCATCACCTCGTCGGTGACCGCCGTTGATCTTGGGGGAGGCATTCCGCAAGACAGTGACCGGACATCTCCGGACGAGGGTCCTCGGACAGAAACTGCGACCGGACGAGCATCCACGACTCAGTGAACACGTAGTCGCTGTTGAAGTCAATGGTGTACGGTAGAGGGTGGCCAGAGTTGAAGGAGGCGGCATAGTGTTGTGACGATTGCTGTGTGTCAGGCTAACTATACTGCTAGGCGGCAAAGTAGTATGACTTCTTGTACTGGGCAGGCCAGCATCGACATGACGATCCACTGTGGAGGAGGAGCTCCTATCTGAGCGGCCGTTTGTGCCTTCTTCTTCGCCCTCTCCTTCATATGTCGCTCTTGCGGTCTGACTTCTCTGGGTCCGTCATGGCGACGAACCTCGTGATGGGCTCTGATAGATCCATCGCGACGACAACGAGCGGTGGAATGGGACAAAACATTTTTTTGGCTAAACAATATTTCAAGAGGATCGAACCTCATAGCTCACCAGTTTCAAATGGTTTTTAAAATACTATAGGTCTAAAAAGAATTGATGTGTCCAATGGAAAATTCAGGCTGATAGCGGGAGCTCCGCCTCACATGAACACACACACACACACAGATAGATAGATAGATAGATAGATAGAGAGAGAGAGAGAGAGAGAGAGAGAGAGAGAGATGGTCGAATGGTAGGGATGGTTGGTGTCATGGGATTGTCACGGCAGATGTCCTAGTGTGAGGACTTAGTCGGGGAGCCATCGCAGCTAGGTTAGCTTAAAGGGGTTAAACGGGACAAAGGACATAGGGAGTTTATACTGGTTCAGCCCCTTACGGTGAAGGTAAAGGCCTAATCCAGTTTGAGGTGGTATTGCTTATGTCTCAATTACCAGGGAGCGAATACGCTTGACCTAGCTTTCGATCTCTTGTCTCTTGCCCTAAATCGTCGTCGGGTCGTCCCTTTTTATACACAGGTTGACGTCCCGCGGCTTACAGAGTCCCGGCCGGCTCATAACAATGTGTCCGGCTCGGTGACCAAATATACATGCCTTACAATACAAGTCATACATACATAGCGGTTTACACTTATGGGATTTAAGCCGCCTCTGGGCTCCGGGCCTTTAAACGAGTCTTCATATTGAACCGCCACCTTAAACATCTTTATGGGCTTCATCTTGATGGACCGCCTTGGCTTAACCCGGCCCCTTATGGGCGGGTTAACCCAATATTCATATCCCCAACATTAGGCCCCAGGTTGATTTGAACTTGTTCATGTCAATCTTCAACACTTATAAAAAACCTTCTTCACTTACCCGCGCAAGATAGTGTAACCCGCCATGGCGTCACCTCCTGGAATTATGGAAATCCGCCATGACGTCATCTGCTATTAATTTCGCAAATGCCCAACATAGCTAATCAGATCCTTATCTTTAATAACTATCCCAAAAATCGAGGCGTCGGACCAGCTAGATAATCATTCTTTGGCCTCCTCGATTCTCGCGTCCTCCTGTTATCCCTTTCCTTATAATTAGGGCCACGGTTCCTTGTTTCACTCTCTCCCTTTGCCTTCTCGCATTCATCTTCTTCCTAACAACGCTCAGCGCGCCCAAGCTCCGCCGCCGTCGATCTCCGTCCAGTGCCTCAACTCCGGCCGCTGCATCACCCTGAACGAGCCAAATCATCACGGCGCCCCTCCGCTATTCATCAATGCCGGTAGGCATTCACTTATCCTCTTTATAGATCTGCCTTAGGGTTTCTCTGTTCGTCAGTGTTCATCACCGTTCCTTCTTCTCCTTCCTAGATTGCACAGTTTTGATCTGAAAATGACACAAATCTTGTGCGGTAGCAGTTTTAGTACTTGTTTTTTAATATCAGAATATATCCTCATCGCAACAGATCTCATCTAGGCATCTCCACTTTTCTGCTGCCGCCACCTTAGATTTATATTTTATTTCATTTCTTTGAACTGCTCCAGATCCAATTTTACAGCTCCAATCTGTGAAACCTGTTTGCCTCAATACTTAGCAGAATTTTGCTTTTATCAGATCTTGAATTGCATTGCTGTCATGGTGGCTTACATCACGGTTTACAGTTATCCATTGTAACGCCCTCGATGTGGCTATATCTCCCACGTGTCGAAGCACGACTTAGAGGCATAACCGCATTGAAAGCAATGTCGCAAGTGAGGTAATCTTCACACAACCCATGTAATACATAAGGGAAAGAGATACATAGTTGGCTTACAAATGCCACTTCACACAATACATAAATAAACATCCATCATCCCGATTACACTCAAGGTCCGACTACGGAACCAAAATAAAAGAAGACTACCCCAAATGCTACATGATCCCCGATCGTCCCAACTGGGCTCCACTACTGATCATCAGGAAAAGACACATAGTAGCGACCACGTTCCTCGTCTAACTCCCACTTGAGCTCGGTTGCGTCATCTGCACTGGCATCGTTGACACCTGCAACTGTTTTGGTAGAATCTGTGAGTCACGGGGACTCAATAATCTCACACCCGCGAGATCAAGACTATATAAGCTTATAGGTAGGACAAAGTTGTGAGGTGGAGCTGCAGCAAGCGACTAGCATATATGGTGGCTACATTCGCAAGAGAGAGCGAGAAGAGAAGCAAGGCACGTTCGCGGAAGCTAGTAGCGATCAAGAAGTGATCCTGAAACTACTTACGTCAAACTTAACTCCAACACCGTGTTCACTTCCCGGACTCCGAGAAGAGACCATCACGGTTACACACGGGTTGATGTATTTTAATTAAGGTCAACTTCGGGTTTTCTACAACCGACATTAACAAATTCCCATCTGCCTCATAACCGCGGGCACGGTTTCCGAAAGATAATACCCTGCAGGGTGTCCCAACTTAGCCCATTATAAGCTCTCACGGTCAACGAAGGATATTCCTTCTACCGGGAAGACCCGATCAGTCTCGGAATCCCGGACTACAAGACATCTCGACAATGGTAAAACAAGACCAACAAAGCCGCCCGGATGTGCCGACAAATCCCGATAGGAGCTGCACATATCTCGTTCTCAGGGCACACCGGATGAGCCAGACGTCGGGTTGGCATAGACCCTGATTGCCCAAGGCGCGGACATCGCTCAAGTTGGACCAGCAATCGAAGGAGAAGCGGCCCGGGGTTAAAATAAAGATGACCCTCGGGCTCGCGAAAACCCGGGGAAAAGGCTTAGGTGGCAAATGGTAAAACCAAAGTTGGGCCTTCTTTGGAGGAGTCTTATTCAAAGCGAACTGTCAAGGGGGTCCCATAAATCACCCAACCGTGTAAGGAACGCGAAATCAAGGAACATAACACCGGTATGACGGAAACTAGGGCAGCAAGAGTGGAACAAAACACCAGGCATAAGGCCGAGCCTTCCACCCTTTACCAAGTATATATGTGCATTAATTAAATAAGAGATATTGTGATAACCCAAAATATCCATGTTCCAACAAGGAACAAACTTCATCTTCACCGCAACTAGCAACGCTTATAAGAGGGGCTGAGCAAAGCGGTAACATAGCCAATCAACGGTTTGCTAGGAAAGGATGGTTAGGGGTTTGACATGGCAATATGGGTGGCATGATATAGCAAGTGGTAGGTAACGTAGCATAGGCATAGCAAAAGAGCGAGCATCTAGCAAGCAAAGATAGAAGTGATTTCGAGGGTATGGTCATCTTGCTCGCAAGGTTCTCGAGTTGTCGAAAGCTTGATCCTCGTAAGCGTTCTCAACAGGTTCCTCGTTCACGTACTCGTCTCCGGCTCTACCCAAAGCAAGAACACAAACAAAGGACCAACAATCAATCACGGGCGATGCACAAACCACATGATGCAAAACATGGCATGATATGCGAGATGTGAGATGCAATGCATATGCGTGCTCCGGAAGGAAAACTGATGAACAAAGCATCAACTTGGCAAACCAAGTATGCCGCTGGAAAGGTGAGATGATTTCGGTTGAAATCGATATAAAGATCATCGGAATCGGATGCACGGTTTGCAAATGACAAGCAAAACAAGAATGACACAATTCTGCCATTAACAGCATGATACCACATAGCAAGCAACAACAAATTAAGCTACTGCACCCAAACGTACCTACAAAGCATATGGAAGTGATATACTCAAGATGCTTGACAAAATATGAACACTGAGCTACGGCTAAATCACACCATAACAGGTCCAAACAAGCATGGCAAAAGTGCAAAATATATCAGCTTCACAGACTTAGTGAACATACTAACATGCCAGAAATTAACATCAGGAAGGCATGTTATGAGCAAGCAAACAACCTGCTAAAGGAACAAGACAAAGAAAAATATGGCGCGGCATGAATCTACTCAAGGCATTGAACAAAAGTCCCTTACTGACCAAGAGCCAAAAGGGATCAGAAAATGTAATAGCACCCATGTCAATATAGCAAGTTTCGTTAACAGATTCAGCAAACAGGGCATGACATAGACAGAATTATGAAGGCATCTTCACGAGCTCGATGCACTCACTACAGAGCATTGCATGATAAACTAAGCATACATCCATCAAGCAGACATGGCATAGAAGCTATACATGGCAAGATCAACATCATAGCATACACGGATCAACTACAACAACCTTGGCAAAATTGAATAACATGTAAACAATCTGCCAGGAAACATTTTATAGCAAAAGTAGAGCTCGATTGACTCAAGCTAGACTACTCCATAATTGCAAACAGGGGCATGGATGGATAGATCATAACCATATGTTCAAAACAACCTTACTGAAGTATCTCAAAATAAGCATGGATCTCTCTGTAGCATCAAGTTTACATGGCATAAAAATATCAGCAGAACAGGGGCTGAAATCAGGAACATCATGAAGCCTAGTTTGCATGCTTGTGCTAGTCACCACAGAGATGAAAAAAATACATGGAATACACCCCTGTAAATATGGCATGGCATATTACAAAACACGTGTAGGACTCAAGTTCATAGGGTGCACACATCAATCATGGCAAAAATGACAAAAGTGCATCTCCTGATAAGAATCTGAAACTAACATCACATAGCCCTCTTCTAACAGCATTTCGGGCATCAAGATGAGCTCAAATGAAAATGATGCAATGATATGAAATGATGAACTTGTCGAGGCAAACAATACGGTATGCTAAACGCCCAAAACGAAGCCATGGGTGCAAAGTTATGATGCGATGAACATGCAACAAAATTTATGACAGATAAGGACTTAGACGAAAATCAGGGGAGGAAGAAAATCAACCCTAGTGGATCTGGATCCGGCTCGGCGCGGAAGCCGAGGCGAAGCCGGAGAAGTGGCCGGAGTTGGAGCGGGAGGAGGTTGGAGACGGGGTCGGGGCCGGCCGGGTTCGAGCGGGAGGAGGTTGGAGGCAGAGGTCGGGCGGCCGGGCGCCGGATCCCGGCCATGGGCGCGTGGCCAGGCGCGAAGGGCGGGCGGCGAGGCTGACGGGCGGCGGTGGGCACGGCCGACGGCGTGAGCGGCGGCGGCGGCGACGGTCGGGCGACAAGCGCGTCCCGGCAGGGAGGGCCCCGCTGGGCCCGGAGGGCTCTTGAGAGCCGACGGCGATGTGGGCGCTGGCTGCTCACGTGGCGGCCATGGATTGGCGGGCGCGGCGGGCGGACGTGTCCGGCCCGGTCCGGATGCATCCGGCGGCGCGGAGAGGAGCGGGGCTAGGGTTAGGGGTGGAGTTGATCCGGAATTTCGGGGAGGAGGTGTTTTTATAGGTAGGAGGAGTTAGGAAGCTCCAAATGAGGTGCGGTTTTCGCCCACACGATCGTGATCGAACAACGATGGACATGGAAGTGACTTAGATGGGTTATTGGGCTGTTTTGGAGGAGTGTTGGGCTGCAACACACAAGAGGCCTTCGCGGTTATGCGGTTAACCGTTGGAGTATCAAACGAGCTCCAAATGACTCGAAACTTGACAGGTGGTCTATCGGTGGTGTACCAAGGCCACTTGGCAAGCCTCGTCCCATTCCGAGAATGTTTTAACACCCGCACACGAAAAGAGACAAGAGGGGTGCGCCGGTGCACGTGGGAGTGTCGGATTGCAAAACGGACAACGGGGAAAATGCTCGGATGCATGAGACGAACACGTATGCAAATGAGATGCCCATGATGACATGATATGAGATGCATGACATGAACAAAATGCAAAATGAAAGACAAAAACCCAACCACGGAGGGAATACCATAGCACACAGCCGAAAATGGCAAGAGTTGGAGTTACAAATATGGAAAGTTACATCCGGGGTGTTACAACACTCCACCACTACAAGAGGATCTCGCCCCGAGATCTAGGACCGAAGAACTCCGGATATTCGGAACGGAGGTGATCCTCGCGCTCAGTGGCTTCTCGATGGAATGGTGTGACCACTTCACTTTCAGGAATTTGATTGACTTGTTGCGAGTCTTGCGCTCGGTTTCTTCAAGAATAGCAACGGGGTGCTCATGATAAGAGAGATCTTCTTGGAGGTCAATTTCTTCGAAGTTGATAGTGCGTTCAGGAGTCTTGAAGCACTTGCGAAGCTGTGACACATGAAACACATCGTGCACGTTCGCGAAGTTGGACGGAAGCTCAAGTTGATAGGCGAGATCGCCTCTTTTGCCAATGATCTTGAAAGGACCCACGTATCTAGGGGCAAGCTTCCCTTTGATACCGGGCGATGAGTGCCTTTCATTGGAGAGACGCGGAGGTAGACATGGTCTCCGATTTCAAAAGCCACATCACGGTGCTTGTCATCATAATAGCTCTTCCGCGCGATTGCGCGGCTTTGAGATTTTCACGAATGACTTTGCACATTTCTTGACTTCGTGATCAAGTCGTTGCCAAGAAGTTGGCGTTCACCTGTCTCGGACCAATTGAGAGGAGTACGGCACTTTCTGCCATAGAGAATTTCGAATGGGGCCTTGCCCGAACTCGCTTGGAAGTTGTTGTTGTAGGAGAACTCGGCATATGGAAGACAATCTTCCCACTTCATACTGAAAGAGATGACACAAGCCCTGAGCATATCTTCAAGGATTTGATTGACTCGCTCGACTTGGCCACTTGTTTGAGGGTGGAAAGCTGTCTTTGAAACGAATGTTGGTGCCCATAGCCTTCTGAAAGGAGTCCCAGAACTTAGAAGTGAAGATGCTTCCACGGTCTGAAGAGATCAATTGTGGAATGCCATGCAAGGAGACAATCCTGGAGGTGTATAACTCTGCCAACTGAGCTGCTGTGATAGATTCTTTGATAGGAAGAAAATGAGCCACTTTAGTAAGCTTGTCAATGACAACGAAGATAGCATCATTTCCACGCTTGGACTTTGGAAATCCAGTCACGAAGTCCATTTCGATATGATCAAACTTCCATTCTGGAATAGCAAGAGGTTGGAGGAGACCAGCTAGTCGTTGGTGTTCTGCTTTCACCCTTCTGCAGACATCACATTCATTCACGAATTGAGCAATTTCTCGCTTCATTCGAGTCCACCAATACGACTGCTTGAGGTCATGGTACATCTTTGTACTTCCAGGATGAATGGATAGAAGAGAACTGTGCGCCTCGTTCATAATGACTTTACGTAGATCACCCTTTGGAACCACAATCCGGTCCTCGGAGAAAAGAGTATCTTTGTCATCAATGTGGAAGCACTTGTATTTGGAAATGCCCTTGTCGATACCATGTTTCACCTTTTTCACCATGGTATCCAGGAGTTGTGCCTCACGAATTTGGTCTTCCAAAGTAGGAGAGACTATGAGGTTGGCAAGAAAGCCTTGAGGAACAACTTGAAGATTCAGCTTGCGGAAAGCTTCACAAAGGTCCGGTTGGAAGGGCTTGAGAATTAAACTGTTGCAGTAAGCCTTCCTGCTCAAAGCATCTGCAATCACATTGGCCTTGCCCGGAGTATATTCAATACTTGGGTTGTACTCTTGAATCATTTCGACCCATCGAGTTTGCCTGAGGTTGAGGTTGGGTTGAGTGAAGATATACTTGAGACTCTTGTGATCGGTGAATATGTCCACTTTCCTTCCCAACAAGAGATGTCTCCATGTTATTAATGCATGGACAACTGCCGCCAACTCAAGATCGTGAGTGGGGTAGTTCTTTTCGTTGGGCTTCAGCCAACGAGAGGTATAGGCCACAACTTTCTTCTCTTGCATTAACACAAAGACCGAGACCTTGAAGAGAAGCATCACGTAAAACTTGAATGGCTTGGATTCATCAGGAGGAGTTAAGACATGAGCTGTGACGAGTTTCTCTTTGAGAGTATTGAAAGCAACGTCACACTCAGGAGACCAGACATACTTGACATGCTTATGGAGGAGGTTGGAAAGAGGCTTTGCAATCTTAGAGAAGTTCTCAACGAATCTTGACAATAGCTTGCAAGTCCAAGAAAATCTGAAGCTGCTTGACGATACGAGGAGGTTCCCAATTCACAACCGCAGACACCTTCTCGGGATTAATAGCGATGCCCTTGGCGGAGATGATATGACCAAGGTAAAGAACTTCATCAAGCCAAAATTCACATTTGGAAAACTTAGCATAGAATTGATGCTCTCTCTGAGCTTGTCGAGCACCAATCGCAAATGTTTGGCATGATCCTTCTTATTCTTGGAGAAGACCAAAATATCATTGAGATAGACCAAGACGAATTCATCGGTGTAGGGGTTGAAGATGAAGTTCATCATTCGAGAGAATGTTGGAGGAGAATTGACAAGGCCGAAAGACATGACAGTATACTCATAAGAACCAAAGCTTGTTCTGAATGCTGTCTTGGGAATATCTTGTTCACGAATGCGAATTTGATGATAACCCATACGAAGGTCAAGCTTGGAGAATACATTAGCACCTTTGAGTAGCTCGAAAAGCTCATTGATGTTGGGAAGTGGATACTTGTTTTTGATTGTCTTCTTGTTCAATGGACGGTAATCGACGCAAAGTCGGTCCGTGCCATCCTTCTTCTGGACAAAAAGAACACCACAACCCCAAGGAGATGAACTCGGTCCGATCGGACCAGACGCTCTTGTTCATCGAGCTGTTTCTTCAATTCCTTCAGCTCATTAGGTCCAAGCTTGTATGGGCGCTTGCAAGCGGGTTCCGTGCGGGCTCAAGATCGATAACGAATTCAAGCTGGCGGTGAGGAGGCATACCCGAAGCTCTTCCGAAAGACATCTTGGTACTCACAAACGACCGAATCGAGAGATAG
This sequence comes from Aegilops bicornis, assembly GCA_021605145.1. Taxonomy (NCBI): domain Eukaryota; kingdom Viridiplantae; phylum Streptophyta; class Magnoliopsida; order Poales; family Poaceae; genus Aegilops; species Aegilops bicornis. The sequence goes on along the minus strand of CM038669.1, from coordinate 596,188,394 downwards.
CATCCAATTCGCCCTTCTCATTGAGGGAAAACAACCGAATGGTTTCATCACGAGCGGCATAGATGATCACATCGTCAGAAGAGTGAGTCAATTGAATTTCCCTGGCAGCACAATCAAGTTGAGCCTTGTGCTTTGAGAAAGCCACCCATCCCGAGAATTAGATCAATATTCGAGTCACCAAGGACAATTGGTTTAGCCAGAAATCTATAGTCGCCCATCTTGATAGAAACATCCGGAACCAAGGAGCTTGCATGCATGAATTTACCCAGAGAGACAACCGATAACGGTTTAGGCAAATCTTGAAAAACCAACTCATGCTTAGATGCAAAAGGTCTTGAAATGAAAGAATGCGATGCACCAGTATCAAATAAGACTTTTGCAGGAATATCATTAACTGAGATATTACCCATTATCACATCAGTAGATTCCTCTGCTTGTGCTGCATTCATCATGTTCACCTTTGCAGACTTGGGATTATGCTTGACCACTGCATTGCTGGAAGATCTCACAGGAGGAGGAGGCGGAAGGCGCCTTTGGTTGAAGCACTTGTTCGCGTAGTGACCTTTCTCACGACATTTGTTGCAAGTCACCTCACGAGAGCGGACGGTGATAAGGAGCACTTGACCTTGGAGCTTGAGAATTAGACTTGTTACGATAGTGCAGGTTGGGTGGGTGGGAAGATCCACGACCACCTTAGTTCTTATCTTTGGTAAGGCTGATTTAAACGGAGGAGGAGGAGGCAACCAGAACTTCTGTTCTTAGCTCCCACTAGTGAGGAAGAAGAACACCGAATCAAGGCCCCTGACTCTCTTCTTAGAAGCCTCACATTTGAGCTGGGCAGCTTCTTGCTTCAGTGCCATGTTGTAGAATTCATCATACTTTTTTGGCTCAAAAAGCACGAGAGCTAATTGCAAATCTTCTCTGAGACCACCTCTGAATTGATAGATCATATTCTTTTCATCAGGGACGTCTTGCTTAGTGAAGCGAGCGAGTTTCTGGAACTGGATATTGTATTGATACACAGACATGTTGCCTTGCTTGAGATTGCGGAACTCCTCACGCTTGCTCTCAACAACACTTTGTGGAATGTGGTGAGCTTTGAAGTCTCATGAACTCATCCCGGTAATTACACGACCTCCTCTGGAATCTTTGTATTGCTGATACCACTCGGCAGCTTGGTCCTTGAGTTGAAACGAAGCAAACTTGAAAAGTCCTCAGTGCGACATTGCTACATTCAAAATGTTTGCAAATGTCCACAAGCCAATCGTCGGCGTCTGTGGCCTCGGCACAGAAGCAGAAAGACTTCGGCTGATAAGCGAGGAACTGATTGAGGGTAGCAAAGTGCGGCTGGTTGTTGCCTTGGCCTTGATTTCCTTGGTTGCCTTGCCCTTGGGTACGCTCTTGCAAGAGTTGCAGAATCATCCGAGCATTTATGCTGGTGGCTGCCATGACAGCTTGCCATGCCTCCGGAGGCGGAGGTGGAGGTGGAGGGTTCGACTGACTCCCATCATTGTGTTCCGGATTCTGACGCGTTGGCGGAGCCATCCTGAAGAGGGTGACATCCGTTAGTATCTTGATAGACAGATAGACAAGTTGAATCAACGGATAGAAATTGCAACATATAGTCTTCACAATAAACATTCAAACAAGGATGAACGAATGAATTCCAAAGCTAACATCACACGTCCATTAAGGCACTTGATAAAGGGTTGATGAATGAAAAAAAACAAGGTACGACTGGAACAAATAAGTGGTAAGGATTACCCAATCACAAACCAAATATCTGCGGGAAGAAATGCTAAGAGCTACTTGAATCCCACCTATAAACTCCCGAAACTTTTTGGTTATGCAATCTGGTGTTGGGGATACAGGGGACACAAAAAAAAATCACCCAAACTAACAATACCTAGATCCATTTGTATCCATCCGTCAAGACATAACCAAGAAACCTTCGAAATCGTGTACCTCGACCTTGAAAAGCATCCGTTATCTGAGTCATGGCAATACTCCTGAGCTCGCCCCTTGATCTTGGCTTATCGGGGTTATCTCACCAACAACTGTACAAAAGAGATTTTCGATGTCGGCAAAGCTCAGGTATTCCAGAACTGCAACGATAAAATTGTGACGACAACACCTCAGAGCTCAACTCCCCGGGACACTGCCACAACCCCTAAATGTCAGGAGGCACCAAGAACAATGTTCTCGTCACAAAACCATCGGAACGATTCCAAGATACCCGCGTGATCCTAAAACTTTTTTTAGTGAAATTTGAGGAGAGGAGAGTCAAAACTTCTACGTCAGGAGACCTCACCAGAGCGATTTAAGGACCGAGGAGTAAAAGAATCCTACTCTCCGATATATATAATCCTAAGACTCAAAACATTTTCTAGACTCAACAACGCCAAAGAAACAATCAAGCGGGGGCTCCTAAGTCGAGGATGGCTCTGATTACCAACTTGTAACGCCCTCGATGCGGCTATATCTCCCATGTGTCGAAGCACGACTTAGAGGCATAACCGCATTGAAAGCAATGTCGCAAGTGAGGTAATCTTCACACAACCCATGTAATACATAAGGAAAGAGATACATAGTTGGCTTACAATGCCACTTCACACAATACATAAATAAACATCCATCATCCAGATTACACTCAAGGTCCGACTACGGAACCAAAATAAAATAAGATTACCCCAAATGCTACAGATCCCCGATCGTCCCAACTGAGCTCCACTCATCGATCATCGTGAAAAGACACATAGTAGCAACCACGTTCCTCGTCGAACTCCCACTTGAGCTCGGTTGCGTCATACTGCCGCATCGTTGACACTGCAACTGTTTTGGTAGAATCTGTGAGTCACGGGGACTCAGCAATCTCACACCATGAGATCAAGACTATATAAGCTTATAGGTAGGACAAAGTTGTGAGGTGGAGCTGCAGCAAGCGACTAGCATATATGGTGGCTACATTCGCAAGAGAGAGCGAGAAGAGAAGCAAGGCACGTTCGTGAAGCTAGTAGCGATCAAAAAGTGATCCTGAAACTACTTACGTCAAACTTAACTCCAACACCATGTTCACCTCCCGGACTCCACCGAGAAGAGACCATCACGGTAACACACGCGGTTGATGTATTTTAATTAAGGTCAACTTCGGGTTTTCTACAACCGGACATTAACAAATTCCCATATGCCTCATAACCGCGGGCACGGTTTCCGAAAGATAATACCCTGCAGGGGTGTCCCAACTTAGCCCATTATAAGCTCTCACGGTCAACGAAGGATATTCCTTCTACCGGGAAGACCCGATCAGTCTCGGAATCACGGACTACAAGACATCTCGACAATGGTAAAACAATACCAGCAAAGCCGCCCGGATGTGCCGACAAATCCTGATAGGAGCTGCACATATCTCGTTCTCATGGCACACCGGATGAGCCAGACGTCGGATTGGCATAGACCCTGATTGCCCAAGGGGCACCGGACATCGCTCAAATTGGACCAGCAATCGAAGGAGAACTGGCCCGGGGGGTTAAAATAAAGATGACCCTCGGGCTCGCGAAAACACGGGGGAAAAAGGCTTAGGTGGCAAATGGTAAAACCAAAGTTGGGCCTTCTTTGGAGGAGTCTTATTCAAAGCGAACTGTCAAGGGGGTCCCATAAATCACCCAACCGTGTAAGGAACGCGAAATCAAGGAACATAACACCGGTATGACGGAAACTAGGGCGGCAAGAGTGGAACAAAACACCAGGCATAAGGCCGAGCCTTCCACCCTTTACCAAGTATATATGTGCATTAATTAAATAAGAGATATTGTGATAACCCAAAATATCCATGTTCCAACAAGGAACAAACTTCATCTTCACCTGCAACTAGCAACGCTATAAGAGGGGCTGAGCAAAGCGGTAACATAGCCAATCAACGGTTTGCTAGGAAAGGATGGTTAGGGGTTTGACATGGCAATATGGGTGGCATGATATAGCAAGTGGTAGGTAACGTAGCATAGGCATAGCAAAAGAGCGAGCATCTAGCAAGCAAAGATAGAAGTGATTTCGAGGGTATGGTCATCTTGCCTGCAAGGTTCTCAGAGTTGTCGAAAGCTTGATCCTCGTAAGCGTTCTCAACAGGTTCCTCGTTCACGTACTCGTCTCCCGGCTCTACCCAAAGCAAGAACACAAACAAAGGACCAACAATCAATCACGGGCGATGCACAAACCACATGATGCAAAACATGGCATGATATGCGAGATGTGAGATGCAATGCATATGCGTGCTCCGGAAGGAAAACTGATGAACAAAGCATCAACTTGGCAAACCAAGTATGCCGCTGGAAAGGTGAGATGATTTCGGTTGAAATCGATATAAAGATCATCGGAATCGGATGCACGGTTTGCAAATGACAAGCAAAACAAGAATGACACAATTCTGCCATTAACAGCATGATACCACATAGCAAGCAACAAGAAATTAAGCTACTGCACCCAAACGTACCTACAAAGCATATGGAAGTGATCTACTCAAGATGCTTGACAAAAGATGAACACTGAGCTACGGCTAAATCACACCATAACAGGTCCAAACAAGCATGGCAAAAGTGCAAAATATATCAGCTTCACAGACTTGGTGAACATACTAACATGCCAGAAATTAACATCAGGAAGGCATGTTTAGAGCAAGCAAACAACCTGCTACAAGAACAAGACATAGCAAAATATGGCGTGGCATGAATCTACTCAAGGCATTGAACAAAAGTCCCTTACTGACCAAGAGCCAAAAGGGATCAGAAAATGTAATAGCACCCATGTCAATATAGCAAGTTTAGATTAACAGATTCAGCAAACAGGGCATGACATTGACAGAATTATGAAGGCATCTTCGCGAGCTCGATGCACTCACTACAGAGCATTTCATGATAAACTAAGAATACATCCATCAAGAAGACATGGCATAGAAGCTATACATGGCAAGATCAACATCATAGCATACACGGATCAACTACAACAACCTTGGCAAAATTGAATAACATGTAAACAATCTGCCAGGAAACATTTTATAGCAAAAGTAGAGCTCGATTGACTCAAGCTATACTACTCCATAATTGCAAACACTGGCATGGATGGATAGATCATAACCATATGTTCAAAACATCCTTACTGAAGTATCTCAAAATAAGCATGGATCTCTCTGTAGCATCAAGTTTACATGGCATAAAAATATCAGCAGAACAAGGGCTGAAATCAGCAACATCATGAAGCCTAGTTTGCATGCTTGTGCTAGTCACCACAGAGATCACAAAAATACATGGAATACAGCCCTGTAAATATGGCATGGCATATTACAAAACACATGTAGGACTCAAGTTCATAGGGTGCACACATCAATCATGGAAAAAATGACAAAAGCGCATCTCCTGAAAAGAATCTGGAACTAACATCACATTGCCCTCTTCTAACAGCATTTCGGGCATCAAGATGAGCTCAAATGAGAATGATGCAATGAGATGAAATGATGAACTCGTCGAGGCGAACAATACAGTATGCTAAACGCCCAAAATAGAGCCACGGGTGCAAAGGTATGATGCGATGAACATGCAACAAAATTTATGACAGATAAGGACTTAGACAAAAATCGGGGGAGGAAGAAAATCAACCCTAGTGGATCTGGATCCGGCTCGGCGCGGAAGCCGAGGCGAAGCCGGAGAAGTGGCCGGAGTTGGAGCGGGAGGAGGTTGGAGACGGGGTCGGGGCCGGGCGCGCCGGATCGGCCGGGCGCTGGTCGGCGGGCGTGAAGGCGGCGGGAGGCGACGGGCGCGGCGGCCGACGGGTGAGAGGGCGGCGAGGCGATGGCGGCCGGGCGCGTGGCGGCGGGCGGCGCGGTGCGGTCCGGCGCGTGGGCCGGGAGGGCCCGCCTGGGCGGCTCTGCTGGAGCCGATGGCGATGTGGGCGCTGGCTGCTCACGTGCCGCCATGGATTGGCGGGTGGCGGCGGGCGGACGTGTCCGGCCCAGTCCGGATGCGTCCGGCGGCGCGGAGAGGAGCGGGGCTAGGGTTAGGGGTGGAGTTGATCCGGAATTTCGGGGGAGGAGGTGTTTTTATAGGTAGGAGGAGTTAGGAAGCTCCAAATGAGGTGCGGTTTTCGCCCACACGATCGTGATCGAACGGCGATGGACATGGAAGTGACTTACATGGGTTATTGGGCTGTTTTGGAGGAGTGTTGGGCTGCAACACACAAGAGGCCTTCGCGGTTATGTGGTTAACCATTGGAGTATCAAACGAGCTCCAAATGACTCGAAACTTGACAGGTGGTCTATCGGTGGTGTACCAAGGCCACTTGGCAAGCCTCATCCCATTCCGAGAACGTTTTAACACCCGCACACGAAAAGAGACAAGAGGGGTGCGCCGGTGCACGTGGGAGTGTCGGATTGCAAAACGGACAACGGGGAAAATGCTCGGATGCATGAGACGAACACGTATGCAAATAAGATGCCCATGATGACATGATATGAGATGCATGACATGAACAAAATGCAAAACGAAAGACAAAAATCCAACCACGGAGGGAATACCATAGCACACAGCCGAAAATGGCAAGAGTTGGAGTTACAAATATGGAAAGTTACATCCGGGGTGTTACATCCATATACCATTAGGCCCCATTTAAGCTGCCATTCTGAATATATAGTGTAGCTTTTTACTTCCGGTTTAATGAATCAATTTGAACCGGCAAAATTTTTCTTTCCTGTAGGCTCTTCACCATGCCGCCAAAAGCAGTCACTTCATGTAACTGGGTTCCCTCCATTGTCATTGAGAACATACTCAAGGATTTTGTCAAAATTGGGTACTTGCCAGCGAAGAACGTCATGCATTATCGCGCCCCAGATCCAGGAGAAGAAAAACCTCAGCCAAAGGATGACGAAGTCATTGTTTTCACCGATCATATGAATCGGGGCCTCTCACCACCCGGTTCTAAATTTTTCCGGGATGTTCTGCACTTTTTTGAACTTCATCCTCAAGACATCGGACCCAATTCCGTGTCAAACATCTGCAACTTTCAAGTTTTCTATGAAGTATACCTTCAAGAAGAGCCCAGTGTTGAACTTTTTAGGGAATATTTTTATTTAAACTGCCAAAATGAGTATACAAATGGACCCAGCTTAAAACTTGGCGGAATCTCAATTCAACGAAGAAGAGATGCTATCTTCCCTTATGCGTACTTGCCAAGTCACCCCAAAGATTGGAACAAAACATGGTTTTACTGAAAAGATACTTCTCCGGCTGACGAGAATCCATTGTCGGGTTACCGTGCCCAGCGTCTTGACCCAAAGCATCATCTTCCTGAAAAGCTTACTGCTGCTGAACGTAAAAAACTTGCTCCCACCATTGTTAAGGTTAAGGCTCTGCTGGGTAATGGTTTAACTGGCATTGACTTGGTTCGGTGCTGGGTTGCCTGGCGGATCATACCTTTGAGCCGCCGATCAGGCTTAATGTGCATTTATACGGGTGACGTAAAAGATCCACTGCGCCACAGCTCTGTGCGTTTGACTGAAGAGGCAATCACCAAAATGATAAGAACCCTTCTGAATGAAGATCCAGAAGACTGACCGAATAATTCAAGGAGGGGCGCACAACGGGGAGGGTCCTTTTTAGTAGATGACTCGTCGGGCCGTCAGGCTTTTTCAACAACGAAATGGAGGGTACTTCTGGGTTGGGCGGGGTGCGGCTTGCGGATGGCTCCGACCGAAACCCATCTTTTCCATCGGCGTCTTGACGTCCCACTTTGTTTTTTCGTTGATCATCATCTCCTGGCGTAGCGGAAGCACTCAACGAGGCCTCTACGACAAGTGGGTCTGAACCCTTTCTGCAAGCTTAACCCACCACCGAATGTGAGTCTCTAACTTTCTTTACCTTTAACTCATCATTCAAATATTCTATTAACTTCAACTTTGTTGACTTTCACAGGCTAAATCTGATTTTTGGAAGGCAAAATATGATTATGAAGCTTCCAAGAAGGCCAGGGCTGCCAAGAAAGCCCCCAAGAAAAATAAGAAGAAACCAAGTGCTTCCAGTATGTTTGAATTGGACGACAGTTCTGAGTCGGAGGTAGCCCTTGACTCCCTTGGCTCCTTTTTCAATCATCTTATTGACGCTGATTATTATCAGGATGACACGGGGCCAGCCAAGCAATTGAAGAAGAGGTAATGATTGTTTCCTCTGACTCAGAGCCTTTGCCAAGACAGAAATTTCGACGGGTAACCCGGAAAGTAAGCTTTTCACACCCCTTAGCTCATTTGGATCCTCACTTTCTTTTGAAGCAACAGCAGCACGAGAGCCGGTGACAGACTCGGACCAGCGGAGGTGAAGAATTATCCTCCGGCTTGCCAAATACTCTAGCTCCGCGGAAACGTCGAAATGAGGTCTTTGTGAATTTAAACTTTTTTATCCGCTGACGGGTCTCATACTCCAGCAGCCACTTATTTCTCCTAATTTACCCTATCAGGAGGCTTCTCGTTCTTCTTCCAGCGACTCATCACAGACCCAACTGCCGGCTTTCAAAACTGCCCCTGGGTAATAATAATCACTTATTTATTTGTAACCTCCGTGGGCTCTTATATTTGTACTAACTTCTCATAATCCATGCAGTGGAAAGGCTAAGCCGAACAAGAAAGCAAAGATGAACTTGAAGATCCCAAAGTTCTTGAACCGGAACAACAAATTCCAGCATCTGATACCTCCGTGTTACAACCCGACGAGCCTGTCCAGGATGTTCCACCAGAGATTCCTAACCCCTCCAGCGACCAGACAAATATCAATCCTTTGAACACTGAATCTTCAAGCCCACTTAAGCCGTCAGAAGAGCATAGTGAAGATGTTTTGATTACTGGTAGCAGCTTCAAAGAGCTGGGAAATCCAACTGTCTTGGCTAAGCACTCTGCCAAACAGGAGTTTATTGAGAAAAGGAAAGTGAGATTTGACATTGCTAATTATTCTCAACTGAGCGTCAGTGAGGTATTCTCTGGTTATCTGAACCAAGTTCACACCAGCCGTGAAGTTGAAATTGACATGGTGAAGCAGATGCACCAGAAATATGAGGTATGAATTCCGGCTTAAATAAATTATGCATATCCTGTCAGCCCCCAAGTCTACTGTGTATAGTAGAATAGAATATGTTGTAGACTTGAAATAGTGATGAGCATAAAGCATCTTTGATAAAAAAAAGGGAAAACTTTGTTTTTGCCACTCTAGTTTTTGCCCACTTTGCTTATGCCACTCTAGAATTTGACATTTCACTTTTGCCACTCTTAGCTTTTGAGAATATATCACTTTTGCCCTTAGTGGCAAAACAAACTTTTCCAAGTGGCAATTTTGATACATGTCAAATGCTAAGAGTGGCAAAAGAGAAATGAAAAATTATCGTTTTTTCCATGGAATGGCATTTGTGATGTATTATCAAAAGCTAACAGTGGCAAAAGTGAGATGTCAAATTCTAGAGTGGCATAAGCAAAGTTGGCAAAAAATAGAGTGGCAAAAACAAAGTTTTCCCTAAAAAAATCCTTCAAAAAGTTGTCTTTCACATTCAGGATCAAGCCGGTTTTTAATGATCAACATTGCATCTGTAGCCCCCAAGGACCGGTTTAATCAGCATGAATGAACCGGTACTTATAATTGTATAAAGAACTTACTCGTGTAACCCCCATGAACCGGATGTGGTTGTTAGCAGCACAACCGGTTCACCATAAAATAGGAATAAAACACGAGCAATATGCATTAGCCCCCAAGTGCCAAGTGTTGTTGCTTGCAAAAGGCTTGGGACTTATATTCCTGTAACCCGGATATGAATTTGATTGCAAGTCTATGCTTGTTCAGGACGCCAATGCTCAACTTTAATTGCAACTGGAGGATGCAAAAACCCAGCTGAAGAATCAGGAATCGGAGACCCGGAAGGCCGATTCAAAGTTCAAATTTAGCGTGGCTGAAAAGAAAAAACCTGAAGACCAACTTTGATGCTGAAAGAGCCACCTGGCCTGAGGAGAAAACTGCTCTAACGCAACGGGCCGAAAAAGCGGAAGCTGAACTTCACAAGGTGACCACTGAGCTTACCAGTTTAAAACATCGTGTGTCCCAGATGGTTTCTGCTATCTTTGGTGAGCCGCTTTGCCAGCATCAAAATTGAATCTCTTCTTGTTACATCATAAAGCGCCGCTGATCACTTCCATGATTATTACACAGGTCCAAGGAGCAGCAACCTTAATCAAGACACGCTGGTAAAACTGAAAGCCGTATATACGCTTGTTGAACAGCTATATACCGGAACTCAGCGCACGTTAGCCATATTTTCTCCAACAAATCAAGGACCCACTCTGCTGAGTGACGTTTTGAAAAAATTGTCAATTCTTCCTGCAAGGATTCAAGAGATAAAACGGTCATGTGCAAGAGCCGGTGCCGTGACGGCCTTGAGCCGTGCAAAAGCATGCTTACCAGAGATAGACCCGGCCGAGGTAGCTATTGGTTATCCAAGCTTGAAAGAGGATGGCACTTCTTTTGACCAGAAAGATTTTGCTGCTTGTATGAAGGAAATACGTCCTCCGGTGACTCTGATTGCTGATGAGACCAATCTATCAAAATATCAGCCGGCTTATGATGCGGAAAATCAGAAGATGTCCACGCTGGCTTACAAAGTGATGGATCTGATTCCCCCAATCCGTAAGCATACTTTCGCTCCTGAAGTTGACCCATCTGACCTTATAGATGATGAAGCTGAATTCCAAGCCTTGCATGGCATTGACTGGTCATCACCCAACTTCCAGACGGCGGACGACGAAGAACCGAAAAAGGATGATCCAGAAGCTTCAAGTCCTCAAGACCAAGAAGATTGATCCGTTGGGTGGGACTTGAACTTTCTGGAAACATTTGATCTTTGGGCTCACTGAGCCATGTAATAGGCTAGTGAAACTTTGCTCTACCATGCCATCGTGTACGCTTGTGTTTTGCCCAACACTGTTTAAGCCGTCCTTTGAAAAGTATCGCTTCATAATAACACTCACTTCTACAGATGAGATGTAACATTATCCTGCACACAAGTAAATCACGAGTGCCCGGCGGTTTACCGCAGGCGGGTCAAAATACCTTACATAAAATCACTGGTGACAAAAACAATTCATAACCAGGGCTGGTTTAATCATGATTAAATATACTCAACAATATGATACCTGTGATATATCACTACAAAAAAAATACACTTCCGTGATGATACGTGTTTGTCACAGTAGGTCGCGTTTTTTGTCATGCATGTACATACATGACAAATTTATGACAGAATCAAGATAGTCATACCTGTGCTGTCATAGAAGTGTTCCATGACATTACCAAAATTATCATCACGGAAGTGTCCACTTCCATGACGATAAATCGCGCATCACGTAAGTGCTTTCGATAAGGGTGACCGACACGTGGCATCCACCGTAACAGAACGCCGTTAAGCTATCGGGTCGGGTTTTGGATCCGATAACCCGTTAACAGCCCCGACCAATGGGGATTTCCACGTGTAAAATCATCATTGGCTGGAGGAAACACGTGTCGGCTCACCGTTGGGACAGATGTCATCCGCTCATTGGACCGAAGGCGCCTGTGATCTGGCGACACGTGGCACGGCCAACCGAGGCCCATTCTGTGAAAAAGGCGGCCCGTTTGACTTGGTCAAAAGGTGGCGGGCGGCCCACGAAGCTTTGTTAATGGCCTGTTCGCATATAGCCCATTTATAGCCCGCTGACCCAGGGCCCGTTATGGCCTATCCGAATTAGGCCCAGTAGCGTCATCTGGGCCGTCCAATATGATTCAGCCCGTTCTATATTCCGGCCCATGACTTCTTTCGGCCCATATGAGGACCTTTGTAACTCTTGGCCCATTAACGGCCCGTGATGAAACTGGCCCGTAATGAACAATGTATCACTTTATACCCATTAACGACCCGTTATTCCATTGGGCCGTTTCCAACCCAAGTTATCTTTCGGCCTTCTTAGGGCCCATTGATTCTTGGGCTCATTTGCAACATTCGGTTACATACGTCCCGTTACTGTCATTTTCTGCTTGTGGGCCAAATTCAGCCCGTCGTTACGGTCGGCCCGTTTGCGGACCGTTAATACGTTGGGACGTTTTCATGTAAAAAAAACCCGTTGGGCTGTTTTCATAGAGTTATCAAATACGGCCTATTAACAGCCCGCTATGGTCCACGAATAGTACGGCCCATGATTGGTGAAATGATGATACGCCCCGTAGAAGGCCCATGGATCCTACGGCCCGTATGAGGCCATGGATAGTATGGCCCGTAGAAGGCCCATGGATCGTACGGCCCGTAGAAGGCCCATGGACCCTACGGCCCGTAGAAGGCCCATTGATCCCTAAGGCCCGTATAGAAGGTCGATGGATCCTACGGCCCGTATAGAAGGCCAATGGTCCCTCTGACGAGCGAAGGCCCATGGATCATACTGACTGCAGGAGGCCCATGGTTACAACGGTCCGTGTGTTGCCATGATTATTTTGGCCTAGTTACCAAAAATAGGCTATTGTGGCCACTAGAAAAACACAGAAAAAGAACTGCAGTGACTACAAGCAAACAACTAAACAAGACAGCAAGCAATTAAGGCTAGCCTATTACCGCTATTACACATATTACATCCACTTGGCATCAAAGTTCGCCACCAGTGCAAATATAGGGAACAAGGCAGCATATTACATACCGGCCGTCAAAATTGGCCACCGAAGGCAAATAAGCGGAAGCAAAACAAGAGCATAAGCTGAAACAACTTCGTAAGAGCTCAAAAATGTTATCCTGGGTATCCACCATGCTTTGGCAATAAGCTTAGCAAGCTGATTAGCTTTGTCCTGTTTGGCACTAAAATCCTCCAACGCTTCTTTGTTGCACCGGAAAAGTATGCATCTGAATGCTCCGGGGACTTCCGCAGTCCTTCCGCTTCTTTTCGCAGACACGGTGATCGATGTCTTTCGACTTGTAGTTGAGACTCAAGAAACCGAACTGATTCGACGGTGAGTTTGAATAGCTTGTGCATGCGGTAGTGGCCGATGCTTTCGAGCAGTAAACCAAGACATGACTTTGGGGTTGTCTTGCTGTCTTCAAGATAGTCTTCCTTAGCTGTTTTATCAGCTTTGTTGGAGACCAACAAGGATGTGTCACTCTCCTGAACCTTATCTGCATTACTTCCTTTACCATTTCTTAATAAGGCACTCTTCCCCAATATTCTCACAAGATTCTAAAAGAAGAAACAAGCGGACACATAACAAGTTTAGCATGTACTAGTATATGAAACTCATTTCGGTGAACCAGTTCATTAGTAAGGTGGACAGGATTAAACTACCAAGTCTTCTATTGCCAAGTACTAGTACATAATAAAAGCATCAAACAAACATATATCTATGTCCTATGGTCACTGCATTGTCTTGCCAAGTCAAAATAGAGACACGGTTCAAACCATATCAGTTCAAGACAAAGCAGCAGTGAAAGAATACAAAGCGTGGGAAACTACACAGCACAACAAGATTTCAGATGGGTACCACGGGTATACATGTACAACAACACTATTGCCTCTGTTGTGATGCTAGTAATGTGCATGATATGAAAGTCAACTATATACACAATTGAAATTGAAATCAACAGAGCTATTGATAAGCGCAAACCTATTAAAGAAACATGCATGAACATACCTGCTATGCCATTGGAGTTTCGATTGGATCCTTCAATTGAGAAATAAGTTTGTATGAGTAAATACAGTGATACAAGAGCAAAGCAATCATAGTTGAAGAAGGCGCGCCTAAGCGAGCGCTTAAGCGCGCCTAGGCTCTAGGCATTGGCAAAACGCATTGCGCATAACTACGCATAATCTGCGCATAACTGCGCATAAGCATGCGCTTTGGTCAGTAAAGCACAAGGCGGTGGCAAAACGCACAATTAACGCCTAGCGCTTTTTTGAACTATGATAGCAATGGAATCTTAAATTAGAACAGTTGTTCTTCAGGTTTAGGTACTTGTTCTACATGAACAGAGTACAGTAAGACGCAAGAATAAAATACTTAAAATAGAAAATGAGCTCATAGACCTTACCACATTCTTGGTTCTCGACCAAGATCTGAACAAGGCGTTCAAATCATCGTCCAAAGAATGTGTCTTAGGAGAACGTAAGGGAATTTGATGAGTTTCTTTGCCGGTGAAGTACGTTTTCTTCAGGTAATTCCGATACTGCCACCAAGCATTCTTGAAGATAGCAGAGGTATTAGCACCACTACAGGAAACTGCTAGTTTGCCGTCAGTGATCGGCTTTGCCGTCAGCATTTCGTCGGGGTAGACGGCAAAGAAAGTTTTGCCGTCAGGAGCTTACGACAAAGTATGACTGACGGCAAATCTGCGCTTTTGCCGTCTGTGGCGCTGTTGGCTGACGGCAAACCTAGCGAAAGGTTGATGGCAAAGAAACCAAGACGGCAAACTGGCTCTTCACCGTCTGTTGTTTCACTGAGTGACGGCAAAGGATGGACACGTGTCTAGTTTGACGGTAGGTAACGGTGCCCCAGTTTTGCCGTCTGTGTTTGTCATCCACTGACGGCAAAGTCAGTTGCTTTGTTGTCTGCCTTCTGTCCTACTGACGGCGAACTAATAGAAAAAAAACCTGGCACCGAGCCTTTCATTGCCGTCTGCGGTTTTTTATTATAGACGGCAAAGCAAAGAAACACAACACGCGGATCGGTCTCCTGGATCGATGAGCTGGCATCATCTGGAGCGTCCAAAGTCTCCCAACCGGCCTCTCTCTCACCTCACGACGCACGCACCCAGGCGGGTCCCCACCCTCTGGCCCACCCCTCTCTCTGCCCATCCCTCGCCTCACCCATCTTATCCTCTCCCCCATCTCTCCGCCCACCCCCCTCTCTCTTCGCTCGCGCTAGCCGCCACCGCTCTCCTCACCAGCAAGCTGCCGCCCATGTCCGTGCGCCGCCCGCCTTCGCTCACCTCCGCCAGCCACCCGCGTCAACTCGCCTCAGCTCGCCTCCGCCCGGCCGCCGCGTCACAAGGCGCCTCCAGCCTGACCAACCGCCCCTGCTCGCCATCTCAGACGCCACCTGCATCCACCCACCTCGGCTCGCCGTCCGCGCCGCCCGCGTCCACCCGCCTCCACCGCCTCCGCCCGCGCGCCGGCCCCGACCACGTCCTCCGTTGCCACGCACGCTACGCTGGCCACGACTGCGTCCTTCATCGCCATGCGCCGGCCCCGACCACGTCCTTCGTCACCACGCGTGCTCCACCGGCCTCGACCTCATCCTCTGTCGCCACGCGCTCCGGCCCTGACAGCGTCCTTCGTCGCCGCGCGTGCCCCGCCGGCCTCCTCCGTCACCACGCGCGCCGGCCCTGACCGCGTCCTCCGTCGCCACGCACGCCCCGCCGGCCTCGACCGCGTCTCCCGTCACCAAGCGCCCCGGCCATGGGGTGTCTCCGGTCCTACCCGTTGCTCGGAAGGCAGCCGGCTTAGGCCGAAGTTCTGCGTTTTTGTTTTTGATGGATCGGCGGCACAATCAGTAACTGTAATCAGATTTTGTTATATATTCACGAGATGATTGTCGCACTACTAGAACGTGGCACAAATGAAATATTGTTAGAGTAAAACGATTCGATGATTTGGCTTACGCTTTCGATTATATGAGACTAAAAATGCATGTGTCCGTGAGGCGCCTAAATTTGGCGTCATTTAGCAAAAATAGAATACAATCTTTGCCGTCTGCTGTTCTGTCCTGATGACGGCAAAACACTTGACGCCGGCCGTTAGACCGTCCGTTCCATCTGGTGCAATGTTTTGCCGTCTACTTTCCGCAGACTGACGGCAAAAATATAGACTGACGGCAAAGTCTTTGCCGTCAGGGAAAAAAAGCAGACGGCAAAGTATTCTTTGTCGATTAATCTTTGACGTCTGACTTTGCCATCTACTTCCTGACGGCAAACTCTTTGCCGTCTGGATTTACGTCTTTGCCGTCTGTTATGCCCAGACGGCAAACTAGCAGTTTCCTGTAGTGCACAGGTTACCTCATCCCGAGTTTCCAAATCGGTCCTTCTCTATAGAGAAAAATGGGAAAATTTGTTGTATTATAACCATCATGGAGGTAGGATGTATGGGACAAAGCAAAGTAATTGCCATGAATAACATTACTTACACATAACTCCTGGACAAACACCTGAATCGGCATTTTCCTTCATTTCAAGATAATATTTCCAAGATGGGAAGATACACACATACGATTTAACAACATCAAATGCGATAGATGCTAAACTACGATCGGCTGGTTGTGCTTCCTCCACGTGAATAGGCGTACTAACCGGTGGAGTTGGGGTTCGCCGTGATAATCTTGGCCCTTTGGGCCTTTGGAGCTGTCTTACTAACTGCTCTTGTTTGGGAGCTCTATGGTGGAGATGGTGCTGTGTCAACAGGAACTAGGTTACTATCGGCTGGGGTTGGGGTTAGATTGGGTGAAGCTGGTTCTCTGTCCATCGCGGTAGGGGTACAATCTGCGAGAGTTTGGGTTATGGGTGGTAGGGCTGGTTCTTGCGCATGTACAACCGGGGTGCTATCTCCACCAAGAGGTAGCACTGTTTTATTTGAAGACCGTGTTTTATTCCGCTGAGATACTGCATCGCCTGCTCCAATTCAAATGGCTGATAAACAGGAAACATAGTTGAATGTACAGACATTGTATGAGAGATGATGCAATAGATAGTGTGGAAAAAAGAGGGCATGAAATAGTTGACATGTATATTGTTTAACTAAAACGGATCGCATGACATAATTTCACATATATGATGTCTATCTAAACTGGATAGCATAGCATAACATAATTCAAAGATATGATGAATAACTAAACAAGATCGCATGACATAATTCACCTACATGTTATCTAAGTAATGAGGATCGCATCATTTAATCCACATATGTGATTTATATGCTAAGCGAGAGGGCATTCGATATGATGTCCGAACTAAGAACATGGTGTTGAATATTGTGTATATGATGTCTAAACTATGCAATGCAAGACACCGTATGCATGATATGAGCAATATAACCGCCAAGTTAGAGCATACACCTCGGTGGGGGAATGGGACTGGTCATCTGTCTACGAATCCATCTACGAGGAGCTATCGGGACCCAACAAGGGATCTGCCTTGACGGTAGCACTGTATGCGCTCTGAAGGCCTTGTTTTCACTCCAGATTTTTCCATCTCCCACCCAAATGGCTGATTCACAGGAAGAGTAGTTTAATGTACAAACCTTGTCGACAAATGGAAATGTAATGAAGAAAAGGATGGGCAAGATATCATTCAAATATATGATGCCTGGTTAAACAGGATGGCATTGCACATTTCACATATATTATGGCTGGCTAAAAGACATGAGGCGCATAATTCCCATATATGATATAGAAACTAAACAGGTGGCATTACGTAACATGTCTAAACTAAGCGAGATGACATATATGATGTCAAAAGTAGGCACTGCAAGGCAACATATGCATGATATGACTAACACCATCATGCCAAGGTAGAGCAAACACCTTGGGGGGTAAATAGGAGTGGTCAGCGGCGTCTGAATACGCCTCAGAACAGATATCTTCCTTTGGATTACAATATGGAGAGGGGTGGGGAGGGTTTGCCATTGAACCCACCATGGAGCGATGTCTGCATGGCATTGTATTGCCGCGCAAAACTCTTCTCTTTTTCTCTACATGTTCAGCATGACTGTGTACAATATCTGACATGCATACGAAAAAAATATGGTGAGATTATGTAAGGAGAGCATGCCAAAATTTAGAGTGATGGTAACAACCAGTGGATCGACGTTTTTCCGTTGAACCAAAATAGCCCTAATGGATCGACGTGATGTATAGTAATAAGTGATGCAACAAGTGTACAACCTCTTTGCCGTAGCCGTGTCGACCTCAGCATCATTGGGTTGGTCATTTGAAGCGGTTGAGGCAGAGGTGGCTGTCGAGGTGTGGAGGAAGATTTGAGGAATCAGAGACGGCGTCCGAGCACTTTGCTCTGTTGTGATGGATCGTTACGTCGTTGGAGCAGCTCCGGTGAGTCAGAAGACGTCAAGGCTGAAGCAAAGACAAGATGTACATCGTCAATCTCAAGTGGGATTCTAATAGCATCTCCAATAGATGATGTAAAATGGATGTAAAATTAACATCACCAAAAACCACCGACTAAAACAGATGAGGTAAAAATTGTTGACTCTGAACTTAAGCGCCGAAACTGAAATTTCTTGTGGAATCCGAATACTCTTTCACAAAACTGAACGCAATGGTAGTAGAGAGGCACTTGACATGTAGTTTAGGGAGGGCATGCAGTTCATCTTCAACCTGCCCCCGAGCCGCCACCACCACCGGCCGAACCATGACCCAGCCCGCCTCGCCGCCCAAAACAACTTCGCCACCGCTGCCCTGCCAGCCCTTTAGGCCCCCCGCCCCCACCCTGAACCCTAAGATAGATAGTGGGGTACCTCTCCGTGAGCCCCGTCCCCATGGGTGGTACTTCCTTAACTCCGTGAGCCCCCTCCCCAACCCTGAAAATCGATCGATCCAAAAGTTGATTCAATGATCAAGTGTGGCTTAATCGGAGCAGAGCAGCAGCACGAGCGAGGGGGAGAGCAGCAGCAGTAGCTGGGTGAGCGAGCGATCGAGCGAGAGCCGGAGCAGCAGCAGCAGCGCGAGAGAGCGAGAGCCGGAGCAGCAGCAGCAGATCCGGCTGGTATGCACGCCGCCGCCGAAGGGGCCTCGCACTAGGGGAGAGCCGCCATGGAGATGTCGCCCGTGGAGCCGGCTTCAAGGTAGCCGCTCCATGGGGGTGCGGGATGGAGCACCGTCGGCGCCGGGAGGCCGAGTTAAGGAGAAGGTGCGATGCGATGAGTGTACAACCTCTTTGGTGGCGCCGAGTAGGCCTTGGCTTCATCCGGGGAGTCGGTGAGGATGATGCGGTTCCGGTGGAGCAGGTTAAGGCGGCGCTGTGGGGATGGAGCAGCCACGATAGATGAGGCGATCGTCGGAGCAGCTCCTTGGAGGTGGAGGACGGGCGGCTGAACCGGCGGGATGGCGAGATGGGCGACAGATCCTCATCCGGGGAGGTGGACGAGGGACGTCGAGCTGTTGTGGTGGACGACGTCGTCGGGGAAGAGGCTCCGGCTGGGCAGCAGTGACGTGGCGGACGGAGGGTGGTGGGGTTTGCGGTGGGCGGAGAGGTTATGGCGGCCTGGGATTTCGAATGGCGAAAAGGGGGTGAAGCATGACTTAGGGACGCGCTTGTCCGAAATGTAGGGTGTGTTACAAAAGTACCCCCCACCGATTTGAACTAGCGGCCCTTTCGGCTCAGGGTTAGAAGGGGGATTTCGCATGTCGGGATTTGGCAGCTGGAGGGAGTTTTCGCGCGCGTTGTAGTTTTGGGATAGCAAGGCGCGGGTTGTGAAGGCGCCAGTTTTGGGAGCACAATTTCTGAATTTTTTGGATATAACAAGACGTGGGTTGAATTTTAGGGACAAGCCTAACGTGTAGTAATATTGTACTTGTACGTACCAAATCAATTCACACTTCCCTCAACCAAAAAGAAAACGAAAAAATAAAACTATTCACACCACACAAAGAGAGAGTCTTGCCCCGTTTACTATACAAATGCTATTCAAAGCTACTCCCTCCTTCCATCTATATAGGGCCTAATGCGTTTTTGATGCTAACTTTGACCAAATATTAGAGCAATGATATATGACATGCAACTTACACAAAGCACACCGTTAACTTCGTGCATGAAAGGTTCTTTCAATGATATAATTTTCACATTGTGCATGTCATGTCTTTGTTAATCTTGTCAATAGTCAAAGGCGGTCTTAAAAATCTCATTACGCCCTATATAGATGGAAGGAGGGAGTATGAATCCATGTTATGTCCGATTAAATTTTTTTGCTTGCTGTATAATGCATGTAACCTACTCATACCAACATTTTAGTGCATTCCCAATGTCTATACTACCGCTGCAATTCGAACTAAATTTGAATTCGTTTCTCTATTTCAATAAGAATCTACAATCATGATTGTTGCCAACTTCAACCATCATAGTTTCCTTGCTATCCGCCAGATATAAATCGGATGGCCTATAATGCGGGATGGCAGGCACACCATCATCAACAACTTCGTTTTTTTATAAGAGTAGAGATAAAATATATTAAATGTAGTATAACATGTTCATAAACACACCATGTGTATCATCGTTATATATATTCACACATTCGTCGGTTTAAAACACTATGATAAATTCTTCAAATATCCGAATTCGCTTTTTATAATGAAGTATATATGATCTCTATTCGTCTTTTAAACCCACACAACCCTCTTATCTTTGTAGCTAGCGCTAACTTTCTCTTGTGCATGCACACGTCCGCATCCCTCTCACCCTCCCTCAGCATTCTCTAGCTCCATCGCGCAAATTCGTCATTTTACTTTAGGTCGTTCACCCACGGTGTGTGTAGGCCCCCCCAGCTCCTTCTTTACGGCACACATCGATCGATATGCCTCTCTAGCCAGGTGTGCCTAGCACAAACACAAGCTTCCCCTCTTCTCTTGTCACCGTCCGTGCCTCACTCCCACCACTCTTTTCATCGTTCTCGTACTCGCAGACTCCTCCCCGCTCGATATAGTATGCCTCTCGTACCACCTCCTACATGCATCCCTCTATCTCTATCCTTCTCCTCATGCCTCTTTGCTTCTAACACACACGTGCATGTATACTGATCGATCTCCCAACATATACCTGGATCGACTTTAACTACCCCCCCGTCGATCGATGTACCTCACAAGTTATGTCTCTCCTTTCTCTAACAAAGGGCGATTGATCTTCCTATGTAGTTATGTCTGCTTACCACAGCCACATCGTCCCCCCTCATCATTCGTGCATGCCTCCTGACCCGTCTCTCACACGCATGCGTGCCTGAGACAACAAGCAGCCATCTCCTCTCTTATTGATATTATGGTGTGCCCTCCGTTTGTCTAGCAAGCCTATCCCACCATTTGTTAGAAGCAACTCCACTACCACCCCCTCCAACACTCTAGCTCTGTCTCTCTCCCAACCTTATTCCTCTCCTGCACATATGCATGGATGTCGATCGATATCTCTTAATACATGAGGCAGATCGATCTCCTTAATACATGAGGTAGGCCTCTCTCCTCCTCCACACATATACCAGCCATTGTACCTCTATAGTTAATTGGGCCTCCCTCTTCCCCCACCACACACCGATAGTCGATAGCTGCAGGAAGGTATCCATGCCACAGAGACAAACTGCACATGTCCCTCTCACGTTCGATGGGCCAGCCACTCTATATTTTTGACGTGGGCACACACAAATTCGATGGCACTCTTTATCGATCGCGCGCGCGCACACACACACACACATCATCATCCCTCTTTTCGATTCTATGGACACCTCAAGCCAGTGATACCTCCACTCTCTTCTCATGGATCGCCCCCTCTATATATATGTTATATCCAAGACTCTATTTCACACACATTGCATATGTTATATTTTTTTATTGAACCCCCCCCCCCCCCCAAAAAAACTCTCGAGAACCCACTCACTATATCTCTCTAGGTTTGTATCTCTCTCACACAACCCCACGTAGGTGGTGTACGTATACAAGAAGAGAATAGGTGCATCGTGCACGTACTCACGCTTCGTGCCCAGCCACACCCGCGCGGGTACACGGTGGAGCTCATTTCTTTATGAAATGGCAGCCCACGTGCTAATTTGAACGCCTGTAGCGGTTGTTTACCTAGGGAGGTCGTGTACCACGCCTGCACGAAACAAAGTTCAACTTGACGCGTTGCCGCGTTAGTTTTAAATAAAGTTATAGCGCTCAATGGAACGTACACAGAACATAAAATGATTTTTATGGAGAAAAAGGTAGTCCGCTCACTATATACAATGGAGCCTTGCGTGCCTGGTTTGTCGCTCTTCAGAGTATCTCACACAAGGCTGCGGTGGCCTCTCTCTCTGTCTCACTGTTGGTCACTGATCCGGCCGCATCCCGTCCGCCGGGGGAAAGGGAGTGCGGTGGCCTCTCTCTCTCTCATCGTTGGTCACTGATCCGGCCGCATCCCGTCCACCGGGGGAAAGGGAGGAAGTGCATCGTTTCTCCGTTCGACGGCGCCGAGGTAGCATGTCCCGATCTGCGGTACACGCCGTTCTCTCTTACCAAGCTCCGGCGCGGCAGGGCCTATGCCACCTACTCGCAGATTCCGCCCGCCGACGCTCACCTAGTTACATCCCGACGACCTCCAGGTATCCCCTCCGGCCTTGCTCCACTGCCCGTCTTCCCACGTCGCTGGATGTGGATCTTCCATAGTTCTTTGCCCAAAACGTAGCTCGTCCAGCGTACTTTCCATATTGCATTCTCGTCCTCACACCGTTTTAGACAAACACAACCGTGTTGTTATCTTCCCTTAGGGCAAGGAATATGCTTGTTTTTTTTGTCGCATGTGTCATCAACTGTTATTGGCCGATAATTGTTTCCTTTCTACCTCTTTTTTGCAAATAGGGCTATCCATTTCACCTCGTTGCTATTATGCGACCTTTTGGTGAACTGCACAAATCACTTTTTCTTAAGAGTGTTTTGTGCGGTTGTAATAAAATGTCACATGGGCAATGTCTCTACATTTCAGTGCGGCTGCACAAAGGGAGATTGGTTTTGCTCTATCCTCCTCATCCAACTCCGAGCCTAATCTTCTCCAACTAATTAGTCTTAAGAGAGACTGCAAAGGTGACCGGCTTCTATTTATGTGTTTATTGTTTCATCAGCAGTCCTCTATTATCGTAATCACACTTAATATCTTTGGAACATGGACGCTCATCTCTATTTTAGTGGAACTGCACAAAATGATCGGAATGTTGCATGCTCCAGAACTACTTTTTTCCCAACATGCCTTGTTGATTTAGACAGAGCCGGGGACGTTGCTGCCAATGAAAGCATGGATCAATTTTAATTTAACACCTTCTCACAGCTCTGTCTTGATTTGTGATGTAATTATTAGCTCGATCTGCTAATAATTGACATGCATTAGCAAGGAAGTTAGTTTTTATTGTTTCCAAAAGAGCATCAATGGCAAGACACGTGAAATGTAAGCTGAAAGCTCACACCATTGTACAATTTCATGTCTTCTTTGGAAAATTATCTCAGATAGTACGTCAATTATGTAAACAAATGATGGAAGCTTGATAGCATTGCCAGAAGCCTCTTCATCATCCGGGTCCATGTGCCATGCACAAAATTATACTTCTTTGTTCCTAAATATTTGTGTTTTTACAAATTTCAAACAGGCATATTTTAGAGTGTAGATTCACTCATTTTGCTTCGTATGTGTACTCCCTCCATTCCTAAATATTCTATTCGTCTTTCTAGAGATTTCAACAAGTTACTACATACGGAGCAAATGAGAGAATCTACACTCTAAAATATGTATATACATCCGTATGTGCCAGTCCATTTGAAATCTCTAAAAAGACAAATATTTGAGTAGTCACTCGTTGAAATATCTAGAAAGACAAATATACTCCGGAGTATATTTAAGAACCGAGGGTAGTGCACAACCGCATGGGAGACTCAGCCGGTCATTGCGCCGCATTAATAGTGAGTAATGAGCAATCAAATCGTAGGCCCCACCTTTTCCTAATCGTAAGTTGCTCAAGAAGCAACCATCAATACGCTCTTCTTTGAATCCGCTCATACTCCATCCGTCACTGTTTATACAGCACGCTTCAGAAAAAAGAAAAAAGATCTATGGGACCAAGGCGACTAGCGATCGGACTAAAAAATAGCATTGGTAGTTATAGCACGGCGTCTATTACTAGAGGGAATAATGCGTACACACATGCATGCAGTGCTTCCACCCCGGGTACACACATGCATGCACTTACTCCACTCCGTAGTACTGTAGTACAAAGTACATGGAGAGAAAATTGGGGACTTGATTGCGGTTATCACGCCCTAATTAATTGAGCATTAAACCAAACGCGTCTAAAGTCTCTCTGGTGGTGGAAATGCATTGAGAGAAATGCATCATAATGAAGCACGCCCTATAAACTGTGACGGAGGGAGGAGTAGTATGAAGGTTCAAAACCAAGTACGCGTATGGCCAGTCGGTCAACGCACCTCCTCTTGGCATATCACTGACATGTGTGACAGGAGTGTGAGCAAACCGATCTCAATTGACGGCAAAGAGCCAACCCGCCGTTCCTTGAGAGAGACGAGGAGCGAGAACACACAGACGGGTTCGCATGGAGGCCAAGATATATTCGAGCATGGTTGGTTGATCGATATCATTCATTACATGTTGGGCTGCCGTTTTCTGCCCTTCTCTGGAATAAATGTGTACTTTATCAGAGATAAAAAAATAAGAGTATAGACGCTCCACCATACAGTTCTAGTAGTAGTACTACTCGTACCATCAAGCGCAGCTCTTCGCCTCTTCGTGAAGTCGAACAATGATGGTACTCCGCATGTTGGGTACTACGGTGTATGCCTCGACAATCGACAACGAATGGACTGATGCATGTCCACCGAGGGTAGGTTGCATTAGTCAAAAGGCGTGTGAGCTTCACCTTGTCCTGCAAGCTTCTCCTTGTTCTGCGAGTTGACGGGACACACCAAAAAGTAGTGCTAGTCCATACTCCCTCCTTTCTTGTTAATATGGCTTAATATTTTTTGTGGGTAAATGAGAGAGCTTTATTCATATATAAGCATTCTTAGGACGATCAGCCAAGACACTGGTCACTAGGAAGCGAGGTACCCATAAAAAAGAAGTAGGAAGCGAGGTGTTTCATCAAGCCAGCTCTCGGCCACATTCAAAGTGCAGCAAGCACGGTTCGCACGAAGATGCGCCGCAAGGTTTGCTGACCTGTTTACATGCTGAATAACAAAAAAAGAGGAAATATTACCGAGCGCTACTATTTGTAACAGGATATGAGCCATAATTAAGCGAGAATTGTGGCGAGTGTTCCATGCAATCAACTTCCATTATCACATTCGAGAACCCTCAAAGAGAACCAAATGTGTTGAAGATTGCTTTATCACATTTTAAAATTATAATAAGAGTGCAGATGCTCCTCCATCCGGTTCCTAGTACTAGTATAGTACTTACGTACCTTTATAGACTATATTAGTAGTACTAGTACTAGTAAAATTTGCGCTTGGTTGTTCGCCTATTCAGGAAGTCGAACAATAGTAGCACTAGTAGTATAGTGTATGCTTCTGGCAATCTGACACCGAATTAACTGTTGCACGTCCACCGCCTGAGCGAGGGAGAGCTTGCATTAGTCAAAAGTTTCTCCTTGTCCTGCGAGCCACCGCGCACAAGTAATGCTAGTCCATACTGCCTCCTCTCCGGTTAATATGGATTAATTTCAAACGAGATAACCACAGTCTGTCACTGTATATTTGTAATAATACGGTCAGTGGACTTCATAATATGCTCATTGCGCTCAATATATATTTTCCGGTGTTTATACGGTCACTAGCTCACCCTAACTGAGTATGTGTGTGCATGCACGTGTAGGTTGAGCACTTAGCGTGACCGTGTGTGTTCCGTCGTGTGCTCGGACATGCATGCATTATGGCGTCGCTGCGTTTTGCGTCCATGTGTACGCAGGATTGTTGCATACACGTAGGGTGAGTACGTGTAGGGGCCACTAAGGAGCAGTCAAATCACACAGTAAGTTAGTCGGAAGAAGCAACCATCATTTCACTCTTGGATGACACGTACACAATATAAAATGGTTGATGTGGAGAGAAAAAGAAAACCACTATATATACACTAGCAGGAGCCTAAGCTACAAGCCTACTTGCTAAGGTTTCTCTCTTCACAAGCATAGAACGACGGGCCTGATCCCGGTGGGGAAGGGAACAATGTTCTGCGTGACGCCTTGATCGACATCGGCGAGGGAGAAAACCCACAGTCGGTGCGTCCCAATCGGGGGTCACCGCGGTACGGGCCGATGTTGCGTCCCAACCGCCCTTCTAGCTACAGCCCGACGTCCCAGGTAGTCCATCTTCCTTTTGGAGCCGGATTGCTCCACTGCCGTAGCTCCATCTCCATGTCGATCTTTCTATACTTCTACCGGCTTCTACTTGTGATGAGTTTATGTCTCATGAACTAGTGCCAGTACTATTATTCTAATCACACTTCTTCAATATCTTTGCCATCAGGGATGCTTAGGTCGATTTTAGTGGAACTGCACAAAAGCATCGTATGATCCGAGGGTGCCAGCCGTCTTTCCTTCGACGGGTTCTACCTGGCCAGGGAATTAAATCATGTTTAGGGTTTAGGGTTTAAGTCGTAGTGACCCCATCAGTAGTTTTTCTTTCGTACACGCTCTCACAACTTTTTTCTTTAGTTGTGAAGTAAATATTGGCTATGATCTGTGAATCATTGAGATGCATCAGCATGCGTGTTAGTTTTCCTTTGTGTTTGATGGAATGTTGTAATGGGGCAACCTTGGAATAGGAATGAAAATGGAGTGGAAAGTTTCCGTTTTTCCGGAGAAAAAATGGAAACGGAGAGAAACCAACGTTTCGTTTCATTGGATCGCGCCATCGAGCAAAACCAACGTTTAAATCATGTCTGTTGTGTTCGTGTCTCACCCTCCTCCACGGGTCGACCCCACACGGTCGCTCGGCATGCCACTCACCGCAAACCGAGTATACGATAACTTTCCGCTACCGCTTGTCGATGGATCGCGCCATGGAGTACTACTAGCACTACTGGAAGAGATTGACGAGTTGGGGGAGGACAACTAGCTGTAGCAGGGACTCCCAAGAACTTTTTACATGCATGTTGTAGCCGGCTATTGCGACCTTTGAACGCGGAGCAGCCGCGTGCACCCGGAAGCGGCGCGGGCGACGCTCTCTCGGCCGGCGTGCCGCTTCAATGTCGGCGCCAGTGAGAGATCGCATCCACTCTGGCCGGGCATGAATGCGGCACTGACCGTTTCGGGCGGGAAGCATGCGCGGGTGATGAACAGGGTTCGGGTTGGTCAGGACCGGCCGTGGCAGCGGTCCGGACATGCGCAAACAAGAGATGATGTACGTTAATATTGCTGCGTATATAATTAACAACGTAAATAATGTGCCGATTGGACAAATATGATTGGAGATGGAGATGGAAATGGAATTTTATGTAAACACGGATATGCATGTCTATGTCTATGTGTGTGTGCGCCGACGACTCTCGCGACACAGCGCGGGCGTGTTTTTGATCGAGTTTTCTTTCTTGGTACGTTAGAAAATCAGTTTGTCTAATTCACATCTAGATGTTATTTAAGGATATCACACCTAAGCTCCCACAAGTATGTAATGTAGCAACAAGAAACAAAAAAAACTAGGACAAACAATAGACCACAAACAGAGTGGACATCAACTTAGATGTGACATAACTATGTCACATCTAGATGTGTCCTAGACAGACCCTTAAAAAATTGTCCGCCAGTTTTTGTTTCTTTTTTCCGGGAAAGCGCGTATTCTATTTAAAACCACTGCTATGGAGAGATTTTTTTACTCCATTATAGCCTCTTGTTTGATGGAGTTTCTTGCGTCTCGCTCTCTCACCCTCTCCATATCAAAACAAGATGACAGTGTCCACTCTATCTCTCTCCTCACCGGTGGTCACAGATCCGGCCGACTGCTCGAATCCCGACCGCTGCGGGAGGTGAGGAGGTGCAGCCTTGACGTTGTCGCCGTTGGCGACGGAGGGAGCCGATGTGCACCGTCCTCTCGGAGCCGGCGCTGGCGCGGACGAAGATGCCAAATGGATGATGCATCACCACGATGGCCTATCGATGCTCTTGGTTGTGCCTCGTGGTTGCGTCGGCTGGTGAAGCTGATCGATTTTCAATGAAAAACAAGTTGTCTTCCATCAGTGCTCTTTGCTTGTTACGCACAAAGATGATATCCTTCGGCAGTTCACCTTGGTTGCGTTGGAGACGCAAATGCCTTTTCACGTTGATGCAATTTTATCACACAATTGGCTATGAACCAAATGTTTCCTCGAAGAAGGATCGACGTTGGTACTAAGAGCATAAGTTTTGTATTGATTTCTAAGCCTTCTCACAACTTTGTCTCCAGCTCCCCTGTAATTTTATTTGTCCAGCTATTAACTTTGATTTAAAAATGGTGTGGACTAAAAACCCGGATGGACGTAGTAGCCCTCCATTTTTATTTACTCTGCATATTAGATTTGACTGAAGTCAAACTTTATAATAATCTCAAACCTTTCCGATAATTGAAAATAAAATTCTTTATTTGTACACACTCCCACACGTTTCCGATAATTTGGCGCATTTGTGGTTGTTCACTTAAGGGAGGGTAGTGTACCACACGTGCAGGACAGGAAGTGCGACCGGGGCAGCGTGGGCGTGGATCGTTAGTTCATCGGAAGTAGTACTAGTTTTCTTCACTGTACATTAGATAAAGAGTTTCATTTCATACTTACACAATTTAAAACGATTGTTATGGAGAGAATAAGAAAACCACTCCACTAGTATATATTACTCATATGCACGAGAGTACTATATGGAGGCGGCTTGACTTAGTGCACCTGCCTTTGGGTTTATGACAGGTGGGCCCAAAATGTGGCTGGCTGACCTGTCATACAGCCAAAAGCAGTCTTGATGAAGGCACCGGAGCTCAGTCCGTACTACAGTAGTATATATATATAAGAGGGAGCCTCAGTGCTTGTTCGCTAGGGTTTGCACTCTCCACACGCTCGCCGCACTACATATATGTTACACGCTGGAGGCTCAGCGTTCATTTGCTAGGGTTTGCTATATTCACAGTCTCTCACCCTCTCTTCACCAGATCTAAACAAGACTGCATTGGCCTCTTGTCTCTCTCTCCCCCCTCACAGCTGGTGAAGGAGGCGTCCGTATCCCGTCGCACCGGGAAGGGGAGGAGGTGCAGCGTTCACTCTATCGCCTTCGGCGAGGGAGGCAATCCACTGCCGGTTGCGCTGTTCTCTTTCACCCAGCGCCTGTGCGGGAGGGCCACCGACCCCTTCTTCCTCACTGCCGTACGTAGTGTGGGCAGATCCGGCCTCCCGCCGCACGCCTTGCCACATCCCGACGACCCTAAGGTATAAGTTTCTTTGAAACCGTCGTTGCTCTAGCTGCATGTGGATCTTTTTCGATCTGTAGTCGAATCTAGGTCTTGGTTCAAAGAGGAAAGAAGGGTGCGGTGGGTTGGAGCAAGAATCTAGGACGTGGTTCAATGAGGAAAGGAGGGGCGGAAAGTAGTATAGACTGGCTATCTAGCCGCTTTGTAGGTCGAAATGGGAAAAAGGGGGTAACCCAGTACACACATAGAACCGATCTCTTTGTTGAAAAGGGAAAGAAACTGGGGGGGTCGGGTAGTTTGTGCAGGACTAGATTTGCTGCCCTCACTTAGGAAAAAGGTTCAAAGAGAACAAATATGGGACCAACGCATATATGCTGCTTGGCTACATACTCTGCATCACCCATTTATACGTGTGGACGCACATGGTGCTGGCATGTCCCATACAACTATTTTGCTGTTGTTAATCTAAGAATGCCGCCGGAAAATTGAAGCAATGCCACTGTTAAAAGTAAATTACATTTTTTTAACGAATCTTGTTTCAAGAGAATGTCTCTGTTAATATGAATCAATGCAACCGTTTTAGAAATGCTACTATCCTACTTTGTTTTCCATCCAAGATAAGTTAGATGCTTCTTTCTGTCACCGTTTGTTTCATCCTCCTTTATCGGCAAGTAATTGTTTCCTTTTTTACCTCTGTTAAAACAGGGGTATCGATTCAACTTGTTGCTATTAAACATTTTGCTTCGCTACTCGAAACACTTGCGTTTTAAGAGTGTTTTGTGCAGTTCAACTTGAATGTCACACCGGTGACTTTGCTTAATTTTGTGGAACTGCACAAAAGGAGATCGAGATTTGTTTCCACTCTTCGTGGCGAGTTGTTTCAAATCTTGGTCTCATCCACATGGTGTGCAGTGTGCTTTGAGATGTTGTGCTACTTGTTTTGGTACTGTTTTAAATAAATGTTGAACTGAAGCTATTGTATTGCTGTCTTTTCCCATTAAGTAGTGAACAAAAATGGGACCAACCCAGACATGATGCTTGTTGCTTTGTTACAACAAATTCAGCATCACCCCCTTTATAAGCCAGTAATTGATGCCACTCTCAGAATTAACTACTGATCTTATTTCAAAACTACAACACTTGTTAGGGATTGGCGGGATTACCATTTTTGTGGCCGCATGTTTCATCCTCCTTTATTAGCCAGTAATTGATTCCTTTTTTGCCTCTGTTTAAACAGGGATATCTATTCAGCTTGTTGCTATTGCGACATTTTGCTTTGCTACGTGAAACACTTTGCTTGATTCCAGTGCAACTGCACAAAACGAGATTGATTTTCCTATTCGTGTTGGCAGATTCGTATTTTATCCTGGTGGTCTCATGAAAGGTCAGTACAGGCCTTCATCCACATGATTGTGCAGTGTGCTTTGAGATGTTGTGCTACTTGTATTGGTACTGTTTTAAATAAATGTTGAATTGAAGCTAGTGTATTGCTGTCTTTTCCCATTAAGTAGTGAACAAAAATGGGACCAACCCAGACATGATGTTTGTTGCTTTGTTACAACAAACTCTGCATCACCCCCTTTATAAGTAGATGGAAGCACATACTGTTATTGCGCCCACTCTCCCATGGAACTGTTTATGCTTTTCGTTAATCTAATGCCGCTGGTAAAATTAAGCAATGCCACTCTCAGAATTAATTAACTACTGAATCTTAGTTCAAAACTGCAACACTTGTTAGGAATGGTACTATCCTGCTTTGTAGTTCTTTCTACATGTTTAACCAAGGTATTGTTAAGATAATGTCTCTGTTAAAATGAATCACCGCATTGTTTTAGGAATGATACTTTTCGCTTTTTCGTTCTTTATACATGTTGAAACATGGCTTTGTTAATATAATGTCTCAGTTATTATTAATTAATCCCACCGATTGTTAATTGCTACTCTCCTGCTTTGTTTCCCATTAAGATAAGGTAGATCAGTAGATGTTTTTCTTCTGGGAGTACAAGTCATCAACCGTTATTTCTCAGTAATTGTTTCCATTATACCTTTTGTTGCTTACAGGGATATCACAATTAAAGCTCGGTTTATTCCGACTTTGATTTTAGTTCAACTGCACAAAAGGAGCCAATGTGTCCAAGGCAAACTGCTGCATTACTGGGTCCAGTTGGTCGTTCCACTTTGCAGAAAGAAGTAGTCACTATTTGCGCTACATTACAAAAGGAATGACCGAGAAGCTTTACAGAGTATCAGGCCTTCCAGTATGTAGGCCAAAAGAGGTGCCAATTTCACCTTTTCTTAGTTTGGCGTTGAATCCTCCATTGCTACAGCCGGTGCCATAAATATTAGACACCGATGACATGACTAGTCTGCAGAGACCATTGGCAATTTAACAACACGTGGAGTGCCCTGGGTAAGAAGTGCCCAAACAAGTACAAGAAGCGGCAGGACTCCACGATCATAGGCATTACATATTTTGAATGGGAAAAGCTTGTCAAAGTTTAATCATTGATGTTAGCAAGAAGCGACGGGACTCCACGATCATAGGCATTACATATTTTCAATGGGAAAAGCTATTCAAAGTTTAATCATTGATGTTAGCAAGAAGACGTTAGTTTAATATATTGGAATTGGAAAACCTTGTCAAAATTTGCTCATTGATGTTAGCCAGAAGACATGCATTTGATATTTTTGAGTGGGATGCCCTTGCTGTGAGCAGCGTCGAGTGTTTTTTCCTATTCCTGTGTTCAGTTTAGAAGTAAATAGTTACTCTGCTGAGATATTCCTGTGTTAAGAGTTTGTTCTGAATATTGTCTATGTAATGCCAGGCCTTGTGTTTGATTGCAAAGTTGAGCTTGGAATGTTGTGGCATGCGGCATCACGAGCTGTTCACCGTGCCTCCCGAGAATAATGCTTCGTATTGTTTTGCATGTCGATCTAATGCCGTTGATTTGCTTGTTAAGAAGATCATCCTCTTACATTGTTTCCATGCGTAAGAAGTTCATCGTCTGATGTTTCAGAGCCTGTTTGGTTCCAATAAGTCACCTGACTTATAAGTCAGGTGACTTAAAACCAGTGACTTATAAGTCACTCATGTTTGGTTGTCACCTGACTTATAAGTCACCCGACACACCTCCCCACACCAATCAACATCATGCAGGTGGTGGGACCCACGCAAAAGGGGATGACTTATAAGTTTTAAGTTGGGGTGGATCAACTTATGACTTATAAGTTGAGGTGACTTATAAGTCGGGTCTGTTTGGCAAAATAAGTCACTTTTTTCACTTTTCGACTTATAAGTTGGTGACTTGTTTGGAACCAAACAGGCCCTCATTCATAGCCTATACGACATGTCGGGTAGGTTAGACGTGAAACCATATGATCTTCCGACCAACTCATGATATTAGGTCGTGATTGGATCGTCGTTTTCCAACCAAAACCGCTTGTAAACCGGGACGCTTGTAAATTAAAGCAGATGGTCTCAGGCGAAGGCGCTTGGTTGGTCGATTTCGACTAGTAAAATATCGGAAGTACTTCACACACGATAAAAACGCTGAACGACAGACGATTGCTAATCCAGCCGTTAGCTGTTGTTTCAGCCTTGCCCATGTATGGCATGATACGCACGTCGTGCATGTATCGTCTGGTAATGTCGTCCATATAGCAGTGATCGTAAAATATACACTGGTCTCTCAAATTACACGCATAACCCGCCGGTTTTACTTACAGACCTCGGGCCTTCCGATGACGAGTAAATTACACTTCTATGTTAATACAGGTTTAAAATAAACCAGAGCTCCCAAGCGCGGCCTTACCGTTTCATGCCGTCTCAGTTTCTCGAAGGTGCTCACAGGTGTCTGATGATCCTGGCTTCCTGAATGAGCAGCGGGCGTTGTATCAGACCTCCGTAGGGCCCGCGTGGCCCTCTCCGTTGTCCTTCGAGTTGTTACGCTCGTCGTGGCGCCGAGCATTGTTAACATGGTCAACGAACATGAGGATTCAGGAGATGACTTTATTTTGACTGGATGACACTAGGGACCCACTAGGGCCATAGCCGTACGTATGCAAGTTCCTCCTTATTATGTACAACTATATTTTTTTTTGCTTTCTCCTGGTTTCCTGACATCACGGTCCCACACCATTGTCAACCTATGTAGTCAATATAAACGAGAGAATTGCACAAGGTGCGGCCGATACCGGGACCAAACAGCTCGAGCAGTATTTGTGTTTTTGAGGCGTGAGCACTGCAGAGTTTTTCTTGGTGATGATTTCGTTGTTGTTCAGAGGAGAGCAGGGTATTAACTGGGCGGGCTGTGGCCCGTCTAGCCCAGGCCAGATATCCAGCCCAGATACTACTTTTTTCAAGATGAAAATGGCTAGCCCAGCTATACGTCTTTTTGAGGAATACACATGCAAGGTCAACTTGTTATTCTCCGCTCCGCTGTGCTGCAAATCTTTCGTAGGAGGGATGCATTAGGCTTAACAGGAAAATGGGCTTTAAAAATAGTAAATGGGATGTAATTATAAAAACTGGGCAGTAACTATAAAAAATGCACCAAACAAGAAATTAGTTTATAAAATATTATTTATGGATTTTGAAAATCTTAAATTTTCATTGTTGCGCGCGCAATGTTTCGTTGGATTTTTACGTAATACAAATTTATATTTAATCTGACTAGAAATTTCAGGATAAAAATATTTCGGATCCCATCAAAATGTGGGAAATTTTATTAAATACTATCTTCAACGGTTGGTTGAAATTATTAATCGTTGTCCTAGCTAGAAAATGGGTTGTACTTTTAACAAACTGTAAATGGGCTGTTGTAAATTCCATTAGAATTCAAAAATGGGATGTACATTCTTACAAAACGCAAATGGGCTATAAGTTCTCTGCCACACACTTGTGGGCCTACTAAGTGACGCGTCCCCTAAAAAATAAGTTGACGCCGTATGCAAGGCTTTGTCAACTTATTATAGTGAATACACGGTTCTAGCAAGTGGTCGTTGGATGTCTATCCAACGGATGTCGTCTTCTTCTTCAATCTCGGATATTCTTAGCTTCGGCCGCCCAAAAATGATTCCTCCCCGACATCCTGGGTGCACCATTTCGGAGGCTGACCTGTGGGCTTACTAAGTTGGAGCGTACCAAGGGCTTTGTCAACTTAGTCAATATAAACGATTCTAGCTTCAGTGACCGTACGATGTCCATCCGACGGCCGTAGTGCTTCTTCAACCTCTGGTCTTCTTGGTCCAGCCGCCCAAAGCAGCGCCGGTCGTGCCACCTGCTCCTGCCTCCCGTGGCCGGCTGTCTTTGCCCTTGAGGCCTCACCGCCCCATACTACTTCCCACCGCTGGCCGTGCCATCCCTCCACTCACCCACACCCCTGTTATTCTCAAGGGCGACGGCAGCCTCACACTGCAGCCAACCAGTGAACCTCAGATTCTCTCCGCGGGCTTCCACTGATGCGTCTTCCCGGCTCGTCGTCCCCTTCCTAGGCGTCGCCGTCGTCCACCGCCACGGTGCTCTTGGCGGCGTGGTCAACATGGTCAACGCACCGACTTCCATCGGAAAAGTATTGTACGTTGAGAGGTCGATACCGGGTCCAGGCGGCCGCAAGGAAGTGCCTCCTTATTACGCGCAAAATAATTATTCCTCCACCTGACAGCAGGGACCCACCAGACGGGCCACCTTATTTCGCGAAAAAAATGTTTCCCCCCTGACTGCTGGGACCCACCGGACGGGCCACCGTATTTCACGAAAAAATGTTCCCCCCGCTGTCAACTCGGACCCACCGGAAGTGCCTCTTTATTACGCATAAAGAAATGAATACTCCCCCTGCTAGCTGGGACTCACCTTGGTGGGAAGCTGACTTGTGGGCCTACTAAGTTGACGGGTACGGAGGGCTTTGTCAACTTAGTCAATATGAACGATTCTAGCTCCAGTGACTGTACGATGTCCATCCAACAGCCGTAGTGCTTCTTCAACCTCCGGTCTTCTTGCTCCAGCTGCCCAAAGCAGCGCCGGTCGTGCCGCCTGCTCCTGCCTCCCGTGGCCGACTGTCTTTGCCGGAGGCCTCACCGCCCCCTACTATTCCCACCTTAGGCCAGGCCCTGCGGCGACGGCAGCCTCACACCGCAGCCGAACGAGTGAATACTCATACTCCTCTCCGCGTGGGCATCCACTGCCGCGTCTTCACCGGCTCCGCGTCGTCCCCTTCCTAGGCCTCGCCATCGTCCACCGCCCTGGTGCTCTCGGCGCGGTGTGGTCAATGTGGTCAAGGAACGACTTCCATCGGATGTGGACTATATGTTGAGAGGCTGACAGCTGGGTCCACGGCCGCAGCAAGGAAGTGCCTCCTTATTACGTGGAAAATAATGATTCCTCCACCGACAAATAGGGACTCACGGACGGGCCACCGTATTTTGTGAAAAAACGCTTCCCTCGATTGCTGGGACCCACCAGCTACATCTTCGCACGCAAGGAAGTGCGTCCGGGCAAAAAGCGATTCGCCCCCGACCGCTGGGACCCACCAACTACATCTTCGCAGTAAGGAAGTGCTCGATACCGGGACCCACCTGGTCGAAGTGCACGTAGCATTGTCATTCTGGTCGCGAACGTGTACGTACATACTGGTCGATGTAGAGGCGCGCACGTGTCGTAGTAGAGGCGCGCACGTGTCGATGTAGAGGCGCGCACGTAGCATGTACACGTACGTACATCGGCGAGGGTGCAAGAAAGAAAATATGGCCACGTACGTACATACGGGCAGGGTCTCGAACGCCTACTCGTGCATACATACATGGCTGGGTCGGAACAGAGAAACAATGTCCTCGTCGTGTTCATGGGGAGCCAACTGGCTGGGCCGGAACGGAATGCGTGGTCGTGTTCATCGGGAGGGCTTGGACGGAACACGCGATGGAAACGAGGCCTGGCGTACCGCACAACGGAGGAAACGGACCTCCTACGGTCGAAACGGGGGTCCTATTGAACGGGAGGGGTGTGGCGTACCGCAAAACAGAGGAAACGGACCTCCTACGGTCGAAACGGGGGTCCTGTTGATCGGGAGGGGTGTGGCGTACCGCAAAACGGACGAAATAGACTTGTGTTGGAGCACTACGGTCGAAACGGGGGTCCTATTCATCGGGAGGGGTGTGGCGTACCGCAAAACGGGACTCCACGGGATACTGTTCATCTCCACCGTCGACCTCCTCCAGCCTCCATGGGCTACCATCGACCTCCTCCAGCCTCCACGAGCTCTGCTCATCCGGCCTCCACCGCTGCGCTTACTCCACCGGCCGCTGTTCAACCACCCCTCCACCATCTACTGTTCATCCAGCCCTCCACACCACGGGTCCTGTTCAACCACCCTCCACGACCACCCTCCATCGTCTCATCGCTCATCCAGCCCTCCACACCATGGGGTCCTGTTCATCCAGAGGCAACGCCACCGCTCACTATTCATCCACTTCCCCGCAACACTCACTGTTCATCCAATCGATCTGCTTCAGTTAGCTGCAGTAGCGAAGGAATCGCTCCATCGGGTTCAGTTAACAGCCATCAATCGATCACTCGGGTTCGATAACGCCAGAGTTCGCAGGCAATCGCCGGGTTCGATTAGAGCCCAACGCCTCGCCGGGTTTAGTTAGAGCCAACGCCGCACGCGTGTACGAGAACGCGCATCGCCGCCCTCGACCTCCCACCATAACCGGCAACTTCCGAAATTTTCCTTGCCCTCGCTTCTACCACGGTTTTTTCCATCATGGACGGCCCAAAGAATGTCATGCAACTGCATCTTCGGCCCGCCCAGGACGAAAAGCCCATTTTTTGTCATGATTTTTTGTCATAGAAGTAGGAGCCCACCACATCTATGATGATACCGGGTTTTGTCACAATTATCTTCATAGAAGTGTCATATGTATGACAGAAAAAAATCCGTTCGGCCCAAAATGTCACGGATGTGTATGATTGAAAACTGCCGGCTTACCATGCCAATGCAGTAAGGGTAACAACCCAAAACTTAGGAGATGATACTCCCAAGTACTTATGATGTGCTTACCATATCATATGCTGCTGGTTCATCATATACCTATGTTTGAGTTGTGCTGTGCAATAGACTCTCTTTCGTATTTGTAACCCGGTCATTAAGCCTCCAAATTATAAGACTGGCTTGATAGCCGAAATCCCAAGGTAATCAGAGTTGTGCTCTCATGAAAGTTTCATATTGGCTTGGTAGCCGAACTATCAAGGTAATCAGAGCTGTGCTCTCATGAAAGTTTCATATTGGCTTGATAGCCGAATTATAAAGGTAATCAGAGCTGTGCTCTTATGAATTTATCATATTGGCTTGATAGCTGAATTACCAAGATAACCAGAATTGTGCTCTTATGAAATTATCATATTGGCTTGATAGCCGAATTACCAAGATAACCAGAGCTGTGCTCTTATGAAATTATCATATTGGCTTGATAGTCGAAATACCAAGAGGGTAGTAATGCTATGTTCTCTTTGGTGAATACACCTATGTTTGAACAGGAAGCCCCCAAGTGATTTGTAAAAAAACGGCGTTGCGCCGGATCAAGAGGGTAGTAATGCTATGTTCTCTTTGGTGAATACACCTATGTTTGAACAAGAAGCCCCCAAGTGACCTTTTGGTAATAAAAAAGACTCATTATTCTTGAAGATAAAACGACAGAGGTCCTGCTTTATCAGGGATGTCGGCTTTATTATATTGATCATAATATATACATTGTCAAAATATGTACATCAGAAGAGCCAGTGGCTCAGGTATAGTAAGGACGAAGATGAGCAATATTCCAGGGCCGGCGGGTCTCCTCCTCCGACTTACGTGAGTCCTTGTGCTCTCGAACATCGATAAGGTAGCATGATCCATTGTTCAAATTTTTACTGACCACAAAAGGTCCTTCCCAAGGTGGGGATAACTTGTGCATATCAGATTGATCCTGGATAAGCCGGAGCACCAGGTCGCCTTCTTGAAAAGTTCTGGTTTTAACCCGGCGGCTGTGGTAGTGGCGCGGGTCTTGCTGGTAAATCACCGAACGAGCCGCCGCAATGTCACGCTCCTCATATAATAGGTCAAGTGCTTCTTGACGTGCTTTTTCATTGTCATCTTCAACATAAGCCGCCACACAAGGTGAGTCATGACGGATGTCACTAGGGAGAACCGCCTCTGCTCCATAAACCATGAAGAAAGGTGTGTAACCCATAGATCTGTTGGGGTGGTATTAATGCTCCAAACACGAAAGGTAACTCCTCCACCCAACAACCCGGCGTCTTCTGTAGGGGAACCATAAGCCGAGGCTTGATGCCTCTCAGGATCTCTTGATTGGCTCTCTCAGCTTGACCATTAGATTAGGGGTGAGCCACTGATGACACATCAAGCCGGATATGCTCACGTTGACAAAATTCTTTCATAGCACCCTTGGATAGATTAGTGTCATTATCAGTTATAATACTGTGGGGAAAGCCAAAACGGAAAATCACCTTTTTAATGAATTGAATCGTCGTCGCCGCGTCACATTTACTGACCGGCTCTGCCTCAACCCACTTTGTAAATTTGTCAACCGCCACCAGGAGGTGCGTCTTTTTATCCTTGGACCTTTTTCAAAGGCCCAACCATATCAAGCCCCTAGACTACAAACGGCCAAGTAATTGGAATCATCCTCAGTTCTTGAGCCGGCACATGGGCTCGTCGTGAAAATTTCTGACATCCATCACATTTACTGACCAGATCCTCAGCATCAGCATGAGCCGTCAACCAATAAAATCCATGACGAAAAGCCTTAGCCACAAGAGATTTAGAGCCGGCATGATGGCCACAATCTCCTTCATGAATTTCTCGCAGAATCTCACAGCCTTCTTCAGTAGAAACACAACACTGAAACGCCCCTGTGACACTGCGATGACGTAGCTCTCCATTGACAATGGTCATTGACTTGGACCGCCGGGTTATCTGCCTGGCCAAAGTTGCATCCTCAGGTAACTCGCCCCGAGTCATATAAGCCAAATATGGAACTGTCCAATCAGAAATTACATGAAGAGCCGCCACCAGTTGTGCTTCCGGGTCAGGAATAGCAAGATCTTCCTCTGTAGGCAACTTGACTGAAGGGTTATGCAGGATATCCAGGAAAGTGTTAGGTGGTACCGGCTTACGCTGGGATCCCAACCGGCTTAAAGCATCAATCGCCTCATTTTTCCTGCGATCAACATGTTCAACTTGATAACCCATAAAATGACCCGCAATAGCATCAACCTCTCGACGATAAGCCGACATGAGTGGATTCTCGGAATCCCAAGTACTAGAAACTTGTTGGGCTACCAGATCCGAGTCACCAAAGCACCTTACCTGGCTTAAGTTCATCTCCTTAGCCATCCGAAGACCGTGGAGCAAGGCCTCGTACTCAGCTGCATTGTTAGTGCAAGGGAACATCAGCCGGAGAACATAACAAAATTTATCACCTTGAGGGGAAGTTAAGACAACTCCAGCCCCTGAGGCCTCCAATTGTCTGGACCCATCAAAGTGAATAGTCCGATATGTGTTATCCGGCTTCTCTTCAGGCATCTGCAACTTTGTCCAGTCATTGATGAAATCCACCAATGCTTGAGACTTGATGGCCGTGCGAGGCATATACTTCAAACCATGAGGTCCAATCTCAATGGCCCACTTGGCAACCCGACCTGTGGCTTCTCTGTTTTGAATAGTATCCCCTAAGGGAGCAGAACTAACCACAGTGATGGGATGACCCAAAAAATATTGCTTAAGCTTCCGACTGGCCATGAACACCCCATACACAAGCTTCTGCCAGTGCGGATACCTCTGCTTGGACTCAATAAGTACCTCACTGATGTAGTAAACCGGCCTTTGAACCGGATATTCCTTGCATGCCTCCTTCCGTTCCACCACAATAACTACGCTGACAGCCCGAGCATTAGCAGCCACATACAACAACAACGGCTCCTTATCAATAGGAGCAGCAAGAACGGGCAGCTCAACCAGCTGTTTCTTTAAATCCTCAAAAGCTTGATTAGCAGCATCACTCCAGACAAAGTTATCTGTCTTTTTCATCATCTGATATAGAGGGATAGCCTTCTCTCCCAACCGGCTGATGAACCGGCTTAGAGCCGCAATACAACCCGCCAGACGTTGAACATCATTGATACACGTCGGCTTAGCCAAGGAAGTAATGGCTTTGATCTTCTCCGGGTTAGCTTCAATGCCTCTGTTAGAAACCAGAAAACCGAATAGCTTGCTTGCCGGCACACCAAAAACGCACTTGGTCGGGTTAAGCATCAACTTGTAGACCCGAAGGTTATCAAAGGTCTCTTTCAAATCATCTATCAAGGTTTCCTTCTTTCTGGATTTCACCACAATATCATCCACATAAACATGAACATTGCGCCCAATATGATTATGAAGACAATTCTGCACACATCGCTGGTAAGTCGCCTAGGCACTCTTGAGTCCAAAAGGCATAGACACATAGTAGAAGGCTCCAAAGGGAGTGATAAAACTTGTCTTCTCCTGGTCCTTAACTGCCATCTTTATCTGATGATAACCAGAATAAGCATCCAAAAAACTCAAACGCTCACAACCCGTCGTAGCATCAATAATTTGATCAATATGAGGTAGAGCGAAAGGATCAGCCGAACAAGCCTTGTTTAAATCCATGTAATCCACACACATACGCCAAGTGCCGTTCTTCTTAAGCACTAGCATCGGGTTAGCCAACCATTCAGGATGAAAAACTTCAACAATGAACATAGCCTCCAAGAGCCGGGCCACTTCTTCACCAATGGCCTTACGCCTCTCTTCATTAAAACGACGAAGAAACTGTTTGACCGGCTTAAACTTTGGATCAATATTAAGAGTGTGCTCAGCGAGTTCCCTCGGTACACCTGGCATGTCAGAAGGTTTCCATGCAAAGATGTCCCGGTTCTCACGGAGCGCGCTTTCCTATTTTGGATCTAGATTAGCACTGATGCTGGACTGCTTGGATGAATCGCCAGGAACGAAGTCAACTAGTTTGGTGTCATCTGCCGATTTAAACTTCAAGACGGGTCATGCTCCATAGTTGGCTTTTTCAAAGATGTCATATCTGCCGGGTCAACATTATTTTTATAAAACTTAAACTCCTCCGTTGCACATACAGACTCAACATAAGTGTCAGATTTCGGGTTCCGGCAGACCCTTGAGGTTCGAACACTAGGGTGCGCGCGGAGATCTTTCCCCTACTAGCTCACGTGTTAATGGTTTGCAAGGGATCTAAACTAGGAACGATGAACAGCACAAGGGACACAAGATTTATACTGGTTCGGGCCACCGTTGTGGTGTAATACCCTACTACAGTGTGTGGTGTGGTGGATTGCCTCTGGGGCTGATGAAGAACAGTACAAAGGAAGAACAGCCTCGCGAGGGGCTGTTCTTGAGCTGGTGCGGTGGACTGCTTGGGTGAGTCCAGCCGCTTCTCTCCCTCTCTCTGGTAGGTTCGGCCTCTCTCTTCTCTCTGTGGTGGCTAGTCCTATTTATATAGGGAGGCCCT
Organism: Aegilops bicornis; assembly: GCA_021605145.1. NCBI lineage: Eukaryota > Viridiplantae > Streptophyta > Magnoliopsida > Poales > Poaceae > Aegilops > Aegilops bicornis. The sequence goes on along the minus strand of CM038669.1, from coordinate 596,146,659 downwards.
GGGCCTCTTCCCAAATAATGAGCGGGAAGGGCGCCAACAATTGGCCATTTTGAAGGGGAACATCTAGTACACTTATCCTGACTAAAGTTGGTCTTCGGCTGCCAAAGGCTCTGACGGTGATGCCGTCCTGGGCTCCACGATGACCTCCATCCTGCCGCTCTGCTGGTCTTGGTCTTGTTGCACCGAAGCGGTAACCTTTGCCTGATACATTGGCCTGTGCTTGCCTCCTTTGCACTAAAGGGGAAACGAGGACACTGCGCAGGCTGGTGCCCGCCTGGCGCCCTCCTAATCCCAATCGTCATGGCTTGCGTCACTGGGCACCCTCATGAGGTACCCTGCCTTGATCTCTCCGCCTCCTCGTGAGCCTGCCTGACGAGGCTGCTCCTGAGGAAGGTTCCTGTCGTCCGCCTGCAATCTCAGCCCCTCGCGAGGGCCTTGAACTTGAGCTAATGAAGCTGGGCCGCGCTGGGCCCCCACTTGAGCCACGCCGCAGGCCGCAGGCAGGCAAGTCTGTGGACCCTCGTTCCCAGAACGCCGACAGTAGCCCCCAGGCCCAAGGCGCGCCCGGACTTGGCTTAGCAGAGAAGCGAAGGGGCAAGTGCGAGCCAGCGGGCTAACAACTGCGGCCTTGGGCGCCGCGTGGCGATTGATTGGTCGTGGGCGTCTCCGCTTCCCCACGATCCCTCAGCAACTGCATGACTTGACAAGTCCCTCCACGCAGAAACGGGTCATGATTACCTGTGATCATGGAGGCCGATGGTTGTCCTCCTCCAGCTATAAGTACGGAACAGCGCAAGCCCTTCTAGTCCATCCTCTCTTGCTACTCCTTTCTCTCCATGGCTCCGTCGAAGTGGTTCTCGGCCGCGGATAAGGGAAAGGCCCGCCAGGTAGGGCCTGACTCTCCCTCGGCCAAGCGCGTCCGAGGCCGTTCTCGCAAGCGTCTTGTGGCTCCCATAGCGGCTTCCCGCGGTTGTGGAGGCGACCCCCTGCGCGGCGATGGGCGTCAGGTTGTCGATGGGGGCGCGACGTGACTGCGCGGCCCCCTAGGCCGCGCTTCCACTCGGCGGAGGTGCTGCCGGAGTTCGTCGTGTGGTCGGTGGAGCCGACCAGCACCTGGCTCCAGCTTCCCCGCTTCTTTGTAGGTGAACTTCCGGCCGGCGCTCCGGGCGGCCTCTGGCTTCAGGCGGACGGTTGTTGCAGCAGGGCCTCCTGGGCTTCGCTGGAGGTCTCCGTCGCCGGGAATGCGGCCCTGACCCGCGGCTGGCAAACGTTTGCCCGCGCGCGTGGCCTGAGCCGGCGGTGCACCCTGCACTTCAAGTTCGACGGCGACGCCACCCTCTACGTGAGGGTGTTCGGAGAAGACGGTCGCCGTGCTGGGTGCTTCCCCGAAGACAATGACCGCGGCAGTGTTCCCAGCCCCGGAGATGATCGGGATGAAGATGACAGCAGGCGCGTGGTCAGCGGTGCTCGGGGCTCGTCGAGCTTCGGCGACTCTCCTTCTGACAGCAGCTCCTCCAGCGGTGGCCGCGATCAGCCCCCGTGCCGTCGCGCCCGCTTGGAGGGAGGTAGCGGGTCAGCCCGCCGCCGCGCCTCGGTGAAGCGTGAGGAGGAGTCCAACTGAGCTCCGGAGGCAGTAGGAGCCTTCGCCGCGAGTTGGCGCCGAGCAAGTCGTGCCTATTTTGTTTTTCTCCCTTCCCTGCGCAAAGAGAAAGTAGTGTAGGGCCCCGTGGGGGCGTCTTTGAACTATTCTTGTTAGTTATCATGCTGTGTCCGCTATTTCTGTGTTGTGCTTTTGTGCCACGTGCCCGCGTGTAGGAATTACTTAGCTCGGGGGGGGGGGGGGGGGCGGTCACGGCCTTCGCTTCCCGAGGCCGTGGCCTCGTCGCGTGCTTCATGTCCTACAAGGATTAGTCAGGAGGAGTAGCTTCCGGCCTCGGTTGTGGAGGCGACCGACCCAGGTCATGTGTTTGCGTCGCGATGCCCGTGGGGCACGGACTGGGAGGGGTGCTCCCGTAATGGACCTGGATAGGAAAGCTTCGAACGACAGGGGCAGAAAACACTCGCGAGGGTGCCCGCGTTGCTCCCTCGCGAGACTTGCAAGAGAAAACGAGGCAAGTGAGCGAAAAAAAACAAAGAGTCACAAGCTAAGGACGGCAACAACTCCAATAAAACTTCAAATAGGAACGAACAAGCCAACTGCAGAAAGAAAATGAAAAAGCCGCGTCCGGCACCTAATCTAGTCTTCGACATCTTCTCACCAGCTGAGCTAAGTGCTGCCATCAGGCGTGGGCGAGAGCCCCCGAGGCCCGAGGCGGCTCTCCGGAGACTCCGGGCGTTTACAGCCCCAACTCATTATTATGTGAGAGTGTCACGGGCGGCGAAGCTTCACAGGCGTTGGCCTTCTTCACAGGCTCCGGCCCTTTCTCGAAAAAATGAGCTTCACAGACGTTGGCCTTCTTCACAGGCTCCGGGCCTTTCTCGGAAAAATGAGCTTCACAAGCGTTGGCCTTCTTCACAGGCTCCGGGCCTTTCTCGGAAAAATGAGCTTCACAGGTGTTGGCCTTCTTCACAGCTCGGGCCTTTCTGGGAAAATGAGCTTCACAGCGTTGGTCTTCTTAGTGCGTAACCGCAATAGCACTGTTCGTAAGGACCTTTAGTGCCGATTCCACAACCGCACTAAAGTGTGGTCACTAAAGCCCCCCTTTAGTACCGGTGCAGCACGAACCGGTGCTAAAGGCCAACCACGTGTACGAGCCAGCTCGGGGCCGGAGCCTGTAGTACCAGTTGGTAACACCAACCGGTACTAAATGTTTGTGGGTTTTTGTTTTATTTTTTATTTTCAATTAAATTTGTGTTATCAATTTAATTCTTTTTCGTTTGCTGGTATTTTACGATACTACACATTGTACACGCTATGCATATATATATATATATACATATACATATATATATATAAATAGAATTTCTAGTAGAACCAATCACGTATATATATATATATATATCATCAATGTCTCACAAACCATCATATTAATTAATTCACACATACACACATGTATAGCTATATACAATTTCTCCTACATATGCATGTTGCCTTGAGCCAGTGGCATTAGCCTAATTGGTGCCTTGAGCACGATGGGGCGGTAGCGGGTAATAGTATTCTCCCTTCGGATTTATGACCTGGTCGAGCAAAAATCCCGCTATTTCCTCTTGAAGTGCTTCTACGCGCTCAGTTTCTAGGAGCTTCTCCCATACCTCTGTGAACTGTTAAGAAGGAGATCAATATGCATGTGTATTAGTTGTGTGACTAGATATCGATAATGGTGTAAAAATTGTGAATAGTGTTTTGACAAGCGTACCCATTCCTGTCTTTGAGATCTGCTCCTTTGGACGCCATCATGCGAATGTTCTCGCAAACGCAGAATGCATTACCGTATCAGACCCTAGCTACCGCTTTTAGGGCCTTTACGAGAATGGAATTTGATCAGATAATAATTAATCAAGCATGATAATTAAAGAGATGGCAGATAGCTAGCTAGCTAGTACTACTTAATTACTTACCTTGGGTCGAAACCATTTAAGCTTTTGTTTCCATTCGCCTTCCGTGACGCTGATGAACCTTGCCCAAGCCCTGCCCGCCGACAAAGAAAATGAATAAAGGGGTTATTAAATAGTTCATATCATGAAAAATGACGAACTAATAGGCCGAGATATATAGTTAATAATGATTGAAATTACCTGTTGACTATCCCAAACAAGATGTTATAGTCAGTTTTTTCTTTGAGTAGTGAGTCCAGTATTTCAACTGTTCTGGCGTCAACTTTAATGATACAAAAGACCCAGTGAAATCTGCATGCACACACGTTTGCATGTCTTAATTAAGCGAGCATATGTAAAGCAAAAACATGTAGCTAGCTAGTAGGCAAAAACAGAGAATTTGTAGTACAAGACAGTGTGACTCACTGGAAGTTGTAAGGAAGTAATATATCTTCATTGTATTTGAGGCGCTTCAAGAACTCTAGCATGTTGTTCTCTACGGCCTTTTGATGATGTGCATTTATTTTCCATGTGTATTCATTAACGGTGTTTGGGTCACTGAACCCGATGCCAAAGCGTCCTCCTTTTCTCATTTCATATATCTTCATCCTGCATATAATACCACGTAAAAGAATATAGTGAGGATAATTACAGGTAATGATTGATCAAAAGGATCGATACAGCTAGCTTGAGACTTAAATTACGAAATAAATCACTTACGCACAATAGCAATCGGCGATAGATTTGTCGAGTGCATCTTGATTGTATAACCTAAACAGTTCAGAATACTCAACAGACACAAACTTTCTCATGGAAGTAATGCTTCTCCTTGACATTCACCATGAGGGACAATCGATCGGAAATCTTGGTAATGTTCATGTACCATTGATGCAATTCATACATTCTCGTTGGGAGGTTCTTGACCTTGTCCGGATGGACCAAAGGTTGGCCCCGGACATATTTCCGTTTTATTTCATCCTCTCTAAGCACGAGCATGGGCTCGATCTCGAGGAGTTGTCCAACAGTGATTTTGAGAACTTCAATGCATTATATGGTCCTCCATTATTACCACATTGCCCACCTCGAGAACGTAAACTGTTTGCCCACAATAATATTGGGCGCAGCGTCTTTATCACGTGTTGTTGGCACAACAAGCGAGGGATCGATTGCCGCTTTGTTCTCCCAAATTGGGAATGGTTTTCCGCATTTTTGACAGTTGCTTCTTGTTTGCTCGATCCGAGCTCGCCTCCTTACGTAGACGTGCTTGATTTAACTTCCTGATGTGGCGCTCATAGTCTGTGTCAACAGGCTTGGGAGCTGGTGGTTGAGCCATACGAATGAAGTGGTCAATCGTTTCCTCAGGCACTTTCTCCCTTGGCGGCGGTGGCAGTTTTGGTGCAAAATGGGCTTCCACCTCGGACTTCGATATGGCTGCGATTTCCTCCTCGGACCTGTCATAAGACCTCTGCGGAAGAGGCGTGAGGCTTGGACCATATTTATATCGCTTGCCTCCTTTGTACTTCTGTACTACCTCGACTCGTACCGCTACGCACCATAGCTGCGGGGTGTCTCTTCTGCGATTGCTGAGGCAGCGGAGACACCGACTGACGGGGCTGAGTTGGACGAGGAGGAGTGGCCGCCAGAAGATGTGCCGGACTTTGAGGAGGAGTGGCCTAAGGTTGTGCCGGACTTGGAGGAGGTGGGCGTCGGCTGTGGCGGACTTGGAGGAGGAGGAGTGGCACGACACTTTGCTGGACTTGGAGGAGGTGGCACGACACTTTGCCGTACTTGGTGGACTTGCGGGAGGCGGAGACTGGCTGACTCGATGGCGGACTTCGATGAGGAGTCGATGATGGCCAGTGTCGGTGGCCTTGAAGATGATGCAATACTTATTCCATAGGATGATACGATGGTTGGCGTCTCCGAGAAAGCGCTCGTCCTCACCTCCAGGAATGTCAAGCTCTAGCCCCGAATATGGCTGCACCACCTCGTCAACCATGACACGAGCATAGCCCTCTGGAATCGGGATGCAATGGTAGGTTTCTTTGGGGGTAACTGGAAAAGCTTCTCCGTCCGCCACCTTCATGGATATGTTCTTCATTTTGACGTGTAGCTCGTAGCTAGTGTTCTCCGTGATGTCATCCACGGGGTATCTACCCAGCATTGCGTCGTCCGGGGCGGAACCCACGCTGCTTCTCTGCATGGATGGGACGGTGCTATCCAATGCTGGATCATCCGCTAGCTGCTGCATTCCGAGACCCCCTTTGTTGGCTAAGTGAGTCGATCTGCTCCTGCTGCCGCTGGAATTTGACTGCCAATTCCGCTTGACTTGCTTCTAGGCCTTGAAGGCGTTCATAGTCCCGCTTCCTCTGCTCCTCCTCCATCTTCCTCTTCTTCTCCTCCACAATCTTCTTTCTCGCACGGGTTACGTAGTCGTTGTTCCGGTCAAAAACCCCTCATACCACGGAATAGCGCCCTTGCCTCGTGTTCTTCCGGGTGTTCAGGATTTCCCAGGGCATGCGTAAGCTCGTCGTTCTCTGTTGGGCTGGAACACCCCGATCATGCCTCTTCTATTGCAACAAGTATCGCATCGTCATTTCCGATTCGAGACATGCCTTCGTCGAAACTTTGCTGTCTTCGGTCTAACTCCCCCCATGCGCATAGAACCAAGTCCCGCACCTGGGGGGCCAGCTCTTAGTATCCGGAGTGACACCTGCATCCTCCATCTCTTTCTCAGACTTATCCCACTTAGGCATTGCCACCGCATAGCCACTTGGCCCCAGCTTATGGAACTTATCCTTTTTTTCGGCATTCTTCTTGTTTATTCTCGACCGTTCCTTAGCTAATTCCGAATCCTTGAATTTCACGAAATCGTCCCAATGAGCACGTTGGTTCTCTAGTGTTCCCTCGAATACTGGAGTCTTCCTTCCTCCCTTGACGTACTTGCCCCATTCCACGATTCTTGTGGTTCTTGAATGCAACCGCCATCTTCCTAAGAGCAGCGTCCTTGACTTTCTCGCACATCTCGCTTCGTGAAATGATCTGGTAGGGTGAAATGTTCCATGAGAGTATCCCAAAGCAAATCTTTTTGATTCTTGTCGACAAAAGTAACATCTGGACGTGGAGCAGCGTCCTCTTTGCCTTTTTGTCCTTTGTCTTTTGTTGGCTCTCTCCATTCTTGAAGGGAGATCGGGAGTTGGTCCTTCACAAGAACTCCGCACTGACGAATGAACTTGTCCGCAATCTTCTTAGGCGCTAATGGTTCGCCATTAGGTCTGACTGCCTCGATATTGTACTTTACGCCCTCCTTCAACTTTTTGTTCGGGCCTCGTTTCGTCCTTTTGCCTGAAGATTTGCTCGATCCGGATGGCTGAAAGAACAAAGATCGATTCGTTAATATATCTTCAAGTCATTTAAAACATGTGATGATCACCGAAACCTGCTTACATAAATATATATACCTCGCCGGTCTTTGTTGTTTTAGGATCAACATGTTCTTCGTCATCGTCATAATCGTAGTTCATGACTTCATCAATTCGGTCGTCAGATCGAATATCATATCACCCTCTCCGGTGTTGTTTAGAAATTGAGCCGTCATAATCTTCTTCATTCTGATTATCATCGGCCCGCGTATCATATCGAACATGGTGCTTCTCCCTCTCTGTCGGTATTATGCGCCATAGCTTTTATTTAACTAATTCAAAAGAAATATAAAACAATTTAGTATTCAAATTACATCGTCTCGAATAATAGATATATAATCTCGAATACTTTGTCTAGAATAATAGATACAATCTCGAATACATCGTCTCGAATAATATATAATATTGAATAGTACATCACTGGCTAGCTAATTAAAGATCGAATACTACAGAAGAATCTAGGACACTCGTGGTTCCTGCGTCGCGGGCGGTGGACACCCAAAGAGAAGGAACCCTCACAGGATTATAGCTGATGTGAGATCCCTGAAGATACTTCCAGGTATTGGAGAACCTGCCGCCCTCTAACGCAACCATGTAGCGATGGGCGTGCTCGTCCTCCTCCACGACACGGCTGACGGCGTACCTCCTCCCGTGAGGCCGGTCCCTCACTGCCGAGGCCAGCCCACGCGAACGCGACCAAAGCGAGATCAGGGTCGACGACGGGACCCGGGGCGGGTTCCTCATCAAGCGGCGCGCCCCTCGAGCAGCACCTCCCGGTGCCAGCCCGTGAGCCAGTCCGGACATGGGCCGGGCGTCGTCGTCAGACGAATTCGGCAGCGAGGATGCGGGTCGGGCATCATCGAGAACAAATACTAGCTATATGCCTGCAAAAATAATATTTTTTAATGATTGGATTTTGATAACTAAAATTTCTAACATTTCTACTATTTCAAAAATCTATATACTATTTCATACTAATTAAGCATCTAACACTAAAACAGAAAAAACAATTTCTATACATCCATTAAAAAACAGAAAAACAACATTATATAAAAAAATTCCATACTAATTAAACACTAATTATATCCATCTAACATGCATTCATACATATATACTAGTGAAAAAACAATAATCTAAAAAATCTAAACTAAATAAACATACAAAATACGTATATACTAATATATACATGCATTCATACATATATACGTGTATGTGTGTGATGTTCATCATGCTTGTGTGTGTGTGTGTATGGGCTCGGGGAGGGGCGGCGCCCATGGTGGCCTTGAGGCGAGGAGAGGGTTAGAGGGGAGAGCTCACAGCGACGGCGGCAGCGGCGACGGCGGGGCAGCGATGGGCGGGCGTGTGGCGGCGGACGCAGGGCGGCGACGGGCAGGCGGCGACGGAGGCGGCGGCGGGGGCAGGGGCAGCGGCAGCGGAGGGGACGAAGCGGCGGCAGCGGCAGCGGCGACGGCGAAGCGGCGGCGGCGGCGAAGCGGCGGCAGGGGCGGTGGCAGCGGCAGCGACGGGTCGGTGACGGCGTCGATCGATCGGCGGGCGGTTCAATGGGGAAAGCAGAGGAGAAAGAAATTTTTCAAGTGTTGTATATATAGAAGGCACCTTTAGTACCGGTTGGAGCCACCAACCGGTACTAAAATCTGTTTTAACCAGCCCAAGCAGCGGAAGCGACCCCCTTTAGTACCGGGTGGTGGCACAAACCGGTACTAAAAGGCCCCCTTTAATGCGGTTTGTGCCACGACCGGTACTAAAGAATCTTATTGAGCGGTGCGGCAAGTTTAGTCCCACCTCGCTAGCCGAGGCGACCGCACTGGTTTATAAGCCCCGTGCAGTCGCTCTCTCGAGCTCCTCTCCAAAGCAGGCCTCTCTTGGGCCTCGTGTTCTTTGTCGCCTGTGGGCCCACTTGGCCTTTGCGGGCCTGCATCCTGGCCCAACAACAACAGGTTGGGTTTCTAGTCGTATCTTGAGCCGCCACGGCCTAGTAGGCGGGCTTTTTGCTTTATTTATTTTTGTGCTGTTTTGTTTTGTGTATTTAGAGTTTCTTTGTGAATATTTTTGCTTTAGGTACAAAAAATTACAAACTTTCTGTTAGTGCCCGTAGTTTTCAAATTTGAATAGTTTAACTTTTGAATTATTTGAAATTAGTGTGAATCACTAGTTTGTGAATAATTTAACTTTAAAAATCAGTAAAGGCATGAAAGAATTTGTTTGCACATAAAATTTCTTGTTTCAAATGCCAAAACACATAACTACCCTAACTATTACAAAGATTCCCCTCGGGTGTGAAACACGAGAAGAAAGTGATGATAGTGAAGCCGATCACATCCTAGATCTTTGGGTGTGAAACTTTTTCTTCAGCGTGTGTCCCTTTGCGCCCGTAACCATGGAAAATCTTCATCATTTAACGGGATGCTCGGGTCAATATTCACTTTGTGAATGGAGAAATTTCATCAAACTTTTCATAATCTTCGACTTGTCTGTCTTGTCATCCACTCCCATGATGTTTCTCTTCCCGTAGAAGAACTATGTGCCGCTTTGGCTCATCATACGATGCATTCGCTTCCTTATCTTTTCTTTTTCTTGGCTTGGTAGACATGTCCTTCACATAGAAAACCTGTGCCACATCATTGGCTAGGACGAATGGTTAAATGCGCATCGCATAAGATTGTTGAGATCCACTGTTGTCATTCCGTCTTTGCGGGTCTTCCGTTACCCGCCTCGTGTCATATTGACCCATTTGCACCAAAACAAAGGGACCTTTAAACCACGTCGATAGTCAAGTTCCCATATGTCCTGTATATAACCATAATATGTTTCCTTTCCGTCTTGGTTTACGCATCAAAGCGGACACCACTGTTTTGGTTGGTGCTCTTCTTATCTTGGGCGATCGTGTAAAATGTATTACCATTTATCTCGTACCCTTTGAAAGTCATTATATTCGAAGATGGTAACTGGGACAGCAAGTACAGGTCATCTTCAATAGAGGTGTCATGCATAGTGCGATATGCGCAACCAATTTGGCGAAACTCTGGTTTGTTCACGTGTAATCCGGTCATCGACCGCTCCGGGTGTTTGGAGCGTAGCAAATTCTTGTGTTCATCCATATCACGGGCCACCAAAGGCGGAATTCAGTAGAAGCTGTGTAGTGTGCTTGGTGAGAGAATGTCCGTCCATACATATTATTTGTTCCCCTCTAAGCGTGCCTTTTCCATCCGATCTGCCCTTATGCGCGATTCAGGGAACACCAATCGGCTTAAGGTCGAGAATAAAGTCAATACAAAACTCAATGACCTCCTCATTTTGATGGCCCTTGGAGATGCTTCCTTCGGCCTATACGGTTATGAACATATTTCTTTAAGACTCCCATGAACCTCTCAAAGGGAACATATTGTGTAGAAATACGGGACCCAAAAGCGTTAATCTCTTCGCATAGGTGAACTAGGGCGTGCGTCATGATGTTGAAGAAGGATGGCGGGAACACCAACTCAAACTGACAAGACATTGCACCAAATGATTACCGTAACCTTGGTATGATTTCTGGAGCGATTACCTTACGAGAGACTGCATTGAGAAATGCACATAGCTTCACAATGGCTAATCGAGCGTTTTCGGTAGAAGCCCCCTCAATGCAACGAAGCGATTTGCGTCATAATCACGTGGCGATCATGAGACTTTAGGTTACGGAACTTTTTCTACGCCATGTTTATTATTCCCTTTATATTCGATGAGAAGCCGACGGTACCTTAATATCGAGCATGCATTCAAAGAAGATTTCCTTCTCTTCTTTGGTAAGGCGTAGCTTGCATGACCACGATATATGTCATCTTCTCCGTGCATACGTTGCTGGTCCTCCGTGCCTCGGTGTATCTTTTGTCTTCCCATACACGCCCAAGAAGCCAAGCAGGGTCACGCAAAGATTCTTCGTCACGTGCATCACGTCGATTGCGGGCGGACCTCTAGGTCTTTCCAATATGGCAGGTCCCAAAATATAGATTTCTTCTTCCACATGGGTGCGCGTCCGTCAGCGTCCTTTGGAACAGGTTGTCCGCCGGGACCCTTTCCAAATATCACCTTCAAATCCTTGACCATATCATGTACATCAGCACCCGATGCGGTGGCGAGGCTTCTCCGGTGATCCGCCTCACCTTTGAAATGCTTGCCTTTCTTTCTTACGGGATACTGCATGGAAGAAATCGACGATGTCCGGTACACATTCTTCATACAACTATTCAAATATATCTGTCGGTATCATCCAAGCGGTGTGTGCATCCGCGGTATCCCTTGTTTATGCGTCACGAAAGGTTCTTGAGAGCAGGCCAATCATTGATGGTCACGAACAGCAACGCCTTTAGGTCAAATTCTTCCCCATGTGCTCATCCCATGCACGTACACTGTTCCATTCCACAGTTGTAAGAGTTCTTCAACTAATGGCCTTAGGTACACATCAATGTCGTTGCCGGGTTGCTTAGGGCCTTGGATGAGCACCGCATCATAATGAACTTCCGCTTCATGCACAACCAAGGAGGAAGGTTATACAAACATAGAGTCACAGGCCAGGTGCTATGGTTGCTGCTCTGCTCCCCAAAAGGATTAATGCCATCTGCGCTTAGACCAAACCATACGCTCCTTGCGTCATCTGCAAACTCCTTCCCGTACTTCCTTTCAATTTTTCTCCACTGCGACCCGCCAGCTGGTACTCTCAACTTTCCGTCTTTCCTACGGTCTTCTCTGTGCCATCGCATCGCCTTGGCATGCTCTTTGTTTTGGAACAAACGTTTCAACCGTGGTATTATAGGAGAATACCACATCACCTTGGCAGGAATCTTCTTCCTGGGGCGCTCGCCCTCGACATCACCATGCTCATCGCGGCTGATCTTATAGTGCAATGCACCACATACCGGGCAAGCGTTCAAATCCTCGTACTCACCGCGGTAGAGGATGCAATCATTAGGGCATGCATGTATCTTCTGCACCTCTAACCCTAGAGGGCAGACAGCCTTCTTTGCTTCGTACGTACTCTCGGGCAATTCGTTGTCCTTTGGAAGCATATCCTTTATCATTACCAGCAACTTTCCAAATCCCTTGTCAGATACACCATTCTCTGCCTTCCATTGTAGCAATTCCGATTGTGGTGCCCAGCTTTTTCTTGTCACCTATGCAATTCGGGTACAACAATTTTTGTGATCCTCTAACATGCTTGTTGCAACTTCTTCTTCTCCAAATCACTTGCGCAGTTTCTCTTTGCATCGGCAATGGCCTGACCTAGATCATCAACGGTCTCATCTGATACCTCTTCTTCAGCTTCTTCCCGCATTGCCGGCCCAGCTTCTTCCCGCATTACCGGCTCAGCTTCTTCCCCCATTGTTGTATCATCGTATTCAGGGAACCCATGGCCAGGATAGCTATCGTCGTCCTCTTCTTCTTCATTGTCTTCCATCATAACCCCTCTTTCTCCGTGCTTGGTCCAAACATTATAGTGGGGCATGAAACCGGACTCAAAGCAGGTGGGCGTGAATGGTTCTTGACGTAGAGTAATTAGCGACCATTCTTACAGCCAGCACATGGACAAGGCATAAAACCATCCGCCCGCTTGTTTGCCTCGGCCATAAGCGTAAAAGTATGCATGCCCTCAACGAATCGGGAGAGCATCGGTCATCGTACATCCATTGTCGGCTCATCTTCATTACACAACACCGAATAGACCAAATTAATACAAGTTCATACATAAAGTTCATACAACACTTAAATGCAACAAACAAATAACTCTCTAGCTAAAGCATTTAAATGCAACAACAAATGCGATCAAGATCGCAACTAAGGTAACAATTGATCCAACAGCATAATGATACCAAGCCTCACTATCGATGGCATATTTTCTAATCTTTCTAATCTTCAAGCGCATTTTCTCCATCTTGATCTTGTGATCATCGGCGACATCGGCAACATGCAACTCCAATTCCATCTTCTCCCCTCAATTCTTTTCAATTTTTCTTTCAAGTACTCGTTTTCTCTTTCAACTAAATTTAACCTCTCGACAATAGGGTCGGTTGGGATTTCGGTTCACATACCTCCTAGATAAAAATATCTATGTCAACTTGATGGGCATAATTTGTCATAAACACGAAATGCACCAAATAGTTTTAAAAGAGAATATACCACATCCGAATCATAACAAAGGCGAGGGCCGACGGGACGGATATCAAAACCATGGCACTATGTATAACAAACAACGTCTGGGTAAGATAATTATTATACGGTAACTATATATCCAAATCACACAAACATCAATTTTTTATATAAAATTTCATGAACAAGAGGCTCACCACAAGGTGGTGCGGCGACGGGACGGTGCGGGGGATCGACGGTGGTTACGACAGAGATTTAGAAGGCACTAAGTAAACCACACCTACATATGCAAACTAAGTGTTATTTTGACCTCAAATTGCATATAAATCAAATACTAGCACATATATATATTTCCTCCCAAATTACTAAACTCACAAATTAATAACTATATAAACCAATGCAAGAGCTAATCTAGCAATGAGAGATGAAAGGACAAAGTTGCTAACCTTTGTGATCACTTGAATGGATGGGGGCCTTCAAATCTTGACAAATTTTGGGCAAAATGTGTGATGAGCTCGAGGGAGAAGAGGAAGAACAGAGAGGAGAGGAGAGGGAAAGGGGAAGAACAGAGCGAAGCTGGGCCGAAGGGTTTATATGCAGGAGGACCTATAGTACCGGTTTGTGGCACGAACCGGTACTAAAAGGTCTTGGAGGGGGCCCAGGCCGACAACATCCTGCCACCACCCTCATTAGTACGGTTCGTGGCACGAACCGGTGCTAAAGGTTAGCCACGAACCGGTGCTAAAGGCTAGCCGTTGGAACCGGCACTAATGTACACATTTGTGCCGGCTCTAATACAAACCGGCACTAATGTGCTTCACGTTTGACCCTTTTTCTACTAGTGATTCACAGGCTCCGGGCCTTTCTTCAAGGGTAGAACTTCCGGAGATGCTGGATGTTCCACGCGTTCGGGATGGGCACCCCCTCCTGAGTCTCCAAGCGTGCGGAGCCGGGCCTGGAAACATGAATAACCTTGAACGGGCCCTCCCACATGGGAGAAAGCTTATGCAACCCTTCCCTGGAGAGGACCCGTCTGAGCATGAGGTCCCCTACCTCAACAGTCTTGGGGCGGATGTTGCGGCAGTGGTATCGCCGCAGCGCCTGTTGATACCTTGTCGCTCGCAGCACGGCCTCTCGACGATGTTCCTCCCCCAGCACGAGATCCGTCCCCCGCATGCCGTCCTGATGCGCCTCGTCGAACGCCAAGACCCGTGCGGAGCGACGCCTGACCTCATGAGGGAGGACGGCTTCTGCTCCGTAGACGAGGAAGAACGGGGTCTCGCCAGTTGGCTTGGCCGCGGTCGTGCGGATGGACCACAACACGGACTGGAGCTCGTCGTGCCAGCCCCTGCCGCAGGCCTCCAGCTTCTTCTTGAAGGTCCTGGTTTTGAGGCCCTTCAGGACCTCCGTGTTGGCTCGCTCGGCCTGGCCGTTACTCCGGGGGTGCGCCACCGGAGCGTAGCATATCTGCGTTCCAAGGTTAGCACAGTACGTTTTGAAGAGATTGCTAGTGAACTGCGAACCGTTGTCGGTGATGATGCGGTTGGGCACCCCAAACCGGCTCACGAGGCCCCTGATGAACTTGACTGCAAAGCCCACTGGGATGGTGCGGATAGCTTCCACCTCAGTCCACTTGGTGAACTTGTCCACGGCGACCTAGAGGTAGCGATAGCCCCCTGGCGCCCGAGGGAACGGGCCTAGAATGTCCAGCCCCCAAACTGCGAATGGCCATGAGAGGGGTATAGTTTGCAGACCTCCCGCCGGCTGGTGGATCTGCTTGGTGTGAAACTGGTAGGCCTCGCAAGCCCTTACCAGCTCGACAGCATCGCTGAGTGTTGTGGGCCAGTAGAACCCGCTGTGGAACGCCTTGCCAACGAGGGTCCGTGACGATGAGTGATGCCCATAGTCTCCGCCGTGTATGTCTTCCAGCAATTCCTTCCCTTGCTCTCTGGAAATGCAGCGTAGGGACACGTCGTTCGGCCACCTCCGGTAAAGCTCTCCATCCCTGATGCTGTAGGCCGTGGCTTGCCACGCCACACGCTCCGCCTCCTCCTCCTTCTCCGGCAGGGTCCCCTGCGTCAAGTAGCTCTTGAGCTCTGTGATCCAGCACCCTTCCTGAGGCTCCAATGCCAGGAGCAGACGTGCTCCTGAGGCCGGGCCACAGACCAGGGCTCCCGAGGCAGGTGGCTGGGGGAGCTCCTCCTGAGGCTGCGCCGTGCTTGATAGTGATGGTGTCGCCGAGGGCCGGAAGAGTCGCTCTTCGAAGACGCCGGGCTCCTGAGGCAGCCGCCTGGACGCCCTCTTGGTGATGTCATCTGCCTCTTGATTGGTGTCGCGAGGCACATGCTGCAGCTCCAGCCCCCAGAACTGTTTCTCCATCCTGCGAACCTCCGCAAGGTAAGCTTCCATGTGCTCGTCCTTCGGCTCGTATATCTTGTTGGAGAAGTTGACGAGGAGTTGTGAATCGCCCTTAATGGTGAGGCGCTTTACCCCCAAAGCAACTGCGGCTCTCAGGCCGGCTATCAGGCCTTCATATTCTGCTATGTTGTTGGAGATCTTTTCCCCGTGCTGGAAACAGAGCTGCACGACGTAATAGAGCTTATCCTGAGTAGGGGATACAAGCACTGCACCGGCCCCCGTGCCATGTCGGGAGAATGCCCAATCGAAGTACATGACCCAGCCGTCCGGTGCCTCACTCCCCAGAGAAAGTGATTGGTCTTCGCCTGTTTCGAGGCCGGGTGCCTCCGTCCATTCTGCCATGAAATTTGCCAATGCGGCCCCCTTGATGACTCTAGTTGTGCTGAATTCTAGCTGAAACGCTTGCAGTTCGATGTTCCACTCGGCAACTCTTCCAGCTGAGTTGGGGCTCCTAAGCACCCTCTCCAGAGGGTATGCTGAGACGACCTTGATGGGATGACCTTGGAAGTAGTGCCGCAGCTTGCGTGAGGCTACCAATAGCGCGAGGAGGAGTTTTTGGGGCATGGGGTACCGTGCCCTCGCGTCCCGTAGCACCATGCTGACGAAGTACACGGGGTGCTCGACGAGGCTGTGAGCACTGACGCTGCTCGCGTCCTCCGTAGGTTGGGGTACCTCCCGAGGCGGCGGAGCCCCGGCGCAATTAAGCTTGGTGGGGCCTCTTGACTCCGTCTTGCGCTTTCTTCTTGCGGTGATCCCCTTCGGCCGTGGCGAAGTCTTTTGTGAGGCTCTCTTGGCTTCGCTTCTGCCCGAAGGGCGATTCTGGCTTTGGCAGCTCCTCCCCGACCGCTACCAGGGCTCTTGTTGGCGGAGTAGGGGGTGGCAGCGAGGTAGAGCACCGAGGCTCCCGAGGATGCGGAGCTACCATCACCGGAGGGCTGGTAAGGTACCTCTTGAGTTCTTGGAATGCCTTGTCGGCCTCTTCAGTCCATTCAAAGGGGCCCTTCTTCTTCATCAGCTTGAAGAATGGCAGTGCCCATTCCCCTAGCTTGGAGATGAAACGTCCTAGCGCGGTCACGCGCCCGGTGAGCTTCTGCATTTCTCTGAGGGTCTTTGGCGGGCTCATGTCTTCGACTGCTTTGACCTTTTCCGGGTTGGCCTCGATGCCCCTATGGGACACGAGGAAACCCAGGAGCTTGCCCGAGGGGACTCCAAATACGCACTTCTCCGGGTTGAGCCGCAGATCCACTTTATCAAGGCTCGCGAAGGTTTCTTCAAGTCCTCAGATCGTGGTTTTCGCCTCCGAGACTTCACCACAATGTCATCGACGTCGCCTCGACATTCCTCCCGAGTTGCCGGCCAGGCGATGTGCATCGGCCCGTTGAAAGGTCGGCGCTGCGTTACCCAAAGCGGCATGCAGGTATAGCGATACACTCCGCGCGGGGTCAGAAAGCCATTTTTTCCACGTCTTCTACCGCCATCTTGATCTGGTGATAGCACGAGAAGGCATCCAGAAGCACTGACGAGTCACACTCAGCGGTGGAGTCGACGATCTGGTCAATGCGAGGAAGCGGAAATGGATCCTGTGGGCAGGCCTTGTTGAGGTTGGTGAAGTCGACACACATATGTTACTTTCCCCCCTTTTTGGCACGACAACTGGGTTGGCCAGCCAATCCGGGTAGCGGACCTCGCGAATAACCCCTGCTGCCTCTAGCTTGCGAGTCTCTTGGACGATAAAAGCTTGTTTCTCTATGGACTGTCACCTGTATACGCTTCACGGGCGCCGTTGGGGCACACGTTGAGGTGATGCTCAATCACGCCCCTCGGGACCCACGCCAACTGATTAGGTCCCCACGCGAACACCTTCTTGTTGCACGCAGGAACTTCACCAAGGCCTCCACCTGCTTGGGTTCGAGGTTTGCACCTATTATGAAGGTGGCGTCAGTGGACCCGTCCTCGTTGACTGGTACCTGCTTGGTTTCCGCCTTGTTTTGAGTGAATAGCTGCTTCTTCTTGGACGGCGCAGCCCCTTGGGATCGGGCGTTAGCGGCTGGCCGCGATGCCGCCAGCCGCCTTGAAAACAAGCTTGAGCGCCTGCAGTGCATCTCCGGTGTTTCCTGACACGGTAAGGACACCGCTGCTCCCGGGCATCTTCATGAGGTTGTACGCCGGGTGAGTTGCTGCCATGAACCGGGCCAAGGCCGGGTAGCCGAAGATGGCGTTGTAGGGGAGGCCGATGGGGGTGATGTCGAAGTCGATCAGCTCTGTGCGGAAGTTCTCGCGGGTGCCGAAGGTCACCGGAAGGCAAAATTTTCCCAGGGAGGAGGTGGAACCGGCTCCGACTCTTGAAAAAGGCCTGCTGGGCTGGAGCCGCTCTGGTGGCACATGGAGGAGGCTGAAGGCCTCCACAAAGAGCACGCTGAGGCCAGCTCCGCCGTCGATGAGGGTCCTGGTGATAGCCACTTCGCAGATGGTGGGGGTGCACAGCATCGGAAGCGCACCGGAACCGGCGGGGTTGGAGGGGTGATCGTCCGAGTTGAAGAGCAGGTCGGTCTCGGGCGCCACCCAGCCCGGCGGGGCTCCATGGCGCTTGGAGGCGGTGGCGATCTGGCGGGTGAACGGCTTGACGTGGCAGCTCGAAGGTGGCGCCAGTGAGCCGCCCAGGAGAGCTGCAACGACTGGGGGCGCTGGCCTGGCGTGATGGGCGAGGTAGAGGTCGCGCAGCTCCCCCCAACAGGCCTGCTACTCGTTCCCCGCCGGGCCGGTGGGGGCATTGGCGGCAGGCGACGGGGAACGATGGGGGCGTCCGCCGACGGGAGCCGTCCGGGCAACTCGAGTGGCCTTGAGCAGCCCGGCCTTCAGCGCAAGCTCGGCGAGCGTCAGCCATGGACACGACGGGAGATCACACGCGACCAGGGGAAGAAAAATTCCGGCGCACCCCTACCTGGCGCGCCAAATGTTGGATTTCGGGTTTCGGCAGACCCTTGAGGTTCGAACACTGGGGTGCGCGCGGAGATCTTTCCCCTACCAGCTCACGTGTTAATGGTTTGTGAGGGAGTTCCGGACTAGGGGGTGTCCGGATAGCCGAACTATCATCATCGGCCGGACTCCAAGACTATGAAGATAGAAGATTGAAGACTTCGTCCCGTGTCCGGATGGGACTTTCCTTGGCGTGGAAGGCAAGCTTGGCGACACGGATATGTAGATCTCCTACCTTTGTAACCGACTTTGTGTAACCCTAGCCCTCTCCGGTGCCTATATAAACCAGACGGCTGTAGTCCATAGGACGGACAACAATCATACCATAGGCTAGCTTCTAGGGTTTAGCCTCTTTGATCTCGTGGTAGATCCACTCTTGTACACACATCATCAATATTAATCAAGCAGGACGTAGGGTTTTACCTCCATCAAGAGGGCCCGAACCTGGGTAAAACATCGTGTCCCTTGTCTCCTGTTACCATCCGCCTAGACGCACAGTTCGGGACCCCCTACCGAGATCCGCCGGTTTTGACACCGACATTGGTGCTTTCATTGAGAGTTCCTGCCGTGTCGTCACCATCGGGAAGGATGCCTTTTCCTGTCTTTAAAGACGGCGTCGTCGTCAAGGGAGCTTTGGCCGCCGGCCAGACTATCCGGCTAGGCGGTTTTCTCATGACCGCATGTTCGGCCACCGCCCCGACAATGACCTCTCAAGTCATTAAAAGCGATGTTCACGTCAGCTCGGAATTCGCCAAGCAGCTAGATCCGATTGAGCTCTCCTCCGTAAACGAGCTCTTGGATCGCATCGCCGCCCTGGGAGTCGCTACCGACTACGATCAGATTGGGCTTAAAACCGATCTGAGAGAAATTAACTCTCCCCACTCCCCAGGTTACCCACCACGTTGTCGTGGTAGAGGAACAATGCAGCGACTCTCCTTCTATGTTAAAATCCAACTATGTCCGGATTCCAGATCCCTCCATGACGGACGCTAATCAAATACTGAACCTAAAGTCAGGCATCGGACCAGATTTGTTGGAAAGCGCTCAGCAAACCAAGCTTCCGAATCCGGAAGCTTCTTGGCCTTTGAGCCTCAGACCGGGCGGGGTTCGAACTTAATTCCACCCGCCCACCCAAACATAAGCGATCTATCTCAAATACGGCAAGAGCCCGATGAAACGAGACATCATTCTTTGGGCGATTCCTCCGGTTATGAACAAGATAAAGGACTGCCGTGAAGAAAGCGCGATTTCAATCTTTCGCAACAATTGCACGGACAAGGGAATCATAAGCGCCATCAGCCGTCGTGAAGTTTCACGCCCTCGCCGACCTAGCGACCATCGTACAAAATATCTTGCTGGCGATGGAGAGTGCCCGAAAACCGAAACTAGGTTTTGGGACAATCCGACCACGAATACAAACCCAGTCCGAAATAAAAGGGTGCTTCATACTCAAGCACCAGGTTAAAAACCAAAAGCAAAAACCCCTAAAGTGCGGAACCATCTTTGGAGGGATGGCTGAGCGGACCTGCAAAATCCACAGTATGGAGGGCGCCACTCCAACACACAACCTTCGAGCGTGTTGGATACTACGGCAGGTGGCCAAAAGTGGCGTAGGCTTTTTAGCCCCGGGCAACCAACCCAGCAGTACCAGTACGGTATTAACAGTCTTCGAGACTTTCGCATCAAATAACATGCGGAAACGAACAATCCGCAGCCTCGCCGAAGTCTACCAAGTAGCAACAACAAATCCATGGAGCGACACGGCTATCACTTTCAATGCCAGCGATGAACCTAAATTCCGAACAGCTAGAGCACTAGCCGCATTGGTCCTCAGTCCGATAGTGGACGGTTTTCGTCTTACTAAGGTACTCCTGGATGGCGGCGGTAGTTAAACCTCATCTATGAGGAAACCCTTCAAAAATGGAAATTGATCGGATCCGCATTGAGCAAAGCAGCACAACCTTGGAGGGATAATCCCTAGTTGAGAAGTACGCTGCACAGGAAAAATCACACTAGATGTAGTGTTCGGCTCACGGACAATTACAGTCCGAGGAGGTCGAGGTTCCAAGTGGCCCCATTCGGCAGCGGATATCACGCTTTGTTAGGGCGAGAGGCATTCACAATCTTCCAAGCTATACCCCACTACGGGTACATGAAGCTCAAAATGCCGGACCCAATGGGATAATCA
Organism: Aegilops bicornis; assembly: GCA_021605145.1. Taxonomy (NCBI): domain Eukaryota; kingdom Viridiplantae; phylum Streptophyta; class Magnoliopsida; order Poales; family Poaceae; genus Aegilops; species Aegilops bicornis. The sequence goes on along the minus strand of CM038669.1, from coordinate 596,125,980 downwards.
CTCTACTTGATGATCCGGATCTGACACTCCAGCGCTGAAAATAAGACAGCCGCACTGGCCCTAGAGGCATTGTCCGAAGCCCTAGCGGCAGAGGAACTAATTACGCTGCGCTCCACGGTGGATAGGGATGATGTGATACTCGATAAGTGGTCCAAGTCCACCTCTTTTAAACCAGCAGACGAAATAGTCAAAATTCAGGTCCATCCAACGGACCCCATGAAGACGGCCTCCATTGGGGCACAATTAAGTCCTGATGTCGAAGCCGCACCACGCAGGCTAGCAGAGCACAGCCTAAATATCCTAAAAGGATTCAAGCCAGTCAAACAAGCTCTTTTCGGCGATTTTTCGAACCCAAAAGACAGGCAATGGGAGAGGAGCTAGCCAAACTCTTAGGAGCCGGATTCATCAGAGATATAAAACATCCGGACTGGCTAGCCAATCTAGTAATGGTACCAAAAAAGGACAAATCCGGGCGCCTTTGCGTCGATTTTAAAGACCTTAACAAGGCCTGTCCAAAGGACCCTTTCCCCCTCCCTCGCATCGACCAAATCATCGATGCTACCGCGAACACGATTCATTGTGCTTCCTCGACGCATACTCCGGATACCATCAAATCAAGATGGCGGAGAAAGATCAGGCTGCAACGGCATTCATTACTCCATATGGGCCATTCTGCTTCAACACAATGCCCTTCGGACTCAAAAACGCCGGCGCAACATATCAGCGCATGATTCAAACATGTCTGGCTACCCAGATAGGCAAAACAGTAGAGGCATACGTAGACGATGTGGTCGTCAAGACCAAACACGTCGGAGCACTAGTAGAAGACTTGAGAGTGACATTCGACAACCTCCGAGAATATGACATTAAGCTCAATCCGGAAAAATGCGTCTTGGCGTACCCGGTAGGAAAGCTCTTGGGCTTCATCGTATCCGGTAGAGGAATTGAAGCAAACCCAGCCAAAATCCGAGCTCTGTCACAATTGGATATTCCAAAAGACCTCAAGCAGATATAAAAACTAACCGGATGCGTAGCGGCCTTAAGTCGCTTCATCTCCCGTTTGGGAGAAAAGGCTCTGTCCCTCTACCGCCTCCTCCGGCGCACCGAACATTTCGAATGAGCGGATCTTTGCCACGGCCGGACTCGAAGAAATAAAGGCCATCACGGCAACAAATCCGGTTACGGCGCTACCAACCTGGGCGAACCTATGTTATTATATATCGCAGCAACACATCAAGTTGTCGGTAGCGGTACTACGTCGTTGAACGAGAAATAGAAGGGCACATATTCCCTCTTCAAAAACCGATTGTACTACGTATCCACCGTTCTAACTCCATGCAAATCCGGTACCCACATTATCAAAAGATAGCGTGTCACGGTGTTCATGGCATCCCGGAAGCTGCGACACTACTTTCAAGAGTGTTCAATAACGGTGGCCTCCAAGTACCTCTCAACGATATTATAAACAATCGCGACGCAACGGGCAGGATTGCAAAATGGGCTATCGAGCTCTTACCATTTGACATAACCTACAAACCACGGCGAGCTATAAAGTCGCAGGTTCTGGCTGACTTCGTCGCCGAATGGACCGAAGCCGAACTCCCTAAAGAGTACGGCGCATACTCCAACTGGATCATGCATTTCGACGGATCCAAAATGTTGGCTGGCTTGGGGGCTGGCGTCGTCCTGACGTCCCCAACTGGAGACACAATCCAATACGTACTTCAAATAATGTACATGGACTCCAACAACGCAGCCGAATCTGAGGCCCTTCTACATGGCCTCCGGATGGAAATCTCCATGGGCATTCAACGCCTAGAGGTCTTGTGAGGATTCAAACCTCGCAATATCCCAAGTAAATGGAGACTTTGACGCCAAAGATCCAAAAATGGTAGCTTACCGCCATGCCGTCCTAAAAATGTCAAGTCGGTTCGAAGGACTCAAATTCCACCATGTAGCCCAGGATAATAACCAGGCAGCAGACGTGTTAGCACGCATCGGCGCGAAACGAGACACCGTCCCTCCAAACATCTTCCTGGAACGGCTCTTTAAGCCATCCGTATTATGGGAAGAGGAGTCCGGAAATAACAATCCGGAGCAGCTGCATCACCTAACTCAGACCATTACGACACAATCGGCGGCTCGACCAATGAAATAACACCTTGACTCACGAAATAATGGCAGTAATTGCCCGTGGACGAGAACCATTCCTAGCCTACTTAATGCGGCAGGAACTTCCGAAGACCAAAATGAGGCCCGCTGCATAGTTCGCGATCTAAAGCCTACAAGGTCCATGAGGGAGAACTTTATAAGAAAAGCACAACCGAGTCCTTCAAAGGTGTATCTCCGAAGAGGAAGGGCGAAATCTCTGGCTGAAATTCACGCCGGACTCGTGGGCACCACGCTGCAGCCCGGGCCCTTGTAGGCAAGGCCTTCCGTCAGGATTTTATTGGCCGACAGCCCGGGCGGATGCTCGGGACTTAGTCCAACGATGCGTCGGTTGCCGGCTCTTTGCTAATCGAGCCACATGCCACCCAATCGCCCTCAAAACTATACCCATTACGGCCGTTCGCGGTCTAGGGGCTTGACATGGTTGGACCCCTTAAAGGGGAACCCACAAGCACAAATACTTATTGGTCATGGTGGACAAATTCACCAAATGGATTGAGGCCAAGCCGGTTAAAACGGCAGAATCCGGACCGGTGATAGACTTCATATCCGGGGTAGTACACCATTTTGGCGTCCCCCACAGCATCATCACTGATAACGGCACGAACTTCACGGCCGACGAGGTTAAACTCTGGTGCAAAAACATGGGCATCAAGCTCGATTACGCTTCAGTCTATCACCCCCAAACTAACGGTCAAGTCGAGCGAGCAAATGGTCTAATCATGAGCGGCATCAAACCCGCATTAGTGCGGTCCTCAAGGAATCTAACACGCCTTTGGGTAGAGGAGCTTCGACTCCGTACTCACAGGGGCTGCGGACCACGCCAAACCGAACTACTGGATTCACACCATTTTTCATGGTATACGCGCAGAGGCAGTTACGCCTGCGATATAATTCATGACTCACCTCGTGTGCGCATGTACGAAGAAAGAGAAGCCGAGTTGGATCGGCGGGACAGTTTGGGCGCCTTAGAGGAGGAGCGGGACGTGGCAAAGGCTCGTTCCGCATTTTATCGACAACGAGGCTCGAAGATATCAAAGTAGAGAAGTACGGGCCAAAACTTACAATGTTGGCGAACTTGTTCTCGCCTCACGGACAAGATAAAGGACAATCTTAAGCCCAAGTGTGAAGGTCCCTTCATCATCGACCAAGTCTGACCGGCGGAGCATACCGTCTATGTAACGTGATCTCGACAACCGACTCGAGCCGAACCCATGGAACGCAGCCCGTCTCCAGAAGATTCTCGCCCTAACGCCGGACTCGAGTTCGTCTCACTCCCCGTCCACCTTTTTATATTTTTACTGTCTCTTGTCCCCCTCCTTCTTCCCACTTTTTTCAATACCTTTTATAGGCTGATTTGCGCTTTGTTCGCTTACACTTGATGTGCTCACGGCACTCATTATACCTGGGGCTTCTTTAACAGAAGCTTATTCATACGGGCTTCATGCCCAATACATGTGTCATACTTCCGCATGTACCTTTTATTCACCATTGTATGCATCGATATGACTTAAGTTTTGGCCAAGTTGGGTTGCCTGGCTCCTGTGCTTACCCCTACGTTCCTGATTGTTCGGCTAGGAGGTAAAGGGAGCACCTCTGCGGTTTACTCTTGCCGGTCAGCCCGGATGTGTAACTCAGGCGGGTGAAGCCGAAAGCTAGCGTTCTTAAGAGAATATTCGGTCGGTGACTTGAAAGATGATTTATTACTTACTTATTTATCTACCCCCAGATGCTTTTTCTGCTATTTTCGCAGTCCGGCATTGCACTTTAGGGCATGCCTCCCAGGGAAAGGAACCCTTAACGGAACTATTCTCCCTGGAAGATGTTTCTTACTAACCATGTAATATAACATAACTAGTTGGGCACTTGTCTGATAAAGCAATTATGACCCCGACGCCTTGTCTCCATGCATGCCCCGGTTCTTTTATAACCGTAAGGGTATTCGGACACACTCGGACTGTTGGGTCCCGAGGTTGAAGCGAACGGTCCGCAAAGACAAACGATCTACAATCCGGCTAGAAGGCATTTTACATGTCATTTCAAATTACATCGTCGGACCGACCGATTGTACTCCTCCTCAATCCCATCTAACAGGCTGTCTAATTTACCTCCTGTTGGGAATATTTCGCGCCAGTTCTACTTGGCCGTACATCAACTCACAGGATCTCCTTCCCATCAGGCCCCGCAGTCCGACCTCGGCCATGTGGTTTGGGTCACCGGTAACGTGTCTTCACCATGGCCCAGGCCTCCTGGCGCCTGACGGCAGCCGATATCTTCCACAAGCGGAGGCGTCGCCGTGCTCCTGAAGCTTCTCGGCAAGCTCACCAAGGCCCTCGGGTAGGGAGGCGGATGGCCATAAAGCATGAACAGCGCCACTCGCCGCTGCCGAACACGTTCGAGCAATTGCACCAGCTCGGGAAGTTGGTCACCCGTTGACCTGTGCATTTCCTCCATGAGGCGACACGTGAGCACACCTAAAGACATATTTCTGTCAATCAACTTCCTCGCTGAATTCTTCTTTTCAAAGGAATTTGTTCAAGCACTTACTATAAATGCATGACGGTCAGCCGATTCTCCTTCACGGAGCTGCAATTTGGGCCCGAACACCTTTCAGCTCTTCTCCTCATTGGGTGTGGGCATCTTGGAGCTTGTTTCTCTCTGCTGCACCTTCATAAGCACCCTCTCGCCGCCTTTAGGCGACGCAGATGGCTGTTGCTTGTCCGGATCTAGTCCGGCACCCTCTGCAATATTATTGTCAGATTCACGCTGCACTTTGTTAAATAATTATCTTTTCAAAGTACGTCTTACCAGTGGGGGTCTCTATGGCTCCCCTGTGGCGGCCAATCTTGACCTCAAGTTGGGCCTTGCACTCTTGGAGCTCACAGGATAGATGGGTATTCTTCTCCGTAAGATCCTGCATAATAATTGATCCTTAAATCAGTTATTTCAACTATTTTAAGTCTCGGGGCTCTTGGCATATATAACTATTAAAATTACTCACCGTATGTCTTTCACATACGCTCCGTGGCTCTGGTTAACCCATCTTGAGCGGCACGGAGGTGCGCGTTCCGCATCAAAGGCATTTAACGCCTGCAGGGAGAAACACGCGCGTCACGAAGAACCGTCCCAAGTGACGCCTTTGTGATTCATGGCGCTCTCCACCTCGCACCGGGTGGCGGACAGCTGTCGGCATCCTCCGTCGGAGGAGCGTCCGGCTCATGCCTTGTATTCGCCTCCTCCCGGACCATGCGTTGGAGCATGGTGGCGGAGGCTTGATTAGCAACCTCTCCGGACCTTTGTCCGTGGCGCTCTTTCTAGAAAAGTTATGAGCATTAATATACCTCCTGGGGATCCTTCCCTTAAAAATAGCGGTGCTCCGTACCGTTGCGGCGACGTTTCGGTTCGCGTCGCACTCCTCTTCCGCCTGCTGGGCCGGACTGACCCTTGTTGGTCGGCCGCCGCGGGTTCGGCTTCCCGCCTTAAAGGCACCTCCTGCGATGCACCATCAGTATGGGATGGTCAGAATTGAGCGTGGATCAAATGATGGTGTCAAGACCTCGGTCGTGGTCACCTGGGAGGCCGGAAACAAACCGGGGTAGTCAGCCGTAATGGCGACTAGGGCATTGTCTATGCTACGTTGGTGGAACACCCCGTCAATCAGCTCCACCTTTATGTCCGGATCCTCTTCGGAGGTCGGATCAAGGGATCGTTCCGGATCCTCGGGCTGTGGAGTTAGGCTTCGTATGCCCTCCAGGTCCCGGCGCAGCTCCTGCGTCGATATCACAGAGTAAGATACTTGACTTTAAAAGTATGGATCGGGTAGATGAACATCCGCTTACCCAGCTCCGAGGGTTATTCATAGAAAATCCATTCAACGGATTCGTGCGAAGGAAGTCCTCCTCCTCTCCCTTGTACAAGCCGGACAGGATCTTTGCCAGATCGGCTGCCGAGCCTGGCCCTTTGCGGCCATGACGGGTGGCGTCATCTTCCCCGTTGAAATCCCACATAGGGTGGCCCTTATATTGGAGTGGCTGCACCCCTCGCATAATGCATGTGGCCATGACTCCAATCATGGTCAATCCGGAGTGGGCCAGTAACCTAATCCGGCCCATCAGATAATGGACGCTCCTATCATCTTCCGTTGAGGGCTCCGCGGGCGCCAACTCAGGCGTTTCTTCAAGGGAGCATTGTTGAACTTCGGGAGGCCGATCCGAACTGGATCCGGCAGAGAGGGGCATCCTCCATGTAGAACCATTAGAAGGCCGGTCTTGGACGCCTTCTTCGGGTGCGGATAGATATCCGGTCCGGTGATGCGCCATATTTCGGCTCCGCCCACTTGATATATCGACCCCTCATGAGAACGGGTGCGAGACAAAACAATCTCTTCCACAGCAAAATGGGGCTCGATGCCCAAGAACAACTCGCAAAGAGCTACGAAGCCCGCGATGTGCAAAATGGAGGCGGGCGTGAGGTGGTGAAGCTGGAGTCCGTAGAACTCTAGGAGCCCCCGGAGAAACGGATGTATGGGAAATCCGAGTCCCCTTATTAGATAGGGGACAAAGCATACCCGCTCCCCTTTGGAAGGGTTGGGGACGCTCTCCGCCTGCTTTCCACCCTTGTAGGTGGCTAGTCCGGCTCGAACCGGAACCATGAAAGCTGGGGGAAGATATCCCTCGGTTTGGAGTGCCACTAGCTCATTTGTGTGGAACTTAGCATCTCCCCAATCTCTGGCTTAGGGCTGGGAGCGAGAGGAGGAGCCGTCGGCTATCCATGATGGAATGGATTTTTGTCGAGGCGCTTGATGAGAACTTGCGGATGGAGGATGGTGTGAGCTGGATCTAGACCCTCGCCTCTCTTATAGGCGGCTGCTCACACGGCTAGGGGTAAAATGTAAAAATACCCCGGACTTTCGCATTAAATGCGACACGTGGAAGAAAGGCCATTATTGGGCGTAGAAGCCAAGGAGCGCAACATTTATAAGGAAGCCGGACACTATTCGGCGGGAACATGAAGTTTGAAGGAGAACCCGCCTTTGCAACGCCGAAGACAATATACGCCACGGACTCGTCATCGTTGAAGCCCGGCTCGGGGCTCTTGAGGGAGTTCCGGACTAGGGGTGTCCGGATAGCGAACTATCATCATCGGCGGACTCCAAGACTATGAAGATAGAAGATTGAAGACTTCGCCCCGTGTCCGGATGGGACTTTCCTTGGCGTGGAAGGCAAGCTTGGCGATACGGATATGTAGATCTCCTACCTTTGTAACCGAATTTGTGTAACCCTAGCCCTCTCCGGTGCCTATATAAACCGCACGGCTGTAGTCCATTGGACGGACAACAATCATACCATAGGCTAGCTTCTAGGGTTTAGCCTCTTTGATCTCGTGGTAGATCCACTCTTGTAACACACATCATCAATATTAATCAAGCAGGACGTAGGGTTTTACCTCCATCAAGAGGGCCCGAACCTGGGTAAAACATCATGTCCCTTGTCTCCTGTTACCATCCGCCTAGACGCACAGTTCGGGACCCCCTACCCGAGATCCGCCGGTTTTGACACCGACAGTTTGCAAGGGATCTAAACTAGGAATGATGAACAGCACAAGGGACACAAGATTTATACTGGTTCAGGCCACCGTTGTGGTGTAATACCCTACTCCAGTGTGTGGTGTGGTGGACTGCCTCTGGGGCTGATGAAGAACAGTACAAAGGAAGAACAACCTAGTGAGGTGCTGTTCTTGAGCTGGTGTGGTGGACTGCTTGGGTGAGTCCAGCCACTTCTCTCCCTCTCTCTGGTAGGTTCGGCCTCTCTCTTCTCTCTGTGGTGGCTAGTCCTATTTATATAGGAGGCCTGGGCCTCTTCCCAAATAATGAGCGGGAAGGGCGCCAACAATTGGCCATTTTGAAGGGGAACATCTAGTACACTTATCCTGACTAAAGTTGGTCTTCGGCTGCCAAAGGCTCTGACGGTGATGTCGTCCTGGGCTCCACGATGACCTCCATCCTGCCGCTCTGCTGGTCTTGGTCTTGTTGCACCGAAGTGGTAACCTTTGCCTGATACCTTGGCTTGTTCTTGCCTCCTTTGCACTAAAGGGGAAACGAGGACACTGTGCAGGCTGGCGCCCGCCTGGCGCCTGCCTGATCCCGATCGTCATGGCTTGCGTCATGGGGCACCCTCGTGAGGTACCCTGCCTTGATCTCACCGCCTCCTCGTGAGCCTGCCTGACGAGGCTGCTCCTGAGGAAGGTTCCTGTCGTCCCCATACGAGGCTTGGCCTCGCGAGGGTCTTGAACTTGAGTGATGAAGGCTGGGCCACTGGGCCCCCACTTGAGCCACGCCGCAGGCCGCAGGCAGGCAAGTCTGGGGACCCCCGTTCCCAGAACGCCGACAATAAGCGGCGTCACCTTCTTCACACACTAAAGCTATCTTCCGGCTTCCATGGACCGTGATGGTTCCCTTATAACCCGGCATCTTGAGCTGCAGATAAACATAACAAGGCCTTGCCATGAACTTAGCATAAGCCGGGCGTCCAAACAAAGCATGATAAGGGCTCTTGATCTTCACCACTTCGAAGGTCAACGTCTTAGACCTGAAATCATGATCATCCCCAAATGCAACCTCCAGAGCTATTTTACCAACCGGGTATGCCCACTTACCAGGCACCACACCATGAAAGACAGTGTTTGATGGCTTAAGGTTTTTATCAATCAACCCCATGCGACGGAAGGTTTCATAATATATAAAGGATATTGATGTTGCTACCTCCGTCCATGAGTACCTTAGTGAATTTATATCCTCCAACCTGAGGCGCCACCACCAAAGCCAGGTGACCCGGATTATCAACCCGGGGCGGGTGATCCTCACGACTCCACACAATAGGCTGCTCAGACCAGCGCAAGTAACGGGGAACTGCCGGCTCAACGGTGTTCACAGCCCTTTTATGAAGCTTTTGATACCGCTTGCATAAACTTGTGGTGAAGACGTGGTATTGCCCACTATTCAACTGCTTTGGGTTACTCTGATACCCAGATTGCTGATGTTGACTTCCCTGACCAGGCCGTTGATGATAACCACCCTGATTGCCTTGATTTCCTTGATTTCCTTGGAAGCCGGAATTAGAACCACCGCCACTGTGATCCGGACCATAAGAACCGGAACCTGAGCCGCCACCAGGACCTGAGCCGCCGCCCGACCCATGATTACTCTGGAATAAATCAGAATTTTTGAACTCCTTCATAATATGGCAATCCTTCCAAAGGTACGTGGATGGCCTTTCTCGTGAACCATGCTTTGGGCAAGGATGATTCAACAGATACTCCAGATTTATACCTGATCCTCCTGCTCGAGGAGGTGCCTTTCCCTTACGATGCTGACCATTGTTCTGCGCGTTGGTATTGGCCACAAAATCCAAATTATTATCAGCTTTGCATTTAACGTTGCCCCCCTGACTCGTTGGGTTATGATGCTGGCCCTTAGTGCTGCCACTCTTCTTTCCCTTTCCCAGCTTTTCATCCTTAGATTCGGGGTCCTTGGTACTATCAGAGTCGGCATATTTAATCAGAGCCGCCATCAGTTCCCCCATATCATTGCAGTGGCGCTTGAGCCGCCCAAGCTTCTGTTTAAGAGGCAAAAAATGGCAATTCTTCTCTAACATGAGGACTGCTGAACCGGCATTGATGCTATCTGATGAGTGCAAGATGGATTTGACCCGGCGCACCCAATGATTTGTTGACTCGCCCTCTTCTTGGGCGCAGGCATTCAAATCCACAATCGACATGAGCTGCTTACACGTATCCTTAAAATTCTGGATAAACAGGGCCTTTAACTCAGCCCATGACCCAATTGAATTGGCAGGCAATCCCTTTAACCAAGTACGGGCCGTCCCATCTAGCATCATGGTGAAGTACATGGCACACGCAGCATCGCTAACCTCCAACAGCTCCATGGCCATCTCGTAACTTTCAATCCACGCCTTCGGGGGTAAGTCGACCGTATAGTTAGGCACCTTACGAGGTCCTTTGAAATCCTTGGGCAAATGCTCATTACGCAGAGCCGACACTAAACATGGTACACCTGTGCTTCTAGAAGTCACGCCTGCTTCCATCGAAGTTGTAGGATAAACCGGTGAGGGTTGATGAGCCGCGTACTGAGCCGCCAGCTCAGCCTCTCGACGTGCTCGATCCTGATCCAGCAGAGCCTGAGTATTATGAGGTGGGTCATGTCCATGGGGCAGGTTACGACGTTGCGCACTGCTTGACACCGCTGGGGAATCCATGTGTCTGCTATAACTCCAGCTTAGGCGGGGGGTTGAATGGATCCTTTCACAACTGTAAGAATAAGCCCCCTGTTGAACCAATGATGTCTGAAGAAGCTCTCTAGCCCTCCGCATTTCAACCACCGCTGGAGACTCGCCTTCGACCAGGAGAGCCGCCAATCGCGATGCCGCGGCGATCATGTTATCCAAAGGGTTAGAGTAATGACCTGGCGGTGTCGGCACGTGTTGTGGTGGGATATTATTCTGACGGGGCGGGTCCGTTGTGCGCGGTTGAACCGGCGCTCCAGTCCCAGGCGCAGCTACTATCCGGTTTACCCCTGGTGGGTCACTGGTCCCTGCACCAGGTGTGTTGAAGAGGTTCCTCGCCTCGTAAATCGGAGGCAGACGACTCTGGTGCCTTCTCCTCAGGACTTCGTTTGAAACGTTCTGATCCAACGAGAGCCGAAAAGAATCAGCCTGGATTCGTTGCGCCTGAGCATCCAAAGCGACTCGTTCCACAGCCATCCTAGCGTTTTCCACCGCCAGGTCTTCCTTGGCTTGTGCTATCTCGTCACGCAATTTTGCAACCTCCGCATTATGCTGATCTTGATTCACCGGGTTAACATTTGCTGCTAACAATGATGTCAAATTCTCCAATAAATCAGTCAAAACCTAAGCCGGCGGGTGCACAGGGCCTCCTACCCCGGCTGCCGTTGCTACTGCTGACCCGGAAATCATCGCCGCTGCAGTTGTTGAATGTTGCGCTGGCTGCGTACCGGCCATGAAGATTGTGATCCTATTCGGTGGCTTATAGGGGTCCGGAATACTGTCGCCCTCGGAACAGCCCCCAAGCCGGCTGTCTTGCAGCTGGTACATTGAGTTAGTCTCGCCTGTGGACGACTCCCCATCAGAATAGATGGTCATCTCACCGCCAGACACAGATCCTTCCTCGAATTCCACCCCATGGATGACTCCAACGAAGGTGCGCTTCATGGCGGGTTGAACCCAGGCGGGTCATGCACGTTGAGCCGTCTCGATGATGTCGGTGCAGATGTCCGGCTCAGGGCCCGGTTCACCGATCTTGCCGATGAAAACGTGAATTCCGCCGAAGGGGACCCGGTACCCATACTCAATTGAGCCGGCCTCGGGGCCCCAGCCTGCATCGTCGATGTAGAGCTTGTCGCAGCGACTCTTGGCCATCTGGCCCACAGCGTATCCCTTGATCCTGTTGGGGAATGTAGTAATTTCAAAAAAAATATTCTACGCACACAGGATCATGGTGATGCATAGCAACGAGAGGGGAGAGTGTGTCCGCGTACCCTCGTAGACCGAAAGCGGAAGCGTTAGCACAACGCGGTGATGTAGTCGTACGCTTCACAATCCGGCCGATCCAAGTACCGAATGTACAGCACCTCCGAGTTCAGCACACGTTTAGCTCGATGACGTCCCGCGAACTCCGATCCAGCAGAGCTTCACGGGAGAGTTCCACAAGACGGCCCGGCGTGATGATGGTGATGATGTTGCTACCGACGCAGGACTTCGCCTAAGCACCGCCACGATATGATCGAGGTGGAATATGGTGGAGGGGGCACCGCACACGGCTAAGAGATCAAGAGATCAATTGTTGTATCTATGAGGTGCCCCCTGGCCACGTATATAAAGGAGTGGAGGAGGGGGAGAGGGCCGGCCCCTATGGCGCACCCTGGAGGAGTCCTACTCCCACCAGGAGTAGGATTCCTCCCCTTCCAAGTAGTAGGAGTAGGAGACAAGGAAGGGGAAGAGGGAACAGAAGAAAGGAGGGGGCGCCGCCCCTCCCCCTAGTCCAATTCGGACTAGTCATTGGGGGGCGCGCAGCCTGCCTCTCTCTCTCTCCCCTGAAGCCCAATAAGGCCCATATACTTCTTCCCCCGTATTCCCGTAACTCTCCGGTACTACGAAAAATACCCGAACCACTCGAACCTTTCCGATGTCTGAATATAGTCGTCCAATATATCGATCTTTACGTCTTGACAATTTTGAGACTCCTCGTCATGTCCCCGATCTCATCCGGGACTCCGAACTACCTTCGATACATCAAATCATATAAACTCATAATACAAATCGTCACCGAACGTTAAGCGTGCGGAACCTACGGGTTCGAGAACTATGTAGACATGACCGAGACACGACTCCGGTCAATAACCAATAGCGGAACCTGGATGCTCATATTGGCTCCCACATATTCTACGAAGACCTTTATCGGTCAAACCGCATAACAACATACGTTATTCCCTTTTTCATCGGTATGTTACTTGCCCGAGATTCGATCGTCGGTATCTCAATACCTAGTTCAATCTCGTTACCAGCAAGTCTCTTTACTTGTTCTATAATACATCATCCCGCAACTAACTCATTATTACAATGCTTGCAAGGCTTATAGTGATGCGCATTACCGAGTGGGCCCAGAGATACCTCTCCGGCAATCGGAGTGACAAATCCCAATCTCGAAATACGCCAACTCAACAAGTACCTTTGGAGACACCTGTAGAGCACCTTTATAATCACTCAGTTATGTTGTGACGTTTGGTACCACACAAAGTGTTCCTCCGGTAAACGGGAGTTGCATAATCTCATAGTCATAGGAACATGTATAAGTCATGAAGAAAGCAATAGCAACATACTAAACGATCAAGTGCTAAGCTAACGGAATGGGTCAACTCAATCACATCATTCTCCTAATGATGTGATCCCGTTAATCAAATGACAAATCTTGTCTATGGCTAGGAAACTCAACCATCTTTGATCAATGAGCTAGTCAAGTAGAGGCATACTAGTGACACTCTGTTTGTCTATATATTCACACATGTATCAAGTTTCCGGTTAATCCAATTCTAGCATGAATAATAAACATTTATCATGAAATAAGGAAATAAATAATAACTTTATTATTGCCTCTAGGGCATATTTCCTTCAGTCTACCACTTGCACTAGAGTCAATAATCTAGTTCACATCGCCATGTGATTTAACACCAATAGTTCACATCACCATGTGATTAACACCCATAGTTCACATCGTCATGTGACCAACACCCAAAGGGTCTATTAGAGTCAATAATCTAGTTCACATCGCTATGTGATTAACACCCAAAGAGTACTAAGGCGTGATCATGTTTTGCTTGTGAGAGAAGTTTAGTCAACGGGTCTGCCACATTCAGATCTGTATGTATTTTGCAAATTTCTATGTCAACAATGCTCTGCACAGAGCTACTCTAGCTAATTGCTCCCACTTTCAATATGTATCCAGATTGAGATTTAGAGTCGTCTGGATCAGTGTCATAACTTGCATCGACGTAACCCTTTACGACGAAGCTTTTGTCACCTCCATAATCGAGAAACATATCCTTATTCCACTAAGGATAATTTTGACTGTTGTTCAGTGATATACTCCTATATCACTATTGTACTCCCTTGTCAAACTCAGTGTAGGGTATACAATAGATCTGGTACACATCATGATATACTTTACAGAACCTATGGCTGAGGCATAGGGAATGACTTTCATTCTCTTTCTATCTTCTGCCGTGGTCGGGCTTTGAGTCTTACTCAATTTTACACCTTGTAACACAGGCAAGAACTCTTTATTTGACTGTTCCATTTTGAACTACTTCAAAATCTTGTCAAGGTATGTACTCATTGAAAAAAATTATCAAGCGTCTTGGTCTATCTCTATAGATCTTGATGCTCAATATGTAAGCAGCTTCACCGAGGTCTTTCTTTGAAAAAACTCCTTTCAAATACTCCTTTATGCTTTCCAGCAAATTCTACATTATTTCCGATCAACAATATGTCATTCACATATATTTATCAGAAATGTTGTAGTGCTCCCACTCACTTTCTTGTAAATACAGGCTTTACCATGAAGTCTCAGATAAAACTATATGCTTTGATCAACTCATCAAAGCATATATTCCAATTCCGAGATGCTTGCACCAGTCCATAGATGGATCGTGGGAGCTTGCACATTTTGTTAGCACCTTTAGGATCGACAAAACCTTCTGGTTGCATCATATACAACTTTTTTAAGAGATCCATTAAGGAATGTAGTTTTGACATCCATTTGCCAGATTTCAAAAAATGTGGCAATTTGCTAGCATGATTTGGACAGACTTAAGCATCGCTACGAGTGAGAAAATCTCATCGTAGTCAACACCTTGAACTTTGTCAAAACCATTTTTGACAAGTCTAGCTTTGTAGATAGTAACCCTACTATCAGCGTCCGTCTTCCTCTTGAAGATCCATTTCTATATCTTGCCGATCATCGATCAAATCCATCAAAGTCCATACTTTGTTCTCATACATGGATCGTATCTCAGATTACATGGCCTCAAACCATTTCGCGGAATTTGGGCTCATCATCGCTTCCTCATAGTTCGCAGGTTCTTCATGGTCTAATAACATGACTTTCAGAACAGGATTACTGAAAGAACATGCGGTGCCCCCATGTTTGGTTTTGGTAATTGATGACAATCTCTATGGACTAATGGTTGCCTTGAGTTATATTTGAAGGTTTTGTCCATAGGCTTTTCTTGGAGTACATGTGTTGGTTTCAAGGAGAGTTTGTGTTGACCAAGGTGTTATTAAGGAATTATCCAAAGATTGGTCATGTGAGAGTTGAGCTTATTGCAAGCATGTCTTGAAGAAGAAGATTGTCTGATCATTCATGATTACCTTCAAGACATCATCCAAATGAAGAGAGTTGGAAAGATTCAAGGTTGATCAAGACTAAGTCAAGAGTGAATCAAGTTGATCAACTCACAAAGCGTAGAAGATGTACCGAGAGGGATCAAGTGATCCCATGGTATGGTAAGCATTGTCCATTGTGCTTTGTGTACTAACCCATGGTCTATGTGAGAGTTCTACATGGGGTTAGGTACGTGTTCATGGGCTTGCGTCAAGAGGAAGATATCACTCAACCCATGGAGAGGATGACATCAAGTGGTGATCGTCATCAAGATTGTCGTGTGCAAGTTCAAGTGGAGCATCACGAAGAGATCAAGTGCTTGAAGCTTGCCGTCCATTGTGGTGACTATGGACTTGTGAAGATGTGCTGAAGAGTGGCTCACCCATAGTGGACTATGGGGGAGCAATCATCTAGTCTTCATCGAGCCAACGCAATCAAGAAAGGTGGTCCAACTTGAGGGAGTCAAGATCGTCATCATCTAGCTCAAGTGGACCATGTGCAAGGCAAAGGTTTGCCCTTGATAGGTTTTCTATTTTACCGGTCTCATGGTGGTAGTTAGGAGACCGGGTTATAGGATCATTTGTCGTACTATCAAGGGGGGCTCTCAAGTTGGTAGCTTGATCGTATCGTTAGTAGAGAGCTCAAACCATTGCATCCTTGCATCATGTTTCTTGGTTTGTGTCTGGTGTTTCTCTTTGTGAGTTTTAGAGCTTGTGGTCTTCTTCTTGACAGGCTCGAGTTCATCGAATACGGAGTTCATGTGCATCTTCTACGATGTTTTCGATGTTGGAGGTTATGCCAGTTCTTCTCTGTTGGAGGTTTCTCTCCTCTATTTGTTAGGCATACCTCCCCTGCCACTTCTTTACTATAACCAGTCGTTGTTTTGATGCTACTTGTCGTCTTGTTTCCAACAAGCTTGAGTTTGCTCAATTCGGAGCTCTTTTGCAGAAGTTATGGCAGTTCTGGTTTTTCGTGGAGTTTACTTGTTTTCGTGGCAGTGGCATTAGGATGGCACCAGTGGTAGTACCGCTGGGCCGGACCGGCAGTACCGCTTATCGCCACAAGCGGTAGTACCGCTGTTCCTCAGCGGTAGTACCGCCCATGGCCATAAGCGGTAAAATGCAACTCGATTCTGTGTACCGCCTCGACTCGAGACGTGTTTTCTCGTGTCGGGTTCAGCGGCAGTAGGAGCGGTAGTACCGCGGCTACCACCGCCCCTAGTACCGCTCAATGGCCCTCCTCTCTGTTCCTTCTCCATGGGCTCGTGGTAGGCGCTGTGCACGGCCCAGTGGTAGTACCGCTCGGCCAAGCAGCAGTACCGCTGCGGCCAACGGTAGTACCACTGGCTCCAGCGGTAGTGCCGCTCATACGGCTCTGCCTCGCACTCGCACTCTGTTTCACTCCGCTCTCTGTATTCTACCGCCCGGGCGGTAGTACCGGTCCCCTGAGCGGTAGTACCGCTCGTGCGCGGACTGAGCACATAACGGTTGGATTCGGGAGCTCCTATAAAAGGGGGTCTTCTTCCCCATTCAACCTTATCCTTTGAGCTCGTGTTCTTCCCCCATTGTTGAACTTCTTCGAGCTTTCTAACTCTCAATCCCTTCATGGATTCTTGCTAGTTTTTGAGGGAAAAGAGAGAGGAGATCTAGATCCACATTTCCACCAATCACTTTCTCCTATATGTGAGGGGAACCCCTTGGATCTAGATCTTGGAGTTCTTGGTGTTCTCCTTCTTGTTTTTCCTCTCATTTTCTTCCCTAGCATTAGTTTCTTCGGTGGGATTTGAGAGAGAAGGACTTGGGCACTCCGTGTGCCCTTGCCATTGCATTTGGTGCATCGGTTTGAGTTCTCCATGGTGATACGTGGAAGTTACAAGTTGAGAAGCTTATTACTCTTGGGTGCTTGGTGCCCTTGAGCTTGTTCCTCTTGGGTGCTTGGGCGCCCTAGACGGTTGGTGGTGTTCGGAGCTCAATCATTGTGGTGTAAAGCTCCGAGCAAACGTCGGGGTCTCCAATTAGGTTGTGGAGATCGCCCCGAGCAATTTGACGGGTACCAGTGACCGCCCCCAAGGGTTGCCAAAGTGTACGGGTTCGGCGACCGCCCCCAAGGGTTTCCATTTGTACGGGTTCGGTGACCGCCCTCAAGGGTCCCTTAGTGGAATCACGGCATCTTGCATTGTGAGATGGCGTGAGGAGATTACGGTAGCCCTAGTGGCTTCTTGGGGAGCATTGTGCCTCCACACCGCTCCAAGCGGAGATTAGCATCCGCAAGGGTGTGAACTTCGGGATACATCATCGTCTTCGTGTGCCTCGGTTATCTCTCACCTGAGCCCTTTACTTATGCACTTTACTTTGTGATAGCCATATTGTTTCTTGTCATATATCTTGCTATCACTTAGTTGTTTATCTTGCTTAGCATAAGTTGTTGGTGCACATAGGTGAGCCTAGTTGTTGTAGGTTTTGTGCTTGACAAATTAACCGTTAGGTTTATTCCGCATTTGTTCAAGCCTCTACCATAATTATTTTAAAACGCCTATTCACCCCCCCCCCCCTTCTAGGCGACATCCACGATCTTTCAATTACCGTACCACTCTGGTGCGGATCTGACTCTGGTTGACCTACGAGGTTCGGTAGTAACTTGATCTGAAGTTTCATGATCATCATCATTAACTTCCTCACTAATTCGTGTAGGCATCACTGGAACTGATTTCAGTGATGAGCTACTTTTCAATTCGAGAGAAGGTACACTTACCTCATCAAGTTCTACTTTCCTCCCACTCACTTCTTTCGAGATAAACTCCTTCTCGAGAAAGGATCCAAATTTAGCAACAAATGTCTTGCCTTCGGATCTGTGATAGAAGGTGTACCCAACTGTCTCCTTTGGGTATCCTATGAAGACACATTTCTCCGATTTTGGTTTGAGCTTATCAGGATGGAACTTTTTCACATAAGCATCTCAACCCCAAACTTTAAGAAACGGCAACTTTGGTTTGCCAAACCACAGTTCATATGGTGGCATCTCAACGGATTTAGATGGTACCCTATTTAACGTGAATGCGGTTGTCTCTAATGCATAACCCCAAAACGATAGTGGTAAATCGGTAAGAGACATCATAGGTTGCACCATATCTAATAAAGTACGGTTATGATGTTCGGACACACCATTACGTTGTGGTGTTCCAGGTGGCATGAGTTGAAAACCATTCCGCATTGTTTCAAATGAATACCAAACTCGTAACTCAAATATTCTCCTCCACCATCAGATCGTAGAAACTTTATTTTCTTGTTACGATGATTTTCCAATTCACTATGAAATTATATGAACTTTTCAAATGTTTCAGACTTATGTTTCATCAAGTAGATATACCTGTTGGAAATATGCCCTAGAGGCAATAATAAAAGGATTATTATTATATTTCCTTGTTCATGATCATTGTCTTTTATTCATGCTATAATTGTATTATCCGGAAATCGTAATACACGTGTGAATACATAGACCACAATATGTCCCTAGTGAGCCTCTAGTTGACTAGCTCGTTGATCAACAGATAGTCATGGTTTTCTGACTATGGACATTGGATGTCATTGATTACGGGATCACATCATTAGGAGAATGATGTGATGGACAAGACCCAATCCTAAGCATAGCACAAGATCGTGTAGTTCGTTTGCTAGAGCTTTTCCAAAGGTCAAGTATCTTTTCCTTAGACCATGAGATCGTGTAACTCCCGGATATCGTAGGATTGCTTTGGGTGTACCAAAGCGTCACAACGTGAATCGGGTGACTATAAAGGTGCACTACAGGTATCTCCGAAAGTGTCTGTTGGGTTGACACGGATCGAGGCTGGATTTGTCACTCCGTATGACGGAGAGGTATCTCTGGGCCCACTCGGTAATGCATCATCATAATGAGCTCAAAGTGACTAAGTGTTTGGTCACGGGATCATGCATTACGGTCTGAGTAAAGTGACTTGTCGATAGCAGATTGAGCGAGGTATTGGGATACCGAGGATCGAATCTCGGGCAAGTAACGTACCGATTGACAAAGGGAATTGTATACGGGGTTGCTTGAATCCTCGACATCGTGGTTCATCCGATGAGATCATCGAGGAGCATGTGGGAGCCAACATGGGTATCCAGATCTCGCTGTTGGTTATTGACTGAGAGCCGTCCCGGTCGTGTCTACATGTCTCCCGAACCCGTAGGGTCTACACACTTAAGGTTCGCTGACGCTAGGGTTGTATGAATATGAGTATGCAGCAAACCGAAAGTTGTTCGAGTCCGGATGAGATCCCGGACGTCACGAGGAGTTCCGGAATGGTCCGGAGCTAAAGAATTATATATGGGAAGTCGAGTTTCGGCCATCGGGAAAGTTTCGGGGTCCACCGGTATTGTACCGGGACCACCGGAAGGGTTCCGGGGGTCCACCTGGTGGTGCCACCTATCCCGGAGGGCCCCATGGGCTGAAGTAGGAGGGGAACCAGCCCCTGGTGGGCTGGTGCGCCCCTCCCCTGGGCCCCCCTCTGCGCCTAGGGTTGGGAACCCTAGGGGAGGGGGCGCCCCACTTGCCTTGGGGGGCACTCCACCCCCTTGGCCGCCGCCCCCCTAGGAGATCCCATCTCCTAGGGCCGACGCACCCCCTAGGGACCCTATATATAGAGGGGGGAGGGAGGGCAGCCGGACCCTTGCACTTGGCGCCTCCCTTCCCCCTTGCTACACCTCCTCCTCCCGTAGTCGCTTGGCGAAGCCCTGCCGGAACTCTGCTGCATCCACCACCACGCCGTCGTGCTGCTGGATCTTCTTCAACCTCTCCCTCCTCCTTGCTGGATCAAGGTGTGGGAGACATCATCCGCTCCATACGTGTGTTGAACGCGGATGTGTTGTTCGTTCGGCACTTGGTCATCGGTGATTTGGATCACGATGAGTACGACTCCCTCAACCCCGTTCACTTGAACGCTTCCGCTCGCGATCTACAAAGGTATGTAGATGCACACCTATCACTCGTTGCTAGATGAACTCATAGATTGATCTTGGTGAAACCGTAGGAAAATTTTTATTTTCTGCAACGTTCCCCAAAAGTGGCATCATGAGCTAGGTCTATGCATAGTTCTCTATTGCACGAGTAGAACACAATTTGTTGTGGGCGTAGATGTTGTCAGCTCTCTTGCCGCTACTAGTCTTATCTTGCTTCAGCGGTATTGTGGGATGAAGCGGCCCGGACCGACCTTACACGTGCGCTTACGTGAGACAGGTTCCACCGGTGACATGCACTAGTTGCATAAGGTGGCTAGCGGTGTCTGTCTCTCCCACTTTAGTTGGAGCGGATTCGACGAAAAGGGTCCTTATGAAGGGTAAATAGAAGTTGACAAATCACGTTGTGGCTTTTTCAGAGGTAAGAAAAGCGTTCTTGCTAGAACCCTATTGCAGCCACGTAAAAGATGCAACAACAATTAGAGGACGCGTCTAACTTGTTTTTGCAGCAATTGCCTTGTGATGTGATATGGCCAAAAGTTGTGATGTATGATGAATGATATATTGTGATGTATGAGATCATGTTCTTGTAATAGGAATCACGACTTGCATGTCGATGAGTATGACAACCGGGAGGAGCCATAGGAGTTGTCTTAATTATTGTATGACCTGCGTGTCATTGATTCAACGCCATGTAATTACTTTGCTTTATTGCTAAACCGTTAGCTATAGTAGTAGAAGTAATAGTTGGCAAGCAACTTCATGGAGACACGATGATGGAGATCATGATGATGGAGATCATGGTGTCATGCCGTGACAAGATGATCATGGAGCCCCGAAGATGGAGATCAAAGGACCTATATGATATTGGCCATATCATGTCACTACTATATAATTGCATGTGATGTTTATTATGTTTATGCATCTTGTTTACTTAGAACGACGGTAGTAAATAAGATGATCCCTTATAATAATTTCAAGAAAGTGTTCTCCCTAACTGCATGCGCCGTTGCTAAAGTTCGTCGTTTGAAGCACCACGTGATGATCGGGTGTGATAGATTCCTACGTTCACATACAACGGGTGTAAGACAGTTTTACACATGCAAAACACTTAGGTTAACTTGACGAGCCTAGCATGTACAGACATGGCCTCGGAACACAAGAGACCGAAAGGTCGAACATGAGTTGTATGGAAGATACAATCAACATGGAGATGTTCACCGACTATGACTAGTCCGTCTCACGTGATGATCGGACACGGCCTAGTCGACTCGGATCATGTAACACTTAGATGACTAGAGGGATGTCAAATCTGAGTGGGAGTTCATTATATAATTTGATTAGATGAACTTAATTATCATGAACATTAG
This sequence comes from Aegilops bicornis, assembly GCA_021605145.1. Lineage (NCBI taxonomy): Eukaryota > Viridiplantae > Streptophyta > Magnoliopsida > Poales > Poaceae > Aegilops > Aegilops bicornis. The sequence goes on along the minus strand of CM038669.1, from coordinate 596,104,499 downwards.
TCTAAAATCTTTGCAAAATGTCTTGTAGATCAAATGGCCAACGCTCATGTCACCATGAACTTCAACGCGTTCCTAGAGAAAACCAAGCTGAAAGATGATGGCAGCAACTATTCGGATCGGGTCCGGAACACGAGGATCATCCTCATAGCAGCCAAGAAACAATATGTCCTAGAAGCACCGCTAGGTGAAGCACCCATCCTAGAGAACCAAGGCGTTATGAACGCTTGGCGGTCTCGTCTTGATGATTACTCCCTCGTTCGGTGCGGCATGCTTTACAGCTTAGAACCGGGCTCCAAAAGCGTTTTGAGCAACACAGAGCATATGAGATGTTCGAGGAGCTGAAAATGGTTTTCCAAGCTCATGCCCGGGTCGAGAGATATGAAGTCTCCAACAAGTTCTATAGTTGTAAGATGGAGGAAAATAGTTATGTCAGTGAACACATACTCAAAATGTCCGGTTGCACAACCGCTTGTCCCAATTTGGACATTAACCTCCCGGACGAGGCGGTCATTGACAGAATCCTTGATTCGCTCCCACCGAGCTACAAGAGCTTTGTAATGAACTACAATATGCGAGGATGGTGAAAACTATTCCTGAAGTATTTTCAATCTTTGAAGTCGTGAGGTAGAAATCAAGAAGGAACATCAAGTGTTGATGGTCAATAAAACCACTAAGTTCAAAAAGGGCAAGGGTAAGAAGAACTTCAAGAAGGACGGCAAGGATGTTGCCGCCGTAAAGCCGATTCTTGCCGGAAGAAATCAAAGAATAGACCCAAGCACGAGACTGAGTGCTTTTATTGCAAAGGGAAGGGTCCTTTGAGCGGAACTGCCCCAAATACTTAGCGAACAAGAAGGCCGCAACACTAAAGGTATATTTGATATACATGTAATTGATGTGTACCTTACCAGTACTCGTAGTAACTCCTAGGTATTTGATACCGGTGCCGTTGCTCATATATGTAACTCACAGCAGGAGCTACGGAATAAGCGAAGACTGGCGAAGGACGAGGTAATGATGCGCGTCGGGAATGGTTCCAAGGTCGATGTGATCGCCGTCGGCACGCTACCTCTACATTTACCCACGGGATTAGTTTTAAACCTCAATAATTGTTATTTAGTGCCAAGTTTGAGCATGAACATTGTATCTGGATCTCGTTTAATGCGAGATGGCTACTCATTTAAATCCGAGAATAATGGTTGTTCTATTTATATGAGAGATATGTTTTATGGTCATGCTCCGATGGTTAATGGTTCATTCTTAATGAATCTCGAGCGTGATGTTACACATATTCATAGTGTGAATACCAAAAGATGTAAAGTTGATAACGATAGTCCCACATACTTGTGGCACTGCCGCCTTGGTCACATTGGTGTCAAGCGCATGAAGAAGCTCCATGCTGATGGACTTTTAGAGTCTCTCGATTATGAATCATTTGACACATGCGAACCATGCCTTATGGGAAAAATGACCAAGACTCCGTTCTCGGAACAATGGAGCGAGCAACCAACTTATTGGAAATCATACATACCGATGTGTGCGGTCCAATGAGCGTTGAGGCTCATGGAGGATATCGTTATGTTCTCACTCTCACCGATGACTTGAGTAGATATGGGTATGTCTACTTGATGAAACACAAGTCTGAGACCTTTGAAAAGTTCAAGGAATTTCAGAATGAGGTAGAGAATCAACGTGACCGAAAAATAAAGTTCTTACGATCAGATCATGGAGGAGAATATTTAAGTCACGAATTTGGTACACACTTAAGGAAATGTGGAATCGCTTCACAACTCACGCCGCCTGGAACACCTCAGCGTAACGGTGTGTCCAAACGTCGTAATCGCACTCTATTGGATATGGTGCGATCTATGATGTCTCTTACAGATTTATCACTATCATTTTGGGGATACGCTCTAGATACAGCTACATTCACTTTAAATAGGGCACTGTCTAAATCCGTCGAGACGACACCGTATGAAGTCGTTTCTAAAAGTTTGGGGATGCGATGCTTATGTCAAGAAACTTCAACCTGAAAAGCTCGAACCCAAGTCGGAAAAATGTGTCTTCATAGGATACCCTAAGGAAACCATTGGGTATACCTTCTACCTTAGATCCGAAGGCAAGATCTTTGTTGCCAAGAACGGATCCTTTCTGGAAAAAAGTTTCTCTCGAAAGGAGTAAGCGGGAGGAAAGTAGAACTCGATGAATTACTACCTCTTGAACCGGAAAGTAGTGCAGCTCGAGGAAAATGTTCTGTGGTGCCTACACCTCTTGGAGAGGAAATTAATGATGATTATCAAGGTACTTGGATCAAGTTGCTCTTGAACTTCAGAGGTCCACAAGGACACGTTCCACACCAGAGTGGTATGGCAACCACGTCACGGAAATCATGTTGTTAGACAACGGTGAACCTTTGAACTATGAAGAAGCGATGGCGGGCCCAGATTCCAACAAATGGCTTGAAGCCATGCAATCCGAGATAGGATCCATGTATGAAAACAAAGTATGGACTTTGGACAGACTTGCCGATGATCGGCGATAGAAAACAAATGGATCTTTAAGAAGAAGACGGACGCGGATGGTAATGTTACCATCTATAAAGCTCGACTTGTCGCTAAAGGTTATCGGCAAGTTCAAGGGGTTGACTACGATGAGACTTTCTCTCCCGTAGCGAAGCTGAACTCCGTCCGAATCATGTTAGCAATTGCCGCATACTATGATTATGAGATATGGCAAATGGACGTCAAAACGGCATTCCTTAACGGCTATCTTATGGAAGAACTGTATATGATGCAGCCGGAAGGTTTTGTCGACCCTAAGAATGCTAACAAGGTATGCAAGCTCCAGCGATCCATTTATGGGCTGCTGCAAGCATCTCGGAGTTGGAACATTCGCTTTGATGAGATGATCAAAGCGTTTGGGTTTATGCAGACTTATGGAGAAGCCTGCGTTTACAAGAAAGTGAGTGGGAGCTCATGGCATTTCTCATATTATATGTAGATGACATTCTTTTGATGGGAAATGATATAGAACTTTTGGACAGCATTAAGGCCTACTTGAATAAGAGTTTTTCAATGAAGGACCTTGGAGAAGCTGCTTATATATTAGGCATCAAGATCTATAGAGATAGATCAAGATGCCTCATAGGTCTTTCACAAAGCACATACCTTGATAAGATATTGAAGAAGTTCAAAATGGATCAGTCCAAGAAAGGGTTCTTACCTGTATTGCAAGGTGTGAAATTGAGCTCGGCTCAATGCCCGAGCACGGAAGAAGATAAAGAAGAGATGAGTGTCATCCCCTATGCTTCAGCCATAGGATCTATTATGTATGCCATGCTGTGTACCAGACCCGATATAAACCTTGCCGTAAGTTTGGTAGGAAGGTACCAAAGTAATCTCGACAAGGAGCACTGTACAGCGGTCAAGAATATCCTGAAGTTCCTGAAAAGGACTAAGGACATGTTTCTCATTTATGGAGGTGACGAAGAGCTCGTCGTAAAGGGTTACGTCGACGCTAGCTTCGACACAGATCTGGATGACTCTAAGTCACAAACCGGATACGTGTATATGTTGAATGGTGGAGCGATGGCTGGTGCGGTTTGCAAGCGAAGCGTCGTGGCGGGATCTACATGTGAAGCGGAGTACATGGCAGCTTCGGAGGCAGCGCATGAAGCAATTTGGGTGAAGGAGTTCATCACCGACCTAGGAGTTATACCCAATGCGTCGGGGCAGATCAAACTCTTCTGTGACAACACTGGAGCTATTCCACTTGCCAAGGAGCCCAGGTTTCACAAGAAGACCAGGCACATCAAGCGTCGCTTCAACTCCATTCGTGAAAATATTCAAGATGGAGACATAGAAATTTGCAAAGTGCATACGGATCTGAATGTCGCAGATCCGTTGACTAAACCTCTTCCATGAAAGCAAAACATGATCAACACCGAACTCTATGGGTGTTCAATTCATCACAATGTAACTAGATTATTGACTCTAGTGCAAGTGGGAGATTGTTGGAAATATGCCCTAGAGGCAATAATAAAAGGATTATTATTATATTTCCTTGTTCATGATAGTTATCTTTTATTCATGCTATAATTGTATTATCCGAAAATCGTAATACACGTGTGAATACATAGACCACAATATGTCCCTAGTGAGCCTCTAGTTGACTAGCTCGTTGATCAAGTGTTAGTCATGGTTTCCTGACTATGGACATTGGATGTCATTGATTACGGGATCACATCATTAGGAGAATGATGTGATGGACAAGACCCAATCCTAAGCATAGCACAAGATCGTGTAGTTCGTTTGCTAGAGCTTTTCCAATGTCAAGTATCTTTTCCTTAGACCGTGAGATTGTGTAACTCCCGGATACCGTAGGATTGCTTTGGGTGTACCAAACGTCACAACGTAACTGGGTGACTATAAAGGTGCACTACAGGTATCTCCGAAAGTGTCTGTTGGGTTGACACGGATCGAGACTGGGATTTGTCACTCCGTATGACGGAGACGTATCTCTGGGCCCACTCGGTAGTGCATCATCATAATGAGCTCAAAGTGACTAAGTGTTTGGTCACGAGATCATGCATTATGGTACGAGTAAAGTGACTTGCCGGTAATGAGATTGAACGAGGTATTGGGATACCGACGATCGAATCTCGAGCAAGTAACGTACCGATTGACAAAGGGAATTGTATAAGGGGTTGCTTGAATCCTCGACATCGTGGTTCATCCGATGAGATCATCGAGGAGCATGTGGGAGCCAACATGGGTATCCAGATCCCGCTGTTGGTTATTGACCAAGAGCAGTCACCGTCATGTCTACATGTCTCCCGAACCTGTAGGGTCTACACACTTAAGGTTCGGTGGCGCTTCTGATTGTATGAATATGAGTATGCAGCAAACCGAAAGTTGTTCAGAGTCCGGATGAGATCCCGGACGTCACGAGGAGTTCGGAATGGTCCGGAGGTAAAGAATTATATATGGGAAGTCGAGTTTGACCATCGGGAAAGTTTTGGTCCACGGTATTGTACAGGACCACCGGAAGGGTCCCGGGGGTCCATCGGGTGGGGCCACCTATCCCGGAGGGCCCCATGGGCTGAAGTGGGAGGAGAACCAGCCCCTGGTGGGCTGGTGCGCCCCCCTGGGCCCCCCTCTGCGCCTAGGGTTGGGAACCCTAGGGGAGGGGGCGCCTCCACTTGCCTTAGGGGGAACTCCACCCCCTTGGCCGCCGCCCCTAGGAGATCCCATCTCCTAGGGCAGTGCCCAGGGGACCCTATATATAGAGGTGGGAGGGAGGGCAGCCGGACCCTTGCACTTGGCGCCTCCCTTCCCTCTTGCTACACCTCCTCCTCCCGTAGTCGCTTGGCGAAGCCCTGCCGGAACTCTGCTGCATCCACCACCACGCCGTCATGCTGCTGGATCTTCATCAACCTCGCCCTCCTCCTTGCTGGATCAAGGCGTGGGAGACGTCATCCGCTCCGTACGTGTGTTGACCGCGGAGGTGCTGTCCGTTCGGCACTTGGTCATCGGTGATTTGGATCACGGCAGTACGACTCCCTCAACCCCGTTCACTTGAACGCTTCCGCTCGCGATCTACAAAGGTATGTAGATGCACTCCTATCTCGTTGCTAGATGAACTCATAGATGGATCTTGGTGAAACCGTAGGAAAATTTTTATTTTCTGCAACGTTCCCCAACAATACCCATATCTGCTCAAATCATCTGTGAAGGTCAGAAAATAACGATACTTGCCGCGAGCCTTAACACTCATTGGACCGCATACATCAGTATGTATTATTTCCAATAAGTCGGTTGCTCGCTCCGTTGTTCCGGAGAACGGAGTCTTAGTCATCTTGCCCATGAGGCATGGTTCGCAAGCATCAAGTGATTCATAATCAAGTAATTCCAAAAGCCCATCATCATGGAGTTTCTTCATGCGCTTTACACCAATATGACCTAAACGGCGATTGCCACAAATAAGTTGCACTATCATTATTAACTTTGCATCTTTTGGCTTCAATATTATGAATATGTGTATCACTACGATCGAGATCGAACAAACCATTTTCATTGGGTGTATGACCATAGAAGGTTTTATTCATGTAAACAGAACAACAATTATTCTCTAACTTAAATGAATGACTGTATTGCAATAAACATGATCAAATCATATTCATGCTCAATGCAAACACCAAATAACACTTATTTAGGTTCAACACTAATCCCGAAAGTATAGGGAGTGTGCGATGATGATCATATCAATCTTGGAACTACTTCCAACACACATCGTCACCTCGCCCTTAACTAGTTTCTGTTCATTTTGCAACTCCCGTTTCGAGTCACTAATTTTAGCACCTGAACTAGTATCAAATACCGAGGGGTTGCTATAAACACTAGTAAAGTAAACATCAATAACATGTATATCAAATATACCTATGTTCACTTTGCCATCCTTGTTATCCGCCAATTACTTGGGGCAGTTCTGCTTCTAGTGACCAGTCCCTTTGCAGTAGAAGCACTTAGTCTCAGGCTTAGGTCCAGACTTGGGCCTCTTCACTTGAGCAGCAACTTGCTTGCCGTTCTTCTTGAAGTTCCCCTTCTTCCCTTTGCCCTTTTCCTTGAAACAAGTGGTCTTGTCAACCATCATCACTTGATGCTCTTTCTTGATTTCTACCTTCATCGATTTCATCATCATGAAAAGCTCGGGAATTGTTTTTGTCATCCCTTGCATACTATAGTTCATCACGAAGTTCTACTAACTTGGTGATGGTGACTAGAGAATTATATCAATCACTATTTTATCTGGAAGATTAACTCCCACTTGATTCAAGCGATTGTAGTACCCAGACAATCAGAGCACATGCTCACTGCTTGAGCTATTCTCCTCCATCTTTTAGCTATAGAACTTGTTGGAGACTTCATATCTCTCAACTCGGGTATTTGCTTGAAATATTAACTTCAACTCCTGGAACATCTCATATGGTCCATGACGTTCAAAAATGTCTTTTAAGTCCCGATTCTAAGCCGTTAAGCATGGTGCCCTAAACTATCAAGTAGTCATCATATTGAGCTAGCCAAAAGTTCATAACATCTGCATCTGCTCCTGCAATAGGTTTGTCACCTAACGGTGCATCAAGGACATAATTCTTCTGCGCAACAATGAGGATAAACCTCAGATCACGGACCCAGTCCACATCATTGCTACTATCATCTTTCAACTTAGTTTTCTCTAGGAACATATATAAAACATAGGGAAGAACAACGCGAATTGTTGATCTACAACATTATTTGCAAAATACTATCAGGACTAAGTTCATGATAAATTAAAGTTCAATTAATCATATTACTTAAGAACTCCCACTTAGATAGACATCCCTCTAATCATCTAAGTGATCACGTGATCCAAATCAACTAAACCATGTCCGATCATCACGTGAGATGGAGTAGTTTTCAATGATGAACATCACTATGTTGATCATATCTTCTATATGATTCACGCTCGACCTTTCGGTCTCAGTGTTCTGAGGCCATATCTTCATATGCTAGGCTCGTCAAGTTTAACCTGAGTATTCCGCGTGTGCAACTGTTTTGCACCCATTATATTTGAACGTAGAGCTTATCACACCCGATCATCACGTGGTGTCTCAGCACGAAGAACTTTCGCAACGGTGCATACTCAGGGAGAACACTTTTATCTTGAAATTTAGTGAGAGATCATCTTATAATGCTACCGTCAATCAAAGCAAGATAAGATGCATAAAAGATAAACATCACATACAATCAATATAAGTGATATGATATGGCCATCATCATCTTGTGCTTGTGATCTCCATCTCCGAAGCACCGTCATGATCACCATCGTCACCGGCGTGACACCTTGATCTCCATCGTAGCATCGTTGTCGTCTCGCCAACTATTGCTTCTACGACTATCGCTGCCGTTTAGTGATAAAGTAAAGCAATTACAGGGCGATTGCATTGCATACAATAAAGCGACAACCATATGGCTCCTGCCAGTTGCCGATAACTCGGTAACAAAACATGACCATCTCATATAATAAAAACTAGCTGTGTCACCCGCGCATTTGCGCGGCTAGATTGGTTGCATATTGTTATATTGTTTCTTTGTGTGAGCTCCAGGACCAACTGTTATTTCATTTAGTTTGTTGCTATACCTTTTATTATCTGTTTGCATATTAATTGTCGATCCTTTCATCAGGAATTTGTTGAAAACTGTTCCAACATGAAATAAATTGAATCATCAATGTGTGGAGCCAAAATTATCTATTCTTTGTGTCCACTCACCTCTAATCTAATTTTTCATACAATACATTATGGTTCTATTATCTATCCATTCACTAAGTATTTCTAATATTTAGAACTGACTTCATATATAATATTTACAAATTTTACATGTAGTTAACAATATGTATGTGCCATGTTCTCTTCTCTTCAATACTAAGTTTCTTGTTGCCTAGTTTCCCCCCTTAAATTAGGAAACACGTACAACTGTCATGTGTCAATTGCTAAACTTTGTTTCTTCTCTTCCCTCTATATCATCACTGTTGGTATCTATGAAACATTAATTTGTGAATCGACATAATTCCCATCAACGTAGTCCAGGGCTACAGGCTCAACACAACATCATATTCGACTTCTAGATTGACATGTGCCAATGGAATTCTGGTGCACATGCCAGTAAAGTCATTTTTTAACTTAAAAAGGCTTATATGTAATCGAATCTCTAAATTATAGCGTCCTTCCTCCAACTAAACGGGGTGCACACACTTTTAAGATTTAACTTGACCATTAGTCAGAATAATACTTTAGAATATTCATATAACTTAAGATTTATACCATTGGATGAATTAAATTGTATATTAGGTCACACATAACGTGCAATTTATTGCTAAATTCATGGTCAACCTTGAATCTAAAAAACAATAGTGTCTTCTTTTTCATACTCGGAGGGAATAACGTCTACACAGTTATATTGCAAATCCACTATCGGACGCTAATTTTCCGCCTGTGCGATGGTTTTTATTTTGACTTCATCCTGACTGATACTATTAAAGAACGTACGCTCGCCGGAATCAATCACGCCATGGAAATTAATCTCAAATGTACATCGGGTAGTATCCCATAAAAAGGAAAAAAAAACAATCCCATTTATTATGGTAATAAAATGAACAGGTTGTTTCATGTACATGTGCACGTGAATGATTGTATTTGCCTTCTACACGTGCACGTGATGGACCATTTTTCATATGATACTATGTAGTTCTATTATTTATCTATTCATTGAGTGTTTCGAATATTACAACTAAATTCATATCTAATATTTATAAATTTACATGGATATAATATAACATTTTATATATGTTTCTAATATTATTTTTTAACAAAAAATCCACTCCCTCGGTTCCATAATATAAGAGCATTTTTACGCTACATTAGAGTCAAAAACGCTCTTATATTATGGGACAGAGGGAATAGTTTTCTAACAATATCATATATAATACTCCCTCCGTCCAAAATAAATGTCATGGTTTTAGTTCAAATTTGATCTACAACTACGACACTTATATTAGATAGGAAGGAGTACTATAAAACAAAGTAGTAATATTTGTTCATCTTGCAAACGTCATTTATAGATTGGGCGGATCTGCTTGTTTTCTGTACCCTTTGACGGCCCACTACTATTTGACCCTAAGCTTTTGTGAATCGCTGGAGCATGAAACTGGCAAGACGTGGCAAGTTCCTTTGAAAAAAAGGGTGGAAGGTCCCTTACGTAGCCTGGATGGCTATGAGTAGTTTTTTTTCTTCTTTTTAACAGAATTCAAATCGGAATTGATAGCTGTCCGTGTAGACATATAGCATATTTGAGGTTGGCTTCCAAACTTTAAGTTGTCCTTCTCCTATACGTGGTTCTTGTTTTTTTTTTGCACTATTTCCATCATAGGTAGTTCAACGTGACAGATTCAACATGTGCAAAATAGTGCATGTCCACAATATTTGTATGTAACGTAATATCGTTAAATCTTAGCCGTAAATATTACTAATGAATGGTGTATATTATTTTATCTTATGTGGAAGAACGTGGTGTCTTATTTGGCTTCTGTCTTAATTATATAATAGATAGATAGATAGATAGATAGCATCATGCCTTGACTATATCACATCACAACATGCCCTGCAAAAACAAGTTAGACGTCCTCTACTTTGTTGTTGCAAGTTTTACGTGGCTGCTACGGGCTGAGCAAGAACCGTTCTTACCTACGCATCAAAACCGCATAGCGATAGTTTGTGAAGTTAGTGTTGTTTTAACCTTCTCAAGGACCGGGCGTAGCCACACTCGGTTCAACTAAAGTTGGAGAAACTGACACCCGCCAGCCACCAGTGTGCAAAGCACATCGGTAGAACCAGTCTCGCGTAAGCGTACGCGTAATGTCGGTCCAGGCCGCTTCATCCAACAATACCGCCAAACCAAAGTGTGACATGCTGGTAAGCAGTATGACTTGTATCGCCCACAACTCACTTGTGTTCTACTCGTGCATATAACATCTACGCATAAAACCAGGCTCGGATGCCACTGTTGGGAATGTAGTAATTTAAAAAAAATTCCTACACACACACAGGATCATGGTGATGCATAGCAACGAGAGGGGAGAGTGTGTCCACGTACTCTCGTAGACCGAAAGCGGAAGCGTTAGCACAACGCGGTTGATGTAGTCGTACGTCTTCACGATCCGATCGATCCAAGTACCGAACGTACGGCACCTCCGAGTTCAGCACACATTCAGCTCGATGACGTCCCGCGAACTCCAATCCAGCAGAGCTTCACGGGAGAGTTTCATCAGCACGACGGCGTGATGATGGTGATGATGTTGCTACCGACGCAGGACTTCGCCTAAGCACCGCCACGATATGATCGAGGTGGAATATGGTGGAGGGGGCACCGCACACGGCTAAGAGATCAAGAGATCAATTGTTGTGTCTATGAGGTGCCCCCTGGCCACATATATAAAGGAGTGGAGGACGGGTAGAGGGCCGGCCCCTATGGCGCGCCCTGGAGGAGTCCTACTCCCACCGGGAGTAGGATTCCTCCCCTTCCAAGTAGTAGGAGTAGGAGACAAGGAAGGGGAAGAGGGAAGAGAAGGAAGGAGGGGGCGCCGCCCCTCCCCCTAGTCCAATTCGGACTAGTCATTGGGGGGGGGGGCGCGGCCTTCCTCTCTCTCCCCCCTAAAGCCCAATAAGGTCCATATACTTCTTCCCCCGTATTCCCGTAACTCTCCGGTACTATGAAAAATACCCGAATCACTCGGAACCTTTATGATGTCCGAATATAGTCGTCTAATATATCGATCTTTACGTCTCGACCATTTCGAGACTCCTCGTCATGTCCGCGATCTCATCCGGGACTCTGAACTACCTTAGGTACATCAAATCATATAAACTCATAATACAAATCGTCACCGAACGTTAAGCGTGCGAGCCCTACGGGTTCCAGAACTATGTAGACATGACCGAGACACGTCTCCAGTCAATAACCAATAGCGGAACCTGGATGCTCATATTGGCTCCCACTTATACGAAGATTGACGGTGTCCTGGACTAGGGGGTACTCACCACGTCATCTCCCGATCTGTTAGATTGGGCCAAGGACCCCCATGGCCTTATACTCATGGGCCAGTCCGGACAGCTGCCGCATACAAGGAAGATTCCACAAGACTTGGTGATCAATACAAGGACTCCTCCCCCACCGGCGTATTTGGCTAGGACTCTTGTTATCCTAGGCCTCTGGTGCATTATATAAACCAGGGCCAGGCTAGTCGATAGATCATATACAAACAATCATACCATAGGCTAGCTTCTAGGGTTTAGCCTCTACGATCTCGTGGTAGATCAACTCTTGTAATATTCATATCATCAAGATCAATCAAGCAAGAAGTAGGGTATTACCTCCTAGAGAGGGCCTGAACCTGGGTAAACATCGTGTCCCCCGTCTCCTGTTACCGTCGATCCTAGACGCACAGTTCGGGACCCCCTACCCGAGATCCGCCGGTTTTGACACCGACATTGGTGCTTTCATTGAGAGTTTCGCTGTGTGATCGGCAAAAGGATCAATGGCTCGCCCGCAGGTCAACTGCGACACCGGCATCTTTGTTGCTGGCTCGACTGGTCACCTTGGCTCGACCGAGGACCACGCTCCATCTCCGATCGTCATGTTCGGACGCGGGCCTTCATCAACATCAACTCCGATCTCTATCATGATCATAGAGGAATCATCCATGGAGCTCGAGGGCTCAACGTCAACATTGCCCTCGGGCGGCCGTGCTGTTTTTCTGGACAGCGAACTTGTATCCGCCGTCACCGCCTCCTCGAGCATCGGTTTGATGATCGCTTCGGTGGAATGGTGCGGAATTACGTCTACAATAGCCATGCAAAATTTCGTCGAGTTCCGATGGAGGAATCTCCGACAATCTCCGATATACCGGAGCCCTGTCAAATCTGGACGGGAATCTGGACGAGTTTAGGGCGTGGTCTCCAGAGCCTAGCTCGGAGGTCCTTTCAAAGATCCAACCGTTCATCTACTACAGAATTCCCATATCTACCATCCCTCCAAATTTCCGCTCGATTCGACGGTTCAAACTCCGGGAACCTTCCGATGAGTGGACCAATTTTCGGATCTGTTTTCTGCACGAATACGGATCCGACCCGAATTCATGTTTCTTTATGAACGTGATATTGGACAACCTTTTTAGAGGAATTCTCTTCTAGGGTATTGTGCGTCATTTTTAAACACGTGCCCGTAAAATTTTAAGCCTCCCCTGAGGTCATCTTCATCATCATGCTGGTGTCAAACCAGTCCGGCAATATTGCTCCGAGGCTGCCGACCTGCGTTAGACACATCGTCGCTTTGTTGAGCCAAGCTCAACTTCTTCGGATCATCATCTCGACAAGCCGAACAAGAGCTCGGCATCGCGAAGGATAAATCATCACCAACATCGCCGCCCCACGGATTACCCGGAGCGGGCACACCGGCATCGCCGCACGGTCACTTCATCAAGCCGGCATTGACCACATCACGACCGGCATCGGCAGGGCCGCACTGTTGCTTCTTCAAGCCGATGTCCATCACGCCGACCTACTTCGACTCATCGGCTGACATCAAGGCTTCGACATCTCGGCTGGACCCGGGGCTTCGCCATCTCTTCATCAACCTACTCCGGAGACTTCGGCGTCACTAGCCGACCAGCTCCGTCATGTTAGCTGGGCCGAGGGCTTTGCCTCGACGAGCCAACCTTTGCCAGCATCGCCATGCCGTCGCTTTATCGCCCATCAGGCAATGGGTGTGCGGATCGAGTCCCAATTTTGGGAATCACCTTTCTTCGGATTGCTACAACAAATAAACCAGGTGCTATTAATCCTAGTATTTTTTGCTTGTTTGGGTTCATTTCTCCCAAGGAATTATTACTATGGTTTGTCCATCATATGTACACAGGTCTATCAAATGGTGGCCGCATTAACGACGGTCGCATGGTGGTTCGTTCAGTTTCCATACATAGTCCGGCGAACGCCGCAGCCAGAACTCGGACCGACCTGTGAATTCAGGCTTTGCCACGCCTTTACCGCATCACGCCGACGCCCTGCATCAACATTGACTTCTGCGCCAGGCCATATTTCTTTTATTACTCACTTTGCATAAATTATTTATTATGCAACGATTTTTTAAAATTATTATTATTACTATTATATCCGGTTTGCACTATTTTTTGTGCACAGGAAAATGACGGGTTGGGCAGTATTGTCAACTCGGCGTATTGACATACCACGTCACCTCGGCTGGACGGGGGGCTTCATCAACACTTCATTACCCCATGCCGGGGACTTCGGCATCACTCTGCCGATCTGCATTGACCGTGCTATATCACCACTTCAGAGTGCCGAGCTCTTTGCTCCGCCACGTCGGGACCGGCTTGGGGGATGGAACCTTGTCCCGCATCAAGCTCGGACCGCGTCATCAATACCGAACACATTAACCAGCTAAGTTGCCTTCATGCTCAAAGTTTTAAATTTTTAAGTTGTGTTCGGTTCGACCAAGCATTATACTTTTTTGGAAAAAAGTTGCTTGTAAAAAATTTCCTTGTCATAACTTTGTTTGTGACACACAAATTCAAATACCCCGTTTACTTCGGGGCTTCTTTTATGAAGCTTTTCCTCTTGCATATGATTATACTTGTACGGCTTCCTTCCTTGTTCGTGTATTACGCCACAATATGCACCATATTGACTTAAGAGATTTGCAAGCTGGGTTGCCTCGCTCCTGTGTTTACCCGTACGTTCTCGATTGTTCAGCTAGGGAGTAAAGGGAGCACCTCTGCGATTGTCACGATCGGGTCATCCGAGCGGACCTCGGTGGGTGAAGCCGAAAGCTAAGCGCTCTTATTGTTTTCAATGATGGTCGGCACACAACGGAACTCATGAGTACAAAAAATCTATTGCACAAGTCTCATAGTAACAATGAGCACCGAAGAAAGGTATCGGTGGGTGAGGGAGTCCTGGATTAGGGGGTGTCCGGATGGCCGGACTATAACCTTTGGCCGGACTCCTGGACTATGAAGATACAAGATTGAAGACTTCGTCCCGTGTCCGGATGGGACTTTCCTCTGCGTGGAAGGCAAGCTTGGCGATACGGATGTAGATCTCCTCCCATTTGTAACCGACTCTATGTAACCCTAGCCCTCTCCGGTGTCTATATAAACCGGAGGGTTTTAGTCCGTAGGACGAACAACAATCATACCATAGGCTAGCTTCTAGGGTTTAGCCTCTCTGATCTCGTGGTAGATCTACTCTTGTACAACCCATATCATCAATATTAATCAAGCGGAGTAGGGTTTTACCTCCATCGAGAGGGCCTGAACACAGGTAAAAACATTGTGTCCCTTGTCTCCTATTACCATCCGCCTAGACGCACAGTTCGGGACCCCCTAGCCGAGATCCGCCGGTTTTGACACCGACATTGGTGCTTTCATTGAGAGTTCCTCTGTGTCGTCATCTTTAGGCCCGATGGCTCCTTCAATCATCAACAACGACGCGGTCCAGGGTGAGACTTTTCTCCCGGACAGATCTTCGTATTCGGCGGCTTTGCACTGCGGGCCAATTAAGCAGCCATCCGGAAGCAGATCGAAAGCTACGCCCGCCATCGGTCAGATTTGGAAGTTTGAACTACATGGTCGACATCCGCGGAGACTTGATCTTCGACGGATTCGAGCCACGACCAAGCGCGCCTTTGTCACGATGGGCATGATCTAGCTCTGCCGCCCGAGCGGTGCCACGAGGTCGCACCGATTGTCCGCTCCGACCCTCAGCTCGGAGCCGACTGCGCCAATCAAGGACGGGTGGCTGGACACCACCTCAGGGGCTGCAATCTCTACGGCGATTGAGCCGAACACCAACCTTATCCTTTGCGAAGCTTGTGACTCCAAGGTGCCGGACTCCCCTCCGAACTCCGAACCTTCCACGTCCCTGCCAATCGAATCCAATTGGGCGCCGATCATGGAGTTCACCGCCGCAGACATCTTTCAGCACTCGCCCTTCGGCGACATTCTGAATTCACTAAAGTCTCTCTCTTTATTAGGAGAGCCACAGCTGAACTATGGTCAGCAAGGTTGGGATGCGGACGACAAAGAAATTCAAAGCCCACCCACCACCCACTTCAGAGCCACCGCCGATGATTTAACCGACATTCTCGACTTCGACTCCGATGACATCGACGGTATGGACGCCGATGCAGGAGACGACCAAGAACCAGCGCCTATAGGGCACTGGAAGGCCACCTCGTCTTATGACATATACATGGTGGACACCCCAAAAGAAGGGAACGGCGATGGAACAACGGAGGATGACCCCTCAAGAAGAAGCCTAAGCGCCCGTCGTCGTGGCGCCGCTCTAAATCCCGCCAAAGCAAAAACAACGATTCCGCACAGGAGATAATAACACCCCTGACAAAGGTTAAAGACAACCCCCCCTCGGCAGGATTCGGTAGCAGAGGATGGAGAAACTCAGCCCTCATGAGAGAGCGGCGAGAGAGAGGTAGAGGACGATATTTACATGCCTCCCTCCGAAGATGAGGCAAGCCTCGACGACGATGAATTTGTCGTTCCTGAGGATCCCGTCGAACAAGAGCGTTTCAAACGCAGGCTTATGGCCACGGCGAGCAGCCTCAAGAAAAAACAGCAACAGCTTAGAGCTGACCAAGACTTGCTAGCCGACAGATGGACTGAAGTCCTTGAGGCCGAAGAGTACAAACTTGAACGCCCCTCCAAGAGCTACCCAAAGCGCAGGCTGCTACCCTGATTAGAGGAGGAAGCACCCAGACCTGCATCACCAGCACATGATGCGGCCGACCGGCCACCTCGTGGCCGTGACAGAGAGGCCTCTCGGCCCTCCATTCAAGCCGCACCCTAGTGTCGCTCAAAGAATACCAAGGCACGGGGAAATGCCCAGACTTGCGAGATATATTGGAGGACAAGGCAAGGCAAACAAGATCGATCTATGGATCGCGTGGGTGCCCCACGACACGTGACGATAATCATCATGCCGGTGGTAAATCCGGCCGGGCCGAACAAAGTAGACAAAGCTCGTTTGAGCTACGTCGTGATATAGCCCAGTACAGAGGTGCCGCACACCCACTATGCTTCACAGATGAAGTAATGGATCATCAAATCCCCGAGGGTTTCAAACCCGTAAACATCGAATCATACGATGGCACAACAGATCCTGCGGTATGGATCGAGGATTATCTCCTTCATATCCACATGGCCCATGGTGATGATCTACACGCCATCAAATACCTCCCACTCAAGCTTAAAGGACCAGCTCGGCATTGGCTTAACAGCTTGCCGCCAGAATCAATTGGTTGTTGGGAGGACACGGAAGCCGCATTCCTCAACAATTTCCGGGGCACATATGTGCGACCACCGAACGCCGATGACCTAAGCCACATAATTCAGCAGCCGGAGAATCGGCGAGACAATTACAGACACGGTTCCTAACCAAGAAAAATCAAATAGTCGACTATCCGGACGCAGAGGCCCTTGCAGCCTTCAAACATAACATCCGTGACGAGTGGCTTGCCCGGCACCAAGGACAGGAAAAGCCGAAATCCATGGCAGCCCTCACAACACTCATGACCCGCTTTTGCGTGGGAGAAGACAGTTGGCTAGCTCGTAGTAATAATATGACCAAGAGCCCTGGTAATTCGGATACCAAGGACAACAATGGCAGGTCGCGTCGCAACAAGCAAAAGCGCCGCATTAACGGCAACAATGCTGAGGATACGGCAGTTAATGCCGGATTCAGAGGCTCTAAACCCGGTCAGTGGAAAAAGCCATTTAAAAGAAATACTCTGGGCTCGTCCAGTTTGGACCGAATACTCGATCGCTCGTGCCAGATACACGACACCCCCGAAAAACCAGCCAATCACACCAACAGGGATTGTTGGGTGTTCAAGCAGGCATGCAAGTTAAGTGCCGAAAACAGATACAAAGGGGCTGCATAGCAATGACGAGGAGGAGCCCCGGCCGCCGAACAATAGGGGACAGAAGGGCTTCCCCCCACAAGTGCGTATGGTGAACATGATATACGCAACCCACATCCCCAAAAGGGAGCGGAAGCGTGCACTCAGGGACGTATATGCGTTGGAGCCAGTCGCCCCAAAGTTCAACCCATGGTCCTCCTGCCCGATCACTTTTGATCAAAGGGACCACCCACTAGCATCCGCCATGGCGGACTTGCCGCATTGGTTCTAGACCCAATCATTGACGGATTTCACCTCACTAGAGTCCTTATGGACGGCGGCATCACTGAACACTGCTTTATCGAGGATACGATTGCAAAAAATGGGCATAGATCCCTCAAGGATTAAACCCACAAAGACAACCTTTAAAGGCGTCATACCAGGTGTAGAGGCCAATATGCCGCTCGATTACACTTGAGGTGGTCTTGGATCCCGGATAATTTCGAGCGAGGAGTTAATCTTGACATAGTCCCGTTCGCGGTGGCTATCACGCCTTTGCTCGGACGAACCGCATTTGCAAAGTTCAATGCGGTGCCGCACTACGGATACCTCAAGATCAAGATGCCAGGCCCTCGAGGAGTCATTACGGTCAATGGAAACACTGAACGCTCTCTCCGAACGGAGGAGCATACGGCGGCCCTCGCGGCGGAAGTACAAAGCAGCCTTTCAAGGCAATTCTCCAGTCCGGCTATTAAACGTCCGGACACCGTCAGCCGCCAAGTAACCTACAACAAGACCGCCTGCACGTTCCGAGCAAGCGTAGCAATGCGGCCCGAACCCCAGCCCTCGCGAAATTGCGAAACCAAGATTACGCTGCGTACATAACTACACTCTGGAAATACCATGGGCATAGGGGGAGGGGCACGACCACGGCATGCCCAAAATGCGGCTCAACCGCACCAGGAGCTCCCGATTTTGTCATTTTTTTTTCTTGCTTTCAGGACTCCACTCTACGGAAGGCCTGTCCTGCAGTACAATCGCCGAACACACGATGCAATAGCCAGGGAGGCAGAAAGCTACGTCGAGTGTCCAGGTGGTCTCTATAATGAGCAGTATACTTGTTTCACATATCATCCCGTAGCTCGCCCCTGGAGAGGGACATGTCAAATAGTCCCATCTCTTGCTTATCGCACTATTCGTATCGTCCTGCTTTTACCGCAGCCTTTTCGAATAAACAATACATAGCTTTCGTCTATTATTGCATTCCTTTTTTATAAAAATATGTTCAGTTATGACATTATGCAACCTTACACTTTGGTACGGCCAATACACCAGGGGCTTGCATACCCCATAATATGGTGTGAGAAGTCCGAACACTCTCATGAGTGCGGCACCCCGAACTTATAGCATTATATGAATCTGCTCAGAATCATGTCTTGGGTCAATAGTTGGGTTTTCCGGCTCCCATGTTTGGTACCTTACGTTCCGTTATATCGGCTAACGTAATCTTTGGGAGAACCACTGCGATTGTGCCCGGTTGAGCTGGGCTAAGCACCTCGATGGAGAAAGCTAAAACTGACCGTCATGATAGGGCGAGAGTTGGTCGCTGTTCGAGAGGTTTTCGAGTCCCTAAAGACTTATGCCGCTTACAGCGAGGAGTCGGCTTTGTCCGGCCTAGGCGTGGATAGCGCCCCTAACTCGGTCTTCCGAATACTAGGGGCTTCGCCGAAATTTAAAATTATAGAATTCTATGGCTAAGTGAGAGTGTTCAAGCATTATAGTCTGATTGTGTTGTTCGTTGTGTTGAGCGACTCCCTCGAAGGACCCAAGAATGGGAAAAGGAACGCTCAAGTTTATCCCGAACACCCCAGCACTCGCGGCATGGGGGCAGAAGCCGACGACTCGCCATTTCTCAATTTTAATAAACGACCGAACAGAAGGTAATATTTTAAATTCAAAAGCGTTGCTTAGCACATATGAACAAGTTTTCAGCGTACAAGATCACAAATGCGAGTTTACTCAAAAACTACATCTTTGGAGCACTCATCCGCTATAAGGCGGGCACCCTTCAGGACACCCTCATAATACATCTCGGGCTTGCGATGCTCCTTGCCCGGCGGTGGTCCATCCGTCACAAGCTTCTCAGCGTCCATCTTGCCCAAGTGCACTTTAGCACGGGCAAGGCCTCTGAGCACCTTCGATGCATACAGAGCGCTTGATGACTTCAAGCCATGGACAGGCATCCACCAGTCGCCTCACCAGCCCGAAGTAGCTTCCAGGCATGGCTTCCTCAGGCCACAGCTGGACTATGAGACCCTTCATGGCCTGTTCGGCCACCTTATGAAGCTCGACCAGCTACTTCAGCTGGTCGCTCAAGGGCACCGGGTGTCCGGCCTCAAAATACTGGGACCAGAACACCTTCTCAGTCGAGCTCCCCTCTTCAGCTCGGTAGAATGCGGCGGCGGCGGACACACTCCGGGGAAGATCTACGAACGCTCCTGGAGAGCTCCGGACTCGGGTAAGTAACAAGTAATTCACTTTAACGTGCTTGCTTTGCATAAAGAATGCCTTACCCGCCGCTATCTTCTTCATCGCCTCAATTTCTTGGAGGGCTTTTTGGGCTTCGGCCTTGGCAGATTTGGCTCTCTCAAGCGCCGAGGCGAGCTCGGACTCTCGAGTCTTTGAGTCAAGCTCCAAGCTCTCGTGTTTTTTCACGAGATCCTGGAGCTCTTGCTGCACCTCTGCCACCCGCGCCTCCTGCTTTTCTCGTGGAGTGCGCTCCACGGCCGCATTTTCTTGACCTTGGGCAGTAACTTCCTTGAGGTTGCCACACAGGTTGTGGCCCCTGTAATACTCACGTTGTTCCTGTCATTTTTTGCAACCACATCTTTTTTATATATACTTAAATAAGGTATTACTTACCTTCCTTGTCTTCGAGTTGCTCCTTGGCAAGGCTGAGCTCGTTCTTGGACCACTCGAGGCTCTGCTTCAATGCATCGACCTCCGCAGTCAGTGTGGCAGAGGTCAGCAGCGCAGCCTGCATTCCCATATTGACATACTTATGTTAGACTCCTGCGTATATCTTTTTGATCCTTAGTTCGGCTTTTCTTTCCGAACACCAAACAGAGCATCGAGGCTACCGTCTATGCGGTAATATTTTTACATATCTTAAATACATACCTCAAAGCCTGTTAGAAGGCTGGCATAGGCTTCAGTCAGCCCGCTCTTGGCGGACTGAACCTTCTGGATCACCACACTCATAATAGTGTGGTGCTCCTCGTCGATGGAGGCACCATTAAGCACCTCCAGCAGATTATCCGGTGCCTCCGGATGGACGGAGGTCACTGGCGCGTAGGCTTCCCCGTCTTACTAGGGGGCCGCCTGCCGGATTCCGGAACCGTTGAAGGTTCCGGTACGGTGTCCGCCCTAGGGCCGAACTTGGAGCCCTTGGGGGTTTTGTCCCCTTTGCGCCTGGAGTCCGGGAGGTCGCCTTGCGGCACCTCCAGGACCACCTCCTCCTGGCTTGGCCCCTTTTGAGACGCCACCTCGGCATCATCCGGGCGAGGAGAGGAGGCGGCCGGAAGTGAAGTGCTATTCACATCCGACGAACCCAGGGAGCCACTCGACGAAGCATCGAGCCCGGCCTTGGGCGGACTGCATGATTATATTCGGCGTCAGAAGATACTGTGCAATAAAGGAATGCCATGAGTTATTTTGGTATCCGGATACTTATGATTTTGCCAGGGGCTTGGCCCTGGACGACCACTCCTCTTCACCGTCGTCGGCGTTGGTGGAGTAGTCCGGAGGAAGGGTCCTTCCCTTCTTGGACCCACCCCCCCCCTGGTTGGGGCGACCTTCCTTTTCATTCCTCCCCCCGCTGGAGGGGGAGAGGCCTCTTCTTCCTCCTCCTCGTCTTCGGAGGAGGAGTGCGCCTCGGAGTCATCGGACGATGAATCCGACACCACCGGGCGCCGGGAACTCTTTCGAGTTCCCGTGGCCTTCTTCTTGGCCTTCTTCTCCGGCACCACGTAAGGTGCCGGAACCAGCAGCCCCGTCAAGCGGGCGTCTGCTGGATCTTCGGGCAAAGGAGCCGGACAGTCGATCTGTCCGGTCTTCTTCTGCCATTCCTGTCAAAGGAACGGGAGCTTAGATCCCGCATAGAGTTAAACTATGAAAAACAAGTATCCCGTAAAGGGTAAAATAAGCTTACTACGCTGGCTTGGCGCTTAGCGCTGAATCCGCGATCCTCGGTGATGGGAGGGAACCTCGGCGCCCTTGAATAGCACCTTCCGGGCATCCTCGTGCGTTGTGTCAAAGAGCACAGTCGAGTTTGGTGCTGGGCGGGTTGAACTCCCATAAGTTAAAAGCCCGTCGTTGACATCGGGAGGATCCGGCGGATGAGCATGACTGGACTACGTTGACGAAGTTTAACCTTTTTGTCCACCGTGTCTTGGGCGCAGTTTGGAGTCCGGTCCGCTCTTCCGAATTACCCCACGACAGGCCCTTCTCTTTCCAGGAGGTGAGCCATGTGGGGATGCCAGATCGGAATTCGGGGGCCCTACCCATTCAGGGTCACGCGGCTCGGTGATGTAGAACCACCCCGATTGCCAACCCTTTATGGTATCCACGAAGGAGCCCTCGAGCCATGTAACATTGGGCATCTTGCCCACCATGGCGCCTCCGCACTCCGCTTGCTGGCCGCCCACTACCTTCGGCTTGACATTGAAGGTCTTCAGCCATAAGCCGAAGTGGGGCTTGATGCGGAGGAAGGCCTTACACACGACGATAAACGCCGAGATGTTGAGGACGAAGTTCGGGGCCAGATCGTGGAAATCTAGGCCGTAGTAGAACATGAGCCCCCGGACAAATGAGTGAAGTGGGAAACCTAGTCCGCGGAGGAAATGGGTGAGGAACACCACCCTCTCATGGGGCCTGGGGGTGGGGATGAGCTGCCACTTGTCTGGGAGCCGGTGCGCGATGTCGTTAGACAAGTATCCGGCCTCCCTCAGCTTCTTGATGTGTCCCTCCATGACGTAGGAGACCATCCACTTGCCTCCCGCTCCGGACATGGCTGGAGAAGGTTGAGGTAAGATGTGCGAACTTGGGCGCTGGAGCTCGAGTGCGCGGAAATGGATAAGCAAAGGAGGAAGAAGGCGTAGATGAGAAAGGTGGATCCTTATCCCCTTATATGGGCGGACGAAACTATGTACCCCCCACCAGCCTGGTAAAACTCACTTATCTCCCAAGCGCCATAAATTAATGGCACGGTTGGGTTACCCACACCCATATTCATGAGAATCCCGGAATAAGGGGACACGATCTCTGCTTCGACAAGACGTGCCAAGGAAACCGCCTCGCTAAACGCTACCGAGGTGGGACAAGAAAATGATCCGAATAAAGGCTTGGCCGTGGTGTGATGTCACGCTGCGGAATACGTCAGCAGATTGGACTTGTGTAAATATTATTCTCTCTACGGTGGTATGTGGAACTTATTTTGCAGAGCCGGACACTATCCTTGTGTTTAAAATCTTCTATGAGGTATTCGGAGGAGGAACCCGCCTTGCAATGCCGAAGACAATCTGCGCGCCGGACTCGTCGTCATTGAAGCCTGGTTCAGGGGCTCTTGAGGGAGTCCTGGATTAGGGGTGTCCGGATGGCCGGACTATAACCTTTGGCCGGACTCCTGGACTATGAAGATACAAGATTGAAGACTTCGTCCCGTGTCCGGATGGGACTTTCCTTGGCGTGGAAGGCAAGCTTGGCGATACAGATGTAGATCTCCTCCCATTTGTAACCGACTCTATGTAACCCTAGCCCTTTCCGGTGTCTATATAAACCGGAGGGTTTTAGTCCGTAGGACGAACAACAATCATAACATAGGCTAGCTTCTAGGGTTTAGCCTCTCTGATCTCGTGGTAGATCTACTCTTGTACTACCCATATCATCAATATTAATCAAGCAGGAGTAGGGTTTTACCTCCATCGAGAGGGCCCGAACACAGGTAAAAACATCGTGTCCCTTGTCTCCTGTTACCATCCACCTAGACGCATAGTTCGGGACCCCTACCCGAGATCCACCGGTTTGACACCGACTCGGGGCATTATTTTCTTCAAGATGCTTCTTACACTTCGCCGGTAATATAGCATAAGTTCCTGGCGTGCTTTATGCATTACAACCTTATGGCCTGATTGCACAGTTATTGGAAACACCGTCGATATTCTCGACGGTGGAGTACATAACACTTTTCGTCCTTGACCAAAGAGGGAGAAGCCGACGGTCGGTTAAGACGCGTTTAAAGTTCGGGTGAACATAGATATGATATAAGTACTTCGGTACATACAATCATTCTTTTACCCAAGTCACTTGGGGGCTCTTAAGTTTATTTGAGTCGTTTTATAATAAGTGTTTTTCTTCTTAGTCGTTGCAAAGTTTTTATTATTATTATTGTTATTATTTATCATTCCTTTTTCGACACAAGTATGTGGTCACTAGCTGAGGAGCCTAATTTCTCTCTCAAAACCGCTAGAGTTTAGTTTGCTAAACTGGCCTAATGAGAAGTACTCCGCCTTCGGGATAGGAGGTTGAAGCCGTAGGCTAACCCGCTTGAAGTCTTGAGATAGGATGTGTAATGTTAAAGCACGGCAGAAGCACTTTTTTTAAGTCCAATTTTCGGATTGGCACCGAACACTTGGTCTAGTTCGGACATTAAACTTTTGAATAAGTTTTTTGGCTTTTCGAGCATATGTTACTTTTAAACTATTTGTGCGTTTCTAGCATTAGTCTCGCAGTGCAACGCCGGACACCTTTAGGGATTCGGCAAAAAACATTCTCGGATATTGCTATATATGCATCGTTTTCGAATTGTGTCTTCGGTCAATAGTTGGGTTGCCCGGCTCCTGTGCTTGCCTCCTACGTTCCGCTTCGTTCGGCTAGGTGTGCAAAGGGAGAACCACTGTGATTGTGCTTCCAGCTCGCATGGTCAAGCTGTTGGAAATATGCCCTAGAGGCAATAATAAAGGATTATTATTATATTTCCTTGTTCATGATAATTGTCTTTTATTCATGCTATAATTGTATTATCCGGAAATCGTAATACACGTGTGAATACATAGACCACAATATGTCCCTAGTGAGCCTCTAGTTGACTAGCTCGTTGATCAATAGATAGTCATGGTTTCGACTTTGGACATTGGATGTCATTGATAACGGATCACATCATTAGGAGAATGATGTGATGGACAAGACCCAATCCTAAGCATAGCACAAGATCGTGTAGTTCATTTTGCTAGAGCTTTTCCAATGTCAAGTATCTCTTCCTTAGACCATGAGATCGTGTAACTCCCGGATACCGTAGGAGTGCTTTGGGTGTACCAAACGTCACAACGTAACAGGGTGACTATAAAGGTGCACTACAGGTATATCCGAAAGTGTCATTGGGTTGACACGGATCGAGATCGGATTTGTCACTCCGTGTTACGGAGAGGTATCACTGGGCCCACTCGGTAGTGCATCATCATAATGAGCTCAAAGTGACCAAGTGTCCGTCACGGGATCATGCATTACGGCACGAGTAAAGTGACTTGCCGGTAACGAGATTGAACGAGGTATTGGGATACCGACGATCGAATCTCGGGCAAGTAACATGCCGTCGACAAAGGGAATAGTATACGGGTTGCTTGAATCCTCGACATCGTGGTTCATCCGATGAAATCATCGAGGAGTATGTAGGAGCCAACATGGGTATCCAGATCCCGCTGTTGGTTATTGGACCGAGAGCCGCCTCGGTCATGTCTCAAGATGTCTCCCGAACCCGTAGGGTCTACACACTTAAGGTTCGGTGACGCTAGGGTTATTAGGAAGACTTGTATGTGATTACCGAATGTTGTTCGGAGTCCCGGATGAGATCCCGGATGTCACGAGGAGTTCCGGAATGGTCCGGAGGTAAAGATTTATATATGGGAAGTTGTCAAACAGACACCGGAAAGTTTCGGGGTCATATCGGTATTGTACCGGGGCCACCAGAGAGGTTCCGGGGGTCCACCGGGAGGGCCACCCTCCTCGGAGGGCCTCATGGGCCACAAGGGCAGGGAACCAGCCTGGAGGGCTGGGCGCCCCCCTTGGGCCCATGCGCCTAGGGTTGGGGGAACCCTAGTGGGCGCCCCCCTGCTTGGGGGCAAGCCCCCTCCTGCCGCCGCCCCCCTCTAGATCTCGTCTAGAGGGGCCGCCCCTGCCCTTCCCCCTATAAATAGAGGGGTGAGGGAGGGCTGCAACACACTTCCAAGGCGCAGACCCTCCCTCCCCAACACCTCTCCTCCTCCGCTGAGTGCTTGGCGAAGCCTGCTTGAGTATCGCCTCTCCACCATCATCACGCCCGTCGTCTTTGCTAGAGCCTTCTTCCTCAACCTCTCCTTCCCCTTGCTGGATCAAGAAGGAGGAGACATCGTCCGTTAAAACGTGTGTTGAACGCGGAGGTGCTGTCCGTTCGGCACTTGGTCATTGGTGATCTGAATCACGGCGAGTACGACTCCATCATCATCGTTCCCTTGAACGCTTCCGCACGCGATCTACAAGTGGTATGTAGATGCAATCTCTCTCCCTTGACTCGTTTCTTAGATGAACTCATAGATGGATCTTGGTGAAACCGTAGGAAAAATTTTAATTTTCTGCAACGTTCCCCAACAGTGGCATCATGAGCTAGGTCTATGCGTAGTTCTCTATTGAACAAGTAGAACACAATTTTGTTGTGGGCGTAGATCTTGTCAACTTGCTTGCCGCTACTAGTCTTTTCTTGCTTCAGCGGTATTGTGGGATGAAGCGGCCCGTACCGACCTTACACGTATGCTTACGTGAGACAGGTTCCACCGACTGACATGCACTAGTTGCATAAGGTGGCTAGCGGGTGTCTGTCTCTCCTACTTTAGTTGGAGCGGATTAGATGAAAAGGGTCCTTATGAAGGGTAAATAGAAGTTGACAAAATCACGTTGTGGTTATTCGTAGGTAAGAAAACGTTCTTGCTAGAACCCAATTGCGGCCACGTAAAAGATGCAACAACAATTAGAGGACGTCTAACTTGTTTTTGCAACAATTGTCATGTGATGTGATATGGCCAAAAGTTGTGATGAATGATGAATGATATATTGTGATGTATGAGATCATGTTCTTGTAATAGGAATCACGACTTGCATGTCGATGAGTATGACAACCGGCAGGAGCCATAGGAGTTGTCTTAATCATTGTATGACACTGTAAGCCATTGATTCAACGCCATGTAAATTACTTTACTTTATTGCTAAACGTGTTAGCCATAGTAGTAGAAGTAATAGTTGGCGAGCAACTTCATGGAGACACGATGATGGAGATCATGGTGTCATGCCGGTGACAAGATGATCACGGAGCCCCGAAGATGAAGATCAAAGGAGCTATATAATATTGGCCATATCATGTCACTACTTTATATAATTGCATGTCATGTTTATTATGTTTATGCATCTTCTTTACTTAGAACGACGGTAGTAAATAAGATGATCCCTTAGAATAATTTCAAGAAAGTGTTCCCCCTAACTGTGCACCGTTGCTAAAGTTCATCGTTTCGAAGCACCACGTGATGATCGGGTGTGATAGATCCTTACGTTCACATACAACGGGTGTAAGACAGTTTTACACATGCATAAACACTTAGGGTTAACTTGACGAGCCTAGCATGTACAGGCATGGCCTCGGAACACAAGAGACCGAAAGGTCGAACATGAGTCGTATGGAAGCTACGATCAACAATGAGATGTTCACCGACGATGACTAGTCCGTCTCACGTGATGATCGGACACGGCCTAGTCGACTCGGATCATGTAACACTTAGATGACTAGAGGGATGTCAAATCTGAGTGGGAGTTCATTAAATAACTTGATTAGATGAACTTAATTATCATGAACTTAGTCTAAAGTCTTTGCAAAATATGTCTTGTAGATCAAATGGCCAACGCTCATGTCAACATGAACTTCAACACGTTCCTAGAGAAAACCAAGTCGAAAGATGATGGCAGCAACTATTCGGATCGGGTCCTAACCCGAGGATCATCCTCATAGCAGCCAAGAAACAATATGTCCTAGAAGCACCGCTAGGTGATGCACCCATCCCAAAGAACCAAGACATTATGAATGCTTGGCAGTCTCGTCTTGATGATTACTCCCTCGTTCAAGGCGGCATGCTTTACAACTTAGAACCGGGCTCCAAAAGCGCTTTTGAGCAACACGGAGCATATGAGATGTTCGAGGAGCTGAAAATGGATTTCCAAGCTCATGCCCGGTCGAGATATGAAGTCTCCGACAAGTTCTATAGTTGTAAGATGGAGGAAAACAGTTACATCGGTGAGCACATACTCAAAATGTCCGGGTTGCACAACCGCTTTGTCCAGTGGACATTAACCTCCCGGACGAGGCGGTCATTGACAGAATCCTTCATCGCTCCCACCAAGCTACAAGAGCTTTGTGATGAACTACAATATGCAGGGGATGGTGAAGACCATTCCTGAAGTATTCTCAATCTTTGAAGTCAAGAAAGGTTGGAATCAAGAAAGAACATCAAGTGTTGATGGTCAATAAAACCACTAAGTTCAAAAAGGTCAAGGGTAAGAAGAACTTCAAGAAGGACGGCAAAGATGTTGCCACGCCTGCAAGCAAGTTGCCGGAAGAAGTCAAAGAATGGACCCAAGCCCGAGACAGAGTGCTTTTATTGCAAAGGAAGGGCCACTTGAAGCTAAACTGCCCCAAATACTTAGCGGACAAGAAGGCCGGCAACACTAAAGGTATATTTGATATACATGTAATTGATGTGTACCTTACCAGTACTCGTAGTAACTCCTGGGTATTTGATACCGGTGCCGTTGCTCATATTTGTAACTCACATCAGGAGCTGCGGAATAAACGGAGACTGGCGAAGGACGAGGTGACGATGCGCGTCGGGAATGGTTCCAAGGTCGATGTGATCGGTCGGCACGCTACCTCTACATTTACCTACGGGATTAGTTTTAAACCTCAATAATTGTTATTTAGTGCCAAGTTTGAGCATGAACATTGTATCGTGGATCTCGTTTAATACGAGATGGCTACTCATTTAAATCCGAGAATAATGGTTGTTCTATTTATATGAGAGATATGTTTTATGGTCATGCTCCGATGGTAAATGGTTTATTCTTAATGAATCTCGAGCGTAATATTACACATATTCATAGTGTGAATACCAAAAGATGTAAAGTTGATAACGATAGTCCCACATACTTGTGGCACTGCCGCCTTGGTCACATTGGTGTCAAGTGCATGAAGAAGCTCCATTCGATGGACTTTTAGAGTCTCTCGATTATGAATCATTTGACACATGCGAACCATGCCTCATGGGCAAAATGACCAAGACTCCGTTCTCCTAACAATGGAGCGAGCAACCAACTTATTGGAAATCATACATACCGATGTGTGCGGTCCAATGAGCGTTGAGGCTCATGGAGGATATCGTTATGTTCTCACTCTCACGCATTTATTTAAGTAGATATGGGTATGTCTACTTGATGAAACACAAGTCTGAGACCTTTGAAAATTTCAAGGAATTTCAGAATGAGGTAGAGAATCAACGTGACCGAAAAATAAAGTTCTTACGATCAGATCGTGGAGGAGAATATTTAAGTCACGAATTTGGTACACACTTAAGGAAATGTGGAATCGTTTCACAACTCACGCCGCTGGAACACCTCAACAGAACGGTGTGTCCGAACATCGTAATCGCACTCTATTGGATATGGTGCGATCTATGATGTCTCTTACCGATTTGCCGCTATCATTTTGGGGATACGCACTAGAGACAGCTACATTCACTTTAAATAGGGCACCGCCTAAATCCGTTGAGACGACACCGTATGAATTATGGTTTGGAAAGAAACCTAAGCTGTCGTTTCTAAAAGTTTGGGGATGCGATGCTTATGTCAAGAAACTTCAACCTGAAAAGCTCGAACCCAAGTCGGAAAAATGCGTCTTCATAGGATACCCTAAGGAAACCATACCTTCTACCTTAGATCCGAAGGCAAGATCTTTGTTGCCAAGAACGGATCCTTTCTGGAAAAAGAGTTTCTCTCGAAAGGAGTAAGTGGGAGGAAAGTAGAACTCGATGAAGTACTACCTCTTGAACCGGAAAGTAGTGCATCTCGTGAAAATGTTCCTGTGGTGCCTACACCCTCTTGGAGAGGAAATTAATGATGATTATCAAGGTACTTCGGATCAAGTTGCTACCGAACTTCAGAGGTCCACAAGGACACGCTCCACACCAGAGTGGTATGGCAACCCCTGTCACCGGAAATCATGTTGTTAGACAACGGTGAACCTTGAACTATGAAGAAGCGATGGCGGGCCCGATTCCAACAAATGGCTTGAAGCCATGCAGTCCGAGATAGGATCCATGTATGAAAACAAAGTATGGACTTTGACAGACTTGCCCGATGATCGGCGATAGAAAACAAATGGATCTTTAAGAAGAAGACGGACGCGGATGGTAATGTCACCATCTATAAAGCTCGACTTGTCGCTAAGGGTTATCGGCAAGTTCAAGGGATTGACTACGATGAGACTTTCTCTCCGTGAGCGAAGCTTAAGTCCGTCCGAATCATGTTAGCAATTGCCGCATACTATGATTATGAGATATGGCGGATGGACGCCAAAACCGCTGCTCCTTAACGGTTATCTTAAGGAAGAGCTGTATATGATGCAGGAAGGTTTTGTCGATCCTATGAATGCTAACAATGTATTCAAGCTCCATAGATGCATTTATGGGCTGGTGCAATCATCTCGGAGTTGGAACATTCGCTTTGATGAGAAGATCAAAGCGTTTGTGTTTATGCAGACTTATGGATAAGCCTGCGTTTACAAGAAAGTGAGTGGGAGCTCAGAGCATTTCTCATATTATATGTAGATGACATACTTTTGATGGGAAATGATATAGAACTCTTGGACATCATTAAGGCCTACTTGAATAAAAGTTTTTCAATGAAGGACCTTGGAGAAGCTGCTTATATATTAGGCATCAAGATCTATAGAGATAGATCGAGACGCCTCATAGGTCTTTCACAAAGCACATACCTTGATAAGATTTTGAATAAGTTCAAAATGGATCAGTCCAAGAAAGGGTTCTTGCCTCAGATCGCAAGGTGTGAGATTGAGCTCGGCTCAATGCCCGACCACGGCAAAAGATAAAGAAGAGATGAGTGTCATCCCCTATGCCTCGGCCATAGGATCTATTATGTATGCCATGCTGTGTACCAGACTGATGTAAACCTTGCCGTAAGTTTGGTAGGAAGGTACCAAAGTAATCCCGCAAGGAACACCGGACAGCGGTCAAGAATATCCCAAGTACCGAAAAGGACAAAGGACATGTTTCTCGTTTATGGAGGTGACGAAGAGCTCGTCAGAAGGGTTACGTCGACGCTTAGCTTCGACACGCATCCGATGACTCTAAGTCACAAACCGGATACGTGTATATGTTGAATGGTGGAGTAGTAAGCTGGTGCAATGCAAGCAGAGCGTCGTGGCGGGATCTACATGTGAAGCGGAGTACATGGCAGCCTCGGAGGCAAGACATGAAGCAATATGGGTGAAGGAGTTCATCACCCACCTAGGAGTCATACACAATGCGTCGGGGCCGATCAAACTCTTCTGCGTGACAACACCGGAGCTATTGCACTTGCCAAGGAGCCTGTGTTTCACAAGAAGACCAGGCACATCAAGCGTTGCCGCTTCAACTCCATCCGTGAAAATGTTCAAGATGGAGACATAGAAATTTGCAAAGTGCATACGGATCTGAATGTCGCAGATCCGCTGACTAAACCTCTTTAAATGGGCAAAACATGATCAACACCGTAACTCTATGGGTGTTCGATTCATCACAATGTAACTAGATTATTGACTCTAGTGCAAGTGGGACTGTTGGAAATATGCCCTAGAGGCAATAATAAAGGATTATTATTATATTTCCTTGTTCATGATAATTGTCTTTTATTCATGCTATAATTGTATTATCCGGAAATCGTAATACACGTGTGAATACATAGACCACAATATGTCCCTAGTGAGCCTCTAGTTGACTAGCTCGTTGATCAATAGATAGTCATGGTTTCTCGACTTTGGACATTGGATGTCATTGATAACGGGATCACATCATTAGGAGAATGATGTGATGGACAAGACCCAATCCTAAGCATAGCACAAGATCGTGTAGTTCATTTTGCTAGAGCTTTTCCAATGTCAAGTATCTCTTCCTTAGACCATGAGATCGTGTAACTCCCGGATATCGTAGGAGTGCTTTGGGTGTACCAAACGTCACAACGTAACTGGGTGACTATAAAGGTGCACTACGTATCTCCGAAAGTGTCATTGGGTTGACACGGATCGAGACTGGATTTGTCACTCCGTGTTACGGAGAGGTATCACCGCCCACTCGGTAGTGCATCATCATAATGAGCTCAAAGTGACCAAGTGTCCGTCACGGGATCATGCATTACGGTACGAGTAAAGTGACTTGCCGTAACGAGATTGAACGAGGTATTGGGATACCGATGATCGAATCTCGCAAGTAACATGCCGTCGACAAAGGGAATAGTATCACGGGTTGCTTGAATCCTCGACATCGTGGTTCATCCGATGAAATCATCGAGGAGTATGTAGGAGCCAACATGGGTATCCAGATCCCGCTGTTGGTTATTGACCGAGAGCCGCTCTCGGTCATGTTCGCATGTCTCCTAACTCGTAGGGTCTACACACTTAAGGTTCTATGGACGCTCGGGTTATTAGGAAGACTTGTATGTGATTATCGAATGTTGTTTGGAGTCCCGGATGAGATCCCGGACGTCACGAGGAGTTCCGGAATGGTCCGGAGGTAAAGATTTATATATGGGAAGTTGTCAAACAGACACCGGAAAGTTTCGGGGTCATATCGGTATTGTACCGGGGCCATCGGAGAGGTTCCGGGTCCACCGAGGGGCCACCTCTCGGAGGGCCTCATGGGCCACTGAGGCAGGAACCAGCCTCAGAGGCTGGGCGCCCCTTGGGCCCATGCGCCTAGGGTTGGGGGAACCCTAGTGGGGCGCCTGGGCCCATGCGCCTAGGGTTGGGGAACCCTAGTGGGCGCCCCCCTTTGCTTGGGGCAAGCCCCTCCCTCGCCGCCGCCCCCTCTAGATCTCGCCTAGAGGGGCCGCCCCCTGCCCCTTCCCCTATAAATAGAGGGGTGAGGGAGGCTGCAACACACTTCCAAGGCGCAGCCTCCCTCCCCAACACCTCTCCTCCTCCGCTGAGTGCTTGGCGGCACCTTTGGCCGAGATCTTGCCTCTCCACCATCATCACGCCGTCGTCGCTGCTGGAGCCTTCTTCCTCAACCTCTCCTTCCCCTTGCCGGATCAAGAAGGAGGAGATGTCGTCTGCTCCATACGTGTGTTAAACGCGGAGGTGCCGTCTGCTCGCACTTGGTCATCGGTGATCTGAATCACGGCGCAGTAATGCGACTCCATCATCACCATTCCCTTGAACGCTTCCGCACGCGATCTACAAGTGGTATGTAGATGCAATCTCTCTCCCTTGACTCGTTGCTTAGATGAACTCATAGATGGATCTTGGTGAAACCGTAGGAAAAATTTTAATTTTCTGCAACGTTCCCCAACACAAGCACCTCAGTGGAGAAAGCCGAAAACTGACTGTCACAATAGGCGTAAACTGGTCAACGATCCAATGACTATGTTAAATGACGGGTCGTTCATACATTGGCCGAAGTGTTTACGGCTTGACTCGGATGTCGCCAAACAGTAATCGGGGGCTCATAGCTAGCTTCCCTAGTTTAAAGCTCCTATGACTAAGTGAAAGTTTTAAAGCCCGCATATCTGATTGCCTCGTTTCCGCTAACACAACCGCCTTCGGGCACCGAGACGTCGGCTAAGGGTTGCTTTGTTATTGCGGAAACACCCTGCGTAGTATCTACCAAGGGGTAGAAGCCGACGATGGGCCACTTTCAACTGATAAACGGTCACAATGGAGTCAAAATAATAATGTAAAGTACTTGGATACATAGAATCATTACACATAATCTGTGATTTTACTCTGGATATCGATCCTTAATTCGCCACCCGTGCCCACATTAAGGCTCGGCTACCGGGCTTTGCGCTCATTATTTACAAATATTAAAGCACATCGATCCTCGATCCGGTGTTGCCACACCGACCCGATGTCTCGGGCTACCGTGCATTGCCTATTCAATGCAGAAAATTCAAAGGGCTCGATGTTCGCTTGATCGAACTATGGGAAAGCGCCTTCTGACAACAATAAGTACCATCCGGACCTATCTAGCATCAAGCTAATATATCACGGCGACTTCTCACGACCCTCTCTCGGGGCCCGCTCACGAACACTATTATCTCTAATATATTACATCGCTGCTTTTATTCCTATGTATGTTGTCGAGCTAGGAGTTGATCCTCGTGCCGATTTCACAGATCGACATGAGTCTCGAGGCTACCGGGAACAACGGTTTTATGCTTTCCTTCAGGTGCATCTCGGGTTTTAGACTGATACACACCTTGAGGGCTACTGGATATACATCGGCAGAGAATAAACTGCACCAATTAAAAATATTCACAAAAAATCAGCCCGCGGTCGGGGTGGTGCACCACCTTGGAAGAAGTCCGACATAAAGCTCGGGCGCTAGCGGCTAGCTCCATAGAAGGCATTTCCGGCATTAAGCTCGGCTAAACTCCTTCAACTTTTTTGAACCAAGATGATCTATGACATCTTGGATATAGTCCGACATTGGAGCTTGGACACGATCCGTTGGAGCTCGAGATACATTTCGCGTTGGAGCTCTAAGGTCCGACATTAGTGCTCGGCCGCAAAGATACCTCGAATGCAGTCCGGCGTTAGAGCTCGGACGCAAGAGGACACTGCCTCCCGGGAACAACTTCAAACCCGAGGTGTGGCATAAAAATAACAAGGCATTGATAAAGGCCGAAAACTTAAAGGGGCTCCTCGGATACCCGACGTGTAAACTCTTCGGATGCACTTCGGCGATCCTCAAGATCGAAGATGAGAAGATTTGTTGAACCAGTTTTCAAGATCGACGACCGAAGATGAAGAACAGTTCGAAAGAATCGAGGAGCGTTCCTAACTTGAAGACCGTTCAGGGGTTCTTGACGGTGTCCCGGACTAGGGTACACATCACGCCATCTCCCGATCCGTTAGATTGGGCCGAGGACCCCATGGTCAGATACTCATGGGCTGGCCCGACAAATGCCGCATACAAGGAAGATTCCACAAGACTTGGTGATCAAGACAAGGACTCCTCCCCACCGGCGATTCGGCTAGGACTCTTGTTATCCTAGGCCTCCGTGCATTATATAAACCAGTACAAAGCTAGTCGATAGATCATATACAACAATCATACCATAGGCTAGCTTCTAGGGTTTAGCCTCTACGATCTCGTGGTAGATCAACTCTTGTAATACTCATATCATCAAGATCAATCAAGGTGAAGTAGGGTATTACCTCCATAGAGAGGGCCCGAACCTAGGTAAACATCGTGTCCCCCGTCTCCTGTTACCATCGATCCTAGACGCACAGTTCGGGACCCCCTACCCGAGATCCGCCGGTTTTGACACCGACAAAGATCTTTATCGGTCAAACCGCATAACAACATACGTTGTTCCCTTCATTATCAAGATATGTTACTTGCCGAGATTCGATCGTCGGTATCTCAATACCTAGTTCAATCTCGTTACAAAGAAGTCTCTTTACTCGCTCTATAATACATCATCCTCAACTAACTCATTAGTTACAATGCTTGCAAGGCTTATAGTGATGTGCATTACCGAGTGGGCCCAGAGATACCTCTCCGACAATCGGAGTGACAAATCCCAATCTCAAAATACGCCAACTCAACAAGTACCTTTGGAGACACTTGTAGAGCACCTTTATAATCACCCAGTTACGTTGTGACGTTTGGTAGCACACAAAGTGTTCCTCCGATAAACGGGAGTTGCATAATCTCATAGTCATAGGAACATGTATAAGTCATGAAGAAAGCAATAGCAACATACTAAACGATCAAGTGCTAAGCTAACGGAATGGGTCAACTCAATCACATCATTCTCCTGATGATGTGATCCCGTTAATCAAATGACAACTCTTGTCTATGGCTAGGAAACTCAACCATCTTTGATCAACGAGCTAGTTAAGTAGAGGCATACTAGTGACACTATGTTTGTCCATATATTCACACATGTATCAAGTTTCCGGTTAATCCAATTCTAGCATGAATAATAAATATTTATCATGAAATAAGGAAATAAATAATGACTTTATTATTGCCTCTAGGGCATATTCCCTTCAGATCCCTTCGAAGTTGCCCTTTAAGAACTCGAAACCACCGCGCGCTGGCCCCACGGCGGGTGTGACGCCCTCGATTCAATCGTACACTAATCATGCACGCAAATGTGTACGATCAAGATCAAGGACTCACGGGAAGATATCACAACACAACTCTACAAATAAAGTAAGTCATACAAGCATCATAATACAAGCCAGGGCCTCGAGGGCTCGAATACAAGTGCTCGATCATAGACGAAGTCGTGAAGCAACAATATCCGAAAGTACATAAGTTAAACAAGGTGCCATAAGATGGCTAGCACAAACCGGGATACAGATCGAAGAGGAGCAGTGCCTCCGCCTCGGATCCTCCTAGGTCACTCCTGGTCGCCGCCGGGCCGCACGTAGTAGTAGGCGCCTCCGAGTAGTAGTCGCCATAGGCGGTGGCGCCTGCCCTGGCTCCATCGTCTGCTGCAAAGAATCGAGTAGAGGTAGGGGAAAAGGGGAACAAGGCAACCGTGAGTACTCATCCAAAGTACTGCAAGCAAGGAGCTACACTACATATGCAACATTATCAAAGGAAGGCCGATATGTGAACTGGCCGCAGAATGCCAAAATAGAGAGAAGGCCTAGTCCTATCAAGACTAGCATCTTCCTAAATCACCATCTTGCAAAGAAACAGAGGGAGTAGAGTAGCATAACTTAAAGTAGCGATAGTGTTATCAACCTCGGCCAGAGATCCTTTCTCGACTCCCTGCGAAAGAAATCCTGCAGCCATACTACCCGATTATCATCACAATCCAATTCTCATCGCAATCCATCGCTCATATCCATGTCTCATCTCAAGTATCCAGCCTAGTTGTATCGATCGGGATACAACTCCAAGTGTCCGCTATCAGAGGGACAAAGCTATCGATAGATGTTTTCTTCCTAGGGTGCACCAACTTACCCACCACGCCGCTTAACTCCCACGGACACACTTTCTGTGGTCATGCCCGCCGGCCAAACAATACGCCGCAACCCGACCTAGGCTTAATAGAGAGGCCAAAGACGACGGACTAAACCTATGCCCCTGTGGGTCATGGGCCATCTCCCCGAACTCCTCAAGACGCTTGAGGGCGGCCGGTGAGCGGACCTAGCTACCTTCCCGTATAAGGGCGAGCTTACCAGTTAACCCCGCATCGGCCACGACGTCTATTAAGCTTCTACCGATGTATACGACGCAGTAACGCCCATACTTAGCCCACGTGATGGTTAGTGCTATCGTGCCGGAGGCCCCTGATCAAATATCCAAATCGTAGTGGATTAGGAACGCGGTAACAAGCGAGACTCACGAAAGATGTGACCCCGCCGCCTGCCTCGAGGACTTGCGGCAAGGGCTAGGAATGCCCTACCACGCCTCGTAATTATCTCGCGGGCACCCTCCAGTCAACCCGTCTCCACATCACTGCACTACACGCGGGTACCCCTCGTGGTCGCACCTGCCTTTCCAAGTAACTGGTAATAGTCCAAGTAACCGTGAGTCCAAACATCAAGGGAAAACATGAGGAATCACCCCGGTGAATTCCACTCAATGTAGTCATCAAGGTGAACATAAGAGGATTCACCCTCGAGGTCCACACTTGAGGGGTTGCAGACAGTCGTGTCGGAAGTGGTTAAAGAGGAAATCACCCTCGATGACCACAACCTGATAGCTATACTACTGTGGTTAATATCGGAAGTCTTTGTGGGGTTTCACCCTCGGTGACTCGATAGTAACCTAGTAGTGTCGAGCAACTAAGGGAAGTGATGTGCGTGTCGGGGCTCGGTCTCCGATCCCGCTGGACGGGTCTTCAATGATGAAGCAGGGCAACAAGGACAAGGCGGGGTCATCGATGGGTCTCTAACCATCCTATACTAAGCGCTTTAGGATAAGGTGTAGGTAACAATAGCGAGGTTACAATAAACAAAGCTATGCAATGTAATAGGAGCAACAATAACAAGAGTAAAAATCTAGTGCAAGCATGAGAGAATGGAATGGGCAATATCGGGATGATCAAAGGGGGCTTGCCCGGTTGCTCGCAAGAGAGAGGGTCGCCAACACCGTAGTCGAACTGCCACCGCAGCAGCTTGGTCTCGTAGTCTACCGAAGAGAAGAGGGAAGAAACAATGAATACATTTGAATGTATGCATAACGATGCATGACATGACAAGAAGCGATGCTAGGCGTGCCCTAACGTGGTAAGAGGGGTACCGTTAGGGGGAAAACATCCGAAGTTCTCCCGCTCCGGACGTCTGCCGACAAATGAACCGAGAGGAAAGTTTGCGTGTTTGATAGGTTAGAGGCGTGTGGTGGACGAATCTGATCACAGATCCGGATTCGTCTCGTCGTTCTGAGCAACTTTCATGTTGAAAATATTTTAATCCGGATTACGGATTAAAAGATATGATTTTTAAAAGATTTTATTAATTTCTGGAATTTTAATTAATTATTTAATTAATTTCGAAATTGCATTTATGACATCAGCATGATGTCATGCTGACGTCATCAGTCAACAGGGTTGACTGAGTCAACCCTGACAGGTGGGTCCCGCATGTCATTCACTAATGACTAATTAACCTAATCAGATTTAATTAACATTACTTAATTAAGTTAATTAATGATTAGGGTTAATTAATTCAGAATTAATTAGTTTAATTAATTGCTTAATTAATTAATTAGTTAGTTAATTAATTTATTTCATTTTATTTCATTTTTAACCTGTTTTTAATTAAAACGTTCTTTTTGTTTTTTTTTTGGGGTGGGGCCCCATGTCAGTGGCCTATGGCCCAACGGGCATGCGGGTGCGGGCGTTGCGGGCGATGCCCGAATCGGGCGTAGCGGGCGACGGGAGTGGGCGCCCGTGCCCGAGGGGGGCTGCGCCCGAGCGGGGGGGGGGGGGCGAGGCCGTGGCCGGTGGCCGGCGTCTGCGTACGGCAGCGGCGAAGGGAGGGACTGGAGCGGGGGCCAGCGCGTCGGAGGCGGGGCGCATCCACGCGCTGGGGTGCAACCCGCCCGGTGCAAGGCGAGGTCGCCGGCGACGGCAGAGCCCGCATGACGCCGCGGGCGAGCAGGGGGGTGAGTCCGCCAGCGCGGGACGGCGCGGGCATGGGAAAGGGGAGAGGAGGAGGGCGCTCACTGTGGCCGTAGGGGGGTGGCAGTGGGGCGCGGGGAGGAGGTCGGGGACGACGGCGCCGGCGAGGAGGAAGGCCGGCGAGCGGCGGACGAGGGCGATGCGTCCGTCGGTGCGGAGTTGGGCACGAGGGAGCGGTGGGGAGGCGACGCGACGGCGAGTGGCGATGGGTGGCGACCGCGGGGTCGGCCCCGATCCGACCTGGATCGGGGGAGAGGGGGAGACGCGGCGGGCCGGCGTGGCGGCTCCGGTGGCGGGAGGTCTTCGGGCGGCGGCACGGCGAGGGTGGGAGCTCGGGCGACGGGGCGCTTGGGGGGAAGGGCGAGGAGGCGCCGGCGAGGACGGGCGGCGCCGTCCGGCGACGGGGGGGAAATGGATGAGGCGGCGGGGGGTTCGGGGCGCCGATCCAGACGGGGAATGGGAGAGAGGTCGAGGGGGAGTGGGGGAACGATCCCGATCCGATCGGGCGAGGGGAGTGAGTGGGGGGGGCGATAGGCTAGGGTTTCGGGGGGGTGGTGTGCTTGGCCTATAGGCCAGGGGGCTGCCGGCTGGGCCGGTGGGCCGGCCTGGTAGGCCGCCGGCTGGGCCGGGTGGCCCAGGGGGGGGGCCTTCTCCCTTTTAGTTTGTATTTGTTTTTCTTTTATTATTTTTCCCTTTTCTGTTTTGGTTTATTTAAAAATGCTCTGGCATTTTGTAAAAATTATTGCACCCCACCAATATTAGGTTAGTTATTTTAGAAAACCCCGGAACATTTTAGAACTTAATTTTCGGAACTCTTTATCGTTTGATCTAGTTTTGATTTTTGTTTTAGGACGGTTTCGAATCAAAGGGGGTTAATTAACATAACCGGGGCGATTACTGTCGCATAACCACCCGGGCGTCACAATTCTCCTCCACTACAAGAAATCTCGTCCCGAGATTTAAGAGGGGAGCAAGGGGGGAAAGGTCCGTTACGATAATCTAACGGATCTTCTCGAAAAAGTTAGTTCCTTTCGTCGATGTCTTCAATCCTTTATTCCGATGCATCATGATAAACTTGTCACCATTTCTTCGTGAACTCCATCTTACTTACGAAAGATAAGGGGCAGCTCACTACGACATAATGCTTTTAAGGGAAACAGTCGGGGGCTAACCCATGAATTAGTATAAAATTATCTCTCGAGTTGAACATTTGAATAACCTCGAGAGTAAGGTACGAAGGTACCATAATAGGCTCCAAGCGGGTGAGAAGGGGGGGTTCGGAGTAGCGAGAGTAAGTATCGCGTCTGATACCAGGATTGATCAACAGGCAAGTGGCCCGTGAATTACATACAAGGTCAAGCGTGAGGAATAACTTCTGCAATGAGGGTGTACAGGAGAGTCGTGTTTCGATCCTGTGAAACTATGGGTTATGGGCCCACCATGTGGTTAAAAGTAGAAGGTTGTTGACATCCTGCACGATCATGTAAGCAAGGCAAGTCAGAGGAGAGTCTGAGGGTCATGTCGGCAACAACATAGGTACCAAGGGCGAGGGACGAAGAGGACCATTTTCCCGCCGTTGAACGAGGCGGACCAATAGGCAAGGTTCTCGCCCATCGGTGGTTACCTAATGTCATCAACAATAGTAATAGGGTCTTACTTACAGTGGTACAACGAGGTGCTTACCTAAGGTGGGATTATCACCGCTTAGATTATATATATCCCAAGAAAGGTTCAAACAACCCATGGAAAGTAAAATATGATTATCATATTAAATGTATCAATGGGAAGGAAAATGTGTTTAAACACATATTTCAGGGATATATCCTTACCAAGGATAAGCAGAGCATGATATCCATGACAGGATATAATGTAGAAAACCCTTTAGGTAAGGGGGAAGAAATTTCATGACATTACCCATACAACGGTGTTCGGATAATTTGAGCAAGAAACATTTAGCATTGGGCTTCGAATGTTCTTGTTGAAAATCGTAGTACCACGTACATGTTTCGAGATAGCATTGACATGGTCTTCGTGTGAAGATCGACTTGGAATCACGAAGGATTCATCAGACTAACTGGTAGAATAAGTCTTACAATTTCCTCATGGATGAATCTGATAACCCTGCCGAAAAGGAAACTATAATGATAGGTCCTCCAAATTGGGGTGCTAGGCATGACATCATGCTACCAGTCATCAAAGGATCAACATCATAACTCTTGGAAGTTGTCCCAACCATCATATCTCGACCGAGATTCAGATCCGATTGGTGTCGTGGATACCTCGACTTAGGATACCTGAGAAGAAAAGGTGCAACGCAAATTGACGAGATGACATTGTAAGATTCTCGGGGAAATGAACTATGAAGTTATTCCCGTTAACAAGAGTCCATCATTAGCCCAAGGAGAGGACAAGGAGGTGTCTGGTGATCTCAACGGCAATTCACCGAGATTCCCAAAAGATAGACTCCTACATTAAAGTGAATATGAGATAACATTTGTCGGAACAAATGATACTAGGAAATATGCTCGAGGAAAACATACTCAAGTAAACATTGGTTGAAAGGTGCGCCTGATGGGTTGGGTTGCACGACCAATGTCGTAATGGTGACTCAATAATCGATAGGCTAAGAATTTCACTTCAAAGCAAGAGGCTTGCTAGAAGGGCGTAATCCAACAAAGACTGCTCACTTGTTGGTACACCGTTGGAAGCAACACGGGACCAAGAAAGAATGGTGATGGTGAGAAGCATCTCAATACCAAGAATTTCTTAAGAGGTGGAGCAGTCCTCACAACATCCTTGATATTAACAGATGGTAATACTCCAAGGTAGAGAAGAACGATTGTCGGGTAGCAAGGAACTCAAGGTATAACACCAAACATGAACAAGATTGTGTTGGTGGGAAGGCATAAAGGGATCGATGATAGTACAAATCATCGAGGGCAAGGATGGTATTTCTCATCAAGAATTCCATTTATATCCTGGATGAGCTCAGAATGTTGACGAACACGGCACCTTTGTCGCGAGAGTTCATGAAGATGTAATCGATCGGCGATGACATCAAGTCAAAATAATGATGAAGTGAAAGGTTATTAGAACCAAGGTACGACACAAACTCGAAACCAAGCTTGATGTTCAAGGCGAAATGATATGTCGATGAGGATCGACGTAAGGTCGGGCCTCGTCGAAAATTGTGCTCCGTGAAGAAGGAACGGTAGTACCGATAAAATCATCACGACAACGATATAGCCAAACAGGCTAGGAATGGCGTGATCGATTCAAACTCGCATTACTTATAGAAGCTATCAAGAGTTGTTGAACCGTGAAAAGTGCGACTCCGGTTCGGGCCACGGTGTCTTTGAGTGTTTAAATAACGCAGAGCCCGTGAAAATTTGGAAACAGTGGGAAGGTAGCACTTGATGAAGAACTCATAAGAGGTTATGCAGTTCCATGATAATCTCGAGATACCAGGGGTAATACTCGATGACATATCAAAGTAGAGGTTGGACGGGGGTTATTGCTCTACAGAAGACAAGTGCTAAAACTTGCACGAGAAATGGTATTTAAAAGAGAACATGGTCGGAACCATGATTGAAAAAGGCCAGATCCCTGATATAAGATGAACTTATACCAAAGGAATAATTAATTTAAGAGAAGCTTTAATGATAAGATCTACATCGTGTCCATGGGCATGAACACAAGTTCAAGGTCGACTCCCACTTCTCCAATGCATAACCCTTCATTCACTTCTCGCTCGATGAAGTTGCAAAGTGTTGAACGCTTTATCCGGGCGAAGCACCGTAAGAGTATGATTCGTGAAAACTTTCGGGTTCACACGGTTTAGAGAAGGCATATGTTCAACCCATAGGGGCTTCTTAGAAACCTATACCACCAGTTTCAAGAGTAAAGTAACACAAGCTCGGAGGTAGAGCATGGTTGGCAAAGCAGAGGATGCAATTTACCAAAGGCATTATGTATCAGGGGGAGGTCTCACAAAGTTATTGAATAAGAAGGATGCTGACGGGTAAAATCCAATAATGGACCTGATGGTCCACCAGGGGTCTGACGTGAGCACCAGTACTTAACCAGAGGAAGAAGAATGCAAGGAGTTCAGATCATAGAAACAACTGACTAACTCAATTGTCAAAAGCAAAGGAATTATGATTCCTAAATCAAGGGGGGGGGGTCAGAAGCAATGCTCTGATTTAGGGATGGATAAGTTGAATAGCCTTAGGGTACAATCAACGATAATTGGATTGGTCGAGAACCAATTCCAGATAAATGAATGGCAGCTCAAATTTTAAAAGTAATTTATAAGGATCAATGATGATTGCGGGTATTCGCAAACATATTGAGTCAACAGACTCAAAATGATAATGGCAAGGAATGTCAATAAGACTACCAGATTTATGGGGTTAACCATAAGGCAAGCAAGCAAGAATTTCGAGAGCCAAGGCTCCAGAGGACTTTCTAAGATCGAATAGTATTTTGAAGACTTCGTGAAACACATGAACAATCGATGAGCGGATACCGACAAGTGCGAGGATTTATTTGAAGGGGTATTCATGTAGTAAGGAACTGCTAGGCAGTAGGCACAAAGTATTCTCGGAAAAATAGAGAAAACTTCGGGGTATCTTGTAACAACGAGATCAATGGGGGATGATCGTATGAATTGCAAGTGTAAGTAGTTATCCATACGGATTTATCGGTGGCCAGGAATAGCAAAAGTGATGGGCACAAAGTATCGAGAGAACAGCAGAGAGAATCTTCTAATCTTCCGATTAGCAGCGATCATCTCAAGTGAAGGGCTCTCCGAGAAAGTACTTACGAGAACCTAAAGTTAGTTTTGTTTTTAGTAAATTCATTTAACCCGAATAGAAGAGAGTTCGTAACCCCAGAGTAAAGATCGAGGAGTAAAAGATCCTAATTCCACCCATGGCGACGCAGCCCATAAGACACACTGCCATGTTAGTAAAAGTTTTGCAATGTCTAGACTCGACTTCGGCCAAGAAGTTGGAAAGGGGGATTCCTACAAGCAGTTGGCTCTGATACCAACTTGACTCGCCCTCGATTCAATCGTACACTAATCATGCACGCAAACGTGTACGATCAAGATCAAGGACTCACGGAAGATATCACAACACAACTCTACAAATAAAGTAAGTCATACAAGCATCATAATACAAGCCAGGCCTCGAGGGCTCGAATACAAGTGCTCGATCATAGACGAAGTCACCGAAGCAACAATATCTCGAGTACGTATATAAGTTAAACAAGGTGCCATAAGATGGCTAGCACAAACCGGGATACAGATCGAAGAGGAGCAGGCCTCCCGCCTCGATCCTCCTAGGTCACTCGGTCGCCGCCGGGCCGCTGCACGTAGTAGTAGGCGCCCCGAGTA
This sequence comes from Aegilops bicornis, assembly GCA_021605145.1. Taxonomy (NCBI): domain Eukaryota; kingdom Viridiplantae; phylum Streptophyta; class Magnoliopsida; order Poales; family Poaceae; genus Aegilops; species Aegilops bicornis. Next base: position 596,060,090 of record CM038669.1, on the reverse strand, counting down.
GTAGTCGCCATAGGCGGTATGCCTGCCCCGGCTCCATCGTCTGCTGCAGCAATCGAGTAGAGGTAGGGGGAAAAGGGGAACAAGGCAACCGTGAGTACTCATCCAAAGTACTCGCAAGCAAGGAGCTACACTACATATGCAACATTATCAAAGGAAGGTCAGATATGTGAACTGGCCGCAGAAATGCCGTAATAGAGAGAAGGCCTAGTCCTATCAAGACTAGCATCTTCCGGAAATCACCATCTTGCAAAGAAACAGAGGGAGTAGAGTAGCATAACTTAAAGTAGCAAGAGTGTTATCAACCTCGCCAGAGATCCTCTCGACTCCCTCGAGAAAGAAATCCTGCAGCCATACTACCCGCTTATCATCACAATCCAATTCTCATCGCAATCCATTGCTCATATCCATGTCTCATCTCAAGTATCCAGTTCTAGTTGTATCGATCGATACAACTCCAAGTGTCCGCTACATCAGAGGACGTGCTATCGATAGATGTTTTCTTCACTGCAGGGTGCACCAACTTACCCACCACGCCGCTTAACTCCCACGGACACACTTTCCGTGGTCATGCCCGGCCTCGGCCAAACAATACGCCGCAACCCGACCTAGGCTTAATAGAGAGGCCAAGACGCCAGACTAAACCTATGCCCTCAGGGTCATGGGCCATCTCCCGAACTCCTCAAGACGCTATGTAGGGCGGCCGGTGAGCGCACCTAGCTACCTTCCTGTATGGGCGTGAGCTTACCATTCAACCCGGCCCAAGGCCGCTGGTCACGACGTCTATTAAGCTTCTACCGATGTATACGACGCAGAACGCCCATACTTAGCCCACGTGATGGTTAGTGCTATCGTGCCAAAGGCCCCTCGGATCAAATATCCAAATCGTAGTGGATTAGGAACGCGGTAACAAGCGAGACTCACGAAGATGTGACCCGTTGCCCTCGAGGACTTGCGGCAAGGGCTAGGAATGCCCGCCACGCCTCGTAATTATCTCGCGGGCACCCTCCGTGTCTCAAGGAAATATGCCCTAGAGGCAATAATAAAGTTATTATTTATTTCCTTATATCATGATAAATGTTTATTATTCATGCTAGAATTGTATTAACCGGAAACATAATACATGTGTGAATATATAGACAAACAAGATGTCACTAGTATGCCTCTACTTGACTAGCTTGTTAATCAAAGATGGTTATGTTTCCTAACCATGAACAAGGAGTTGTTATTTGATTAACAAGGTCACATCATTAGTAGAATGATCTGATTGACATGACCCATTCCGTTAGCTTAACAGCTTGATCGCTTAGTATGTTAATGCTTTCTTCATGACCCATACATGTTCCTATAACTATGAGATTATGCAACTCCGCTTACGGAGGAACACTTTGGTACTACCAAACGTCACAACGAATCGGGTGATTATAAAGGAGTACTACAGTGTCTCCAAAGGTACTTGTTGGGTTGGCGATTTCGAGATTAGGTTTTGTCACTCCGATTGCTCGGAGAGGTATCTCCGTGCCTTCTCGGTAATGCACATCACTTAAGCCTTGCAAGCATTACAACTAATGAGTTAGTTGTGAGATGATGTATTACGGAACGAGTAAAGAGATTCTTACCAAGAATCTAGATTGAACTAGGTATTGGATACCGACGATCGAATCTCGTAAGTAACATACCGATGACAAAGGGAACAACGTATGTCGTTATGCGGTTTGACCGATAAAGATCTTCAGAGAATATGTAGGAACCAATATGGGCATCCGTGTTCCGCTATTGGTTATTGACCGAGAATGGTTCTAGGTCATGTCTACATAGTTCTCGAACCCGTAGGGTCCGCACGCTTAACGCTTCGATGATGCTCATAATGAGTTTATAAATATTGATGCAACCAAGGTTGTTCGAGTCCCGGATGTGATCACGGACATGACGAGGAGTCTCGAAATGGTCGAGACATAAAGATTGATATATTGGAAGCCTATGTTTGACTTCGAATGGTTCCGAGTGAAAACAGGATGTTACCGAACACCGGGTTACCGGAACTCCCGGGGTATATGGGCCCTCATGGGCCTTGAGGGAGAAGGAGAAGGGCCGGCCAGGTGGGCTGCGCCCCCTCCCCTTCCAATCCGAATAGGACAAGGAGAGGGGCGCCTTCCCCTTTCCCTCCCCAATCCTAATCCAACTAGGAGAGGGGGAGTCCTACTCCCTGGGAGTAGGACTCCCTCGCCTCCTCTAGGGCCGGCCGCCCCTCCCCTTGGCTCCTTTATATATGAGGCAGGGGCACCTCTAGACACACAAGTTGATCTACGGATCTTTCCTTAGCCGCAAGCGGTGCCCCTTCCACCATATTCCACCTCGGTCATATCGTCAGAGAGCTTAGGCGAAGCCCGCCACGAGAAGTCATATCGTCATGAGCTTAGGCGAAGCCCCGCGCCGGTGGAGCATCTACATCGTCACCACGCCGTCGTGTCGACGGAACTCATCCCCGACACTTTGCCGGATCGGAGTCCGGGATCGCCATCGGGCCGAACGGTGCGTAACTCGGAGGTGCCGTGACGTTCGGTGCTTGGATCGGTCGGATCGTGAAGACGCACGACTACATCAACCGCGTTGTTATAACGCCCGCTTTCGGGTTCACGAGGGTACGTGGATCTAACACTCTTCCTCTCGCTGCTATGCCATCACCATGGTCTTGCGTGATCGTAGGAAAATTTTCGAAATTACCACGCTCCCCAACAAAGTGGCATCCGAGCCCGGTTTTATGCGCTGATGTCATATGCACGAGTAGAACACAAGTGAGTTGTGGACGATACAAGTCATACCGCCTACCAAAGATGTCATACTTTGGTTCAGCCGGTATTGTTGGACGAGACGATCCGGACCAACCTTACGCCAGACGCTTACGCGAGACCGGTTCCTCGACGTGCTTTGCACATAGATGGCTTGCGGAAGACCTGTCTCTCCAACTTTAGTTGAACTGAAAAGGCTACGCCTCGTCCTTGAGAAGGTTAAAACGAGTCTATTTGACAAACTATCGCTGTGGTTTTGATGCGTAGGTAAGAACGGTTCTTGCTCACCCGTAGCAGCCACGTAAAACTTGCAACAACAAAGTAGAGGACGCCTAACTTGTTTTTGCAGGCATGTTGTGATGTGATATGGTCAAGACGTGATGCTATATTTTATTGTATGAGATGATCATGTTTTGTAACCGAAGTTATCGGCAATCGGCAGGAGCCATATGGTTGTCGCTTATTGTATGCAATGCAATCGCGATGTAATGCTTTACTTTATTACTAAGCGGTAGTGATAGTCGTGGAAGCATAAGATTGGCGAGACGACAACGATGCTACGATGGAGATCAAGGTGTCGCTACGGTGACGATGGTGATCATGACGGTGCTTCGCGATGGAGATCACAATCACAAGATGATGATGACCATATCATATCACTTATATTGATTGCATGTGATGTTTATCCTTTATGCATCTTATCTTGCTTTGATTGACGGTAGCATTATAAGATGATCTCTCACTAAAATTATCAAGAAGTGTTCTCTCGAGTATGCACCGCTGCCAAAGTTCGTAGTACCCGCACACCACGTGATGATCGGGTGTGATAAGTTCTACGTCCATCTACAACGGGTGCAAAACAGCTTGCACACGCCGAATACTCAAAGTTAAACTTGACGAGCCTAGCATATAACAAGATATGGCCTCTAACACGGAGACCGAAGGTCGAACGTGAATCATATAGTAGATATGATCAACATAATGATGTTCACCGTTGAAACTACTCCGCCTCACGTGATCGGACACGGTTTAGTTGATATGGATCACGTGATCACTTAGATGACTAGAGAGATGTCCGCCTAAGTGGGAGTTTTAATATGATTAATTGAACTTAAATTTATCATGAACTTAGTACCGATAGTATTTTGCTTGTCTATGTTTACCGTAGATAGATGGCTCGTGTTGTTCCGTTGAATTTTAATGCGTTCCTTGAGAAAGCAAAGTTGAAAGATGATGGTAGCAATTACACGGATCGGGTCCAGAATTTGAGGATTATCCTCATTGTTGCACGTAAAAATTACGCCCCGGAAGCACCGCCGGGTGACAGTTCGTCTGCAGATGCCGAGCCGAAGTTATGAACGCCCGCAAAGCAGTAGCCGATGACTACTCTATAGTTCAAGGTGCCATGCTTTACGGCTTAGAACCGGGTCTTCAACGACGTTTTGAACGTCATGGAGCATATGAGATGTTCCAGAGTTGAAGTTAATATTTCAAGCAAATGCCCGGATTGAGAGATATGAAGTCTCCAATAAGTTCTATAGCTGCAAGATGGAGGAGAATAGTTCACAAGGAGCACATACTCAAAATGTCCGGGTATAACAATCACTTAATTCACCGGGAGTTAATCTTCCTGATGATAGTGTCATTGATGTAATTCTCCAATCATCGCCACCAAGCTACAAGAGCTTTGTGATGAACTATAATATGCAAGGGATGACTAAGACAATTCCCGAGCTCTTCGCAATGCTAAAAGCTACGGAGGTAGAAATCAAGAAAGAGCATCAAGTGTTGATGGTCAACAAGACCACTAGTTTCAAGAAAAGGGCAAAGGGAAGAAGAAGGAAACTTCAAAAGAACAAAGAAGAAAGTTGCCGATCAAGAGAAGAAACCCAAGTCCGGACCTAAGCCCTAAATCGAAAGTGTTTTTACCGCATGCACCGGACAATCGAAGCGGAACTGCCCCAAGTATTTGGCGGATAAAAAGGATGGCAAGGTGAACAAAGGTATATATGATATACATGTTATTGATGTGTACCTTACTAGAGCTCGCAGAGCACCTGGTATTTGATAATCGGGTTCTGCTAATATTTGCAACTCAAACAGTGGACTACTAATAGTCGAGCAGCAAAGGACGAGGTGACGGCGCGCTGGGAAATGGTTCCAAAGTCAATGTGATCGCAATGGCACGCTACCTCTACATCTACCTTCTGGATTAGTGTTAGACCTAAATAATTGTTATTTGGTGCCGCCATGGAGCATGAACATTATATCCGGATCTTGTTTAATGCGAGACGGTTATTCATTTAAATCAGAGAATAATGGTTGTTCTATTTATATGAATAATATCTTTTATGGTCATGCACCCTTGAAGAATGGTCTATTCTTGTTGAATCTCGATAGTAGTGATACACATATTCATAATGTTGAAGCCAAAAGATGCAGAGTTGATAATGATAGTGCAACTTATTTGTGGCACTGCCGTTTAGGTCATATCGGTGTAAAACGCATGAAGAAACTCCATAATGATGGACTTCTGGAATCACTTGATTATGAATCACTTGGTACTTGCGAACCGAGCAACAGATTTATTGGAAATCATACATACTGATGTTTGTGGTCCAATGAATGTTGAGGCACGCGGCGGGTATCGTTATTTTCTCACCTTCACAGATGATTTGAGCAGATATGGGTATATCTACTTAATGAAACACAAATCTGAAACATTTGAAAAGTTCAAAGAATTTCAGAGTGAAGTGGAAAATCATCGTAACAAGAAAATAAAATTTCTACGATCCGATCGTGGAGGAGAATATTTGAGTTACGAGTTTGGTTTACATATGAAACAATGTGGAATAGTTTTCGCAACTCACGCCAATTTTAACACCACAAAGAAATGGTGTGTCCGAACGTCAGAATCGCATTTTTACTAGATATGGTGCGATCAATGATGTCTATTTCCGATTTACCGCTATCGCTTTGGGGTTATGCTTTAGAGACTACCGCATTCACGTTAAATAGGACACCGCCAAAATCCGTTGAGACGACGCCTTATGAACTGTGGTTTGGCAAGAAACCAAAGTTGTCGTTTCTTAAAGTTTGGGGCTGCGATGCTTATGTGAAGAAACTTCAACCGTATAAGCTCGAACCCAAATCGGAAAAATGTGTCTTCATAGGATACCCAAAGGAGATCATGGGTACACCTTCTATCACAGATCTGAAGGCAAGATTTTCGCTAAGTTGTTCGGATCCTTTCTAGAGAAAGAGTTTCTCTCGAAAGAAGTGAGTGGGAGAAAAGTAGAACTTGATGAGATAATCAGATTCCGCTCCCTTATTGGAAAGTAGTTCATCACAAGAAATGGTTCCCGTGACAACTACACCAATTAGTGAAGAAACTAATGATGATGATCATGAAGCTTCAGATCAAGTTACTATCGAACCTCGTGGGTCGACTGTAATAAAATACGCACTGCAGTGGTACGGTAATCCTGCTCGAAGTCATGTTACTTGACCATGGCGAACCTACAAACTATGAAGAAGCGATGGTGAGCCCAGATTCCGCAAAATGGCCGGAAGCCATGAAATCTGAGATGGGATCCATGTATGAGAACAAAGTATGGACTTTGGTTGACTTGCCCGATGATCGGCAAGCCATTGAAAATAAATGGATCTTTAAGAAGAAGATGACGCCGATGGTAATGTAATCGTTTACAAAGCTCGACTTGTTGCGAAAGGTTTTCGACAAGTTCAAGGGGTTGACTACGATGAGACTTTCTCACCAGAAGCGATGCTTAAGTCCGTCTCAATCATGTTAGCAATTGCCGATTTTATGATTATGAAATTTGGCAAATGGATGTAAAACTGCATTCTTGAATGGATTTCTAGAAGAAGAGTTGTATATGATGCAACCGTAAGGTTTTGTCGATCCAAAAGGTGCTAACAAAGTGTGCAAGCTCCAACGATCAATTTATGGTCTCGTGCAAGCCTCTCGGAGTTAGAATAAACGCTTTGATAGTGTAATCAAAGCATATGGGTTTACATGCACTTTTGGAGAAGCCTCGTATTTACAAGAAAGTGAGTGGGAGCTCAGTAGCATTTCTCGATATTATATGTGGACGACATATTATTAATTGGAAATGATATAGAATTTCTGGATGGCATAAAAGGATACTTGAATAAAAGTTTTTCAATGAAAGACCTCGGTGAAGCTGCTTACATATTGGGCATCAAGATCTATAGAGATAGATCGAGACGCTTAATTGGACTTTCACAAAGCACATACCTTGATAAAATTTTGAAAAAGTTCAAAAATGGATCAGGCAAAGAAAGGTTTTTTGCCTGTGTTACAAGGTGTAAGATTGAGTAAGACTTAATGCCCGACCACAGCAGAAGATAGAGAGAAAATGAAAGATGTTCCCTATGCTTCAGCCATAGGCTCTATCATGTATGCAATGTCAGTACCGCACCGACGTATGCTTAGCTATAAGCTTGGCAGGAAGGTACCAAAGTAATCCAGAATGGATCATCGACAGTGATCAAGAACATCCCGAAATACCCGAAAAGGACTAAGGATATGTTTCTCGTATATGGAGGTGACAAAGAGCTAGTCAGAATGGTTACGCCGACGTTAGCTTTGACATCGATCCTGACGATTCTAAATCGCAAACCGGATACGTGTTTTTATTAAACGGTAATGCCGGTTGGTGCGCTTCTAAACAAAGCGCCGTATGGATCTACATGTGAAGCGGAGTACATAGCTGCTTCGGAAGCAGCCGAATGAAGGAGTCTCGATGAAAGAGTTCATTTCCGATCTAGGTGTCATACCTAGTGCATCGGGACCAATGAAGATCTTCTCGTGACAATACTCGGTGCAATTGCCTTGGCAAGGGAATCCAGATTTCACAAGAGGACCAAGCACATCAAGAGACGCCTAATTCCATTCGGACCAAGTCCAAGTGGGAGACATAGAGATTTGCAAAATACATACGGATCTGAATGTTGCGTATCCGCTGACTAAGCCTCTTCCACGAGCAAAACATGATCAAGACCAAGACTCCATGGGTGTAAGGATCATTACTTTGTAATCTAGATTATTGACTCTAGTGCAAGTGGGAGATCAAGGAAATATGCCCTAGAGGCAATAATAAAGTTATTATTTATTTCCTTATATCATGATAAATGTTTATTATTCATGCTAGAATTGTATTAACCTAAACATAATACATGTGTGAATATATAGACAAACAAAGATGTCACTAGTATGCCTCTATTTGACTAGCTTGTTAATCAAAGATGGTTATGTTTCCTAACCATGAACAAGGAGTTGTTATTTGATTAACAAGGTCACATCATTAGTAGAATGATCTCGATTGACATGACCCATTCCGTTAGCTTAACAAATGATCGCTTAGTATGTTAATGCTTTCTTCATGACCCATACATGTTCCTATAACTATGAGATTATGCAACTCTGCCACCGGAGGAACACTTTGGTACTACCAAACGTCACAACGAATCGGGTGATTATAAAGGAGTACTATGTGTCTCCAAAGGTACTTGTTGGGTTGGCGATTTCGAGATTAGGTTTTGTCACTCCGATTGCTCTGGAGAGGTATCTCGTGCCTTCTCGGTAATGCACATCACTTAAGCCTTGTAAGCATTACAACTAATGAGTTAGTTGTGAGATGATGTATTACTTGAACGAGTAAAGAGACTTACCAAGAATCTAGATTGAACTAGGTATTGGATACCGACGATCGAATCTCGGGTAAGTAACATACCGATGACAAAGGGAACAACGTATGTCGTTATGCGCGGTTTGACCGATAAAGATCTTCAGAGAATATGTAGGAACCAATATGGGCATCCAGGTTCCGCTATTGGTTATTGACCGAGAATGGTTCTAGGTCATGTCTACATAGTTCTCGAACCCGTAGGGTCCGCACGCTTAACGCTTCGGCGATGCTCATAATGAGTTTATAAATATTGATGCACCAAGGATGTTCGGAGTCCCGGAAGTGATCACGGACATGACGAGGAGACTCGAAATGGACGAGACATAAAGATTGATATATTGGAAGCCTATTTTTTGACTTCGGAATGGTTCCGAGTGAACACAGGATGTTATTTAACACCGGGTTACCGGAACCCCCGGGGTATATGGGCCCTCATGGGCCTTGAGGGAGAAGGAGAAGGGCCGGCCAGTGGGCTGCGCGCCCCTCCCCTTCCAAATCCGAATAGGACAAGGAGAGGGGCGGCGCCTTCCCTTTCCCTCCCCAATCCTAATCCAACTAGAGAAGGGGAGTCCTACTCCCGGTGGGAGTAGGACTCTCGGCGCCCTCCTCTAGGGCCGGCCGCCCCTCCCCTTGGCTCCTTTATATACGGGGCAGGGGCACCTCTAGACACACAAGTTGATCTACGGATCTTTCCTTAGCCGTGCAGCGGTGCCCCTTCCACCATATTCCACCTCGGTCATATCGTCAGAGAGCTTAGGCGAAGCCTCGCCACGGAGAAGTCATATCGTCATGAGCTTAGGCGAAGCCCCGTCGGTGGAGCATCTACATCGTCACCACGCCGTCAGGTCGACGGAACTCATCCCCGACACTTTGCTGGATCGGAGTCCCGGATCGCCATCGGGTCAACGTGTGCGTAACTCCGGAGGTGCCGACGCTCGGTGCTTGGATCGGTCGGATCGTGAAGACGCATTTACTACATCAACCGCGTTGTTATAACGCTTCCGCTTTCGGTCTACGAGGGTACGTGGACGAACACTCTTCCCTCTCGTTGCTATGCCATCACCATGGTCTTGCGTGATCGTAGGAAATTTTTCGAAATTACCACGTTCCCCAACAAGGTCAACCCGTCTCCACATCACTCGCAATTAAGCACGCGCGGGTACCCCTCAGGGTCGACCCGTCTTTCCAAGTAACAGTGGTAATAGTCCAAGTAACCGTGAGTCCCAAACATCAAGGGGAAAACCCGAGGAATCACCCCGTGAATTCCACTCAATGTAGTCATCAAGGTGAACATAAGAGGATTCACCCTCGAGGTCCACACTTGAGGGGTTGCACGACAGTCGTATCGAAGTGGTTAAAGAGGAAATCACCCTCGATGACCACAACCGGATAGCTATACTACAGGGTTAATATCGGAAGTCTGTCAGAGAGGTTTCACCCTCGGTACTCGATAGTAACCTAGTAGTGTCGAGCAACTAAGGGAAGTGATGCGGTGTCGGGCCTGGTCTCCGATCCCGCTGATCGGGTCTTCAATGATGAAGCTAGGCAACAAGGACAAGGTGGGGGTCACCGATGGTCTCTAACCATCCTATACTAAGCGCTTAGGATAAGGTGTAGGTAACAATAGCAGTTACAATAAACAAAGCTATGCAATGTAATAGGAGCAACAATAACAGAGTAAAAATCTAGTGCAAGCATGAGAGAATGGAATGGGCGATATCGGGATGATCAAAGGGGCTTGCCTGGTTGCTCGCAAGAGAGAGGGGTCACAACACCGTAGTCGAATCGCCACCGCAGCTGGCTTGGTCTCGTAGTCTACCGAAGAGAAGAGGGGGAAGAAACAATGAATACACGGTAACAGATGCATAACGATGCATGACATGACAAGAAGCGATGCTAGGCGTGCCCTAACGTGGTAAGAGGGGTACTGGTTAGGGGGGGAAAACATCCGGGAAGTTTTCCTGCCCGGACGCCCGTCGACAAATGAACCGAGAGGAAAGTTTGCAGGTTTGATAGGTTAGAGGCGTGGTGGACGAACGGATCGCGTATCCGGATTCGCCTCGCCGCTGCTCGAGCAACTTTCATGTTGAAAATATTTTGATCCGGACACGGATTAAAAGATATGATTTTTAAAAGATTTTATTAATTTCGGAATTTTAATTAATTATTTAATTAATTTCGAAATTGCATTTATGACATCAAGATGATGTCATGCCGACGTTATCATCAATGTGGTTGGATCGAGTCAACCCCGACAGTGGGTCCTGCATGTCATTCACTAATGACTAATTAACCTAATCGATTTAATTAACAATACTTAATTAAGTTAATTAATGATTAGGGTTAATTAATTCGAATTAATTAGTTTAATTAATTGCTTAATTAATTAATTAGTTAGTTAATTAATTTATTTCATTTTATTTCATTTTTAACCTGCTTTTAATTAAAACGTTCTTTTTGTTTTTTTTTTAAAGGGCCCCATGTCAAGGGCTCATGGCCCAACGGCATGCGGGTAAGGCGCAGTGGGCGATGCCCGATCGGGCGAAGTGGCGACGGAGTGGGCGCCTGTTCGAGGTGGTCAACGAGCGTGTGGCGAGGCTGGTTGCCGGTGGTTTGCTCACAAGACGGCAACCATGGTAGGGAGGATCGAACGGGCTGCCAAGGCCGAGGCGAGGCGATCCACGCTACTGGTGCGCGCCTCGGCAAGGCGAGGTCGCCGGCGACGATCAATTCCGCATAAAGGCCATGCGCAGTAGGGAGGAGTCCGCCAACAAGGACGGCATGGGAAAGGGGGAGAGGAGGAGGGCGCCACCGTGGCCGTAGGGGGGGCGGGGAGGAGGTTTGGGACGACGGGCGCCGGGCGAGGAGGAAGGCCGGCGAAGCGGACGAGGGGCGATGCGTCTGGCTTGCGTGAGCTGGGCACGAGGGAGCGCGGGGAGATACGCGACGGGCGAAGCGGCGATGGGTGGCGCATCATGGGTCGGCCCCGATCCACCTGGATCGTGAGAGGGGAGACGCGGCGGGCGGGCCCGGCAAGGGAGGGTTTTGAGCGCGACGGCGAGGGTGGGAGTTTCCTGACGGGCGCTGGGGAAGGGCGAGGAGGCGCCGAGAGATTTGCTGGCCCCGACGTGGAAATGGATGAGGCGACGGGGTTCGGGCGCCGATCCAGCACGGTGGGGAATGGGAGAGAGGTCGAGGGGAGTTGGGAACGATCCCGATCCGACGGGCGAGGGAGTGAGCGTGCGATAGGCTAGGGTTTCGTGGGCGGTGTGCTTGGCCTATAGGCTGTGGGGTCACGGTCAAGCTGGGCCGCTGTAGGTCACGCCGGCTGGGCTGGCCTGGTAGGTCAACTGGCCGGGTGGTCTGTGTGGCCTTCTCCTTTAGTTTGTATTTGTTTTCTTTTATTATTTTTCCTTTTCTGCTTTTGGTTTATTTAAAAATGCTCGCATTTTGTAAAAATTATCGCACCCCACCAATATTAGGTTAGTTATTTTAGAAAACCCCTAACATTTTAGAACTTAATTTTCTAACTCTTTATCGTTTGATCTAGTTTTGATTTTTGTTTTAGGACGGTTTCGAATCAAAGGGGGTTAATTAACATAACCGGGGCGATTACTGTCGCATAACCACCCGGGCGTCACAGCGGGCGCCAACTTTCGTGGGATTGTCACGGCAGATGTCCTAACGTGAGGACTTAGTCGTGGAGCCATCGCAGCTAGGTTAGCTTAAAGGGGTTAAACGAGACAAAGGACACAGGGAGTTTATATCGGTTCGCCCTCATGGCGAAGGTAAAGGCCTAATCCAGTTTGAGGTGGCATTGCTTATGTCTCGATTACCGTGAGCGAATACGCTTGACCTAGCTTTCGATCTCTTGTCTTCGCTTTAAACCGCCACGGGTCGCCCTTTATATACACAGTGTCGACGCTCATGGCTTATAGAGTCCCTACTCATAACAATGTGTCCGGCTCGGTGACCAGATATACATGCCTTACAATACAAGTCATACATACATGGCGGTTTACACTTATGGGCTTTAAGCCGCCTCTGGGCTCCGCGCTTTTAAACGAGTCTTCATATTGAACCGCCACCTTAAACATCTTTATGGGCTTCATCTTGATGGACCGCCTTGGCTTAACCCGGCCCCTTCTGGGCGGGTTAACCCAATAGTCATATCCCCAACAGTTGGGGATGGTGATGTTACCACTATCACTAGATCCGGGGACCGAGGATGACGAGATAAGAAAGCGGGAAGATACGGAGAGAGACTCAACTAGAGCGTTGTTTTTCATGGTTTTCATAATTTCCAGTGCAGAGAGCGTGAGAGAAATTCCTTGAGTTTCTCTTATCAACTTAAATTCACTTGTACACACGACTAAATAATTCCAATTTCGCAAGGGCACCAAATTCTGCAAAAGTTCATCCAAGGTCGCCACTTTTTCAAACAGGCCCTGCTTTAATCCAACAACACCAATGATGATGACGACCGGTGCATGTGAGACCATGCTCTAATAAAAATTTGCTATGAGAATATATGCCTAGCAAAACCTTCTCCACAATCATACTACACACCTTAGCTCTGGGCCAATGAAACCGTACCGTCATGCTCCGCCAGTTGTTACCAACAGAAAGGGCACCATTAGCATGGCAGACGATCATTGAAGAGCAACAAAGCAAAGCTAAATAAAAAAAAGCTTTATTTGAAGACATGAAGTACATCACTGCATCAGCACACAAAAAGGAGCCATAAAAGGGGCAGATGGAGTAGCACACACGCCAAGCCAAAGTCTCCTCTCATCACTGTGTTCACTCCGGCAGTTTTTTCTGGTGCCATCCAGCGGCTCCTTCGTCCACACCAGCACGCCATACATCAATATCCATCTATCTATATCTATCAATAAATATAAATAATGCTGGAACTATCATTTTCGGCTTATATTTTTAAAGATTATTATTGTCGAGTCCAAGGCCAAGAGAGAAGGGGAGGGAAGTAAAGCAGCCAAGGCGCGTCTACTGAGCGAGCTTTCCTCGGCTGTACCCCTCTCCGCCTCGCAGCTCCCCCCAGATCCAAAACCCAAGCGCGTGCCCGCCTCCGGAATCCAAACCCTAGCAGCGCCGCCCGCCCCCTGCCCGCCTGCGATGAGGGGCCTCCGGGCGGACGCCGGCGGCGGCGCCTCCTCCTCGTCGGCCTCCACCGCAGGTGATTGCGATTCCTTCCGCTGTCTAGTGATGTTCTGGTGGGCTGTAGTTAGTCGAGTTTGATCCGCCTGCCTGGGCTCGGACCCCAGCGGCCTCATCGTCGAATCTGTGCTGCGCACGACGCATCTCCGCGTGCTTCTGCTGAATTTCGTGTTACTCTCGCGCGGCGGCCTTGGCAGATTCTCTCGTTTTCGCGTGGCACCAATGGAGATTTATGTGTTTTTTTTGCTTCCTCCGCAGAGAACTCGCGCTTCGACTCGGGGCAGTACTCCTTCTTCGGCAAGGCGCCGCTGGAGGGGCTGGAGCTCGGCGGCAGCCTGGCGGATGACGGGGGCCTGGACGGCGGCTATGGCGGCGGCGGCGGCTTCGGTGGGCACGATGATGGGGCTTACCAGCTGTCTCCTGTGGGGGAAGAGGTGCGGCTCTCGCCGGCTTTGTATCCAGCTTCCCTGATGTTGCTATCGATTGTGTGCTGCATGCTTCGTAGAGTCCTGATTGTGTGTTGGTGCTTGCTACTGTTTGAAAGCTGTGAAATTATGTGCATTGCATGTTTCACACAGTCCTGACTCTGTTTGTTGGTGCTTGCCACTGTTGGATGAGTACTCATGAGTGGATACTCTTTAATGCAGCAGGATGATAGCTTGTTGTTTTTGGACGTATTGGTCGGCGGTAGTACATTCGATTTTTGCCTTTTGTTTTTGTTCTTGTAAGGAGGAATTGTGTACTTTGGATGCAATAGGTCAAGAGAACTGCCCCTCTAGTTTTGGAGGGGGTTGCATCTGATTTAATGTGATAAGAAAACATATAGTCCCTCTGTCCGGAAATACTTGTCGGATACATCCATTTCTCCGACAAGTATTTCCGGATGGAGGGAGCGGTAAATTGTGTCCCTAAGCTTTATGATCTCCCCAAATGTACCTAAGGAAATCATTTTTGTGTGTGTTTCTAACTGGTTAGGACTCGATTGAGCAAAACTGTTCTCTTAGAAAATGGAGGGTATATTGTCAACTATGAGCATTCTTTTATAATAATAACTCAGTACTGATAAATGTAAATTGGGCTATTGTCAGCTGTAAAAGACGTGATGGTAGTATCCCGCGAAGCCAGCTTCCCTGTTGCTATTGATTGTGTGCTGCACTGCTGCATGCTTCCTAAAGTTCTCTTTGTGTGTTGGTGCTTGCTAATGTTTGAAAGCTGTGAAATTATGTGCATTGCATGTTTCACACAGTCCTGACTCTGTTTGTTGGTGATTGCCACTGTTGGATGAGTACTCATGAGTGGATACTCTTTAATGCAGCAGGATGATAGCTTGTTGTTTTTGGACGTACTGGTCGGGCGGTAGTACATTCGATTTTTGCCTTTTGTTTTTGTTCTTGTAAGGAGGAATTGTGTACTTTGGATGCAATAGGTCAAGAGAACTGCCCTCTAGTTTTGGAGGGGTTGCATCTGATTTAATGTGATAAGAAAACATATAGTCCCTCTGTCCGGAAATACTTGTCGGATACATCCATTTCTCCGACAAGTATTTCCGGATGGAGGGAGCGGTAAATTGTGTCCCTAAGCTTTATGATCTCCAAATGTACCTAAGGAAATCATTTTTGTGTGTGTTTCTAACTGGTTAGGACTCGATTGAGCAAAACTGTTCTCTTAGAAAATGGAGGGTATATTGTCAACTATGAGCATTCTTTTATAATAATAACTCAGTACTGATAAATGTAAATTGGGCTATTGTCAGCTGTAAAAGACGTGATGGTAGTATCCCTAAGCCAGCTTCCCTGTTGCTATTGATTGTGTGCTGCACTGCTGCATGCTTCCTAAAGTTCTCTTTGTGTGTTGGTGCTTGCTAATGTTTGAAAGCTGTGAAATTATGTGCATTGCATGTTTCACACAGTCCTGACTCTGTTTGTTGGTGATTGCCACTGTTGGATGAGTACTCATGAGTGGATACTCTTTTATGCAGCAGGATGATAGCTTGTTGTTTTTGGACGTACTGGTCGGCGGTAGTACATTCGATTTTTGCCTTTTGTTTTTGTTCTTGTAAGGAGGAATTGTGTACTTTGGATGCAATAGGTCAAGAGAACTGCCCCTCTAGTTTTGGAGGGGGTTGCATCTGATTTAATGTGATAAGAAAACATATAGTCTTTTCTGTCCGGAAATACTTGTCGGATACATCCATTTCTCCGACAAGTATTTCCGGATGGAGGGAGCGGTAAATTGTGTCCCTAAGCTTTATGATCTCCCCAAATGTACCTAAGGAAATCATTTTTGTGTGTGTTTCTAACTGGTTAGGACTCGATTGAGCAAAACTGTTCTCTTAGAAAATGGAGGGTATATTGTCAACTATGAGCATTCTTTTATAATAATAACTCAGTACTGATAAGTGTAAATTGGGCTATTGTCAGCTGTAAAAGACGTGATGGTAGTATCCCATGGGCCAGCTTCCCTGTTGCTATTGATTGTGTGCTGCACTGCTGCATGCTTCCTAAAGTTCTCTTTGTGTGTTGGTGCTTGCTAATGTTTGAAAGCTGTGAAATTATGTGCATTGCATGTTTCACATAGTCCTGACTCTGTTTGTTGGTGATTGCCACTGTTGGATGAGTACTCATGAGTGGATACTCTTTTATGCAGCAGGATGATAGCTTGTTGTTTTTGGACGTACTGGTCGGCGGTAGTACATTCGATTTTTGCCTTTTGTTTTTGTTCTTGTAAGGAGGAATTGTGTACTTTGGATGCAATAGGTCAAGAGAACTGCCCCTCTAGTTTTGGAGGGGGTTGCATCTGATTTAATGTGATAAGAAAACATATAGTCCCTCTGTCCGGAAATACTTGTCGGATACATCCATTTCTCCGACAAGTATTTCCGGATGGAGGGAGCGGTAAATTGTGTCCCTAAGCTTTATGATCTCCCCAAATGTACCTAAGGAAATCATTTTTGTGTGTGTTTCTAACTGGTTAGGACTCGATTGAGCAAAACTGTTCTCTTAGAAAATGGAGGGTATATTGTCAACTATGAGCATTCTTTTATAATAATAACTCAGTACTGATAAATGTAAATTGGGCTATTGCCAGCTGTAAAAGACGTGATGGTAGTATCCCGCGAAGCCAGCTTCCCTGTTGCTATTGATTGTGTGCTGCACTGCTGCATGCTTCCTAAAGTTCTCTTTGTGTGTTGGTGCTTGCTAATGTTTGAAAGCTGTGAAATTATGTGCATTGCATGTTTCACACAGTCCTGACTCTGTTTGTTGGTGATTGCCACTGTTGGATGAGTCATGACTCATGAGTGGGTGCTCTTTCCTGCAGTAGGATGATAGCTCTGTCCTTTTTAGGTACATTCGATTTTTGCCTTCTTGTTTTTGTTTTTGCAAGGAGGGATCTCGAATGTTAGATGCAATAGATCAAGAGATCTGCCCCTTTAGTCTTAGAGGGGGATACATCTTGACTTAATACTTATGATGATAAGAAAACATGTAGTAAATTGCATCCATAAGTGTTATGACCCCCCCCCCCCCCATGTGTTTTTGTGAAGGTAGAAGTCTGTGCTTCTGGCTGCGTAAGAAAATCATATTTATTTTGTGCTTTTTTATTGATTAGGACTTCATTGAACAAAAGTGTATTTTTAGAACATGGAGGATATATTGTCAACTATGAGCGTTCTTTATAATAATATCTCAGTACTGAGAAATGTAAATTGGGCTGTTGTTATCAGGAAAGGGACATGATGGTAGGATGCGTCTTTGGATCGAAAATTCCTTCTGTTAGCTGCCTTCCTGTTGTTTAGTTTCAGCTTCCGTTGTTCTGGAGCTGAAATGTATTTCAATAAATTAGGACTTAGTAATCAATAAGTTATTTTTCTCTGGAATGTTGACCTTTGAGGGGTGTTGGTACAAGCTTTCTCTTTCTTCTGCACTATGCCCCACCACATACACAAACACCATCAGTGTTTTTGCCATCTGGACTTAGATTTGAGTACCCACATCCATTTATTGAGCAGATCTAGTAACCAGGTGCAACTTAAAGTGATTGCTACTTGGTATGGAACTTTAGGTGATACCTTGCAGTATTTCATGGTGCAAATGCGAGCGTATTCTGCCTAACTGTTTTTACTTCTAGTCAGTGCCTATAAGTGCGTAGTCCTATAGGCTGTAGCTATTATACTGGAATGAAGAATCTGTAGCTACTAGGCTTGTCTGGAGATCAACATGCTTTATTTTCTTTCTTTGTAGTTGATCGCCCAATATAAACTTTCGTAGCAAGTATATTGATATAGGATTGACCTATCAAACCTTCGACATTACATTCTGAAGTAGCTCAATTTCCACCACTTTCATGTTTAATGTTGCCAATTTGTTTCATAAATCATTTCTAGATTTCCTTATTCTGCAAGTTTTTTCCTACCTACTTTGTAACTTTGGTCACTCTTCTTTCATCCTTGCTTTCTTTTGACTCCTGTAGTCATGTTCCCTCTATTTTTCATGATGAAAATTTGACTCGTTCTTATTTTTTTTGCAGATTGATTGCATGAGTAACTTGTCTGAAATTGATGATCTTGCAAGCACGTTCGCAAAGGTTAGCAGTCTATATCTAACTTGATTACTTCAGTTGGTGGTCTTATATTTCATACCTATGGTTATAATATATTGAATTATCTGTAGTTTCAAACGATTTAGTATGTCCGGGATGACCCTTTATGCTCTTGAAGGCTTATTACTTCATGCTCAATGCAGTTCTTTTCCTGCACTATTTCATGAGTCTTTCTAAAATACTCCCCTGTAAAGTATTATAAGACGATGATCATAATATATGGTCAACTAATACACTGTGAAAAAAGATGATCTATTGTGTCAAATTATGCAATCCTGAAAATGACTTTGGAGTACTCTGAGTTATTATATGCTAAGGATAAGTGGATAAAACACGGATATCCAATTCGGTGCCCAGGCTCATCTGCTCCCGCTCAGAAAAAAAATCAAAATAAATACTAGGAAAGTTCAAAAAATTCCAATTTTTTTGTGTGATAGATAATTTGTCGCGTGAGGTCCGCTCCAAATTTCAACTTATTTGGACATCTGAGTAGCTCTCGGCAAAAAAGACAAATCGGCTCAGAACAGTGCGTGAACAGTAAACATTTTTACTGACCCTGATTTTGTCTTTTTTGCCGAGAGCTGCTTAGATGCTCAAATGAGTTGAGATTTGGAGCGTACCTCACGCGTCAAATTATCTACCACCCAAAAAAATTTGGAATTTTTTGAATTTTTCTAGTATTTGTTTTGATTTTTTTTTAGCGTGGGTGCAGATGAGCTCGGGAGCCAAAACTCCGCGTCCGATAAAACACTTTTTTTTAATCTTTTAGCCATTCATATATAAGTGGATAAAACACACCATAGGCCCAGATTTAGTCCGTCACACAAGTTCCAGTTTTAGCCATTCATATATAAGTGGATAAAACACACCATATGCCCAGATTTAATCGGTCACACAAGTTCAAAATATGGCATGAATCTCCGGATTGCATTCTTACATATCTAAATACCAAAGTTGAAATGCACTAATATGTTAAAAATAAATGGAATAGGTATAGTATATAGTCAAGATCTTTGAGCCTTGTGAGTTAAAACTGAGTATAGGCCCTGGGTTCACGGGCCTCCTAATGTTTTACCCTTTTTATTTATCATGGAGTGCCTACTGATACTGAAAAAAAAATGTCTTGTCTTCAGTTGAACCGAAGTATTAATGGAGCAAGGAATCCTGGTGTTATTGGTGATAGACGATCAATTTCCAGGGAAAGTAAGTTGCATTTCTGCCCCCAGTTACTACTGAAGCTTGATACTGGAAAAGTTTCTTCATGTTACATGTAGTGTAGACATAGATATACTTAACATTGCGCTGGCCACCTTATTTAGACATGTTTAATATGGAAGATGATAATCAAGCCCTAAATATTGCCCATATACATGTCCAGATTTTCATTTCTGTATTCCCAAGCTAAATATCGTGTTTCTTTAGGTTCTTTGACTACCGACTGGGCCCAGGAAGCAGAGTTCTCAAATTGGGTGGATCATGATATACTGGACAGCGAAGAATTTCAAGACAGCAAACAATTGTGTCCACAGCCACAGTATTTGCCTCAGTTTGGAGAGTCAAAACCATTGAGCCGAACATCATCCTATCCCCTGGAGCCACTACAACACCGCTCCAGTGAACCTATTCTGGGACATAGATCTCCTTCATTTACATCCTATCCTCCACCAGGTGGTGGTGGATTATCTTATCCTGCACAAGGTCTTACGCGGCACTCGAGCATTCCATCACCTGGTGCTGGTTACCAAATGGGTTCTCCAAGTTCGTCACTTACTTGTTCTCCATATAACATGACTGGTCTACCTCATGGACTGCGGTTGGGGCGAAGCATGTCTTACACTTCTGCAGATCTATACGCGAACAACTTCCTGCAAAACGAATGGCCAAATCAAGCTGGTTCGCATGCTTTTGAGCATCTTAATCTCCAGCCCAGTTTATTGCAGCAACAACTATCTTTTCCGGGCAGTTCAATGTCTTCGTTGCTATTTTCTCAGCATCAACAGCAGCAGCAGAGGTTGTCACTAGTTCAACCGCCTCATCACAATTACCTAAACATGCAGCCTCACTTGTATCACCATCATTCCCCAGAGATAATAGGCAGGTTTGATCATATTCCTAGTGTGCCTTCACCAAGGGACAAGAGATCAAGGTCAGGAAGAGGAAAACACAGTATACGCTTTTCTCAACAACAATCTGATACAGCTAGCCAGAATGTTGACACTGGAGGAACAAAATTCAGATCAAAGTATATGTCATCCGAAGAGATTGATACTATTTTAAGAATGCAACACTCTGGCAGTCACAGCAGTGATCCTTACGTCGATGACTACTACCACCAAGCTTGTATAGCCAAAAGATCTGTCAATTCTCAGCAGAAGGTGAATTTCTCCCCCGCGTCAATAAAAGACTCCCACTCAAAGTCTAGGTCTGGTGGTGATCAGCATTCATACCTGAAGGTTGATTCTCTTGGAAGAGTGTCATTCTCTTCCATACGTAGGCCTCGCCCTCTTCTTGAAGTTGATATTCCTGCATCTGGTGATGGTCACAAGTCATCTACGAGGCCTCTGGAGAAAGAACCAATGCTGGCAGCCAGAATTACCGTTGAGGATGGTATATGTCTTCTTCTAGATGTAAATGATATTGACCGTGTGTTACAGTCTAGCCAGGCACAGGACAGCAGCTTCCAACTGAGACGAAGGCGGCAGGTCCTCCTTGAAGGCTTAGCTACATCACTTGAGCTTGTCGACCCTTTTGGCCCCAACAAACCTGGCAATTCATCTGGATTGGCCCTGACGGATGACCTTATTTTTCTCCGCATTGTTTCTCTCCCTAAAGGACGCAAGCTCTTGGCACGGTATCTCCGACTTCTTGCCCCTGGGAGTGAGCTGACCCGCATAGTTTGCATGGCTATCTTTCGGCATCTTAGGAGCTTGTTTGGGGGTTTGCCATCAGACTCTGGTTCTGCAGAAACAACAGTTGGTCTTGCCAAGACTGTGTCCTCTTGTGTGCATCACATGGAGCTCAGTGCCCTCAGCGCCTGCCTTGCTGCTGTTGTCTGCTCATCGCAACAGCCTCCTCTCCGCCCTCTTGGTAGCTCTGCTGGTGACGGGGCTGCTCTAATCATCAAATCAGTACTGGACAGAGCAACTGAGCTACTGGCCGACCCCCATTCTGCAGCCAACTACAGCAGGTCAACCCGTTCGCTTTGGCAGGCGTCGTTCGATGCCTTCTTTGGGCTTCTGACAAAATACTGCGACAGCAAGTATGGGAGCATTCTGCAGAGGTTCAGCATGCAGGGATCCAACTCAATGGCTGGACCTGAAGCCTCAAGGCCGTCAGCAGGGAGATGCCCGTGGAGCTACTGCGTGCGAGCCTTCCGCACACCAGCGAAGAACAACGCCAGATGCTTCTTGACTTTGCTCGGAAATCCATGCCTGTGATCGGCTACAACCACTCCGGCGCGAGCAGCGGGCATTCTACTACTTCAGAACCTGTTCCCGGTTGAAACTAGATGTGCTGCTTGTCCTTCAGATGGTGATTACAGAATTGGGATAGACATGCTTCCTGTTTCGCAAGATGTGTGAGCTTGGAGAAGTTCCGTTGGCTCCGTGTCAAAGTTAGCGTTCCTGAGGCTGTGACTAGGGTCGAGGTTAATTTGATAGAACCAGCATTCTCCTTGAGGTGGGTGTGTAATACCCGCCTGATGGCTTATATATCCATGACAGATTGTCCATGTATGTACCCTGTGTTGTAAGTTGTAACTGTGCAGTGATGGACCAGATGGAACCTAGTTTTAACCCTTATTTTCTCCCGGTGAAAAACAAGGTGGTGGGGGTCTCAGTGGCTGTGCAAGTGGAGTTTCTACAAACTATCTTGTGTTTGCTTCTTGGTGGTGGAGGGGTGGGGGGATCTTGTTTCTTGTGTGAGTGGTGGCAGTGTTGAAGCTCTGTTTGCTCTATCTATATGCATTGGTGAGATATATGAGATGGTTACACATATGTGTGCGAGGTCTTTTATTTGTAAAGCTTGGTTATGATTCGCGTCTTCTCTATTTTGTATTGTCGCATCATTTTTAATCTAGCTTTATGCTCTTTCGCTCTGCGCTGCAAAATTTGTATGTACAGGCGAATTTCTTTCGCTTTGCGCTGCAAAACCGGGCTTTTGTTCCTGGAGATTAGCATATACAGGTGGATTCATGTGCAGGCAGAGCAAACGACTGAAAGATCGCATCAACTTTGACAGCAACAGCAGACTACTACTCACAGGTGAAGTCTCGACAGCAGTCGGATTTTCTCACCGTCACCGAAACCTTGTTCCTCCAGTCCGGCCGGCGAGGTCCCCCGGAGCTCGCCGCAGGGCCGCCGTCGCCATCCCCTCCAACGCTGCACGGCGTTGGCACCATCGCACCCACCACCACACAAGGTCAAAAACTGCTTACCAACCACACTACTCATCCTGTGCTCAGTTAAAAACACGGCGAGGCTGGCCTTGGTGCGATCGCCGTCTGCCCGCGAAACACCCATCCTACCTCCCCATCACCCCGTGCGATCCGCCTCACAGACACCAGATCTCAGGGGCAAATCCGTCAGAGCCAAGAGCCCTCTCCCCCACGCTTCGGAACCATCGCCCCCGCGCCGCGCTACACAGCGGCCGCGATGGCGCCCTAGGGTTCAATTCGACCAGCCTCGACCCCTCCGCGCGCCACAATGCAGAGCTCGCTCGCCCGGCCTCCGCCCCCGCCCCCGCCCCCCTTGGCGCGGGGCTCCGCGGGCGCGAGGCTCCTCGCTCGGCCCAGGCCGGCGACGGCGGTGAGGTGCCACGGCGAGCCCGCGTCGTCGCCGTCGTCGGCGTTGGGATGGGCCCCGCCGACGCCGTTCACGGGGAGGGACCCGGAGGCGAGGAAGCCGGCGTGGCTGCGGCAGCGGGCGGCGCAGGGGGACAAGTACGCCCGGCTCAGGGAGTCGCTCGGCGAGCTCAAGCTCAACACCGTCTGCGTCGAGGCCCAGTGCCCCAACATCGGGGAGGTAGGTAGTGCCCATCGATCCTCTTGTCACGGAGCCGCTGTGTTCTTGGCTGGGGCGAATGTTTTCAGCGCTTTGGTGATGGTTTGCCTGCCTGCAGTGCTGGAATGGAGGTGGCGGCGCCGGCGGGGAAGGGGACGGCATCGCCACCGCGACCATCATGCTCCTCGGCGACACCTGCACCCGGGGCTGTCGGTTCTGCGCCGTGAAGACCAGTAACAAGCCCCCGCCGCCCGACGCCCTCGAGCCTCTGAAAACGGCCATCGCGATTGCGAGTTGGGGGTACGATCACTGACAATTATCGGCATGTTAAGATGTTACAAATTATTTCTCTGTCCCAAAATAAGTGTCTTAAGCTTAGTACAACTTTGTACTAGAGTTAGTACAAAGTTGAGACACTTATTTTGGGACGGAGGGAGTATCTGATAATAAACGGTGTTTCTGTGCAGAGTGGACTATGTTGTGCTGACAAGTGTCGACAGAGATGACATCCCTGATGGCGGAAGTGGCCATTTCGCCGAAACAGTCAGGGCTCTCAAGGTTTGTCCCTGACCCCTTAGCTTGCTGATTAAGTTAGTGAATCTACCATGTGATAGTTTTGGGTCTTCTGTTCAGGAGTTGAAGCCTACGATATTGGTGGAGTGTCTAACTTCAGATTTTCGAGGCGACCTGGCGGCAGTTGCGTCTCTGGCAAACTCCGGTCTAGATGTGTATGCGCACAACATCGAAACTGTGAGGAGTATGCAGAGAATAGTTAGAGATCCCCGAGCAGGGTAATGCACTTCTCTGAGTTATTCTGTATGTTGCTCAGTCTATTGTGCCCCCACCATTGTGCATACTAACTAGGAGAGTCCTCTAAAGCGCTATATCATCAATGCCCTCCTCTGAGTTCATCACACTCATTTACAGTACTCTAATGATTTGGTCACATGACACCTGTAATTTCAAAACCTGCATCTTCACTGATAATTTTAGAAGCAGTTACAGAAGGGAAATCACTAATGTCATCATATTTACATTTGGCGATGCAACTGCTACCTTATTTCCAATCTGTTATCTCTACAGATATGATCAGAGCTTAGGGGTTCTGAAGCAAGCAAAGGCTTGCAAAAAGGGCATGGTAACAAAGTCCTCGATCATGCTTGGTCTGGGTGAGACAGACGAGGAGATAAAGCAAACCATGGCTGACTTGAGGGCCATCGACGTTGACATTTTGACCTTGGGACAATACTTGCAGGTTTGATGTTTAGCCCTGTTATTTGAGGAGAATATTTATCGACTTTACAGTGTACTTTTTAGTTTATATTACCCTGCTGCCTTTGTAAATGCTGTAACACCCATATCTCCTTGATTATACAGCCAACAGAAAGACATTTGAGAGTCAGAGAATATGTGACTCCTGAGAAGTTTGATTTCTGGAAAGAGTATGGAGAATCTTTAGGATTTGTGTATGTTGCTAGTGGACCTCTGGTAAGCATTATACATATAGTTGGTTATGCTTTTAGATAATAATAGTCAAGACAAGGAATACCAGTGTTTATATAAAGAAGACAAAACTTTTACCAATGCCCACACACCCAGACAGGGAAACTGTTGTTGTTTTGCATCCTCGATAAAACATGCCTCTCTCGATCCAGCTTATGAAACCACACAAAAGAAAAAGCTACCACTTGTCTTGTTAGTTATTGGTGGTGGAATCGTATGCAGTTTTGTGTTTGCTGCTGTTAGCAAACTACAGGAACTCACTTTTGTACTGTTGCACTTTTTTCAGGTCCGGTCCTCTTACCGCGCGGGGGAGATATTTGTCCAAAATTTTGTCAGACAGAAAAAGGCCCAGCTTGTATCTGCTGCATCCTAGTCTGATTCTCGCCAGTCCATTCTATCCTGTGCCAGAGTTTTACACAGGAAGAGTTAATTCTGAGGCCTCCAGAGCGTAGGGCAATGTTGATCCTTCAAAGTTTGACGCTTGCCAGTTTTATGATTGCTTACACCTGATATTCAATTTCTCTGGGCACTCCGGCGCGTGCCGAATATTTTTGTTTGTATCACTTGCTTAGGCAGATAGTTGTGTGCCTGTATGGAAATCCGGCAGATGTGTGCCTGTATGATTTATAGTGCTATATATAGTGGTGTCCTGATTGTTTCTGAAACACAGTGTGTTTTGGCATGTCTGCTGGAGTTCCTTTAGAGTTGCCATTACGTGCGTAAACTGAAATATTTGTTGCACTTGCACTGGTGTGTGCCAGCTCCTTGCAAACTGAATACTCCCTCTGTTCACAAATATAATACGAGTATGTTCTTTATTTTGCGGGTACAAATATAATATGTTCTACTGTAACTTTTTTTCTGAACTGGATGCATATAGACATGTTTTTTTTTGCAGGGTCATATAGACATGTTTTAGTGTGTTCGTTCACTCATTTCAGTCCGTATGTAATTCATATTGAAATACCCAAAATGAGCAAACAATGAACGTCCTTTAGGGACCTTTGGATACCAAGATGGTATGTAGTTCATATTGAAATACCCAAAATGAGCAAACAATGAACGTCCTTTAGGGACCTTTGGATACCAAGATTTCTGACCTCTTACTTTTGTAGTTATGAATTGGGAAATATAATCAATTGTGAAACTACTATTTTTAGGGAAATTATGAAATTAATAAGTAAGCCTCCCCTCATCCCTATTGGTATCGGTTTGGGTCACTACCCAGAACCCTGCCAGAGCCCATCAATTTATCAAGTTGAGGCATTTCGATTTGGATTTCAAATGAAACCCTGAGCGGCAAAATAGCTCAATGTCAGAGTGATAAAAAGCTTAGCACCTCTTATTTGACTTCCATTATTTTGAAATACAAAGAAGATACAAACCTAAAATGCAAAAGTTATCTTATTCAAAACCTCAATCATCACATCCCCTCTCTTGATTTGACTGCCCTTGGCCCTTGCCCTGCCACAACATTTGCACATTTGGATGCTACTACTGTACTTTCTAGAGGATTAGCTTCCAAGGATATTTATCAAGCTCACAATCACAAGAAATTTGTCCCCCGCCATATTTTCTTTCCCGGATTCCGATAACTTCTATAATTCTCTCACTACAGTGTCAAGAACCACACGTGCAAGTTTCCCTGCATGTGACTTGGGTGTGCTTTTATCCGAGGTGCTGCCTGAGACTTTGCATGGGAGCTTAAATTAAAGCCATGAAACAAGTAGCTGGCAAATGAACTTTTCTATATTTGCCAATAAATAATGAGCTACATAAGTGTTCATTTTTTCGTGTCAATCTTATATCTATAAACAGAGGGAGTACATATTTAACGGCATGGGAGGCCTTCTGAGAACAAACCCTTGCAGGTTCGAAGAGGACCGGACGTATGCACTCAACCATGAGTTGAGGAAGCCGTTTGATCAGAAGTGCCATGAAAGTGAAGCAAAGGTCAGGCCTGAAGGGAAGTACAAAACTAAGAGCTTAAGACTATGAGACGAGAAGCATGAATATTAAAACCACCCAACATTCAGAAAGACGCAGTTTATTTGTGGGAAAATTTTATCATTTGCCCGTTTTCATTTTCCACTATCACAATCTGTCCTCCCCGTGAGAGCGACCGGTGGGGCCTGAGTCTACCTTTCATTGACATAGGCGAGGACGAATGATCAAACACTCAAGTAAAACGGGACAAAATGATGTA
Organism: Aegilops bicornis; assembly: GCA_021605145.1. Classification (NCBI taxonomy): domain Eukaryota; kingdom Viridiplantae; phylum Streptophyta; class Magnoliopsida; order Poales; family Poaceae; genus Aegilops; species Aegilops bicornis. The sequence goes on along the minus strand of CM038669.1, from coordinate 596,033,086 downwards.
GAGCACCTCAAGGTGCCAATGGCAAGAAGTTCCATCTGGTCCTTTTTTTTAAACTAAAAATCCCATCTTTTTTTTGAGGGGGAACTAAAAGTCCCATCTGGTTCTGGTGTACACATGCACGTTTTTTTTTGAATCGAAATTCAGAGAGCTTTATTCAAACAAGAGCATTCCTTGGACAGTCAACCATAAGGCTTGTCACAAGGAAGCTGGGAGTCTCATCAAGCCAGCTTTCTGTTACATGCAATGTGTAAGCACGCTTAGCACATAGATGAGCCGGAACATTCGCTGACCGATTTACATGTTGAACAACAAAAAGAGAAAAATCACGAGCTAGCTCTCCAATCTGAACTAAGATAGGTGCCACAATATATCTCGAATTGTGGCGAGAATTCCAGAGATCAACTATCTCCATGCAGTCTACTTCCATTATCACATGTGTGAAGCCTCGAAGTCTTGCAAACAACACCCCGTCACGAAGTGCATAAGCTTCAGCCAAGAGGGGATCGGTGATTCCCATGTATGGTTTACACCAAGCTCCTAACATCTTGGTTGCCGAACGAGCCACACCACCTGCACCTCCAGTGCTTGTGTCGAAGTCAATGGCGCCATCTGTAGTGATAGAAATGTGATCAATCTCAGGTGGCCGCCACCCATGCCCCGCCATGGTCATAGTAAGATTCCGAGGAAGATCTAGAATGGCGAGAGCCTCTCTCGTCAGACGCATTGATGTTGCCGGATCTGTTCCTTCCTCATTGTGTTTGATTTTGTTGCGGGAGTGCCAAATGGCCCACATGATCGTAATGATCAGTGGCCTGTCCTTCTCTGAGAAACGATCATGACATAATATATCCCTCGCCCAAGAGTCTGGATGGAGCCGAGGTAGATGTAGATCAAACCATGACCGAGCCTCGTACCAGAACCTCTTCGCATGCGAACAGTGTCGTGGTTCTAAGTCTGACAGTAGAATGGGGGGTAGGTATGGAGAGGCAAGGTACTAGCTATGGAGTAGTTGCTACGCACGAATTTACGAGTTCAGGCCCTTCTCGGAGAAAGTAACAGCCCTACGTCTCGGAGCCCGGAGGCGGTCGACTGGATTATATGCGTATGAATTACAGGGGTGCGAACCCCTCTGCCTGTGGAGGGGGTGGCTTATATAGAGTGCGCCAGGACCCCAGCCAGCCCATGTAGCGGAGGGTTTAAGGTACATTAAGACTAGGCGTTACTGGTAACGCCTTACATAAAGTGTCATCATGACCATAAAGACTACTTAATCTACAGACCGTTTGGACACCGAGTGGCTCTTGGACTCTTGGTGGTCGAGTGGGTCTTCATGGTCGAGTGTCCTTGAATCTGTCGAGTGGAAACCTACTAGGTCGACTGGTAGGCAGTTTACTCTAAGGATGACCTTGGGGAGGGTATCTTGGACAGGTCCATAACCCTACCCTAGGTATATGACTTCATCATTAGCCCCCGAATGGATCGAGGTTTGAGTGAGGAAGGAGTTGATAATCTTTCCGACCTGCTTTTTTGGCCAAGAGTTTGCTTTATTCTGGATCAGTGACCTTTCAGTGACGGTGTCAACTTCTCTTTCAGTCGCCTTGATCCATTCTCTACATCCGTCGAGTGAACTTTATGAACTTGGATATTTCCGAGCGACGGATCGGAGGGAATCTGCCGTCTGACAAGTTGCTCTGCTGTTAGCGGATTTAGTGGGATCCGAATTTTGAGAAGCGCGCGAAGCGGAGAAGGCCGCGGCACTCGGATGGATAAGGCAAGGACGCCTCGATCTCCGCGCCATCATTTTCGCCATGTATCGCGCGCGCGACTGTTGCGGGATTTGACAGGATTGCCCGGGCCTACCAGTCAGCCACTCGGAAGCATCTTCATATAAGGCGCCGGGCGGGGGTATTTTGAACAGTGCGCCCTCATTTTTCCCTCCTCCGTCTCAGATTCATCCGCCGCAAGGCCAGAATCCTGCTCAAAGACCGCTGTTCGCTCCCCGCCCCGCCGGGCGACAATGGTGAAGGAGAAGACGGCGGCCTTGGAGAGGGCGAAGAAGGCGACGGGCGAAGGCGAAGGAGAGCGCCAGTCGGGCGGATCCTCGTCATGATCCAGCCTGCCGCAAGGTTGGGTCCAGGAGATTGGATCCGCTCGACCATCACCTGTAAAGACCTCAACGACTGCCAACGAGGGACTGATCCCCACGGGTCGGCAAGGCTTCCGGGACAGAGTGGCAGCCGCAGCCTCAAGAGGGTGAGTGCGTCCTCCTAGCCACACATGTGGATCGCGGCTTTTCTCCTCCGCTAATCTTTTCTTTCGGGTTTTCAACTTCTTCTGAGCACAACTCCATCACTTTACACCCAACTCCATTGCCTATCTCGCCCGCTTTCGTGTCTTTGTGTGAAAACTTCTTGGGTTGTCGACCACACTGGGGCCTCTTCAAACACATATTCACTTGTCGCTCTTAGACGGTGAAAAAGGCTAGTCCGAATGATGAAAGAACCCAAGTAATCCAGATGTGTGGGGGTCTTGGGGTCCAGATGAGGGGCAAAAGTGCCTTTCCAGCCATGATTCTTCCCGATTCAGTCAGGGGGTGGCAGTCGACCTGGTTCTCTATCGCAAGACCCGATCGACGCCAGGCGATCGATTGGACTCCTCCTTTCTCCATGGATCGAGTGAACAAGCCGTCCTCTCCGAAAGTGCTTCCGGAGGAGAAGGCCCGAGTTAAGTTGTTGATGGAGCGTGTAGTTCAGCTCATTCATGACGGAGTGACCGGCATGGATCTTCCGAGGTTTTCCTTCGACGGCGCATTCAGCCGCTCCAATACCGAGGTCACCCGATGTGGATGTACTCCAGATCGAGGACACCACCCGGTCCACCTGCAGGAGGTCGACGACGCCACATTGGAGAGGTGGATGACTGCCATCATAGGGAACAAGGATAACCCTCGTGGAGCTAGGAGGATCCCACCACTCGACCAAACTTACGAACTGCACAAGGTATGACCACTGATCTCCGACTGTGATCCTGTTGCATTTGCTCTGTTCCACTGCGAATCGGCCGACTGACTTTCGTCTTGTTTTGATGTCTTCTAGGTCACCACTGAGATGTACTCGATGCCCAACGGGGCGCAAGAACCAGTCGAAGAAGAAGAAGGAAGCGGAGGCGAAAGACAGGAGGAATGGGAGTCTGAGGAAAACGACAGCTCTGATGAAGAGGAGGGAGACGTGGATCCACCCCACTCGGAAAGGCGATCCAAGCTGACGCATGATCCGGTGGTCGAGCGAGGTAAGGCTATCGCGCCCATCGGGCGTTCAACGAAGCGCACTCGGACGACTTCTCCAAAGGCTAACCGAGAAACCATCAAAGCAACCCCGAGCAACGTCATCAAAGCCGGTGAAGGCCTTGCCCAAGATGAGGATGGTCATTCCCACCATTTCAGGGTAATCAGCAGAACTTGTGATTTCCTGTCTACCATGAGTGCACTTTTGGTCGACTCGTTTGACTGATCCATTGACTTACGAAATCTGCGGTCTTTGCCACCTACGAGACCTCAGCTAAGCACAAGGATCAGGAAATGGAAGATGCCGCCACCTCCAACCTTGGTATGATCTCTGTAGTTTTGCTTTGCAGTCGATTGGATTTTTGTTTTTACCTTTGAACCTTGCTTGTAGTTCCACCTCATGTCATCGATCTTCCTGATGACGACGATGAAACACCACCGAGGAAGAGGAAGGAGAAAAAGGTGTCTGCTGGCAAGGCTACTCCAGTTGTATCATTGCCTGAGACGCTAGCTCACGAGGGAGGCGACACCACTCGGACTTCTGTGTCCTTTGCTGTGCCGCTGACGAGTGTCCGGCCTTCGTCGTCGACTGCTGACCCGCCATCCCTTTTTGCCACACACCACGTCCCGAAGACCAAGTGAGTGCTGCTAAGGAGGCCATACGCCAGGCGGTGATCATGATGGAGCAAGTGAAGGTGGTCCGGAAGGCCAGCCAGGCGGCTTATGATGCAAGCTCGGCTCTTCAGAGCAATGTCCAAGTAAGTTGCTTGTTCTGTTAGGATATGCTACCAAATTTCTTCCGTCTCAAGATTTCCATATCAGATCTGTACACCCACCGGGTGTTGGTGGGTGTGTCGATTGAGTTTTTGAACTGGTGGGGGCACACTGAGTGCACCCACTGGGTGTAGTCCCTGAGACTATGGTGGACTGTGGGCAGTCGACTATAGTCTTCATACTTTGAATTTCTTCACTCGGTCTGGTCCGACCATGTCGAATGGATCTTTGGAACCGGTGGGGGCACGCTGAGTGCACCCACTGGGTGTAGTCCCCGAGACTATGGTGGACTGCGGGCAGTCGACTATAGTCTAAGACCTTTTTTTTACACGGTGGATCACGATTAGCTATGTTTTTAGGATCATAACCTTTTTGCCTCTTTCGGTCGAATTGGTCGAACCGAATTAGTAAAACCAAGTGGGGCATCACGCTGAGTGCACCCACTGGGTGTAGTCCCCGAGATTACTGTCGAATGTTTTGATTCGACTGTAGTCTTAGAAATGCTAAAATTTTTCTTAAGTCACTCGGAAGTGACTTGTCTTTGACGTTTTGTCGATTGACTCTTCGCAGAAATCTTGCGAGCTCGTGGCCCGCTATACCGAATTAGAGAACAAGCAGATCCAGCTCAACCTTGACTTGAAGCTCACTCAGGAGAACTTGCAAAAGGCGAGAGACAAAGAAAAAGGTATGGCTGGTGAGAACTTGACGACTGTCTTTGTCTTTCTACCCATTCTCAACTCTGGACTTATTATTATTTTGCGCATAAACCGGAGGAGGCTCAAGAAGAAAGACCAAGACCTTGCAGAGGCACGTATAGGCGGCTTTGGAGAAAACAAAGCTATGAAGAGAAACTGGCCTCAGCTTGGAAAACTTCGAAGAGGAGAATACCAACCTCAAGGTTGCTCTCGACGCTGACCAACAAGGAGGCTAGCCGATCAAGAATGACAAAGTTGCTCTGACTGACAAGGTTGGCGAACTGGAAGGGAGGAGGAACGATTTGGAGGTTTATCTGGGAGGGCTCGCCAATAAGCTATTCCTCATGCTTGAAGGTAAATCCTCTTTTCCGACTGACTTGTCATCAATGACTCACCATAGAACCATTATCTTGAACTTGAGTCGTATTTGCAGAATTCTGTCAGAACTTTGAAGAAGAGACCAGTCGAGTGGAGAAAAGCCTGGACCCCATCAACTCTCCCGTGAAGGATGAAGCCGCTATGAACGTGCTCGACCGAGTCTCGTGATCGCCGGAGTGGTGGACTATCTCGCCGACCGAAAGCTACGGTGTCACGGATCGACTCAACCCTCTGGCCGACCAGACGCCTGTAATGACCTTGAGTCCTTAATGACTCGACCGAATGAGGTTCCAAGTCGCGTGCAAGAATGGAAAAAGTCTTCCGCCAAAAAGCGGTGCTGATGTTGCTCTGTCTCTGGTTCGTGTCCACTGCAAGGAAGCGCGGGAGGACAAGCTGGCGGCCCTCAGAGTTGCAAACACTAAGAAGTATGATTTCCAATCTTTCATGGAAACTTTCATGGCCGCTGCCACCCGGATCGCCGATGGGATCGACCTTGACTAGTTTGTGGCTCCTTCCAGTCCTCCACCTGAGGAGTAAAAAACTTTTATGCTCTACCTTAAATTTGCCTCGGAATGCCGAGTGATTTTTGTAACCGATAAACCTTAGCGGTGCTTGAGGCTGGGTACTTCGCATCCTTAGGATGCTATCCGAACTTTACTTTTCGTCAAAATATGCTTTTGTTTGCCTTCGAGTGAACTTTGCTCTTCACTCGGATTATGCTTCAATGTTTGAGATGCAGCTCGAGGTGGATCCAATGACCTACACTTTGTGGCTCTTGCAGTGCAGGAGAAGGGAGCAATGACGGCGTGTACCTCGTCGTCCTTGCGGATCGGGATGGAGTGCACGTTGTACTTGTGGCGCAGCTCCGAAGGAGAAGGTAGCAATCGACCTGCACCTCGTCGTCTTTATGGATCGGGATGGAGCGACGTTGTACTTGTGGCGTAGCTCAAGGAGAAGGTAGCAATGACCAAGACCTCGTCGTCCTTATGGATCAAGATGTTTTCAAACTTAGGCGAGTCCCGGACTGCAGCTAAGCCCCGAGTGGGACGTTTGCTCTCCACTCAAGAGAATTTTTCAAACTTAGGCGAGTACCTAATCAGAAGCTTAAGCCCCCGAGTGGGAGGTTTGCTCTCCACTCGGTAGGATTTTTCAAACTTAGGCGAGTACCGATCAGCTAAGCCCCCGATTGGGAGGTTTGCTCTCCACTCGGTAGGATTTTCAAACTTAGGCGAGTACTGGACTATAGCTAAGCCCCCGAGTGGGAGGTTTGCTCTCCACTCGGTAGGATTTTACAAACTTAGGCGAGTACTTGGACTGCAGCTAAGCCCCCGAGTGGGAGGCTGGCTCACCACTCGGTAGGATTTTAAACACTTAGGCGAAACGGATTCGCTGCTAAACCAACGAGTGAGAGGCTGGCTCGACACTCGGTAATGATTTTTTTTACAAACTTAGGCGAAACAGATTCGCAGCTAAGTCACCCACTGGGGGGGGGGGGATTTTAACAAAAAGTAATAACAATCACTGGGAAAATTATAATCTTCTTGATTTAGATAGACAAACCATGTAAGTACTTTTATTACATCTCACCCGAAAGTGAGCTCTTAAGTGTAAAAGGGCGGAGCAGCTCCGCATTCCATGCCCGAGGCTCATCGACCAAGCGTTCGACGTTGTAAAGATGGTAAGCCCCATTGTGAAGAACTCTAGTGACGATGAAGGGGCCTTCCCAAGTGGGAGCGAGCTTGTGTGGTTTCTGTTGATCCACTCGGAGGACCAGATCTCCTTCCTGAAAGGCTCGTCTCTTCACATTTCTGGCGTGGAATCGACGCAAGTCCTGCTGATAGATGGTCGAGCAGATCAGGGCCATCTCTCTCTCCTATTCAAGGAGGTCGACTGCATCTTGACGGGCTTGCTCCGCTTCAGCTTCAGAGTAGAGTTCGACTCGGGGGGCATTGTGAAGGTGTCACTCAGCAGAACTGCTTCAGCTCCATAGACCATAAAGAATGGAGTTCTCCCAGTCGACCGATTAGGAGTGGTCCTCAATCCCCAAAGAACCAACGGAAGTTCGTCGACCCACGCTCCTGCTGCATGCTTGAGATCACGCATCAGTCGAGGTTTCAGTCCTTTGAGAATTAGACCATTTGCTCGTTCAGCTTGTCCATTCAACTGGGGGTGAGCGATCAAGCATAGTCGACCAGCGTGCCTCGAGAGGCGCAAAAGGCTTTGAACTTGTCGTAATCAAAATTTGACCCATTGTCCGTGATGATACCGTATGAACTCCATATCTGAATATCAATTCTCCGATTTAAATCGAAAGAAGGCACGCATCAAGGTTCTTGATAGGTTTAGCTTGATCCACTTCGTGAACTTGTCGATCGCCACAAGCAAATGAGTGAAACCACTCCTGCCAGCTTCTCGCCGCCCAATCATATCCAACCCCAAACAGCAAAAGGCCGCACGAGTGGAATGGTCTTCAATGCCGAGGCGGGCTTGTGTGACATATTGGAGTAGAACCGACATCCTTCACATTTGTCGACTATTTCCTTTGCCATTTCATTTGCCTTTGGCCAGTAAAATCCCGCCGGTATGCTTTTAGCACGATGGTCCGAGAGGACGATGGTGACCACAGGTCCCGAGTGGATATCATCAAGGATTATCTCGACCCTCTTCCGGCGTTATGCACTTCGGCGACTCCGATCACGCTTTCTCTGAATAATCTGTCCCTTGATCACAAGAAAGGCCTTGGATCGACGGACGATCTATCTAGCCTCTTCTTCATTCTCCGGAGCTCTTTCCTCGGGATGTATGCGATGTCTGCATCGTCGATCGGGAGTGATGACCACGACTTCCATGACCAGTCGACCACCGGGACCTCAACTTCAACGGATCGGTGACACTTTTTGGCTGTGGAACTTCTTCGGTGAAAGGATCCTCTTGAATCGACGGTGTGCGGATGTGCTCCAAAACACATCACCGGAATGGCTTCCCTCTTGGACCCTATTTTCGCCAAATCATCGCCAGCTTGATTTTTCAATCGGGGTATGTGATGGAGCTCTAACCCCTCAAACTTCTTTTTCCAGCTTCCTCATCGTGCATTAGAGTAGCCAACATGGTCGGACTTCGACGTCCCACTCCTTCATCACCGATTAACCACTGTGTATGAGTCGCCATAGACCATGAGGCGGACGCCGAGTGAAATGGCCATATCGCAACCCATACAACAATGCTTCAGATTACGCTTCATTGTTGGAAGAATCAAAGTGAATCTGGAGCACATATCCGAGCTTATCTCCTCGGGGAAACCAATACTACCCCAAAGACCGGAACCATTCAAAGATCTTGGAACCATCAAAGAACATAGTCCAAAGGTGCTCGAGTGAACTTGAGTCGGTAATCGTTGTTCAATCCACTCGGCGATGAAATCTGCTATTGCTTGGGACTTGATGGCTTTCTTTGCCTCAAACTTGATATCAAGGGAAGAAGTTCAATCGCCCATTTCGCCACCACTCGACCAGTTGCATCTCTGTTGTGCGTAATCTCTCGATAACGGGCGTCACCGATTTAATCGTAATGGAATGATCGAGAAGTAGTGAGCAACCTTCTTTGCGGTCATATAAATCCCATACACAAGCTTCGATAATGAGGGTATCTTTGCTTCGATGGGGTTAACACTTCAGAACGATAATATCCGGGGCGCTGAACTTTGAAGGCTTTTCCTTCCTCTTCCCGCTTGACCGTACGTACTGTACTGACGACTTGTCCTGTGGCTGCAAGGTAAAGCAACAACGACTCTTTTGCCGATTGGGGCAGCAAGCACCGGTTGGTGGAGGGCGTAGCTTTGAGCTCGCAAACGCCGCATCGCCTTCGTGGAGTCCACTCGAACTTGTCTCGACTTCTTCATCACGCGGTAAAGAGGCAATGCCTTTTCACCGAGGCGAGAGATGAATCGACTTAAAGCGGCCAAGCATCCAAGAAGCTTCGACATCGCGGCACACGCATGTATGCTTCATTCTGAGAATAGCGCCAACTTTTTCTCGGGTTAACGCCGATTCCTCGCTCGTAAATGAGAAAACCGAGTAACTTTCCACCAGAACTCCGAATGTGCACTTTGATGGATTAAGCTTGATATCATACCTCCCGAGATTGGCAAATGTTTTAGCAAGGTCACCAACAGGTCGGAACCTTTCCGTGACTTGACCACAATGTCATCCATGTATGCTTCCACATTCCGACTGATTTGAGTGAGTAAACACTTCGAATCATCCTCATGAACGTGGCTCCGGCATTCTTGAGGCCGAATGGCATGGTGACATAACGTAAGCACCGAATGGAGTGATGAAAGCTGTTTTGATCTCGTCGGGTCCATACAGACGGATCTGATGGTACCCGGAATATGCGCCCAAAAGACAACCGCCACATCCCGCAATGAAGTCGACTATTTGGTCGATGCGGGGGAGAGGAAAATGATCTTTCGGGCAGGCCCGATTGATATGTTTGAAGTCGATGCGCATGCGCAATGAATTGTCCTTCTTAGGGACCATGACCACATTGGCGAGCCACTCGGAGTGGTAAATTTCTCGGATAAACTCTGCTGCTAAGAGCCGAGCCACCTCCTCGCCAATGGCCTTTCTCTTCTGGACGACGGACCGTCAAGATGTTCTTTGACAGGTTTGACTTTTGAGTCGACTTCAGACGGTGCTCACCAGCTCCACCTGAACACCGGCATGTCGTGAAGCTTCCATGCAAAGATGTCCCAGTTCTCACGGAGGAACTGGACGAGCACTTCTTCCTATTTAGAGTCGAGTGTTGTTGAGATGTTGGTCGGAGTAGCATTGGGGTCGGTCGGGTGAAGATGAACCTGCTTCGTCTCACCGGACGACTGAAATGCCAACGCCGTAGCGGGCTTCTTGGCTCGCAACAAATCACTCGGATCTGCAGTCTTCTGATATTCTTGCAATTCTACCACTGCCATCTGAGCATCAGCAATCTTAGAGCCTTTCGAAACACTCTTCCGCTTTCTTCCGATTGCCGCGATGTTGATCACACCCTTGGGGCCGGGCATCTTCACTTGTGGTACACATAACATGGTCGGGCCATGAACGCATACGCCGCCTTCCCGTAATAGCATGATAAGCGCCTGAAATCCACGACCCCAAAGGTCAACTTTTCTTTGCGGAAATGCTTCAATCACCAAAAACCACATCAAGAGCAATTTGACCGAGTGACTCAGCCTTCTTTCCGTGAATGACTCCGTGGAAACTCATATTATCGGTGCCGAAGTCCGGACATCGAAATGCCCATCCCTTTCAACGCCTCTCGCATGCAAGATGTTCAAGCCATCGCCGCCATCCATCAAAACTTTGGTCACCGAGTGCCTTCGACGATCGGGTCGACCACCAACGCTTGCTTCCTGTGGGTGGCAATGTGTGCTCTGATGATCGGACTGGTTGAATATGATGGCGGTCCGGGACCATTTCAGATAATTGGGCGTCACGAGCGACCATGTTCACTTCTCGGTTGATAACTTTCAATCGACTTTTGCTTTCAACGTCAAGAAAATCATCGTGGTGGAATTGACCGGGGTATCCACCATCACTATCTTCTTTGTCCTCAACTTTATCCGACCCTTTTTCCTTATCCTTGGGCTGCTTCCCTTGAACCGCTGAATCAAGAGCCGACATTGTCGAGTGGTATGCTTTGGGTAAATGAGTTTACCCTCTTCATCTTTCTTCGTGTGAATGTGACATGGCAAGTCTAACACATCATTCCCATCTTGGTCTTTCACCTTCTTGGGGTTCCATGGACCCTTGGGTTTCCCTTGAATTTTCACAGGGTCACAGCCCAAGGCTTCTCCGGAGCGGCCGGCTCGGCCTTGCGCTTCGCTTCCGACTGGAATTTCCTCCGCCGGCTTGAGCGGCTGACTTGTACTTACCACTCCGAGCCGATCCTCTTCTTCACCATTAGCATACTTGGTGGCAATCTCCATCATCCGACTCGTGGTAATATCTCCGTCCGACCGAATTTTAAACTCAACTCTCTGTTCTTGACACCTTCCTTGAAAGCACAGACTACCTGGTGATCAGACACATTCTCAACTGTGTGGTGCAAGGTTATCCATCTCTGGATGTAATCTCTCAAAGTTTCATTCGACTTCTGCACACACGACTGCAGCTCTGTCAATCCTGCTGGTCGCTTGCAAGTCCCTTCAAATGTCCTGACAAACACTCGGGCCAGATCTTCCCAAGTGTAAATACTGTTGGGTGCTAACTGATTCAACCATGCTCTGGCCGAACCCTCCAACATAAGGGGCAAATGCTTCATAGCTACCTCATCGTTGCCGCCGCCAATCTGAACAGCCACTCGGTAGTCCTCAAGCCAAGTGTCGGGGCTTGGACTCACCGGTGAACTTATCGACTCAGCCGCCAACCTAAAGTTGGGAGGAATCACTGCGGCTCTGATGGCCCTGCTAAAATACTCTGGCCCTAAGACATGAACTCTGCTACTGGAGGGAACATCTCTGTCATGACCTTCTCGGTGAGCTCTGTTCCTGTCGACCAAGCCTTGAACGATGATGGATCTTGCATCAAAGCCTGGCTCTCTGGGGTCGACTAGAACCCTTCGCCCAGCACTGTGCTGGCGTCTGTCATCTTGTTGCCGAGGAGCGTATGATCCACCCCTTGGGGGAGGGGTGGGCACTCGACGTCGATCATTGCGATCGAATCGGTGCTCATACAGCTCGCGATTCTCAGATCGATCATCACGCCGCCTCCACGTTCCTCACGCCGGGGCGATCTTGGACTATGGGCCGATCGACCGAATTCGCAACGACGGATCTGCTGTGAATCCTGTTCCGCGGATCGTGATACGATCGAAGTTTTGATCTCCCGCTGCCGGAGTAAATCTACGATCTGTTGCAAACCTCTACCCGCCTCGATCGGGAAGGCTGAATTGATTCTGCAATACGGGCTGCAGCTGCTAAATTCTGAATCGGAGTTCGATATACCTGAGTTGGTGGTGGAAAGAGCTGATGTCGACTGGATTCCGGAACCCGTGGTCGCGTGCGCTCGTCGAGAACTCGCTGGAGGTTCTCAGCCGAAAGGCCACCAAGTTGGCTGTTGCGCGCATCCTCCAAGGCACGAGCCTCGGGGGTTTCTCCAACGATTGGAGTGTGAAGCGCATCCATGTTTCAGCGGCGAAGTTCCTCCCTCTGCAGCGAAGTGAGGGGCTCGGGTTGGTACTCTTCGTGATCTTGCGCAGGATCACCTCCACCGTCGCCTCCATCGGTGCGGGGGTATCCAGGAGGACTGCGTGGTCCGTCGACCATCAGAACCTTTGCCGCCGGATCGCTGCTATCACACTCGGATGCAGTCTCTACGGAGCCAGTCGACAGATCGAACATGCCGTAGAGAGATTCGTCGGGCTCGATTGCCGTGACTTGGGACGTGGCCGACTGGCGAGCCACCGCGTGTCTCACCCACTGCTGAAGCCTCGACTGACCGGAGCGCTTGCGCCGGCGGGAGACTGGGAGTGAGGACGACACAAGAACTGACCCATACTGGGCCGACGGTTGCTGCAGGAGGACGCCGCGGACGCACTTGCGAAAGTGCGTTGCCCCACGGACGGGGAGCGCGTCGACGTCGAGAGGAGCCTCCTGAAGCCAAGCGGAGCCGTCGGCGATGAACGTGAGCGCACCGAGACGGATCTCGCGGCCCTCGACCAAAACTCCACCTGAAACCATGATGTAGGAGATCAAAAGAATCCCAACTTCTCCAACAAATCGCTAGAACACCGGCCCCACGATGGGCGCCAACTGTCGTGGTTCTAAGTCCGATAAAGAGAATGGGGGTAGGTATGGAGAGGCAAGGTACTAGCTATGGAGTAGTTGGTACGCACGAAGTTTACGAAGTTCAGCCCTTCTCGAGGAAGTAATGTTTCTACGCCCTGGAGCCCGGAGGCGGTCGACTGGATTATATGCATATGAATTACAGGGGTGCGAACCCCTCTGCCTGTGGAGGGGGTGGCTTATATAGAGTGTGCCAGGACCCCAGCCAGCCCATGTAGCGGAGGGTTTAAGGTACATTAAGACTAGGCGTTACTAGTAACGCCTTACATAAAGTGTCATCATGACCATAAAGACTACTTAATCTACAGACCGTTTGGACACCGAGTGGCTCTTGGACTCCTGGTGGTCGAGTGGGTCTTCATGGTCGAGTGTCCTTGAATCTGTCGAGTGGAAACCTACCAGGTCGACTGGTAGGCAGTTTACTCTAAGGATGACCTTGGGGAGGGTATCTTGGACATGTCCATGACCCTACCCTAGGTATATGACTTCATCAAACAGTACATCAACGCATGTTGGAGGTCTTCATCTCTAGCTAAGTAGATATTGCATATGCTATTCTCACTTATATGCCGTCTCTTGAGTGTGTGCTCATCTAGAAGAATGCGCGGATAACTCTCCACCAGAACACCCTCACCTTCGGGACAACATTGAGCTCCCAAAGTGCAGACCACAACTGTTGATCATCCCGTGAAGTACCGGTATCCTTCCCTTCCTCTAGAGCTAAACGATCTTTCTGAGTCATAAGAGCACGAATGCCGTCTTGACAGTATAGTTGCCTGACTTATCGAGCGCCAAGCGAGAAAATCTTCACCACCGCCTTGCCTCAATGGAATATTAAGAATGGCCTCGCATCTGCGCAATGAAATTGTCTCGGACCACCATTGCCGCCATGACCAGTTATCACCGTCTCATCATATCGTAGACCTTGTCGAGTGTGGTAGGCGATGGTTGCAAAGAAGTGGCATCATGGAGATGGTTCCGGAATCCATCTGTCAGTCCATATAGAAGTGGATGTGCCATCTCCAATTCTTTTGATCAAACCGGCTTGGAGAGCTTCCCTGCCCCCATAATCGCCCGCCAAGTCTTGGAAGCTGAATTGGGCAGCGTAGCATCCATGAAATCAACTTCCGGGAAATACCGTCCTTTTAGCACCCTTGAGCACAATGTATCCTACTGTGAGCAGCCTCCACCCTTGTTTGCCCAAAATAGCTAGATTAAACTGGTGCATGTCCCTGAAGCCCATGCCCCCTTTGCACTTTGGCGTCGTCAATTGTTCCCATGAGACCCAATGCATTGCCTTCCTGTCAAGAGAGCTGCTCCAAAATTTTTTTGCCATTGGGGAGGTAACACTCTTGCATACCTTCTTGGTTAGAAGAAAAGTGCTCATACTAAACGTTGGTATGGATTGCGCCACTGATTTCATCAATATTTCTCTGCCTGCACATGCAAATAAACGTTCAGACCACCCTTGCATCTTCCCTCGAGCCCTGTCACCAATGTGGTCGAAAGTTTCACTTGTGATGCGCCCACAGCAAAGAGGGAAGACCAGTGTACCGCTCGCTAAAAGCCTCAACCTGAATGTCCAGCATCGCCTTGATTGTTTGCCGCACCGAATCAGGGGTGTTTGTACTGAAGTAAATTGCGCTTTTGTCTCTATTAACCCTCTGTCCGGAGGCATTGCCATAAATCTCCAAAATCGTATTCAATCTGCTTCACGCTTTGTCCACTTGCACCGATGAATATAAGATCGTCATCTGCAAACAAGAATGATCGACCCAAGGTGATCTGAAGCTAGCTCGATCCCCGTCAATATATCCCCATCATATGACTTGATCAAGGAAGATAAGCCCTCTGCACAAATTAGAAATAAATATGGTGATACGGGGTCTCCCTGCCGCAAACCTTTCGAAGGGGTGAAAAAAGGAAGAAGCTCCCCATTGACCAATCGAGAATCGACGGAAGATACACACTTCATAATGAGTCTAGTAAAACTCATAGAGAACCCCAATCTCAACATGATGGCCTCTGTAGTGCCATTCGACTATATCAGACGCTTTCATCATGTCAATCTTGACCGCAGAATAATTCTTCCCTTCTTCCTCCGCTTCATTGTGTGCACACTTTCGTATGCAACTAACACATTGTCGGTGATCAAGCGTCCAGGAACAAAGGCACTTTGTTCTTCACTAATAATTTCATCCATAATACTCCGCATGCAATTAGTGATTGCCTTGGCAGCAATCTTATACAGAACCGGACAGAGAGCTATAGGGCGGTATTGAAGAATTGTTTGTGGATGTCGTACCTTTGGAATAAGAGTGATCGAAGTGTCGTTAAGTCCGGTAGGCATGTCACCCCCATTCAGAAAATCCAAAACTGCTCGTGTCACGTCCTCCGGATAACACTCCGATTACGTTGATAAAACCCGCCAGAACCCATCAATGCCCGGGGCTTTGGAGGCTGCCATTTGGAATAGAGCCTCCCTCACCTCGGTTGCATCATATGGTTTATTCATAAGATCATTCATAGCCTGTGTTACTTTCACCGGAACAAAGTTCAACAAATTATTAACATCATAAAAACCTTGGGACTCATACAAGTTCTGGTAAAAAGCTTGCACTTCCTCCTTGTCCTCTCTTTCATTGCACAAACCGAGCCGCCCCGGCGCTGAGATCGGCAATTCTATTTATGCTTTTCTCACCGCCGCTTGTGCTTGAAAGTAGGAAGTATTACGATCTCCTTCGCATAACCAACGGACACGTGAATGTTGTTTCATCCATATCTCTTCCTGATGCATAGCCTCCCGGAGTTTTGTGACCGTACGTTTCTCTTCATTTGTCGGGCCACGCCCAATAGAAGTTTATTCAACTTTTTCTGAAGCTGTCTCACCGTACGTGTGAGGCACCCGAACTCCTTTGCTCCCCATGGACCAAGAGTGCGCCTGAGAAGATCAAGCGAATCTGATATACCTTGCAGTCCCGGGGCGCGAGCATGACCACGCCATGTTTCTGACACAAGCTGATCATAATCCCTGTGTGTTTGCCAAACGTTTTCATATCTAAACTGCCGTGTATGCTGAGATCTACCCGGCAGAGAAGCTTGCACATCCGCTACAACAAAACAGTGATCCGATTCACATGCCGCAAGATGCTTCACTCGGACATACTCATAATGTTGCCGAAACTCCTCATTTGCAAAGGCTCTATCCAGCCTTGCTTTGACATTGGACAAGCCTGCTTGCCTATTATCCCATGTGTATGCACAGCCTGACCAGCCAAGGTCTTGTAACATACAGTCATCTATAACCTCCCGAAAAGCTCGCATTTGCCCCTCCTACCGGGTGTTCTACTAAAGTGTTCTGATGCGAAAAGCGTCTCGTTGAAGTCCCCCATGCACAGCCACGCCGAGTGTGGAATACCGAATAAGGTGCGCAGAAAGCGCCAACTATGATGTCTGTTTTCAACTCTAGGAGCACCATAAAATCCTGTGAATCGCCACTCTAGAGAGTTTTGATTCAAGTCCTTCACCCTCACGTCAATATGACTGGTACTAAAATTCTTCAGCTCAACTGAAGCATCCTTTGTCCAGAACAGACCAATAACTCCGCTCAACCCTTCACTGTCGACTGCATAGTAGCCACTGAAACCAAGTCCATATTTCAGAAATTCAACACGCTTGCCTCTAATCTTTGTCTCCATGACGAAGAGAAGAGAGGGTCCTTCTTGCTTCACTAAACTGCGAAGCTCTCGAACTGCCTCGGGGTTCCCAAGCCTCCGGCAGTTCCAACTCATGCATCTCATTGGGACGGGCAGGACTGCACCGCGGTCTCTGCCGAATTTTCAGGTGTAGGCTTCTTCTTCTTTGGCTCACGTGCAAACTCTCTCCCCTCCCCCTCCTTGTCGTCCAGCTTTCCATCAGATATGATTGGGTCTTGAATCCTTGCTGTGTTCGCCCTGACCCGAAGTAAGGAGGAGTCATTGCTTTGGTTTGTAGACCTGATTTGGCCCTCCTTCCTCTTATACTGCTGCCTGTTCTTCACAGGTGAAGTTACCTCTACCCCTGCATCTTCCTTAGAGCAAGAATTCCTAGTATTGTTCTTGCTGCTCTGCTTTGAATTCTGGCTCCGGGAAGAGTTGTCACTAGTGGCTGGTATTTTGGACTCGTCAGCAGCCCTTAGCTTGGACCCGAACGGCAAGTCGCCGTTTGCATCTCGGGTCCCCGGTGTAGGGCAGTGCAGCTCCGAGTGTCCAAGGCGGCCGCAGGAGAAGCAAAAGTAAGGGATTTGCTCATACTGAATATCATAGGGATCAACCCTCTTCCTCCTGGCCGAGTCAATTAATATCCACCTTCTCATAGGCTTGTCCACTTCAATGGTAACCCTAGCCCGCAGATAGCCCCCGATGTGATCAAACTTTGCTAGCTGCGCCTTGGGGTCAATCTGTCTTGCAATAGGTCTAGCCCATGCATCATCACGAAGATTGTATGGGAGGTTTAAAACCCTAGCCCACACTTGGAGCTTGTCAAATTTCAATTCATCCGGCCTCATACAATCTTCAAACTCCGCTAGAATCACAACGTTTTTGTTCAGGTGCCACGGTGATCCACTCCAAATTCGATCTCTATCTCGTTGATTCTCAAACTCAGCCACAAACATGTTAGGACCAGCAGAGCGGAACTGTAGTCCCCTTGGATTGCCCCAAGCCGGGCGAAGGGCGTTGGTGATCGTCTGGATATGGTACAGATTACGGTGCAAGATCTTGCCTGCCAGCAACCACTTTGCCGGGCCTCCTTCCACGCGATCATCCAGAACCAGAGGCGTGGCTTCTTCTTCAGAGATATCCAACTTCCCCAGCGCCTCTTCCAGATGTGTTCTTGCTGACCGAGGGGAGCCCTTCCCCCCATCCTTCTGGTTGGCGTCAACAGGCTGAGATGATGCCATCGCGCCCGATCCAAGCCCCGCGCGCCTCGCCGACGAGATCAGCGAGCGCCGTCGTGTTCCACGTCGAAACCCTAATTGCCGCCGCCAGAGGGAGGGGTCCTTAGTTTCGGGGAAAAAACTTGCTTCGTTCTCAGTCCTTGCTAATGAATTGCTATGCACGTTTTTTTTTTTGACGGGATTTCTTTGCACTATGTCAGTTGACAAATACATGGAAGTTACTCGCAAAAAATAAAATAAAAAAAATACATGGAAGTTTTTCTAGAAAAAAAGGAAAAACACCACGTCCGACTCCTCGAACAAAAATAGGAGTCGACTCTCAGGGCCGACTCGGATAGCAGGCCACCAGACTTTCCTTTAAAATAGCAGGCCTCAAGGCCGACTCGGATTAGTTGGCACCTCCGCCAGGCCGCCCTATTTTAACCAGGCCCAGGCGCCCAGCACCAGCGCACGCCGCTGATTCACCTCGGCAGTTCGTCTCCACATTATTCTCTCCGGCGGCGGCGACTCGACTCTCGGCGAGGGGCGGAGATGTCGTACCTGCTCCCCCACCTGCACTCCGGCTGGGCGGTGGACCAGGCCATCCTCGCCGAGGAGGAGCGGCTGGTCATGATCCGCTTCGGCCACGACTGGGACGAGACGTGCATGCAGGTACGGTTCCCAGCCCCCAACGAAACCCTAACTTCTTCTTGATTCTCGCTCGATCCAACTGTTTTGTTTAAAATTGTTTGAGGCCGTTCGGTCTGGGGTGCCCGGACACCGGATTCCTATCAGAAATTGGGCGGGGATTCGCCGTAGAGATGGCGCACATAGACCAGGCTAGATTTAGTTTTAGGGATCATGAGGAGGAAGGAAATAATGAATTTTTTTCCTAAGGAATTCTCCTTCATGCTGATTTGTGTGACAATTTCGCTAATTAGCTTTTGTGAGCAGTTCATCCTCATGTTAACTACTACTAGTAGGAGTAAGCTCTGGTAAGGGCTAGTTGCAACATGTGTTGTAATACAAAATATCTGAGCTTGGTCTTTAGGAATCTCAGGGCAGCACTGCTGCTTGGATGATTCATATAGTATGTAAACAAATAGCTCTTAGTGCTTTGCAATTGTGCTGCTCCCCAGGTAGTATCCACGCATCCTGCGGACGCGTTTCCATTGCCTGAGAGGATAGGTGGTTAGTTTGGATATGTAGCACAAGTGTAGCAAGTCGCGCGCCTCTGTTTTTCTTGAAATAAAGCTTCTACTCCCTCCGTCCCAAAATATAAGAACGTTTTTAAGACTATGCTAGTGTTAAAAACGTTCTTATATTCTGGGACAGAGGGAGTAATTTTTAATGAGCTAGAGAGATAGTTGCTCACAATCTATATTTTTCTGCCTGTAACATATTTGGAGTAGTTCAAGCTGCTTCTTTGGTTAAGTTGGAAGTAGAACTAGCCATTGTGTACTGACATCGTGTACCTCCACATAATTCTGAGGAAATCGTGTGATTTTGCATTCAGTCTTTCCATTATCATAAGCTCATACTGTCAGAAGCTAGTTGGTCGATTTGGAGTAGGGTAGAAGTTGGAGGATTTTTGGTTGTTGAAGTAAAGCTTCTGTGTACTGAGAGCTAGGTTGGAACTCACCTCTATATTTTGCTGCGTTTCACATATATATTTGGAGTAGTTCACTACTGGTTGCTTGATTGAGTTGAACTGTTGAAGTTGAGCTAGCCATTATACTCAGAGGAAGTTAAGCGATGTGTGCTTTTCTTTTATTGACGGCCAATTGTTTTATATTATTGATTGCAAACTTGTAGTTTTAACTTTTTTTTATTAGTCTTTGGTTCTACATCAATCTAGCATGGTTGTATGTGTTGACTTCATTATGAGTTTCTGACTATCTGCTTGTTCATGTTTAGATGGACGAGGTGCTGTCAGGGGTGGCTGAGACCATAAAGAACTTCGCGGTGATCTACCTCGTTGACATCACGGAGGTTCCTGACTTCAACACCATGTACGAGCTGTACGATCCGTCAACGGTGATGTTCTTCTTCCGCAACAAGCACATCATGATTGATCTTGGGACAGGAAACAACAACAAGATCAACTGGGCAATGAAGGACAAGCAAGAGTTTGTTGACATTGTGGAGACTGTCTACAGAGGAGCTCGTAAGGGCCGTGGTCTGGTGATTGCTCCCAAGGATTACTCCACCAAATACCGTTACTGAGGTATCTGTGCCTGGCTATTCATGTGCAGTGTGTGGCCTGCTCTGTTCTGTCAAATGCACCGTGTGACCCTTGATGTAATGTCTGTCAACTTTGAAAGTGTCGCGTAACTATGTATTTGTATCTTGAATATCAACATGTCATAAACCTGTAACCCTTTGAAACAGGACCTGCTGTCTATTGGTATTACTGATTAAAGTGATATTTGGTTTGAACTATGTGTGTGAATTGCTGAACAGAGGTCTTTAGGAATATCGGTGCAGCACTGCTACTTGGATGATTGATTATATGTAAACAAATGCTCTTAGTGCTTCGCAATTGTGCTGCTCCCCAGGTACCATCCACACATCCTGCAGGCGCCTGAGAGAATAGGTGGTTAGTTTGGATATGTAGCAGAAGTGGAGGAAGGCCCTGTGTCTCTGATTTTCTTGAAACAAAGCTTCTTCTTACACTCATTTCTCTGCCTGTAACATATTTGAAGTAGTTCAAGCTGGTTCCTTAGTTAAGTTGAAGTAGAACTTGCCATTGTATACTGACATCATGTACCTCACTACATAATCCTGAGGAAATTGAGTGGTTTGTGCTTTTTTTTTTTCATTCAGCAACTTCTTTCATTGGGTTGTGCAAAATAATCAAGTCCTTTTGTTTATGCTATCGATTGCAGGTTGACCTTTTATTTTATCAGGCTTTGGTTCTAAATCAATCTAGTAACTCTGGATATCTGTAGGTATGTAACATGAGGTTGCTAATTGCTGCTCATGGATGGTTTCTTGCACATTGGAGTGCTTCCATGATCTGTTTATCTTTATGTTAAATAGTTAGTTAATGATCTGGTTATGATGATAGTGTTAATACAAATAGCTTAGATGCTGTTTTGGTGTACTGGTGCCCGAGGATTAATACGGGAGCAAATGCTCTTAATGCTCGTATGTAATATCCACACAGATTTTGCATTCACCCTTTCCATTATCATAGGCTCATAGTCTCAAAGTCTCAGAAGTTAGCCGGTCAATTTGGAGTAGGGTAGAAGTGGGATGATTTTTGGATGTCTCTTTTTGTTGAAGTCAAGCTTCTATTTGTACTGAGAGCTAGGTTGCAACCTCAGTTTTATACTTTGTTGTGTTTCACACATATATATTTGTAGTAGTTCACAACTGGTTGCTTGATTGAGTTGAAGTAGAACTAGCCATTATAGGAGCGATGGGTGTTTTTCTTCTTTCAGCCAATTGTTTTGTTACTTTGTGCAAAGAATAAAATGTCATAGATTGCAGATTTGCAGTTTAATTTTTTAGCAGGCTTTGGTTCTACATCAATCTAGCATGGTTGTATGTTGTTGACTTCATTATGAGTTTCTGACTATCTGTTTGTTCATGTTTAGATGGATGAGGTGCTGTCAGGGGTGGCTGAGACCATAAAGAACTTTGTGGTGATCCACCTCGTCGACATCACCGAGGTTCCTGACTTCAACACCATGTACGAGCTGTACGACCCGTCAACGGTGATGTTCTAATTCTTCCACAACAAGAACATCTGATCTTGGAACAGGAAACAACGACAAGATCAACTGGGCAATGAAAGACAAGCAAGAGTTTGTTGACAGCGTGGAGACCGTCTAAAGAGGAGCTCGTGAGGGCCGCCCAAGGATTACTCCACCAAATACTGTTGCTGAGGTATCTGTGCCTGGCCATCCATGCGCAGTGTGTAGCTCGCTCTGTTGTGCGAAATGCCAGTACTTACGCCGCGACCCTTGATGGTCCGTCGACTTTGAAAGTGTCGCGTAACTATGTATCTGTATCTTGAATACCGTCATGTCATGAACTTGTAACCCTTGGAAACAGGGCCTGTTGTCTATTAGTATGTCTGATAAAACAGATCTCTGGTTTAAACTGTGTGTGTGTGTGTGTGTGCATGGCCGAACCAAGGGCTATGCTGGTAGAATGTTACTGCTCGCTGAAGCAGGTTGATATTCAGTTGAACTGAAACCCCAGGCCTTTTACGTTATTATTAGATTAAAGTTGTAGGCTCCATTTTTTCCCGTTGTTCTTGGTTTGAATTGTGAGTTGCTTCTAGATTCTGACTAATCTTGTGTGTGCCATACTTGTCGATACATGAACAGTTAGTTGGTCCTGCGTAGTGATGTGGTGCTATATGACTGCAGAGCAAGTTTGAAAAGCTGTATGTCAGTATAGATAATAATAATCAAGAAAGAACAATCAGTGATCACTGATGAGTATGGTCCGGAGATGATAATCAGGTGTTGTGTGTGTGGATCGTTGTCTGAAACCTCATCTGGCCGTTCATCAGGGAGCTTAACTGAATGTGAATTGGCGAGATACAGCCACCCCTTGAATTTTCGCCATGTAGGCAGCGTTCAACACAATGCACTTGCTAAAGAATACAGAAAGAGGAGCCGTCCATGATTTACATGGATCTGTCGGTCCTAACAAGAACGTTTGTTTCGCTACCAGTACACCAATGGGGTGATGGCGCAGTTGGCTAGCGCGTAGTAGCTCTCATAGGCCTGAGGTCGAGAGTTCGAGCCTCCCACAAAGATCTCGTTGTGATGAAACGCTTGGTGACAACTTGGGTCGTCACATCGACACCTGATTAATCAGGTGAAATGAGCAAGTCTGAACATGGTCTTCTTTTTTTCTTTTCTTTTTTTTTGGTTTGGCGTAACTGCTGCGCTCTCTCCCTTGCTGCTTCTCTGCTTGTTCAGGCTCACAAAGATGGAATTTCCCATGATAAGTTGCCTCACATATCTTCATGATGCTACAAAAAGTCTTCAGCTACCAGTTTTCGGGTTCTGGGTTCATGGTCTGGGAATTCTGGTGTTGGAGGAGTGGGAGTACTTCAGACAAGGGAACATCTCATATCTACCCCATGTTGCAGGTTCATATTCAGAGAACTAAAATCCCATGCATCGAACATATTAGAGTTGCAGGTCCCAACCTTTCTTGTTCTTGTTTTGGATGTCGATACCTAAAGTTCCTCCTGATTCAGTTAGCTGGTCCTGCGTAGTGAGGTGATATTATATGACTGCAGACAAGTCCTCGACCGGTTTAATCATCTGAACAAGTTCCTCCTTGTTCAGTTAGCCAGCTGTTGAAAAGTTGTATTTCAGCATATTATAGACAATGAAGAAAGAACAATCAGTGATCTGTATGGTCCGTAGTATGAAGAAACAAGAACATCCATGGTTTGAATGGTCTTCCTTGCTTAAGAAGGATATTTGTTTCGCTCATAAAACGACAAGTGGGGTGGTGGCGCAGTTGGCTAGCGCGTAGGTCTCATATTTGAAAACGTGATCGATCCTGAGGTCGAGAGTTCGAGCCTCTCTCACCTCACGATATATAAAAAAGACCATCGTAGTGATGAAACGCTCTTCCTCAGGTGAAACCGAGCAGTCTGAACCTTGGTCATCTTTTTTCAATAAATTTTTCTTTTTGGTTCTGCCTAGTATAATAATTTCTTCCACGGCAGTCTGAACCTTGGTCTTCTTTTTTCAATAATTTTTTCTTTTTGGTTCTGCCTAGTATAATAATTTCTTCCACGGTTGCAGTTCCCTGCTCCTTTGCTTCTCCTGCCCAAGCACTGATGTTCAGGCTCGCGAAGGTTGGATTTCCAAATGATATGTTGCCCTAATACATCTTGATTATGCACTGGGTTACCAACTTAAAGTTATGGATTAATGGTCTGGGAACTTGGAGGGGAAATGGGAGTGCTTTCAGATGAGGGAGCATCTCATTCTCATTACACCAGTATATATGAAGCGCTTGGGCACTCTTTGGGTTCATCTTTAAGAATCCACTATGATAAATTCGAGTTTTCGCTATGACCTGCGAGACATATCTATCCATGCGGGTGTACTGCTGAACCAAGGGCTCGGATTGCCATGTTGGTAGAATGTTACTGCTCTCCTTGCATCTACCTAGGTTGCCCTGAAGCCAGGTTCGTATTCACCGAAGGAAAATCCCAGGCCTCGAACATATTTAGAGTTTTAGGCTACATTTTTCCCCCTTGCTCTTGTTTTGAATTGTGAGTGATGTATGTACTCTCAGTCTCGTTCATTGCTTCTGAACTCCAACTAATCTTGTTTGTGCCGTACTTGTCGCTACATGAACCGACAAGGTCAAAACCCCTCGTGATTGCCCGTCCAAAAGAAAACCCCTCATGATTCAGTTGGTCCTGCGTAGCGATGTGATACATGAACTGTCAAGGTGTTGAAAAGTTGTAGTATGTCAGCAAAAAAAAAGCATAGATAATAGTCAAGAAAGATTCATCAGTGATCTGTATGGGAGCTTAACTGAATGTGAATTGGCGAGATATAGTTTTTTTTTTTGATACTGGGCAAAAGATTTGCCACTTTCATTGATTAAAAAGAAGGTTTAGAGGTTTTGGCCAAAAAGCCGAGTTACAACATATTACTCTCGTGGCACTACATTACTCAAATACTTTGCCCCTGCAAGACACCATAGCTTGGATACATCTTTTATTCTAGCAACAAGAGCCCCTACCGGCACCGCGGTGTTACGGAACACATGTGCGTTTCCCTTGTTCCAAATTTCCCACGAGATAAGCATAATGAGGGACATCATCGGCCGTCTAGATTTCGACATATTGGAATTGATAAGGTTTCACCAGGCCTTTACCGAATGGATAGCCATCCAAGCAGAAGGGTGCACATCCACCAATCCTAGCCAAGACTTGAT
The DNA here is from genome assembly GCA_021605145.1 of Aegilops bicornis. Lineage (NCBI taxonomy): Eukaryota > Viridiplantae > Streptophyta > Magnoliopsida > Poales > Poaceae > Aegilops > Aegilops bicornis. The sequence continues at coordinate 596,008,265 of CM038669.1, read as the reverse complement.
CATTCCCCAAACTCGAACCGTGTAGCGGCATTGGGACAGTACGTGGGCCGCGGATTCTTGAACTTGTTTGCATAGGGGGCAATGGTCGCAGTTAGGCCAACCCCGGCGTTGAAGCCTGTTGGCCGTCCAGATCCTGTTATTGATAACTAGCCAAGCAAAGAATTTGCATTTGGGGGGAGCCCACATCTTCCACACCAATTGTTGCATGTTGGAGTCAACCAAACCCAGGAACTGGGCCTTGTAGGCCGAGGATGCAGAGGAAATGCCATTGTTAGTGAGTTTCCAGGAAATAGAATCAGCCATCTCGGGGTTTAGGTGCACCGTAGACGTCTTCTCCCAAAGGTTGACGAACTCGGTCAGATGTCTGGTGGAGGTGATCCGTCCGTGTTAATTTGATAGACCCAGAAATTATTCTGCAATGCCTTTTGAACCGAACAACCCCTTCTTTTTGATATATCAAAAATCTTTCGGGCGATGTCTTTGGGCCTCAAACCATCGAGCCAAGCGGACTCCCAGAAAGAGGCCCGAAGACCATTGCCGAGAAGCACCTTGGTGGCAGCTGCAAAAATATTTTTATCATTCTCGTCGCAAGGATTGCCCAAGCGAACCCACGGCTTCGGTGGATCCGACCATTCTGCCCAAAGCCACCGGATGCGAAGCGCACAGGCAAACTTTTTTAGATTTAAGATGCCCAGCCCCCCATGAGTCTTGGACTTGCAGACCTGCATCCTAGTAAACCCTTGAATTTTCGCAAAAATGGTTCGTAGTGTCCACCCATCGTTTCATCAATACATAATCAAGAAACAGGAGTTGCCACTCACTTTTCTGTAAATACAGGCTTCACCGCAAGTCAGTATAAAACTATATGCTTTGATCAACTCATCAAAGCGTATATTCCAACTCCGAGATGCTTGCACCAGTCCATAGATGGATCGCTAGAGCTTGCACATTTTGTTAGCACCTTTAGGATTGCCAAAACCTTCTGGTTGGGATTACCAGAGCCCGCCCCTCCTTCTCCCTCCCTCCCCCGGCGCTCCCGCGAGCCCCCGGGGGGAACCCTAGCCTTCCTCCCCCACACTCCTCCTCCCGCGGCATCCCCCCTCGCTGCCACCCAGCAGGGCCGCCGGGCGAAGCCTGGCCGGCTTGGGCGGTGGTGGGGCCTCCTTCTCCCCTTCCCACGGGGTCCACGGCCGGCGCGGGGCGGCCGCTCGTCGAGGGGTGCTGACCTACAGCTAGGGCAGCGGTGCGGCTCCAGGGCGACGGAGTGGTTGCCCGGTGATGGTGCGACGGCGATCGGGCGTCTGCTGCGCGGCGGCCGCAACAAGGCCGGATCAGTGGTGGCGGGCCGACGCGCCTGACCAGACCCCCAATTTGGTCTCTGGCCGCGCGGGCGTCATGGGTGGCGGCGGAGACCCATCCGGGGCTCGGCGTGGGGGGCTTGCAGTGACGTGGCTGCATCCTCGTGGTGGCATGGTCTTCCGCGATGATGGCGGGACTTGCTCCGGCGGCAGTTGGTCTGCGTTTGACTTGGGTGAGCTCCCTCCCTCCTCTTCGGTTTCATCTTCGTGATCGTCAGGCCAGGGTGGCTCCATGGTGCGGTGTGGGTGCTCGCGAGGCCTTCCGGAGGTGGCAGGGGACTTCGGGAAGGGGGCAGGGTGCCCCCTCCGTGGCATCTGGCGTCTGCTTCGGGTGGCTGCAGGAGTTCCCCGCCGAGGACACCAACCCTGCCAAGGTGTCGGCTTTGGGGTGGAAGTGTGGTCTTCTGCTCCGTTTCGATCGGCCGCGTCCGTTAGGTGTATCCTGGATGGGGGTGGGGCTCGGATGCCGTGGCGGCCGGTTGGTGGTAGCCGGGGTGCTCATAGGCGGAGCACGCGGCTCGGGCGTTGTCCGGTCACCATGGTCGTGTGGGCGGCATGTTGACCGGGGTGTGTTGTTCAGTGGTGGCGTTTAGGTGGCCCATAACCCTATTCAATGACGATGAGTGTGGGCCTGGGTGAAAACCCGCTCTGTCTTATCAGGCCGGCGGCGCGGAGTTCTGGCGTCGTCCCCTTCTTAAAGGCGCCATCGCGACATCTCATCTGTTGTCGGTGCTCCGGGGGAAACCCTAATCCTTAGATTGGGCAGTGGCGATGCTACGGTGTCGTTCCCTTGCCGAAGGCGCCGCCTTGGAGCCCATTGAGCGTCACACACGGCTTCTCCTCTTTGCAGTGGCCCTCCCACGGTTGAGGACCTTGACGACTCTGTAGTTGTGCTTAGTGTTCCATCTTGTGTTTACTAGGTGTTTGTTGGGGTGGTGTTGCCGTTTTCGTCGCCCTTGTATCCAGCCTTGGGTGTGTGTGTGTTTGTATCGGCCGGTCTCAACTTGTTTGGTGATGGTGCTTTATATATAAAGCGGGGGGAGACCTTTTTTCTTAAAACCTTCTGGTTGCATCATATACAACTCTTTTTTAATTAATCTATTAAGGAATACAATTTTGATATCCATTTGACAAATTTCATGAAATGGGGCAATTGCTAACATGATTCGCATGTAGTTAAGCATCGATACGAGTGAGAAAATCTCATTGTAGTCAACACCTTCAACTTGTCGAAAACCTTTTGCGACAATTCGAGCTTTGTAGATAGTAACACTACCATCACTGTCTATCTTCCTCTTGAAGATCCATTTATTTTCTATGGCTTGCTGATCATTGAGCAAGTCAACCATGGACTACTGATTTGGCATGACCAGGTTTTGGTTACCGAATGAGGCAATTTTATCGAGGGGGCTGATAAACATGGTTAGCACGGTTACCGAGAAATACCGAGAATATTTGGAACGAATTTCATAGTTGAATTTTAAATTCAAATAAGTGAATGGACGAACATTCAAACCAGAGACCTCTCAAAATAGGAACCAGGTTGCTACAAACACGTCAGAACTAACTCGCGTGGCATTAATTAGATCCTATATACTTTACTACAAATCGAGCATTTAAATTCAAAAATTTCAAAAAAAAAATGGTATTTTTGCTTGGTATCGGGATTTACTGAGGGGCAAGGAAATACGTGGTAACCATGGAAAAACTTGAAATTTCGACTGGTAACCAAAACCATGGGCACGACATGAAACAGTTCATATGCGCACGGTACTAGTTTGCCATGCACTAGAAGATATTTCCGTTCATGTTGTGTACAACAAATAGTTGCCTTTGTATGTTGGTATTTTTTTTTTATATTTCATATTCAGTTTTGCTGAGCGATTCATCACTAAAAATGTCATGGTTTGTTGGGCAGTGACAGAGACCAGACTCGACCTCACGTTCAGGTAAAAGGGCCTACTATGCCAGCAACACATTGTGACACTAGTATTGTGGTAGAGCAACTGTCCTCGTAAGCTCGATTATTTTTCTTTCTTTTTTCCTGAAAAACAATACATAAGTATACGCTCGTGTCGTATGTACAGATGCATCATTTGTAGTTGGAGATGCTCAGCTCAGGTAGAGCAAATATTACTCATGATTGGTTCACACCATGGCTACCTAGGACTAGTTGTATAGACCACGGCAGCACGCCAACCCTTGACAGAACATGTAGTTCGGCAGTTTACAGAGGATTGCATGCTGACTTGCTGAGACAGTGCGGTAGTTGCTCACTGGGGAAACACATCATCTGGTGAGTAGGATGAGCTTAAACAGCAAGGCGGAGAGAGGCACGTAACAGCAAAAAAAGAAAAAAAAAAAAAGCAGACCAAGTTCAGACATGCTCGGTTCACATGATGATTCATGTGTACATATGGCGACCCAAGTTGTATGTACAGATGCATCATTTGTAGTTGGAGATGCTCAGCTCAGGTAGAGCAAATATTACTCATGATTGGTTCACACCATGGCTACCTAGGACTAGTTGTATAGACCACGGCAGCACGCCAACCCTTGACAGAACATGTAGTTCGGCAGTTTACAGAGGATTGCATGCTGACTTGCTGAGACAGTGCGGTAGTTGCTCACTGGGGAAACACATCATCTGGTGAGTAGGATGAGCTTAAACAGCAAGGCGGAGAGAGGCACGTAACAGCAAAAAAAGAAAAAAAAAAAAAGCAGACCAAGTTCAGACATGCTCGGTTCACATGATGATTCATGTGTACATATGGCGACCCAAGTTGCCACTTAGCGTTTCATCACTACGTGGTCGTTTATTGGTGGGGTGAGAGAGGATCGAACTCTCGACCTCAGGATCACTCGCAATTTAGCTATGAGACCTACGCGCTAGCCAACTGCGCCACCACCCCACTTGCTGTCTTGGAAGCGAAACAGGCGCCCTTGTTAAATAAGAAAGAGGACCATTGCAAATCACGGATTGTTCCTTACGGCTCATTCAGTTCAGCAAAGTGCAACGACTGCAGCGATTTACTGTGTCATGTACAGCTAGCTAGCTGCCGCTTCAGTTTTCCTCTAATTGCAATTCATAACCATATATAATCAGCTTGTGAGGCCTTCACGGATCGTGATGTTCAGACTTCAGAGCGTGACGCCGCCGGCGCCGGACTGGTCGTCGTCGTCGTCGAGGATCCACCCCAGCAGGTCGTTGCTCAGCCAACATCCGCTCAGCCAGGTTGCTTCCAGGTCTTGGATTCTGGCTCCGGTGGTAGACTCCTCAAGGAAGCAACTATGCACGCTAGGCGGGCGTCAGGCATAATAACCACTGCAAGTTCCACTTGAGAGAAAACAGACAAAAACGGGTCCGCGAAATGATTATGAAACGCTTCCGTGCCTGTAGCTGATGGAGAACTCGGCAAGGTAGTGCCCGATCACCTCAGGAGGCTTGATCTCAAATCTGGCTGCCTGCACCATGATCATGCCGCGCAGATGAGGGTTTTTTTCACTGTTAAAGCTGGCTTCAGGTGCCTTTTTTTTCTGTGCATGTTCAGAGAACAAAGAATGAGCTTCAGATGTTAATAACGAACAATTAGCACTTGTTTTTAGTGTTATAAAGCCTCAAATGAACCGAGCACTACAAACTTTTTGTGAGCCTGAACATAATGCTTGGGCAGTAGGACAAGCAGAGGAGCAGCGAGGGGAGAGAGGAGGGCGCAGCGGTTAAGGCTGAAGAGAAAAAAAGAAAAAGAAAAAAAAGACCAGGTTCAGAGTTGCTCATTTCACCTGATGGAGTCAGGTGTACATGTGACGACCCAAGTTGTCACCGAGCGTTTCATCAGTACAAGGTCCTTTATATATGTGGGGCGGGCGAGAGGCTCGAGCTCTCGTCGCTGCTAGCCATGAGGCCTACGCCTCACGCGCTAGCCACTGCGCCACCGTCCCAATTGTTGTACAACAAGCGAAACAAATAGATCACGAGACGGAAGCGTTGCAAGAATTCGGATGAAGGAGTTCTACTCGAAGCGATTCAGATCGCGGCGGATTCCTATCTAAGCGCCAAACAACGGCACCTCCGCGTTCAACACACGTGCAGCCCGGTGACGTCTCTTGCACCTTGATCCAGCAAGGAGGAGGGAGAGGTTGAGGAAGATGGCTCCAGCAGCAGCAGACGACGTGGTGGTGATGGAGTGGCAGTTCTCCGGCAGGGCTTCGCCAAGCTTACGCGGGGGAGGAGAGGTGTTGGGGAGGGGAGAGGTTGCGCCTTGGATGTGGTGCTGCAGCCCTCCCTCCACCCCTCTATTTATAGGGGAAAGGGGGAAGGGGGCCGCCCTCTAGATGAGATCTAGAGAGGGCGGTGGCCAGGGAGGGGCTTGCCTGCCAAGTGGCGCCTCTTAGGGTTCCCCAACCCTAGGCGCATGTGCCTGGGGGGGATGGCGCCCATCCCACTTAGGGGCTGGTGCCCTTCCACCTACAGCTCATAAGGCCCTTCGGGGCAGGTGGACCCTCCCGGTGGACCCCCAGAACCCCTCCGGTGGTCCATGTACAATACCGGTAAACCCTCAAATATTTTCGGTGACCGTATGATGACTTCCCATATATAAATCTTCACCTCCAGACCATTCCGGAACTCCTCATGACGTCCGGGATCTCATCCGGGACTCCGAACAACACCTCGTCGAACCCTAGCATCATCGAACCTTAAGTGTGTAGACAATACGGGTTCGGGAATCATGCAGACATGACCGAGACAGCTCTCTGGCCAATAACCAACAACGGGATCTGGATACCCATGTTGGCTCCCACATGTTCCACGATGATCTCATCTGATGAACCTCGATGTCGAGGATTCAAGTAATCCCATATACAATTCCCTTTGTCAATCGGTACGTTACTTGCCCAAGATTCGATCGTCGGTATCCCAATACCTCGTTCAATCTCAAGCACGGCAAGTCACTTTACTCGTTCCGTAATGCATGATCCCGTGACCAACTACTTAGTCACATTGAGCTCATTATGATGATGTATTACTGAGTGGGCCCAGAGATACCTCTCCGTCATACGGAGTGACAAATCCCAGTCTTGATTCGTGCCAACCCAACAAACACTTTCGGAGATACCTGTAATGTACCTTTATAGCCACCCAGTTACGTTGTGACATTTGGTACACCCAAAGCATTCCTGCGGTATCCAGGAGTTGCACAATCTCATGGTCTAAGGAAATGATACTTGACATTAGAAAAGCTCTTAGCAAACGAACTACACGATCTTGTGCTATGCTTAGGATTGGGCCTTGTCCATCACATCATTTTCCTAATGATGTGATCCCGTTATCAATGACATCCAATGTCCATAGTCAGGAAACCATGACCATCTGTTGATCAACGAGCTAGTCAACTAGAGGCTCACTAGAGACATGTTGTGGTCTATGTACTCACATATGTATCACGGTTTCCGATTAATACAATTATAGAATGAATAGTAGATAATTATCATGAACAAGGAAATATAATAATAACCATTTTATTATTGCCTCTAGGGCATATTTTCAATAGTATCCCACTTGCACTAGAGTCAATAATCTAATTACATTGTGATTAATCGAACACCCATAGAGTTCTGGTGTTGATCATGTTTTGCTCACGGAAGAGGTTTAGTCAACGGATCTGCGACATTCAGACCCGCATGCACTTTGTAAATATCTATGTCTCCATCTTGAACATTTTCACGAATGGAGTTGAAGTGAAGCTTGATGTGCCTGGTCTTCTTGTGAAACCTGGGCTCCTTGGCAAGGGCAATAGCTCCAGTGTTGTCAGAGAAGAGAATCATTAGGCCCGATGCATTGGGAATAACTCCTAGGTCGGTAATGAACTCCTTCATCCAGATTGCCTTATGTGCTGCCTCCGAGGCTGCCATGTACTCCTCTTCACATGTAGATCCCGCCACAACGCTTTGCTTGCTACTGCACCAGCTTACTGCCCCACCATTCAAAATATACACGTATCCGATTTGTGACTTGGAGTCATCCAGATCTGTGTCGAAGCTAGCATCGACGTAACCCTTTACAGCGAGCTCTTCATCACCTCCATAAACGACAAACATATCCTTGGTCCTTTTCAGGTACTTCAGGATATTCTTGACCGTTGTCCAATGTTCTATGCTGGGATTACTTTGGTACCTTGCTATCAAACTTACGGCAAGGTTTACATTAGGTCTGGTACACAGCATGGCATACATAATAGACCCTATGGCTGAGGCATAGGGGATGACACTCGGCTTTCCTCTATCTTCTGCCGTGGTCGGGCATTGAGCCGAGCTCAATTTCACACCTTGCAACACAGGCAAGAACCCCTTCTTGGACTGATCCATATTGAACTTCTTCAATATCTTATCAAGATATGTGCTTTGTGAAAGACCTATGAGGTGTCTCGATCTATCTCTATAGATCCGATGCCTAATATGTAAGCAGCTTCTGCAAGGTCCTTTATTGAAAAACACTTATTCAAGTAGGCCTTTATGCTGTCCAAAAGTTCTATATCATTTCCCATCAACAGTATGTCATCCACATATAATATGAGAAATGCTACAGAGCTCCCACTCACTTTCTTGTAAACGCAGGCTTCTCCATAAGTCTGCATAAACCCAAACGCTTTGATCATTTCATCAAAACGAATGTTCCAACTCCGAGATGCTTGCACCAGCCCATAAATGGAGCGCTGTAGCTTGCATACCTTGTTAGCATTCTTAGGATCGACAAAACCTTCCGGCTGCATCATATACAATTCTTCCTTAAGAAAGCCGTTAAGGAATGCCGTTTTGACGTCCATTAGCCATATCTCATAATCATAGAATGCGGCAATTGCTAACATGATTCGGACGGACTTCAGCTTCGCTACGGGTGAGAAGGTCTCATCGTAGTCAACCCCTTGAACTTGTCAATAACCCTTAGCGACAAGTCGAGCTTTATAGATGGTAACATTACCATCCGCGTTCGTCTTCTTCTTAAAGATCCATTTATTTTCTATTGCTCGCCGATCATCGGACAAATCTGTCAAAGTCCATACTTTGTTTTCATACATGGATCCTATCTCAGATTGCATGGCTTCAAGCCATTTGTTGGAATCTAGGCCTGCCATCGCTTCTTCATAGTTCGAAGGTTCACCGTTGTCTAACAACATGATTTCCAGGACAGGGTTGCCATACCATTTTGGTGTGGAACGTGTCCTTGTGGACCCATGCAGTTCAGTAGCAACTTGATCCGAAGTATCTTGATCATCATCATTAACTTCCTATCTAGTCGGTGCAGGCACCACAGGAACATCTTCCAGAGCTGCGCTACTTTCCGGTTCAAGAGGCAGTACTTCATCAAGTTCTACTTTCCTCCCACTCACTTCTTTCGAGAGAAACTGTTTCTCCAGAAAGGACTCGTTCTTGGCAACGAAGATCTTGCCTTCGGATCTGAGGTAGAAGGTATACCCAATGGTTTCCTTAGGGTATCCTATGAAGACGCATTTTTCCGACTTGGGTTCAAGCTTTTCAGGTTGAAGTTTCTTGACATAAGCATCGCATCCCCAAACTTTTAGAAACGACAGCTTAGGTTTCTTCCCAAACCATAATTCATATGGTGTCGTCTCAACGGACTTAGACGGTGCCCTATTTAAAGTGAATGTAGCTGTCTCTAAAGCGTATCCCCCAAATGATAGCGGTAAATCGGTAAGAGACATCATAGATCACACCATATCCAATAGAGTGCGATTACGACGTTCGGACACACCGTTACGCTGAGGTGTTCCAGGCGGCGTGAGTTGTGAAACAATTCCACATTTCCTTAAGTGTGTACCAAACTCGTGACTTAAATATTCTCCCCCACGATCTGATCGTAAGAACTTTATTTTTTTGTCACGTTGATTCTCTACCTCACTCTGAAATTCCTTGAACTTTTCAAAGGTCTCAGACTTGTGTTTCATCAAGCAGACATACCCATATGTACTTAGGTCATCAGTGAGGGTGAGAACATAACGATAGCCACCGCGAGCCCCAATGCTCATTGGACCGCACACATCAGTATGTATGATTTCCAATAAGTTAGTTGCTCGCTCCATTGTTTCGGAGAACGGAGTCTTGGTCATTTTGCCCATGAGGCATTGTTCGCACGTGTCAAATGATTCGTAATCAAGAGACTCCAAAAGTCCATCTGCATGGAGCTTCTTCATGCGTTTGACACCAATGTGACCAAGGCGGCAGTGCCATAGGTATGTGGGACTATCATTATCAATCTTACATCTTTTGGTATTCACACTATGAATATGTGTAACATCACGTTCGAGATTCATTAAGAATAAACCATTGACCAGGTGGCATGACCATAAAACATATCTCTCATATAAATAGAACAACCATTATTCTCGGATTTAAATGAGTAGCCATCTCGTATTAAACGAGATCCAGATACAATGTTCATGCTCAAAGCTGGCACTAAATAACAATTATTGAGGTTTAAACTAATCCCGTAGGTAAATGTAGAGGTAGAGTGCCGACGGAGATCACATCGACCTTGGAACCATTCCCGACGCGCATCGTCACCTCGTCCTTCGCCAGTCTCCGCTTATTCCGCAGCTCCTGTTTTGAGTTACGAATATGAGCAACCACAACCGGTATCAAATACCCAGGAGCTACTACGAGTATTGGTAAGGTACACATCAATAACATGTATATCACATATACCTTTGGTGTTGCTGGCCTTCTTGTCCGCTAAGTACTTGGGGCAGTTCCGCTTCCAGTGACCGTTTCCCTTGCAATAAAAGCACTTAGTCTCAGGTTTGGGTCCATGCTTTGGCTTCTTCTCAGCAACTGGCTTACCGGGTGCGGCAACTCCCTTGCGGTCCTTCTTGAAGTTCTTCTTACCCTTGCCTTTCTTGAAACTAGTGGTTTTATTGACCATCAACACTTGATGTTCCTTTTTGAACTCCACCTCCGCTTATTTCAGCATTGAAAATACCTCAGGAATGGTTTTCACCATCCCCTGCATATTGTAATTCATCACAAAGCTCTTGTAGCTAGGTGGGAGCGACTGAAGGATTCTGTCAATGACCGCGTCATCCGGGAGATTAACTCCCAGCCGAGACAAGCGGTTGTGCAACCCAAACATTTTGAGTATGTGCTCGCTGACAGAACTATTCTCCTCCATCTTACAACTATAGAACTTGTCGGAGACTTCATATCTCTCGACCCGGGCAGGAGCTTGGAAAACCATTTTCAGCTCTTGGAACATCTCATATGCTTCGTGCTGCTCAAAACATTTTTGGAGCCCCGGTTCTAAGCTGTAAAGCATGCCGCACTGAACCAGGGAGTAATCATCACTACGCGATTGCCAGGCGTTCATAACGTCTTGAGTTGCTGGGAAAACGGGTGCTTCACCTAGCTGTGCATCTAGGACATATGTGTTGGGGAACATTGCAGAAAATTAAAATTATTCCTACGGTTTCACCAAGATCCATCTATGAGTTCATCTAGCAACGAGTCATGGAAGAGTGATTGCATCTACATACCACTTGTAGATCGCATGCGAAGCCGTTCAATGGAACGGGGTTGATGGAGTCGTACTCGCCGTGATTCAGATCACCGATGACCTAGTGCCGAGCGGACAGCACCTCCGCGTTCAACACACGTGACGGAGCGGATGACGTCTCCTCCTTCTTGATCCAGCAAGGGGAAGGAGAGGTTGATGATGATCCAAAGCAGACGACGACGTGGTGGTGGATGCGTGAGAACTCCCGTGAGCTTCGCTAAGCAACTACGGGAGGAGGAGGAGGTGTAGCAGAGAGGGAGGTGCCAAGGGCTTGTGGCACGGCCACCCCTCCCTCCCTCCCTTTATATAGGTGCAAGAGAGGGGAGGGCGCAGCCTGCCCCTTCCTCCAAGGAAGGGTGCGGCCAAGAGGGGAGGAGTCCATCCTCCCCAAGGCACCTCGGAGGTGCCTTCCCCTTTAGGACTCTCCCTCTCTCTTATCTCCAAAGCATGGGCCTCTTGGGGCTGGTGCCCTTGGCCCATATAGGCCAAGGCGCACCCCTACAGCCCATGTGGCCCCGGCAGGTGGACCCCCGGTGGACCCCGGACCCCTTCGGCACTCCGTACAATACCGATAACGTGCGAAACTTTTCCGACCAAAATAAGACTTCCCATATATAAATCTTTACCTCCGGACCATTCCGGAACTCCTCGTGACGTCCGGGATCTCATCCGCGACTCCGAACAACATTCGGTTTGCTGCATACTCATATTCATACAACCCTAGCGTCACCGAACCTTAAGTGTGTAGACCCTACGGGTTCGGGGGACATGCAGACATGACCGAGACGGCTCTCGGGCAATAACCAACAGCGGGATCTGGATACCCATGTTGGCTCCCACATGCTCCTCGATAATCTCATTGGATGAACCATGATGTCGAGGATTCAATCAACCCCGTATACAATTCCCTTTGTCAATCGGTATTTTACTTGCCCGAGATTCGATCGTCGGTATCCCAATACCTCGTTCAATCTCATTACCGGCAAGTCACTTTACTTGTACCGTAATGCATGATCCCCTGACCAAACACTTGGTCACTTTGAGCTCATTCTGATGATGCACTACCGAGTGGGCCCAGTGATACCTCTCCGTCATACGGAGTGACAAATCCAGCCTCGATCCGTGTCAACCCAGCAGACACTTTCGGAGATACCAGAGTGCACCTTTATAGTCACCCGATTACGTTGTGACGCTTGGTACACCCAAAGCACTCCTACGGTATCCGGGAGTTACACGATCTCATGGTCTAAGGAAGAGATACTTGACATTGGAAAAGCTCTAGCAAAACGAACTACACGATCTTGTGCCATGCTTAGGATTGGGTCTTGTCCATCACATCATTCTCCTAATGATGTGATCACGTTATCAACGACATCCAAAGTCCATAGTCAGGAAACCATGACTATCTGTTGATCAACGAGCTAGTCAACTAGAGGCTCACTAGGGACATATTGTGGTCTATGTATTCACACGTGTATTACGATTTCAGATAATACAATTATAGCATGAATAAAAGACAATTATCATGAACAAGGAAATATAATAATACTTTTATTATTGCCTCTAGGGCATATTTCCAACAGTCTCCCACTTGCACTAGAGTCAATAATCTAGTTGCATTGTGATTAATCGAACACCCATAGAGTTACGGTGTTGATCATGTTTTGCTTTCCATGAAGAGGTTTAGTCAACGGATCTGCGACATTCATATCCGTATGCACTTTGCAAATTTCTATGTCTCCATCTTGAACATTTTCATGAATGGAGTTGAAGCGACGCTTGATGTGCCTGGTCTTCTTGTGAAACCTGGCTCCTTGGCAAGTGCAATAGCTCCGGTGTTGTCACAGAAGAGTTTGATCGGCTCGACGCATTGGGTATGACTCCTAGGTCGGTGATGAACTCCTTCACCCAAATTGCTTCATGTGCTGCCTCCAAGGCTGCCATGTACTCCGCTTCACATGTAGATCCCGCCACGACGCCTCGCTTGCAAATGCACCAACTTATCGCTTCCACCATTCAACATATACACGTATCCGGGTTTGTGACTTTGAGTCATCCAGATCTGTGTCGAAGCTAGCATCGACGTAACCCTTCTGACGAGCTCTTCGTCACCTCCATAAACGAGAAACATGTACTTTGTCCTTTTCGTGTACTTCAGGATATTCTTGACCGCTGTCGGTGTTCCTTGCCGGGATTACTTTGGTATCTTCCTACCAAACTCACGGCAAGGTTTACATCATGTCCTGCACACAAAGATGGCATACATAATAGATCCTATGGCTGAGGCATAGGGATGACGCTCATCTCTTCTTTATCTTTTGCCGTGGTCGGACATTGAGCCGAGCTCAATCTCACACCTTGCGATGCAGGCAAGAACCCTTTCTTGGACTGATCCATTTTGAACTTCTTCAAAATCTTATCAAGGTATGTGCTTTGTGAAAGACCTATGAGGCGTCTTGATCTATCCCTATAGATCTTGATGCCTAATATGTAAGCAGCTTCTCCAAGGTCCTTCATTGAAAAACTTTTATTCAAGTAGGCCTTAATGCTGTCCTAGAGTTCTATATCATTTCCCATCAAAAGTATGTCATCTACATATAATATGAGAAATGCTACAGAGCTCCCACTCACTTTCTTATGTAAACGCAGGCTTCTCCATAAGTATGCATAAACCCAAACGCTTTGATCATCTCATCAAAGCGAATGTTCCAACTCCGAGATGCTTGCACCAGCCCATAAATGGATCATTTGGAGCTTGCATACCTTGTTAGCATTCTTAGGGTCGACAAAACCTTCCGGCTGCATCATATACAGTTCTTCCTTAAGATAACCGTTAAGGAACGCTGTTTTGACGTCCATCTGCCATATCTCATAATCATAGTATGCGGCAATTGCTAACATGATTCGGACGGACTTAAGCTTCGCTACGGGAGAGAAAGTCTCATCGTAGTCAATCCCTTGAACTTTCCGATAACCCTTAGCGACAAGTCGAGCTTTATAGATGGTGACATTACCGTACGCGTCCGTCTTCTTCTTAAAGATCCATTTATTTTCTATCGCTCGCCGATCATCGGGCAAGTCTGTCAAAGTCCATACTTTGTTTTCATACATGGATCCTATCTCGGATTGCATGGCTTCAAGCCATTTGTTGGAATCTGGGCCGCCATCGCTTCTTCATAGTTCGTAGGTTCACCGTTGTCTAACAACATGATTTCCGTGACAGGGGTTGCCGTACCACTCAGTGCGGAACGTGTCCTAGTGGACCCACGGTTCAAGAGTAACAACTTGATCCAAGTACCTTGACCATCATCATTAATTTCCTCTCCAGTTGGTGTAGGCACCACAGAACATTTTCCTGAGCTGCACTACTTTCCGGTTCAAGAGGTAGTACTTCATCGAGTTCTACTTTCCTCCCACTTACTCCTTTCGAGAGAAACTCTTTTTCCGTAAAGGATCCGTTCTTGGCAACAAAGATCTTGCCTTCGGATCTAAGGTAGAAGGTATACCCAATGGTTTCCTTAGGGTATCCTATGAAGACGCATTTTTCCGATTTGGGTTCGAACTTTTCAGGTTGAAGTTTCTTGACATAAGCATCGCATCCCCAAACTTTTAGAAACGACAGCTTAGGTTTCTTCCCAAACCATAATTCATACGGTGTCGTCTCAACGGATTTAGACGGTGCCCTATTTAAAGTGAATGTAGCTGTCTCTAGAGCGTATCCCCAAAATGATAGCGGTAAATCAGTAAGAGACATCATAGATCGCACCATATCCAATAGAGTGCGATTACGACGTTCGGACACACCGTTATGCTGAGGTGTTCCAGGCGGCGTGAGTTGTGAAACGATTCCACATTTCCTTAAGTGTGTACCAAATTCGTGACTTAAATATTCTCCTCCACGATCTGATCGTAATAACTTTATTTTTCGGTCACGTTGATTCTCTACCTCATTCTGAAATTCCTTGAACTTTTCAAAGGTCTCAGACTTGTGTTTCATCAAGTAGACATACCCATATCTACTCAAGTCATCAGTGAGTGTGAGAACATAAAGATATCCTCCGCGAGCCTCAACGCTCATTGGACCGCACACATCGGTATGTATGATTTCCAATAAGTTGGTTGTTCGCTCCATTGTCCCGGAGAACGGAGTCTTGGTCATCTTGCCCATGAGGCATGGTTCACATGTGTCAAATGATTCATAATCGAGAGACTCCAAAAGTCCATCAGCATGGAGCTTCTTCATGCGCTTGACACCAATGTGACCAAGGCGGCGATTACACAAGTATGTGGGACTATCGTTATCAACTTTACATCTTTTGGTATTCACACTATGAATATGTGTAATATTATGCTCGAGATTCATTAAGAATAAACCATTGACCATCTGAGCATGACCATAAAACATATCTCTCATATAAATAGAACAACCATTATTCTCGGATTTAAATGAGTAGCCATCTCGCATTAAACGAGATCCAGATACAATGTTCATGCTCAAACTTGGCACTAAATAACAATTATTGAGGTTCATAACTAATCCCGTGGGTAAATGTAGAGGTAGCGTGCGACGGCGATCACATCGACCTTGGAACCATTCCCGACAGCATCGTCACCTCGTCCTTTGCCGGTCTCCGCTTATTCCGCAGCTCCTGCTGTGAGTTACAAATATGAGCAACAACACCGGTATCAAATACCCGTGAGTTACTACGAGTCTTGGTAAGGTACACATCAATTACATGTATATCAAATATACCTTTAGTGTTGCGGCCTTCTTATCCGCTAAGTATTTGGGGCAGTTCCGCTTCGGTGACCCTTCCCTTGCAATAAAAGCACTCAGTCTCGTGCTTGGGTCCATTCTTTGACTTCTTCCCGTAATCGGCTTATCGGCGCGCAACCTCCTTGCCGTCCTTCTTGAAGTTCTTCTTGCCCTTGCCCTTCTTGAACTTAGTGGTCTTATTGACCATCAACACTTGATGTTCTTTCTTGATTTCAACCTCTGCTGACTTCAGCATTGAGCATACTTCGGAATGGTCTTCACCATCCCTCGCATATTGTAGTTCATCACAAAGCTCTTATAGCTTGGTGGGAGCGATCAAGGATCCTGTCAATGACCGCCTCGTCCGGGAGGTTTATGTCCAAATGGGACAGGCGATTGTGCAACCAGACATTTTGAGTATGTGCTCACCGATGTAACTGTTTTCCTCCATCTTACAACTATAGAACTTGTCGGAGACTTCATATCTCTCGACCCGGGCATGAGCTTGGAAAACTAGTTTCAGCTCCTCGAACATCTCATATGCTCCGTGTTGCTCAAAACGCTTTTGGAGCCCCGGTTCTAAGCTGTAAAGCATGCCGCACTGAACGAGGGAGTAATCATGAACACGAGATTGCGAAGCATTCATAATGACTTGGTTCTCTGGGACGGGTGCATCACCTAGCGGTCCTTCTAGGACATATTGTTTCTTGGCTGCTATGAGGATGATCCTCAGGTTCCGGACCCAGTCCGAATAGTTGCTGCCATCGTCTTTCAGCTTTGGTTTTCTCTAGGAACGCGTTGAAGTTCATGTTGACATGAGCGTTGGCCATTTGATCTACAAGACATATTTGCAAAGTTTTTAGATTAAGTTCATGATAATTAAGCTCATCTAATCAAATTATTTTAATGAACTCCCACTCAGATTAGACATCCCTTTAGTCATCTAAGTGTTACACGATCCGAGTCGACTAGGCCGTGTCCGATCATCACGTGAGACGGACTAGTCATCGTCGGTGAACATTCTCATGTTGATCGTATCTTCCATACGACTCGTGTTCGACCTTTCAGTCTTCGTGTTCCGAGGCCATGTCTGTACATGCTAGGCTCGTCAAGTTAACCTAAGTGTTTTGCATGTGTAAAACTGTCTTACACCCGTTGTATGTGAACGTAAGGATCTATCACACCCGATCATCACGTGGTGCTTCAAAAGCATTTAACTTTAGCAACGGTGCACGCTAGGGGAGAACACTTCTTGAAATTGTTGTAAGGGATCATCTTATTTACTACCGTCGTTCTAAGTAAACAAGATGCATAAACATAATAAACATCACATGCAATTATATAGTAGTGACATGATATGGCCAATATCATATAGCTCCATTGATCTCCATCTTCGGGCTCCATGATCATCTTGTCACCGGCATGACACCATGATCTCCATCATCGTGTCTTCATGAAGTTGTCACGCCAACGACTACTTCTACTTCTATGGCTAACGCGTTTAGCAATGAAGTAAAGTAATTTACATGGCGTTCTTCAATGACACGCAGGTCATACAAAAATAAAGACAACTCCTATGGCTCCTGCCGGTTGTCATACTCATCGTCATGCAAGTCGTGATTCCTATTACAAGAACATGATCTCATATATCACAATATATCATTCATCATTCATCACAACTTCGCCATATCACATCACATGACAATTGCTGCAAAAACAAGTTAGACGTCCTCTAATTGTTGTTGCATCTTTTACGTGGCTGCAATTGGGTTCTAGCAAGAACGTTTTCTTACCTACGAATAACCACAACGTGATTTTGTCAACTTCTATTTACCCTTCATAAGGACCCTTTTCATCGAATCTGCTCCAACTAAAGTGGGAGAGACAGACACCCGGCAGCCACCTTATGCAACTAGTGCATGTCGGCCGGTGGAACCGGTCTCACGTAAGCGTCACGATAAGGTTGGTCCGGGCCGCTTCATCCCACAATACCGCTGAAGCAAGATAAGACTAGTAGCGGCAAGCAAGTTGACACGATCTACGCCCACAACATAATTGTGTTCTACTCGTGCAATAGAGAACTACGCATAGACCTAGCTCTGATACCACTGTTGGGGAACATTGCAGAAAATTAAAATTTTTCCTACGGTTTCACCAAGATCCATCTATGAGTTCATCTAGCAACGAGTCATGGAAGAGTGATTGCATCTACATACCACTTGTAGATCACAGGCGGAAGCGTTCAATGGAACGGGTTGATGGAGTCGTACTCGCCGTGATTCAGATCACCGATGACCTAGTGCCGAACGGACAACACCTCCGCGTTCAACACACGCGTGCGGAGCGGATGACGTCTCCTCCTTCTTGATCCAGCAAGGGGAAGGAGAGGTTGATGATGATCCAGCAAAGACGACGGCGTGGTGGTGGATGCAGCAGAACTCCCAGAGCTTCGCTAAGCAACTACGGGAGGAGGAGGAGGTGTAGCAGAGAGGGAGGTGCCAAGGGCTTGTGGTACGGCCACCTCCCTCCTCCCTCCCTTTATATAGGTGCAAGAGAGGGGAGGGCAGCATTGCCCCTTCCTCCAAGGAAGGTGCGGCCAAGAGGGGGAGGAGTCCATCCTCCCCAAGGCACCCCTGAGGTGCCTTCCCCTTTAGGACTCTCCCTCTCTCTTATCTCCAGCGCATGGGCCTCTTGGGGCTGGTGCCCTTGGCCCATATAGGCCAAGGCGCACCCCCTACAGCCCATGTGCCCCCGGGCATGTGGACCCCGGTGGACCCCGGACCCCTTTCGGCACTCCCGTACAATACCGATAACGTGCGTAAACTTTTCCTACGACCAAAATAAGACTTCCTATATATAAATCTTTACCTCCGGACCATTCCGGAACTCCTCGTGACGTCCGGGATCTCATCCGAGACTCGAACAACATTCGGTTTGCTGCATACTCATATTCATACAACCCTAGCGCCACCGAACCTTAAGTGTGTAGACCCTACGGGTTCGGGAGACATGCATACATGACCGAGACGGCTCTCGGGCAATAACCAACAGCGGGATCTGGATACCCATGTTGGCTCCACATGCTCCTCGATAATCTCATCGGATGAACCACGATGTCGAGGATTCAATCAACCTCAGATACAATTCCCTTTGTCAATCGGTATTTTACTTGCCCGAGATTCGATCGTCGGTATCCCAATACCTCGCTCAATCTCAAGCACGGCAAGTCACTTTACTCAGATCAGTAATGCATGATCCCGTGACCAAACACTTGGTCACTTTGAGCTCATTCTCGATGATGCACTACCGAGTGGGCCCAAGTGATACCTCTCCGTCATACGGAGTGACAAATCAGCCTCGATCCGTGTCAACCCAACAGACACTTTTGGAGATACCATAGTGCACCTTTATAGTCACCCGATTACGTTGTGACGTTTGGTACACCCAAAGCACTCCTACGGTATCCGGGAGTTACACGATCTCATGGTCTAAGGAAGAGATACTTGACATTGGAAAAGCTCTAGCAAAACGAACTACACGATCTTGTGCTATGCTTAGGATTGGGTCTTGTCCATCACATCATTCTCCTAATGATGTGATCACGTTATCTACGACATCCAAAGTCCATAGTCAGGAAACCATGACTATCTATTGATCAACGAGCTAGTCAACTAGAGGCAGGCTCACTAGGGACATATTGTGGTCTATGTATTCACACGTGTATTACGATTTCTGGATAATACAATTATAGCATGAATAAAAGACAATTATCATGAACAAGGAAATATAATAATACTTTTATTATTGCCTCTAGGGCATATTTCCAACAATATGCTCTTTTGGCAGCTATGAGGATGATCCTCAAGTTCCGGACCCAGTCTGTATAGTTGCTACCATCGTCTTTCAGCTTGGTTTTCTCTAGGAACGCATTGAAGTTGAGGGCAATATTAGCGTGGGCCATTTGATCTACAAGACATATTGCAAAGATTTTAGACTAAGTTCATGATAGTTAAGTTCATCTAATCAAATTATTTAATGAACTCCCACTCAGATAGACATCCGTCTAGTCATCTAAGTGATCCATGATCCGAGTCAACTAGGCCGTGTCCGATCATCACGTGAGACGGATTAGTCATCATCGGTGAACAATTTCATGTTCATCGTATCTTCTATACGACTCATGTTCGACCTTTCGGTCTCTTGTGTTCTGAGGCCATGTGTGTACATGCTAGGCTCGTCAAGTCAACCTAAGTGTTTTGCATGTGTAAATCTGGCTTACACCCGTTGTATGTGAACGTTAGAATATATCACACCCGATCATCACGTGGTTCTTCAAAACAACGAACTTCCGCAACGGCGCACAGTTAGGAGGAACACTTTCTTGAAATTTTATGAGGGATCATCTTATTTATGCTACCGTCGTTCTAAGCAAATAAGATGCAAAAACATGATAAACATCACATGCAATCAAATAGTGACATGATATGGCCAATATAATTTTGCTCCTTTTGATCTCCATCTTCGGGGAACCATGATGATCATCATCACCGGCATGACACCATGATCTCCATCATCATGATCTCCATCATCGTTTCTCCACAAAGTTGTCTCGCCAACTATTACTTCTACTACTATGGCTAACGGTTTAGCAATAAAGTAAAGTAATTACATGGCGTTTGTCACATCCCTAATTCTGGTCTGACCTATGCTAGCTTCCATGTGAGCATCATATTTAAATTCAAATGAAACTTGAATTGAGGAATTTTCAAAAGCCTAAGAAAACATCTAAAAATAACCAACATTTAAATCTCGTCAAATGAGTCCAAGAAAATGTTCCTGTTATTCTGTGAAAATATTGGCATGAGGTAAAATGCTAACCAATATTTTTGGAGTCACAGAAATAATTTATTTTGGGTCTTTGATTTAAATAAATAATATATTTGGGTTGAAATTATTTCTGCTATATAGGAAATAATGTTCAATATTCTGTATGTTTGCATGTGACCTTGGACTATCTCTCTCAGCTCACATAAAAATTTACAGAACGTTTTAAAATGGTTTAGTTTCCAAACTAAATCAAAACAAAATAACAGAAATAGAAAATAAAAATAAAAGAGAGAGAGAGAAGAAACTTACCGGGCGCCACCAACCGGCCCAGCACTGCAGCTGGCCGGCCCAGCCCACCACCGCCTCCTCCCTGTCGTCTTCCTTCCCCGCCAGAAGGACGGAGGCGCGTGGCCGCCCTGTGCCGGCCACCTCCTCCCTCCCTGCCTGCCTGGCTCCTCCCCGGTGCTCCTAGACGACGCCACGGAGATGCCACGCACCCCCGGACTGATCTCACTCTCTCCCGTGCTTCTCCTCTCCTCTGCTCTCTCTCCCTCTCGCGCCCGAGCACAGCCGTCGCTGCCGCTCGCCGTAGTCACGGCCACCGTCCACCCGTCGTCTTGTCGATGCGCCTAGAGGAACCGCCGTCGACTCCTGCATCATCTACGCCAACCCGTTCGACCGCTTGGAGCTCTGCAACATCGTCCTCGACCTCATCTTCCTCCTCGGCCACAGGAGATCGCCGCCGGGATTCCGACACCGTCAAGCCTTCCCCGAGCATGCTGAGATCGCCGTCGACCCCGCCGTGAGCTCCTCTACCGAACCCCTCTCTCCCCGCCGTTGATTTCCTGCTCTAGCCCCGCTAACCATCAGAGCTGACAGCTCCTCGCTGTCGTCCATGTCACCACCGCGGCTACGGCCCTACAAGCACGCGTTCAAGCTCACCACTGAACTCACTACACCCCACGAGTCTAACGCGCCCACCCGCGGCTCCTGCCATGCCCTGCACTGTCGATTCGTTCGATGCTCGAACGCCAGCCGCCGCGCCTGCCATCGCCGCCGTAGTTCTGGGCCATCTCCAACGAAGCTGAGAGCACCACTCGACGCGCGCGAGCTCCAGCTACTCGTAGATGGGCTCCGCCGTTGATTTGGTCGCCGGAGGGAGATTTCTGAGCCTCGCCGCCGTGTCTGGCCTCGCCGGCGTCGAGTCGCCAGCGGGTTTGACTTGTTTGACCTGGGGTTTGACTCCCCTGGGTCATTGACATGAAGGCCCCGCCCGACTAATTAAGTTAGGTTAGTATTAACTAAGCTAGGTTAGTTTAGTTAGACACTAACACTCGGGACCCACTAGTCAGTTTGACCTGGGCCACCCCGTTCACCTGCTGTCACTAATACGTCATGCTGATGCAGTAAAGATTTTCTGGGATTCAAAATAAATCAAAATGATTTATTTATTTTAGAAAATATACAAAACTTCTAAAAATCATATAAAATCAACCGTAACTCCAAATGAAACAAATTATATATGAAAAATGATCAAAAAATCCAACGAATCTGTTTATGGCATTTTCATGCATGTTTGAGCAACCTAAAGCTACTGTATATGACAATTTGAATTAATGGCATTTGAAATGTCATATATGGAGTTTGAATTTGGATCTTAGATTCAAACCAACTCCATTTAACCTGCTGCTAGTTGCATTAGCTCAAACCACAACATATTGCCATGTCATGATCATGCATCATATTGTGCATTGCATTGATTGTGTTTCTTCTTTGTTTGTTGGTACTTGTCTCCTCTCAGTAGACGTGTACCGACGATGTGATCGATGACACCGATGAAGAACTATACTATCTTCAGAAGTGCCAGGCAAGCAAAACCCCCTTGTTCATTCCGATAAAATCCCACTCTCTCGCTCCTGCTCTCGTTTACTGCATTAGGACAACAATGACATATCTGTTACTTGCTGCGGTAGTTGAACCCCTTTCCTCTGCATGACCTGTCATTTGCACAGTAAATAGATGAAACCCACTAGCATGAGTAGGAGTTGTTTGAGCCCTGTTGTGCCTACTCATTCATGCTTGTTTGTCATGCCTACTATTGCTTAGAGTTGTGTCAGGTTTGATTCATCGGGGATGAATTGGAAAGTTGTGAACATGTCCTACTATTGAGAGCTAAGTGTGTGAACACGATTTGGTAAAGGTAGCGGTGAGACGCCATGTAGGAGTACATGGTGGGTTGTCTCATTGAAACCGTCCTCAGGAACTGAATTTTGTGTTTGTGATCCATGAACAGTTACTATCACACATTGGGTTCCGGTAACTCGGCCCCTCTCGACTTATTAATCAACCTGATTTCTATCCAGGAGTTGCAACTAGTTTCTGGTGTTTGTAGGTAGTGCTAGTAGTCTACCAAGTGGCACCCGGTACAGGTGGGCTTGGGACAGACTAGGTGCAGTGGCACGGTGTACCAAGTGGTACCCGGATGGTGGGCTTGGGAACCCTGCTCACATCGTTTGGGGCCGTGAGCAACACCCCGGCCGGATCTCCTTGCAGATGGAACCCGAATAGGCGATAAACCTGGACGAGAGACTTGTGTGGTTAGCCAGGTCGTGGCCGACACCCTCGCTGGGCTTCCGCTTGAAGGTTGCCGAGTACATGACGTGTAAACGGCGATAAGTGGTGAGAGCGTGTGTGAAGAAGTACACCCTTGCAGGGTTAATATTATCTATTCGAATAGCCATGTCCGCGGTAAAGGACTTATGGGTTGCCTGTACAGTTCATAGATAACTTGAAGCGGATACTCTAAAATGTGCAAGATAAGCGTGAGTGCTATGGATGGCGTTCTCGTAGCTAGACGGGTGTGGATCCATAGTGGTGTATTGATATGGTGAATATGTGGACTCGTGTGCGCCACCTCAAAAGAGTTACTTGCAGTCGTAGCTCAGGATAGCCACCGAGTCAAAGCTGGCTTGCTGCAGTTAAACCCCACCATCCCTCTGTTGATACTGAAGCATATGTAGTTAGTTCTAATGTAAGTCTTGCTGGGTACGTTTGTACTTACGTTTTCCTATTTTATGTTTTTGTAGAGAGACCTCAGTCTCGATAGTAGTTCCGCGTGGACTTCGACGTTTAGCTTGTTACCTCAGCTACGATCTTGTGCCCTTGGCAGGATCTGGTAGATAGTCAAGCTTCTCAGCCTTTTTTCATTTATAGTTGTCTGTACTCAGACATGTTAAGCTTCCGCGTGTGCTTTGACTTGTATGCTCTGAATGTTGGGTCATGAGACCTATGTTTGTAATATCTCGCTCCTCGGAGCCTAATGAATAAATACTTGAGTTGTAGAGTCATGTTGTGATGCCATGTTGTATTTGCACATATCGAGCATATTGTGTGTATGCTATTGAAATGCTTGGTATGTGTGAGATCTGACTATCTAGTTGTTTATCCTTGGTAGCCTCTCTTACCGGGAAATGTCTCCTAGTGCTTCCATTGAGCTTTGGTAGCTTGCTACTGCTCTGGAACACTTAGGCTGGCTTGACATGTGTCCTTCTTTCTTCCTCAATCTGTTCTTCGGGAAATGTCATGCGGTGTCTACCGAGTCTAGTTAGCCTGCTACAGCCTGGTTTACGGAGTCCTGCTAGCCAGTTGCTATAGCCCGAATTCACTACCGATGACCAAAGCGTTCGTTCTTTGGGTCATGTATGCCTGTACCGATAAGTTAGTGCCACTTTGGGTTCACAACTAGCCATGTCAGCCCAGGTTCTTTGTCATATGGATGCTAGCGGCACTATCATATACGTGAGCCAAAAGGCGCAAACGGTCCAGGGCCAGGTAAGGTGGAACCCGTGGGAATACCGTGCGTGAGGCCGCAAAGTGATATGATGTGTTACATGCTAGATCGGTGTGACTTAGGATCGGGGTCCTGACAGCTTTGGTATCAGAGCCTGACTACCTGTAGGATTACCAAGCCAAACTGGTCGAAGTTGAGTCTAGAAATTCTTTAGTTATATAAGGGAATTGATTGTGGATGGGAATGTAAGGCTCATTTTACTCCTTATACCTCATGCCTTCTGATCCGAGTCATCCTATCTTTCCTACGGGGTTAAGGAACTAGGCTTTCTCTTCTTTCTATCAGGATCACGCGTTACTAATCCATAGACTTATAAGATTGGTGAATTCAAGCCCCAGTTAAGTCTCTTCTACTTCCGTGTAATCATAGCTGGCCTCCGAATATTGATATTGTGCTTCTGAGTGGTTATGCCACCATTTTTGCTGAATGTCTCAAATCTTGAGCATTTACAACCATTATGCTGTCCGAGTCATCCCAGGTTTGTAAACAGTCTGATGCATTTGCAAATTCCTTCTTACCGTTTCAAAGTTCCTTTGAGCCAGATCAACCACATTAACTAGTGTGTTGAGGTACTTCATTGCCTCGGTATATAGGTTGGAGCTATTATTATGACCCTAGGCGTCTAGAGTATCACCTAGTAATCTAGCCATGTTTTGTGTTCCCAGTGTGATGATTCTGGACATCATTCTCGAAAGCATCCCGTGTTGCCACTTAGTTAGTAGGCATTCTATTCCTGGGTTCTTGAACCCAACATTCATGCTACTTACTTCGTGTTGATAGTGCTTGCTCGTTCCTTCTTGTTATTAGTAACCTTTGCGATAGTCCTCGAGGTTCGTGGTATGTCCTTCTTCCAAATACTATGAACTGCATATGGCAGAAGTTCCTCGCTGAACCGAAAGATCACAACAAGAGTGCTCTCGATGAGTTCTCCATTCTATGTTGTGACTCTATCAGATCTACCTTCTCCGCATGGGTTATCCGAAGAAACCTGTTGAACTTGGTTCAACATACTAATCTATGCATCCACAACTCAGAAAGTCATATGTTCTTTGAGTTGTTCCCCCTTTAGTTGTATTCTGACCCCCTTCTATCAATTGATAGTCAGGAGCAATCGTGCATTCGTGTTTATCGATGCGTATTATTCCTGTGTTCCGTCAAGCCATTCTATCCCAGAATGACTAGGAGAAATGAACTCCAGAACCTCATCCATATATAGGATTGGGTCAAAGTAGTCATACTCCGCAGATCAAAATACTAATCCAGTTTTTGTTCTGTTCCACCTTGGAGTGTTACCATCTTTATATCAAGAATATCATGGGAATTGCACACCCTCCTATGAACTCTTGATACAATGATACTTCTCGCCCTCATTAGTCATTCCTCGGCTCCCGTGTTGTTGCAATCGGAATGCCGACAGATGAACTATGATGTGTGAAATCAATACTCCTAGCAACCCCGTTGCCTGGTAGTTAAAGGGTAATAATCTCATTCTTAGTGTGTTAGCTATTGAGTTATCATTCTAAGACTGATCGTGCTACCTAGCCCTTATTTCCGGTGCACTTTTCGATCACTGAGTTAGGATAGTGCCAATCCTTGCTTATTTGATCATATCGTCTTGCCTGAGAAGCAAGATTGTTCTTGAGCTTAGAAACATACCGATGGTTCATGATTTTCCGAATATTCTCTTGGAAGTATCACCAGGTCGTCACCTGACCGCTATGTTGAGCTCGTGATCAAGTTGGTTTTCGAAACCACCCTTTCTCCAAGAATCTGTGTTGGATACCTCTGAGCTGGCTGGTTAAGCTAAACAACAACTTGGAGAGTTGAAGGATAAAAGCTTAATCCACTTAGCTCATATCAAGGGATATCTTGTATGTGTGTTGAAGAAGGATGGTATTTCCATCGATTGACCTCGTGATCGCTTAATGGACATATCAACTTATCCAATCTTTGATTTGAGTATGGGTTATTGTCAAATCAAATCAGAACCAACGATGTTCTTAATGTTGTCTTACTCGTGGTTTTTCCTCGAGCATACACCGTTATATCTTTTGTTCTGACTAATGCTATCACTTTGTTCACATAAGTGTGGAATTCTATTTACATGGAAATCTCGATGACTTGTTGTTGAGCTCATCAGCAGCATTTTGTCTCCTCCATGATTTGCATTGAACATCGAGCTAGTGTTGGAAACTTCTACAAGCATTATCTTCATGTCCCGTTCATGAAGCATGTGTTGGATGAAAGAAGTGATTTTTCTCTAATTCATGTGCACTTGATGTAAGTTGCCGCCGTGAGTTCGAGAAAGATTGTTTTTGCTTCTTTGGAATCATCCCAAGTTAGTCATGCATGTGCGAAGTACTCTATGGTTTGATAGGTTGGCCGCCTCCATTCTATATGTGTTCCCTAGCACACCAAGCCACTGATTGTCTTGTTCAAGGAGAAGAAGTTCCTTCTTAAGAGTATACCTTATGCAAGGACTTTGATATCCTCGATCATGGTTCCCCACCTGAACTCGGTAGTGTTCTGTTATAAGACTACTACGTGGTCATGCCTGTCTGGGACAGCGTGTCCACATGTGTGTAGCAGAACCAGCTCATATTTTGGAGCTTACTACCATAGTCCATTTCCCGAGAATCTCGCAACGTCATCTCGTCGATTTGTGTTGCAAACTTTAATTTTTCTTTCTGAACTTGACAAGTCTGGAATATTCTAACACCAACCAGATCTGAATCTCACGCAGATATGATGGTTGGAATGTTTCCCAAGAACTATAATATTGGCCCCTCTATAACGCGGTAAGGTGGATGTCGTGGCCAACACACCCTGCCGGAAGATCTATTATTTTAGTATCTTGACTAAGGAAGTTGGCCACCTCCCCATAAGGATTTCGAGGATTTACTCCCTAGCTGTTCCTTATGGATTTTTGTGTTCCCGAAGTCCGACCCTTACTTGATGTTCTAGATATCAAACCATATCTATGAATGGGATACACTAGTACATCAAGGAGAACATTAGAAGCGGAGAGCTAAATGTCTCTCGGTCGATTATCCAGATTTTGTCACCCTTGGCCTCGCTTAAGGTGAAATCTGAGTAGGTGTTATCTTTCCTTGCATCTGCATCGTCCACCACTGTTCATCATGGTAGTATGTCGTGTTGTAGGGATCCTTGACACGGATATTGGTAAAACCTTGATGAATATGGAAATGCTCAAGTTCTTGAGAGCACGCACAAGCACTAGGTGTTATCATCAGCACTAACTGGGATTGCTCTCAGTTCCCTCGGTTATGCTATAACCTTTTTAAATAGTGGATTCACTCTCTACTGTTGGGTTTATCCCCAGTTACTAGAATCATTCCCAGCATTTGCACCTTGTACCCAGCTTGCACCACCATTGTGCCATCCTACTATGGACTACCCTTCTCAGTAATTACTGATCAGGATCATCCTCAAAGTGGTCCTACCATGGGTTCCGTCTATTTTCGATGATAAGCAAAATCATCAATTGCTTTGTCTTCAACAAGGTAATCCACATCATCCATTCTAGTCCGAGTATGCCATTCTACTGAACTCCTTCAAACGATTGCTCGAGATTTGCCTCAGGCTGGTATAGAGAATTTTATTGATCTCTGAATAAAAAATAATTCTTTTGCCACTTAAGGGATAATTCTACGAGTCACCCTCCTCTAAGGTGTTCCGCTATGCGATGTCATGGCAACTCAAATCCTCGCTACGATGACAACCGTTCACCACCCTCTTAAGTGTGGAATTGTTGTCTATCTAGTGAACCTTCGTCATCTGTTTCACTCCATCCCTCTAGATGTATCCTTCGTGTCTCATCTCGAGAGATGTTGCTATGTCTCGTTCTGTGAGTTGATCGTTGGTTGCTCGATCTTTAGAAGATCGATTTGAGAGTTTCCTTTCTTCTCGTTATCATGTTGGATGGAGTTCTCAGAGCAAGATGTCGAGACAAAGGTGATGACCAAATCAACGCTCTTTTGAAGTACAACCTGGATCGTGAAGGTTGTGTTAGTTATGCGTTCCCCTTCCATCTTACCCTATGCTTGAATCTCGGGACGAGATTCTTGTTTAGTGGGGGTGAGTTGTCACATCCCTAATTCTGGTCTGACCTATGCTAGCTTCCATGTGAGCATCATGTTTAAATTCAAATGAAACTTGAATTGAGGAATTTTCAAAAGCCTCAGAAAACCCTCTAAAAATAACCAACATTTAAATCTCGTCAAATGAGTCCAGAAAATGTTCCTGTTATTCTGTGAAAATATTGGCATGAGGTAAAATGCTAACCAATATTTTTGGAGTCACAAAAATAATTTATTTTGGGTCTTTGATTTAAATAAATAATATATTTGGGTTGAAATTATTTCTGCTATATAGGAAATAATGTTCAAATATTCTGTAAGTTTGCATGTGCCCTTGGACTATCTCTCTGAGCTCACATAAAAATTTACAGAAACTTTTAAAATAGTTTAGTTTCCAAACTAAATCAAAACAAAATAACAGAATTAGAAAAGAAAAATAAGAGAGAGAGAGAGAGAGAGAGAGAGAGAGAGAGAAGAAACTTACCTGGCGCCACCAACCGGCCCAGCACTGCAGCTGGCCGGCCCAACCCACCACCGCCTCCTCCCTGTCGTCTTCCTTCCCCGCCAGAAAGACGGAGGCGTGACGCCGCCCCGCGCCGGCCACCTCCTCCATCCCTGCCTGCCTGGCTCCTCCTCGGTGCTCCTAGACGACGCCACGGAGACGCCACGCACCCCCTGGACCGCTCTCACTCTCTCCCGTGCTTCTCCTCTCCTCTGCTCTCTCTCCCTCCCGCGCCCGAGCGCAGCCGTCGCTGCCGCTCGCCGTAGCCATGGCCATAGTCCACCCCTCGTCTTGTCGATGCGCCCAGAAGAACTGCCGTCGACTCCTGCATCATCTACGCCAACCCGTTCGACCGCGGGAGCTCTGCAACATCGTCCTCGACCTCATCTTCCTCCTCGGCCACAGGAGATCGCCGTCGGGATTCAGACGCCGTCAAGCCTTCCCCGAGCATCTTTGAGACCGCCATCGACCCGCCAGAGCTCCTCTACCGAACCCCTCTCTCCCTGCCGTCGATTTCCTGCTCTAGCCCCGCTAACCATCGGAGCCGACAGCTCCTCGCCACCGGCCATGTCGCCGCCGCGGCTACGGCCCTACAACACGCGTTCAAGCTCACCACTGAACTCACTACACCCCCACGAGTCTAACGCGCTCACCCGTGGCTCCTTCCATGCCTTGCACCGTCGATTCGTTCGACGCCTGAACGCCGGCCGCCGCGCTTGCCATCGCCGCCGTCGTTCTGGGCCATCTCCGGTGAAGCTGAGAGCACCACTCGACGCGCGCGAGCTCCAGCTACTCGTAGATGGGCTTCGTCGTTGATTTGGTCGCCGGAGGGAGGTTTCCGGGCCTCGCCGCCGTGTCTGGCCTCGTCGGCGTCGACTCACCGGCGGGTTTGACTTGTTTGACCTGGGGTTGGACTCCCCTAGGTCATTGACATGCGGGACCCGCCCGGCTAATTAAGTTAGGTTAGTATTAACTAAGCTAGGTTTGTTTAGTTAGACACTGACACTCGGGACCCACTGGTCAGTTTAACCTGGGCCGCCCCGTTGACCTCCTGACGTCACTAATACGTCATGCTGACGCAGTAAAGATTTTCTGGGATTTAAAATAAATCAAAATGATTTATTTATTTTAGAAAATATCCAAAACTTCTAAAAATCATATAAAATCAACCGTAACTCCAAATGAAACAAATTATATATGAAAAATGATCAAAAAAATCCAAAGAATCTGTTTATGGCATTTTCTTGCATGTTTGAGCAACCTAAAGCTACTGTATATGACAATTTGAATTAATGGCATTTGAAATGTCATATATGGAGTTTGAATTTGGATCTTAGATTCAAACCAACTACATTTAACCTGCTACTAGTTGCATTAGCTCAAACCACAGCATATTGCCATGTCATGATCATGCATCATATTGTGCATTGCATTGATTGTGTTTCTTCTTTGTTTGTCGGTGCTTGTCCCCTCTCAGTAGACGTGTACCGACGATGTGATCGATGACACCGATGAAGAACTATACTATCTTCAGAAGTGCCAAGCAAGCAAAACCCCCTTGTTCATTCCGATACAATCGCACACTCTCGCTCCTGCTCTCGTTTACTGCATTAGGACAACAATGACATATCTGTTACTTGCTGCGGTAGTTGAACCCCTTTCCTCTGCATATGACCCGTCATTGCCACAGTAAATAGATGAAATCCACTAGCATGAGTAGGAGTTGTTTGAGCCCTGATGTGCCTACTCATTCATGCTTGTTTGTCATGCCTGCTATTGCTTAGAGTTGTGTCAGGTATGATTCATCGGGGATGAATTGGAAAGTATTGAACATCTCCTACTGTTGAGAGCTAAGTGTGTGAACACGATTTGGTAAAGGTAGCGGTGAGACGCCATGTAGGAGTACATGGTGGGTTGTCTCATTGAAACCGTCCTCAGGAATTGAGTTCTGTGTTTGTGATCCATGAACAGTTACTACCACACATTGGGTTCCGGTAACTCGGCCCCTCTCGGCTTATTAATCAACCTGATCTCTATCTAGGAGTTGCAACTAGTTTTTGGTGTTTGTAGGTAGTGCTAGTAGTCTACCAAGTGGCACCCGGTACAGGTGGGCTTGGGACAGACTAGGTGCCGTGGCACGGTGTACCAAGTGGCACCCGGATGGTGGGCTTGGGAACCCTGCTCACATCGTTTGGGGCCGTGAGCGACACCTCGGCCGGATCTCCTTGTGGATGGAACCGGAATAGGCGATAAACCTGGACGAGAGACTTGTGTGGTTAGTCAGGTCGTGGGCGATACCCTCGTTGGGCTTCCGCTTGAAGGTTGCGGAGTACATGACGTGTAAATGACGATAAGTGGTGAGAGCGTGTGTAAAGAAGTACACCCCTGCAGGGTTTACATTATCTATTCGAATAGCCGTGTCCATGGTAAAGGACTTCTGGGTTGCCTGTACAGTTCATAGATAACTTGCAGTGGATACTCTAAAATGCGCAAGATAAGCGTGAGTGCTATGGATGGCGTTCTCGTAGGTAGACGGGAGCGGATCCATAGTGGTGTATTGGTATGGTGAATATGTGGACTCGTGTGCGCCACCTCAAAAGAGTTACTTGCAGTCGTAGCTCAGGATAGCCACCGAGTCAAAGCTGGCTTGCTGCAGTTAAACCCCACCATCCCTTTGTTGATACTGAAGCATATGTAGTTAGTTCTGACGTAAGTCTTGCTGGGTACATTTGTACTCACGTTTGCCTATTTTATGTTTTTGTAGAGAGACCTCAGTCTCAATAGTAGTTCCGCGTGGACTTCGACATTTAACTTGTTACCTCAGCTACAATCTTGTGCCCTCGGCAGGATCTGGTAGATAGTCAGGCTTCTCAACCTTTTTTCATTTATAGTTGTCTGTACTCAGACATGTTGAGCTTCCGCGTGTGCTTTGACTTGTATGCTCTGAATGTTGGGTCATGAGACCTATGTTTGTAATATCTCGCTCCTCGGAGCCTAATGAATAAATACTTGAGTTGTAGAGTCATGTTGTGATGCCATGTTGTATTTGCACATATCGAGCATATTGTGTGTATGCTATTGAAATGCTTGGTATGTGTGGGATCTGACTATCTAGTTGTTTATCCTTGGTAGCCTCTCTTACCGGGAAATGTCTCCTAGTGCTTCCACTGAGCCTTGATAGCTTGCTACTGCTCCAGAACACTTAGGATGGCCGGCATGTGTCCTTCTTCGTTCCTGTGTCTGTCCCTTCAGGGAAATGTCATGCGGTGTCTACCGGAGTCCTGTTAGCCTGCTATAGCCCGGTTTACCGGAGTCCTGCTATCCCAGTTGCTACAGCCCGGATTCACTCGCTGATGACCGACACATTCGTTGCTGGGTCATGTATGTCTGTCCCTGTAAGTTAGTGCCACTTTGGGTTCACGACTAGCCATGTCAGCCCAGGTTCTTTGTCATATGGATGCTAGCGGCACTATCATATACGTGAGCCAAAAGGTGCAAACTGTCCCGGGCCAGGTAAGGTGGCACCCGTGGGAATACCGTGCGTGAGGCCGCAAAGTGATATGATGTGTTACATGCTAGATCGGTGCGACTTAGGATCGGGGTCCTGACAACGTTATTCAATGACACGCAGGTCATACAATAAATAAAGACAACTCCTATGGCTCCTGCCGGTTGTCATACTCATCGACATGCAAGTCGTGATTCCTATTACAAGAACATGATCAATCTCATACATCACATATATTTCATTCATCACATCCTTTTTGGCCATATCACATCACACGACATATGCTGCAAAAACAAGTTAGACATCCTCTAATTGTTGTTGCAAGTTTTTACGTGGCTGCTATAGGTTTGTAGCAAGAACGTTTCTTACCTACGTCAAAAACCACAACGTGATATGCCAATTGCTATTTACCCTTCATAAGGATCCTTTTCATCGAATCCGATCCTTCTAAAGTGGGAGAGACAGACACCCGCTAGCCGCCTTATGCAACTAGTGCATGTCAATCGGTGGAACCTGTCTCACGTAAGTGTACGTGTAAGGTCAGTCCGGGATGCTTCATCCCATGATGCCGCCGAAACAAGATAAGACTAGTAGTGGCAAGTAAATTGACAAAATCGACACCCACAACAAACTTGTGTTCTACTCGTGCATAGAAACTACGCATAGACCTAGCTCATGATGCCACTGTTGGGGATCGTTGCAGAAATTAATTTTTTTTCTACGCATCACCAAGATCAATCTATGGAGTAACTAGCAACGAGAGAGAGGGGAGTGCATCTTCATACCCTTGAAGATCATGAGACGGAATCGTTGCAAGAACGCGGATGAAGGAGTCGTACTCGAAGCGATTCAGATCGCGGTGGATTCCGATCTAAGCACCGAACAACGGCACCTTCACGTCCAACACACGTGCAGCCCGGTGACGTCTCCTGCACCTTGATCCAGCAAGGAGGAGGGAGAGGTTGATGAAGATGGCTCCAACAGCAGCACGACGGCATGGTGGTGATGGAGTGGCAGTTCTCTGGCAGAGCTTTGCCAAGCTTACGCGGAGGAGGAGAGGTGTTGGGGAAGGGAGGGGCTGCGCCTTGGATGTGGTGCTGCAGCCCTCCCTCCACCCCTCTATTTATAGGGGAAAGGGGGAAGGGGTCGGCCCCTCTAGACGAGATCTAGAGGGGCGACCAAGGGGAGGGCTTGCACCCCAAGCAGGGGCACCCCCTTAGGTTCCCCCAACCCTAGGCGCATGGGCCCTAGGGGGGGGATGGCACCCAGTCCACTTAGGGGCTGGTTCCCTTCCACCTACAACCCATAAGGCCCTCCGGGTCAGGTGGACCCCCGGAACCCCTTCGGTTATCCCGGTACAATACTGGTATACCCCCGAATATTTCCGATGACCGTATGATGACTTCCCATATATAAATCTTCACCTCCGGACCATTCCGGAACTCCTCATGACGTCCAGGATCTCATCCGGGACTCCGAACAACATTTGGTAATCACATACAAATCTTCCCTATAACCCTAGCATCATCGAACCTTAAGTGTGCAGACCCTATGGGTTCGGGAATCATGCAGACATGACCGAGACAGCTCTCTGGTCAATAACCAACAGCGGGATCTGGATACCAATGTTGGCTCCCACATGTTCCACGATGATCTCATCGGATGAACCATGATGTCGAGGATTCAAGTAATCCCGTATACAATTCCCTTTGTCAATCGGCACGTTACTTGCCCGAGATTCGATCGTCGGTATCCCAATACCTCGTTCAATCTCGTTACCGGCAAGTCACTTTACTCGTTCCGTAATGCATGATCCCGTGACAAACTACTTTGTCACATTGAGCTCATTATGATGATGTATTACCGAGTGGGCCCAGAGATACCTCTCCGTCATACGGAGTGACAAATCCCAGTCTCTATTCATGCCAACCCAACAGACACTTTCGGAGATACCTGTAGTGCACATTTATAGTCACCCAGTTACGTTGTGACGTTTGGTACACCCAAAGCACTCCTACGGTATCCGGGAGTTACACAATCTCATGGTCTAAGGAAATGATACTTGACATTAAAAAAAGCTTTAGCAAATGAACTACACGATCTTGTGATATGCTTAGGATTGGGCCTTGTCCAACATATCATTTTCCTAATGATGTGATCCCGTTATCAATGACATCCAATGTCCATAGTCAGGAAACCATGATCATCTGTTGATCAACGAGCTAGTCAACTAGAGGCTCACTAGGGACATGTTGTGGTCTATGTACTCACACATGTATCACGGTTTCCGGTTAATATGATTATAGCATGAATAGTAGACAATTATCATGAACAAGGAAATATAATAATAACCATTTTATTATTGCCTCTAGGGCATATTTCAACAATTGGGCATCAAGATCTATAGAGATAGATCAAGGCGGCTTGATAAGATTTTCAATGAGTACATACCTTGACAAGATTTTGAAGTAGTTCAAAATGGAACAGTCAAAGGAGTTCTTTCCTGTGTTGCAAGGTGTAAAGTTGAGTAAGACTCAAAACCCGACCACAACAGAAAAGAGAAAGAGGGTGAAAGTCATTCCCTATGCCCTAGCCATAGGTTCTATAAAGTATGTTATGCTGTGTACCAGACCTATTGTGTACCTTATCATGAGTTTGGCAAGACGGTACGATAGTGATCCAGGAGTGGATCACTGGACAACGATCAAAGTTATCCTTAGTTACCTAAGAGGACTAAGGAAACATTTCTCGGTTATGGAGGTGATAAAGAGTTCTTCATAAAGAGTTACGTTGATGCAAGCTTTTACACCGATCCAGATGACTCTGAGTCTTAATCTGGATACATATTGAAAGTGGGAGAAATTAGCTAGAGTAGCTCCATGCAGAGCATTTTAGACATAGAAAATTTACAAAATACATACGGCTCTAAATATGGCAGACCCGTTGACTCACAAGCAAAACATGAGCACCCCTTAGTACTATTTGGGTGTTAATCACATAGTGATGTGAACTAGATTATTGGCTCTAGCAAACCCTTTGCTTGTTGGTCACATGGCGATGTGAACTATGGGTGTTAATCACATACAGATGTGGACTATTGGTGTTAAATCACATGTCGATGTGAACTAGATTATTTACTCTAGTGCAAGTGGGAGACTGAAGGAAATATGCCCTAGAGGCAATAATAAAGTTGGTATTTTATATTTCCTTATATCATGATAAATTTTTATTATTCATACTAGAATTTTATTAACCAGAAACTTGATACATGTGTGGATACATAGACAGAGCACCGTGTCCCTAGTATGCCTCTACTTGACTAGCTCGTTAATCAAAGATGGTCAAGTTTCCTAGCCATAGACATGTGTTGTCATTTGATGAATGGAGTCACATCATTAGGAGAATGATGTGATGGACAAGACCCATCCGTTAGCTTAGCATAATGAACGTTCAGTTTTATTGCTACTGCTTTCTTCATGTCAAATACATATTCCTCTGACTATGAGATTATGCAACTCCCGGATACCAGAGGAATGCCTTGTGTGCCATCAAACATCACAACATAACTGGATGATTATAAAGATGCTCTACAAGTATCTCCGAAGGTGTTTGTTGGGTTGGCATATATCGACATTAGGATTTGTCACTCCGAGTATCAAAGAGGTATCTCTTTGCCCTCTCGGTAATGCACATCATAAGAAGCCTTGGAAGCAATGTGAGTAATGAGTCAGTTACGGGATGATGCATTACGGAACGAGTAAGGGGACTTTCCGGTAACGAGATTGAACTAGGTATGAAGACACAGACGATCGAATATCAGACAAGTAACATACCGATGACAAAGGGAATAACGTATGTTGCCATAGCGGTTTGACTGATAAAGATCTTCGTAGAATATGTGAGAATCAATATGAGCATCCAGGTTCCGCTATAGGTTATTGACCGGAGAGGTGTCTCGGTCATGTCTACATAGCTCCAGAACCCATAGGGTCCGCATGCTTAACGTTCGATGACGATTTGTATTATATGAGTTATGTGTTTTGGTGACCGAAGGTTGTTCAGAGTCCCGGATGAGATCACGGACATGACGAGGAGTCTTGGAATGGTCGAGAGGTAAAGATTGATATATTGGAAGGTGGTATTTGGACACCTGAATTGTTCCAGAATGTATCGGGTACATATCGGTGTTGGAAATATGCCTAGAGGCAATAATAAAATGGTTATTATTGTATTTCCTTGTTCATGATAATTGTCTATTGTTCATGCTATAATTGTATTAACTGGAAACCGTAATACATGTGTGAATACATAGACCACAACATGTCCCTAGTGAGCCTCTAGTTGACTAGCTCGTTGATCAATAGATGGTTATGGTTCCCTGACCATGGACATTGGATGTCATTGATAATGGGATCACATCATTAGGAGAATGATGTGATGGACAAGACCCAATCCTAAGCATAGCACAAGATCGTGTAGTTCGTTTGCTAAGAGCTTTTCTAATGTCAAGTATCATTTCCTTAGACCATGAGATTGTGCAACTCCTGGATACCGCAGGAATGCTTGGTGTACCAAAGCGTCCTGGCGTAATCGGGTGGCTATAAAGGTACATTACAGGTATCTCCGAAAGTGTCTGTTGGGTTGTACGAATCAAGGCTGGATTTGTCACTCCGTATGACGGAGAGGTATCTCTGGGCCCACTCGGTAATACATCATCATAATGAGCTCAATGTGACTAAGGAGTTAGTCACGGGATCATCGTTCTGGAACAAGTAAAGAGAATTGCCGGTAACGAGATTGAACAAGGTATAGGGATACCAACGATCGAATCTCGGGCAAGTAACATACCGATGGACAAAGGGAATTGTATACGGGATTGATTGAATCCCCGACATCGTGGTTCATCCGATGAGATCATCGTGGAACATGTGGGAGCCAATATGGGTATCCAGATCTCGCTATTGGTTATTGGCCGGAGAGGTATCTCGGTCATGTCTGCATGGTTCCCGAACCCGTAGGGTCTACACACTTAAGGTTCGGTGACGCTAGAGTTGTAATGGGAATAGTATGTGGTTACTGAAGGTTGTTGAGTCCGGATGAGATCTCAGACGTGACAAGGAACTCCGGAATGGTCCGCAGGCGAAGATCGGTATATTGGACGAAGGGTATTGGAGTCTGGAATTGTTCCGGGGGTATCGGGTGACGACCAGCGTGTCCAAAAGGGGTTTCGTAGGCCCCGACCACTAGTGCAGAACCGGGCAATAGCACCGGTTCGTAAGGCCCTTTAGTGCCGGTTCCACAACCGGCACTAAAGTGTGGTCACTAAAGGCCCCCCCTTTAGTACCGGTTCAGCACAAACCGGTGTTAAAGGCCAACCACGTGGCACGAGGCAGCTCCGGGGGCCGGGAGCCCACCAACCGGTACTAAATGTTTGTGGGTTTTTGTTTTATTTTTTATTTTTCAATTAAATTTGTGTTATCAATTTAATTCTTTTTCGTTTGCTGGTATTTTACGATACTACACATTGAACACGTTATGCATATATATATATATATATATATATATATATATATATATATATATAAATAAAATAGAATTTCTAGTAGAACCAATCATGCATATATATATATATATCATAAATGTCTCACAAACAATCATATTAATTAATTAACACATACACACATGTATAGATATATACAATTTCTCCTACATATGCATGTTGCCTTGGAGCCAGTGGCATTAGCCTAATTGGTGCCTTGAGCACGATGGGGGCGTGTAGCGGGTAATAGTATTCTCCCTTGGATTTATGACCTGGTCGAGCAAAAATCCCGCTATTTCCTCTTGAAGTGCTTCTCTGGCGCTCCGTTTCTAGGAGCTTCTCCCGCACCTCTGTGAACTGTTAAGAAGGAGATCACTACGCATGTGTATTAGTTGTGTGACTAGATATCGATAATGGTGTAAAAATTGTGAATAGTGTTTTGACAAGCGTACCCATTCCTGTCTTTGAGATCTGCTCCTTTCGGACGCCATCATGCGAATGTTCTGCCAAATGCAGAATGCACACCGATCAGTCCCTGCGCTTTTGCTTGGGGCCTTTACGAGAATGGAATTTCATCAGATAATAATTAATCAAGCATGATAATTAAAGAGATGGCAGCTAGCTAGCTAGCTAGTACTATAATTACTTACCTTGGGTGAAACCATTTAAGCTTTTGTTTCCATTCTCCACAGGGTCACGCTGATGAACCTTGCCCAAGCCACCTTGCCGACAAAGAAAATGAATAAAGGGGTTATTAAATAGTTCATATCATGAAAAATGACGAACTAAATAGGCCGAGATATATAGTTAATAATGATTGAAATTACATTGACTATCCCAAACAAGATGTTATAGTCAGTTTTTCTTTGAGTAGTGAGTCCAGTATTTCAACTGTTCGGCGTCAACTTTAATGATACACAAGACCCAGTGAAATCTGCATGCACACGTTTGCATGTCTTAATTAAGCGGGCATATGTAAAGCAAAAACATGTAGCTAGCTAGTAGGCAAAAGCAGAGAATTTGTAGTACAAGGCAGTGTGACTCACTTTGGAAGTTGTAAGGAAGTAGTATATCTTCATTGTATTTGAGGCGCTTCAAGAACTCTAGCATGTTGTCCTCTACGTCCTTTTGATAACGTGGATTTAGTTTCCATGTGTATTCCTTAACGGTGTTTGGGTCAATGAACCCAATGCCAAAGCGTCCACCTTTTCTCATTTCATATATCTTCATCCTGCATATAATACCACAGAAAAGAATATAGTGAGGATAATTACAGGTAATGATTGATCAAAAGGATCGACAGCTAGCTTGAGACTTAAATTACGTAAAGAAATCACTTACGTACAATAGCAACCCATTTATAGATTTGTCGAGTGCGTCTTGATTGTATAACTGAAACAGTTCAGAATACTCAATGGACACAACTTTCTCATGGAAGTAATGCTCCTCCTTGACATTCACCATGAGGGACAATCGATCGGAAATCTTGGTAATGTTCATGTACCATTGATGCAATTCATACATTCTCGTTGGGAGGTTCTTGACCTTATGCAGCTCGACCAAAGGTTGGCCCGGACATATTTCCGTTTTATTTCATCCTCTCTAAGCACAGGCATGGGATCGACCTCGAGGAGTTGTCCAACAATGATTTTGAGAACTTCAGCTGCATTATATGGTCCTCCGTTATTACCACATTGCCCACCTCGAGGAACGTAAACTGTTTGCCCACAATAATATTGGGCGCCGCGTCTTTATCCGCGTGTTGTTGGCACAACAAGCGAGGGATCGATTCGCCTTTGTTCTCCCGGTTGGGAATGGTTTTCCCGCATTTTTTGACAGCTGCTTCTGTTTGCTCGATCCGAGCTCGCCTTCTTCGTGAGGCGTGCTCGATTTTACTCCCCGATGTGGCGCTCATAGTCTGTGTCAACAGGCTTGGGAGCTAGTGGTTGAGCCATACGAATGAAGTGGTCAATCGTTTCCTCGAGCACTTTCTCCCTTGGCGGCGGTGGCGGTTTCGGTGCAAAATGGGCTTCCACCTCGGACTTCGATATGGCTGCGATTTCCTCCTCGGACCTGTCATAAGACCTCTGCGGAAGAGGCGTGAGGCTTGGACCATATTTATATCGCTTGCCTCCTTTTGTACTTCTGTACTACCTCGACTCGTCCGCTTTCGCACCATAGCTGCGGGTGTCTCTTCTGTGATTGCCGAGGCGGCGGAGACGCCCGACGGGGCTGAGTTGGACGAGGAGGAGTGGCCGCCGCGGAAGCTGTGCGGACTTGGAGGAGGAGTGGCCTGAGGTTGTGCGGACTTGGAGGAGGAGTGGGCGTCACGCCTGTGGCGGACTTGGAGGAGGAGTGGCGACACTTTGCCGGACTTGGAGGAGGAGTGGCGACACTTTGCGGACTTGGTGGACTTGCAGGAGCGGGAGACTGCTGACTCGGTGGCGGACTTGACGAGGAGTCGGATGGCGCGTTGTCGGTGGCCTTGAAAGATGATGCAATCCTTTTTCCATAGGATGATCTGATGGTTGGCGTCTCCGAAAGCGCTCGTCGTCACCTCCGAGAATGTCAAGCTCTAGCCCGAATATGGGTGCACCACCTCGTCGGCCATGACACGAGCATAGCCCTCTGGGAACCGGGATGCAATGGTAGGTTGCTTTGGGGGTAATCGGAAAAGCAACGCCGTCGCCACCTTCATGGATATGTTCTTCATTTTGACGTGTAGCTCGCAGCTAGTGTTCTCCGTGATGTCATCCACGGGTATCTACCCAACATTGCGTCGTCGGCGGAACCCACGCTGCTTCTCTGCATGGATGGGGCGGTGCTATCCAATGCCGGATCATTCGCTAGCTGCTGCATTCTTTGAGACCCCCTTTCTTTGGGTAAGTGAGTCGATCTGCTCCTGCTGCCGCTGGAATTTGACTACCAATTCCGCTTGACTTGCTTCTAGGCCTTGAATGCGTTCATAGTCCTGCTTCCTCTGCTCCTCCTCCATCTTCCTCTTCTTCTCCTCCGCAATCTTCTTTCTCGCACGGGGTTTGTAGTCGGTGTTCCAGTCTGAAAACCCCTCATACCACGGAATAGCGCCCTTGCCTCGTGTTCTTCCCGGGTGTTCAGGATTTCCCAGGGCACGCGTAAGCTCGTCGTTCTCTCTGTTGGGCTAGAACACCCCCGATCGTGCCTCTTCTATTGCAACAAGTATCGCATCGTCGGCTCCCTTCAGACTTGCCCTCGTCAAAACATTGCCTGTCTTGGTCCAACTCCCCCATGCGCATAGAACCAAGTCCACGACCACAGGGGCCAACTCTTAGTAACCGGAGTGGCACTGCATCCTCCATCTCTTTCTCGGACTTATCCCACTTAGGCATTGCCACCGCGCAGCCACCTGGCCCCAACTTATGGAACTTATCCTTTTTTCGGCATTCTTCTTGTTTATTCTCGACCGTTCCTTAGCTAATTCCGAATCCTTGAATTTCACGAAATCGTCCCAATGAGCACGTTGGTTCTCTAGTGTTCCCTCGAATCTGGAGTCTTCCTTCCTCCCTTGACGTGTTGTCCCATTCACGATTCTTGTGGTTCTTGAATGCAACCGCCATCTTCCTAAGAGCAGCGTCCTTTACTTTCTGCACATCTCGCTTCTGTGAAATGATCTGGTAGGGTGAAATGTTCCATGAGAGTATCCCAAAGCAGATCTTTTTGATTCTTGTCGACAAAAGTAACATCTGGACGTGGAGCAGCGTCCTCTTTGCCTTTTTGTCCTTTGTCTTTTGGTGGCTCTCTCCATTCTTGAAGGGAGATCGGGAGTTGGTCCTTCACAAGAACTCCGCACTGACGAATGAACTTGTCCGCAATCTTCTTAGGCGCTAATGGTTAGCCATTAGGTCTGACTGCCTCGATATTGTACTTTACGCCCTGCTTCAACTTTTTGTTCGGGCCTCGTTTCGTCCTTTTGCCTGAAGATTTGCTCGATCCGGATGGCTGAAAGAACAAAGATCGATTCGTTAATATATCTTCAAGTCATTTAAAACATGTGATGATCACCAGATACCTGCTTATATAAATATATATACCTCGCCGGTCTTTGTTGTTTCATAATCAACATGTTCTTCGTCATCGTCATAATCGTAGTTCATGACTTCATCAATTCGGTCGTCGCGATCGAATATCATATCACCCTCTCCGGTGTTGTTTAGAAATTGAACCGTCATAATCTTCTTCATTACGATTATCATCTGGCCCGCGTATCATATCGAACATGGTCTGTTCTCCCTCCTTGTCGGTATTGTCTGCCATAGCTTTTATTTAACTAATTCAAAAGAAATATAAAACAATTTAGTATTCAAATTACATCGTCTCGAATAATAGATATAATCTCGAATACTTCGTCTAGAATAATAGATATAATCTCGAATACATCGTCTCAAATAATATATAATATTGAATAGTACATCCTTTGGCTAGCTAATTAAAGATCGAATACTACATTAGAATCTAGGACACTTTCGCGGTTCCTGCGTCATGGCGGTGGACACCCAAAGAGAAGGAACCCTCACATGATCATAGCTGAAGTGAGATCCTCAAGATCTTGCCGGTATTGGAGAACCTGCCGCCCTCTAACGCAACCATGTAGCGATGGGCGTGCTCGTCCTCCTCCCCGACACGGCGACGTACCTCGTCCGGCAGGGCCGGGTCCCTCCGCACCAAACCGCCCACGCGAACACCACCAAAGCGAGATCGGGGTCGACAGCGGGACCCGGGCGGGTTCCTCATCAGCCCGCGCCCCTCGAGCAGCACCTCCCGGTGCCAGCCAGTGAGCCATTCCGGACATGGGTCGGTTGGGCGTTGTCGCGGACGGAGTCGACGGCGAGGATGCGGGCGGGCATCGTCGAGAACAAATACTAGCTATATGCCCATAAAAAGTAATATTTTTTAATGATTGGATTTTGATAACTAAAATTTCTAACATTTCTACTATTTCAAAAATCTATATACTATTTCATACTAATTAAGCATCTAACACTAAAAACAGAAAAAACAATTTCTATACATCCATTAAAAAATAGAAAAACAACATTATATAAAAAAATTCCATACTAATTAAACACTAATTATATCCATCTAACATGCATTCATACATATATACTAGTGAAAAAACAATAATCTAAAAAATCTAAACTAATTAAACATACAAAATACGTATATACTAATATATACATGCATTCATACATATATACGTGTATGTGTGTGTGTGTTCATCATGCTTGTGTGTGTGTGTATGGGCTCGAGGGCGGCGCCCATGGTGGCCTTGAGGCGAGGGAGAGGGTTAGAGGGGAGAGCTCACAGCGGGCGACGGCGACGGGCAGGCGTGACAAGGCGGCGGCGTAGGGACAGCGACGAGGGGCCGGGCCAGCGGCGGAGACGAGGGCGGCGACGGGACGAAGCGGCGGCAGCGGACGGGGGCGAAGCGGCGACGGGTCGGTGACGGCGTCGTCGATCGATCGGGCGAAGCGGTTCAATGGGGAAACAGAGGAAGAAACAGAGGAGAATGAAATTTTTCAAGTGTTGTATATATAAAGGCACCTTTAGTACGGTTGGAGCCACCAACCGGTACTAAAGGTCTGTTTGACCAGCCCAAGCGGCGCTGAAGCGACCCCTTTAGTACGGGTGGTGGCACAAACGGTACTAAAGGCCCCTTTAGTACCGGTTTGTGCCACCACCCGGTACTAAAGGGGGTGCATCTTGGCGCAGTGCGGTGCGGCAAGTTTAGTCCCACTCGCTAGCCGAGGGGCGACCAACCGGTTTATAAACCCCGTGCGGTCGCTCTCTCGAGCTCCTCTCCAAAGCAGGCCCTCTGGGCCTCGTGTTCTTCTGCTGCCCTGTGGGCCCACTTAGCCTCTGTGGCCTGCATCCTGGCCCAACAACAAGGTTGGGTTTCTAGTCGTATGCAGGCCGCTCTGGCCTAGTAAGGCGGGCTTTTTATTTTTTTTGCTTTATTTATTTTTGTGTTGTTTTTTTTGTATTTAGAGTTTCTTTGTGAATATTTTTGCTTTAGGTACAAAAATTACAAACTTTCTGTTAGTGCCCGTAGTTTTCAAATTTGAATAGTTTAAATTTTGAATTATTTGAAATTATTGTGAATCACTAGTTTGTGAATAATTTAACTTTAAAAATCAGTAAAGGCATGAAAGAATTTGTTTGCACATAAAATTTCTTCTGTTTCAAATGCCAAAACACATAACTACCCTAACTATTACAGAGATTCCCCTACGGGTGTGAAACACGTAAGAAAGTGATGATAGTGAAGCCGATCACATCCCGGATCTTTGGGTGTGAAACTTTTTCTTCAGCGTGTGTCCCTTTCTTGCGCGTAACCATGGAAAATCTTCACCATTTAACGGGATGCTCGGTTCAATATTCACCGTGAATGGAGAAATTTCATCAAACTTTTCATAATCTTCTCGACTTGTCTGTCTTGTCATCCACTCCCACGATGTTTCTCTTCCCGTAAAGAACTATGTGCCGCTTTGGCTCATCGTAAATGCGATGCATTCGCTTCCTTATCTTTTCTTTTTCTTGGCTTGGCGGACATGTCCTTCACATAGAAAACCTGTGCCACATCATTGGCTAGGACGAATGGTTCGTCTGCATACGCAAGATTGTTGAGATCCACTGTTGTCATTCCG
Source organism: Aegilops bicornis (assembly GCA_021605145.1). NCBI lineage: Eukaryota > Viridiplantae > Streptophyta > Magnoliopsida > Poales > Poaceae > Aegilops > Aegilops bicornis. Next base: position 595,963,577 of record CM038669.1, on the reverse strand, counting down.
TACTGCGGGTCTTCCGTTACCTGCCCCGTGTCATATTGACCCATTTGCACCGAAACAAAGGGACCTTTAAACCACGTCGATAGTCAAGTTCCCATATGTCCTGTATATAACCATAATATGTTTCCTTTCCCGTCTTGGTTTACGCATCAAAAGCGAACACCACTGTTTTGGTTGGTGCTCTTCTTATCTTAGGCGATCGTGTAAAATGTATTACCATTTATCTCGTACCCTTTGAAAGTCATTATATTCAAGATGGTAACTGGGACAGCAAGTACAGGTCATCTTCAATAGAGGTGTCATGCATGGTAATGCGTGTTCCGCAACCAGTGTCGAAACTCCTGGTTTGTTCACGTGTAATCCAGTCATCAGACCGCTCAGGGTGTTTGGAGCGTAGCAAATTCTTGTGTTCATCCATTTACGGAGCCACCGAGTCGGAATTCTGTAGATCTGTGTAGTGTGGTTCTGTGAGAGAATGTCCATCCATACATATTATTTGTTCCCTCCTAGCGTGCCTTTTCCATCCGATGCGCCCTTATGCCGCGATTCAGAACACCAATCGGCTTAAGGTTAGGAATAAAGTCAATACAAAACTCAATGACCTCCTCATTTTGATGGCCCTTGGAGATGCTTCCTTACGGCCTAGCATGGTTATGAACATATTTCTTTAAGACTCCCATGAACCTCTCAAAGGGAACATATTGTGTAGAAATACAGGACCCAAAAGCGTTAATCTCTTCGCATAGGTGAACTAGGGCGTGCGTCATGATGTTGAAGAAGGATGGTGGGAACACCAACTCGAACCGACAAGACATTGCACCAAATCATTACGTAACCTCGGTATGATTTACGGACCGATTACCTTCGAGAGATTGCATTGAGAAATGCACATAGCTTCACAATGGCTAATCGAGCGCTTTCCGGTAGAAGCCCCCTCAATGCAACCGGAAGCGGTTGCGTCATAATCACGTGGCGATCATGAGACTTTAGGTTACGGAACTTTTTCTCTGCCATGTTTATTATTCCCTTTATATTCGACGAAGCCAGACGGTACCTTAATCTGACGGGCATTCAAAGAAGATTTCCTTCTCTTCTTTGGTAAGAGCGTAGCTTGCATGACCTCGATATATGCCGTCTTCTCCGTGCATACGTTGCTGGTCCTCCGTGCCTCAGGTGTATCTTTTGTCTTCTCATACATGCCCAAGAAGCCAAGCAGGGTCACGCAAAGATTCTTCGTCACGTGCATCACGTCGATTGCGGAGCGGACCTCTAGGTCTTTCCAATATGGCAGGTCCCAAAATATAGATTTCTTCTTCCACATGGGTGCGCGTCCGTCAGCGTCCTTTGGAACAGGTTGTCCGCCGGGACCCTTTCCAAATATCACCTTCAAATCCTTGACCATATCATGTACATCGGCACCGATGCGGTGGCGAGGCTTCGTCCGGTGATCCGCCTCACCTTTGAAATGCTTGCCTTTCTTTCTTCACGGGATGCCTGCTCGGAAGAAATCGATGATGTCCTGTACACATTCTTCATACAACTATTCAAATATATATCGCTTCGGTATCATCCAAACAGTGCGTGCATCCGCGGTATCCCTTGTTTGTCTGCATCTGAAAGGTTCTTGAGAGCAGGCCAATCATTGATGGTCACGAACAGCAACGCCTTTAGGTCAAATTCTTCCCCATGTGCTCATCCCACGCACGCACACTGTTCCATTGCACAGTTGTAAGAGTTCTTCAACTAATGGCCTTAGGTACACATCAATGTCGTTGCCGGGTTGCTTAGGGCCTTGGATGAGCACCGCATCATAATGAACTTCCGCTTCATGCACAACCAAGGAGGAAGGTTATACAAACATAGAGTCACAGGCCGGGTGCTATGGTTGCTTTGCTCGCTCCCCAAAAGGATTAATGCCATCTGCGCTTAGACCAAACCATACGCTCCTTGCGTCATCTGCAAACTCCTTCCCGTACTTTCTTTTGATTTTTCTCCACTACGACCCGTCAGCTGGTACTCTCAACTTTCCGTCTTTCTTACGGTCTTCTCTGTGCCATCGCATCGCCTTGGCATGCTCTTTGTTTTGGAACAAACGTTTCAACCGTGGTATTATAGGAGAATACCACATCACCTTGGCAGGAATCTTCTTCTGGGCGCTCGCCCTCGACATCACCATGCTCATCGCGGCTGATCTTATAGCGCAATGCACCACATACCGGCAAGCGTTCAAATCCTCGTACTCACCGCGGTAGAGGATGCAATCATTAGGGCATGCATGTATCTTACGCACCTCTAACCCTAGAGGGCGACAGCCTTCTTTTGCTTCAGACGTACTCTCGGGCAATTCGTTGTCCTTTGGAAGCATATCCTTTATCATTACCGGCAACTTTCCAAATCCCTTGTCGATACACCATTCTCCGCCTTCCATTGCAGCAATTCCAGCAGTGGTGCCCAGCTTTTCTTGTCACCCACGCAATTCGGGTACAACAATTTTTGTGATCCTCTAACATGCTGCAACTTCTTCTTCTCCAAATCACTTGCGCAGCTTTCTCTTTGCATCGGCAATGGCCCGACCTAGATCATCAACGGGCTCATCGATGCCTCTTCTTCAGCTTCTTCCCGCATTGCGGCCCAGCTTCTTCCGCATTACGGCTCAGCTTCTTCCCCATTGTTGTATCATCGTATTCAGGGAACCCATGGCGGGATAGCTGTCGTCGTCCTCTTCTTCTTCATTGTCTTCCATCATAACCCCTCTTTCTCCGTGCTTGGTCCAAACATTATAGTGGGGCATGGAACCGGACTCAAACAGGTGGACGTGAATGGTTCTTGACGTAGAGTAATTGCGACCATTCTTACAGCCACACATGGACAAGGCATAAAACCATCCGCCCGCTTGTTTGCCTCAGCCATAGCGTAAAAGTATGCACGCCCTCAACGAACTGGGGAGAGCATCGGTCATCGTACATCCATTGCGGGCTCATCTTCATTACACAACACCGAATAGACCAAATTAATACAAGTTCATACATAAAGTTCATACAACACTTAAATGCAACAAACAAATAACTCTCTAGCTAAAGCATTTAAATGCAACAACAAATGCGATCAAGATCGCAACTAAGGTAACAATTGATCCAACATCATAATGATACCAAGCCTCACTATCGATGGCATATTTTCTAATCTTTCTAATCTTCAAGCGCATTTTCTCCATCTTGATCTTGTGATCATCGACGACATCGGCAACATGCAACTCCAATTCCATCTTCTCCCCCTCAATTCTTTTCAATTTTCTTTCAAGTACTCGTTTTCTCTTTCAACTAAATTTAACCTCTAGACAATAGGGTCGGTTGGAATTTCCGGTTCACATACCTCCTAGATAAAAATATCTATGTCAACTTGATGGGCATAATTTGTCATAAACATGAAATGCAACAAATAGTTTTAAAAGAGAATATACCACATCCGAATCATAACAAGGACGAGGGCCGACGGGGACGGATATCAAAACCATGGCACTATGTATATCAAACAACGTCTTAGGTAAGATAATTATTATACGAGTAACTATACATCCAAATCACACAAACATCAATTTTTATATAAAATTTCATGGAACAAAAGGCTCACCACAAGGTGGTGCCCGGCGACGGACTGCGGGCGATCGACGGTGGTTACGACAGAGATTTAGAAGGCACTAAGTAAACCACACCTACATATGCAAACTAAGTGTTATTTTGACCTCAAATTGCATATAAATCAAATACTACCACATATAATTCCTCCCAAATTACTAAAACCCACAATTAATCACTATATAAACCAATGCAAGAGCTAATCTAGCAATGAGAGATGAAAGGACAAAGTTGCTAACCTTGGTGATCATTTGAATGGATGAGGGCTGCAAATCTTGACAAATTTGGGGCAAATTTTGTGATGAACTTCGAGAGGAAGAAGGGAAGAACAGAGGAGAGGGAGAGGGAAAGGGGAAGAACAGAGTGCGGGTGGACGAAGGATTTATATAGGGGCGACATTTAGTACCGGTTCGTGCCACGAACCGGTACTAAAGGTCTTGGAAGGGCCCCATTCGACAACATCCTGCCACCACTCTCATTAGTACCGATTAGGTGGCACGAACCGGTGCTAAAGGTTTGCCATGAACCGGTACTAAAGAGCTCCTCCCGGCTAGCCGTTGGAACCGGCACTAATGGCCACATTAGTGCCGGTTCTGTTACAAACTGGGACTAATGTGTCTCACATTTGACCCTTTTTCTACTAGTGGACAAGCATTGGGGGCCTTATGGGCCAAGGGGAGGGGGCACATTAGCCCACTAAGGGGCTGAGCGCCCCTCCCACCCTATCTCACGTAACCTGGAGAGGTTGGGGCGCCTCCCCTAGGGCAGCCACCCCTCCCGGCTTGGGGGGGGGGGGTTTCCTAGGGGGTGGGGGCGCCCAAAGCCATCTAGGGTTTCCCCTGGCCGCCGCCCCCTCCTCTAGATGGGATCTAGAGGGGCCGGCCCCCTCTCCCCTTCCTCCTATATATAGTGAGGGGGTGGGAGGGCAGACACACTTTTCCCCTGGCGCAGCCCCTCCCTCCTCATACATCTCCTCCTCCTCCGTAGTGCTTGGCGAAGCCCTGCTAGAGAACCACGAGCTCCACCACCACCACCACGTCGTCGTGCTGTCGGAGTTCTCCCTCAACTTCTCCTCTCCTCTTTCTGGTTCAAGAAGGAGGAGACGTCCCCAGTCTGTACGTGTGTTGAATGCGGAGGCGCCGTCCGTTCGGTGCTAGATCGGATCTTCCGCGATTTGAATCGCCGCGAGTACGACTCCATCAACCGCATTCTAGTAACACTTTTGCTTAGCGATCTTCAAAGGTATGAAGATGCTCATCCTCTCCCTCTCTTGTTGCTAGAATCTCCATAGATTGATCTTGGTGTTGCGTAGAAAATTTTGAAATATTGCTACGTTCCCCAACAACCGGAGTACCGGAGGGGTTACTGGAACCCCCCCGGGGAAGATATGGGACATATGGGCCATAGGAGGGAGGCTAACCAGCCCACAAGGGGCTGGCGCGCCCCCCACAAGGGAGGAGTCCGAATTGGACTAGGGGAGCGGGCGGCGCCTTCCTTCTTCCTCTCCCTCTCCTTCCCCCTTTCCCCCTCCGGTAAAAGGAAGGGGGGCGAATCCAAATAGGACCTCCCTCTGGGGGTGCGCCTCGGGCTGGCCTCCTCTCCCTCCCTCCTTTATATACCGGGGGGGGGGGGGCGCCCCTAGAAGACACATCAATTGTTCCAAGCCGTGTGCATCGCCCCCTCCACCGTTTATGCCTTCGTTCATATTCTCGCAGTGTTTAGGCAAAGCCCTGCGCAGATCACATCACCATCACCGTCACCATGCCGTCGTGCTGACGGAACTCATCTACTTCCTCGGCCATCTGCGGAATCAAGAGCTCGAGGGACGTCATCACGCTGAACGTGTGCAGAACTCGGAGGTGCCGTACGTTCGGTAGTCGATCGGTCGGAACGAGAAGACGTTTGACTACATCAACCGTGTTAAGAAAACGCTTCCGCTTTTGGTCTACGAGAGTACGTGGATACACTTTCCCCCTCTCGTTGTTATGCATCTCCTAGATAGGTCTTGCGTGAGCGTAGGATTTTTTTTTGAAATTGCTTGCTACGTTCCCCAATAGACCCGCCCGGGTCATTACGGTCCAGGAGGTTGACATGAATGCCTTCAAATCAACCTGGGGGCTAGATATAACCCCAAGATGTAACCCGCCCCGTTCAGGGCCGGGTCACTGAAGTGGCTGCTTAAGAAGGTCGGGCCAGGTGGGCCGCGGTGATCAAAGAGACCCGTCCAGAAGAAGCCGCCCATAGATGAGCTGGCTCATGGTGCACCTTCTTAGGCCCTTATGTTAAACCGCCTTACAGTTTTTCCTTGCTTAGAAGATAAGGCATGCTAAAGAGATAGACTATGGTGCAGGTCAAGCTTTCCGACCCATACTCTATTGTAAACCCCGGGCCTCAACCTATATATAAAGGGGAGCCCCGGGGTCAGAAAGATCAAGTTACAACCTCTCGAGTACTAGGTTAGCCAAGAGCACCCCTTGTAATCGAGATCATCATCAATACAACAAAAGCAGGACGTAGGCTTTTACCTCCACCATGAGGGGCCGAACCTGGGTAAACCTTGTGTTCCTCGTGTCCAGTTAACCCCCTGAACTACCACCCAATTATGATTGCCTCGCGACTAAGTCCTTTGAGGACATCTGCCATGAAAATACCACGACAGGAACTTCTCAATTGCTTTTTCATCCTTGTTCTCTTCAATGATCAAAGTCAGCTTATGGTGTTTAATTTATTGCCACTGGAATAATAATACACTGAAATATAGTCAACTCTTCGCCATTAATGGCTAATGTAGTTTTTTATGTATCTCTACCATGTTGTGTGTTTGATACAGATCTATTGGGTCTGAAAGATACTCTAAGGTTAAATTTTTGTTTGAAAGTCAACTTGTGTTGCTTAATTGCTATCAAGTCAGTACCAATACACTAAAATACTAATAAGTGAGTATCAATTCTTCACCATTAGTTACTAATAATTTTTTTAGCAAGCTCTCGCATCTTGTCTGTCAGATCTTATTAAGCCGAGTTTCAAAGATACCTATGGTTTAATTTGTGCTTGAAACATAACTTGTGTTGTTTATTTTTTTTAAATAGCTTGAACATTATTAATTAGAAATAATAGTTACATCGTCTATCAGAAGAGTTACAAGATTTTCCATGGGCTCCTCTATCCAATCCCTAGTCATGGAACATTTTGCTAATCTAGCAAGCTCATGAGCTACTTTGTTCGCTTCTTTATTATAATGTTCAAAACTGGTTTGTGGAAAATCACTGGCCATAAAAAAACAAGGGACATTTACATATGTGCCCCTAACTCGAACCCACTACTCAGATTTTCCCCTAATTTTGAAGAATGCTCAAATTTGCCCCTCCACCGTCAAGTCACTACTTAGAAATGCCCTTCCATACAGTACTGTAGCACTTTCCGTCCAATACTGTAGCACTTTCCGTCTGCTACAGTACACATGGGCCTATGATGGTCAAAGGCCTTTGACTTGACGGAAGGGCATTTCTGAGTAGTGACTTAACGGCAGAGGGGCAAATTTGAGCATGCTTTGAAATTAGGGGCAAATCTGAGTAGGTGGTTCGAGTTAGGGGCAGAAATGCAAATGGCCCAAAAAACAATCCTCAAAAATTGCCGCCGCTGCTCCCGCAGACTCTCCATCAGTAAACCAAACCTTAGGGCTAACGCCTCCGCTGTCAGAGCATCCGCACAGTACTAAATCTTCCAATTACCACCTACTATGAAGTTTCCTTTGTCATCTCTGATAATAGCACCCGCTGTGCCCCGTAGCTGATCATGATCAAAAGAAGCATCCACATTCAATTTAACAAACCCCATTGGAGGTCTGCACCATCCTTCATTCTTTCTCTTTGCTCTAGGTGAGTGAGCATTTACATAATTTGCTGTTATAGCTCTAATGCCCATGGAGGTTTGAGACGCCTCCTGAGACTTACCATCATGGACTAGTTTCCGTCTATTCCACCATAAATACCAGCAGCTATAGCGACTAGTTCCCCTGCATTCCGGGAGCCCAAGATAGGTAATTCATGATCAGGCATAAGGAGTAAGAATTCAAGGACTGTCTCTCCTGCACGGTCAATGATGCAGGCTTTTTTTTACCACTTCATACAACCCCAAATATTCCCACACTTCTTTTGCCTTCTGGCACATAAATAATACATGTTTCGTGTCCTCTGGCCCCTCCAAACATGCTGGACATATTGGCTGAGTTTTTATGTGTCTGTTGGCCAGTGTAACGCGACACGGTAGAGTCCCGTGGAGCGTACGCCAAATAATAATTTTAACCTTCGCTGGAGAAGCTAATTTCCAGATCTTACCCCAAATAGGATTGACCTTACTTCTACCCATGCCATCTGAGTATTCCAATTTCCTCCCATGCTGCATTTTCCATTCCTCCACATACGCTGATCGTACAGTGTATAAACCGTTTTTTGTATAGCTCCAAGCAATAAAGTTCGACATATTATGCATAGGGATCGGGATCGCTAGGACTCTACGGGCATCATTTGGCCACAAAGTTTGTCTCACCAAATCTTCATCCCAACAATTCGTGATTGGGTCAATAAGATCAGAAACTTTCGTCAGGAGATTCCCCCTTCTTGGTGTAATAATTTTCCTATCTGCACAATTTGGAATCCATGCATCCTTCATATGTCAATATTTTCTCCTGTTCCGACTCTCCATATATAGCCATTCCTGAGTGAAACCACTCCCGCCATAATGCTTTGCCACGTAAAAGAGGAGCCCTTTTTTAATACCGCGCTCATCAAATCGCCCTCCGGGAAATACTTTGCTCTTAGGATTGTTGCACATAACAATTCAGGATTTTCCAAGAGGCGCCAAGCTTGTTTCGCTAACAAAGCCAGGTTAAAACAATGTATATCACGGAAACCCATTCCACCTTGGTCTTTTGGAACACACATCTTCCACCACGCCATCCAGTGCATCCATTTCTGATTGTCCTCGTCACCCCACCAGAATTGCGACATCGCGTCTATGATTTCTTTTCTTTCCATCCACTAATCTTCATAATAATACGATCAACCAAGAACCGAAAACAATCGCTTTTGTCCATGCCCACATTGGCCGGTAGTCCCAAATATTTATCGTTAAGTGCCTCAGTCATAATATTTAAAATTGTACAGATTTGCACTTTGTCCTCCACTTTTGTATTGAGACTAAAAAATATACTGGATTTTTCGACACTCACCATTTGCCCCGAGGCGGCACAGTAAGAGTCCAAAACTGCTCTAAGGGCCTCCGCGTTCGCAGCATTTGCTCGCATGAGGATCAAAGAATCATCTGCAAATAATAGATTGGAAACTGAAGGGGCTTCCCTGCTAACCTTTATGCCAGAAATCTTTCCCCTCTCCTCCCCATTTGTTAAAAGGGCAGCCAGGCTCTCCGTACATAACAGGAATAAGTAGGGGGAGAGGGGGTCCCCCTGCCTTAGCCCTCTAGTGGGTTTGAAGTTACCATTCTCATCTGCATTAAACCGAACCCTGTACTTCACAGAGGACACACATTGCATAATCAAGTTCACCCAGTTTTCTTTGAAACCCAGCTTCACCAAAATTGCTTTGAAGAAAGACCATTCCACTCGATCGTAAGCTTTATGCATGTCCAACTTGAAAGCACACAGCCCCTCCCTCCTTGTTCTTTTCTTTTTAATTGTGTGGAAACACTCATATGCTACTAAAATATTGTCTGTAATCAGTCTCCCAGGAACAAAAGCACTCTGAGTTGGGCTGATAATATCTGACAGAATTAATTTCAAACACGATGCAATCATTTTTGAAATAACCTTATACACCACATTGCATAAGCTAATAGGTCTAAATTGAGTAACCTTTTCCGGGGAGTTAGCCTTTGGGATCATGACAATTGCAGTATCATTCCATCCTACCGGTATACCAATCTCTATATACTACCTAAAAGAAATGGAGTGTTCCGTCTCCCGTCTCACGTCGCCCACCCCTTCGTCCATCCTCCTTGTACGACCCCCTCCCCCTCCCATGCTTTCATCTTTGGTAACCCCTCCCACGCTTTAATCTTTCCTTTGGGAACACAATAAATTCTTGGACGGCAATCAATTTCTTCTTTGCTGTACATGGTAATACAATAAGTTCATGGGAAGAAATAAATCACAATACGAAATCAAGCGAGGAGCCCGGCGGCCGCCTTCCTCTTCTGGTCTATCCATGCCTCCCATTCGTGGAGCCCTCCTCATCTTACGTTCCTCCTCTCCCATGGTGCGTGTGGCCGCCCCATTTCCTATGTCTTCCTAGACCGGCGCCGGCCGCACCCCGTCTCATCCCCTCTCCTATCTCTCCTAGCTAGAAATCATGGCGAGGGTGATTGTCAGGACCCCTGTCTGAAGAACCGCAGGGCTACGCCGTCCAACGATGATGCTGGAGAGATTTCGGCGGCTAGCCATCACCTGAAAGTGGAAGCGGAAGTTGGCCGGAGACCTGAATGATAGTGCAGCTTTTATCACCCAACGGCCTCATCTACCTGGTCTCTAACTCATCCCGACCGACCACAGGCGCCAGCAGGGGCAGAGATACGTCAACACCATTGTGTGCTTCCCCCCGCAAAAAAAAAAACACCATTGTGTGCTTCAATCTGCTCCCTCACCAAGGCAAGCAGACGGAGGGGGTGGAGGCGCCGCCTCCGCATATCATTGGACTATCGAGGAATTTCCGCATGGACAACGAACTAAGCTTCAAGTTCATCAGAAATAAAGAGCTCGATCGATGAGTTGGAGGGAACCGACTGCTTCGCTGTCCTATGTGACATCGACGTCATCAGCACGTGCGCACGGAGAAACCAGCCGCAGGAGACGTGATGGAGACGATGGTGGGTGTGAACTGGAGATCAAGTATCAGCTGTTGCGAGGATGATGAGGGCCTGTGCGGCAGCAGCGGCGCGTTGGGCTGGGTGGCGATGGAGGATGGCGGTGCCACTTCCACGGTGATGCAGCCGCAGACATAACAGCAAGCACGCATCGTCAGCGTGGCCTTTGCCTGAGTTGGGACAACGTTTGCACAGTCTATTCCTTGAGTAATCCTCCTTTCATTTCACGGCAGAGGCTGTAACATGTCCGTACAGTTAATTAACCTAAAGCATCTGCTCTCTTGCTGCGTCCAATTCAGTAATCTTGCAACTTTTGTTAAGTAGGAGTAGTACATTAAATTACATGTGCGTACTATTTATCACACTAGCATGACACTATACTGAATTTGGTATATGGTTTGTGATTATTTATCTGAAATTTTAACTGCAATTATGCTAGGTGGATTGGTTACTGTCGGCTAGAGGGCTCATATGAAACGATCTAGAGCACATGTTACAGTTTACTTCATCATGTTGTGTTTACATGCATAAATCACATGTGTGCTTCACTTTTGAGCTAGCTACATATGTTTTCTATTGTTTCTTCTTTGTAATTTTGAAGAAAAAGTGTCACAATAAATGAAGTTTTCGTACATTTGCTGTGGTGTGCTCTTCTTCCCCTAAGCTAACTTATTGGACAAAAAAGTGTCAAAATGAAAAAAAGTGTCATAATAAATGTCTCTTTATATAATTCGGTTTACACATATTCATACGATTCAACTTATTGGAGCAATAGTTTCATGCCGGCATAATTGTGCATTGGTAGACTGTAGCATGGATTAGTCGTTTCATTTATCCATGCAATTCATGATTACAACACTTGTGTACTTGCTATTTCTATATTCAGGCATACTATCTTGTGTTTGATATGTATTCTATATTTATTGCCCTCGCGCTAAGATCTATTTAATTTGCATTAGTCACGGGAGAAATGTTTTTTTTGCCCTTGTGCTATTTTTTCCTCCCTCCAATCTAAAATAAGTGTCGCAGTTTTGAAGTAAGGTTGAACTAATATTAAGTTCAAAATTGCGACACTTATTATGGATCGGAGGAACCTTAGTTCAAAACCGGTACTATTATTTTGGATCGGAGGTAGTATATATTATTAAACCTCTTTAGGTTTCTTGATTTTTAAGTATTTGCCTGCTAACAAGGATGAGCAAGGAAATTTCTTCCTATGGTTACACTTGCACTTTTATTAGAGGGAGAGAGACTTACTAAGATGTGAACAATGTGAATTATAAGAAACTGTACGGTGGAGTTGAAAGGAGGATTGTGAGTTGGCTACACCATTGACAAAGGTTGCACGCTTAGATTTGTATGCCTGAGATAGTGGGTCAAGGAGGTAGAGAAGGAGGAGAAAGAAGAAAACTGATTTTAGCAATAGAAAGGCCGACAATATCATTTAATGCTAGCGGTAAAAAATACGACAATGTCATCTGATGTGCATGAGGATCCTACACGTATATGTCAGCCATAATTAGTGTTGAGCCAACAGAATATGTATGCCCCTGTGCAACACATGGGCACTTACCTAGTACACGAAAATATATTCACCTTTTGGGCATTAATTGCTAATGTAGATATTTATGAATCCTTGTCATGGTGTATGGTTGATGCGGAACATAAGGGTCTGAAAGATATCTTACGGTTTAATTTGCGTTTGAAAGTCAGCGTGGGTTGCTTAATTTTTCTAAAGTGAGTACCAATAACAAAAATATAGTCAACTCTTTGCAGTTAATTGCTACGTAATAAACAATTTTATGTATCTCTGGCATCTTGCCTGTCCGATATGAATCAGATGAGTTAGAAAGATACCCTACGATTTAAATTCTGCTTGATTGTCAGCTTATATTGTTTAATTTCTTACCAATGGAATAACAATACACTAAAATATAGTCAACTCTTCGCCATTAATTGCTCATGTAGTTTTTTTATGTATCTGGGCATCTGGCATGTTGTGTGTTTGATACAGATCAGTTTGGTCTGAAAGATACCCTAAGGTTAAATTTGTGTTTGAAAGTCAACTTGTGTTGCTTAATTTCTCTCAAGTGAGTATCAATACATTAAAATACAGTGAACTCTTCGCCGTTAGTTGGTAGTAAACTTTCTTAGATAGCTATAGCATCTTATCTATCCGATCTTAACCGGATGGGTTTGAAAGATGCTTACGGTTTAATTTGCGCTTGAAAGTCAGCTGTGCTGTAGTTTGTTGTCAATGGAATACCAATACACTAAAATGTAGTCACCAGTTCGCCATTAATTGCTAATGTAGTTATTTATGAATCCATGTTAGGTTGTCTGTTTGACACGAATCAAACGGGTCTGAAAGGTGCCCTACGGTTTAGCTCGTGTTTATATATATTTCTTCTCCAACTTTTCAAGACGACGTGCTATAAGAAGGATGACCCGCCAAGAGCTGGCCCAACAAAAACTCAAGTAGTAACACATAGACACACACATACCCAGACAGAGAGAGAGAGATAGAGAGAGAGAGAGAGAGAGAGAGAGACATGCCGATCAGTGGCACTCAGGCGGTGGCCATCATAGTGATCTTGATCATTGCTCCACCAACTGTAGCACAAATTCTCACTTATTCTGAAGGTTGCGTTCCTTCATGGATGGCCTGTGTTGACAACGTGGGCTGGCCATTTACGGAGCAATCGAATTGCTGCGAGGAAGGTTTTTATTGCCAAAACCAACCTCCTAACATTGACTACTGCCTGCCTTTGTTTACTCCCTGAACGCCAGCAACTCATGCGGCCGACCTCTCTGCGTTATGGTATAATATTATGTTTTGTTGTAAGGAAGAGCCTGTGGCCTGTTGTTTCAGTTTCGTTTCATGTTAATCTCCATTGCACATTTGATTTGCTACAGTGGTTCAATAAAAGGTGTCTGTGTTTGTAACCATGGAATAATATTTGTCGGAACTGTTACAGTTAAACTATACCAAGCTAACAGGGTACTCCCTACCATCAGCTTTGTTTCTCCAACATTATACTACTCCAGTTTGTTCCCGTTTATTTCATCCAATGTTGCCATGATTATTTACTCCTCCATCTCATAATGTAAGAGGCGTTTTTTGACACTATACTAGTGTCAAAAAGCGTCTTATATTATGGGACGGAGGGAGTACGTCTGATTATGAGAAAAATCTGATTTTGTTAAATGACCATGAGTAGGTTATCATCCAGGCTATGTTTACATTATCGGTAGGTTAACACACTGCTAGGCACACAAGTAAAAATCTTTAGTCACACCAACGTAAACATTTGTATATGCTATGATAGAACAAACCAGGCATATGATTCCCCACTGATAGGCCTAAAGGAGAACGGCAAACCTATAGGAAAGTTAAGCCCAATGTGAATAATAATTTTGTCACATGAAGTCCAGTGCACACTGATTCTCTTGCTGATTATTTTGCATCCGATCAAAGCAATTGGTGTATTTTGAGCCGGGATAAGTATATTTCTCGTCCCTCAATTCTCTTCGAAGTATAGAAATGGTCCCTCAACTTTAAAACCGGTAAACCTTGGCCCTTAACTTCTCAAACCAGATAAGTTTAGTCCCTCATACTGCTTCCGGTGGTTTTGGTCTGACTGACGTGGACACGGTTTTAACGAGAAAACTTGACACATCATTTGGGTTTGACAGCCACATCACTGTCCACTTCAACGCCTTGTCAGGAGGGGAGCATGACCATCACCGTCATTGCCGGGCCGATGTTCGCCGTCATTTAGCGCATGCAGAAGTAGGCGTACGTACCTATGCAGCGGCCGGGACCGTCCTTGTCGCCGATGCTCGATGGTGGTGCGGTACTCGTCATGGGGCCCCGACGTGGTCGGGGTTGACGTACACACCCAACTCTGGGTGTTACATTCGCGCGTTCTCTCGCCGCTGCTCGTTGCCTTCTCATCGCTAGTCCGCGCAGACTCACTGGGCCTTCTGCTCCTCCGCAAGAGCATCGAGGGCCACCACCGTGGCTCAACCGCCACTCCGTGCACCATGAACACGAACAACCCATGACTCGCGTGCGTGTATTACTCGCGTGTTCTAGCCGGAGCTGATCGAAGGAAACAACGTCCTGTAGGTGCGTGCGTAGCCGGCAGCTAGATCGATCAGTTGCTAGCTTTTCAAGTGAACGTCAACCATGACCGCCACGGCGCCTGCAACCCTGCCGGCCGCATAACCTGGACGGCGAGCATGGCGAAAGCTTAGCATCCCGCGAGCCAGGCCACCGTGCCCTCGTGCAGGGCCGCCACGGCTGAGCACTTACATAGCGTGCGGTGCAGCTGCATGACGTGGCAGTCAAACCCCAATGAACGAGTGTCAGTTTTAGTCAAAACCGTGTCTACCTGGGATGAAAACCACCAAAAACGGTATAAGGGACTAAACTTATCTGGTTTGAGAAATTGAGGGACTAAGATTTGCCGGTTTTGAAGTTAAGGGCCCATTTCTATACTATCGAGAGAATTGAAGGACGAATTTTTTTTTTCTTTTGAGCCTGTATTTCTCTTCCCTTCTCTCGTACATATATCTGACACAAAGGCTAGCACACCCACGCGAGTCTGGCCGCCAAACAAACTAGACCATAACAGCGGGCGACAGGTCTGGCCGCCAAACAAACTAGACCATAACAACAAGCGTTGTCGCGTCCGTCATTTTTTATGATGAAAAAAAGAAATTTATATATGAATATGAAGGCATAATATTTAGAACTTGAATTAGCATGAACTAGTTTATATAGTACTAGCAAATATGCCCGTGCGTTGCAACGGGAGGCAAAAATCTTTTATGACTCAATACCCCTACATACGAGCGTCCTCTATTTTAACATGGCGGCTCACCATATTGCCACTGATTTTCCTTCCCACCCTCACACATGATGGTCGCGAGGTCCACGTGATCACAATAAATTCGGGGTGGTAACTCCCAAGGCTACAAGCTTCCCACTGCACGTCGCACTTGTCATTATGTTGTGCAAAGAAATGTTTAAAACTTTAAAAACAAATCTCATCGACCAAGAACTACTCCCAGCACCTAGACATATAAAGACTTTCCAAAAACTATTCAAATCCTAGACATAAAAGATTTTTGAATAGGTGAACAGTTTTCTGAATCGACAAACATTTTTTTTTGAAATTTTTGATTGTATTAAGAAAAATCAGGAATATTGGTTTTGTTTATGAACATTTTTTAAAGGCATGAACATTTTTCGAATTCATGAACATTTTTTTACTCAACCAAAAAAAATTGAATCGATGAACTTTTTTAAAATTGGGAAAGAAACTTCAAATTTTATATATTTTTTAATTTATGTGAACATTTTCTAAAATTTCATGGATTTTTTTTTCTGATTCCCGAATATTTGAATACACGATCATTTTTTGAAATCATGAACATGATTTCATTTCCCTACCGTTTTTCCAAATAGTGAATTTTTTATAATTTGCATACAGTTTTGTAAAACCACCCACATTTCTGAATCCGTGAAGAAATTTATGATTTTCTAAACATTTTTTTAATTCACATACATTTTGTGATTTCTTGAACATGTTTTTGAAAAGTCTCAACTTTTAAAATTTGAAAATGCCGAATTAGTTTAAAGAAGGAAGAAATCTGTATGAGAAAAGAAAAGTAAAAAAGGGAATAAAAACAAACAGGGAGTCAAGCCCCGTACATGGGCCGGCCCATGAATGCATACGTGCCACTAAAACATTTTCTGGAAAATTATATTTCAGTTGTATTTGTTTTTTGCACTATTTATGGGCTTCGCCCAAGCAGAAGGACTTGACCGACACACAGACAGACAACACGCTCTCTCTTAAGAAAAGTCTAAGAACTTGATTTTCCTTCTTTTTCCCCAGTCGGATACAGTAGCACAGTTTATGTCAGCAAATTAGCAGGGTTTACAGAATACAGTAAAATCAGCAGGACGTAAGCACCGATCAGGCTGAAGCCTAGCATCATTCACACAATGTATGAGTTAACTGAAATAAAATTCAGACAAAGCGCTGAAATAAATCAAAACCTAATTATGCTTCTTCTGCTAAACTTCAGACTAATTCCAAGAAAAATATGAATACAACCAACCTCAATATCATATCATCAACTTAATACAATACCAGTACATCCATTTCCATCAAGATGGACAATCCTAACATGAGCAGAACATAATGTGACTAAGCGACAACGAATGCACTATCTTTAGGACAGCATTCACACATCATCGGGCCATCATCAGTGGATCAGTTCAGTTCAAACATTTGAACTCCCAAAGTCTGAAACTCTTTCATCATCCTGCAAAGATTTGAGTCACTGGAATTTCCCCCCCGAGAAGTACTTCCGCTCGCCACATAAGTATAAAATTACAGACAAAGCCATACGGACGGGGCTACGCATACAGGCCATATACCGCATCAAAATCCAGCAAGGTGGAGCTACGCAGTACCAGTCCTAATAGTCCACGCACCACCGCAATCTTATTGATTTTCCTTTACAATCTTATCTTTATCTCTCTATCTTATCTTACCCACCCACTCTCAGCCCCTCACTCACTCCCAGCAGCTGGCCTCCCTGCCTCCTCCAACATCGCCTGGAGAGGAGCTCCTCTGTGCTTCCGAGCCGCCTCCTCAAGCAGGCCAGCCAGAGCTTCCGCCCCTCTCTTTTGGCTTTTCCGTTCTTCTTCTTCTCCTCTCCCTAATCTTCCCCTTCTCCTTCTTCTCTCTCTAATCTCTGTTTTCTCCAGGGAAGGGAGTCGCCACATGGAACACAACAGGAACGCCCTGCCTTGGAGCTCGCCTCCTCCGGCAACCTCTCTATCGGCCTCGTGCTCCTCCGCCTCGATCTGTTAGCCCGGCCGCCGGATCCGCTGCCAAGACCACCAAGCGCAGACTTCTTTTTTTTTTAGAAAAGGACCAAGCGCAGCCTCCTGCCCGTCATCCATCTCCTGGAGGTGCTTGTCAGGCAGGTGTTGATGCTTATCCTCGGCTCTCTCTCTATCAGCTCTCCTTCTCTAGGCCGAGGACGATGAATGGGGCTCGCAGGTCTGTCTCTCTACTCGAGCTGGGCACATATCTTATCATTTTTGGGTGTCGTCTTTGCAGCAACTTTTAGGCGCCGACAGCAGCTGTGGAGGGACGCTCGTCGCGGCAGCCCCTTTGGAATCGCCAGATCCACCCACCTCAGCTCCATTCCCGGTGCTGGCCTTCGCGAGCCCCTCCACTTGTCCTCCTGCATCGACCCGAGCCGCCATGGACGGCCGCTGCATCCGCGTTCACTGCGGGCGAGCGCGCACGTCCGACGCATACGGCCCCGCCTCCGCACCTCTGCGCTTCAGCTCTTGCTCCTCCTCTCGCCCGGGCATCGTGCTGCCCGCGCCCTTCATGTGTTTGCTGTGCCACTCGACCTGCAGCCCAAAAAGAATCTCTAACCGTTTCTTCTTAACTCACCGAGGACTGCAGGTTGAATTCTTAGAAATAGAGATGGTTTTTTTGTAAAATTGCTGACGACTTACGATTATTATTAGGGAAACGTTTCTACGCGGCGCATCGGCCGAAACTTTCGGCCTGTCCCGCGCGAGCCACGCGATGGAGGCCATCATACGCCTCGCGTGACCCACCTGCCCCTGCCTTATCTTCTTCCTTCCTATCCCTTCTTCCTCGCTACCTTCATCCTCCCAATCCCATTCTTCCTCCTAAATTCTCTCTCAGCCGCGTCCATGCATGGCGGTGGCCATGCCCCTCCTCTTCCTCCAGATCTCACCGCCAGCTAGCCCTAATCTCGCGCAGGTCCATATCTTCAATGTTAGCGCGATGCCCACTTCTTTCCGCTGCCCGCGGCTACAGGTTCCTTCCGCCCCGGCGAGCCAGAGTTGAAAGCCGCCATGGATAAGCCATCTGAGAGCTGCTGGAACCGTCCACCGGAGATGCTACCCGGACGCGGCGTAGCGACCTCCTCTCCCATTGCCGCAACCATCTTCTTCCAAACGAAATTGAAAGCATTTTGCTCCTCCACCGATGTTGCAACCGATGGCCAAAAAAGCTACAACCGTTCGATTCGAAAGATTCAACCAGCGGTATATAAAGCTTCAACAAGACACGATGCACTGAAAAAGCTACAATCGTTCATATGAAAGCTTCAACTATAGTTTGAAAAAGCTTCCACGGACCCCGTACAACTAAAAAAAGCTTCAATAGTTCATGTGAAAGCTTCAACCTATATTTGAAAAAGCTTCAAACGGTGGAGTAGAGAAGTTTCAACCCACCACTACGAAATAAAGAAAAAAAAATCTACAACCATCATTTTGGAAAGCTTCAACCGGTTTTATAAAAAGCTTCAACTGGCTTTATAGGAAGCTTCAACCCGCAAGTACACAACGAAAAAGTTGCAATCGTTGACATGAAAAGCTTCAACCCTACTTTTGAAAAGCTTCAACCCGGTGACAAAAAGCTAGAACTGGCACCTCACCGTTGATGCAATGGCGGCACTCCTTCGCCGGAGCTGCGACCTTCACCGGTAGGAGCTGCATGCGATTTTTTTGCTGTAATCGACGGCGGGAAAAGCTACAACCGGTGCACATCTTGCTACTCCCGGCAAAACCCGACGAAGGTTGCAGCAAATCGTGGTCGCCGTCGTGACCGTCGACATGAATGGTTGTAGCGATTCCTGTCACCGGTCGCAGCAAAGATGAACCATGGTTGAAGCAAAATACACGATTTTTTGCTGTAATCGACAGCGGGAAAAGCTACAACCGGTGCACGTGTTGCTACTCGCGGCAAAACCCGACGAAGGTTGAAGCAAATCGTGGTCGCCGCCGTGACTGTCGACATGAATGGTTGTAGCGATTCCTGTCACCGGTCGCAGCAAAGATGAACCATGGTTGAAGCAAAATATATCTGCACGTGGATGATGAAGGAGAAAGGAATGGTTGGGCGTGGCCATGGCGACAGGGCTGCGGCGAGGGGCGGCGGCGGAGCTGCAACCGGAGCTTCACCCGTCGCTGCTGAGAGCTACAATCGCAGGCGCAGCTGTTTCATGGGTCAAGGCGGCGACGAGGACGGACTGCGAAGGTGGGGACCGGCGACGAAGGCGGTCGGCGAGGATGGGGACCAGCGAGGAGGACGACCGGCAGGAGTGGGGACCGGCGACGAGGTCAGCCACCGAAGTGGAGAGGATGCGCGCACCGAGTGGAGATGTGATTCCAGTGAGAGGAAGAAGAAGCTGCGGGGCAAACCCTTTTTTCCACCAGGTCCAATGGCCCACCTGGCTCAAATCCAACGGCCCTTGCGCGACCGGCTGAACGGTTGGGCCGGTGCGCCGGCGCAGATTAGTGTTATTACTAGCGAAAATGCCCGTGTTGCAACGGGAGGAAAAATAAAAACAAAATGGTCCAAGTATAAGCATAAACTTGTATGTTGTCCCACTTGTAGATGCAATAAGCTTAATTATTTCCGGCAATAAAGCAAACACCACTTCACCTGAAACAGACTCACGGGATTATAGATTTCAAGAGGCAAAAGACTTAACTTGTGCACGAGACGTGATCTTATCAGACTAAACAATTGAAGTGTTAAATAAAGCTGTCAACCCAATTTCCTAGAACTTTACATGATTGAATATTATTGTATTGATTAACCAGGATGTGAATAAAACTACTCGGTGTTAAAATGCACCTTCATCACTATGGGCGTTGGAGAGAGCAATATCCTACCTGGGGGACGCTGCCACGGTTATAGCCATTGCCGTGTCGATTACTCGTCAAGATGAGCAGCTTGATTTCCTCTATGATCTCATCATCGTGGATGTTCATTTTCTGGCTGCCTACAAAAGATAGTAATGGAAGTGTATCTAGAAGCTAGACAATCAAGTAATTGTAACATGTACTCGTATAAGAAATAAGTTCAAATAAAGATCTGGGGACATGTCATATTTAGGTTCTGGTGGACGAATTCAGCATATCAATATAAAATATGAATCGGCATCATAAAACATACCACTGGAGCAGTGAGTATGGCAGCTAGTGCTTCAATCTTTTCTGACTACTCAGTGAACTTAGATTTTTTGAAACTGTAAATCAAGAAATAACTCATGAACGAACATGTTTTTATCATGGGGAAATACACTTAAACATTAAAAGGTAACTTTCTTTGCTCGACACATTAGTATAACCAGACATTCTCATCACCAAAATTCAGGGCATCATGGAAAAAGGTCATCAGAAATTTAGTCTGAACCTCATATATGATTTTGTTTGTCAAGTAAACAGTGTATCTTTACATATATAATATCCATATTTTCATGAACAGTTTGCTAATAAATCTGAAAGTGAAAGAGTAACCAGATTTTTGTAAGGGTGCATCAGCCAGTGTGTGCTCATACCATGATCTAAATAAAGGTACTTGACGTTAAAATGCCCTTTGCTAGTCTGGGCATTGGAGAGAGCAGTATCGTCCCTGAGGCCGAGTACATGAGTACATCTATTGCCGTGTCGATTACTCGTCAGGATAGGCTGATTGAGTAGAGTCCAGACACATATATAAAAGAATATGGCAATGATGCATTTTAAGTTTCCTTTGCACTACACATATCCTTTAAATTGGACTGTTGTTCTATGAATTTCTTTTGTGTAAATCATTTGGAATAATCTTTACAGTGTATATAATCCATAAAAGCTTATCATAATCCTTGTTAAGCCTACAGAATCTGTCCAGTGATAATTTGGAATGAAAAAATAGAAGTGTTTGTTGGGGAACGTAGCAATAATTCAAATTTTTCCTACGCATCACCAAGATCCATCTAGGAGATTCTAGCAACAAGAGAGAGAGAGAGAGAGAGAGAGAGAGAGAGAGAGAGAGAGAGAGAGAGAGAGAGAGAGAGAGAGAGGGGAAGTGTATCTTCATACCTTTGAAGATCGCTAAGCGGAAGCGTTACTAGGACGCGGATGATGGATTCGTACTCGCGGCGATTCAAATCGCGGAAGATCCGATCTCACGCCGAACGGACGCGCCTCCGCGTTCAACACACGTACAGCCCGGGGACGTCTCCTCCTTGATCCAGCAAGGGGAGAGGAGAAGTAGAGGGAGAGCTCCGGCAGCACGACAACATGGTGGTGGAGCTTGCAGTTCTCCGGCAGGGCTTCGCCAAGCACTACGGAGGAGGAGGGGATATGTTGGAGGGGGGAGGGCTGCGCCAGGGAAAGGGTGCGGCAGCCCTCCCACCTCCCCACTATATATAGGGGCAAGGGAGAGGGGGGGCGGCCCCCTCCAGATGGATCTAGAGGGGGGCGGCGACCAAGGGGGGGGGGGAGGCTTGCCCCCAAGCCAAGTGGGGGGCGCCCCCTTTAGGGGTTCCCCCAACCTTAGAAGCATGGGCCCTAGGGGGGAGATGGTGCCTAGCCCACCTAGGGGCTGGTTCCCATCCATGTTCAGCCCATAGGGCCCTCCGGGACAGGTGGACGCTCCCGGTGGACCCCCGGAACCCTTTCGGTGGTCCCGGTACAATACCGGTAAACCCTCGAACACTTCCTCTCTAGTTCCTTGATCATCATCATCTAGTTCCCCCGGTACTTAATCCGAAGTTCCTTGATCATCATCATTAACTTCCTTTCTAGTCGGTGCAGGCACCACAGAAACATCTTCCTGAGCTGCGCTACTTTTCGGTTCAAGAGGTAGTACTTCATCAAGTTCTACTTTCCTGCCACTTACTTCTTTCGAGAGAAACTCTTTCTCCAGAAAGGATCCGTTCTTGGAAACCAGGGGCGGAGCCAGGGGGACGAGCAGGGGCCTGGCCCCCCCCCAATGATCCACAATTTTAGTAGGAGCCACGAGTAATTACCAACGAGATTATATCAATATACGTACTCGGCCCCCCCTATACTCGAATCCTGGCTCCGCCACTGTTGGGAACAAAGATCTTGCCTTCGAATCTGAGGTAGAAGGTATACCCAATGGTTTCCTCAGGGTATCCTATGAAGACGCATTTTTCTGACTTGGGTTCGAGCTTTTCAGGTTGAAATTTCTTGACATAAGCATCGCATCCCCAAACTTTTAAAAACGACAGCTTAGGTTTCTTCCCAAACCATAATTCATACGGTGTCGTCTCAACGGATTTAGACGGTGCCCTATTTAAAGTGAATGTGACTGTCTCTAAAGCATAACCCCAAAATGACAGCGGTAAATCGATAAGAGACATCATAGATCGCACCATATCCAATAAAGTGCGATTACGATCTTCGGGCACACCATTACGCTGAGGTGTTCCAGGCGGCGTGAGTTGTGAAACAATTCCACATTTCCTTAAGTGCGTACCAAACTCGTGACTGAAATATTCTCCTCCACGATCTGATCGTAGGAACTTTATTTTCCTGTCACATTGATTCTCCACCTCACTCTGAAATTCCTTGAACTTTTCAAAGGTCTCAAACTTGTGTTTCATTAAGTAGACATACCCATATCTACTTAAGTCATCAGTGAGGGTGAGAACATAACGATAGCCACCACGAGCCTCAACGCTCAACGGACCGCACACATCAATATATATTATTTCCAACAAGTTGGTTGCTCGCTCCACTGTTCCGGAGAACGGAGTCTTGGTCATCTTGCCCATGCCGCATGGTTCGCACGTGTCAAATGATTCATAATCAAGAGACTTCAAAAGTCCATCTGCATGGAGTTTCTTCATGCGTTTGACACCAATGTGACCAAGGCGGCAGTGCCACAAGTATGTGGGACTATCATTATTAACCTTACATCTTTTGGTATTCACACTATGAATATGTGTAACATCACGTTCGAGATTCAACAAGAATAAATCATTGACCAGCGGGGCATGATCATAAAACATATCTCTCATATAAATAGAACAACCATTATTCTCGGATTTAAATGAGTAGCCATCTCGTATTAAACGAGATCCAGATACAATGTTCATGCTCAAAGCTGGCACTAAATAACAATTATTGAGGTTTAAAACTAATCCCGTAGGTAAATGTAGAGGTAGCGTGCCGACAGTGATCACAATGACCTTGGAACCATTCCCGAGGCGCATCGTCACCTCGTCCTTTCCCAGTCTCCGCTTATTCTGCAGCTCCTGTTTTAAGTTACAAATATGAGCAACCGCACCGGTATCAAATACCCAGGAGCTACTACGAGTACTGGTAAGGTACACATCAATAACATATATATCACGTATATCTTTGGTGTTGCCGGCCTTCTTATCCGCTAAGTACTTGGGACAGCTCCGCTTCCAGTGACCATTTCCCTTACAATAAAAGCACTGAGTCTCGGGCTTGGGTCCATTATTTGGCTTCTTCCCGGCAACTGATTTACCGGGCGCGGCAACTCCCTTGCCGTCCTTCTTGAAGTTCTTTTTACCCTTGCCTTTCTTGAAACTAGTGGTCTTATTCACCATCAACACTTGATGTTCCTTTTTGATTTCCACCTCCGCTGATTTCAGCATTGAATATAACTCGGGAATGGACTTCTCCATCCCTTGCATATTGTAGTTCATCACAAAGCTCATGTAGCTAGGTGGGAGTGACTGGAGGATCCTGTCAATGACCGAGTCATCTGGAAGATTAACTACCAGCTGAGACAAACGGTTGTGCAACCCAGACATGGTGAGTATGTGCTCACTGACAGAACTGTTTTCCTCCATCTTACAACTATAGAACTTGTCAGAGACTTCATATCTCTCGACCCGGGCATGAGCTTGGAAAACCATTTTGAGCTCTTGGAACATCTCATATGCTCCTTGCTGCTCAAAACGCTTTTGGAGCCCCGGTTCTAAGTTGTAAAGCATGCCACACTGAACCAGGGAGTAATCATCACTACGCGACTGCCAGGCGTTCATAATGTCCTTAGTTGCTGGGAAAATGGGTGCTTCACCTAGCGGTGCTTCAAGGACATATGATTTCTTGGCAGCTATGAGGATGATCCTCAAGTTTTAGACCCAGTCCGTATAGTTACTACCATCGTCTTTCAGGTTGGTTTTCTCTAGGAATGCGTTGAAGTTGAGGGCAACATTAGCGTGGGCCATTTGATCTACAAGACGTATGATACGTCTCCAACGTATCTATAATTTTTTATTGTTCCATGCTATTATATTATCCGTTTTGGATGTTTATGCGCTTTACTTTACACATTTATATTATTTTTGGGACTAACTACTAACCAGAGGCCCAACCCGAATTGCTGTTTTTTTGCCTATTTCAGTGTTTCGAAGAAAAGGAATATCAAACGGAGTCCAAATGGAATGAAACCTTCGGGAGCGATCTTTTTGGAATAAACGCAATCCAGGAGACTTGGAGTGGAAGTCAAGAAGTAACCGAGGCGGCCACGAGGGTGCCCGGTGCGCCCCCACCCTCGTGGGCCCCTCGTGGCTCCCCTGACCTACCTCCTTTGCCTATATATATCCAAGTACCCCGAAAACATCCAGGAGCACCACGAAAAACTATTTCCACTGCCCCAACCTTCTGTATCCGCGAGATCCCATCTTGGAGCCTTCCCCGGTGAAAGATCGTGGATGTCGCCTAGAGGGGGGGGGGGTGAATAGGCGTTTTAAAATAATTACGGTAGAGGCTTGAACAAATGCGGAATAAACCTAACGGTTAATTTGTCAAGCACAAAACCTACAACAACTAGGCTCACCTATGTGCACCAACAACTTATGCTAAGCAAGATAAGCAACTATGTGATAGCAAGATATATGACAAAGAACAATATGGCTATCACAAAGTAAAGTGCATAAGTAAAGGGCTCGGGTAAGAGATAACCGAGGCACGCGGAGACAACGATGTATCCCGAAGTTCACACCCTTGCGGATGCTAATCTCCGTTTGGAGCGGTGTGGAGGCACAATGCTCCCCAAGAAGCCACTAGGGCCACCGTAATCTCCTCACCCCCTCACACAATGCAAGATGCCGTGATTCCACTAAGGGATCCTTGAGGGCGGTCACCGAACCCGTACAAATGGCGACCCTTGGGGGCGGTCACCGAACCCGTACACTTTGGCAACCCTTGGGGGCGGTCACCGGTATTTGCTCGGGGCGATCTCCACAACCTAATTGGAGACCCCGACGCTTTGCCCGGAGCTTTACACCACAATGATTGAGCTCCGAACACCACAAACCGTCTAGGGCGCCCAAGCACCCAAGAGGAACAAGCTCAAGGGTACCAAGCACCCAAGAGTAATAAGCTTCTCAACTTGTAACTTCCACGTATCACGTGGAGAACTCAAACCGATGCACCAAATGCAATGGCAAGGGCACAAGGAGTGCCCAAGTCCTTCTCTCCCAAATCCCACCGAAGCAACTAATGCTAGGGAGGAAAATGAGAGGAAGAACAAGAAGGAGAACACCAAGAACTCCAAGATCTAGATCCAAGGGGTTCCCCTCACATAGAGGAGAAAGTGATTGGTGGAAATGTGGATCTAGATATCCTCTCTCTTTTCCCTCAAAAACTAGCAAGAATCCATGGAGGGATTGAGAGATAGCAAGCTCGAAGAAGGTCAACAATGGGGGAAGAACACGAGCTCAAGAGATAAGGTTCATTGGGGAAGAAGACCCCCTTTTATAGGAGGGAAAAAATCCAACCGTTATGTGCTCATCCCGCACACGAGCGGTACTACCGCTCGGGCGGAAGAAGCAGGGAAAACAAGCAACAAAACAAGAACCTTGGGGCGGTAGTACCGCATATAAGCGGTACTACCGCTCACCCCAGTGGTACTACCGCACACGAGCGGTACTACCGCTCCTACTGCCGCTGAACCCGACACGAGAAAACCACGTCTCGAGTCGAGGCGATACTACAGAATCGAGTCAGACTACCGCTTATATTATGGGCGGTACTACCGCTGTGGGACAGCGGTACTACCGCTTGTGGCGATAAGCGGTACTGCCGCTCGGGCCCAGCGGTACTACCGCTGGTGCCATCCTTATGCCACTTCCACGAAAACAAGTACACTCCAAGGAAAACCGGAACTTCCATAACTTCTGCAAATGAGCTCTGAATTGAGCAAACTCAAGCTTGTTGGTTATAGTAAGAAGAGGCAGGGGAGGTATGCCTAAAATATAGTGGAAAGAAACCTCCAACCGAGAAGAACCGGCATAACCTCCAACATCGAAAACATCATAGAATATGCAAGTGAACTCCGTTTTCGATGAACTCGAGCTTGTCATGAAAATGACCATAAGCTCCAAATCTCACAAGGAGAAGAACCAAACAAGAACCAATAAAGATGATGCAAGGATGTAATGGTTTGAGCTCTCTACGAACGATACGATCAAGCTACTCATCGAGAGCCCCCCTTTATACTACGGCAATCGATCCTATAACCCGGTCTCCCACAACTACCATGAGATCGGTAAAATAGAAAACCTATCAAGGGCAAACCTTTGCCTTGCACATGGTCCACTTGAGCTAGATGATGACGATCTTGACTCCCTCAAGTTGGACCACCTTTCTTGATTGCGTTGGCTCGATGAAGACTGGTTGATTGCTCCCCCATACTCCACTATGGGTGAGCCACTTTTCCGCACATCTTCACAAGTCCATTGCCACCACAATGGACGACATGCTTCAAGCATTTGATCTCTTCATGATGCTTCACTTGAACTTGCACACCACAACCTAACCCCACAAAGAACTCTCACGAACACCATGGGTTAGCACACAAAGCGTAATGGACAATGCTTACCATACCATGGGATCACTTGATCCCTCGGTACATCTTGTGCGCTTTGTGTGTTGAATCTTTCCAACTCTCTTCATTTGGATGATGTCTTGAAGGTAGACATGAATGATCACACAATCTTCTTCTTCAAGACATGCTTCCAATAAGCTCAACACTCACATGACCGATCTTTGGATAATTCCTTAATAGCACCTTGGTGATCACAAACTCTCCTTGAAACCAACAAATGGACTCCAAGAAAAGCCTATGGACAAACCCTTCAGATATAACTCAAGGCAACCATTAGTCCATAGAGATTGTCATCAATTGCCAAAACCAAACATGGGGGCACCGCATGTTCTTTCAGCCAGCGCTCCGCCGGAGGGGGAATCGGCCACAGAGGGCCTCTACATCATCTCCAAGGCCTCTCCGATGAGTTGCGAGTAGTTTACCACAGACCTTCGGGTCCATAGTTATTAGCTAGATGGCTTCTTCTCTCTCTTTTAATCTCAATACAAAGTTCTCCTTGATCTTCTTGGAGATCTATTCGATGTAACTCTTTTTGCGGACTGTTTGTCGAGATCCGATGAATTGTGGGTTTATGATCAAGTTTATCTGTGAGAAATAATTGAATCTTATCTGAATTATTTTATGTGTGATTGGTTATCTTTGGAAGTCTCTTCGAATTATCAATTTGGTTTGGCCTACTAGATTGATCTTTCTTGCAATGGAGAAGTGCTTAGCTTTGGGTTAAATCTTGCGGTGTCCTTTCCCAGTGACAGCAGGGGCAGCAAGGCACGTATTGTATTGTTGCCATCGAGGATAAAAATATGGGGTTTATATCATATTGCTTGAGTTTATCCCTCTACATCATGTCATCTTGCTTAATGCGTTACTCTGTTCTTATGAACTTAATACTCTAGATGCAGGCAGGAGTCGGTCGATGTGTGTTGTAATATTAGTAGATGCAGAATCATTTCGATCAACTTGTTGTGGTCGTGATGCCTATATACATGATCATGCCTAGATAATCTCATAACTATGCACTTTTCTTTCAATTGCTCGACAGTAATTTGTTCACCCACCGTAATACTTATGCTATCTTCAGAGAAGCCACTAGTGAAACCTATGGCCCCCGGGTCTATCTTTTATCATATAAGTTTCCAATCTACTTTTATTTGCATATTTTACTTTCCAATCTATATCATAAAAATACCAAAAATATTTATCTTATCTTATTATCTATCAGATCTTACTTTCGCAAGTTACTGTGAAGGGATTGACAACCCCTTTTATCGCGTTGGTTGCGAGGTTCTTGTTTGTTTGTGTAGGTACGTGGGACTTTTAAGGAGCCTCCTACTGGATTGATACCTTGGTTCTCAAAAACTGAGGGAAATACTTACGCTACTTTTCTGCATCACCTTTCGTCTTCAAGGGAAAAACCAACGCATGCTCAAGAGGTAGCAAGAAGGATTTCCGGTGCCGTTGCCGGGGAGGTCTTCGCTCAAGTCAAGACATACCAAGTACCCATGACAAACTCATCTCCCTCGCATTACATTATTTGCCATTTGCCTCTCATTTTCCTCTCCCCCACTTCACCCTTCCCATTTTATTCGCCCTCTCTTTCCCGTTCTCCTCTCTTTTTCGTTTGCCTTCTTGTGTGCTTGTGTGTTCGATTGCTTGTCGCGATGGCGCAAGATAATACCAAATTGTGTGACTTTTACAATACCAATAATAATGATTTCCTTAGCACTCTGATTGCTCCTCTTAATGATGCTGAATCTTGTGAAATCAATGCTGCTTTGTTGAATCTTGTTATGAAAGATCAATTCTCCGGCCTTCCTAGTGAAGATGCCGCTACTCATCTAAACAACTTTGTTGATTTGTGTGATATGCAAAAGAAGAAAGATATGGATAATGATATTGTTAAATTGATGTTTCCGTTTTCACTTAGAGATCATGCTAAAACTTGGTTTTCGTCTTTGCCTAAAAATAGTATTGATTCATGGAATAAGTGCAAAGATGCTTTTATCTCTAAGTATTTTCCTCCCGCTAAGATCATCTCTCTTAGAAACGATATTATGAATTTTATCTAGCTCAAAAGATATAAGTGCAGCACATAGAGTATTCTAATAAATTACAAATCATGTGTGTCTCTCTCAAAAGGTGTGTACAGCAAGGATGATTGTGGTAAACTAGAAAGCAAAGACTCATATCACACAAGACGCTCCAAGCAAAACACATATCATGTGGCGAATAAAAATATAGCTCCAAGTAAAGTTACCGATAGACGAAGACGAAAGAGGGGATGCCTTCCGGGCCATCCCCAAGCTTAGGCTTTTGGTTGTCCTTGAATATCTTGGGGTGCCATGGGAATCCCCAAGCTTAGGCTCTTGCCACTCAGTATTCCATAGTCCATCAAATAACCCAAAACTAGAAAACTTCACAACACAAAACTCAACATGAAATCTCATAAGCTCCGTTAGTGCAAGAAAGAAAAACCACCACATAAGGTACTGTAATGAACTCATTCTTTATTTATATAGGTGTTAAACCTACTGTATTCCAACTTCTCTATGGTTCATACCCCCCGATACTAGCCATAGATGCATCAAAATAAGCAATCAACACACGAAAAGCAGAATCTGTCAAAAACAGAACAGTCTGTAGCAATCTGTAACTTTCGAATACTTCTGGACCTCTAACAATCCTACCAAAATAGGAAGTCCTGAGAAATTTGTCTATTGATCTACTGCAAAAATAATCAACGCAAAATCACATTCCTGTGATTTATTAAAATTATTCTCATGCGCGCGAAAGTTTCTGTTTTTCAGCAGAATCAAATTAACTATCACCGTAGGTTATCCTATAGGTTCTACTTGGCACAAACACTAATTAAAACATAAAACCACATCTAAACAGAGGCTAGACGAAATATTTATTACTAAACAGAAGCAAAAAGCAAGAATCAAAAATAAAATTGGGTTGCCTCCCAACATGCGCTATCATTTAACGCCCCTAGCTAGGCATAAAAGCGAGAATAGATCTATTCTGCTTTGGAAGAGCCAAAGAGGAACAAGAGGCTTACAAGCAATTGTTCGGGTGTGAACTTGGGAATCTACCTTTTACGTATTTGGGTATACCAATTCACCATCGTAAGCTAACAAATAGAGCATGAAAGTGTATTGATGATCGATTCGAAAAGAAACTGAGTTGCTGGAAGGGCAAGCTGATGTCGTACGGCGGCCGTCTAATTCTAATTAATTCGGTACTCACGAGCATGCCTATGTTTCTTTTGTCTTTTTTCGAGATACTAGTCGGAGTTCGGAAAAGACTGGATTTTTATCGATCCCGATTTTTCTGGCAGAGTGATGACCTGAAAAAGAAGTATAGACTCACTAAATGGGATATAATTTGTCGACCGAAAGACCAAGGGGGTCTAGGTATCGAAAATCTTGAGGTGAAAAACAAATTTCTTCTCAGCAAGTGGCTGTATAAGTTATCTGTAGAGTCGGAGGCCACGTGGGCGCAGATTTTGCGTAATAAGTACCTTGATTCCAAAACTTTGTCACAGGTGACAGTGAGGCCGACGGACTCACCTTTTTGGAAAGGGCTGATGAGAGTTAAAGCAGCCTTTTTCAATAGAACAAAGTTTACAATCGGAAACGGTACTTCCATGAGATTCTGGGAGGACACATGGCTAGGGGAAACCCCTCTCGCGCTTCAATATCCCTCCCTTTATAGCATTGTGCAACGAAGAGACGCTTTCGTTGCTACGGTGCTTCAGTCCACTCCCCTCAATATCCACTTTAGGAGAACACTTGTCGGAGCCCGTTGGGAAGCCTGGCTCCATTTGGTGAGAAGACTGATGGATGCGCAACTTTCTCAATAGCCAGACACGTTGTGCTGGAAGTTAGCCAGGAATGGAGAGTTCACGGTTAAATCTATGTATTTAGATGTGATTAACTATAGCTCTATTACTTAGCCCAAGTGATTTTTCTACCCGAAAGCTCTGTCTCTCTAAGATCCAAGCTTTCAATGATGGTATTAAACATAAACGACCACCTGGCGTCGAAATTATCATTGTTCTTCTCTTCTCTCCTTCTAATAATATTAAAATCGCCCCAACCAGGATTGGTAACTGTTCAAACCCGCAAATAAGGACAGGGTCCGCCAAAAATTCTGGTTTTAGTTCCGGCTGTGCGGCCCTATACACCGCAACCAGTGCCCAATTAAAACCATCAACTTTGGAGCTGACCCAAAATTTGACAGCAAAGTCACCCATAACCACACTTCGCATTTCCAACGCATCACATTCCACCCCTAGTAGGATCCCCCTGATGTTCCTCTTGGGGGAAGGCAGTGCCAATCAAAATGGACACCTCCAGATAAAGTGCTCAGAAATTGAGGAGAGAAATTGTCCCTTCCAGTCTCGGAAAGGGCAATATAATCCAGTCTATGTTCAATTGAAGCATCTGCTAGAAACCTTATTTTAGCCAAGTCCATCCGACCTCTGCTATTCCAAAAGATGCCTCTCATAGTTCATCATGGAATTTTTTTTGGTTGTACGGACCCTAGCACTTTCGCTTAGGATTGTTTTGATCCTCTCCCCGGTCCTCATGACCGGGGTCCACAGATCTAACCTCCTGACCCTCTACCGGGGCACTCTCCTCAAGAGGTGTACAACCATCATCCTCCTCAGTCTCAGCAATAGATGGGGCAAGATCCGCACAAAACGTATCTAGCACCCTGACTCCCAAAGCGTCAATGTTAGAATCGTTCATAGGTTTGACCGCTGCTAAGTTACAAATCAACTCTAAGGCACGTTCCGCTTCCAGGTCCAAAATGTCATTAACAGATTTAGAGATTTCACTATCATTACTACCTAGTGAAACTCCTAACTCGTTTGCATTGTGAATGATCTCATCATTAGAAAACTGCAAAATGGAATTGGAAGTGTTGACTGACATACCAGTAGTGACCTCCATGTCACGGAGCTTGGCCGCCCGCATGGCGCACCTCAGCTGCATATCATCAATGTCCGTCTGGTCACAGGCGACAACTCATCCGTCGCCTCGCATACGTGGATCCGGAATACCTCCAAAGGCGATGACCTCCTCCCGGGTCGCCCCGTTTGGGGTAAGGCCTCCTGCCCCACCCCCAACGCACGACCCGGCAAGCAAAGTCGGAGATCCGCAGTCAACCGCCGGCGAGCACGGTGCTAGCGAGGGCCGAGCCACCTACCCATGCTCCCCACCAGGAGACCCGCGAGGAGAAGAGAGGACGGGGGCCTCCTGCCCCCGCACCCCTCCCGACCTGACAGTCGGACTCGACTCAGGCCGAGAAGCCAACCCAGCCAGCGTCAGGTGGTCAACCGGCGCCGCAGGTTCGGCCACCCCGACCACCACTGGAGAGGAGGGAGCCGAGGCCTCCTACCCGGGTCCCCCTCCCAAACCAGCCCTGTCACCGCGCGACGACACCGTCACTACGGCGGCCAGTCCCGACGAAGTCCTCCCGAGCGTCGAACCAGCAGCAGAAGAGGGAGAACGGGAGGTCACCTAAAGACCGTCCCTCCACTAGTAGAAAACGGAGCTTTAAAACCGGTTTGTAAGGGCCTTTAGTGTCGGTTATGGAACCGGCACTAAAGTGTGGGCACTAAAGGCCCCCCCCCCTTTAGTACCGGTTCGGCATGAACCCACGCTAAAGTGCCACCACGTGGAGTGAGCTCGCGCCCTAGTATGGGGGACCTTTAGTACCGGTTGGTGTTACCAACCGGTACTAAAGGTTTTTTTTTTTCAAAATTTTGGAAAAAAATTTGATTTTTTTTCAATTTTTAATTTTTCTGAATTATTTGATGATTTAGTCTCTAATCACCTCTCTTAATTGCTCAAGTGTGGATTACTCATTCCTAATCATCTAACTTCCCGACCGGTCACCCATCCCTCTCACTACTCCAGCCCAAGCACGCTTAACTTTTGGGTTCTATTCTCCTTCGTTTCCGAGTCTGCACTTGTTGTTTTCCTGACAATAGTAAGATGTCAATCCTATTAACCCTCAAGAGTTTAGCTTGAGCATGATGTCACACATTTCGCCGTTTGAGTTTGAAACTATTATTCTAAAAAAACAGTAATTATTTAGTAACACTAATATTTCTTGAATAAGTTTGACCATAGTTCGACCATAGTTTGACCATAGTTTGACCAGATTTGACCAAAATTCAAAAAATTGAAATAATTATTTAGTAACACTAATATTCTTGAATAATTATGTAGTAACATTAATACTTCTTGAATCAATTGTTTGACCGGTTTGACAAGATTTATCCAAAATTCAAAAAAACATAAATTAGAGCTTATCTTTTTTTCCTTTTACAATTTTGTCACTTCAAAATTGTCCTAAACTCTAAACCGGGACTTAAAAGCGTCGGAAAATCTACGCTAAACAGTAAAAACTAAGGGTTTAAACCATAAAACCTAACCCTAAACTCTGAAATCTAAACCCTAGCACTAAACGCTAAAAACGTCTAAAAAACGTCTAAAACGCCCAAAAACTCTATTTTCCCTTTGGAATTTTGTGATTTTAAAAAATTGTCGAAACGGAAAACTTGTTGTTTCAGCGGATCTTTCTGCAAATTTTGATATATTATATGTATTTTTCTGAATTAGGATGATTTAGTTATGATTTTTTCAAGTTTGAAAATTGCCCTATAGTCCCGGTTTGTGTCTCCAACCGGGACTATAGGTTAGACTTTAGTGCCGGTTCGTGGCGCGAACCGGTACTAAAGGTTGGCCCTTTAGTACCGGTTTGTGCCACAAACCGGGACTAAAGGGGCTCGTGGGGCCCCGGCCTGATGCCAGCCTGCCACCACCCCTTTAGTACCGGTTCGTGGCACGAACCGATACTAAAGGTTCAACACGAACCGGTACTATTGATCGCCGCCACAAACCGACACTATTGATCACATTAGTGCCGGTTTTTTTACAAACCGGCACTAATGTGCTTCACATTTGACCCTTTTTCTACTAGTGCTCTCCTCCAGGGATCCCGCTGCCACAACAAAGTCCAGCGGAGGTAACGTGCGCTCTAACACGTCCTCAGAGTCAACCCTGTCGCTCCACAGCCTGGGAGGCGCTGAAGCTGGCTGAAAAGAGCCAAATCTCAAAGTACTCATCGGCACTGACGTAGAGGGTGCAACCCCATTCCCGGGCGTCTGAGGGTCAGTACCCGGGCCATTGGGTAACTCATGCCCAACATCCCCCCCTCGCTCCTCCGAGTTACCCGAACCATCATTCTTATCATGCATTTCCGCATCCATCCCTGCCAGAGCCTCAGCGAAGTACTCAGAATCCTCAAACTCAATATCAAGGTTATACACGAGGCCCTTATGTGTCCACTTGACCACGTCAGGAACGAACTCAATGTCCAACACACTCACCAGTAACCAGGCCACCCCGTTAGCGCGGGTAAAGGCCATATCCACTCTCTCAGTTTTGCTGACCAGAATCCCCAAACTTGCAGCAACCCGAGCATCCCGAATCAGCTTCTACGGAGCTCCCGAAAAACGCAGCCAGACCTGAGTGAGAGGCTTACCCTGTGGCTCAACCTTCTTCCACTCGTGGAACTCAAGAATGCACTCTGTGCCAGGAACTCTGCAAAGCCCAAAACTGAGGAGACGCTCCAAGTCCTCAGTAGTCGGGAAGTCAACCTTATAGCTGTTGGCCTCAAGTCGAATCAGCTCCCACTGAAAATCACCTAGGGCTAACTCCCTAAACCGCTGCAAAATCTGAGCCTCAGACACGTCACCTTTCGTGACTTTGACCACCCCCGTAGTCGTGCTCTGGGCCTCCTCTGGGACCTTCCTCGCACACGGAGACTCAAAGAACATCAGCTCGGTACAACAGACTCCATAGATAGTAATACTTGGCATCTGACCACGCAATATCGGGCACTCACCCGTGTCATGCCCATGCTTGAGGCAAGTATCACATAACTCGGTCACACATTCAGCAATAAAGTGACCCTGCTCACCACAACGATAGCACAACATCTTCTTCTTTTTCCGAGCCCACTTGGAAACTCTCTCACCATCTTCCTTGTCCACGGCACCTGAAGCACCCGACGTCACTGGCTTAGTCACCGGGGCCTCAGCAGTAGCCAGCGCCATCACCACCTCCATAGCCTCTCCGAACAATTCCGGCGCCTGCCCGGAGGTAGCCACCTCCATGGATGCCGTCGGTTCCGCAACGACCGGCGGCGGATGCTGGCAGTAGTGGTTTCTCCCACCGCGACCACCACGATGACCATGGTATCCACCTCTGCGCCAATGATCAGGGCCAGATGCCCCCTCGACAAAGCCCCCAGGAGGACAAAGAAACAGTCATTCAGCCGTTCCATCGCTCTGCCACGCATAGCCACGCCCGCCGCCCGACGACGACGAGCCTCAGTGATGGCCCTCGCCATAGGCATTAATGCCATCGTCGCACATTGACCCCGAGGTGGTCCATTAGCGGCACGTTGGACTGTCGCTTGAGCACTAGGGCCACCATCGCGCACTTGTTGCGGCGGAGCACTATTTGGCATCGGTCCAGCGCGCTTCTGCTCCGGCCGAGCAGCAACATGGGGAGGTGGCACCCGAGGCTGCTGCCCCTGAGCCTGCGCCTGCTTGCGCTGCGCCACCACGGCGGCCACAGGCGTCGGCGGCCGAGGTCCCAAGGAGCCCGCACCTCGACCCGACACAGCCGGCGCGGCCACAAACGCAGTTGGTGGTTGCTGACCCGGTGCGGCGCCACAACCACGGCCAGCCGGAGCTGTCCCTCCGGCCCCCGACTGCCGCTGCCCAGGCGGGGCCACAGCAGCATCGAGGAAAGCCAGGCACAGCAGTTCGCGATCTAAACCTAGGCGGCGGCAGGGACGAACAATCACGTCGATCGTGATCCCTTTATGAGTCGATAGGCGCAGGAGGAGCGACCTGATTTTCCTGGGCCACATACCCAGTCAGCACCGGTCCACCTAGCCCCTCCTCGGCTCCCCCATGTTGGGCCACATACCCACACACGAGGTCACAGCCGGCCCGCTCATTCACAGCTCCAGTACGGCCAAAGATGGAATTCAAACGGGCAGCCCTAGCCGCCCGGATCTTAGCCGCCGTACTGATCTCCGGCGCCGGTGGCGCTGCCTCCGGCCTCCCTTTCCTCTTCTTTTTCTTACTGACTACACGAGTCCATGAATCTTGCTGGAAGAAATCTGACAAAGTTAATGGTTTGATGCATACCTTAGGTAGAGGCCCTTTCCAAGGCCGAATCGTAGTCGCCGCCGTCCTTCGGTGAATAATACGGCGAACTACCTCCACCTTGTCCTCGGGATGCAGCCCAAGCCGCGCCGGATCATCACTCGGCACGATGTCGTCTACCAACGTAGCCACCTCCTCTTCCGAATACCCAGGACTGAACGCCTCGCAGATCATGTCGGAAGGCGTTGGTGAGTAGTCGTCCGGCGATCCTCCGGCGTGATCCCCGTCGTCGTCATCCTCATCGTCTGATGCCGCGAGGACCCAGAACCGCCCACGACATGCCTCATAGCAGGGTCTACGGGCGCAGGCGGCCGGATCGCGGCGCTCGCCGCGGGCGCCGCCCGCGTCGCTTCAGTCGCCCCCATCGCGCGACGGTTCATCGCTAGCCATTGTATACTGACATCATGTTAAATAGTTAGCTTTGCTAATGATCTGGTTATGATGATAGCGTTAATACAAATAGCTTAGCTGTTGTTTTTGTGTACTAGTGCAGGGCTGCTACTTAAGACGATTAATATGGGAGAAAATGCTCTTAATGCCCGTATGTAATATCCACACATCTTATAAGAGATATTGCATTCACCCTTTCCATTATCACAGGCTTGTTAAACTCATATATGCGCACATGATTGTAACAAGGACGTGTAGACATAATACACGTAT
This sequence comes from Aegilops bicornis, assembly GCA_021605145.1. Taxonomy (NCBI): domain Eukaryota; kingdom Viridiplantae; phylum Streptophyta; class Magnoliopsida; order Poales; family Poaceae; genus Aegilops; species Aegilops bicornis. The sequence continues at coordinate 595,926,405 of CM038669.1, read as the reverse complement.
CTTTAGATAGAGTTAGTTTGAGTAGGTTGTTAGTATCTAGTCTATCTTCTTTCAACCGCATGATCTATCTCTATCTCTTCTTTCCTTGTACTCCAAGCTTGTATGCCTTATAGGGATTCGGCCTCTGCTATATAACATGGAACCATCGCTACCAGGAAAGGTACGACGTTACAGCAACTCGCACATGGTAATCAGAGCCTTCATCCCTTCCACCACCTACGCTCGCTGCCATGGCTTCCTTTGCCGCCATCGTAACCTCTGGTCTCTCTGGACAAGTCACGGAAAAGCTTTCCCGCACCAACTTCATTCTCTGGCGCACCCAAATCACACCGCAGATCAGAGGAGCGGGATTCTTCGGGTACATTGATGAAACGAACCCGGAGCCGGCCAAACAAGTCGTCATCAAGGACAAAGATGGGAAGGAGGAGACCATCCCAAATCCCCTTCATGCCATCTGGATCCGAGAGGATCAGCAGGTACTCGGCTATCTGTTGAACAATCTCACCAAAGAGGTTCTAGTGCAGGTTATCTCCATCGTCCATGCGCATGAACTCTGGGCAGCCTTGGCGAGCATGTTCTCGTCCCAGTCGCTGTCGAGGGTCAACAACATCTGCATCGCACTAGTGAATGCACAGAAGGGCACGCAGTCCGTGGAAACCTACTTCGTGCACATGCGCTCTCTGGCGGACGAGCTTGCTGCAGCAGGCAAACCTCTTCATGATGACAGCGAGCTAATCTCCTACATCCTTGCTAGATTGGATATGGAGTATCAGCCGCTCGTCCCTGCCCTCGACGCCCCCACATAGCCGGTCACCCTGGATGAACTCTTCGCCCAGATGAGCAACTTCAACCAGAGAGTCGTGCTCTTCCAAGGAAACAACTTCGGCGACGGGTTTAAGTCATCTGCTAACGCCGCTTCACGCGGCGGCGGCGATGGCGGCGGCTCCTCACGCTACCGAGGGCCACCGCGCAAGCCGAAGGCGGCCAACGACGGAAACAGCGGTGCCCCCAACTCTCGCGGCAACAACAACAGCGCACGGCCCTCCTACACCAACCCTAAGAGCCGCCGCAACAATTCCAGCAAGTCCCGTCCAGATGCTGTCCGCTGCCAGATTTGTGGCAAGCTTGGACACTCGGCGAGGGATTGCTGGTACCGCTTCCAGGAGGACAGCGACTCGTCTGGTGATGAGAAGGTCGCTAGAGGAGCGGATGCCTCGTACGGGGTCAACACAAACTGGTACGTCGACAGTGGTGCTACCAACCACATCACCGGCGAGCTGGAGAAGGTGACCATGAGGGAGAAGTACCGCGGCCCCGATCAAATCCATGCAGCTAATGGAGAAGGTATGGGAATCCGTCACATTGGTCATTCAGTTATTAAAACTCCTCACAAAAAATTTCATCTTAGAAAAATCTTGCATGTCCCTAGGGCATCAATGAATCTTCTATCTGTTCGTCACATTGCCATTGACAACCATGTGTTTCTCGAATTTCACCCGTTTTTCTTTTTGATCAAGGATCAGGCCACGAAGAAAATTGTCAGGACCCTGATTCCAAGTCACATCGATCTAGCCGGTAACACCTCATATCACTTTGCGGCCTCACGCACGGTATTCCAACGGGTGTCGCCTTACCATGGCCCGGGACTGTTTGCGCCTTTTGGCTCACGTATATGATAGTGTCGCTAGCATCCATATGACAGAGAACCCGGGCCGACATGGCTAGTCGTGAACCCAAAGCGGCACTAACCCATGGGGACAGGCATACATGAATCACATCGAGCATGTCGGTCATCAACGTGTGAATCCGAGCTGTAGCACTGGGCTAACAGGACTCCGGTAACCCGGGCTGTAGCAGGCTAGGCAGGACTCCGGATGTCACCGCGTGACATTTCCCCGAAGGGACAGACACAGGAACGAAGTGAAACACATGCCGACCAGTCAAGTGTCCAGAGGAGTAGTGCTGGGCTAGCAAGACCCCGGTGAACCGGGCTGTAGCGGACTACTATCGCTCAGGAAGCACTAGACTACATTTCCCCATATGAGAGGCTGCCAAGGATGAACAACTAGATTGTCGGATCCCACACATACCAAGCATTTCAAACATACACACAATATGCTCGATATGTGTAAATACAACATGGCATCACAACATAACTCTCTGACTCAAGTATTTATTCATTAGGCTCCAAGGAGCGAGATATTACAAACATGGGTCTCATGACCCAACACTCGAAACATACAAGTCAAAGCACAAGCGGGGCTTAACATGTCCGAGTACGTACATCTACAAATGAAAAAGGCTGAGAAGCCCTGACTATCTACCGAGATCCTGCCGAGGGCACAAGATCGTAGCTGAGGTAACAAGCAAAACGTCGAAGTCCACGCGGAACTACTAGCGAGACTGACGTCTCTCTGCAAAACATAAAATAAGCAAACGTGAGTATAAATGTACTCAGCAAGACTTACATCAGAACTAACTACATATGCATCATTATCAACAAAGGGGGTGGTGGAGTTTGACTGCAGCAAGCCAGTTTGACTCGGTGGCTATCCTGAACTACGACTGTAAGTAACTCTTTTGAGGTGGCGCACACGAGTCTACATATTCACCATATCAATACACCACTATGGATCCGCTCCCGTCTTCCTACGAGAACGCCATCCATAGCACTCACGCTTATCTTGCGCATTTTAGAGTATCGACTTTCACTTGTCTATGAACTGTTATAGGCAACCCAGAAGTCCTTCACCGAGGACACGACTATTCGAATAGATCATTTATAACCCTGCAGGGGTGTACTTCTTCACACATGCTCTCGCCACTTACCGCCATATACATGTCATGTATCTCAGCAAACTTCAAGCGGAAGCCTGGCGAGGGTGTCGGCCACGGCCTACCAAAACACTCAAGTCCCTAGTCCAGGTTTATCGCCTATTCGGGTTCCATCCGGAGGGAGTCCGGCCAAGGTTTCCACTAACGGCCCCGAACGATGTGTGCAGGGTTCCTGAGACATCAAACGGGCGAATCGGTACACCGGGCCACGTGCCTACCGCAACACAGCCCACCCCTAAGGTCAGTCTTTGCGTGCGGCCCAAAGATGCTACAAACACCGAAACTACTTTGCAACTCCCGGACAGAGGACATGGGTGGTTAAGAAGCCGTGAGAGTCAATTAAGGATCCCAATGTGTGGTAGTAACTGTTCATGGATCACAAACACAGAACTCAGTTCCTGAGGACGGTTTCAATGAGACAACCCACCATGCACTCCTACATGGCCTCTCACCGCTACCTTTACCAAATCGTGTTCACACGCTTAGCTCACACACAGTAGGACATGTTCACACACCTCTGATTCATCCTCGATAAATCTGACCCGACTCAACTCTAAGCAGTAGCAGGCATGACAACAAGCATGAATGAGTAGGCACAACAGGGCTCAAACAACTCCTACTCATGCTAGTGGGTTTCATCTATTTACTGTGGAATGACAGGTCATGCAGAGGATAAAGGGGTTCAGCTACCGCAGCAAGTAACAGATGAATCGTTGTTGTCCTAATGTAGTAAAAGAGAGCAGGAGCGAGGGAGTAGGATTGTATCGGAATGAACAAGGGGGTTTTGCTTGCCTGGCACTTCTGAAGATAATATAGTTCTTCATCGGTGTCATCATACTCATCGTCGGTACGTCGTCTACTGAGAGGGGACAAATACCGCCAAACAAGGAAGAACACAATCAATGCAATGCAACAATATGATGCATGATCATGACATGGAAATATGATGTGTTTTGAGCAAATGCAACTAGCAACATGTTAAATGGAGTTGGTTTGAACCCTAGGTTCAAATTCAAACTCCATATGTGGATATTAAAATGCCATTTAAATGATTTGTGCTAAACAGCAGCCTTAAATTGTTCTAACATGCATGAAAATGATATAGATGGATAGATTGGATTTTTCTGATCATTTTTCATATATAACTTATTTGATTTGGAGCTACGGTTGGTTTTCTATGAATTTTGAAGTTTGCAACATTTTCTCGAATTTCCTATATAAGAATAAATCCAGAAAATAAGTTATCACGTCGAGATGACATAGGTGTGACGTCGGTGGTCAACGGGCTGGTCCAGGTCAAACTGACACATGGGCCTGCGTGTCGATGGTTAGTTTAACTAACTAATATTAGTTAGCGGTAAACTAATACTAACCTAGTTTAGTTAGTGGCACAGGGCCCACGTCGATGACCTGTGGGGTCAAACCGCCCACCCGGTCAATGGTCAGCGGGGTCAAACCCGCCGGCGACTCGACGCCGACGAGGCCTGAGACGGCGGAGACGTTCGGGTTTCGTCCCACGACGACCAAATCGGAGGCCGAGGCCATCTATGGAACGAGGAGACTCGTCCGTGTCTAGTGGTGCGAGCGGGAGGAGCTAGGGTGGAGTGGAGCTCGCGGCGGCGGCCGGAGTTCGGCCAACGGCAGGTTAGGCGATGCAGGGCGCTAGGGGAGGCGTTGGTGTATGCTACGTGCTCCTGGTGAGGTGTGGAGCACGGTGGTGTGCCTGGCTTTGAGCCACTGTGGCTCTGGCCATGACAGCGACGAGGCACGGCCGCGGCGAGCTTCGGCCGTGGTGGAAGACAGGGCTAGGGAACGGAAACGGAGGGGCGAGCAAGGGGAAAGAATCGGGGGCTCACAGGGAGTCGTACGGCGGTCTCAGCGGGCTCGGGGACGGGCTGGAGACGAGGTGCGGTCGCCGGAAATCTCGGATGCCCGAGGTAAAAGACGACCACGGTGACGGCGTTCAGAGGTGTCTGGTGCCGCGTGGCTCGGCAGAGAGGCGTAGGCGAGGGTGGCGGAGCTTCTGGGCATGTAGGAGAGGCGAGGGGTAGGCGGTGGCCGTGGTGGTGGCGAACGGCGGCGACGACAGCGCTCGGTGGTTGCGTGCGAGAGGAACAGGGGAGGGAATGAGCACGGGGAGAGGAGTGAGAGGGCCTGGGGGGTGCGTGGCGTCGCGAGGGAGGCCCACGCGACGAGGGGGAAGCGGCAGGAAGCAGGCGGTGGCACGGGCGCGTGCCGGCGTGCGGCGAACACACGCCTCGCGTCCTTCTGGCGCGAGGTGGAGGACGACTTGCAGATGGGCCTGGTGGGCTTCTACAATGCCAGGCCGGCCAGGTAAGCGCCAGGTCAGTATCCTTTCTGTCACGCCCAAGATGCGACCCTATCCTAAAGGAACTCGGAGGTCCCACCAAGGATAGAAGCGCATCTTGAAGACGCTTTTGCAAGGTGGATATCATTACATCAACATTACATAATAGTGGGGATACATCCAATACATACAATGTCACATGAATACAACAATACAACATACAAGATCAACATCCGACTACGGATGAATCATAACAGAAACTCAAACAATATCCACCACCTGCTAGCCAGTGCTGCCGACCTGGAACCTATCCCCTGATCGAAGAAGCGGAAGAAGAACTCCAAAACAAGCAAACATCGCTCTCGCGTCATGATCATCGCAAAACCTGTACACCTGCAACTGTTGTGTAGTAATCTGAGCCACAAGGACTCAGCAATCCCATTACCATGGGTATCAAGACTAGCAAAGCTTAATGGGTAAGGAAGGGGTAAAGTGGTGAGGTTGCAGCAGCGACTAAGCATGTATGGTGGCTAACATACGCAAATAAGAGCGAGAAGAGAAGCAATGGAACGGTCGTCAACTAGTAATGATCAAGAAGTGATCTTGAACTCCTACTTACGTTAGACATAACCCAGAAACCGTGTTCTCCTCTCGATCAACCCCGAAAAGAGACACTCACGGTTACGCACACGGTTGGTGTATTTTAGAAGAGTTTACTTCAAGTTTACTACAACCGGATATTAACAAATTCCCATCCGCCACATAACCGCGGGCACGGCTCTCGAAAGTTTAAACCCTGCAAGGGTGTCCCAACTTAGCCCATGATAAGCTCTCGCGATCAACGAAGGATATTCCTTCTCCCCGGGAAGACCCGATCAGTCTCTGAATCCCGGCTACAAGACATTTCGACAGCAATAAAACAAGACCAGCAAAGCCGCCCGATGCGCCGACAATCCCGATAGGAGCTGCACATATCTCGTTCTCAAGGCAACACCGGATAGGTCAGCCTACGAGTAAAACCAGCCCTCGAGTTGCCCCGTGGTGGCCCCGCAGTCTGCCCGGTTCGAACCAGCACTTAGAGAAGCACTGGCCCGGGGGGGCTAAAATAAAGATGACCCTCAAGAGAGCGACTCCCAAGGGAAAAGTAGGTGGTGGTGAGGCAAATGATAAAACCAAGGTTGGGCCTTGCTGGAGGAGTCTTATTCAAAGCGAAGCATCAAGGGGTCCCATAAATCACCCAACCGCGTTAGGGACGCAAAATCCGGGAACATAATACCGATATGACGGAAACTAGGGCGGCAAGAGTGGAACAAAACACTGTGCATAAGGCCGAGCCTTCCACCCTTTACCAAGTATATAGATGCATTAATAATATAAGAGATATTGTGATATCCCAACATAAACATAATCCAACATGGAGCAATCTTCATCTTCACCTGCAACTAGAACGCTATAAGAGGGGCTGAGCAAAAGCGGTAACATAGCCAAACAACGGTTTGCTAGGAAGGGTGACAACGGTTAGGGGTTCATGGCACTTTGGGAGGCTTGAAGAGCAAGCGATAGGTAGCGTAGCATAGTGATAGAACGAAGCAACTAGCATAGCAATTATAGTAATGAGATCCAAGGTGACGGTCATCTTGCCTGAAATCCCGCAAGGAAGAAGAATGAGTCCATGAAGAAGACGGACGGAAGTAGTCGAATGAATCCTCTCAATTCCGGAACGAAACCGAAGCTAACGAGAGAAGCAAACCGGAAAGAAGCAAACAACATAGTAAACAACCATCACATAATCATGGCATGTTGCACAACCAAGTATGATGCATGTCCGGTTTAATCAGGCATGGCATGGCAAAGTGCAACAAACAATACTTCAAGTTAAGTGGGGCTCAATATGCAACGAGTTGCATATGAACGAAACACCACATGTAATTATTTAGTTTGACTCTCGGTTATGCTACCAAACAATGTTAAATGTTGTTAAACATGTCAAGAGGTGAAGCATAAATAAACTAACTATTTAGGCAAATTTAAATGAGGCCGGAACAACAAACAACAATTCCGGAAAATCCCCACATGCATATAGCATTTTAATGCAAACACAATTTTAAACATTTTAAATGTTGTTATCATGATGCGAATGACATATGCAAGTTTTAAGCAATTTTATGAAAATGTTGACATGAGCATGATACGAGGCATTTGTCGCTATGGCAGAAGGAAAAGGGTGCCACGCGACGAATCCGAAAAACGTTACACGGCAACATATCGGTTCCGTAGCTCATGGAGATACCGGTGCAAAAGGAAGCGTGCGGATGTGCGGAACATGCTAGAGATGGTGGGGTGATCCCGGTTACCGGGTTCCCACGGGTCAACGGCATGGCGAACGAGGAGGAACGTGCAATGACATCTCGGGCACGGTGCAAACACGAGCATCACATACAACATGCATTCGTTCTCGGAAGATCGTCTCGGGGTTATACCTTCGAAGCGTGCATTTCCGGGTGGTTCAAAATCGTCGAGGGAAGTAGTCGTTCACGGGTCGTCGTGGAAGTAGTGGTACACATGAAGGTAGTCGAACTTGACGGTTCCGCTACACAGGTCTTCGACGACGGTAGTGGTACACGGGTCGAAGAGGAACTTGGCGTATCCACGTGTAGGGGTAACCAGGGAACGTCTTGCGAGGCGGTAACAAAGGTGTTCGTCGAGGTACTTGGCGTCCATGGCAACATGCGGAGGAGGTGCAGACACAGCCTCTTTGGAGGCACTTGGAACAGAGAAGCCATCGGGCTGCTGTTCATTGGAAACGAAGTTGAACCAGGGAGGTCAAAGCAGCGATGGTGGAAGCAGAGTTGGCGGAGGGGACGGCTCGGCAGGAGCTCCATAGCACGAGGAGGAGGCCGACGGAGATGCAACAGAGATGGGCGCAGGCGTCGCACTTGCCGACACCGGTCGCGGAGGTCGCCGGGTTCCGCTCTCGCCAGATCGAAGCGGAGGCAGGCCGACGGACTTGGGGCTCGGCCAGCAGTAAGGAGGCGATGGTGGTGGTCAGCAGCAGGAAGCGGTGACCCAGCTCGTGGTGACAACGACGAACAGAGGCGCGTGGAGAAGCAGCCGGCCGGCGATGGAGCAGAGGCGTCCATGGCCAGCGACTCAAGGCCTCGAAGATGGCCGGGTCAAAGGCGGAGGAGGTCGCGGGAAGTCAAACCAGACCGGGCCCGGGCTAAGGTGGCCGGGCCATGGGCGGAGGCGTGGTGGATCCGGTAAGGTGGCGCCGGATCTAGGCAGAGCAGGCGGCAGAGTGGGGGCTTCGGGCGGCGCTGGTTGAAGCAGCAGCGGCGGGGAAAACGGAGGAGATCGCGGAGGTTGGAGGAGTCAGGGAGGCGAGTGATCGAGGGAAGGGAGAGGGGATCGAGCGTAGATGGGGATCGAGCAAGAGGCGGCGGCCGGATGGAGAGATTGAGAGGAGGGGGGTCGGCGCTAGGGTTAGATAGGCAGGGGTCGGCTGGGCCTTGGGCAGCGGAGGAAGCAGGCTTGGCCTGGCTGCTGGGCTCTCTTCTCTCTCACTCTAAAGAAAAATAAAAGAAAACAGAGATAAGAAGGAAAAGAAAGGGAGGTTAGGGAAGATGTTGGACACGCTGGATAATTTTCCTGGGCTCACCAAAATGGTCTTGATCCAGAAAAATTGCAAAGAGACGTGTCGAAGGGTTTGAATACAACCTCATTTGAATTACATTCAAAAGAGTTTAAATAGGGAGTGGGGGTTTGGAAGGTCCAAAAAATGTTCAGATTTTTAGTGGAGCTTGGAAAAAAGGATGAAATGATATATGGCAAAGTTAGAGACCAAGAATTATGATAACAAAGGCATTGGGATTTATTTTTGCAAGTGTGTTATGATCAATTCCAAATAATGGAATATTTTAATATAGCTCCCTAATATTGGGAGGATATGTTATAAAGAGAAATCACCATGTGAATTCCTCGATTTAAATGGATCGAAGATCCACACGATTTATTTATTTGAGTTTTTAAAAAGGGGATGCATGATGACATGATGCAATGCAAATGGTGCAACGAGATGAGATGCATGACATGAACAAAATGCAAAACAAAAGACAAAAAACCAACCACGGAGGAAATAGCATATCACATCTCCGGAAAAGGCAAGAGTTGGAGTTACGAATATGGAAAGTTGTATCCGGGGCGTTACACTTTCTCTCTCTCTCTTTCTCTGTTGTTTCAGTTTTCTATTCTCTGCAACTGTTGGGCTTTATTAAAAATACCAAAACGTTTCCAGAAATCCTGGAAATAACTGTGGGCTCTGTTGGGATTATTCCTAACAACCCAAAACTAGTTTTAGAATTATTAGAGCATTTAAAAATATTTATAGGATTTAAATGCCCCAATTCAAATACAATATGAGTTAATTCAATAATCCAAATGTCATGGAAAAATGTGCAATATCTCCGTTATCAAGTTTCAAGATTTTCCAAAAATGGTGAACATTTTTGAAGGCCATTTGGGTTCATTGGAAAATATTTTTAGTTGAACCTATTTGAATTGCTTTAGTGCTAGGGCTTGGTCATCCCCACTTCAAAATTTCCTTTGAAATCAAACATGATGCATGGATGCAGATGCAACTAATTACAAACAATTCTGGGGCTGTGACAACTCACCCCCACTAAACAAGAATCTCGTCCCGAGATTCAAGACGTGAGGTAAGAAGACAGAGGGGCACAAGACCAACACAATCTTCACGATCCAGGTTGCAACTCATGAAGATGTTGATTCATTAGATCATATTGATCTTGAAATCCTTGCCTTTGAGGTCTTCACCACAACTCTACGACCAAAGGAACGGTAAATCTACAATGATTGATCTTCTCCAAGATCGAGCAACTCACGGAATAATACATAACAATATCTCTCGAGCTGAGACATGAGGCACACATCCAAAGGGATGGAGTGAAATGGATGACAAAGGTTCACTAGGTAGACATCAATTCCACACTTAAGAAGGTGGTGAAGAGTTGTCAACGTAGTGAGGAATTAATTGCCATGATTCCATAACGGGACGCCTTGGGAAAGGTGACTCGTAGAATTATTCCCTTAAGTGGCAAAAAGAATTTCTTTTGATGCAAAGATCATTGGAACTCTTCATACCAGCCTGAGGAAATTCACAATTGATTGTTTAAACGAATTCAAAAGAATGGCATACTCCGACCTGAATGGATGATGTGGACTACCTTGTTGAAGACAAAGCAAGGAATGATTTTTTGCTTATCACCGGAAATGGATGGGACCCATGGTGGGACCACTTTTGAAGGTGATCCTAAATAACAACTGTTGAGAAAGGCAGTCCATGGGAAATTGGCACAATGGCGGTGCAAGCTGGGAACAAGACGCAACTGATGGGAATGTTCCAACCATCATATCTGCCTGAGATTCAGATCCGATTGGTTATGGGATACTTCAGACTCAGCATGTCTGAAAGAAAGCTTGCAACACGATTCGACGAGATGGCGTTGCAAGATTCTCGAGGGATGAACTACGAGAGCAGGCTCCAAAACATGAGCTGGTTCCGCTACACACATGTGAACATGCTGTCCTAGACAAGCATGACCACCTAGTAGTCTTATAATGAAACACTACCGAGTTCAGGTTGGGAACCATCATCGAGGATAACAAAGTCCTAACATAAGTCATGACTAGTTGTTATGAAGGAACTCCTTCTCCTTGAACAATTCAATCAGTGGCTTGGTATGCTAGGGATACATACGGAATGAAGATGATCAGTCTATCAAACCACAGAATACTTCGCACATGCATGACTGACTTGGGATGACTCCACAGGAAGCAAACAAGCTTTCTCGAATCCACGGCGACAACTTACATCAAATGCACGTGAGTTCGAGGAAGTCACTTCTCCATCCAGACTTATACCTCATGAGCGGAACATGAAGGCAATGCTTACAAAGTTTCCAACACTAGGTTGATGCTCAACATGAATCATGGGGGAGACAAAATGTTGCTGATGGGCTCAACAACACCTCATCGGAATTTCCATCTCACTGGACTTCCACCATCATGTGAACACGGTGATAGCATTGGTCAGACCAAAAGATGTAATGGTATATACTCGAGGAATCAACCATGGGTAAGACAACATTACAAACATCGTTGGTTCTGATTTGACTTGACGATAGCCCATACTCAAGTCAAAGTTTGGACAAGACGATAGATTCAACAATCGATCACGAGGAACAATTGATGAAGATATCATCTCTCGTCAACACACACACACACACACACAAGATATCCCCCTTAGAGTGAACTAAGTGGATTGAGCTTTTATCTTCCAACTCTCCAAGTTGTTGTTCAGCTCAACCAACTAGCTCAGGGGTATCCAACACAGATTCTTGGAGAAAGGGTGGTTCACAAGAAACCAACTTGGTCACGAGCTCAACATAACAGTCAGGGGACAACCTGGTAATGCTTCCAAGAAGATATTCGAAAAATCACGAACCACCGGTATGTTACTAAGCTCGAGAACAACCTTGCTTTTCAGGGCAAGATGATGTGATCAAATAAGCAAGGGATTGAATAATCCTAACTCATTGATCGAAGAGTGCACCGGAAATAAGGACTAGGTAGCACGATCAATCTTAGAATGATGATTTAATAACCAACACGCTAAGAATGAGAATATTGTCCATTTACTACCAAGCAACGAGGTTGCTAGGAGTATCGATTTCACACACCACAATTCACTTGTCGGCATTCCGGTTACAACAACACGGGACCGAGGAATGAATAATGATGGTGAGAAGTATCACTGCGTCCAGAATTCATAAGGAAAGGTGCAATTCTCATGACGTTCCTGACATAAAGTGGGTAATACTTCAGGGTAGAACAAAACAAAAGCAGAATTGGCATTTTGATCTGCAGAATACAACTACTTTGACCACTCCAGGAAATGGATGAGGTGCTGGAGTTTGTTTGTCCTAGTCATTCCAGAATAGAATGGCTTGACAGACCACAAGGATAATAGTCATCGATAAACACGACCGCACACATACCCTTGACTATCAATTGATAGACGGGGGTCAGAATACAACTAAGGAGGAACAACTCGAGGAACATATAACTTTCTGAGTTGTGGATGCATAGATTAATATGTCGAAACAAGTTCAACAGGTTTCTTCCAGATAACTCATGCAGAAAGATAGAACTAGCAGAATCACAATTATGAATGGAGAACTCCTCAAGAGTACTCTGATTGTGATCTTTTGGTTCAAAGAACTTCTGCCTTAATGGTTCATGGTATTTGGAAGAAGAATATACCACGGACCTCGAGGACTGTCGCAAGGTTACTAATATCCTAAAGGAACTAGCAAATACTAACAACATGAAGTAGGGTGAATCTCGGGTTCAAGAACCCAGGAATAGAATACCTACTACTAAATGGCATCACAGGATGCTTTCGAGAATAATGGCCAGAATCATCACACTAGGAATATAAAGCATGGCTAGATTACTAGATGATCCTCTAAGACACCTATGGTCATAATAATAGTTCCAACATATATGTCGAGGCAATAGAGTACCTCAACACACCGGTTAGTGTGCTTATTCTGACCCGAAAGGACATCAGAAACGGAAAGAAAGGATTTGCAAATGCATCAGACTATGTAGAGACCTGGGATGACTCGGACAGCATAACGGCTGTAAATGCTCAAAATGATTTGAGACATCCTGCAAAATGGTGGCATAACCACTCAGAAGCACAAAATCAAGGTTCCGAGACCAACTATGAACACACGGAAGTAGTAGAAACTGAATCGGGCTTAAAACCAACAATCTTAAAGGTCTATGGATTAGTAACACGTCATCCTGATAGATAGATGAGAAGCCTAGTTCTTAAACCCCGTAGAAGAGAAGAGGATGACTCAGATCAGAAGGCGATGGGGCATAAGGAGTAAAAAGAGCCTTACGTTCCCTTCCACAATCAATTCCCTTACATAACTAAAGCATTTCTAGACACAACTTCGACCGGTTTGGCTTGGTAATCCGACATGCAGTCAGGCTCTGATACCAATGCTGTCAGGACCCCAATTCCAAGTCACATCGATCTAGCCGGTAACACCTCATATCACTTTACGGCCTCACGCACGGTATTCCCACGGTTGTCGCCTTACCATGGCCCGGGACCGTTTGCGCCTTTTGGCTCACGTATATGATAGTGTCACTAGCATCCATATGACAGAGAACCCGGGCCGACATGGCTAGTCGTGAACCCAAAGCGGCACTAACCCATGGGGACAGGCATACATGAATCACATCGAGCATGTCGGTCATCAACGTGTGAATCCGGGCTGTAGCACCGGGCTAACAGGACTCCAGTAACCCGGGCTGTAGCAGGCTAGGCAGGAGTCCGGATGTCACCGCGTGACATTTCCCGAAGACGTAGACACATGAACAAAGTGAAACACATGCCGTCGATCAAGTGTCCATAGCAGTCTTTGGGCTAAGCGGGACCCGGTGAACCGGGCATGTAGCGGACTTCTATCGATCATGAATCACTAGACTACATTTCCCCATATGAGAGGCTGCCAAGGATAAACAACTAGATTGTCGGATCCCACACATACCAAGCATTTCAAACATACACACATTATGCTCGATATGTGTAAATACAACATGGCATCACAACATAACTCTATGACTCAAGTATTTATTCATTAGGCTCCGAGGAGCGAGATATTACAAACATGGGTCTCATGACCCAACACTCAGAGCATACAAGTCAAAGCACAAGTGGAAGCTTACCATGTCTGAGTACAGACATCTACAAATGAAAAAGGCTGAGAAGCCTGACTATCTACCAGATCCTGCTGAGGGCACAAGATCGTAGCTGAGGTAACAAGGTAAACGTCGAAGTCCACGCGGAACTATTAGCGAGACTGACGTCTCTCTGCAAAACATAAAATAAGCAAACGTGAGTACAAATGTACTCAGCAAGACTTACATCAGAACTAACTACATATGCATCATTATCAACAAAGGGGGGTGGTGGAGTTTAACTGCAGCAAGCCAGCTTTGACTTGGTGGCTATCCTAAACTACGACTGCAAGTAACTCTTTTGAGGTGGCGCACACGAGTCCACATATTCACCATATCAATACACCATTATGGATCCGCTCCCGTCTTCCTACGAGAACGCCATCCATAGCACTCACGCTTATCTTGCGCATTTTAGAGTATCCACTTTTACTTGTCTATGAACTGTTATAGGCAACCCAGAAGTCCTTCACCGCGGGCACGGCTATTCGTATAGATCATTTATAACCCCGCCGGGGTGTACTTCTTCACACACGCTCTCGCCACTTACCGCCATATACACGTCATGTATCTCGTCAACCTTCAAGCGGAAGCCTGGCGAGGGTGTCGGCCACGGCCTACCTAAACACTCAAGTCCCTAGTCCAGGTTTATCGCCTATTCGGGTACCATCCGCAGGGAGTCCGACCGAGGTTTCCACTAACGGCCCCGAACGATGTGTGCAGGGTTCCAGACACCAAACGGGCGAATCGGTACACTGGCCACGTGCCTACCGCAACACAGCCCACCCCTAAGGTCAGCGCCATATGCGTCCTCAAAGATGCTACAAACATCAGAAACCACTTTGCAACTCCCGGACAGAGGACATGGGTGGTTAAGAAGCCGAGAGAGTCAATTAAGGATCCCAATGTGTGGTAGTAACTGTTCATGGGTCACAAACACAGAACTCACTTCCTGAGGACGGTTTCAATGAGACAACCCACCATGTACTCCTACATGGCCTCTCACCGCTACCTTTACCAAATCGTGTTCACACACTTAGGTCACACACAGTAGGACATGTTCACACACCTCTGATTCATCCTCGATGAATCAGACCTGACCCAACTCTAAGCAAAGAGTGCATGACAACAAGCATGAATGAGTAGGCACAACAGGGCTCAAACAACTCCTACTCATGCTAGTGGGTTTCATCTATTTACCGTGGAATGACAGTCGTGCAGAGGATAAAGGGGTTCAGCTACCGCAGCAAGTAAATGTATGAATCGTTGTTGTCCTAATGCAGTAAAAGAGAGCAGGAGCGAGAGAGTGGGATTGTATCGGAATGAACAAGGGGGTTTTGCTTGCCTGGCACTTCTGAAGATAATATAGTTCTTCATCGGTGTCACCGAACTCATCGTCGGTACGTCGTCTAGAGGGGACAAATACCGGCAAACAAGGAAGAACACAATCAATGCAATGCAACAATATGATGCATGATCATGACATGGAATATGATATGTTTTGAACTAATGCAACTAGCAACATGTTAAATGGAGTTGGTTTGAACCCTAGGTTCAAATTCAAACTCCATATGTGGATATTAAAATGCCATTTATAGGATTTGTGCTAAACAGCAGCTTTAAGTTGTTCTAACATGCATGAAAATGATACAGATGGATAGATTGGATTTTTCTGATCATTTTTCATATATAACTTATTTGATTTGGAGCTACGGTTGGTTTTCTATGAATTTTTGAAGTTTGCAACATTTTCTGGAATTTCCTATATAAGAATAAATCCAGAAAATAAGTTATTGCGTCAGCATGGCATAGGTGTGACGTCAGTGGTCAACGGGGCTGGTCCAGGTCAAACTGACCTATGGGCCCTGCGTGTCAGTAGTTAGTTTAACTAACTAATATTAGTTAGTGTTAAACTAATACTAACCTAGTTTAGTTAGTGGCCTAGGGCCCACGCGCCGATGACCTGTGGGTCAAACTGGTCCACCGGTCAATGGTCGTGAGGTCAAACCACCGACGACTCGACGCCGGCGAGGCCTGAGACGGCGGAGACGTTCGGGTTTCTTCCCACGGCGACCAAATCGGAGGCCGACGCCATCTATGGAACGAGGAGACTCGTCCGCGTCTAGTGGTGCGAGCGGGAGGAGCTAGGGTGGAGCGAGCTCGCCGGAGTCGAGCTCGCGGCGGCGGCCGGAGTTCGGCCAACGGCAGGTTAGGCGATGCAGGGCGCTAGGGGAGGCGTTAGTGTGTGCTACGTGCTCCTGGTGAGGTGTGGAGCACGGTGGTGTGCCTGGCTTCGAGCCACTGTGGCTCTGGCCATGACGGCGACGAGGCACGGCGGCGGAGAGCTTCGGCCGTGGTGGAAGACCGGGCTAGGGAACGGAAACGGAGGGGGCGAGCAAGGGGAAAGAATCGGGGGCTCACAGGGAGTCGTACGGCGGTCTCAGCGGGCTCGGGGACGGGCTGGAGACGAGGTGCGGTCGCCGGCGATCTCGGATGCCCGAGGTAGAAGACGACCACGGTGACGGTGTTCGGAGGCGTCTAGTGGCGCGTGGCTCGGCAGAGAGGCGTAGGCGAGGGTGGCGGAGCTTCTGGGCATGTAGGAGAGGCGAGGGGGAGGCGGTGGCCGCGGTGGTGGCGAACGGCGGCGACGACAGCGCTCGGTGGTTGCGTGCGAGAGGAACAGGGGAGGGAATGAGCACGGGGAGAGGAGTGAGAGGGCCTGGGGGGTGCGTGGCGTCGCGAGGGAGGCCCAGGCGACGAGGGGGAAGCGGCAGGAAGCAGGAGGTGGCACGGGCGCGTGCCGGCGTGCGGCGAACACACGCCTCGCGTCCTTCTGGCGCGAGGTGGAGGACGACTGGCAGATGGGCCTGGTGGGCTGCTACAGTGCGAGGCCGGCTAGGTAAGCGCCATGTAAGTATCCTTTCTCTCTCTCTTTCTCTGTTGTTTCAGTTTTCTATTTTCTGCAACTGTTGGGCTTTATTAGAAATACCAAAACGTTTCCAGAAATCCTGGAAATAATTGTGGGCTCTGTTGGGATTATTCCTAACAACCCAAAACTAGTTTCAGAATTATTAGAGCATTTAAAAATATTTATAGGATTTAAATGCACCAATTCAAATACAATATGAGTTAATTCAAAAATCCAAATGTCATGAAAAAATGTGCAATATCTCTGGTTACTGTTTCCAGCATTTTCCAAAAATGGTGAGCATTTTTGAAGGCCATTTGGGTTCATTGAAAAATATTTTTAGTTGAACCTATTTGAATTGCTTTAGTGCTAGGGCTTGGTCGTCCCCACTTCAAAATTTCCTTTGAAATCAAACATGATGCATGGATGCAGATGCAACTAATTACAAACAATTCTGGGGCTGTGACAAAAATCCTGTATCGAGGTAGATGCGTTCGAGGACTTTATCCATTGATTCCGGAGATTAGGAGATTCAATAAGCAAGCATATGGTGTCACCAAATTATCCCCAACTCGGTGGCATGATCGACTAGGGCATGCACCGTTTTCTTTAGTAGAACGAGTGCTTAGGAAAAATTAGCTTCCATATGTTGGGGAGTGTAGTCTAGAAACAATTTGTGATTCTTGTCAAAAGGCCAAGAGCCATCAGTTACCATATCCAATTTCTTCTAGTATTTCTACCAAACCACTACAACTCATATTTTCTGATGTGTGGGGTCCTGCACCCTCTTCTGTTGGTAGACATACTTATTATGTGAGTTTCATAGATGATTACAGCAAATACACATGGATCTATCTCCTTAAGAAAAGATCCGATGTTTTTCAAGTCTTCAAAAATTTTCAAGCACTCGTTGAAAGAAAATTTGAGAGAAAAATCATCGCTGTCCAATCTGGTTGGGGAGGGGAATACGAGAAATTAAACTCCTTTTTCCAAACTCTTGGTGTGTCTCATCATGTGTCGTGTCCACATGCCCATCAGCAAAATGGGTCTGCTGAACGCAAACACAGACACATTGTAGAAGTCGGTCTCGCTTTGCTTGCGCGAGCATCCATGCCCCTCAAGTTTTGGGAAAAGGCATTCCTCACGGCTATGCATCTCATAAACATCTTGCCTAGTCGTGTTATAAATAATGAAACTCCCACCGAAAGGCTTCTTCACATAAAACCAGATTATACCTCTCTCCGCATCTTTGGGTGTGCATGTTGGCCTAATCTTGGACCCTACAACAATCGAAAGCTCATGTTTCGATCAAAACAATGTGCTTTCATTGGCTGTAGTTCCTTACATAAAGGTGTCAAGTGTCTTGACATCTCCACTGGCCGAGTTTATATTTCCCGTGATGTTGTGTTTTATGAGACCAAATTTCCCTTCTTTGATCTCCACCCTAATGCCGGCGCCCTTCTTCGCAAAGAAATTCTTCTTTTGCCACCTCAGTTGACCGGTGCACATCATGAGGAAAATAACTATAATGATTCAATGCTGACTAACACCCATAACCCTGCATGTGAGCTTTCTAATGGCGCAGGTGAAAATTGTGGAGAAAATTGTGAAGAAAACATGGCCAATGTGCCTTATTTCATGTGTCCAGCCATGGGGGACATATCCTCCTCGGGGTCACCTCTGCAGCAGGCGGCCAGAGAATCGTCCGCGGGATCCGTGCCCCCAGCACCGCGCCAGCGCGTCGGGATTTGCCCCTGGATCCGCCTCGGTCCCCTCCACCAGCTCTGGGCCCGCGGCTGACACGCGGGGCTCTCCTACTCGCCACGTCGAGCCGACCGAGCTGCAAGCCGAGCCGCTCGGCTCCCTGTCCGCCACGTGTCGGTGGCCGACTGGCCCGACACGCTGCTACTCCCGCCGCGACAACAAGTCGCAGTCAGGGCTGCCCTCAGGTGGTCTGTCACGTCCCGTGGCAGGAGATGAGGCCCGACAGCCGCCTTCATTATGCCATGATGGGATACCAGCGGACGGACCTAGATCTTCTGCGCCCTCTGGTTCAACCACGCAGTTGTCGGGCACCACAGAAGATCCCTCGGCCACCCTGATCCATGTAGCCGAATCTGCATCGGGATCAGCTGTGCCAGGGGGAGCGTCAGCCCGATCTTCTGTGTCAATATCTGCTGCATCTGATCCTGCGCCGCGGACACGACTTCAAAAAGGGGTAATTCAGCAAGTTAATGACAAAACTAAGTTTGGCTTGGCATGCTCCACAGGTGAACCTAATAATCTGCAAGAGGCACTTGGTGATAAACGGTGGAGAAAAGCTATGGAGGAAGAGCATATGGCTCTTCTGAAAAATAAAACGTGGCATCTAGTTCCCCCATGGCATGGTAAAAATTTGATTGATTGCAAGTGGGTTTTTAGAATTAAGAAAAAGTCTGATGGAACTATAGACCGGTATAAGGCTAGACTGGTTGCAAAAGGTTTCAAACAAAGATATGGCATTGACTATGAGGACACATTTAGTCCCGTTGTAAAGGCTGCCACTATTTGTCTTGTGTTGTCTATTGCTGTTTCCAGGGGATGGAGTCTTCGACAGCTAGATGTTCAGAACGCGTTCCTTCATGGTGTTCTGGAAGAGGAGGTTTATATGAAACAACCTCCTGGGTTTGAGAACAAAAACTTGCCTCATCATGTCTGCAAACTTGATAATGCCATTTATGGTTTGAAGCAAGCTCCTAGAGCGTGGTACTCACGACTCAGTCACAAACTGCAATCACTTGGTTTTGTTCCTTCCAAGTCTGACACATCGCTGTTTATTTATAATAAGTCAAATACATCAATATTTGTGCTTATTTATGTGGATGATATTATTGTTACTAGTTCATCTGATGATGAAATAGCAGGACTGTTAAAAGATCTGTGTTCTGAGTTTGCTCTTAAGGATCTAGGAGACTTGCATTTCTTCCCAGGCATTGAGGTGAAAAGGCATGGAGATACACTTCATCTGTCTCAGAAAAACTATGCAGCTGATCTGGTCAGACGAGCTGGCTTGCAAGGATGTAAATCATCACCAACTCCATTATCCAGCTCAGAAAAACTATCCCTTGCAGAAGGATACCTCTTGAACCAAGAGGACAACACCAACTACAGAAGCTTGGTAGGTGCCACGTGTCAGCTGCCGGACCTGCCGCCACAACGTACATGGTCTGTTTTGTCAATATGGTCTGGATGTGGTCTTTTCTGTCAATACAAAAGCATAGGTGGTCTTATATGACAATTTTTTTTGTCCGATAAGACCACCTACGAATTCATATTGCCAGAAAAGACAACACCCGAATCAGATTGACAAAACTCCACGACATCGTGGGCGAGGTCTGGCAGCCGACACGTGGCACCTGCCGCCACAGTAGCCGGTGGCTAGACCTGCCACCACAGCCTCCGGCGGCAGCTCTTCTATGTAACAGATTTTACGTCCCTGCGTCGATTCACAACAGAATGGAAAAGGCTGTGGGCCTGCCGCCATAGAGGGTGGCGGCAGCTCCAAATTCATCGGCAAGAATTAAACTAATCACTCGGCGCTGAAAAATCTCGCAATTAGGCTAACAACCTAACACTTTCCCTGCTCCACCATGCAGTCTCGGCCCAGGTTCAACGCACTCTTGCCAATCAACAAAACGAGCAGAGCTGCATGCATTCAACGAGCGGCTAGCTAGCGCTACTTTCCTGGTAATTAACAACCAACGAGCGGCTAGCTAGCGCAGTAAAAGGAGCTGCCGCCACCTTCTTTGGCGGCACGGCCCACATGCCATCTCCGTTCCGTTGCGAATCGCTGCAGAGTCAGGAAACCGGTTACATGCAAGCTGCCGCCATTGCCTGTGGCGGCAGGTCCGGCCGCCGCCGGTGGCGGCGGCAGGTTCCACGTGTCGACTACCGACTGCCGCCACAACGTCGTGGTCTTTTTGTCAATATGGTGCGGATGTGGTCTTTTACACAATACAAAAGCATAGGTGGTCTTATATGACAAAAATTCCTGGCGGCAGCTCTTCTATGTAACAGATTTTACGTCCATGCGTTGATTCACAACGGAATGGAAAAGGCCAGGTGGGCCCCGCCGCCGTAGAGGGTGGCGGCAGCTCCAAATTCATCGGCAAGAATTAAACTAATCACTCGGCGCTGAAAAATCTCGCAATTAGGCTAACAACCTAACACTTTCCCTGCTCCACCATGCAGTCTCGGCCCACGTTCAACGCACTCTTGCCAATCAACAAACGAAAGCGAGCTGCATGCATTCAACGAGCGGCTAGCTAGCGCTACTTTCACAGTAATTAACAACCAACGAGCGGCTAGCTAAGCGCGATAAACGAGCTGCCGCCACCTTCTTTGGCGGCACGGCCCACATGCCATCTCCGTTCCGTTGCGAATCGCTGCAGAGTCAGGAAACTGGTTACATGCAAGCTGCCGCCGTCGCCTGTGGCAGCAGGTCCGGCCGCCGCCGGCTGTGGCGGCAGGTGCCACGTGTCAGCTGTCGGACCTGCCGCCACAACGTACGTGGTCTTTTTTGTCAATTTGGTCTGGATGTGGTCTTTTCTGTCAATACAAAAGCATAGGTGGTCTTATATGACAAAAATTCCAGCCTCAGGTGGCAGCTCTTCTATGTAACAGATTTTACGTCCCTGCGTCGATTCACAACAGAATGGAAAAGGCCACGTGGGCCCTGCCGCCATAGAGCGTGGCGGCAGCTCCAAATTCATCGGCAAGAATTAAACTAATCACTCGGGCGCTGAAAAATCTCGCAATTAGGCTAACAACCTAACACTTTCCCTGTTCCACCATGCAGTCTCGCCCACGTTCAACGCACTCTTGCCAATCAACAAAACGAGCAGAGCTGCATGCATTGAACGAGCGGCTAGCTAGCGCTACTTTCCTGGTAATTAACAACCAACGAGCGGCTAGCTAGCGCAGTAAAAGAGCTGCCGCCACCTTCTTTGGCGGCACGGCCCACATGCCATCTCTGTTCCGTTGCGAATCGCTGCAGAGTCAGGAAACCGGTTACATGCAAGCTGCCGCCCGTCGCTTTGTGGTGGCGAGTCCGGCCGCCGCTCTTTGTGGCGGCGGGTGCCACGTGTCATTGCCGGACCTGCCGCCACAACGTACATGGTCTTTTTTGTCAATATGGTCTGGATGTGGTCTTTTCTGTCAATACAAAAGCATAGGTGGTCTTATATGACAAAAATTCACGATTTTTTGTCCGATAAGACCACCTACGCATTCATATTGCCAGAAAAGACCACACCCGAACCGTAGTGACAAAATGCACCACGACACTATGGCAGGAGGTCCGCAGCCGACACGTGGCACCCGCCGCCACAAAGAGCCGGGCGGCTAGACCTGCCACCACAGCCTCGGCGGCAGCTCTTCTATGTAACAGATTTTACGTCCTGCATTGATTCACAATAGAATGGAAAAGGCCAGGTGGGCCTGCCGCCATAGAGGGTGGCGGCAGCTCCAAATTCATCGGCAAGAATTAAACTAATCGCTCGGGCGCTGAAAAATCTCGCAATTAGGCTAACAACCTAACACTTTCCCTGCTCCACCATGCGGTCTCGCCCACGTTCAACGCACTCTTGCCAATCAACAAAACGAAAGCAGAGCTGCATGCATTCAACGAGCGGCTAGCTAGCGCTACTTTCCTGGTAATAAACAACCAACGAGCGGCTAGCTAGCGCAGTAAAAGGAGCTGCCGCCACCTTCTTTGGCGGCACGGCCCACATGCCATCTCCGTTCGCGAATCGCCGCAGTCGTGAAACCGATTACATGCAAGCTGCCGCCGTCGCGGTGGCGGCAGGTCCGCCGCCGCCGCTGTGGCGGCAGGTGCCATGTGTCAGCTACCGGACCTGCCGCCACAACGTACGTGGTCTTTTTTGTCAATATGGTCTGGATGTGGTCTTTTCTGTCAATACAAAAGCATAGGTGGTCTTATATGACAAAAATTCCAGCCTCCGGTGGTAGCTCTTCTATGTAATAGATTTTACGTCCCTGCGTTGATTCACAACGGAATGGAAAAGGCCAGGTGGGCCCCGCCGCCGTAGAGGGTGGCGGCAGCTCCAAATTCATCGGCAAGAATTAAACTAATCACTTTCGGGCGCTGAAAAATCTCGCAATTAGGCTAACAATCTAACACTTTCCCTGATCCACCATGCAGTCTCGCCCAGTTCAACGCACTCTTGCCAATCAACAAAACGAGCAGAGCTGCATGCATTCAACGAGCGGCTAGCTAGCGCTACTTTCCTGGTAATTAACAACCAACGAGCGGCTAGCTAGCGCAGTAAAGGAGCTGCCGCCACCTTCTTTGGCGGCACGGCCCACATGCCATCTCCGTTCCGTTGCGAATCGCTGCAGAGTCAGGAAACCGGTTACATGCAAGCTGCCGCCATTGCCTGTGGCGGCAGGTCCGGCCGCCGCCGGCTGTGGCGGCAGGTTCCACGTGTCAGCTACCGGACCTGCCGCCACAACGTACGTGGTCTTTTTTGTCAATATGGTCTGGATGTGGTCTTTTCTGTCAATACAAAAGCATAGGTGGTCTTATATGACAAAAATTCCTGGCGGCAGCTCTTCTATGTAACAGATTTTACGTCCATGCGTTGATTCACAACGGAATGGAAAAGGCCAGGTGGGCCCCGCCGCCGTAGAGGGTGGCGGCAGCTCCAAATTCATCGGCAAGAATTAAACTAATCACTCGGCGCTGAAAAATCTCGCAATTAGGCTAACAACCTAACACTTTCCCTGCTCCACCATGCAGTCTCGGCCCACGTTCAACGCACTCTTGCCAATCAACAAAACGAGCAGAGCTGCATGCATTCAACGAGCGGTTAGCTAAGCGCTACTTTCACCGTAATTAACAACCAACGAGCGGCTAGCTAGCGCAGTAAAACGAGCTGCCGCCACCTTCTTTGGCGGCACGGCCCACATGCCATCTCCGTTCCGTTGCGAATCGCTGCAGAGTCAGGAAACTGGTTACATGCAAGCTGCCGCCGTCGCCTGTGGCAGCAGGTCCGGCCGCCGCCGGCTGTGGCGGCAGTGCCACGTGTCACCGTCGGACCTGCCGCCACAACGTCACGTGGTCTTTTTGTCAATTTGGTCCGGATGTGGTCTTTTACATCAATACAAAAGCATAGGTGGTCTTATATGACAAAAATTCCAGCCTCCGGTGGCAGCTCTTCTATGTAACAGATTTTACGTCCCTGCGTCGATTCACAATAGAATGGAAAAGGCCACGTGGGCCCTGCCGCCATAGAGCGTGGCGGCAGCTCCAAATTCATCGGCAAGAATTAAACTAATCACTCGGCGCTGAAAAATCTCGCAATTAGGCTAACAACCTAACACTTTCCCTGTTCCACCATGCAGTCTCGGCCCACGTTCAACGCACTCTTGCCAATCAACAAAACGAGCAGAGCTGCATGCATTGAACGAGCGGCTAGCTAGCGCTACTTTCCTGGTAATTAACAACCAACGAGCGGCTAGCTAGCGCAGTAAAAGAGCTGCCGCCACCTTCTTTGGCGGCACGGCCCACCTGCCATCTCTGTTCCGTTGCGAATCGCTGCAGAGTCAGAAACCGGTTACATGCAAGCTGCCGCCGTCGCTTTGTGGTGGCAGGTCCGGCCGCCTTCTTTGTGGCGGCAGGTGCCACGTGTCACCGCCGACCTGCCGCCACAACGTACATGGTCTTTTTTGTCAATATGGTCTGGATGTGGTCTTTTCTGTCAATACAAAAGCATAGGTGGTCTTATATGACAAAAATTCACGATTTTTTGTCCGATAAGACCACCTACGCATTCATATTGCCAGAAAAGACCACACCCGAACCGTATTGACAAAAGCAATCACGTACACTATGGCAGGAGGTCTGGCAGCCGACACGTGGCACCTGCCGCCACAGTAGCCGGCGGCTAGACCTGCCACCACAGCCTCCGGCGGCAGCTCTTCTATGTAACAGATTTTACGTCCCTGCATTGATTCACAATAGAATGGAAAAGGCCAGGTGGGCCCTGCCGCCATAGAGGGTGGCGGCAGCTCCAAATTCATCGGCAAGAATTAAACTAATCGCTCGGCGCTGAAAAATCTCGCAATTAGGCTAACAACCTAACACTTTCCCTGCTCCACCATGCAGTCTCGCCCACGTTCAACGCACTCTTGCCAATCAACAAACCGAGCAGAGCTGCATGCATTCAACGAGCGGCTAGCTAGCGCTACTTTCCTGGTAATAAACAACCAACGAGCGGCTAGCTAGCGCAGTAAAAGGAGCTGCCGCCACCTTCTTTGGCGGCACGGCCCACATGCCATCTCCGTTCCGTTGCGAATCGCTGCAGAGTCAGGAAACCGATTACATGCAAGCTGCCGCCGTCGCTGTGGCGGCAGGTCCGACGCCGCCCGTGTGGCGGCGGTGCCACGTGTCAGCTACCGGACCTGCCGCCACAACGTACGTGGTCTTTTTTGTCAATATGGTCTGGATGTGGTCTTTTCTGTCAATACAAAAGCATAGGTGGTCTTATATGACAAAAATTCCAGCCTCCGGTGGCAGCTCTTCTATGTAACAGATTTTACGTCCCTGCGTTGATTCACAACGGAATGGAAAAGACCAGGTGGGCCCCGCCGCCGTAGAGGGTGGCGGCAGCTCCAAATTCATCGGCAAGAATTAAACTAATCACTCGGCGCTGAAAAATCTCGCAATTAGGCTAACAATCTAACACTTTCCCTGATCCACCATGCAGTCTCGGCCCACGTTCAACGCACTCTTGCCAATCAACAAAACGAGCAGAGCTGCATGCATTCAACGAGCGGCTAGCTAGCGCTACTTTCACAGTAATTAACAACCAACGAGCGGCTAGCTAGCGCAGTAAAAGGAGCTGCCGACACCTTCTTTGGCGGCACGGCCCACATGCCATCTCCGTTCCGTTGCGAATCGCTGCAGAGTCAGGAAACCGGTTACATGCAAGCTGCCGCCATCGCCTGTGGCAGCAGGTCCGGCCGCCGCCGGCTGTGGCGGCAGTGCCGCGTGTCACCGCCGGACCTGCCGCCACAACGTACGTGGTCTTTTTTGTCAATTTGGTCTGGATGTGGTCTTTTCTGTCAATACAAAAGCATAGGTGGTCTTATATGACAAAAATTCCAGCCTCCGGTGGCAGCTCTTCTATGTAACAGATTTTACGTCCCTGCGTCGATTCACAACAGAATGAAAAAGGCCACATGGGCCCTGCCGCCATAGAGCGTGGCGGCAGCTCCAAATTCATCGGCAAGAATTAAACTAATCACTCGGCGCTGAAAAATCTCGCAATTAGGCTAACAACCTAACACTTTCCCTGCTCTGCCATGCAGTCTCGGCCCACGTTCAACGCACTCTTGCCAATCAACAAAACGAGCAGAGCTGCATGCATTGAACGAGCGGCTAGCTAGCGCTACTTTCCTGGTAATTAACAACCAACGAGCGGCTAGCTAGCGCAGTAAAAGGAGCTGCCGCCACCTTCTTTGGCGGCACGACCCATATGCCATCTTTGTTCCGTTGCGAATCGCTGCAGAGTCAGGAAACCGGTTACATGCAAGCTGCCGCCGTCGCCTGTGGTGGCAGGTCCGGCCGCCGCCGGCTGTGGCAGCAGGTGCCACGTGTTAGCTGCCGGACCTGCCGCCACAACGTACATGGTCTTTTTTGTCAATATGGTCTGGATGTGGTCTTTTCTGTCAATACAAAAGCATAGGTGGTCTTATATGACAAAAATTCACGATTTTTTGTCCGATAAGACCACCTACGCATTCATATTGCCAGAAAAGACCACACCCGAACCGTATTGACAAAACAGACCACGTACACTATGGCAGGAGGTCTGGCAGCCGACACGTGGCACCTGCCGCCACAGTAGCCGGCGGCTAGACCTGCCACCACAGCCTCCGGCGGCAGCTCTTCTATGTAACAGATTTTACGTCCCTGCATTGATTCACAATAGAATGGAAAAGGCCAGGTGGGCCCTGCCGCCATAGAGGGTGGCGGCAGCTCCAAATTCATCGGCAAGATTTAAACTAATCACTCGGCGCTGAAAAATCTCGCAATTAGGCTAACAACCTAACACTTTCCCTGCTCCACCATGCAGTCTCGGCCCACGTTCAACGCACTCTTGCCAATCAACAAAACGAGCAGAGCTGCATGCATTCAACGAGCGGCTAGCTAGCGCTACTTTCCTGGTAATAAACAACCAACGAGCGGCTAGCTAGCGCAGTAAAAGGAGCTGCCGCCACCTTCTTTGGCGGCACGACCCACATGCCATCTCCGTTCCGTTGCGAATCGCTGCAGTCAGGAAACCGGTTACATGCAAGCTGCCGCCGTCGCTTTGTGGCGGCAGGTCCGCCGCCGCCCGGCTGTGGCGGCAGTGCCACGTGTCAGCTGCCGGACCTGCCGCCACAACGTACGTGGTCTTTTTTGTCAATATGGTCTGGATGTGGTCTTTTCTGTCAATACAAAAGCATAGGTGGTCTTATATGACAATTTTTTGTCCGATAAGACCACCTACGCATTCATTGCCAGAAAAGACCACACCCGAACCGTATTGACAAAACAGATCACGTACACTGTGGCAGCAGGTCTGGCAGCCGACACGTGGCACCTGTCGCCACAGTAGCCGGCGGCTAGACCTGCCACCACAGCCTCCGGCGGCAGCTCTTCTATGTAACAGATTTTACATCCCTGCGTCGATTCACAACAGAATGGAAAAGGCCAGGTGGGCCCGGCCGCCATAGAGGGTGGCGGCAGCTCCAAATTCATCGGCAAGAATTAAACTAATCACTCGGCGCTGAAAAATCTCGCAATTAGGCTAACAACCTAACACTTTCCCTGCTCCACCATGCAGTCTCGGCCCACGTTCAACGCACTCTTGCCAATCAACAAAACGAGCAGAGCTGCATGCATTCAACGAGCGGCTAGCTAGCGCTACTTTTCTGGTAATTAACAACCAATGAGCGGCTAGCTAGCGCAGTAAAAGGAGCTGCCGCCACCTTCTTTGGCGGCACGGCCCACATGCCATCTCCGTTCCGTTGCGAATCGCTGCAGAGTCAGGAAACCGGTTACATGCAAGCTGCCGCCGTCGCCTGTGGCGGCAGGTCCGGCCGCCGCCGGCTGTGGCGGCAGGTGCCACGTGTCAGCTGCCGGACCTGCCGCCACAACGTACGTGGTCTTTTTTGTCAATATGGTCTGGATGTGGTCTTTTCTGTCAATACAAAAGCATAGGTGGTCTTATATGACAAAAATTCTCTATCTCTATCTCTTCTTTCCTTGTACTCCAAGCTTGTATGCCTTATCAAGGATTCGGCCCCTGCTATATAACATGGAACCGTCGCTACCAGGAAAGGTACGACGTTACAGCAACTCACACAAGGCTTATAGTTTCATAGTCTCAGAAGTTATTTGGTTAATTTGGAGTATGGTAGAAGTGGGATGATTTTTGAATGTCTCTTTTTGTTGAAGCTAAGCTTCTATTTGTACTGAGAGCTACGTTGCAACTCAGTTTTATACTTTGCTGTGTTTCACATATATATATTTGTAGTAGTTCACAACTGGTTGCTTGATTGAAGTTCAAGTAGAACTAGCCATTATAGTCAGAGGAGCGATGGGTGTTTTTCTTCTTCCAGCCAATTGTTTTATTACTTTCAGCCAATGTGCAGTTTAATTTTTTTAGCAGACTTTGGTTTTACATTAATCTAGCATGGTTGTATGTTGCCGACTTCATTATGAGTTTCTTTTTTATAAACTTCTTCTCCTTTATTCATTCATAAGTAAAATAGTATCCTTGACAAGTAAAGGGATAACCTCATCAGGGGCGTTATCCATCAAAACACTCGGAGAAGAAAACCTAGCTAACGACTTCATTATAAGTTTCTGACTATCTGTTTGTTCATGTTTAGATGGATGAGGTGCTGTCAGGGGTGGCTGAGACCATAAAGAACTTTGCGGTGATCTACCTCGTCGACATCATAGAGGTTCCTGACTTCAACACCATGTACGAGCTGTATGACCCGTTCGATGGTGATGTTCTTCTTCTGCAATAAGAGCATCTGATCTTGGCACAGGAAACAACAACAAGATCAACTGGCCAATGAAAGACGAGCAAGAGTTTGTTGACAGCATGGAGACCGTCTACAGAGGAGCTCGTAAGGGCCGCCCAAGGATTACTCCACCAAATACCGTTACTGAGGTATCTGCGCCTGGCTATTCATGCGCTGTGTGTAGCCCGCTCTGTTCTGCGAAATGCCAGTACTTACGCTGTGACCCTCCATGTAATGTCCGTCAACTTTGAAAGTGTCGCCGAACTATGTATTTGTATCTGGAATATTGTCATGTCATGAACTTGAAACCCTTGGAAACAGGGTCTGTTTTCCATTGGTATGGCTGATAAAACAGATCTTTGGTTTAAATAAACTGTGTGTGTGCATGGCTGAACCAAGGGCTTGGATTGTCACGCTGGTAGAGTGTTACTGCTCACCGAAGCATTGATTTTCAGTTGAACTGACAAGGTGTTGAAAAGTTGTACTATGTCAGTATAGATAATAATCTTAGAAAGAACAGTCGGTGATCAGTATGGTCCATGGATAATAATCAGAGAGAATTCCTTATTTGACCCTTTCTTAAAATTTGCTTCCCCTTTTGGCCCTCAAAAATATACAAAAATATATTTTTCCCTTTTTGACACTTAAATTTTGTTTTGTTCCCTCCATGACACTTCTGTCAGTTTTGACCACCAACACCGTGAAGTGCAACATGAAAGGTCGATTTACCCCTGCTTTAGCTCATAGGTAAAAATAACACTACTAGGAAAAGTCCTACTAATGGCGCACTACCGGTGCGCCATTAGAATAGTCCTACTAATGGCGCACTACCGGTGCGTCATTAGTATCTGGTATACTAATGGCGCACCCGCTGGTGCGCCATTAGAATAGCCCACGGTGCGCCATTAGTGGCGCACCACATAGAAGTGCGCCATTAGTAACAATATTTTTTCAAAGGTCAAATCGCACTTCGTGGTCAAACTTCCCAAAAGGTCACCCATCCTCACACTACTCCAGCCCAAGCACGCTTAACTTCAGAGTTCTATCCAACTCCAGCAACAACTCACTTCACAGGCACTTGTTGATATATCTAGCATATCAATCCTATTATACCTTGTTGATGTCTAGGACTTTGTTCATGTTCATGACTATGATGAAATTTTAAAAAATATTTCAAACTTCCCGGTCATATTACGAATCATTTTTGAAAAAAAATTCAATTTTTTCAAAACCAATTTTCTGTTACTAGTGGCGCACCACATCCACGGTGCGCCACTAGTAAGTTTGAAATTTTTTAAATTTTTTTGCCTCTAGATCTTGAAAGCCCCGTAACTTTTTTCTGTTAGGTTTTTGGGGATTTTAAAAATTTTTAACGGGGTTCCCCAGTTAAATTTGGATGTAACTTTTCGAGTAGATGATTTTTCATATAATTTTTTTTTTCATTCGAGTTTGTATGCAAAAGTTATGCCCATTTTACATCCAGAGAGATTTTGCAAATAAAGTCGAAATTCATATTTGTAAATTTTCCCAACAACTAGACCACATATCACATGGGAAACTTATTTTCTTTTATTTTTTTGACATTTCCATCATTTTCTTTTATTTTTTTAAAACTGAAAAGACGATCAGGGGGGTGCATTCGGTGTTGGGGCAAGTTAGTAATGGCTCACCGTTGGGTGGTGCGCCATTACTAGTTAAACTAGTAATGGCGCGCCATTACTAGTTTTGAAAAAAAATATAAAAAAATTGATATTTTTTTGATTTTTTTAAAAAAAAACT
The DNA here is from genome assembly GCA_021605145.1 of Aegilops bicornis. Classification (NCBI taxonomy): domain Eukaryota; kingdom Viridiplantae; phylum Streptophyta; class Magnoliopsida; order Poales; family Poaceae; genus Aegilops; species Aegilops bicornis. Next base: position 595,895,653 of record CM038669.1, on the reverse strand, counting down.
TAGTAATAGCGCACCAGTGGGCAGTGCGCCATTACTAGTTAAAACTAGTAATGGCGCACCGATACATGGTGCGCCATTAGTAGCAAATTTTTTTTAATTTTTTTCTTACTTTTTTTTAAACTACTAATGGCGCACGGTGGGTGTGGTGCGCCATTACTATGTCAACATAGTAATGGTGCATCACTCCCACCGTGCGCCATTAGTAGTTTTGAATTTTTTTACTAATGACGCATCATGGGATGTGATGCGCCATTAGTATTACAAACTAATGGCGCACCAACACATGATGCGTCATTAGTATTTGGTAATGGCGCACCACATGTACAGTGCGTCATTAGTGTTCATCCCATCTATTGCACTTTTTCTAGTAGTGTAATCTCCAACGCATCTTCTCTCTCGACTACGGTGTGGTAGTTGTACGAAGCAAACGGCGGAGACGTGAGGCTAAGAGAGTGATGGTGCGATATATCGGAGTGCAAGACCGATGCTGTTGCTGCGGATTGACGGCGGACGGCGGCCTGTGCAGCGCGGCGTCGGGCGGCCATGGAGGAAAGGTGGAGGAGGGTCATGGCGGGGCAGCGGCCTTGGGCCATACGGTATCGGCGTCCGGTGGCCATGCAGGGGCGACGGAGGAGGGCCACGGACCTGCAGCAGACATAGACGGCCATGGTAGCGCAGCGGAGAAGGGTCGTGCGTTCTCGGCCTCGACGGCCATGGTGGCGCAGTGGCGGAGAAGGGGTCTTCATGCTCGTCGTCGTGCATGTTTTTAGCGCTAGGGTATGCAACGCGTGTGCTTCCGTGTGCGTGTATGATGTGTGCTAGTCTGTGTGCTGCCGCGTGTCGTGCGTGCGTGATGTGTGCTTGTGTGTGTTGCGGCTCGCGCTGGGTGTGTGTGCTGCCGCTCGCGCAGGGTGCGTGTGCTAGCTACTGTTGTATTTTAGTGTGTGTGGGTGTGTGACGCGACAAGACGAGCTGCTCACCTGTGTATTCTGTGAGCCGAGTTCTTGACGTAGAGACATCAGGGAGCAGCGCCGAACGCGGACTCTGTCTTGGCGACCGCTGGCCACGCCGAGCGATCCGAAGATGTGATATATGAACTCGAGCATGATTTGATTCATATCCGTTACGCGGTGGTAAAATTGTTGATTTTTTTTCATTTGCTCATGTAGTCAAAGACAGAACATATCACATTACCACTGCTTTTGACTTGTAAATAATTTTGGTCACATAATACACCAGGGGTAAAACGGTATTTTCATGTTAGACTTAACATTGTGAAGTGTTAAAACTGAAGGAAGTGTCATGAAGGGAACAAAATGAAAATTGAGTGTCAAAAAGGGAGAAATATATTTTTCAGGGTAAAAAAGAGAAGCAAATTTTAAGAAAAGGCCAAATAAAGAATTCTCTCTAATAATCAGGTGTTGCGTGTGTGGATCATTGTCTGAAATCTGATCTGGCCGTTCATTAGGGAGCTTAACTGAATGTGAATTGGCGAGATACAGACATCATTGGAATTTTCGCCATGTGGGCAGCGTCAAACACAATGCACTTCCTTAAAGAATCAAGAAAGAGGAGTCGTCCACGGTTTGCATGGATCCGTCGGCGGCTTCTGCTGCGGCACCGGCGGGCCCCTGTGCCTCCTGGCAGCGGCCTTCGCGGGTGGCAGCCGCGATAGCTCCGTCGGCGGGCGCCTGGCCTCCGGCCCGACTGCTCCTTTCCGACGCTGTCGGCGGGCACCCCCTCGCTTTGCCTTGTGGGGCGTGGTCCCTGGTCGGGCGGTGGCGGGCTGGCCTCTGGTGGCTCTCTGTTGCAGAGGTGGTGGGATGCTAGATCGGCGGATCTGGTCCGTCGGCGTCTTCTCGTCCGGGCGGGAGGTGAGGTGTGGTGGCTCTCCGGTCTTCTTTGGCGCGGTGGCTCCGCGAGAGGTGGGCGGGTCAGTGAAGGTGCAGTGCGTGAGGGTGCTGGTGGTGTTGGGTATGCTCCGGGCGAAAGCTTGCCCGGTCTTGCCGGCCGGTGGCGTCGGCGTCTGTGGGCGTCGTTTAACCTTCTTGGAGGCGTCGTTGTGGAGTGCCACACCCTCTTACACCTTCGGATCTTGCTCTTTCGGTGAAAGCCTAAGACCCGGTTGGGTCGGGCGACGGCGTCGATATCGTCGCTTCCCTCTTTGGGGCTTCGCCTTGAAGAGCTTCCGATCCCGTTTGCGCGCTTCATGGGCTGGACGCTCGCGGCATTGCGGTCGGCTGGTGTCCGTTCGGCAATGCGGATGTTGCGCGGCTTCCTCTTTTGTGGCAACGATGGCGGCTTCGGACGGAGTCAGGTTTGCTGATGGTTCTTGGTAGTCGGTCTCTTCCGGCGTATTCGAGGAGTCGCCGCTCTGGCGCTGGCTCGGCGCAAGCCCAACGCTTTTCTCCTGTAATGCTCGTCGACAGAGTCAGAGCTGCCTGGTCGCCGGCGCGTGTGGCTGACTGTTTGGCATCGGCCGGCGCAAGCCTCGACGCTTGTTTGCGGTGAGGGCTTCTGCGGTGGTCGTCGATGGTGGAGTCGGAGTCGCCCTCACGGAGGCGTGATGACGATGACGCCGGACTGCAGCCTTGACGACGCTTTTCTCCTCGGCAGCGTGTGTGCGTTCTTGTGTGGGTTGCCAGGACACCCTGTCTGCCTTGTTTCTGCGGGCCAGTTGTGATGGTTTTCGCTCAGTTTTCCGTTTATTAACTGGGCAATTCTCTTTGAGCTTATTTAATGAATCGGGTCTTAAGGGACCGTGTTTAAAAAAAAAGAGTTCGAGCCTCCCATAAAAGACCTCGTAATGATGAAACGCTCGGTGACAACTTGGGTCGTCACGTCAACACCTGATTAATCAGGTGAAATGAGCAAGTCTGAAATTGTCTTCTTTTTTTTCTTCTCTTTTTTGGTTCAGCGTAACTGATGCGCTCTCTCCCTCGCTGCTCCTCTGCTTGTTCAGTCTCACAAAAGATGGGATTTCGCATGATAAGTTGCCTCACATATCTTCATGGTGCCACAAAAAGTCTTCAACTACCAGTTTTTGGGTTCTGGGTTCATGGTGTTGGAGGAGTGGGAGTACTTCAGACAAGGGAACATCTCATCAGTCATCTGTCATTAGATCAATGTTAAAAAACGTTCCATATTATGGGACAGAGGGAGTATATCTGCAGTAGTTCACAACTGGTTGCCTGATTGAGTTGAAAGTAGAACTACCATTATAGTCGGAGGAAGTTAAGCGATGGGTGTTTTTCTTCTTTCAGCTAATTCTTTTATTACTTTGTGTAAAGAATAAAATGTCTTAGATTGCAGACTTGCACTTTAATTTGTTAGCAGGCTTTGGTTCTACATCAATCTAGAATGGCTGTATGTTGTTGACCTTATTACAAGCTTCTAAATATGTACTTGTTCATGTTTAGATGGATGAGGTGCTGTCAGGGGTGGCTGAGACCATAAAGAACTTTGCGGTGATCTGCCTCGTCGACATCACGGTGATGTACGAGCTGCACGATCCATCGACAGTGATGTTCTTCTTCCGCAACGAGCACATCATGATTGATCTCGGGACGGGAAACAACAACAAGATCAACTGGGCAATGAAAGACAAGCAAGAGTTTGTTGACATCGTGGAGATTGTCCACAGGGGAGCTCGTAAGCGCCGTGGTATGGTGATTGCTCCCAAGGATTACTCCGCCAAATACCGTTACTGAGGTATCATTGTGTGCCTGGCTGGCTATTCATGCACAGTGTGTGGCCTTTTCTGTTCTGTAAAATGCCAGTACGTGCGCTGTGACCCTTGGTGTAATGCCTGTCAAACTTTTGAAGTGTCGCGTAACTATGTATTTGTATCTTGAATATCGACATACGTCGTAAACCTGTAGCCCTTTGATTTAAACCTTCTGTCTATTGGTATTACTGATAAGAGGTAATATCACCGGAAGTCACAGGACTTGCGTCACATGTTCAGTTTGATGCTAAAACTTCAAAAATACGATTTTGTGGTGACCTAACTTGACTCAAGCGTGCAGATACGGTCATAGTACGTGTATGCGGGTATGTCCATGTGTATGGCCCCACTTGTTGGTGACTAATGGCGCCAGGTGCGACGTATTTTTACACAGAACACCCTATATTTATTTATTTGCAGAAAAAGTCAACCATTTGAACCTAATTTTATAAAAAAAATGGTTTACAAATATCTGAAATGTTTTTATTACTTACATTTTACTAAGTATTAATTGCATGATACACGATTTTATATTTAAATGTTTTTATCTACTAATCGTCTTCTGTATATATAATATTTTTATAACACAGAAATATGTGAATCTAACTCTGTTACTTTTTTAAGGGGTTCGTAATTTTATTACTTTGTTTGGAGAAACTCGCAACTTTATTACTTTTTTTTATGAGATCCCCAACTTTATTACTTTTTTTGAGACACCGTAACTTTATTACTTATGTTTTACAAATTATCTTTAAAAAAATAGTGTGCACAAAATGGTTTGTAGTATCTGCAGCCCAAGTAAGCTCCACATGAGTTGTCGTCAAGTACATATAAGCTGCTTATATCCATATAAAACAATCTGACTAGAATGTTGTATTGGCGAGACTGTTTTGTGTTAAATAATTGTTGGTGGATTCGAGCCCCGTGCAAACTTTTTTGTTGGTTAATTTTTGCATATATGTACAGTACCATGGTCCCGCTTTTCTGTAAATAAAAAATATGATGGTAACTTGTGCAAAACATGTGTCGCTGTGGTTGATGTTTTCCGCAATTTTTTTAGGGTCTTCTATGTGAAAGTACATCACGCCCAGCGCCATCACTCACTGACAAGTATGGCCATATACATGGATACGCCCGCATATGCGTAGTGTGACCGTATCTGCACACTTGAGTCAAGTTATGTGACCGCAAAACCGTATTTTTAAAGTTCTAGCACCAAACTGAACGTGCAACGTAAGTTCTATAACTTCTGGTGATATTATCTCTATATATAAAGGAGATATTTGGTTTGAACTACGTGTGTGAATTGGTGAACAGAGGGCTCGAGTTATCATGTTGGTAGAATGTTAATGCTCTCCTTGTATCTCCCCCATGTTGCGGCTGAGCAGCTGAAACAGGTTCATATTTTCAGGGAACGAAAATCGCAGGCATCGAACATATTTAACTTGCTGGTCCCACATTTTCCCTTTTCTTGTTTTGAATGGTGGGCGATGAACTCTCAGTCTCACTCGTGGTTTATAAATTCCAGCTGTTCTTGTGTGTTTATTATGCCATACTTGTCGATACCTAAAGTTCCTCCTGATTCAGTAAGTTGCTCCTGCGTAGTGATGTGATGTTATATATGACTGCAAGACCAAGTCCTCACCGATTTACGTAATCATTTGAACGAGTTCCTCCTGATTCAGTTAGTCAGGTGTTGAAAAGTTGTATGTCAGCATAGATAATGAAGAAAGAACAATCAGTGATCTGTATGGTCCGGAGATAATCTTTATGATGTGTTTTTCTTTTTCCTTTTGAGGGATTTGGGTTGTGCTTTGCATGGATCGTTGTGTCAAATCTCATCCGGCTATTCATCAGGGAACCTAACTGGATGTGAATCGCAAGATACAAACATCCCTGAGTTTTCACCATGTACGTAGCGTTACCAAGTTAGCAGTATGAAGAAACTTGTTCTTTCCTGGTTAAGGACGATTGTTTTGCTCCCAAAACAGCAAGTGGGGTGGTGGCGCAGTTGGCTAGCGCGTAGGTCTCATAGCTGAATTGCGAGTGATCCTCAGGTCGAGAGTTCCAGCCTCTCTCACCCCACCATACGGAAAAAGACAATCGTAGTGATGAAACGCTCAATGGCAACTTGGGTCGCCACATGGTACATCTGATTCGTCAGGTGAAACCGAGCATGTCTGAACCTTGGTCTTCTTTTTCCATTTTTTAAAGGTTCTGCCTAGCACAATAATCTCTTCCAATGTTGCAGTTCGTTACTACTCTCCTTGTATCTACCTAGGTTGCTCTGGAGCCAGGTTCATACTAAACGAAACAAAATCCCAGGCCTCAAACATTTTTCCTGTTTTGAATTGTGAGTGGTGCATGTACTCTCGGTCTCGCTCATTGCTTCTAAACTCCAACTAATGCTGTGTGTGCCATACTTTGTCGATATGACCTGACAAGCCCTCGTGATTCAGTTGGTCCTGCGTAGCGATGTGATACATGAACTGACAAGGTGTTGAAAAATTGTAGACTTGTAGTATGTCAGCATAGATAATAATCAAGAAAGATTAACCAGTGAGATGTATGGTCCGGAGTACCTTTGCTTGTTGGCAGGCGGACACCTCGCAGACTCCCTAGACTCCCTACCCCGCGTCGCCAGCCCCTGGCGACACGGGGGGCGATCTACCGCGTCGGCCCTAGGCCTCCGCTCCTCTCTCCCTCCTCCTGCCGCCGCCCGAGGCCACACCGGCGTTGCCTGGCCAGTGACGGCGGCGGCGGGGCCCTCCCCCTCGCATGGTGGTGGCCATCTCCTGTCGACGGCGGCGGCTCATGGATCGGCGATGCACCGGCGGCAAGGAGCAGCGGGCGCCCGGCGGCGAGTGTGACGGCAACGACAGCGCAGGCACGTTCTTCCTACGGGCGAGGAGCACCTGTGGCGGCGGCCCAGATCGCGGGCCTCGTCCGCGAGCCGGCAGATCTGGAGGGCGTCTACAGGCGGGCATGGTGGGCCCGACGGCGCCGGCTTAGGCACCGCGGTGGTGCCGCGGCCGGTCAGGCGGCAGCTTGGATCCATCGTCCAGTCCCCGGCAGAGATGGCGGCGATCCGTGCACGAGATGCTTGATGGAGGTCCTTCGAACAGATCCGGATGAAAACTTGCTTTCGGTTTACTGCCAAAGCCAGCGGTGGCGGCGCTATTTTGCGACATTGCCTTCTTGAAGGCATCGTCAAGGAGAGTTTCAAGGTCACTGTCTGCTACCTCCGGGGAAACCCTAGCTCAGTTGATCGGAAGACAGCGGCGTTCTTATGTTGTTCCCCCCTTGGGGGCGTCATTCTTGGAGGTGTGCACGGGCTTGAGGGACCAGTGGACCGCATCTTAGGTGGAGCGGTGCTTCATCCTACACATTGATGGCGACGGATCTCGACGGCGTGGCGCAGTGCAGATTCGGCGTCCGATGTGCGAGGATGGACTCACGCAGGAGGACGACGCTGTCTGGCATCGTGGTGGCGTCGATGACAGAGAGACCTGGCACGGTAGATGCAACAGTACAACTCTGAAGATGGATTGGTGGCAGGTGGCTGCGGCGGCCTCATACCCGGCAGGCGTCCGGGTTGAAGAGTGCGCCGGACTGGTGGGTGCCCCATACCGGGCAGGCGTCCTGGTTGGGACCTCAGGTCATAGATGTTAGGTTTGCCTGCGAGGTCTGTTTGGTATTAGGCCCAGACTATCAGCATCCCTACATCAACTGGATAGGAGTAGCGACAGATGTTGCCTAGACGGTAGCTTTAGTCTTACTGTTGTATGACTTTGTAAGGTCTTATGTGAATAGTTAATAAAGTGGCTGCATGCATCATCCAGATGTAGAGGCCGGGGGTCCTCCTCCATTTAAAAAAAAATGGATCGTTGTCTGAAATCTCATCTGGCTGTTCATTAGGGAGCTTAACTGAATGCGAATTTTCGCAAAAATGGTTTATAGTGTCCACCGAGTGTTTACATAATCAAGAAACAGTAGTCGTCCATGATTTGGAACGGTCTTGTTTTTTTGATAAAGAACTTTTCATTGAATAGATATATCGAGATGATACAATCGTATTGAAAGAAAGGCCGTCCTCTGCATAGCTAGATGCACACAGCCAAAAAGTTCAGAGCACTCTAAATTAAAATAATTCGATACAAAGCCAAGCAATAAATCATGTCCAGCCTAGGAAGCGGTAGACCCTATCCGTAAATCACACCGCCATTCATGTGGGTAGAACACCTGTTGGAAATATGCCCTAGAGGCAATAATAAAAGGATTATTATTATATTTCCTTGTTCATGATAATTGTATTTTATTCATGCTATAATTGTATTATCCGAAAATCGTAATACACGTGTGAATACATAGACTACAACATGTCCCTAGTGAGCCTCTAGTTGACTAGCTCGTTGATCAATAGATAGTCATGGTTTCCTGACTATGGATGTTGGATGTCATTGATAACGGGATCACATCATTAGAAGAATGATGTGATGGACAAGACCCAATCCTAAGCATAGCACAAGATCGTGTAGTTCGTTTGCTAGAGCTTTTCCAATGTTAAGTATCCTTTCCTTAGACCATGAGATCGTGTAACTCCCGGATACCGTAGGAGTGCTTTGGGTGTACCAAGCGTCACAACGCAACTGGGTGACCATAAAGGTATACTACGGATATCTCTGAAAGTGTCTGTTGGGTTGACACGGATCGAGACTGGGATTTGTCACTCCGTATGACGGAGAGGTATCTCTGGGCCCACTCGGTAATGCATCATCATAATGAGCTCAAAGTGACCAAGTGTTTGGTCACGGGATCATGCATTACGGTATGCGAGTAAAGTGACTTGCCGATGCGAGATTGAGCGAGGTATTGGGATACCAACGATCGAATCTCGGGCAAGTAACGTACTGATTGACAAAGGGAATTGTATACGGGGTTGCTTGAATCCTCGACATCGTGGTTCATCCGATGAGATCATTGTGGAACATGTGGGAGCCAACATGGGTATCCAGATCCCGCTGTTGGTTATTGGCCGGAGAGCTGTCTCGGTCATGTCTGCATGATTCCCGAACCCGTAGGGTCTACACACTTAAGGTTCGGTGACGCTAGGGTTATTAGGAAGACTTGTATGTGATTACCGAATGTTGTTCGGAGTCCCGGATAAGATCCCGGACGTCATGAGGAGTTCCGGGAATGGTCCGGAGGTGAATATTTATATATGGGAAGTTGTCATATGGTTACCGGAAGGTTTCGGGGGCATATCAGTATTGTACCGGGGCCACCGGAGGGGTTTCGGGGTCCACCGGGAGGGGCCACCTCTCTCGGAGGGCCTCATGGGCCGTAGTGGGCAGGGAACCAGCCCCTGGAGAGTTGGGCGCATCCCCCCTTGGGCCCATGCGCCTAGGGTTGGGGGAGGGGAAACCCTAGGGGGGCGCCCCCCTTGCTTGGGGGGCAAGCCCCCGCCCCTTGGCCGCTGCCCCCCTCTAGATCTCATCTAGAGGGGTCGGCCTCTCCCTTCCCCTATAAATAGAGGCGAGGGAGGGCTGCAAACAACATCCAAGGCGCAGCCCTCCCTCCCAACACCTCTCCTCCTCCGTGTGAGCTTGGCGAAGCCCTGCCGAGAACTGCCACTCCATCACCACCACGCCCGTCGTCTGTTGTTGGAGCCTTCTTCCTCAATCTCTCCCTCCTCCTTGCTGGATCAAGGTGCGGGAGACGTCATCCGCTCCGTACGTGTGTTGAACGCGGAGGTGCTGTCCGTTCGGCACTTGGTCATCGGTGATTTGGATCACGGCAGTCGACTCCCTCAATCCCGTTCTCTTGAACGCTTCGCTCGCGATCTACAAAGGTATGTAGATGCACTCCTATCACTCGTTGCTAGATGAACTCATAGATGGATCTTGGTGAAACCGTAGGAAATTTTTTATTTTCTGCAACATTCCCCAACAGTGGCATCATGAGCTAGGTCTATGTGTAGTTCTCTTTGCATGAGTAGAACACAATTTGTTGTGGGCGTAGATGTTGTCAACTTTCTTGCCGCTACTAGTCTTATTTTGCTTCAACGTTATTGTGGGATGAAGCGGCCCGGACCGACCTTACACGTACACTTACGTGAGACAGGTTACACCGACTGACATGCACTAGTTGCATAAGGTGGCTAGCGGGTGTCTGTCTCTCCCACTTTAGTTGGAGAGGATTCGATGGAAAGGGTCCTTATGAAGGGTAAATAGAAGTTGACAAATCACGTTGTGGCTTTTTCGTAGGTAAGAAAACGTTCTTGCTAGAACCCTATTGTAGCCACGTAAAAGATGCAACAACAATTAGAGGACGTCTAACTTGTTTTTGCAGCAATTGCCTTGTGATGTGATATGGCCAAAAGTTGTGATGAATGATGAATGATATATTGTGATGTATGAGATCATGTTCTTGTAATAGGAATCACGACTTGCATGTCGATGAGTATGACAACCGGCAGGTGCCATAGGAGTTGTCTTAATTATTGTATGACCTGCGTGTCATTGATTTAACGCCATGTAATTACTTTACTTTATTGCTAAACCATTAGCTATAGTAGTAGAAGTAATAGTTGGCGAGCAACTTCATGGAGACACGATGATGGAGATCATGATGATGGAGATCATGGTGTCATGCGGTGACAAGATGATCATGGAGCCCCAAGATGGAGATCAAAGGAGCTATATGATATTGGCCATATCATGTCACTACTATTTAATTGCATGTGATGTTTATTATGTTTATGCATCTTGTTTACTTAGACCGGCGGTAGTAAATAAGATGATCCCTCATAATAATTTCAAGAAAGTGTTCCCCTAACTGTGCGTCGTTGCTAAAGTTCGTCGTTTCGAAGCACCACGTGATGATCGGGTGTGATAGATTCCTACGTTCACATACAATGGGTGTAAAACAGTTTTACACATGCAAAACACTTAGGTTAACTTGACGAGCCTAGCATGTACAGACATGGCCTCGGAACACAGAGACCGAAAGGTCGAACATGAGTCGTATGGAAGATACGATCAACATGGAGATGTTCACCGATGATGACTAGTCTGTCTCACGTGATGATCGGACACGGCCTAGTCGACTCGGATCATGTAACACTTAGATGACTAGAGGGATGTCAAATCTGAGTGGGAGTTCATTAAATAATTTGATTAGATGAACTTAATTATCATGAACTTAATCTTTGCAAATATGTCTTGTAGATCAAATGGCCAACGCTCATGTCAACATGAACTTCAACGCGTTCCTAGAGAAAACCAAGTTGAAAGATGATGGCAACAACTATACGGACTGGGTCGTAACACGAGGATCATCCTCATAGCTGCCAAGAAAGCATATGTCCTAGAAGGACCGCTAGGTGAAGCACCCATCCCAGAGAACCAAGACGTTATGAACGCTTGGCAGTCACGTGCTGATGATTACTACCTCGCTCAGTGCGGCATGCTATACAGCATAGAACCGGAGCTCCAAAAGCGTTTTGAGCAACATGGAGCATATGAGATGTTCGAGGAGCTGAAAATGGTTTTTCAAGCTCACGCCCGGGTCGAGAGATATGAAGTCTCTGACAAGTTCTATAGTTGTAAGATGGAGGAAAATAGTTCTGTCAGTGAGCACATACTCAGATTGTCTGGGTTGCACAACCGCCTGTCACAGTTGAATATTAACCTCACGGACGAGGCGGTCATTGACCGAATCCTTCAGTCGCTCCCACCGAGCTACAAGAGCTTTGTGAAGAAATACAATATGCAGGGGATGGTGAAAACTATTCCTGAAGTATTTTCAATGCTGAAGTCAGCAGAGGTAGAAATCAAAAAGGAACATCAAGTGTTGATGGTCAATAAAACCACCAAGTTCAAGAAGGGCAAGGGTAAGAAGAACTTCAAGAAGGACGGCAAAGATGTTGCCGCGCCCGTAAGCCGATTCTTGGGAAGAAGTCAAAGAATGGACCCAAGCACGAGACTGAGTGCTTTTATTGCAAAGGGAAGGGTCCTTTGGAAGCGGAACTGCCCCAAATACTTAGCGGACAAGAAGGCCGGCAACACTAAAGGTATATGTGATATACATGTAATTGATGTGTACCTTACCAGTACTCGTAGTAACTCCTGGGTATTTGATACGGTGCCGTTGCTCATATTTGTAACTCACAGCAGGAGCTGCGGAATAAGCGGAGACTAGCGAAGGACGAGGTGACGATGCGCGTCGGGAATGGTTCCAAGGTCGATGTGATCGCCGTCGGCACGCTACCTCTACATTTACCTACGGGATTAGTTTTAAACCTCAATAATTGTTATTTAGTGCCAAGTTTGAGCATGAACATTGTATCAGGATCTCGTTTAATACGAGATGTCTAGTCATTTAAATCCGAGAATAATGGTTGTTCTATTTATATGAAAGAGATATGTTTTATGGTCATGCGCCGATGGTCAATGATTTATTCTTAATGAATCTCGAACGTGATGTTTCACATATTCATAGTGTGAATACCAAAAGATGTAAAGTTGATAACGATAGTCCCACATACTTGTGGCACTGCCGCCTTGGTCACATTGGTGTCAAACGCATGAAGAAGCTCCATTCTGATGGACTTTTAGAGTCTCTCGATTATGAATCATTTGACACATGCGAACCATGCCTCATGGGCAAAATTACCAAGACTCCGTTCTCCGGAACAATGGAGCGAGCAACCAACTTATTGGAAATCATACATACTAATGTGTGCGGTCCATTGAGCGTTGAGGCTCGCGGAGGATATCATTATGTTCTCACTCTCACTAACGACTTAAGTAGATATGGTATGTCTACTTGATGAAACACAAGTCTGAGACCTTTGAAAAGGTCAAGGAATTTCAGAATGAGGTAGAGAATCAACGTGACCGAAAAATAAAGTTCTTACGATCAGATCGTGGAGGAGAATATTTAAGTCACGAATTTGGTACACACTTAAGGAAATGTGGAATCGTTTCACAACTCATGCCGCTGGAACACCTCAGCGTAACGGTGTGTCCGAACGTCGTGTCGCACTCTATTGGATATGGTGCGATCTATGATGTCTCTTCTTGATTTACCGCTATCATTTTGGGGATACGCTCTAGAGACAGCTACAAACACTATAAATAGGGCACCGTCTAAAACCGTAGAGAAGACACTGTATGAATTATGGGTTGGGAAGAAACCTAAGCTGTTGTTTCTAAAAGTTTGGGGATGCGATGCTTATGTCGAAACTTCAACCTAAAAGCTCGAACCCAAGTCGGAAAATGCGTCTTCATAGGATACCCTAAGGAAACCATTGGGTATACCTTCTACCTTAGATCCGAAGGCAAGATCTTTGTTGCCAAGAACGGATCCTTTCTGGAAAAAGAGTTTCTCTCGAAAGGAGTAAGTGGGAGGAAAGTAGAACTCGATGAAGAACTACCTCTTGAACCGGAAAGTAGTGCAGCTCATGAAAATGTTCCTGTGGTGCCTACACCGACTGGAGAGGAAATTAATGATGATGATCAAGGTACTTCGGATCAAGTTACTACTGAACTTCAGTGGGTCCACAAGGACACGCTCCACACCAGAGTGGTATGGCAACCCTGTCACCGGAAATCATGTTGTTAGACAACGGTGAACCTTGAACTATGAAGAAGCGATGGCGGGCCCAGATTCCAACAAATGGCTTGAAGCCATGCAATCCGAGATAGAATCCATGCATGAAAACAAAGTATGGACTTTGACAGACTTGCCCGATGATCGACGAGCGATAGAAAACAAATGGATCTTTAAGAAGAAGACGGACGCGGATGGTAATGTTACCATCTATAAAGCTCGACTTGTCGCTAAGGATTATTGGCAAGTTCAAGGGGTTGACTACGATGAGACTTTCTCTCCCGTAGCGAAGCTGAAGTCCGTCCGAATCATGTTAGCAATTGCCGCATACTATGATTATGAGATATGGCGAATGGACGTCAAAACGGCATTCCTTAACTGTTATCTTAAGGAAGAACTGTATATGATGCAGCCGGAAGGTTTTGTCGACCCTAAGAATGCTAACAAGGTATGCAAGCTCCAGCGATCCATTTATGGGCTGGTGCAAGCATCTCGGAGTTGGAACATTCGCTTTGATTAGATGATCAAAGAGTTTGGGTTTATGCAGACTTATGGAGAAGCCTGCGTTTACAAGAAAGTGAGTGGGAGCTCTGTAGCATTTCTCATATAATATGTAGATGACATACTTTTGATGGGAAATGATATAGAACTTTTGGACAGCATTAAGGCCTACTTGAATAAGAGTTTTTCAATCAAGGACCTTGGAGAAGCTGCTTATATATTAGGCATCAAGATCTATAGAGATAGATCGAGACGCCTCATAGGTATTTCACAAAGCACATACCTTGATAAGATATTGAAGAAGTTCAATATGGATCAGTCTAAGAAGGGGTTCTTGCACATGCTGCATGGTGTGAAATTGAGCTCGGCTCAATGTCCCACCAATGGCGGAAGATATAGAAGAGATGAGTGTCATCCCTATGCCTCAGCCATAGGGTCTATTTTGTATGCCATCTTTGTGTACTGGACCTGATGTAAACCTTGCCGTAAGTTTGGTTGGAAGGTACCAAAGTAATCCCGGCAAGGAACACAGACGATGGTCCGAATATCCTGAAGTACACGAAAGGACTAAGGACATGTTTCTCGTTTATGGAGGTGACGAAGAGCTCGTCATAAAGGGTTACGCGTCGACGCTTAGCTTCGACCAGATCTGGATGACTCTAAGTCACAAACCGGATACGTGTATATGTTGAATGGTGGAAGCGATGGTAGTGCGGTGCAAGCGAAGCGTCGTGGCGGGATCTACATGTGAAGCGGAGTACATGGCAGCCTCGGAGGCAGCGCATGAAGCAATTTGGGTGAAGGAGTTCATCACCGACCTAGGAGTCATACCCAATGCGTCGGGGCCGATCAAACTCTTCTGTGACAACACTGGAGCTATTGCACTTGCCAAGGAGCCCAGGTTTCACAAGAAGACCAGGCACATCAAGCGTCGCTTCAACTCCATTCATGAAAATGTTCAAGATGGAGACTTAGAAATTTGCAAAGTGCATACGGATCTGAATGTCGGAGATCCGTTGACTAAACCTCTTCCGCGAGCAAAACATGATCAACACCAGAACTCTATGGGTGCTCGATTCATCACAATGTAACTAGATTATTGACTCTAGTGCAAGTGGAAGACTGTTGGAAATATGCCCTAGAGGCAATAATAAAAGGATTATTATTATATTTCCTTGTTCATGATAATTGTCTTTTATTCATGCTATAATTGTATTATCCGGAAATCGTAATACACGTGTGAATACATAGACTACAACATGTCCCTAGTGAGCCTCTAGTTGACTAGCTCGTTGATCAATAGATAGTCATGGTTTCCTGACTATGGACGTTGGATGTCATTGATAACGGGATCACATCATTAGGAGAATGATGTGATGGACAAGACCCAATCCTAAGCATAGCACAAGATCGTGTAGTTCGTTTGCTAGAGCTTTGCCAATGTCAAGTATCATTTCCTTAGACCATGAGATCGTGTAACTCCCGGATACCGTAGGAGTGCTTTGGGTGTACCAAACGTCACAACGTAACTGGGTGACTATAAAGGTATACTACGGGTATCTCCGAAAGTGTCTATTGGGTTGACACGGATCGAGACTGGGATTTGTCACTCCTTATGACGGAGTGGTATCTCTGGGCCCACTCGGTAATGCATCATCATAATGAGCTCAAAGTGACCAAGTGTTTGGTCACGGGATCATGCATTACGGATGCAGTAAAGTGACTTGCCGGTAATGAGATTGAACGAGGTATTGGGATACCAACGATCGAATCTCGGGCAAGTAACGTACCGATTGACAAAGGGAATTGTATACGGGGTTGCTTGAATCCTCAACATCGTGGTTCATCCGATGAGATCATCATGGAACATGTGGGAGCCAACATGGGTATCCAGATCCTGCTGTTGGTTATTGGCCGGAGAGCTGTCTTGGTCATGTCTGCATGATTCCCGAACCCGTAGGGTCTACACACTTAAGGTTCGGTGACGCTAGGGTTATTAGGAAGACTTGTATGTGATTACTGAATGTTGTTCGGAGTCCCGGATAAGATCCCGGATGTCATGAGGAGTTCCGGAATGGTCCGGAGGTGAAGATTTATATATGGGAAGTTGTCATACGGTGATCGGAAAGTTTCGGGGGCATATCGGAATTGTACCGGGGCCACCGGAGGTGTTCCGGGGGTCCACCTCTCTCGGAGGGCCTCATGGGCCATAGTGGGCACGGAACCAGCCCCTGGAGGGCTGGGCGCATCCCCCCCTGAGGGAGTCCTGGACTAGGGGGTGCCCGGATAGCCGAACTATCATCGCGGCCGGACTCCAAGACTATGAAGATACAAGATTGAAGACTTCGTCCTGTGTCCAGATGGGACTTTCCTTGGTGTGGAAGGCAAGCTTGGCGATACGGATATGTAGATCTCCTACCATTGTCACCGACTCTGTGTAACCCTAACCTATCCGGTGTCTATATAAACCGGAGGGTTTTAGTCCGTAGGACGAACAACAATCATACCATAGGCTAGCTTCTAGGGTTTAGCCTCCTTGATCTCGTGGTAGATCTACTCTTGTACTACCCATATCATCAATATTAATCAAGTAGGAGTAGGGTATTACCTCCATCGAGATGGCCGAACACAGGTAAAAACATCGTGTCCCTTGTCTCCTGTTACCATCCGCCCTAGGACGCACGATTCGAGACCCCCTACCCGAGATCCGCGGTTTTGACACCGACATTGGTGCTTTCATTGAGAGCTCCTCTGTATCGTCACCGATAGGCCGATGGCTCCTTCGATCATCAACAATGACGCGGTCCAGGGTGAGACTTTTCTCCCGGACAGATCTTCGTGATTCGGCGGCTTTGCTGCGGGCAATTAAGCAGCCATCCGGAGCAGATTGAAAGCTACGCCCCGCCATCGGTCGATTTGGAAGTTTGAACTATACGGCCGATGTCCGTGAAGACTTGATCTTCGACGGATTCGAGCCACGACCGGCGATGCCGCCTTTGTCTCGATGGGTATGATCTAGCTCTGCGGCGAGCGGTGCCACGGAGGCCGCACCGAGATCCGCTCCGACCCTTAATCTGGAGCCGGATTCCCCGATCGAGGGCGAGTGGTTGGGCGCCGCCTCGGGGCTACGATCTCTCTGGCGATTGAGCGAACTCCATCTCTGTGCTGCGAAGACCTTGACTCCGGTGCCGGACTCCTCTCCGGACTCCGAACCCTCTGCGCCCCACCTTGTCGAATCCGATTGGGCGCCGGTTATGGAGTTCACTGCCGCGGACATCTTTCAGCACTCGCCCTTTGGCGACATCCTGAATTCACTAAAGTCTCTCTCTTTATCCGGAGATCCCTGGCCGGACTACGAACAGGAAGGTTGGGATACGGATGACGAAGAAATTCAACGCCCACCCACCACCCACTTTGTAGCCACTGTCGATGATTTAACCGACATGCTCGATTTTGACTCCGAAGACATCGACTGTATGGATGACGATGCCGGAGACGACCAAGACCCAGCGCCTACAGGGCACTGGATGGCCACCTCGTCATACAACATATACATGGTGGACATCCCAAAAGATGGGAACAGCGATGGAACAACAGAGGATGACCCCTCCAAGAAGCAACCGAAGCGCCCGGCGTCGTGGCGCCGCTCTAAATCCCGCCACAGCAAAAGCGGTGATTCCGGCACGGAGATAATAACACCGGACGGTGCGAAGACAGCCCCTCCAGCGGGACTCGGCGCGGGAGGAGGGAGAAGCAAGTCCGCACGACAAAGGCGGGCAGAAAGAGAGGTCGAGGACGATAATTATGCGCCTCCCTCCGAAGATGAGGCAAGCCTCGACGACGACGAATTTGTCGTGCCTGAGGATCCCGCCGAATAGAGCGTTTCAAACGCAGGCTTATAGCCACGACAAGTAGCCTCAAGAAAAAGCAGCAACAACTTAGAGCTGACCAAGACCTGCTAGCTCACAGATGGACTGAAGTCCTTGCAGCTGAAGAGTATGAACTCGAAGGCCCCACCAAAAGCTACCCCAAACGCAGGCCGTTGCCTCGATCAGAGGAGGAAGCACCCAAGTCACCAGCGCACGACATGGTAGACCAGCCACCCCGTGGCCGCGACAGAGAAGCCTCTCGGCCCTCCGCTAAAGCCACACCCCGACGCCGCTCAAAAACTACCATGGCACAGGAAAATGCGCCGGACTTGCGAGATATATTGGAGGATAAGGCAAAACATACAAGATCGGTCTACGGATCGCGTGGGCGCCCAACGACGCGGGATGAGTACCGTCGCGCCGGATACAACAAACCCGACCAGGCCGAACACAGTAGACAAAGCTCATATGAGCTACATCGTGATCTAGCCCAATATAGAGGCGCCGCACACCCACTATGCTTCACAGATGAAGTAATGGATCATCAAATCCCCGAGGGCTTTAAACCCGTAAACATCGAATCATACGATGGTACCACAGATCCTTGATGCGGATCGTGGACTATCTCCTCCATATCCACATGGCCCTTGGTGATGATCTACATGCCATCAAATACCTCCCACTCAAGATTAAAGGACCAGCTCGGCATTGGCTCAACAGCTTGCGGCCAGAATCAATTGGTTGTTGGGAGGACACGGAAGCCACATTCCTTGATAACTTCCGGGGCACATATGTGCGACCACTAGACGCCGATGACCTTAGCCATATAATTCAGCAGCCGGAAGAATCGGCGGACAATTACGGACACGGTTCCTAACAAAGAAAAATCAAGTAAATCGTTGTCCGGATCACGGAGGCCCTTGCAGCCTTCAAACATAACATCCATGACGAATGGCTTGCCCGGCACCTAGGACAGGAAAAGCTGAAATCCATGGCAGCCCTCACAACACTCATGACCCTCTTTTGTGCGGGAGAGGACAGCTGGCTAGCTCGAAGCAACAACTTGGCCAAACACCCTGATAGTTCGGATACCAAGGACAGCAATGGCAGGTTGCGTCGCAACAAGAACAAGCGCCGCACTAACGGCGATAATGCTGAAGATACGGCCGTCAATGCCGGATTCAGAGGCTCTAAACCCGGTCAGCGGAAGAAGCCATTCAAAAGAAATACCTAGGGCCCGTCCAACTTGGACCGAATACTCGATCGCTTCGTGCGGATACATGGCACCCCGAAAAACCAGCCAATCACACCAACAGGGATTGTTGGGTGTTCAAGCAAGCAGGCAAGTTAAGTGCCGAACTCAATGACAAGGGGCTACATAGCGATGACGAGGAAGAGCCCGGCCGCCGCACAATAGAGGACAGAAGGGTTTTCCCACACAAGTGCAGACGGTGAACATGATATACGCAACCCACATACCCAAAAGGGAGCGGAAGCGTGCACTAAGGGACGTATATGCGATGGAGCCAGTCGCCCCAAAGTTCAACCCATGGTCTTCCTGCCCGATCACCTTCGATCGAAGGGACCACCCCACTAGCATTCGTCACAGCGGTTTCGCCGCATTGGTTCTTGACCCAATTATTAACGGATTTCACCTCACCAGAGTCCTGATGGACGGCGGTAGCAACTGAACCTGCTTTATCGGGATACGATTGCACAAAATGGGCATAGACCCCTCAAGGATTAAACCTACAAAGACGACCTTTAAAGGCGTCATACCAGGTGTAGAGGCCAATTGTACGGGCTCAGTTACACTCGAAGTGGTCTTTGGATCCCCGGATAACTTCCGAAGCGAAGAGTTGATCTTTGACATAGTCCCGTTCCGCAGCGGCTATCATGCACTGCTCGGACGAACCGCATTTTCAAAGTTCAATGCGGTGCCGCACTACGCATACCTCAAGCTCAAGATGCCAGGCCTTCGAGGAGTAATCATGGTCAATGGAAACACCGAACGCTTTCTCCGAACGGAGGAGCACAAGGCGGCCCTCGCGGCGGAGGTGCAAAGCAGCCTCTCACAGCAATTCTCGAGTCCGGCCACTAAGCGTCCGGACACTGCCAAGCGCGCCCGGAGTAACCTACAACAAGACCGCCTGGCACGATTCAAGCATGCGTAGCAATCCGGCCCCAACCCCAGCCCTCGCGAAAATACGAAGCCAGTACTACGCGTACATAACTACGCTCTGGAGATACCATGGGCATAAGGGGAGGGGCACGACCACGGCTGCGCCAGAATGCGGCTCAACCGCACCAAGGGCTCCGATTGTGTCATTCCTTTTCCTTTTATTTTTCTCTTCCTTTTCTTACTTTCGGGACTCCGTTTTCCGGAAGCCCTGTCCGCACTAGAATCGCCCGAACTCACGATGCAACAGCCGGGAAGCGTAAAGCTACGCCGAAAGTGTTCGGTGGTCTCTATTACGAGCATTATGCCCGTTTTACATACCATCTCACAGCTTACCCCTGGAAGGGGACATGTTAGATAGTCCCATCCCTTGCTTATCGCACTATTTGTATCGTTCTGCTTCCATTGCAGTACCTTTTTGAATAAACAATACATAGCTTTTGCTTATTATTGCACTCCTTTCTTTATCTATACATATGTTCATTTCATGACATGTTGCACCCGTACACTTTGGTACGGCCAATACACCAGGGGCTTAAGTATCCCAAAATTATGGTGTGATAAGTCCGAACACTTTCACAAGTGCAGCACCCCGAACTTATTGCATTATATGAATCGGCTCTGAATCATGTCTTGGGTCAATAGTTGGGTTTGCCCGGCTCCCGTGTTTTGGTACCTTACGTTCCGTTATATCGGCTAAGGTAGCACCGGGAGAACCACTACGATTGTGCCCCAGTTGAGCTGGGTCGAGCACCTCGATGGAGAAAGCTAAAACTGACCGTCATGATAGAGGCGAGAGCCGATCGCTGTTCGAGAGGTTTTTGGGTCCCTAAAGACTTATGGCGCTTAGAGCGAGGAACTGAATTGTCCCGGCCAAAGGCGTGGATAGCGCCTCGAACTCGATCTTCTGAATACTAGGGGCTTAGCGAAATTTAAAATTATAGAATTCTATGGCTAAGTGAGAGTGTTCAAGCATTATAAGTCTGGTTGCCTTGTTCGTTGCGTTGAGCGCCTCCCTAGATGGACCCAAGAATGGGAACATGAGTGCTCAAGTTTATCCCGAACACCCCAGCACTCGTGGCATGGGGGCTGAAGCCAACGACTTGCCATCTCTCAAATTTGATAAACGGCCGCACAGAAGGTAATATTTTAAATTAACAAGCGTTGCTCAGCGCATATGAACAAGTTTTCAGCGTACAGGATAACAAATGCGAGTCTATTCAAAAATCACATCTTTGGAGCACTCATCCGCTATTCGGCGGGCACCCCTCAGGAGGCCCTCATAGTACATTTCGGGCGTGCGATGCTCCTTGCCCTTCGGTGGCCCGTCCGTCACAAGCTTCTCCGCATCCAGCTTGCCCCAGTGCACTTTAGCACGGGCAAGGGCCCGACGGACACCTTCAATGCAGACGGAGTGCTTGATGACTTCAATCCATGGACATGCGTCCACCATTCGCCGCACTAGCCCAAAGTAGCTCCCAGGCATGGCTTCTAATGGCCACAACCGAACTATGAGGCCCTTCATGGCCTGTTCGGCGACCTTGTGGAGCTCGACCAGCTGCTTCAGCTGGTCGCTTAGGGGCACCGGATGTCCGGCCTCAGCATATTGAGACCAGAACACCTTCTCCATTGAGCTCCCCTCCTTGGTGCGGTAGAATGCGAGAGCATCAGACACACTACGGGGCAGATCTGCGATTTCTCCTGGAGAGCTCCGAATCCGGGTAAGTAATAGGTGCTTCACTTTCACATGCTTGCTTTGCATAAAGAATGCCTTACCCGCCGCTATCTTCTTTAATGATTCAATCTCTTGGAGGGCTTTTTGGGCCTCGGCCTTAGCAGCTTTGGCACTCTCAAGAGCCGAGGCAAGCTCGGACTCTCGGGTCTTCGAGTCACGCTCCAAACCCTCGTGTTTTTTCACGAGAGCCTGGAGCTCTTGCCGCACCTCCGCCAGCTGTGCCTCCCCTTTCTCTCCCTCGGTGCGCTCCGCGGCCGCTTTGCTTTCGGCCACGGACACCGCTTCCTTCAGGGTCGCCACCTCGTTCGTGGCCCCTGCAGTACCCATGTTATTCCTGTTATTTTTCACAACCGAAACCTTTCTATAAGGTATTTCTTTGATAAGGTATTACTTACCTTCCTTGTCCTCGAGCTGCTTCTTGGCAAGGCCGAGCTCGTTCTCGGACCGCTCGAGGCTCTGCTTCAATGCAGTGACCTCCGCAGTCAGTGCGGCAGAGGTCAGCAGCGCAGCCTGCATTCCCATATTGACATACTTATGTTAGACTCCTGCGTACATCTTTTTAGATCCTTAGTCCGACTTTTCTTTCCGAACACCGAACTAAGCATCAGGGGCTACTGTCTATGCGGTAATATTTTTACACATTCTAAACTTACCTCAAAGCCTGTTAGAAGGCTGGTACAGGCTTCGGTCAGCCCGCTCTTGGCGAACTGAACTGTCCGGATCACCGCACTCATAATAGTACGGTGCTTCTCCTCGATGGAGGCGCTGTTAAGCGCCTCCAGTAAGCTATCCGGTGCCTCCGGTTGGACGGAAGACACCGGCGTCTTACCCTTCTTACGAAGGGACCGCTTGCCGGACTCCGGAACCGCTGAAGGTTCCGGCATGGAGTCCGGATGAGGGTCGGGCTTAGAGCCCCTGGGGTCTCGCCCCCGTGCTCGAGTCCGGGAGGTTGCCTTGCGGCGCCTCCTGCGCCACCTCCTCTTGACCAGGCCCCCCTTGGGGCACCACCTCGGCGTCGTCCGCAGCGTGAGGCGATGAGGCGGCCGGAAGTGAAGTACTCTCCATTTCCGATGAACTCAGGGACCCGCTCGACTAAGTGGCGAACTCGCCCTTGGGCGGGCTGCATGATTGTTCGGCATTAGAGAACACTATGCAATAAAAAAGCCATGGTTATCCGGACACTTACGATCTCGCCAGGAGCTTGGCCATTGTCGGCCAATCCTCCTCGTCGTTGTCGACGTTGGTGGAGAAGTCCGGAGGAAGGGTTCTTCCCTTCTTGGACCCTCCGGCCTCCCGGTTAGGCGGCCTTCCTTTCCTCTCCTCCCCCGGGAGAGGCTTCTTTTCCTCCTCCTCCTGCGTTCTCGGGAGAAGATTCTGCTTGAGAATCGACAGCACCTGGCGTCGGGAGCTCCTTCGAGTTCCCGTGGCCTCCTTTTTGGCCTTCTTCTCCGGCACCACATGAGGTACCGGAGCCAGCAGCCCCGTCAATCGGGCGTCCGCTGGGTCTTCTGGCAAAGGAGCCGGACAGTTAACCTGTCCGGACGTCTTCAGCCAGTCCCGTTAAAGGTTAGGGAATTTTAGATCCCGCATAGAGTCAAACTATGAAAAAAGAGTCCCATAAAGGGTAAAATAACTCACATGCTGGCTTGACGCTGCGAGCTGAATCCGCGATCTTCGGTAGCGGATGTGGGAGCCTCGGCGCCCTTGAACAGCACCTTCCAGGCATCTTCGTACGTAGTGTCAAAGAGCCTTTTTAGAGTTGAGTGATGTGCCGGATCGAACTCCCGCAATTTGAAGGCCCGTTGTTGGCATGGGAGAATCCAGCGGATGAGCATCACCTGGATTACGTTGACAAGCCTGAGATTCTTGTCCACCAGGTTTCGGACGCATGTTTGGAGCTCGGATAGCTCATCCGAATTCCCCCACGTCAGGCCCGTCTCTTTCCATGACGAGAGCCGTGTGGGGAAGCCAGATCTGAATTCGGGGGCCGCCGCCCATTGAGAGTCGCATGGCTCGGTGATGTAGAACCACCCCGATTGCCACCCCTTTATAGTCTCCACAAAGGAGCCCTCGAGCCATAGGACTTTGGCCATCTTGCCAACCATGGCGCCTCCGCACTCCGCTTGGCGCCGGCCCACTACCTTCGGCTTGACATTGAAGATCTTCAGCGATAAGCCGAAGTGGGGCTGGATGCAGAGGAAGGCCTCGCACATGACGATAAACGCCGAGATGTCGAGGATAAAGTTTGGGGCCAGATCGTGGAAATCCAGGCCGTAGTAGAACATGAGCCCCCGGACAAATGGGTGAAGTGGAAAACCTAGTCCACAGAGGAAGTGGGTGAGAAACACCACCCTCTCATGGGGCCTGGGGGTTGGAATGAGCTGCCCCTTGTCGGGTAGTCGATGCGCGATGTTGCCGGACAAGTATCCGGCCTCCCGCAGCTTTTCGATGTGCCCCTCCGTGACGGAGGAGGCCATCCACCTGCCTCCCGCTCCGGACATGGTTGGAGAAGGTTGAGGTGGGATGTGCGGACTTGGGCGCTGGAGCTCGAGTGCGCGGAAATGGATGAGCAAAGGAGGAAGAAGGCGTGGGTGAAAAGGTGGATCCTTATCCCCTTATATGGACGGATGAAGCTATGCGTCCCCCACCAGCCTGGTAAAACTCGCTTATGTCCCAAGCGCCGTAATCAATGGCGCGGATGGGTTACCCACGTCCGTATTGATGAGAATCCCGGAACAAGGGGGCATGATATATGCTTTGATAAGACGTGCCAAGGAAACCGCCTCGCTAAACGCGTTAAGGTGGAACGGTAAAGAACGATTCATATAAAGGCCTGGCCGTGGTGTGATGTCACGCGCGGAATACATCAGCAGATCTGTGCACAAGTTATTCTCTCTACGGTAGTATGTGGAACTTTTTTTGCAGAGCCGGACACTATCCTTGTGTTCAAAACCTTCTATGAAGCATTCGGAGGAGGAACCCGCCTTGCAATGCCGAAGACAATATGCGCCCGGACTCGTCATTGAAGCCTGGTTCGAGGCTCTTGAGGAGTCCTGGACTAGGGGTGTCCGGATAGCCGAACTCTCATCGCGCCGGACTCCAAGACTATGAAGATACAAGATTGAAGACTTTGTCCGTGTCCGGATGGGACTTTCCTTGGTGTGGAAGGCAAGCTTGGCGATACGGATATGTAGATCTCCTACCATTGTAACCGACTCATGTAACCCTAACCTATCCGGTGTCTATATAAACCGGAGGGTTTTAGTCCGTAGGACGAACAACAATCATACCATAGGCTAGCTTCTAGGGTTTAGCCTCCTTGATCTCGTGGTAGGTCTACTCTTGTACTACCCATATTATCAATATTAATCAAGCAGGAGTAGGGTATTACCTCCATCGAGAGGGCCCGAACCTGGGTAAAAACGTCGTGTCCCTTGTCTCCTGTTACCATCCGCCTAGACGCACAGTTCGGGACCCCCTACCCGAGATCCGCCGGTTTTGACACCGACACCCCCCTTGGGCCCATGCGCCTAGGGTTTGGGGGGAAACCCTAGTGGGGGTGACCCCCTTGCTTGGGGGGCAAGCCCCCTCCCCTTGGCCGCCGCCCCCCCTCTAGATCTCATCTAGAGGGGCCGCCCCTTCCCCTTCCCTATAAATAGAGGCGAGGGAGGGTTGCAGACAACATCCAAGGCGCAGCCCTCCCCTCCCCAACACCTCTCCTCCTCCGTGTGAGCTTGGCGAAGCCCTGCCGGAGAACTGCCCCTCCATCACCACCACGCCGTCGTGCTGCTGTTGGAGCCTTCTTCCTCAACCTCTCCCTCCTCCTTGCTGGATCAAGGTGCGGGAGACGTCATCCGCTCCGTACGTGTGTTGAACGCGGAGGTGCTGCCCGTTCGGCACTTGGTCATCGGTGATTTGGATCACGATGTCTGACTCCTCAACCCCGTTATCTTGAACGCTTCGCTCGCGATCTACAAAGGTATGTAGATGCACTCCTATCACTCGTTGCTAGATGAACTCATAGATGGATCTTGGTGAAACCGTAGGAAAAAATTTATTTTCTGCAACGTTCCCCAACAACACCTCCCTGGCCATACGCTCCAGCCGTATAGATGCCATCATAAAAAGGTCCCTGTCCTCCGGCTTCTGCAGGATAGACCACGTACGGAGCCATCGTGTACAAAAATGGATAACCTGCATAGGAGATGAGACACATTTATTGTTAAAAACCACATCATTCTTGGTAAGCCACATTGCCCAGCATAAGGCCGCCGCTCCCACAAGAATATGTGCAGAAAATTGTTTATCAATACCCCGCAACCAGTTGCCGAACATATTCCGTGCACTACATGGTGGGTATAAATTCGAAGCTACTTGGACCATGGCCCAAACTGTCCGGGCAAACTTACACTCGAAAAATAAGTATTTAATAGTCTCGTCATGTTGGCAAAAGACACATGTCTTGAACCCATGCCAGTTTCGTCGTGCCAGGTTATTTCTGGTTAGGATGACTCCTTTGTTTAGAAACCAGAGGAAAATCCTCACTCTTAGAGGAATTTTTAGCTTCCACAATTTCCTATTATCAACTGGAACATCACAATGAACAATTGCGTCATACATGGATTTGACCGAGAATTTGCCATTCGATGCAAGTTCCATCGCATAAAGTGTCCGCTCATCGACAGCTTGAATGTCCTCCAAAGTAGTGAGTAATTCATTCCATGCTGCAGACGAGTGCCAAAAAGATCCCTCTGAAAAGCAATATCGGGGTTTTCTTGTCCGAGGACTTGTTTGGTCGTGATTTAATTTATGTCTAACAATCCGGTACAAGCTCGGATATTCCACCATTAGTGAGTTGTTCCCTAACCAGGTATCCTCCTAGAAACGAACCTGAGAACCATCCCTAACCGAGAAGGTCCCAAATTGGAATAAGAATTCCTTGGCCTTCATGACACCACTCCGAAAATGTGAATCCCCAGGTTTCCAATGAATTTGAGAAATGGCATTGGATCCCACATACTTGTTGCGAATGATTTCCTGCCATACTCCATTCTGAGTGAGTAATTTATAAACCCACTTGCTGAGAAGAGCTATGTTTTTAATCTCAAGGTCTTGGATACCTGCACCCCCGACTTTTAGGTCTGCATAATACGCTCCACCTAGCAAGTCGATATTTTTTGGTTTCGTTATCAGACTGCCAAAAAAATCTGGATCTAAAGTAATCTAGCCGTTGTAGAACCCCTTTCGGCAGGTGGAAGAATGACAACATATATAAAACCATGTTGCTTAGGACGGAATTGATCAAGATCAGTTGGCCCCCATAAGACAAGAGTTTGGCCTTCCAACTGGCTAATCGTTTCTCCAGTCTCTCTTCGACATGCCTCCACTCAGCGATAGTTAAACGCTGATAGTGTATGGGAATACCCAAGTACCAAATCGGAAACTGCCCAAGCTGGCATCCAAAAATTTCGGCATAATTGGGTGCTGATTCTGCAGCATCACCAAAGCAAAAAAGTTTGCTTTTATGGAAATTAATTTTGAGACCAGAGAGTTCCTCAAAAGCACATAAGAGCAGGTTGAGATTTCTAGCCTTATCTAGATCATGATCCATGAATAGTATCGTGTCATCCGCATATTGTAGAATGGATAGTCCATCTTCTACCAAGTGTGGGATGACTCCACTAATTTGACCATCCAGCTTAGCCCGCTCAACAAGGGTAGCTAGCATGTCAGCGACTATGTTAAACAGGATGGGAGATGCGGGGTCGCCTTGACGAAGCCCCTTCCGTGCCTGAAAATAGTTGCCAACGTCATCGTTAACTTTTATGGCCACACTACCTCCAGAGACAAAGCTCTCTACCCAGCGACACCACTTTTGTGAAAACCCCTTCATGTGCAAAGTTTGCAACAGGAAGGGCCACTTAACTTTGTCGTATGCTTTTTCAAAATCAATTTTTAGAACGACACCGTTCAACTTTTTCCGGTGCATCTCATGAACAGTTTCATGCAGGACGACCACACCATCTAATATGTTTCGTCCTTGCATAAATGCTGTTTGAGTGGGTTTTATGACATGATCGGCTACACCATTCAACCGATTAGTCGCTACCTTCGTAAAAAATTTAAAACTAACATTTAGGAGACAAATTGGTCGATATTGTTGAATACGACTAGCCTCCTTAATCTTAGGCAATAGGATAATTTCCCCAAAGTTTAAATGAGCAATATCAAGGTCCTCGGGATGCAGTTGGATAAACAACTGAACCAAGTCTGCCTTAATCACATCCCAAAAGCATTGATAGAACTCTGTGGGTAAGCCATCCGGTCCCGGCGCTTTGTTGTGTTCCATCTGGAACACAGCAGATCTAATTTCCTCCTCTGAAAACGGAGAGGTTAGGAATTCATTTTTCGCGTCTGTAACTTGGGTAATGTCATAAGTAACAGATTCGTCTAACTGAAAATTAGTTTCAGCTGAAGGCCCAAAAAGGTCTTTGTAATACTTAGTGATAAAATTTCTAAGTGGTACGTCCCCCTCTATTCGACCTTCCACCTGTTCAAGGGAGAATATACGCTTCTTTCTATGTCTGCCATTGGATAGCATTTGAAAGTACTTCGTATTATCATCACCTTGCACCAGCGAGTCCGCCTTGCTATGTTGGTACCATTTAATCTCTTCCTCGCGTAGTAAGCGGGCAATCTGCTCGTTAAGATTACTTTTTTGTTCAATCTCAATAGTAGACAGAGGCCTCACCTCCGCTATTTTATCAAGGGAATCAATCAAGGTAGACAATCGCAGTTTTTCTTTTTTGTAAATACCAGCGGTATGTTTGGCCCATCCTCGAAGGAATCGACGCAAGGCGCGGATTCGATTATTCCATCGTTGAATGGGTGTGTTACCGCGAGGCTGGCGCGCCCACACCTTCTTAACCAACTCATGGAATCCCTCTCTTGTGAGCGATCCCAGTTCAAATTTAAATTGGTGACGGTTAGAACATGGGATTGGTTGACAAAATCGGTTAGCAACGGGGCGTGATCCGATAAGGCCTCAATTCTTTCTAGTGCCTGAACCGAGGCTAAGGGATGTTTATATTCCCAACCAGTGGTAACTAGTACCCGTTCCAGTTTTTCAAAGGTTGGCACCGATCAGTTATTGGCCCAGGTATACTGATGACCAGACATCGTGATCTCCCTCAGATCCAGGCTGTCAATAACAACATTAAAGAGGAAAGGCCACCTAGTGTCAAAAAGATCATTGTTTTTTTCCTGTTGATATCGCAGACTATTAAAATCCCCCCCCGTTTAACATGGGATGGGGATTGTCTCGACAGGTGTTTACTAATTCTTTTAGAAATGCAGACTTATACTCCTCTTGAGCGGCGCCATATACAGCCACCAGACTCCAGGTGAAGTTATCGGACTTATTTCGAAGGTGGAATTTAATATGATATTCCCCCTTTGACGTGGATAAAAGATGTAAGTATGTAGAGTTAATACCTAGCAAAATTCCCCCGGACCTCCCGGTCGGCGGTAAGACGTGCCATTCGTAATCAAAACCACATGAAAAGTGGTCCAGATCACGTGTTGCAAAATCATGTTTACCCGACTCAGTGATAGCCACAAAGTCCAACGAATGATCCTTTACGCAATCGGCAATGTGTTTGGGTTTAGCCAAGTCGCCAAGACCTCTGCTATTCCAAAATATGCCTCTCATCCTGAACCAACTTTATGTTTAGAGGCCTTTACTTTCTTAGATGAGGAGCGCCCTCTTTTCTTTGCTGAATTAGACTTGTTCTTGCGCACCGTCACGACAAGCTCAAAAAGCGTAGTGTCACGTACAATGTCGTCAAGGTCTACTTCAGTCGTGTCTTTAACCAAATGAGCGAGGAGTTTGCCTTCATTATTGGCATCAACATCCTCCACCTCCTCATCTGACACGAGAGGGTCAACAAGGCTCGATAACTTCGGAGCAACCGTAAGCCGGTCGAACTCCACTTATTTTAGAGCCTTGACTGAAAAATCAATCTCGTTCTCATTACGTCCTAGTGACACCCCAAGTCTAGTAATATTCGACGATACTTTGGAATTATCAAAAGACATAAAAGATTTACGAGAGGGTGTACCTTCGAAGTCGAGGTTGCGAGCAGCAGTCCTACGCATGGCCTTCACCAAAGAATCCTCGTTGGTGACTGCGGATCCGTCAGCCCCAACATGATGACGCCCGCTGCGCCTCAGCGGTGAAGGAGTAACATCAGCCTTGAAGCCCATCCCGTCGACTCCGCAAGGCACAGACGGCTGTTGCAGCGTCGAAGAAGAAGAAAGAGGGGGGCTGCCCTTCGGCCTCCATAAGTCCGGAAGCCGGCGCCCCCTGGTGCCGGAGTAGTGGAAGATAACGCACAAAGCACCTCCATAGCAGACTCCTGGCTAGCTCAAACGGAGGGAGAGAAGATGACACCTTGTCGGGTCGGCGAAGCCGGAGTGGGTGGCGACGGCGATGAAGGAGACCCCTCTGGTGCGGGTCGCCCTCAACTCCCCTCGTGGGGGTTAGGCGGTGGTGACCAGGGAGCCGAACACGGCGGCGTCGAGCAAAGGGGCGCCGCTGGAGAGGGCGTTGCTGGCGACGGTGAAGAGGCAGTCCCCTCCGGGACAGGGCGCCCACGACTCCCCACTTGGGGGTTAGGCGAAGGCGACCGACGAGCCGAAGATGGCGA
Organism: Aegilops bicornis; assembly: GCA_021605145.1. Taxonomy (NCBI): domain Eukaryota; kingdom Viridiplantae; phylum Streptophyta; class Magnoliopsida; order Poales; family Poaceae; genus Aegilops; species Aegilops bicornis. The sequence continues at coordinate 595,865,319 of CM038669.1, read as the reverse complement.
CATGGAGAACCGTGGCGACGTCGTAGGGGAAGCAGTCGTAGACGTAGAATTCGACCCCGACGACGAAGAACCCCTTAGTGGCGATGGAGCTTCCGTGACGGGTATGCCACAAAGAGAGTTCGGAGGTGTGATGGCATAGGTCATCTGCATGGGCACCACGCCGCCCGATGAAGAAGGTTCCGAAGAGTTGCTAGATGATGAGGTGGGTTTGGACCGCTTGCTTGGATCATTGTTCCTGGTTGTGTCCTCCCTATCATGCCCCTTGCCACCACCTGAATCATCTCCATGCTCCCAGATTCGAGGTACAAAGTCACTATCAACGCAGAAATCTGATCCTTCAAGACTGTACCGGAACTCATAACCTTTCCTTTGAACCACCACATCTGAAGAAAGAGAATCGATTGTGCTGCTTTTGAAAGCGTCAAGGTTCAGAACTGCTACCTGGATACGAACAATTCCTCTCCGGCGCAAACAGAGAAGATCAACATCAAGAGTAGCACCAATCACCGAGCCGACTGCCCATAGCCCCAAGAAGTGTCGGAGAGCGTGAGGCACCCCATGCACATGAACCCAAATAGGAATTAGCTCGAAACGGTGTGGTATCTTCTCTGTATTCCAAGGCTTGAACTCGATAGTGACATTATGGGATTTGATGAAAACTGCAAAGCCCGTCACCCTCTGTAACACCTCCTCACTCGGAAAGAACATGAGAAAAGCGTTTTTGCCATGCGGTATGGCCTCCCACACCCACTGCTGCTGGTACTGAGCTATCTTAGCAACCTCTGCCTCCACGATACTGGGAGTGATAGAGCCACCAGAAATAGATACCAATGTCGTCAATGAGTCCTGTGGTGCAAGATCCTCCCTGCAGACATTGTCAGGCATCTGGAAGAACGCCATACTTTCAGTTCCATAACCGCATAGCATCGCTACCGGCTTCGGCATCTTGAGAGCAGGACAACGCCGCATGGTCATCGGGTGATTAAACTTGTTACAAAGAAAGCAATACTGTTGTGTCTCACAGTCATCATATGAGTGCCCAGCAGATTGGCACTTGGAGCACCATACTTTCTTAGGATGGGTTGTCCCCTCGGCTACCCCCGTATTTTGTATCATAGGCTGCTGTTGCATCGAGCTGGACTGTGGAAGGGTGATCTGCCCATTACACACTGCCATCGAAGGCGAAGAAGCGGGCACCTGCACCAATGGCGGCATCATAGCGGCCGCCGGTGGGATAACAGTAGGTGGAACAGCTGCCTGATGGACTTTGTTACGACCCCCCTTGCTGCCCTTTGGCTTCCGAGGGCACGCGGCCGCGTGAACACCGGCAGCGGCTGGAGTATGATGCATGCGGGCGTTGAAACCGGCCGGCGGCTGCACCCCGGCGGAACCAGCGTTTGGCATATGCTGGAATTGTTGCTGCTGCACGAAGCCACCTGACTGTTGAAGAAAGAACGGCTGCGGCTGAATGAAATGACCCTGGGCATTGAAGAGAGGTTGCTGCAAGTGTGGTTGATACGCCGGAGGCTGTTGCAGAGGCGGATATTTGTTCCTGAACACTAGTAGAAAAAGGGTCAAATGTGAAGCACATTAGTGCCGGTTTGTAAAAAAACCGGCTATAGTGTGATCAGTAGTGCCGGTTCGTGGCGGCGATCAATAGTACCGGTTCGTGTTGAGCCTTTAGTACCGGTTCGTGCCACGAACCGGTACTAAAGGGGTAGTGGCAGGCTGGCGTCAGGCCGGGTCCCCACGAGCCCCTTTAGTACCGGTTTGTGTTACCAACCGGTACTAAATGTCTAACCTATAGTACCGGTTCGTGCCACGAACCCACACTAAAGGGGACAAGCCTTTAGTACCGGGTCGTGCCACGAACCGGTACTAAAGCGAAGACCAATTTTCAAACTCTACCCCCTATGTATCGCCATTTCAGTTTTGAAAAATCAAAAGAAAATGATAAAAACTTCAAAAATAAAATCCTTCGAGAGGTAGTTATATTACTATATCTACTAGTTAGGAAAATTTGAAAACTTAAATTTGGACCTGTTTTGCAAAAAGTGTAGGGAAAATGTAAAGCGGCTATAACTTTTGCATACGATGTCGGAATAAAAGCGTATAATATATCAAAAAATTTAGCACGAAAATCCGCATCCGATGGAGACCGCCTCTGACCTGTTTGGAATTTTTAGAATCCTCAAATTCCAAAAGGAAAAAAGATATGGTCAAATTTCAGTTTTTTTAAAAAAATTGGTTAAATTTGGTCAAACTACTTATTCAAGAAGTATTAATGTTACTACATAATTATTCAAGAATATTAGTGTTACTAAATTATTATTTCAATTTTTTGAGTTTTGGTCAAATCTGGTCAAACTATGGTCAAACTGTGGTCAAACTATGGTCAAACTTATTCAAGAAATATTAGCGTTACTAAATAATTACTGTTCTTTTAGAATAATAGTTTCAAACTCAAACGGTGAAATGTGTGACTTCATGCTTAAGCTAAACTCCTGAGGGTTAATAGGATTGACATCTTACTATTGTCAAGAAAACAACAAGTGCAGACTCGGAAACGAAGGAGAATAGAACCCAAAAGTTAAGCGTGCTCGGGCTGGAGTAGTGAAAGGAACGGGTGACCGGTCGGGAAGTTAGATGATTTGGAATGAGTGATCCACACTTGAGCAGGTAAGAGAGGTGATTAGAGACTAAATCATCAAATAATTCAGAAAAATTGAAAATCGAAAAAAAATCAATATATTTTTCCAAAATTTTCAAAAAAAAAATTAAAAAAACCTTTAGTACCGGTTGGTAACACCAACCGGTATTAAAGGTCCCCCATACCAGGGCGCGAGCTCACGCCACGTGGTGGCACTTTAGCGCCGGTTCGTGCCGAACCGGTACTAAGGGGGGGGGGCTTTAGTGCCCACACTTTAGTGCCGGTTCCATAACCAGCACTAAAGGCTCTTACAAACCGGTTTTAAAACTCCGTTTTCTACTAGTGGAACAAGGATATTTGTTTCGCTTGTTGAACAACAATTGGGTCGGTGGCGCAGTTGGTTAGTGCGTGAGGCGTAGGCCTCATGGCTAGCAGCATCGTGAGCAGTTCGCATATATAGCAGTAGCTTCGCTCCACATCCTCTCTTGGCCTGAACATGCATTAACGACCTCTAAGGCATCTGATTCAATTTGTATGGAGGTATATCCGAGAGATTCATCCAAAATTAGTCCGCTCTTCATAGCCATTGCTTCTGCTAGAAGAGCATCAGCGACATATGGGATTGTAGCGCATGAAGCCGCAATAAAAACTCCATATCTATCTCTTGCCACGGCCCCTGTAGCGCCCTTACCTTCTTCATCATGGTGGAATGCATCAACATTTATTTTTACAAGACCTGAGGTGGGTTTCTTCCACTGTTCACCATTACGAATGACATGTACATTTGTTGTAGCTTGCTGGAAATTAGCACAAATAGCGTGGACAACAACAACGTTTCTAGCCATCGGAGGAACAGCCTATGAGTCTGCCTTCTCCTAAGCCACCATAAATACCAGCAAGCGGTAATGATCCCCTCGTTCATCCCAACGCTCGACATGTGTGGTAATGTAGCGGGTGGCAGCCGTAGCAAGTGTTCGAGAACTGCAGAACCCGATCTGTCTATGTGACATGCATCAGGGATTAAATTTGTAATCCCCAGGAGCCTTCACATTTCTTCTGCCCTTCCACATTTAAAAAGTAGATGTAGGATATCTTCTGCACCTTGATGACAAATTGGGCACCCTCCATCAGTACCAATATGCCTATTAGTCAAGATGGACTTCGACGGCATTAAACCATGAAGAGCCCGCCAACAGAAGAATTTTACTTTGCCTGGCACTTTTAGTTTCCAAATTATAGACCAAACAGGATTTGGCATCGATCGATGGTCCTATAGTTACTGGAAGAGATCTTGCACCGAATTGGTGTTTCCATTCATAATAGTAGGCTGACCGTACTGTGAAAACTCCATCCCTATTCCCCTGCCAGGCTACAAAATCCTCAAATCCATTATGGTTCAATGGGATACGAAGGATTCTCCCAACATCAACAGGACTGAAAATGCTACGTATTAGTTCTTCATCCCACTGTTCAGTAACCGGATCAATCAATTCATTCACTCTTGTGATTATAGCACCACCTGTAGGTGTAATCACTTGCCTTGTGGGGGTGGAAGGTACCCAGTGATCTTCCCAAATATTGATCTTTTCCACCTTGCCAACTCTCCATATATGCCCACGTTTAAACGTTTGAATACCGGCAACTAGACTTTGCCATGTGAATGACGAACCCTTCTTTGGTCCTGCTTTCAAAATGTCACCGGAGGGATAATACTTGTTAGATGTGTATAGTTCATTGTGTACATCCCCATTGTATAAGGGGTCTTTCTGCACTTTACCAACATCTGTATATGTACTGGCCATTGGCCCTCAGTAAAGCTAAGTTGCTCATTCCTAACATGGTATCAGATGCTTAGGTTCCTCTCTCGCTCCCGCACGCCCGCAACTCCGTGCTCCCTCTTCCTAGTCTGCCTTGATTCCATTGTGGCCACCCTTTCCGGCAGCTGCTGTTCTGGTCGCCGTTAACCTCTGCCGCTGTGCCGGCCACCGCGGCCGCATCTGTCTCGGCCGGCCCCGTCTCCCATGGCTGCAGCGCCGCTCCTTCCCCCCCGCTCGCACGGCCCCCCTGCTTGAGCGGCCTCCCTCCCCGCTGCGTGGGCGAGCTCTGCGCGAGATTCGCGCGCGTCCCCCGCCCTGATCCGGTCGGGGCTTTCCCTGATCCGGTCCGGTCGGGGCTGGTGGATCTGGCCGAAGGAGGCACGAGCTCCTGATCTAATGATCCCCACGCTCCTCAACTCCCCGGGCGCTCCTCCAGCCCACTTGGCTCGCGCCGGCCCAACCCTCTCTCTGGCCGGCCACCTCTCGGTCGGCTCAGTTCGATCTGCTTCTGCTTCGAGCGTGTGCTGCTCGATCCCCTCTGTGTTGACTCAAAAAAAAAAAACACGAGCAACAGCAGCAGAGTGACTTCCTCATATCCTCTTCGGGCTATGTCGCGGTTCCTCGGTGCTCGGAGATCTTCGATGGCACCAACTATGCTGAGTTTGTGGGCTTCATGCGCATCCATATGCGTGGACTCCTTCTGTGGGGAGTTCTTTCCGGTGAGGTCCCCTGCCCGCCATGCCCTGTTGCACCAGTGGCCCCAACCCCACCGGTGCCGCCGGTCCTTGCTGCTGATGCTTCTCAGGCTGACCGGGATGCCGCCAAGGCTCTATATGATGTTGCAGTTGATGCTTATGATCAGCAGGTGTCAGCATATTTTGATGCTCTTTCTGTCTATCGGGATGATCTGTCTGCTAACACTCAGTGGTACAATGATGATGCTCGGGCTGCTACCGTTCTCACTGCGAGTTCATGGGCCTCAGCACCGTTGCAGGAATGTGGTCCTATCTTTGTCAGCGCTATCAGCCCTCTGGTGATGCCCTCTACCTTTCTGTGGTGCGTTAGGAGCATGCTCTTCAGCAGGGTGACTCGTCTGTGGATGAGTTCTATTCACAGTGCTCTGCCATCTGGCGTCAGCTTGACTCTCTTCGGACAGTTGTTTGTGGAACCTGTCGTTGCTGTCAGACTACTCGGTCTGATCTGGATTTTCAGCGGGTTCATGAGTTCTTATCTCGTCTCCGGTCTGAGTTTGAGCCTCGCCATGCTCACTTCCTTCCTCGTGGTCATGTTCCTATCTCAGAGATCCTTGCTGAGCTTTGTGCTGAGGAGACCCGCCTTCGATCTGCTGGGTTGCTTCTGGTTCCGTCAGTATTGGCTGCCCGGGCTCTTGTGGCGTCTGCTCGCCTCACAGCTCTGCCGCTCCTGCCTACTCCTCCAGGGGGGTGAGCCGTCCTCCTTATGCTGAGAAGGGCACGTCGCGTCGCGACACCGTCTGTGGTTATTACTCCCGGCCAGGTCACCCAGAGTCTGACTATCGCCAGAAGAAGCGAGATTAGAGGCGCTCCTCCTCCAGCGGGACTCCCGTGTCTTCCTCGACTCCGTCACTCACTGACTAGGACATTGTTCGCCTCAAGCGCCTTCTTGCTTCCTCAGGCTCCTCGTCGACTGCTGCTGCTGTGACTACATCCCCTTCCTCACCACCACCGGTATCTACACAGTCAGGTACATCTTCGTGGGTTCTGGATTCTGGAGCCTCCTTTCATATGTCTTCTGATTCTTCCGCGTTGTCCTCTCTCCGACCTCTTGATTCACCTGTCAATGTTCTTACTGCTGATGGCACATCTCTTCCTGTTTCTAGTCGTGGCATTCTTTCCAATCCATCTTTTTCGATTCCGAGTGTTTCTCATGTTCCTCGCCTTACCATGAATCTTTTTTCCGCTGCCCAACTTACTGATTCTGGTTGTCGGATCATTCTTGACACCGACTCTTGCTCCATTCAGGATCGTCGCAGCAAGGCTTTGGTTGGTGCTGGCCCTCGGCGCCGTGAGTCGGAGGGCCTTTGGGAGGTTGACTGGCTTTGTGTTCCTTCCGCTGCCACCACTTCTGCCAGCTCTCATGCTCTTGTTGCCTCTTTGTCTGCGTCCTTCCAGCAGTGGCATCATCGCCTTGGTCACATCTGTGGCTCTCGCTTGTCTTCTTTAGTTCACCAGGGCCTCTTACGGTCTGTATCTGGAGATGTCTCCTTACATTGTAATGGTTGCAGACTTGGCAAACAGATTCAGTTACCTTATCCTACCAAAGGAGTCTCAGATCTCAGCGTCCTTTTGACTTAGTTCATTCTGATGTCTGGGGTCCTGCTCCCTTTGATTCGAAAGGTGGTCATCGCTAATTATGTTTTGTTTATTGATGATTTCTCTCGCTACACTTGGCTCTACTTCATGAAATCTCATAGCGAGGTTCTCCCTATATACAAACATTTTGCTGCCATGGTTCATACCCAATTTGCCACGCCCATTCGCACTTTTCGTGCTGACTCCGCTGGAGAGTATATCTCTCAGCTGTTGCGTGGTTTTCTCGCGGAACGGGGTACTCTTGCCCAATTCTCGTGTCCTGGTGCTCATGATCTGAATGGCGTTGCCGAACGAAAGCATCGTCATTTGCTTGAGATGACTCGTGCGTTGATGATTGTTGCTTCCCTTCCACCCCATTTTTGGGCTGAGGCTGTTTCCGTATCCACCTTTCTCATCAACATTCAGCCCTCGTCTGCTCTGCAGGGTGGTATGGAGTGTCTCACTGGTCGCTCTCCTGACTACTCTGCTCTTCGTATGTTTGGATGCGTGTGCTATGTGCTTCTTGCCCCCCGAGAACGCACCAAACTGACTGCTCAGTCGGTTGAGTGTGTTTTCCTTGGCTACAGTGATGAGCACAAGGGATATCGATGTTGGGATCCTGTGGGTCGTCGCTTGTGCATCTCGCGTGATGTGACTTTTGACGAGTCTCGTTCTTACTACCCACGTTCTTCTTCCTCGAGTCTCTCTGTGGATGAACTTTCTTTCCTTCTCCTTCCCGATACACCCTGCTATGTGCCTCATATGTCACCTCTTCCTCTGGCACCTCTCCTCCCTTCTCCCTCACCACCGACCCCATCCTCTCCATCCTCATCCTCCACCTCTCCAAAATCATCTCCAGTCCGTCGCCCTCTCTCACCTTTCCCTCTCCACTATACTCGTCGCCCTCATACTGAGGATGTCTCCCTTGATGAGCCTTCCACCTCTGGTGCTCATCCCTTCCCGTCTCCCCCGGTTCATAATCTTCGTGCTCGGCCTCGCCCCCCGCCTGATTGCTAATCCCCTGATCAGTACGGTCTCTCTGCCATTGCTGAGCTATCGGACTGCAATGACTCAGCCTGAATGGCAGCTTGCGATGGCCGAAGAGCTTGCTGCCCTTGAGCACTCTGGCACTTGGGATCTGGTTCCCCTCCCTTCCGGTGTTCGTCCCATCACCTGCAAGTGGGTCTACAAGGTTAAGACTCGCTCTGATGGTTCTCTTGAGCGCTACAAAGCTCTTCTTGTAGCCCGTGGTTTCGAACAGGAGCAGGGACGCGATTATGATGAGACATTTGCTCCTGTGGCCCACATGACCACTGTTCGCACTCTTCTTGTAGTGGCTTCTGTTCGTCAGTGGTCTATCTCTCAACTTGATGTCCGGAACGCCTTTCTCAATGGTGAGTTGCGTGAGGAGGTTTATATGCAGCCACCATCGGGGTACTATGCTCCTGATGATATGGTCTGTAGGCTTCGTCGCTCCCTCTATGGTCTTAAACAGGCCCCTCGTGCCTGGTTTGAGCGCTTCGCCTCTGTGGTTACTGCCGCTGGTTTCTTGCCCGGTGACCATGACCCCGCGTTGTTTGTACACACGTCTTCTCGTGGTTGGACTCTTCTCCTTCTCTATGTTGATGACATGATCATTACTGGTGACGACTCTGAGTACATTGCCTTTGTTAAGGCTCGTCTTCGCGACCAGTTCCTCATGACTGATCTTGGTCCTCTTCGCTATTTTTTTGGGATTGAGATATCCTCGACCTCTGATGGCTTCTACATCTCCAAAGAAAAATATATTCAGGATCTTCTTGCTCGCGCTGCTCTTGGTGATGAGCGCACCGTTGTGACTCCTATGGAGCTCAGCGTTCAGCTTCGTGCCTCGATGGTGACCCTCTTCCTAATCCCACTCGCTATCGTCACCTTGTTGGCAGCCTTGTCTATCCTGGCTGTTACGCATACGACATCTCCTATCCTGTCCACATCCTGAGTCAGTTTATTTCAGCCCCCACCTCTGTCCACTATAGTCACCTCCTCCGTGTTCTAAGATATCTTCGTGGCACGCTCTCTCAGCGCCTTTTCTTTCCCCATTCCAGCTCTCTTGAGCTCCAAGCCAACTCTGATGCTACCTGGGCTAGTGATCCCTCGATCGGCCTTCATTGCCTTCTTGTGTCTTTCTTGGTGGCTCTCTTATTGCTTGGAAGACAAAGAAGCAGACTGCAGTTTCTCGCACGAGTACAGAGGCTGAGTTGCCAGCCATGGCTATGTTGACAGCTGAGGTGATCTGGTTACGGTGGTTACTTGAGGATTTTGGTGTGTCTGCTACTACCTCAACTCCTCTCCGTCTGACAAAGACAAAGCTATCAAGATATGTGCGTGACCCGGTGAAGCATGAGCTCACCAAGCACATCGGTGTGGATGCCCACTTTGTGCATGCTGATGTGCAGGATCAGACTCTTGCTCTTCACTATGTGCCCTCGGAGTTATAGTTGGCTGGCTTCTTCACGAATGCCCAGACTCGAGCACAACATGAGTTTTCCTCTCCAAACTCAGTGTTGTTGATCCACCATGAGTTTGAGGGGGGATGTTAGATGTGTATAGTTCATTGTGTACATCCCCATTGTATAAGGGGTCTTTCTACACTTACCAACATCTGTATATGTACTGGCCATTGGCCCTCAGTAAAGCTAAGTTGCTCATTCCTAACAATATTTTGCTCGAAGTACCCTAGCACACAAAGATTCAGGTTCATCAATCAATCACCAAACTTGCTTAGCTAGCATCGTTAAGTTAAAAGAGTGTAGGTCACGAAACCCCATCCCTCCATTCTTTTTTGGAAAACATAATTTCCACCATGCCCACCAATGCATCCTTTTACTATTTTCATCATCACCCCACCAAAATTTTGATATAACATCTGTGATATCCTTGCACACTCCTTTTGGAATTTTGAAGACTGGCATTGCATAAACTGGAATAGCTGCGCATACGGCCTTCAATAAAATTTATTTTCCTTGGATAGATAGCTGCTTCTCATTCCATCCCTTAGTCCTGAAACATACCCTCTCCACAAAATGTTTAAAACAATCACTACAGTCTGCGCCCATAATGCTGGGAAACCCAAATATATATTTGTCAGATAGTGCCTCGGTATTAATGTTCAGGCATTGACAGATTTCTGCCTTTACATCGACATTTGTATTCGGACTGAAGAAAACACTGGATTTTGCTACGCTCACCAGTTGTCCTGAGTTTGCACAATAAGAATCAAGTGCCTGCTGTAAGGAAGTTGCATTGTTCATGTCTGCTTTCATGAGAATTGAGGAATCATCAGCAAATAAAAGGTGTGAAACTGACGGTGCATTCCTGCACACTTTAATCCCATCTATGCCACCAACTTCTTCTTCATACAACATTAAACTTGAGAGAGCTTCTACACAAATCAAAAATAAATACGGGGAGAGGGGATCTCCTTGTCTAATACCACGTGTCAGGGTAAAACTGCCAGTCTCTTGTGAATTGTAATGAATAGAAGGCCTTGTATTGATGAACCGCTCGGTGACAACTTGGGTCGTCCCATGTACATCTGATTAATCAGGTGAAATGGCAACTCTGAACCTGGTCTCCTTTTTCTTATTTTGAAGGACTAGTCTAGCGAGCAGCTGTTGGCTCGTTAGTGTTTCACGGCGGCCGGTAATTAATGGAAAGTGATTGTCCTCTTATCCTGATTAGAAAAGATTCCTTTGGTCCCAACTAGTAGTTAAATAGAAAATATCCAATAGACATGCGTATTAAATGGTCCACATGCATGGCTGCGCCTTCTTTCACTGCATGGACGTGGATGGCTTTGGATCATTTAATTCATGATTTACAAATTTTAAAAAAGCATAACTTCCAAACCGCACAACAAATTAAGATCCGTTTTCACCGTTGGAACATTCATGATATGCTCTTCGAAAGTAGATCCCGCATGGATATGTTTGGAAATTTCCTTTTGTGCAATTTAGTCCCTCGTTTTGTGCAACTGCCTAGTAACCGATGTGCAACTAGCTCACCGTGCATGTGCACATTTTCACCTACCCCGTGGACGCGCAATTTTCACTGATGTCACCTCCACCCCCTCAAACTACCCCTTCCAGTGAGATTTACAACTTCCTATGTTGCTCAGGCCAACTTCCTAGTAATTGATGTGCAACTTTTCCCTTACCCGTGGATGTGCTTTCACTGTTTGCTGCATCTGCCAACTTCCTAGTACTGGATGTGCAAACTCGGATACTGTCACGACCAACTGTCTAGCAGTGATGTGCAACTTTTCATCATACCCCCTATGTACATGAGTTGCACATAGTCTTCTAGGCAGTTGGCCGGGTAAACCACTCCTGCTAGTGAGATTTGCAACTTTAGTGCCCTGTCTATATGCATCTTTTCACTATCCTCGTGAGTATGGATTTTTCACCATCCAACTATCCCCTACATGTGCGATGTGCAACTTCGTATGTTTACCCGGCCAACTGCCTAAAAGACTATGTGCAACTCCATTTGTTGCCCCCGCCAACTAAAACTGCATATCCACAAGTAGGGAGGGGAAAGAGTTGCATATCGACTAATAGATAGTTGGCTTGAACAACATACTAAGTTGCACATACCGCTGGTAGGGGAGGTGGGGTAGGGTGTGCCAACAGTAGAAATCCACAAGTAGGTAGGAGGGTTCCACATCTACCACTAGGTAGTTGGCCGGGACAGTAGACTAGTTGCACATAATAAAAGTCGGTTGTTAGTTGCAATGTTATAGCCTCATCGGAGGTTGGATCATGTTGCTCTAAAATTGGTTTTGAAAAAAGTTGCACCATGTAGTACTAAAGTTGCACCATGTAATACTAAAGGTTGCACAATATAGCCCCAAAGTTGGCATCTAAAAAATTTCGTCAAAACATATCCATGCGGGATCTAGTTTCAAATATCTCGTCGTGAGGATTCCGGCGGTGAAAACAAATTTGAATTACGATGCGTGGTTTGAAAGATATGCCTTTTTGAATTTTTGAAAACCCGAAATAAATGCACATGGATCTGTCTGTTCCCACACTAAAGAGGACGTGTGAATGCATTTAATGTTGGGGAACGTAGTAATTTCAAAAAAATTCCTACGCACACGCAAGATCATGGTGATGCATAGCAACGAGAGGGGAGAGTGTTGTCCACATACCCTCGTAGACCGTAAGCGGAAGCGTTATGGAAACATGGTTGATGTAGTCGTTAGTCTTCATGATCGACCGATCCTAGTACCGAATGTACGGCACCTCCGCGATCTGCACACGTTCGGCTCGGTGACGTCCCACGAACTCACAATCCAGCAGAATATCGAGGGAGAGCTTCGTCAGCACGACGGCGTGATGACGGTGATGATGAAACTACCGGCGCAGGGCTTCGCCTAGGCACTTCAACAATATAACCGAGGTGGATTATGGTGGAGGGGGGCACCGCACACGGTTAAGAGATCAATGATCAACTTGTGTTCTCTATGGGGTGCCCCCTGGCCACGTATATAAAGGATGGAGGGAGGAGGAGGCTGGCCCTCATAGGGCGCGCCCAAACTGTGGAGTCCTACTAGGACTCCGTAGTCCTAGTAGGATTCCACCTCCCACATGGAATAGGAAAAAGGGAAGGGAGAAGGAGAAGGAAGGAAGGGGGTGCTACTTCTTGAGCTTGCTTTGGTTTTCCTTGAAGAGGAAAGGGTGATGCAGCAATAGTAGCGTAAGTATTTCCCTCAGTTTTTGAGAACCAAGGTATCAATCCAATAGGAGGCTCCTCAAAAGTCCCACGCACCTACACAAACAAACAAGAACTCGCAACCAACGCAATAAAGGGGTTGTCAATCCCTTCACGGCCACTTGCGAAAGTGAGATCTGATAAAGATAATATGATAAGATAAATATATTTTTGGTATTTTATAATATAGATAGGAAAAGTAAAGATGCAAACAAAAGTAGGTTGAAAGCTTATATGATAAGAGATAGACCCGGGGGCCATAGGTTTCACTAGTGGCTTCTCTCAAGATAGCATAAGTATTACGGTGGGTGAACAAATTACTGTCGAGCAATTGATAGAAAATCGAATAATTATGAGATTATCTAGGCATGATCATGTATATAGGCATCACGTCCGTGACAAGTAGAATGAATCCTGCCTGCATCTACTACTATTACTCCACACATCGACCGCTATCCAGCATGCATCTAGAGTATTAAGTTCACAAAGAACAGAGTAACGCATTAAGAAGGATGACATGATGTAGAGGGATAAACTCATGCAATATGATATAAACCCCATCTTTTTATCCTCGATGGCAACAATACAATACGTGCCTTGCTGCCCCTGATGTCACTGGGAAAGGACACCGCAAGATTTAACCCAAAGCTAAGCACTTCTCCCATTGCAACAAAGATCAATCTAGTAGGCCAAAACAAACTGATTATTCGAAGAGACTTACAAAGATAACTTAATCACACATAAAAGAATTCAGAGGAGATTCAAATATTTCTCATAGATAAACTTGATCATAAACCCACAATTCATCGGATCTCGACAAACACACACATAAAAGAGTTACATCGAATAGATCTCCAAGAAGATCGAGGAGAACTTTGTATAGAGATTCAAAGAGAGAGAAGAAGCCATCTAGCTAATAACTATGGACCCAAAGGTCTGAGGTAAACTACTCACAACTCATCGGAAAGGCTATGGGTTGATGTAGAAGCCCTCTGTGGTCGATTCCTCCTCCGGCGAAGCACCGACGAAGGCTCCAAGATGGGATCTCGCGGATACAGAAGGTTGCGGTGGTGGAAATAGTTTTTCGTGGTCGCCTCTGATGTTTTCGGGGCACATGGGTATATATAGGAGGAAGAAGTAGGTCGGTGGACGCCCGAGGGGCCCATGAGATAGGGGGGCGCGCCCAGTAGGGGGGCGCGCCCTCCATCCTTGTGGCCGCCTTGATTATTTCTTGACTTCCACTCCAAGTCCTCTGGATCACGTTCGTTCCAAAAATCACACTCCTGAAGGTTTCATTCCGTTTGGACTAGTTTGATATTCCTTTTCTTCGAAACACTGAAATAGGCAAAAAAACAGCAATACGGGTTGGGCCTCCGGTTAGTAGGTTAGTACCAAAAGTGATATAAATGTGTAAAGGAAAGCCCATAAACATCCAAAAAATGGGTAATAATAGATACGTTGGAGACGTATCAGGGGCGCCCCCTTTCCCTAGTCCAATTCGGACCAGTCCATGGGGAAGGGGCGCGACCACCCTTGAGGCCTTTCTCTCCTTTCTCGTATGGCCCATTAAGGCCAAATACGAATTCCCGTAACTCCCCCGTACTCCGAAAAATAACCGAATCACTTGGAACCTTTCCGATGTCCGAATAAAGCCTTCCAATATATCGATATTTACGTCTCGACCATTTCGAGACTCCTCATCATGTCCCCGATCTCATCCGGGACTCGGAACAAACTTCGGTCATCAAATCACATAACTCATAATACAAATCGCCACAGAACGTTAAGCGTGTGGACGCTACGAGTTCGAGAACTATGTAGACATGACCGAGACTCATCTCTGGTCAATAACCAATAGTGGAACCTGGATGCTCATATTGGTTCCTACATATTCTACGAAGATCTTTATCGGTCAAACCGCATAACAACATACGTAGTTCCCTTTTTCATTGGTATGGTACTTGCCCGAGATTCGATCGTCGGTATCTCAATACCTAGTTCAATCTCATTACCGGCAAGTCTCTTTACTCGTTTCGTAATGCATCATCCCGCAACTAACTCATTAGTCACAATGCTTGCAAGGCTTATAGTGATGTGCATTACCGAAAGGGCCCAGAGATACATCTCCGATACACAGAGTAACAAATCCTAATCTTTATCTATGCCAACTCAACAAACACCATTGGAGACACCTGTAGAGCATCTTTATAATCACCCAGTTACGTTGTGACGTTTGATAGCACACAAGCTGTTCCTCCGGTATTCGGGAGTTGCATAATATCATAGTCTGAGGAACATGTATAAGTCATGAAGAAAGCGGTAGCAATGAAACTGTAACGATCATAATGCTAAGCTAATGAATGGGTCTTGTCCATCACATCATTCTCCTAATGATGTGATCCCGTTCATCAAATGACAACACATGTCTATGGTTAGGAAACATAACCATCTTTGATAAACGAGCTAGTCAAGTAGAGGCATACTAGGGACACTTTGTTTTGTCTATGTATTCACACATGTACTAAGTTTCCGGTTAATACAATTCTAGCATGAATAATAAACATTTATCATGAAATAAGGAAATAAATAATAACTTTATTATTGCCTCTAGGCATATTTCCTTCAGTCTCCCACTTGCACTAGAGTCAATAATCTACTTCACATCGCCATGTGATTTAACATCAATAGTTCACATCACCATGTGATTAACACCCATAGTTCACATCGCCATGTGACCAACACTCAAAGGGTTTACTAGAGTCAGTAATCTTTGTTCACATCGCCATGTGATTAACACCCAAAGAGTACTAAGGTGTGATCATGTTTTGCTTGTGAGAGAAGTTTAGTCAATGGGTCTGCCATATTCAGATCCGTATGTATTTTGCAAATTTCTATGTCTGCAATGCTCTCCACGGAGCTACTTTAGCTAATTGCTCCCACTTTCAATATGTATCCTAATTGTGACTTAGAGTCATCCAGATCGGTGTCAAAGCTTGCATCGACGTAACTCTTTACGACGAACTCTTTATCACCTCCATAACCGAGAAATATTTCCTTAGTCCTCTAAGGATAATTTTGACCGCTGTCCAGTGATCCACTCCTGGATCACTATTGTACTCCCTTGCCAAACTCAGGGCAGGGTATACAATAGGTCTGGTACATAGCATGGCATACTTTATAGACTCTATGGCTGAGGCATAAAGAATGACTTTCATTCTCTCTCTATCTTCTGCCGTGGTCGGGCTTTGAGTCTTACTCAACTTCACACCTTGCAACACAGGCAAGAACTCCTTCTTTGACTGTTCCATTTTGAACTACTTCAAAATCTTGTCAAGGTATGTACTCATTGAAAAAACTTATCAAGCATCTTGATCTATCTCTATAGATCTTGATGCTCAATATGTAAGTAGCTTCGCCGAGGTCTTTCTTTGTAAAACTCCTTTCAAACACTCCTTTATGCTTTCTAGAAAATTCTACATCATTTCCGATCAACAATATGTCATTCACATATACTTGTCAGAAAGGCTGTAGTGCTCCCACTCACTTTCTTGTAAATACAGACTTCTCCAAAAGTCTGTATAAAACCATATGCTTTGATCACACTATCAAAGCGTATATTCCAACTCCGAGAGGCTTGCACCAGTCCATAAATGGATCATTTGGAGCTTTCACACTTTGTTAGCACCTTTAGGATCGAAAAAACCTTCTGGTTGCATCATATACAACTCTTCTTTAAGAAATCCATTTAAGGAATGCAGGTTTGACATCCATTTGCCAAATTTCATAAAATGCGGCAAATGCTAACATGATTCGGACAGACTTTTAAGCATCGACACAAGTGAGAAAATCTCATTGCAGTCAACACCTTGAACTTGTCAAAAACATTTTTGCGACAATTCGAGCTTTGTAGATAGTAATACTACCATCATCATCCGTCTTCCTCTTGAAGATCCATTTATTCTCAATGGCTTGCCGATCATCGGGCAAGTCAATCAAAGTCCATACTTTGTTCTCATACATGGATCCTATCTCAGATTTCATGGCCTTAAACCAATTTGCGGAATCTGGGCTCATCATCGCTTCCTCATAGTTCGTAGGTTCATCATGGTCTAGTAAAATGACTTCCAGAACAGGATTACCGTACCACTCTGGTGCGGACCGTACTCTGGTTGACCTACAAGGTTCGGTAGTAACTTGATCTGAAGTTTCATGATCATCATCATTAACTTCCTCACTAATTGGTATAGGCACCACTGGAACTGATTTCTATGATGAACTACTTTCCAATCCGAGAGAAGGTACAATTACCACATCAAGTTCTACTTTCCTCCCACTCACTTCTTTCGAGAGAAACTTCTTCTCTAGAAAGAATCCATTCTTAGCAACAAAGATCTTGCCTTAGGATCTGTGATAGAAGGTGTACCCAACATTTTATTTTGGGTACCCTATGAAGACGCACTTCTCTGATTTGGGTTCGAGCTTATCAGGTTGAAACTTTTTCACATAAGCATTGCAACCCCAAACTTTAAGAGACGACAGCTTAGGTTTCTAGCCAAACCGTAGTTCATACGGTGTCATCTCAATGGATTAGACGGTGCCCTATTTAACGTGAATGTCAGTGTACAAAGGTAGGGGCCCTCCTTTTGACCCCTTTACTTGTGCACGGGCAGTCAGAGTCACGCGCCACGGCCGCACATGGCAGGGCAAAGGAGGGAAGTCGGGGAGAAGCCGAAGGCACGAGACAAAACAAAGCAAGGACCAAGTCCACATAGATCGGATGGATGAAGCGGGTTTCCCCGGCAGGACCCTTGCCGGGGCAGCCCCAGCAAGCCCCTTTGCCGGCGTAGCTCGCCCGCACCAACAGAGCGAGCCACCCTCGAGCCCACGGTCTCCAACGCCAGCACCCACGTTGGGCCAGGGCTCGGGAGGCACCTCCATGGTGGCATGCAGATCTTTGTGAAGACAAAGAATACTCAAGATCAGATGGGGATTCAGAGGCAACAATCCTCACCGAGATTCTCGCCAAGGAAACCCTCAAGACCCCCGGCAAGATCCTTGCCGGGGATGCCAGGGCGCCACAGCAAGACCCTTGCCGGGCCACCCGGCAAGACCCTTGCCAAAGGCGACAGCAGGACCGCTGCCAACCCCTGTTACGTCCATTTTGCATCATGCTTTTATATCAATATTTATTGCATTATGGGCTGTTATTACACATTATATCTCAATACTTATGGCTATTCTCTCTTATTTTACAAGGTTTACCCTGAAGAGGGGAATGCCGGCACCGGAATTCGGGCCGAAAAGGAGCAAACGTTGGAAACCTATTATGCACAACTCCAAAAGTCCTGAAACTCCACGAAACAACTTTTTGGATTTATTAATAATTTATGAGCGAAAGAAATAGGCCAGGGGGCCCACACCCTGCCCAGGAGACAGGGCCCCCCCCGTAGGGCGCGGCCTCCTATCTCCTGGGCCCCCTGGTGGGCCTCCGGCGTCCATCTTCTGCTATATCATCACTTTTACCCTGGAAAAAATCGTGGGCAAGCTTACGGGACGAAACTCCGCCGCCATGAGGCGGAACCTTGGCGGAATCAATCGGGCTCTGGCGGAGCTGTTCTGCCGGGGACACTTCCCTCCGGAAGGGGGAAATCATCACCAAAGTCATACCAATGATCCTCTCATCGGGAGGGGGTCAATCTCCATCAACATCTTCACCAGCACCATCTCCTCTCAAAACCCTAGTTCATCTCTTGTATCCAATCTTGTATCAAAACCACAAATTGGTACCTGTGGGTTGCTAGTAGTGTTGATTACTCCTTGTAGTTGATGCTATTTGGTTTACTTGGTGGAAGATCATATGTTCAGATCCTTTATGCATATTATTACCCCTCTGATTATGAACATGAATATGCTTTATTAGTAGTTACATTTGTTCCTGAGGACATGGGTGAAGTCTTGCTATTAGTAGTCATGTGAATTTGGTACTCGTTCGATATTTTGATGAGATGTATGTTGTCTTTTCCTCTAGTGGTGTCATGTGAACGTCGACTACATGAAACTTCACCATTATTTGGGCCTGGAGGAAGGCATGGGGGAGTAATAAGTAGATGATGGGTTGCTAGAGTGATAGAAGCTTAAACACTAGTTTATGCGTTGCTTCGTTAGGGGTTGATATGGACCCATATGTTTAATGTTGTGGTTAGGTTTACCTTAATACTCCATTTTGTAGTTGTGGATGCTTGCAATAGGGGTTAATCATAAGTGGGATGCTTGTCCAAGTTAGGGCAGTACCCGAGTACCGGTCCACCCACATTTCAAATTATCAAAGTACCGAACGCGAATCTTATGAACGTGATGAAAACTAGCTTGACTATAATTCCCAATGTGTCCTCGGGAGCTCCTTCTTCATTATTAGAATTTGTCCAGGCTTATCCTTTGGTACATAAAGGATTGGACCACCTTGCTGCACTTTATTTACTTTATTTACTTTTTGCTCGTTACTATTTATCTTATCAAAAAACTATCTATCACCTGCTATTTCAGTGCTTGCAGAGAAAACCTTCTTGAAACCGCTTATCATTTCTTCTGCTCCTCGTTGGGTTCGACACTCTTAATTATCGAAAGGACTACAATAGATCCCCTATACTTGTGGGTCATCAAGACTCTTTTCTGGCGCCGTTGCCGGGGAGCGTCGCGCTTTTGGTGAGTGGAACTTGGTAAGGAAACATTTATATAGTGTGCTGAAATTTTCTGTTACTTGTCACTATGGAAACTAATCCTTTGAGGGGCTTGTTTGGGGTATCTTCACCCCAACCATAAGAGCAAAGAGATGCTCCTCAACCTACTGAACTTTATGAAAATATTCACTTTGAGATTCCTTCGGGTATGATAGAAAAACTGCTAGCTAATCCTTTTGCAGGAGACGGAACATTGCATCCCGATTTACACCTTATCTTTGTGCATGAAGTTTGTGGATTATTTAAGCTTGCAGGTATTCTCGATGATGTTGTCAAAAGGAAGGTCTTCCCTTTATCTTTGAAGGGAGATGCAATGACATGGTATAGGCTATGTGATGATACGGGATCTTGGAATTATAAGCGATTGAAGTTGGAATTTCACCAGAAGTTCTATCCTATGCATCTTGTTCATCGTGATCGTAATTACATATATAATTTCTGGCCTCGCGAAGGTGAAAGCATCGGTCAAGCTTGGGGGAGGCTTATGTCAATGTTGTATTCATGCCCCAATCATGAGCTCTCTCGGGAAATGATTATTTAGAATTTTTATGCTCGGCTTTCTCTTGATAATCGCAACCTGCTCGATACTTCTGTCTGGTTCTTATATCTTTGAAGACTATTGATTTCAAATGGGACTTATTGGAAAGAATTAAACGCAACTCTGAAGATTGGGGTTCCGACGATGGTAAGGAGTCAGGTATGACACCTAAGTTCGATTGTGTTAAATCTTTTATGGATACCGATGTTTTCCGTGGATTTAGCTCTAAGTATGGACTTGACTCTGAGATAGTAGCTACTTTCTGCGAACGTTTTGCTACTCACGTTGATCTCCCTAAAGAGAAGTGGTTTAAATATAATCCTCATGTTGAAGTGAAAGTAGTTGCACCTTTACAGTCGAAGAAAAGATTATTACATATAGTGACCCCATTGTTCCTACTGCTTATGTTGAAAAACCTCCTTTTCCTGTTAGGATAAAAGATCACGCTAAAGCTTCGACTGTCGTTCATAAGAGTAATACTAGGAACTGTACACCTCCTGAACAAATTAATGTTGAACCTAGTATTGCTATGGTTAAAGATCTCTTGGATGAGGATTTAGATGGGCATGTTATTTCTGTCTTGGGTGAAACTGCTAATATTGCTAGACCTGATACTAAGACACGTAGACCTATTATAGGCACGCATGTTATTTCTATTAAAATAGGAGATCATTGTTATCATGGCTTATGTGATATGGGTGCTAGTGCTAGTGCAATACCTTCTGATCTTTATAAAGAAATTATGCATGACATTGCACCCGTTGAATTAGAAGACATTGATGTTACTATTAAGCTTGCTAATAGGGATACCATTAAACCTATTGGGATTGTTAGAGATGTTGAAGTTTTGTGTGGGAAGATTAAATACCCTGCTGATTTCCTTGTTCTTGCTTCCCCACAAGATGATTTTTGTCCCATTATTTTTGGTAGACCCTTCTTGAATACGACTAGTGCTAAGATTAATTGTGAAAGGAATATTGTCACTGTTGGAATAGATGGTATGTCTCATGAGTTTAATTTTGCCAAGTTTAGTAGACAACCTCGTGAAAGAGAACCATCTAGTAAGGATGAAATTATTGGTCTTGCTTCCATTGCTGTTCCTCCAACTGATCCGTTAGAACAATATTTGTTAGACCATGAAAATGATATGTTTATGAAGGAAAGGGAAGAAATAGATGAAGTGTTCCTTAAACAGGAACCTATGTTGAAACATAACCTTCCCGTTGAAATTCTTGGGGATCCTCCTCCACCCAAGGGTGATCCCGTGTTTGAACTCAAACCATTACCTGATAATCTTAAGTATGCTTGTCTTGATGAAAAAGAAATATATCCTATTATTATTAGTGCTAACCTTTCAGAGAAAGAAGAAGAAAGATTATTGAAAACTATGAAGAAGCACCGAGCCGCTATTGGATATACTCTGGATGATCTTAAGGGCATTAGTCCCACCTTATGTCAACACAAAATTTCTGTGGAGAAAGATGCCAAACCTGTTAGAGATCCTCAAAGACGATTAAATCCCAAAATGAAGGAAGTGGTAAGAAAGGAGATACTAAAGCTCCTTGAGGCAGGTATTATTTATCCCGTTGCCGATAGTGAATGGGTAAGCCATGTCCATTGTGTCCCTAAAAAGGGAGGTATTACCGTTGTTCCTAATGATAAAGATGAATTGATCCCGCAAAGAATTATTATAGGTTATAGGATGGTAATTGATTTCCGTAAGTTAAATAAAGCTACTAAGAAAGATCATTACCCTTTACCTTTTATTGATCAAATGCTAGAAAGGCTATCCAAACACACACATTTTTGCTTTCTAGATTGATATTCTGGTTTCTCTCAAATACCTGTGTCAGCAAAGGATCAATCTAAAACTACCTTTACATGCCCTTTTGGTACTTTTGCTTATAGACGTATGCCTTTTGGTTTATGTAATGCACCTGCTACCTTTCAAAGATGCATGATGGCTATATTCTCCGATTTTTGTGAAAAGATTTGTGAGGTATTCATGGATGACTTCTCCGTCTATGGATCCTCTTTTGATGATTGTTTGAGCAACCTTGATCGAGTTTTGCGGAGATGGGAAGACACTAGTCTCGCTTCGAATTGGGAAAAGTGTCACTTTATGGTTAATGAAGGCATTGTCTTGGGGCACAAGATCTCCGAGAGAGGTATTGAAGTTGATAAAGCCAAAGTTGATGCTATTGAAAAGATGCCATGTCCCAAGGACGTAAAAGGTATAAGAAGTTTCCTTGGTCACGCCGTTTTTTATAGGAGGTTCATTAAGGACTTCTCTAAAATCTCTAGGCCTCTGACTAATTTATTGCAAAAAGATATTCCTTTTGTCTTTGATGATGATTTTGTAGAAGCATTTGAAACACTTAAGAAAGCTTTGATCACTGCACCTATTGTTCAGTCACCTGATTGGAATTTACCTTTTGAAATTATGTGCAATGCTAGTGATTATGCTGTAGGTGCTGTTTTAGGGCAAAGAGTCGATAAGAAATTGAATGTTATCCAGTATGCTAGTAAGACTCTTGATACTGCCCAGAGAAATTATGCTACTACTGAAAAAGAGTTTTTAGCAGTTGTGTTTGCATGTGATAAGATTAGACCTTATATTGTTGATTCCAAAGTTACTATTCACACTGATCATGCTGCTATTAAATATCTTATGGAAAAGAAAGATGCTAAGCCTAGACTCATTAGATGGGTTCTCTTGCTCTAAGAATTTGATTTGCATATTATTGATAGAAAGGGAGCTGAGAACCCCGCTGCAGACAACTTGTATAGGTTAGAGAATTTTATTGATGACCCACTACCTATTAATGATAGCTTTCCTGATGAACAATTAGCGGTTGTCAATGCTTCTCGTACTGCTCCTTGGTATGCTGATTATGCTAATTACATTGTTGCTAAATATATACCGCCTAGTTTCACATACCAGCAAAAGAAAAAGTTCTTTTATGATTTAAGACATTACTTCTGGGATGATCCACACCTTTATAAGGAAGGAGTTGATGGTATTATTAGACGTTGTGTGTTGAGCATGAACAGGAACAAATCCTACGCAAGTGTCACTCTGAATCCTATGGAGGGCACCACGCTGGAGATAGAACTGCACACAAGGTACTACAATCTGGTTTTTATTGGCCTACTCTCTTCAAAGATGCTCGTAAGTTTGTCTTATCTTGTGATGAATGTCAAAGAATAGGTAACATTAGTAGACGTCAAGAAATGCCTATGAATTATTCTCTTGTTATTGAACGGTTTGATGTTTGGGGCTTTGATTATATGGGACCTTTTCCTGCCTCCAATGTTATACACATATTTTAGTTGCTGTTGATTACGTTACTAAGTGGGTAGAAGCTATTCCAACTAGTAGTGCTGATCATAACACTTCTATTAAAATGCTTAAATAAGTTATTTTTCCGAGGTTTGGAGTCCCTAGATATCTTATGACTGATGGTGGTTCACATTTTATTCATGGTGCTTTCCGTAAGATGCTTGCTAAGTATGATGTCAATCATAGAATCGCATCTCCTTATCACTCGCAGTCTAGTGGTCAAGTAGAGTTGAGCAATAGAGAGCTCAAATTAATTTTGCAAAAGAATGTGAATAGATCTAGAAAGAGTTGGTCCAAAAAACTTGATGATGCATTATGGGCCTATAGAACTGCATACAAAAATCCTATGGGTATGTCTCCATATAAGATGGTTCATGGAAAAGCATGCCATTTACCTCTTGAACTTGAACATAAAGCATATTGGGCTATTAAGGAGCTCAATTATGACTTCAAACTTGCCGGTGAGAAAAGGTTGTTTGATATTAGCTCACCTGATGAATGGAGAACCCAAGCATATGAGAATGCCAAGCTTTTTAAAGAAAAAGTCAAACGCTGGCATGATAAGAGGATACAAAAGCGTGAGTTTAACGTAGGAGATTATGTGTTATTATTCAACTCTCGTTTAAGATTTTTTTGCAGGAAAACTTGTCTCAAAATGGGAAGGCCCCTACGTTATTCAGGAGGTCTATCATTTTGG
This sequence comes from Aegilops bicornis, assembly GCA_021605145.1. Lineage (NCBI taxonomy): Eukaryota > Viridiplantae > Streptophyta > Magnoliopsida > Poales > Poaceae > Aegilops > Aegilops bicornis. The sequence continues at coordinate 595,841,453 of CM038669.1, read as the reverse complement.
GGCTATAAAAATCAACAACTTCGAAGGCACAAATCCGAGGGTGGTAAACGGTCAAAGAATTAAACATTATATTTCAGGTAATCCCATCAATGTTGAAACTAATATTATTGAAACAATAACCCCCGAGGAATACATAAGAGACACTTTCTAGAACGTTCCAGACCCCGAAAAGGCATAGGTACGTGGTACGGTAAGTAAACCGACTCCAAAACAACTCTAATGGCAATTTTTATCAGTTTTGGATTATTTAAGAATTTTAGGAAGAAAGAAGTAGTCCGAAAGGGACACGAGGCCCTCACGAGAGTGGATGGCGCGCCCCTCCCTGTGTCTCGTGGGCACCTTGTGTGCCTCCCGGACTCCTTTTTCTTGTATGTTATGTATTTTGGTCGGTAAAAGTTCATTATATATACTCCCGAAGGTTTTGACCACCGTATCATGCCAATATCCTCTGTTTTCGTTTCAAGTTGTTCCTGTTGAAGATTTAGAGCACCATGACTTCACCCTTCTCCAACAATGAAGATAAGGATGCTTGGCTTATGAAGATAGAGCTGAAAAGACAAGAACCAGAAGAGATCAACAAGGATGAAGGGATCAAGAAAGCCATGGAGGGTCCAAGCTCCGGCGGTGAAAGAAGAAGACATCCCTCAACCTTTACCTAACCTCTTTACTCCAACAGAGATTGAAGCTTTCAAGATGATTGAGTTAGCTCAAGATACGTAACAAGTATCTCACACAGGAGAATATTTTGTTGAAGGATCATATTGCTGGGCTTAAGGGCATTATCCGCAAGTTGGAGGAACTTTTACGCTCAATGTGCGATTATCCACCGTCATCATCACCACCTTCATCACCTCCGAGGACATAATCACATGTGTATGTGCACTCCCCTTGGCAACTGCCAAGCTTGGGGGAGGTGCCCCGGTATCGTATTACCATCACACTCCTATCTTTACCGCTTTATTTAGTTCGATCCTTTTAGTAGTATTTTGATCTAGTAGTTTGAAGTTTTGATATCAAGTAGTTTGGAGTTTTGCATTGTGATCTCTTTATGTAATCGAGTCCGTGTGCTATCTATAATAAAGATTAGTGTTGAGTTAAGGGATTTGCTTTGTTGCTATGATCTTGAGAAAGTAGAAAGAACAAAAGAGTTCATATTGATCTTATGGATAGTGATAACTTCACACATGGAAAGTATGAGGCATAAAAATTGTTGAGAGTTGATGAACGTAGCCTTGGTCATCGTTGCAATTAATAGGAAGTGATAAGGAAAGAGGGGTTCACATACAAATATATTATCTTGGACATCTTTTACGATTGTGAAGCACTCATTAAGTATGACATGCTAAAAGAGTTGATGTTGGACAAGGAAGACAACATAATGGTTTATGTTTTCCGACATCTCAGTTAAAGTATATTGTCATCGACCTTCCAAACATGTTGAGCTTGCCTTTCCCCCTCATGCTAGCCAAATCCCTTGCACCAAGTAGAGATACTACTTGTGCTTCCAAATATCCTTAAAACCAGTTTTGCCATGAGTGTCCATAATACCTACCTATGGATTGAGTAAGATCCATCAAGTAAGTTGTTATCGGTGCAAGCAATAAAAATTGCTCTCTAAATATGTATGACTTATTAGTGCGGAGAAAATAAGCTTTGTACGAACTTGTTGTGGAAGTAATAAAAGCGACGGACTACATAATAAAGGTCCACATACAAGGGGCAATATAAAGTGACGTTCTTTTGCATTAAGATTTCGTGCATCAACCCTAAACGCGCATGACAACCTCTGCTTCCCTCTACGAAGGGCCTATATTTTTATTTTATGTTTTTACTTTATGCTTGAGTCAAGGTGATCCTCACCTTTCCCTTTTTCGTTTTATCCTTTGGCAAGCTCTCCGTGTTTGAAAGATCATGATATATATATATATATATATATATATATATATATATATATATATATCCAATTGGATGTAAGTTGGCATAGGCTATTATTGTTGACATCACCTAAAGGTGAATACGTTGGTAGGCAATACAAGAAGTCCCTATCTTTCTCAGTGTCCGGCTGAAACTCTATGACCACAAGTATTGCGTGAGTGTTAACAATTATGGGAGACTACGAGTTAGTTGAGTATGTGAGCTTGTTGAAAAACTCTATTATTGACTCTTTCTGATGTTACGATAAATTGCAATTGCTTCAATGACTGAGATTATAGTTTGTTAGTTCCCAATGAAGTTTTTGAACCATACTTGACATTGTGAATTGCTTATTACTTGAGCATAGGAATTCATATGACAAAATCTATATATGTTGTTGTTATTAGAATGATCATGATGCCCTCATGTCCGTATTTTATTTTTATTGACACCTCTATCTATAAACATGTGGACATATTTTTCGATTTCGGCTTCCGCTTGAGGACAAGCGAGGTCTAAGCTTGGGGGAGTTGATACATCCATTTTGCATCATGCTTTTATATCAATATTTATTGCATTATGGGTTGTTATTACAATTGTATCTCAATACTTATGGCTATTCTCTCTTATTTTACAAGGTTTACCATGAAGAGGGGAATGCCGGCAGCTGGAATTCTGGCTGGAAAAGGAGCAAACGTTGGAAACCTATTCTGCACAACTCCAAAAGTCCTGAAACTCCACGAAACAACATTTTGGATTTATTAAGAATTTATGAACGAAAGAAATAGACCAGGGGGCCCACACCCTGTCCAGGAGACAGGGGGCGCGCCCCCCCTGTAGGGTGCGACCTCCAATCTCCTGGGCCCCCTGGTGTGCCTCCGGCATCCATCTTCTGCTATATCATTACTTTTACCCTGGAAAAAATCGTGGGCAAGCTTACGGGACGAAACTCCGCCGCCACGAGGCGGAACCTTGGCGGAATCAATCTAGGGCTATGGCGGAGCTGCTCTGACGAGGACACTTTGTTGGCGAACGTTGCAGAAAATTAAAAATTTTCCTACGGTTTCACCAAGATCCATATATGAGTTCATCTAAGCAATGAGTCATGAGAGAGAGATTGCATCTACATACCACTTGTAGATTGCGTGCGGAAGCGTTTACTAGAACGTGGATGATGGAGTCGTACTCGCCGTGATCCAAATCACCGATGACCGAGTGCCGAACGGACGGCACCTCCGCGTTCAACACACGTACGGGACGGGAGACGTCTCCTCCTTCTTGATCCAGAAAGGGGAAGGAGAGGTTGATGATGATGGCTCCAGGAGCAGCACAACGGCGTGGTGGTGGTGGAGCAGCAACACTCCTAGGCTTCGCCAAGCACGTGATTTGAGGAGGAAGAGGTAGCAGGGGAGGGAGGCGCCAGAGTTTCAGGTGCGGCTGCCCCCTCCCTCCCTTTATATAGGCCCCCCTGTGGGGGCGCCGTCAGGATCCCATCTCCTGTGGGGCGGCCAAGGGGGTGGAGTGCCCCCAAGGCAGTGGGCGCCCCCCCCACCCTAGGGTTTCAACCCTAGGCGCAGGGTGGGCTATAGCGCACCAGCCCACTATGGGCTGGTTCCTCCCCACTTCAGCCCATGGGGCCCTCCGGGATGGGTGGCCCCACCCGGTGGACCCCCGGGACCCTTCCGGTGGTCCCGGTACAATACCGGGTGACCCCGAAACTTCCCCGATGGCTGAAATACCACTTCCTATATATATTTCTTTACCTCCGAACCATTCCGAAACTCCTCGTGACGTCCGGGATCTCATCCGGGACTCCGAACAACATTCGGTATACTGCATACTCATACTCATACAACCCTAGCATCACCGAACCTTAAGTGTGTAGACCCTACGGGTTCGGGAGACACGTAGACATGACCGAGACGGCTCTCGGGCAATAACCAACAGCATGATCTGGATACCCATGTTGGCTCCCACATGCTCCTCGATGATCTCATCGGATGAACCACGATGTCGAGGATTCAATCAATCCCGTATACAATTCCCTTTGTCAATCGGTATGTTACTTGCCCGAGATTCGATCGTCGGTATCCCAATACCTCGTTCAATCTCGTTACCGGCAAGTCACCTTACTCGTATCGTAATGCATGATCCCGTGACCAGACACTTGGTCACTTTGAGCTCATTATGATGATGCACTATCGAGTGGGCCCAGTGATACCTCTCCGCAACACGGAGCGACAAATCCCAGTCTCGATCCGTGTCAACCCAATGTACACTTTCGGAGATACCGTAGTGCACCTTTATAGTCACCCGATTACGTTGTGACGCTTTGGTACACCTAAAGCACTCTTACGGTATCCGGGAGTTACACGATCTCATGGTCTAAGGAAGAGATACTTGACATTGGAAAGCTCTAGCAAAACGAACTACACGATCTTGTGCTATGCTTAGGATTGGGTCTTGTCCATCACATCATTCTCCTAATGATGTGATCCCGTTGTCAATGACATCCAATGTCCATAGTCAGGAAACCATGACTATCTGTTGACCAACGAGCTAGTCAACTAGAGGCTCACTAGGGACATGTTATGGTCTATGTATTCACACGTGTATACAGTTATATCACGAACAAGGAAATATAATAATAACCCTTTTATTATTGCCTCTAGGGCATATTTCCAACACACTTCCCTTCGGAAGGGGGAAATCATCACCAACGTCATCACCAACGATCCTCTCATCGGGAGGGGGTCAATCTCCATCAACATCTTCACCAGCACCATCTCCTCTCAAAACCCTAGTTCATCTCTTGTATCCAATCTTGTATCAAAACCACAAATTGGTACCGTGGGTTGCTAGTAGTGTTGATTACTCCTTGTAGTTGATGCTATTTGGTTTACTTGGTGGAAGATCATATGTTCAGATCCTTTATGCATATTATTACCCCTCTGATTATGAACATGAATATGCTTTGTGAGTAGTTACGTTTGTTCCTGAGGACATGGGTGAAGTCTTGCTATTAGTAGTCATGTGAATTTGGTATTCGTTCGATATTTTGATGAGATGTATGTTGTCTTTTCCTCTAGTGGTGTCATGTGAACGTCGACTACATGACACTTCACCATTATTTGGGCCTAGAGGAAGGCATATGTAGATGATGGGTTGCTAGAGTGACAGAATCTTAAACCCTGGTTTATGCGTTGCTTCGTTAGGGGTTGATATGGACCCATATGTTTAATGATGTGGTTAGATTTACCTTAATACTCCTTTTTGTAGTTGCAGATGCTTGCAATAGGGGTTAATCATAAGTGGGATGCTTCTCCAAGTTAGGGCAGTACCCGAGTACCGATACACCCACATATCAAATTATCAAAGTACCGAACGCGAATCTTATGAACGTGATGAAAACTAGCTTGGCGATAATTCCCAATGTATCCTCGGGAGCTCCTTCTTCATTATTAGAATTTGTCCAGGCTTATCCTTTGCTACATAAAGGATTGGGCCACCTTGCTGCACTTTATTTACTTTTTGCTTGTTATTATTTATCTTATCACAAAACTATCTATCACCTGCTATTTCAGTGCTTGCAGAGAAAACCTTACTGAAAACCGCTTATCATTTCCTTCTGCTCCTCATTGGGTTTGACACTCTTAATTATCAAAAGGACTATGATAGATCCCCTATACTTGTGGGTCATCAAGCCCGCACCAACCAAATCCCCACCACCGTCCGCATGCAGCTGCCAGCCCAATCAGCTGGGCAGGCACCTGCGTGGCAACATGCAGCCTCCAGGACAACTTAGCACACACCTGCGTGGCGGCATGCAAATCTTCGTGAAGGCTCCACCACCACACCACCTCAGCTGCTTGCCTGCCTACATGGCTCCGCATGCATCGCTGGCCAGGGCGCGTGTCGAGGTGAGGAAGGGCGGCGACGGACGGGACGGGCCTCGTTCTCGTTCCCGATAAAGCGAGAGGACACCTAAGCCACACATTTAATGTGTCTTGTCCTATAATACGGGCAATAAACTCATAGAACTGTTGGCCTTTCCACCTCCTGGAGCCATGTGGCATTCCCTTTGCCTATAAAAGGAGACCCAGGGCGTCGAGGAGAAGGATTCGGCTCTTTCGAACCATGCAGCACCCGTAGCTAGTTCGAGAGCTCAAGAACACTCAATACATCCACCAAGCAGGACTAGGGTTTTACGCATCCTCGTGGCCCGAGCCTGGGTAAACGATCCTCGTGCCAATTACTAATCCTGCTCTTTTCACAACCCCGCGCCCCGCAACCGTAGTAGGGATTCTTGTTATCCCATAGGTGTCGTTTCCCACCGACATCTTTAGCGCGCCAGGTAGGGGGACGCAATTGTGAGAATCTGGACTGGTAGTTGGCCTAGCAGTTCTTCATCGCCATGGCTCCCAAGAAGAAGGCGGCCACAGCGGCCCATTCGTCAGGAGCCAAGAGACCCGATCCGGTGCGAGCAAGGAGCGGACCGGTCGCGGACAGAACTAGAGCCTCAGCCCGTGAGCATCAGCATCGCTCTGGCAGTCGGAGCCTGGCGAGCGGCGTTGTTCGCACGCCGAATGACGAGCCACACGCCGCTGGATCCGAAGGCGGGGCTGGGCCCCACGCAGACGGCGCGGGGCCCTCCAGGAGTGTTGCTGTGCCACCCACAGGTGGCGCGGCGACCTCCAAGATGCCCATCCCGGCGCCCATAGCACGCTCTTCCCATGGTGTGCGCGATGAGCAGGGTCACCATGCTGGTGACCCTGGACGCCATCGCGGGAAGAGCCATGTGTTTCATCCGCGGGACGAAGGGGGCCTACATGCCCGCCGAAGCGCTGGCGAAAGTGGCACGCGGCCGCTGGGCCGTGGCGAAGCTCCTTCTGACGTGGTTAGAAGTCGAAGCGTGCCACGATCCACGCAACTTTCACCACCACCCACGCCAGCAGAAGCTTTGGCGCGCGCGCAGCTGCTCCTCAACTTCCCTCCTGCTGCGGAGAAGCTTGACAAGTGGAGAGCCACCATCCGGAGCCTCGTTGCCATCGCCAACAAAGACGATCCGCGACCAACGGGGCCCTCAGGTCGGCGCTCCGTCGAGCCACATCATGCTAATGGAGGAAGGACCGGGGGTGCTGCGGCCACGGTACACTCTCCTCCTCCACGCCAACCACCGCGGGCGTTAGCCCGTCGTAACGATGCCTGTGACAATATCTCCATAGCATCGGCCGACCCGCGGACCCACCACGACCAGCGCCAAGTTCTCCGGGAGCGAGCTCACGAAGACGCTCGAACCACCATCGAGCGCCGGCGCGATACATGCCACCAGTCGGACAAGCGGGCGGGGCCCGCTGTGAAACCCCCGGCTCCGGGAGGCTTCGGCGGCCTACCTTACGAGGTGGGTTGTCCGGCCTTTACCCGTGAGCTGCGGCAGTTCTAGTGGTCATCCCACCGCATGTTCAAGCCTGACATCAGCGAGAAATACAACGGCAAGACCCATCCGTTGGAGTTCCTCGACATCTACACCATCGCGATGCAGGCTGCTGGGGCCCGTGACGACAAGGTGCTCGCCAATTACTTCCCACTGGCGTTGAAGCCTAACGTCATGTCTTGGTTGATGCACCTGCCGGTGGATTCCATCTCTTCTTGGTCGGACCTGTGTCATGAGTTCGTTGGTGCCTTCACTGGAGGCCACCAAGCTCACGACCATGCGAGTGATTTGCATATCATTCCCTAGAAGGATGGAGAAACCCTGCGCAAGTACATCCAAAGGTTCAGTCGGGTGCAGTACAACATCCCCGACGTTCATCCTGCCGCCGTGATCAGTGCATTCCACCAGAATGTGCGCAATCGCAAAATGCGCGAGGAGCTGGCGATGAACAAGGTCAAGGATGTGGCCGAGCTTTATGTTCTGGCCGATCGATGCGCCCGAGCTGAAGAGGGAAGGAAGTACCCCGGCGAAGACACCGGCGCGGAAACCGACTCCACAGATGATACCGCCACCCCGGTGAAGAAGAGCCGACGCCGCAATAGGAAGCACAAGGGCAAGACCGTGCTTGCGGTCGAGGGATCCGGCGACACTGGCGCCACCAAGAAGGCCAAGGCAGACGACCCCGGCAAGGAGATTGCCAGGTGCACCGCCTGCCGGGCCTTGGCGGCCGCTGATAAGCCAGGAGGCTCCGACAAGCAGTATTGCAAGATCCACCACACAAAAGGCCACGACCTGCAGAACTGCCGGCAAGTGGAGCTGCTCGCTGAGAAGCAGAAAGCTGAATACGAGCGGCGGGACAAGGAGAAGGGCCAAGAGGATGCCGAAGGATCCGGCAAGAAGCATGGCGGCCAAGGAGGCCGCCGCGGCAAAGATAACCAGCAAGAGAGGCCCGTTCGGGGCCGTGATAAGAAGCAAGAAGATGATGATCATGACGAGGACGACAAGTCCGGTGAGCAAAAGTTCCAGAAGGCTACAGAGGCCATGTGCGTTGACGGTGGTGCCTCACTGCACACTTCTGACCGCCAGCTCAAACAGTGGGCACGTGAGATTACAGCGGTGGAGCCCTTGTTCGACGCCCGGAAGCCGCTGAAGTGGTCCAGCACGCCTATCATCTTCGACACTGAGTACCACCTTGACCGCACTACCGCGGTCGGGTGATTGCCGTTGTTGGCCTCACCAACAATCCGCAACCACAAAGTGACGAAGATGCTAGTTGACGGCGGGGCCGATCTGAATTTGATCTCGCCTGTTGTGATCAAGAGGCTGCAGATCCCTGATGGAGACCTCGAGGATACGGGCACATTCCAAGGGGTCAATCCGGGGAGAAGCCAGCCAAAGGGAAAGGTCACACTGCCCGTGATGTTCGGAGGCGAGTTGAACCACCGGACGGAGAGGATTTTCTTTGATGTAGCTGAGATCCCCTTGCCCTACAACGGGATCCTCGGCCGCCCGGCACTAGCCAAGTTCATGGCGGCTTCACATTACGCCTACAACACGCTGAAGATGCCCGGGCCGATGAGCATCATCACCGTCCCCTCCGATAAGAAAGACACGTTGATTTGCGCCAACCTGCTCTATCGGGAGGCAGTTGCAGCAGCTGCCGCCAAGGCACTTTCTCCTGCCGCTGAAGCCCCGGGAGGGAAGAAGAAGACTGGCAAGACCTCTTGCACCCACTCCGGCGAGCGCACCTCTTCGGAGTGTTGTGCTACCGTCGAGGACGTGCCAGAGAGCTCCACCGGCAAGAGCAAGAAGTCCAGAGCTGTACAACCAGAGACCAAGAAGGTGTCCATTAGGGAGGATGGTACGGGAGGGGCTTTCACCATAAGCTCCACCCTCGACAGCAAATAGGAAAGCGCGCTTGTCACTTTCCTGCAGGCGAATGTCGATGTGTTTGCGTAGCAAGCATCAGACATCCCCGGCGTTCCCAGGGAAGTGATTGAGCACCATCTTGTTGTCTGTCCCCACGCGCGACCCGTCAAGCAGAAGGTCAGGAAGCAAGCTCTGGAACGGCAAGAGTTCATCATAGAGAGATCATAAAATTAGAAGCAACAGGACTGGTGAGAGGAGTGCTCCATCCGATGTGGTTGGCCAATCCGGTAGTAGTGCGGGCTACGTCTTGAGCTTGCGTTGGTTTTCCTTGAAGAGGAAAGGGTGATGCAGCAATAGTAGCGTAAGTATTTCCCTCAGTTTTTTGAACCAAGGTATCAATCTAGTAGGAGGCTCCTCAAAAGTCCCACGCACCTACACAAACAAACAAAGAACTCGCAACCAACGCAATAAAGGGGTTGTCAATCCCTTCACGGCCACTCATGCGAAAGTGAGATCTGATAGAGATAGTATGATAAGATAAATATATTTTTGGTATTTTATAATATAGACTGGAAAAGTAAAGATGCAAATAAAAGTAGATTGAAAGCTTATATGATAAAAGATAGACCCGAGGGCCATAGGTTTCACTAGTGGCTTCTCTCAAGATAGCATAAGTATTACGGTGGGTGAACAAATTACTGTCGAAAAATTGATAGAAAAGCGAATAATTATGAGATTATCTAGGCATGATCATGTATATAGGCATCACGTCCATGACAAGTAGACCGACTCTGCTGCATCTATTACTATTACTCCACACGTCGACCGCTATCCAGCATGCATCTAGAGTATTAAGTTCATAAGAACAGAGTAACACATTAAGAAAGATGACATGATGTAGAGGGATAAATTCATGCAATATGATATAAACCCCATCTTTTTATCCTCGATGGCAACAATACAATACGTGCCTTGCAACCCCTATTGTCACTGGGTAAGTACACCGCAAGATTGAACCCAAAGCCAAGCACTTCTCCCATTGCAAGAAAGATCAATCTAGTAGGCCAAACCAAACTGATAATTCGAAGAGTGTTGCAAAGATAACTCAATCATACATAGAATAATTCAGAGGAGATTCAAATATTTCTCATAGATAAACTTGATCATAAACCCACAATTCATTGGATCTCGACAAACACACCGCAAAAAGAGTTACATCGAATAGATCTCCACAAGAGAGGAGGAGAACATGGTATTGAGATCCAAAAAGAGAGAAGAAGCCATCTAGCTAATAACTATGGACCCGAAGGTCTATGGTAAACTACTCACAACTCATCGGAGGGGCTATTGTGTTGATGTAGAAGCCCTCCATGGTCGATTCCCCCTCCGGCGAAGCGTCGACGAAGGCTCCAAGATGGGATCTCGCGGATACAGATGGTTACGGCGGTGGAAATTGTTTTTCTTTGGCTTCTCGGATGTTTTCGGGGTACGTGGGTATATATAGGAGGAAGAAGTAGGTCGGCGGCTGCCCGAGGGGCCCACGAGACAGGGGGCGCGCCCTACAGGGGTGGGCGTGCCCTCCACCCTCGTGGCCGTCTCGGCTGCTTCTTGCTTGCACTCCAAGTCCTCTGGATCACGTTCGTTCCAAAAATCACGCTCCCGAAGGTTTCTTTCCGTTTGGACTCCGTTTGATATTCCTTTTCTTCGAAATACTGAAATAGGCAAAAAATACAGCAATACGGGCTGGGCCTCCGGTTAGTAGGTTAGTCCCAAAAATGATATAAACGTGTAAAATAAAGCCCATAAACATCCAAAACGGGTAATACAATAGCATGGAACAATAAAAAATTATAGTTACATTGGAGACGTATCAAGCATCCCCGAGCTTAATTCCTGCTTGTGCACGAGTAGGTAAATGATAAAAACAGAATTTTTGATGTGGAATGCTACCTAGCATAATTCTCAATTTAGTTTTCTTTATTGTGGCATGAATGTTCTGATCCAAATGATTCAAAATAAAAGTTCATATTTACATAAGAAATAGTAATACTTCAAGCATACTATAAGAGCAATCATGTCTTCTCAAAATAACATGGCTAAAGAAAGTTCATCCCTACAAAATCATATAGTTAGGCTATGCTTCATTTTCGTCACACAAAAATGCGCCCAAATTCTACACCCCCGATGACAAGCCAAGCAATTGTTTCGTACTTAAATAATCTCAAACTTTTTCAACCTTCACGCAATACATGAGCGTGACCATGGATATAGCACTCTGGGTGGAATAGAATATGATGATGGGGATTGTGTGGAGAAGACAAAAAAAAGGAGAAAGTCTCACATTGACGAGGATAATCAACGGGCTATGGAGATGCCCATCAATTGATGTCAACATGAGGAGTAGGGATTGCCATGCAACGGATGCACCGGAGCTATAAATGAATGAAATCTCAACAAAAGAAACTAAGTGGGTGTGCATCCAACTTGCTTGCTCACAAAGACCTAGGGCATTTTGACGAAGCCCATCGTAGGAATATACAAGCCAAGTTCTATAATGAAAAGTTGCCACTAGTATATGGAAGTGACAACATATGAGGCTCGCTATATGAAGAACATGGTGCTACTTTGAAGCACAAGTGTGGAAAAGAGATAGTAACATTGCCCCTTTTTATTTATCTATTTATTTATTTTTCTTCTTCTTTTTTGGGCCTTTTTTTTCTTTTGGCCTTTCTTTTTTTTCTTTCCTTTTTCTTTTCTTTTTGGGGACAATGCTCTAATAATCATGATCATCACACTTTTATGGATTTACAACTCACGAATTACAACTCAAAACTAGAACAAGATATGACTCTATATGAATGCTCCAGCGCTGTACCGGGATGGGCAATGAATCAAGAGTGACATGTATGAAAAATTATGCATGGTGGCTTTGCCACAAATACGATGTCAACTACATGATCATGCAATGGCAATATGACAAAAGTAATACGTGTCATGATGATAAACGGAACGGTGGAAAGTTGCATGGCAATATATCTCGGAATGGCTATGGAAATGCCATAATAGGTAGGTATGGTGGCTGTTTTGAGGAAGATATAAGGAGGTTTATGTGTGATAGAGCGTATCATATCACGGGGTTTGGATGCACCGGCGAAGTTTGCACCAACTATCAAGGTGAGAAAGGGAAATGCACGGTACCGAAGAGGCTACCAATGATGAAAAGGTAAAAGTGCGTATAATCCATGGACTCAACATTAGTCAAAAGAACTCATATACTTATTGCAAAAATTTAGAAATCTTCAAAAACCAAGCACTACGCGCATGCTCTTAGAGGGATAGATTGGTAGGAAAAGACCATCGCTCATCCCCGACCGCCACTCATAAGGATGCACAATCCAAGGACACTTCATGTTTCAAATTTGTTACACAACTTTAACCATACGTGCATGCTAAGGGACTTGCTAACTTCAACACAACTATTCTTTAAATTAATAATCACCCAACTAGCATGACTTTAATATCACTACCTCCATATCTCAAAACAATTATCAAGTATCAAATTGATCATAGCATCCAATTCACTTCCTATGATAGTTTTTATTATACCCAACTTGGATGCCTACCATTCTAGGACCAATTTTATAACCATAGCAAATACCATGCTGTTCTAAGAGACTCTCAAAATAATATAATTGAAGCATGAGAGACTAGCAATTTCTACAAAATCAAGCCACTGCCGTGCTCTAAAAGATATAAGTGAAGAACATAGAGTATTCTAATAAATTCTAATCAAGTGGGCTTCTCCCAAAAGGTGTGTACAGCAAGGATGATTGTGGGAAACTAAAAAGCAAATACTAATATCATACACGACACTCCAAGCAAAACACATATCATGTGGTGAATAAAAATATAGCTCCAAGTAAAGTTACCGATAAACGAAGACGAAAGAGGGGATGCCTTCCGGGGGCATCCCCAAGCTTAGGCTTTTGGCTACTCTTGAATATCTTGGGGTGCCTTGGGCATCCCCAAGCTTAGGCTTTTGGCTACTCTTGAATATCTTGGCATGCCTTGGGCATCCCCAAGCTTAGGCTCTTTCCACTCCTTATTCCATAGTCCATCAAATCTTTACCCAAAACTTGAAAACTTCACAACACAAAACTCAATAGAAATCTCGTAAGCTCCGTTAGTGAAAGAAAGCAAAACACCACTTCAAGGTACTGTAATGAACTCATTCTTTATTTATATTGGTGTTCAACCTACTGTATTCCAACTTCTCTATGGTTTATAAACTATTTTACTAGCCATAGATGTATCAAAATAAGCAAACAACACACGAAAAACAGAATCTGTCAAAAACAGAACAGTCTATAGTAATCTGTAACTAACGCAATCTTCTGGAAGTCCAAAAATTCTACCAAAATAGGAAGTCCTAGGCAATTTGTCTATTGATCTACAACAAAACGAATCAACGCAAAAAGCACTTTTCTGTGATTTACTAAATTTTTTCTCGTGCGCGCAAAGTTTCTATTGTTCAGCAGAATCAAATTAACTATCATCGTAGGTTATCCTAGAGGTTCTACTTGGCACAAACACTAATTAAAACATAAAAACACATCTAAAAAGAAAGTAGATGATAAATTTATTACTAAACAGAAATAAAATTGGGTTGCCTCCCAACTAGCGCTATCGTTTAACGCCCCTAGCTAGGCATAAAAGCGAAGATAGATCTAAGTAGTGCCATATTTGGCACTTAATACATAAGTAGCTCGCATGATAGATTCATAAGGTAATTTAACTTTCTTTCTTGAAAAGTGTTCCATGCCCTTCCTTAATGGAAATTGGAATCTAATATTCCCTTCCTTCATATCAATAACCGCGCGAATCGTTCTAAGGAAAGGTCTACCAAGAATAATAGGGCAAGAAAGATTGCAATCTATATCAAGATAAAATCTACGGGCACCAAATTTATATTTGCAACAATGAGAACATCATTGATCCTTCCCATTGGCTTTTTAATGGTGGATTCAGCAAGGTGCAAATTTAAAGAGCAATCATCAAGATCATGGAAACCTAGAATATCACATAAAGTTTTTGGAATCATGGAAACACTAGCACCCAAATCACACAAAGCATAACACTCATGATCTTTAATTTTAATCTTTATAGTAGGTTCCCATTCATCATTAAGTTTTCTAGGTATAGAAACTTCCAAATTAAGTTTTTCATCATAAGATCTCATCAAGGCATCAACGATATGTTTGGTAAAAGCTTTATTTTGACTATAAGCATCAGGAGAATTAACAACGGATTGCAACAAGGAAATACAACCTTCTAAAGAACAATTATCATAATCAAATTCCTTGAAATCCAAGATAGTGGGTTCAATGCTATTTAAAGTCATGACTCCAATCCCACTTTTACCAAATTTAGCATCAAGATCTAAAAAATCCGAATTATTGGGACGCCTTCTAACTAAAGTTGACTCATCTCTAGTCCCATTATTATTAAGATTCATATTGCAAAACAAAGATCTAATAGGAGACACATCAATAACTTTAAGATCTTCATCATTATTTTCATGGAAACTAGAAGAGCACGCTTTCACAAAGGAATCTTTCTTAGCACGCAATCTAGCGGTCCTTTATTTGCACTCATCAATGGAAACTCTCATGGCTTTGAGAGACTCATTGATGTCATGCTTAGGAGGAGTAGATCTAAGCTTAAGAGAATCAATATCAAGCGAAAGTCTATCAACGTTCCTAGACAAATCATTAACTTTGAGTAATTTTTCTTCAAGCAAAGCATTAAAATTCTTTTGAGAGATCATAAATTCTTTCACACTATTCTCAAAATCAGAGGGCATCTTATTAAAATTACCATAAGAATTATTGTAGGAATTTCCATAATTATTAGAGGAATTACTAGGGAACTGTCTAGGATTAAAGTTTCCTCTATAAGCATTGTTACCGAAACTATTCCTACCAACAAAATTCACATCCATAGATTCATTATTATTCTCAATCAAAGTAGACAAAGGTATATCATTGGGATCAATAGGAGCACTCTTAGTAGCAAATAACTTCATAAGTTCATCCATCTTTCCACTCAAAACATTAATTTCTTCTATAGCATGCACTTTTTTACTAGTAGATCTTTCGGTGTGCCATTGAGAATAATTAGCCATAATATTATCAAGAAGTTTTGTAGCATCTCCTAACGTGATTTCCATAAATGTGCCTCCCACGGCCGAATCTAAAAGATTTCTAGAAGCAAAGTTCAAACCGCATAAATTTTTGTATGATCATCCATAAATTCAAACCATGAGTAGGGCAATTGTGAATCATTAATTTCATTCTTTCCCAAGATTGGGCAACATGCTCATGATCTAGTTGTTTAAAATTCATAATATCGTTCCTAAGAGTGATGATCTTAGCTGGAGGGAAATACTTAGAGATAAAAGCATCTTTGCACTTATTCCAAGAATCAATACTATTTTTAGGCAAAGACGAAAACCAAACTTTAGCATGATCTCTAAGTGAAAATGGAAATAACTTAAATTTAACAATATCATTATCCGTATCTTTCTTCTTTTGCATGTCACACAAATCAACAAAGTTTTTTAGATGGGTAGCGGCATCTTCACTAGGAAGGCCGGCGAATTGATCTTTCATAACAAGATTCAGCAAAGCGGTATTGATTTCACAAGACTCAACATCATTAAGAGGAGCAATCGGGGTACTAAGGAAATCATTATTATTGGTATTGGAGAAATCACAAAATTTGGTATTATCTTGCGCCATGGCAACAAGTAATCCAACACACAAGCAAACGGAAAAAGGCAAGCGAAAGAGAGAGAGGTGGGGAAAGAGAGGGCAAATAAAACGGCAAGGGTGAAGTGGGGGAGAGGAAAACGAGAGGGAAATGGCAAATAATGTAAATGCGAGGGAGATGAGTTTGTGATGGGTACTTGGTATATCTTGAGTTGAGTGAAGACCCCCCAAGAACGGGCGCCGTAAATCCTTCTTGCTACGTCTTGAGCTTGCGTTGGTTTTCCTTGAAGAGGAAAGGGTGATGCAGCAATAGTAGAGTAAGTATTTCCCTCAGTTTTTGAGAACCAAGGTATCAATCCAGTAGGAGGCTCTTCAAAAGTCCCACGCACCTACACAAGCAAACGAAGAACTCGCAACCAACGCAATAAAAGGGGTTGTCAATCCCTTCACGGCCACTTGCGAAAGTGAGATCTGATAGAGATAGTATGATAAGATAAATATATTTTTGGTATTTTATAATATAGATTGGAAAAGTAAAGATGCAAATAAAAGTAGATTGAAAGCTTATATGATAAAAGATAGACCCGGGGGCCATAGGTTTCACTAGTGGCTTCTCTCAAGATAGCATAAGTATTACGGTGGGTGAACAAATTACTGTCGAGCAATTAATAGAAAAGCGAACAATTATGAGATTATCTAGGCATGATCATGTATATAGGCATCACGTCCGTGACAAGTAGACCGACTCCTGCCTGCATCTACTACTATTACTCCACACATCGACCGCTATCCAGCATGCATCTAGAGTATTAAGTTCATAAGAACATAGTAACGCATTAAGAAAGATGACATGATATAGAGGGATAAATTCATGCAATATGATATAAACCCCATCTTTTTATCCTCGATGGCAACAATACAATACATGCCTTGCAACCCCTATTGTCACTGGGTAAGGACACCGCAAGATTGAACCCAAAGCTAAGCACTTCTCCCATTGCAAGAAAGATCAATCTAGTAGGCTAAACCAAACTGATAATTCGAAGAGACTTGCAAAGATAACTCACTCATACATAAAAGAATTCAGAGGAGATTCAAATATTTCTCATAGATAAACTTGATCATAAACCCACAATTCATCGGATCTCGACAAACACACCGCAAAAAGAGTTACATCGAATAGATCTCCACAAGAGAGAGGAGAACATGGTATTGAGATCCAAAAAGAGAGAAGAAGCCATCTAGCTAATAACTATGGACCCGAAGGTCTGTGGTAAACTACTCACAACTCATCAGAGGGGCTATGGTGTTGATGTAGAAGCCCTCCATGGTCGATTCTCCCTTCGGCGGAGCGCCGGCGAAGGCTCCAAGATGGGATTTCGCGGATACAGAAGGTTATGACTGTGGAAATTGTTTTTCGTTGGCTCCCCGGATGTTTTCGGGGTACGTTGGTATATATAGGAGGAAGAAGTAGGTCGGTGGCCGCCCGAGGGGCCCACGAGACAGGGGGGTGCGCCCTACAGGGGTGGGTGTGCCCTCCACCCTCGTGGCCGCCTCGGCTGCTTCTTGGCTTGCACTCCAAGTCCTCTGGATCACGTTCGTTCCAAAAATCACGCTCCCGAAGGTTTCATTCCGTTTGGACTCAGTTTGATATTCCTTTTTTCGAAATACTGAAATAGGCAAAAAAAACAGCAATACGGGCTGGGCCTTCGGTTAGTAGGTTAGTCCCAAAAATGATATAAATGTGTAAAATAAAGCCCATAAACATCCAAAACGGGTAATATAATAGCTTGGAACAATCAAAAATTATAGATACGTTGGAGACGTATCAGTGCGCAAGGCGAATGGGAAGTGGAGGCTGTGTATTGATTACACAGATATCAATAAGGCTTGCCCCAAGGACCCCTTCCCGTTGTCGTGCATCGACCATATTGCTGACTCCACGGCCGGGTGTGACCTTCTATCGTTCCTCGACGCCTATTCAGGATACCACCAGATCTTCATGACAAAAGAAGACGAGGAGAAGACAACATTCATCACCCCATGTGGTACGTATTGCTTTTTACGGATGCCTTTCGGGTTGAAGAGTGCTGGCTCCACCTTTGCAAGAGCAGTCCAACTTGGTTTTGAGCCCCAGCTTCATAGAAATATGGAAGCTTATATGGATGACATAGTGGCCAAAACCAAGGACAAAGCAACACTTGTGCAAGATCTGGAGGAACCGTTTGCCAACATGCACAAGATCAATCTCAAGCTCAACCCTGAGAAGTGTGTTTTTGGTGTCTCTTCCGGAAAGCTTCTCGGGTTCTTTGTGTCACAGGACGGGATTGAGGCAAACCCAGATAAGATCAAGGCAATCGAGTAGATTGAGGCACCCAAGCGGATCAAAGACGTGCGTCCGCTCACTGGTTGCGTTGCCGCCATGAGCAGACTCATTTCCAAGTCCGCGGAGCGTGCCCTTCCCTTTTTCAAGATCTTGAAGAAGGCGGGCCGAATGGAGTGGACCCCGGAGGCCGAGGCAGCGCTGCAGGATCTAAAGAGGTACCTCTCCTCTACCCTAGTGCTGGTTGCGCCCAAACCACAAGAACCGTTGCTGCTATACCTACAGCGGTGAATCAAGTGGTTAGCACCGCACTAGTGGCGCAGAGGGAGGTCGACGAAGAGGCAGCAGCAACAGTAGAACCAATGGATAGCGAGCCGGAACCTTCCCCGGCAGGGCTCGGTCCCGGCAAGACTGAGTCCCCGGCAGAGGCTCACGCCAGTGCGACAGGGCCCGTGCGACTGGGTGAAGTGACGCAGAAGAAGAAAATGGTGCAGCACCCAGTTTACTTCGTCAGCTCCCTCTTGCAGGGGGCTAGTTCGAGGTATTCATGTGTGCAAAATTGCTCTTCGGCCTCCTTATGTCCTCGAGGAAGCTGCGTCATTACTTCCAAGCGCACGAGATCACCGTGGTCACACGCCTCCCGTTGCAACGGATACTGCATAACACAGATGCAACGGGGAGGATCGTGGAATGGGCCCTGGAGTTGTCAAGTTTCGGTTTAAAGTTCGAAAGCACCTCAACGATCCAGAGCAGAGTCTTGGCGGAGTTCGTTGCAGAATGGACCCCAACGCCCGATGAAGAGGTGCAGGAGACCACTCTCCCCGGCAAGGAAACAAGCCGTGACTGGATCATGTACTTTGACGGGGCTTTTTCGCTGCAAGGCGCCGGTGCTGGTGTGCTGCTTGTCGCACCCACCGGAGAGCACCTCAAGTACGTCATCCAAATGCGCTTTCCCCAGGAGATGTCAACTAACAACACCGCCGAGTACGAGGGCTTGCTTGCCGGTCTCAGGATCGCTGCATACCTCGGAGTCAAGAAGCTCATCGTCAGGGGTGATTCGCAGCTCGTCATCAGGCAGATCAACAAAGATTATCAAAGCCCATTGATGGAACCTTACATGGATGAAGTGAGGAAACTGGAAGAGCGCTTTGACGGTATACAAGCAGAGCATGTCCCTCGAGCGGAGAACGACATTGCCGACTACCTATCAAAGCTTGCTGCCCTCAAGCTACATGTGGAACCAGGTACTTTTGTGCTTGAGTTAACTCAACCATCCGTCGAACCATCGATCGGGCGGAGCAAGCGGAGGAAGCTAGGCCCCGGCAAGTACTTCCCCACCTAGCTCCCCGGAGCCGCTGGTGGAGACGTTGTCGTGGATGCCAATCTTTCCGTGGAGCGACTGACTTCGGCAGGGCCTCAGGCCGTGGTCGTAGAGACAGCCACTCCCGTGGCAAAAGAGATGCCTTTGGTCCTTACCATCGAGCCACAGGCTCCGGCATGGGCGCAGCACACCGTCCGATTCCTCCAAGTGGGAGAGCTTCCTGAGGAGCAGGAAGAGGCAGAGAGAGTAGCCCGCCGGTCTGCTCTGTACCAATTCATTGACAACATCTTGTACAGAAAAAGGACGAATGGGGTGAAATTGAAGTGCATCTCCCGGGAGGAAGGACTGGAGCTGTTGGCAGAGATACATGGAGGCATATGTGGCTCCCACATAGGGTCGAGAGCCCTTGCCGGCAAGGCTTTCCGGCAAGGTTTCTTCTGGCCCATCGCCTCCGTGATGCAACGGCACTAGTAACCAAGTGTGAAGCGTGCCAGTTCCATTCGAAGAAGCTCCATCAACCAGCTCAAGCCCTTCAAACCATTCCTCTCTCCTAGCCCTTCTTTGTCTGGGGGATCGACATATTGGGCCCCTTTCCTCATGCCGTCGGGGGCTTTGAGTACTTGTACGTTGCAATCGACAAGTTCACAAAGTGGCCAGAAGTGGAAGCAGTGAGGAAGGTGACAACGCAGTCAGCCATCAAGTTCTTCAAAGGGCTAGTTTGCCGTTTTGGTGTACCCAATAGGATCATCACCGATAACAGAACACAGTTCACAAGCCACGCCTTCATGCAGTACATTGAGGATCTCGGCGGCAAGGTCTGTTTTGCTTCCGTGGCACACCCATGGAGCAACGACCAAGCAGAGAGAGCAAATACTAAAGTTCTGCGAGGCTTAAGAACGAAGACTTTTGACAGGCTGCGCAAGAGTGGAAGGCGCTGGATTGATGAGTTGCCGGCGGTTCTTTGGTCGATCAGAACGACGCCAAATCGAGCCACCGGCCAGACACCCTTTGCCCTGGTCTACGGGGCAGAAGCAGTTCTCCCCACAAAACTCATATACGGGTCACCTCGAGTGCTCGCTTATAATGAGCTTGAGCAAGAGCGACTGCGGCAAGATGACGCAACGTTCCTTGAGGAAGATTGTCTCCGGGCGGCTGTGAGAGCCTTGGGCCGCTACCATAGCCGCAAGGTTCATGCCCGAAGCTTTGAGGAAGGCGACCTTGTTCTTTGGCACGTTCAGTCGGCCAAGAATTCCAACAAGTTAACGCCAAAGTGGGAAGGCCCTTATCGGGTAACACGAGTCACCAGGCCCGGCGCAGTCCGCCTGGAACATCGAGCATCTTCGCAAGTTTTACCCATAAGGCACGGCTGCCCCCCCCCCCCCCGGCAAGCCACCTTTTGTACGAGCCTTGCCGGCGAGGCATGTAACCCTCTGTACAAAGCCACGCACAGACCCTGAGCATAAATAAATGAAGCGCTGGCGTCCTAAGTTTTAGCATGCATCCTAGGTCGAGTCTCTTCCTCAGTTAGGGTTGATAGTGCTTAGCGGCGGCTAACCCCTAGCTTAGAGGTCGAGTGCGCGTCTCTCTGTTCTATTCTGTCCTCTTTGGTTCACAGGGCACATGGGCACTTCTGCTGAGCTATTTGGAAGAAAGAGAATGGACCGGCATCCCAACCCCGACAAACCAAAGTTGTCGGGGGCTGCAAGTACAAAGATACAACCGCGGCAAGCCAAAGTTGCTGGGGGTTGCAGATCCAGATAAGTCTTTCATCCTGTACCATACATTTCGGTACGGAACTGGGATATACGAAACCTCGCTTTATTTCTAGGCTACCGTGCTCCCCTTTTCTATGCCCAAGGATTATCTCCTGGGCCCGGATTTGGTTGTAGTCGCGGCAGCAAGGAAATAGAACGAGGAGCCTAAGCCCGCTTCATCCCTGCCTCCGCCAAGGGCGTGAGAATGGTCGAGCAAAGTCGATGGACGGCGAGGCCTATTGCCGGGCGAAAAATGTTTATTCTTAAATAATAACAAGGATTCGCTCCATGTCGCGGGTCTCGCCCACGAACGAAAAACCCGGCAAACATCCCTTTTTCATTAAAAACATCCCATACAGGAGGCATGTCAAGGAAGCGAAAAGGGGCGAAAGGAGCACCTAGGTGAGCTATGAGCAGCAGAAAGCACCAAGAGAACGTCTCGGTGACCATCCAAGGGCTGGCTGGTGATGACGGCGCCGGCGGAAGAGCTGGAAGATGAGGCGGCAGGACGCCAATACGCTCTGAAGGCATCGGTGCCCGCGTACTCCGACTTGACGGCCTTGCCACCCGCCCTCTTCCTCTTCCGCAGCCTCGCCGGCCGCCCAAGGAGACGGCCACGAGAAGTTCAAGGAGTTGGTCCCTCCCCCGACAACATCCACCGGAGGAGCGGCCAGGTGCAGATGCTGCTGCTGTCGCATCCGCCCAGGCGCGGTGCGCCCGACGCCTAGTCGGACCCGTCATCCTGCCCCGCTGTCCTCCTCGTCACTCTCGCCTGAGGAGGAGTCTTCGCCATTAGAGGAGCTCTCCACGTAGCACCTATGCGAGTCCTGAAGTTCCCAAAGGCCTTGACGGAGAGGAGGCCGTTCTCCATTAGTTTAAAATGGAGAGTGAGCCCCTCCGTCAGGCTGTGGATGCGAGCAAAAGTCTTCCACCCTCGGCGAAGATACATGGCATGAGGGGCGGGGAACTCGACGTTGGCCCATGTGCCGCTGTTCCCACAACCCCTCATGTGCAGCTGCAGCGCCTGCGGCGGGTTCAGCTCCATCTCCCGTGCAAACGGGGTTTGGAGGCGAAGACAACGGCGCAGCGACTGGCGCAGCCTGATGAAGAACTCGCGGGGGTTGTCCATGGCATGTCCCTCCACCGCAGGAGGGGCCGTTGGCGGAGGCAGGGCCGATGCACCACCCCGTCCTCCTCTTCCCCGAGCACCACGACGGCCATGGCCTCGCCCCCTTCCCCTTCCCTTCGTGGCTGGCTCTGCCACCACGGGCTCTGGGGAAGGAGGAACGCGTTGTCGAGCGGAGACCCTTGCCGCCACCGTCGAAGGACCGGGATTCCCCTTCTCCATGGCAGATGAGAGGAAGGAGGGAGCAAGAATGGGGAGAAGTAGATGACGAAGGATTGGGAGGCGTCGTTCCTCCCACTCCCCTCTTTATAAAGGGGGCGGGGTGAGGCTCGGCCGCCCCTCTCAGCCAATCAGGCCCGTTGAAGTGACAACGGGCACGGCCGTCGACCGCCCTCCCCGCTCAATTGAAGGCGCGTGGGAATCGGCCCGCGCGCGCGCGACTTCCCGTATCCCGCGCGCCTGTCATCCGCTCTGCATCATGCATGCAGCGAACGTGGCGCGAAGGACGGGTGCAATGGGATGCGTGGAGCGACGGTTCCCGAGTAAAGGCAGTAAATGAGCAGCAGCCCTGCGGTCTCGAAGAGACACGCAAGCCGCCTCTTTACTGTCCACCGCGAGATGACGCCAGCATGCTTCGGTCATGCACTCGCGCGCGAACCCCATGTCGCGCGTTCGACGCGGGTCATGGGGAAGCGCAGCAGACGGAACAGTTACCACGACGAAATCCGCCCGTCTGCCCGCGCACCGTTCTGGGCCTGGCCCAACAATGTGTCGCGCTTATGTGTCACCCAGGCCCGGGGGCTCCTGTCGGTGTACAAAGGTAGGGGCCCTCCTTTTGACCCCTTTACTCTTGCATGGGCAGTCAGAGTCACGCGCCATGACCGTACATAGCAGGGAAAAGGAGGGAAGACGGGGACAAGCCGAAGGCACGAGACAAAACAAAGCAAGGACCAAGGCCACAGAGATCGGATGGACGAAGCGGGTTTCCCCGGCAGGACCCTTGCCAGGGCAGCCTCAGCAGCCCCGGCAAGCCCCTTTGCCGGGGCAGCTCGCCCGCACCAACTGAGCGAGCCACCCTCGAGCCCACGGTCTCCAACGCCAGCACCCACGTTGGGCCAAGGCTCGGGAGGCACCTCCATGGTGGTGCAGATCTTTGTGAAGACAAAGAATACTCAAGATCAGATGGAGATTGAGAGGAAACAATCCTCACTGAGATTCTCGCCAAGGAAACCCTCAAGACCCCTGGCAAGATCCTTGCTGGGGACGCCAGCACACCACGGCAAGACCCTTGCCAAAGGCGACAGCAGGACCGCTGCCAAGCCCGCACCAACCAAATCCCCACCTCCGTTCGCATGCAGCTGCCAGCCCAACCAGCTGGGCAGGCACCTGCGTGGCAACATGTAGCCTCCAGGCTAACTCAGCACACGCCTGCGTGGCGGCATGCAAATCTTCGTGAAGGCTCCACCACCACACCACCTCAGCTGCTTGCCTGCCTACATGGCGCCGCATGCATCATCGCCGTATGCGCGTGTCGAGGCGAGGAAGGGCGGCGACGGACGGACGGGCCTCGCTTCGCCCCCGATAAAGCGAGAGGACACCTAAGCCACGCATTTAATGCGTCTTTTCTTTATGTCTGACGATAAACTCAGAAAGCATCAGAGGGCCTTTCCACCTCCTGGTGCCATGTGGTGTTCCCTTTGCCTATAAAAGGAGACCCAGGGCATCAGGAAGAAGGATTCGGCTCTTTCGAACCATGCAGCACCCGTAGCTAGTTCGAGAGCTCAAGAACACTCATACATCCACCAAGCAGGACTAGGGTTTTACGCATCCTCGCGGCCCAAACCTGGGTAAACGATCCTCGTGCCAATTACTAATCCTGCTCTTTTCACAACCCCGCGCCCCGCAACCGTAGTAGGGATTCTTGTGATCCCATAGGTGTCGTTTCCCACCGACAGTGACTGTAGTTGTAATGTTAAATCGGTAAGAGACATCATAGATTGCACTATATCCAATAAAGTACGGTAATGATGTTCAGACACACCATTATGTTGTGGTGTTCCAGGTGGCATGAGTTTGTGAAACTACTCCACATTGTATTAATTGAAGACCAAACTCGTAACTCAAATATTCGTCTCTGCGATCAAATCGTAGAAACTTTATTTTCTTGTTACAATGATTTTCCACTTCACTCTGAAATTCTTTTAACTTTTCAAATGTTTCAGACTTATGTTTCATCAAGTAGATATATCCATATCTGCTCAAATCATCTGTGAAGATCAGAAAATAACGATACCCGCCGCGAGCCTCAACACTCATCGGACTGCATACATTAGTATGTATTATTTCCAATAAGTCAGTTGCTCGCTCCATTGTTCCGGAGAACGGAGTCTTAGTCATCTCGCCCATGAGGCATGGTTCGCAAGCATCAAGTGATTCCAAAATCTCATCAGCATGGAGTTTCTTCATGCGCTTTACACCAATATGACTTAAACAACAGTGCCACAAATAAGTTGCACTATCATTATTAACTTTGCATCTTTTGGCTTCATTACTATGAATATGTGTATCACTACGATCAAGATTAAATAAACCATTTATATTGAGTGTATGACCATAGAAGGTTTTATTCATGTAAATAGAACAACAATTATTCTTTGACTTAAATGAATAACTGTATTGCAATAAACATGATCCAATCATACTCATGCTAACAACAAACACCAAATAATGTTTATTTTAGGTTCAACACTAATCTCGAAGGTAAAGGGGGTGTGCGATGGTGATCTTATCAACCTTGGAATCACTTCCAACACACATCATCACCTCACCCTTAACTAGTCTCTGTTTATTTTGCAACTACCGTTTCGAGTTACTACTCTTAGCAACTGAACCAGTATCAAATACCGAGGGGTTGCTATAAACACTAGTGAAGTACACATCAATAACATGTATATCCAATATACCTTTGTTCACTATGACATCCTTCTTATCCGCCAAGTATCTCAGGCAGTTCCACTTCCAGTGACCATTTCCTTTGCAGTAGAAGCACTCAGTTTCAGGCTTGGGTCTAGCTTTGGGCTTCTTCATGGGAGTGGCAACTTGCTTGCCATTCTTCTTGAAGTTCCCTTTCTTTCCCTTGCCCTTTTACTTGAAACTACCGGTCTTGTCAACCATCAACACTTGATGCTTTTTCTTGATTTCTACCTTCGCCGATTTCAGCATCGCGAAGAGCTTTGGGAATCGTTTCCGTTATCCCTTGCATATTATAGTTCATCACGAAGTTCTAGTAACTTGGTGATAGTGACTAGAGAACTCTGTCAATCACTATCTTATCGGGAAGATTAACTCCCACTTGATTCAAGTGATTGTAGTACTCGGACATTACGAGCACATGCTCACCGTTGAGCTATTCTCCTCCATCTTGTAGGCAAAGTACTGTCAGAGGTCTCATACCTCTTGACACGGGCATGAGTATGAGATACCAATTTCAACTCTTGGAACATCTTATATGATTTGTGGCGTTCAAAACATTTTTGAAGTCCCGGTTCTAAGCCGTAAAGCAAGGTGCACTAAACTATCAAGTAGTCATCATACCGAGCTTGTCAAACGTTCATAACGTCTGCATCTGCTCCTGCAACAGTTCAGTCACCTAGTGGTGCATCAAGGACATAATACTTCTGTGCAGCATTGAGGATAATCCTCAGATCACGGAGCTAGTCCGCATCATTGCTACGAACATCTTTCAACTTATTTTTCTCTAGGAACATATCAAAAATAAACGGGGAGCTACATCGCGAGCTATTGATCTACAACATAGTTATGCAAATACTATCAGGACTTAGTTCATGATAAAATAAAGTTCAGTTAATCATATTACTTAAGAACTCTCACTTAGATAGACATCCCTCTAATCATCTAAGTGATCACGTGATCCATATCAACTAAACCATGTCCGATCATCACGTGAGATGGAGTAGTTTTCAATGTTGAACATCACTATGTTGATCATATCTTCTGTATGATTCACGCTTGACCTTTCGGTCTCTGTGTTCCTAGGCCATATCTGCATATGCTAGGCTCGTCAAGTTTAACTCGAGTATTCTGCGTGTGCAAAACTGGCTTGCACTCGTTGTATGTGAACGTAGAGCTTATCATCATCATGTGGTGTCTCAGCACGAAGAACTGTCGCAACGGTGCATACTCAGGGAGAACACTTATACCTTGAAATTTTAGTAAGGGGTCATCTTATAAAGCTACCGTCGTACTGAGCAAAATAAGATGCATAAAAGATAAACATCACACAATCAAAATATGTGACATGATATGTACATCATCATCTTGTGCCTTTGATCTCCATCTCCAAAGCAACGTCATGATCACCATCGTCACCGGCGCGACACCTTGATCTCCATCGTAGCATCGTTGTCATCTCGCCAACTATTGCTTCTACTACTATCGTTACCGCTTAGTGATAAAGTAAAGTAATTACGTGGCGATTGCATTTCATACAATAAAGCGACAACCATATGGCTCCTGCCAGTTGCCGATAACTTCGTTACAAAACATGATCATCTCATACAATAAAATTTAGCATCATGTCTTGACCATATCACATCACAACAGGCCCTGCAAAAACAAGTTAGACGTCCTCTACTTTGTTGTTGCAAGTTTTACGTGGCTGCTACGGGCTGAGCAAGAACCGTTCTTACCTACGCATCAAAACCACAATGATTTTTCGCCAAGTATGTGATGTTTTAACCTTCAACAAGGACCGGGCGTAGCCACACTCGATTCAACTAAAGTTGGAGAAACGGATACCCGCCAGCCACCTGTGTGCGAAGCACGTCGGTAGAACCAGTCTCGCGTAAGCGTACGCATAATGTCGGTCCGTACTGCTTCATCCAACAATACCGCCGAATCAAAGTATGACATGCTGGTAAGAAGTATGACTATTATCGCCCACAACTCACTTGTGTTCTACTTGTGCATATAACATCTATGCATAAACCTGGCTCGGATGCCACTGTTGGGGAACGTAGTAATTTCAAAAAAAATCCTACGCACACGCAAGATCATGGTGATGCATAGCAACGAGAGGGGAGAGTGTTGTCCACATACCCTCGTAGACCGTAAGCGGAAGCGTTATGACAACGCGGTTGATGTAGTCGTACACACCTTCACGATCGACCGATCCTAGTACCGAAAGTACGGCACCTCCGCGATCTGCACATCGCTCGCTCGGTGGCGCCCCACGAACTCACGATCCAAAGAGAGTGCCGAGGGAGAGCTTCACAAGACTGACGGCGTGATGACGGTGATGACGGTTACTGCGCAGGCTTCGCTAGGCACTGCAACGATATGACCGAGGTGGATTATGGTGGAGGGGGGCACCGCACACAGTTAAGAGATCAATGATCAACTTGTGTTCTCTATGGGGTGCCCCCTGGCCACGTATATAAAAGATGGAGGGAGGAGGAGGCCGGCCCTCATAGGGCGCTCCCAAAGTGTAGAGTCCTACTAGGACTCCCTAGTTCTAGTAGGATTCCACCTCCCACATGGAATAGGAAAAAGGGAAGGGAGAAGGAGAAGGAAGGAAGGGGCGCCCCCTTCCCTAGTCCAATTCGGACTAGTCCACGGGGAAGGGGCGCGGCCACCCTTAAGGCCTTTCTCTCCTTTCCCGTATGGCCCATTAAGGCTCTCCGGTACTCCGAAAAATACCTGAATCACTCGGAACCTTTCCGATGTCCGAATATAGCCTTCCAATATATCGATCTTTACGTCTCGACCATTTCGAGACTCCTCGACATGTCCCCGATCTCATCCGGGACTCCAAACAAACTCCGGTCATCAAATCACATAACTCATAATACAAATCGCCACAGAACGTTAAGCGTGCGGACCCTACGGGTTCGAGAACTATGTAGACATGACTGAGACTCATCTCTGGTCAATAACCAATAGCGGAACCTGGATGCTCATATTGGTTCCTACATATTCTACGAAGATCTTTATCATTCAAACTGCATAACAACATACGTTGTTCCCTTTGTCATCGGTATGTTACTTGCCCGAGATTCGATCGTCGGTATCTCAATATCTGGTTCAATCTCGTTACCAAAAAGTCTCTTTACTCGTTCCGTAATGTATCATCCTGCAACTAACTCATTAGTCACAATGCTTGCAAGGCTTATAGTGATGTGCATTACCGAGAGGGCCCAGAGATACCTCTCCGATACACGGAGTGACAAATCCTAATCTTGATCTATGCCAACTCAACAAACACCATTGGAGACACCTGTAGAGCATCTTTATAATCACTCTGTTACGTTGTGATGTTTGATAGCACACAAGATGTTCCTCTGGTATTCGGGAGTTGCATAATCTCATAGTCTGAAGAACATGTATAAGTCATGAAGAAAGTAGTAGCAATGAAACTATAACGATCATAATGCTAAGCTAATGAATGGGTCTTGTCCATCACATCATTCTCCTAATGATGTGATCCCGTTCATCAAATGACAATACATGTCTATGGTTAGGAAACATAACCATCTTTGATAAACGAGCTAGTCAAGTAGAGGCATACTAGGGACACTTTGTTTTGTCTATGTATTCACACATGTAGTAAGTTT
This sequence comes from Aegilops bicornis, assembly GCA_021605145.1. Classification (NCBI taxonomy): domain Eukaryota; kingdom Viridiplantae; phylum Streptophyta; class Magnoliopsida; order Poales; family Poaceae; genus Aegilops; species Aegilops bicornis. The sequence goes on along the minus strand of CM038669.1, from coordinate 595,812,310 downwards.
CTGGTTAATACAATTCTAGCATGAATAATAAACATTTATCATGAAATAAGGAAATAAATAATAACTTTATTATTGCCTCTAGGGCATATTTTCTTCATTTAATGCCACGTTCACAAGCACTAGCAGACAAAGAAATTAAGGCATGCATGTGATGTGAGCCAGGCAGCTTGTTTTGTCTAAAAAGTGTGCGTGCACTTTAAATAATTTGGGTATTTTTTTCTTCAGCCTTAACCGCTGCGCCCTCCTCTCTCCACTGGCCGCTCCTCTATGATCATGGTGCAGGCAGCCAGATTTGAGATCAAGCGTCGTGAGGTGATCAGCCACTACCTTGCCGAGTTCTCCATCAGCTACAAGCATGGAAGGGTTCCATCCGATTCAGCGATTAATCTTCCGATTTATCGCTACTCGGGGTTTGACCGATAAGATTATGCCTTATCTTCATCGTTTATCTTTTGGGCCGATTTATCGCTCTAATAAGCAATTTATTGGGAATCTACCAATAAATCGGACCTATTCATAGCACTATGTTTGCAAAAACTATGATTATTTGTGTTTTATGGACCTTGTTACACAATATCTACTGTTGTCCTATTTTGTTTGTCATTATACGAGAATTCAAAGGCTAGGAATCAAGGAATCACTTCTGTCCATTATTGTTTTGGTGTTGAATATAGCATATTTTAGTGTCGGGAACCAGAGATTTGCAAAAAATATCTGATTAATAATTGATCGATAAAATCGATTAATCGGTCGATTTTCGATTAATCTCTGATCCCCAGCTGGCCGAGATGATAACGATAAGCGATATCCTCACAACTTAGCATAGCTACTTTTACTTAGGCTTTTACTAGAGCAAGACTGTACGCATTAAGCGATAAGAATGCGTTATCATGGCCTTCTCTGTTCTGTGAAATACCAGTACTTATGTTGAGCCCTTGATGTAATGTCTATCGACTTTCAAAGTGTCGCGTAACTATGTATCTGAATTTTCAATATCGACATGTCATAAGTTTGTAACCCTTGTAAACAGGGCCTACTGTCTATTGGTACGACCGATAAAACATATGTTTGGTTTGAACTATGCGTGTGTACTGCTGAACCAAGGGCTTGGATTGGCATGTTGGTGGAATGTTACTACTCTCTTTGCATCTACCTAGGTTTCCCTGAAGCAGGTTCATATTCACCGAAGGAAAATCCCAGGCCTCGAACATATTTAGAGTTTTAGGCTATTTTTCCCTTGCTCTTGTTTTGAATTGTGGGTGATGTATGTACTCTCAGTCTCTCTCATTGCTTCTAAACTCCAACTAATCTTGTGTGTGCCGTACTTGCAGTGGGGGAGCCGGAATTAAATATCAAGGGGGCCAAATGACTCACACTTTTGATAACAGGGGCCAAACAATACTAATAAATGTATTTTTGTCTAAATTATACACTGTTCATCTACTAACTAGAAGCAAATCACTGATCTTAGGGGGGCCAGGGCCCCTGCCGGTCCCCCCTGTCTCCATCACTGCGTACTTGTCGATACATGAACTGACAAGGTCAAAATCCCTTGTGATTCAGTTGGTCCTGTGTAGCGATGTGATACATGAACATGCAAGGTGTTGAAAAGTTGTAGTATATTAGCATAAATAATAATCAAGAAAGATTCATTAGTGATGTGTATGCAACCATTGTGGCAATGATCTTGTTTTTTTTTCAACCGGGCTCTCACCCCTTTCCATTAATTTTGCAATCAACGGAAATACATCAGTTTTTGAATCCAAACATGTCTAGTAGCTCCACCACTACAACTAACATAACGAGATAAAACGCTCAGAGCGCAGATGATACCGAAAAGGGAGAGCGAGTTGGCGCATCGTCAGGAAACCCACCGCAGGAAGATCCTGGAACGGACCATCCGCCATGGGGCGAAAACCTGACGACACAAACAAGCCACCACTCAACAGAAATCCTAAAGGATCCCAGGATAATGCAATCAGTAATATTACTGCAACTAAACGGAGCATAACTAGGAGACATATAACCCAGCGGGCATCAAACCCCAGTGGGAGACGGCAAGCAAAAGGATCGGACGCAGACCCCCATTCAGCCAATCTGAATCCCCTCACTGTATCCTAAGAGGAGCCTGCCTCGAGGAAACGGCCTGTCCGCCAGCGCAGCAGCTGCATGCGCCAATCTCTTCACCCCAGCCTGGAGCTTCTCCTTATCTTCCTCCTTAAGCAGACCTGCCCAGTACAACAAAAACGAGCAGGCAGTGAAGACAGCCTCTAAAGGCGACCGAACAATGTGGTTATCAAAGGTAACTTTATTGCGGAGTATCCAAATCCCCCAGCATATCGCATCAATAATCATCATGTAAAAATGTTTCCCTCCTGGGAAGAACTTATAGAGCCAAGCGAAGCCTTGCCAAAGCGAACGGGGGCAACATGTCGCCCAGCCGTCATACCCAAAGACACCCCAAACCCGAGCGAGCAAGCGAGCATGTAAAAAAAATGATTTGCAGTTTCAATGCTAGTGCAGAAGGAGCACATGGGGTTCCCAGGCCAGTTCCTAGCCCGCACATTATCACGGGTGAGAACTGCATTCTGAAACAACTGCCAAAGAAAGATCTTAATTTTCAGAGGAATAGGTGCTTTCCACACCATCTTATAGTTAGGGCCTGATAGATTCCTTTTCAACCATTCGTATAAGGATTTAGTAGTAAATTTCCCTTTACCACCAAAGGCCCACAGAACTTTATCTGAGGAGGTGTTCAATGAGAGTTTTCTAGCTTCCGTAACCATCCAATCCCACTGTTCTCCCAACTCCCCAACCAATCTACGTCTAAAGCCAAGATCAAAATTGTTCGCTGCCCAGGATGCAATAGTGCAATCCTGCTCCTGGCAGATACTAAACAAATCAGGAAAGCGATCTATCAACGCAATATTCTCGATCCACGGGTCATACCAGACCCTAGCAAGGTTTCCACTTTCGATCGCAATTTTTCTACCCACCATATACGAGTCCTTGACCTTCATAATCGCTTTCCAACAGGGGGAATCCGAAAAGCGACTCTGTACGTTAGCCACCGTTTTGTTCCTGAAGTACCTAGCTTTGACTATACGTTGCCAAAGACCATCACTCGTATCTAATTTCCACCACCACTTAGCAAGAAGGGCAACATTTTGCTTATGGAGATCTTTAATTCCTAGCCCTCCTATTTTTTTCGATCGTCATATTCTCGACCACTTAACCATATGGTAACCACATTTCTTATTCTTTCTTCTCCAAAAGAAACGGCTGCGATGTTTATCAAGCTTCTCAATGAAGGTCTTATTGAAAAGGAACATTGACATGAGGAAAGAGGGGATTCCATCCAAACTGGATCCTAACAGCGTCAATCTGGCTCCAGAAGATGCCGCATATGCTACCCAGGCATCAAGCTTTTTGATCATTTTACCATCAAGGAAGTCAAGATCTGCATTCCTGAGAGCAGAATAAGTAACGGGGACTCCCGGGTATTTCATAGGCAGAGTACCCACTTGACATCCAAACATATTAGCATAAATCAAATCAGTATCATTATCTCCCCCGATACTGAAAATCTCGCTCTTCTCAAAGTTGATTTTAAGCCCCGACATAAGTTCGAAAAGATACAGCAAGAGTTTTATATTCACTGCTTTGTCAATGTCATGCTCAAAACAGAGAACCGTGTCATCCGCGTACTGCAGGATGCTAACACCATTCTCAATAAGATCAGCAGCCAATCCTTTAATGAGACCATTCTTTTGAGCAGCGAGAACCATTTTGGTCAAGCAATCAGCCGCAATATTAAACAGGAACGGAGAATGAGGATCCCCTGCCTCATCCCCTTGGCACTTTGGATGTACGGTCCCACCTCATCATTAATCTTGACACTAATCGTGCCATCTTTTAGGATTTGAGAGACCCATCCACACCACTTAAAGTTAAATCCACGCTTTCTATGACAATCAAGAAAAAAGTCCCAATTGACTTTGTCATATGCTTTCTCGAAGTCGAGTTTAAGGACCACCCCCACTTGCTTTTTGACGTGGGTATAATGCAGAATTTCGTGAAGAGATAGGATTCCATCCACTATGTGTCTCCCTTTAATAAAAGCATTCTGATGGATACTAAACAGTTTGTGCGCATATTTGCTAGCCCTAATATCCATAGCTTTGGTGAGCAGCTTGTAAGGGCAACGAAGAAGACAAATGGGTCTATATTGCTGAATTCTGTTAGCATCCGACGACTTAGGCAACAAAGTAATGATGCCATAGTTAAGTCTTCGAACATCTAACTTGCCTTCATGAAACCATTCGAACAAGCATAGGAGGTCACTGGCCACCACCTCCCAACAGTGTTGATAAAATTCAACAGGAATATCATCTGGACCAGGGGCACGGTTAGATTTCATGTCAAACAAAGCATTTTTGATTTCCTCTAATGAGAAAGGACGGGTCAAGTCATCATTATCCGCAGGAGAAATCAATTCGTCCTGAGACCACAGAGTGGCATCTATCTGGCACATGTTGCCAGGAGCCGGACCAAACAAGGCTTTATAATACTCAGTAGCATGGGTAAGTAAGTTCTTAGTACCTTCAATAAGAGTGGACCCACATTTCAGGGAAATCATGGAATTTTTTCTACGGCGACCATTAGCCACTTTATGAAAAAAATCAGTGTTGTTGTCACCTTTCAATAACCACCTCTCATTAGAGAGTTGATACCAGTGAAGTTCTTCTTCCACATACATTTTATTAAGCTCAACTAGAATATCCAACTTCCTAGTATAAGCATCCCCACATAAACCCTCGGTTTCTTCCAGTTTTTCAAGCTCCTGCAATTCGATCTTTATAATATTCTTCCTAATCTTATTATGACCAAACAGGTTGGAGCCCCAGCCCTTAAAAAATTTCTTAATTCTCTTAAGCTTGATATTTAAGGAATCGATGGGGTTTAGGGAGTACACTGGCTTAGACCAAATCTCAGCAACCAGAGGGAGGAAGTCTGGATTACTGAGTCTGGCAATGATCTTGTTGCGAACAAGGATATTTGTTTCGCTTGTTAAACAACAGTTGGAGCGGTGGCCCAGTTGGCTAGCGCGCTAGCGTGAGGCGTAGGCCTGACGGCTAGCAGCGTCGAGACTTCGAGACTCATCAGGTGAAATGAGCAAGTCTGAACCTGGTCTTGTTTTTCTAACATTTTTTTCAGCCCTCCTCTCTCCCCTCGTCCTCTGCTTGTCCTACTGCCCAAGCAAGCATTATGTTAAGTCTCACAAAAAGTTAGTTTCAAAAAAAAAAAGTCTCACAAAAAGTTTGTGGTGTTCGGTTGATTTGAAGCTACAAGCACGGAAGCGTTTCATCAGTTAAATGTGAGCGCCAAAATACCCGTTTTTGCCTGTTTTCTCTCAAGTGGAACTTGTAGTGGTTATGCGAGCGCCATGTCGGCCGCAGCGCCGGTGGAGGTGGACGAGCGGATGTCGGCGGTGGCGCACCTGGCTGAGCAACGACCTGCTGGGGTAGATCCTGCTGGCTGCCGTCGGTCTCGTCTTGTCCTTGTATACCGTCTACTACTCCGTCCTCGACGGCGACGACGATCAGTCCGGCGCCGGCGGCATCGCGCTCTGAAGTCCGAACATCACCACCACCTCCTTTTTTTTTTTGCCTTCCTGATCCGTGAAGGCCTCACAAGCAATCACGCACACATGGGTGAGTGCCGAGTTGCTGATTATGGTTACAATTAGAGGAAAACTGAAGCGGCAACTAGCTAGCTGTACATGACACAGTAAATCGCTGCAGTCGTTGCACTTTGCTGAACTGAATAGGCCTCAGAACATGAGCCGTAAGGAACAATCCGTGATTAGCAATGGTCCTCTTGCTTATTTAACAAGGATGTCTGTTTCGCTAGTAAAACAACAAGTGGGGTGGTGGCGCAGTTGGCTAGCGCGGAGGTCACATAGCTGAAACGTGAGTACTCCTGAGGTGGAGAGTTCGAGCCTCTCTCACCCCCACACTGAAAAAAGACAGCCATGTAGTGATGAAACGCTCAGTGGCAACTTGGGTCGCCATATGTACACCTGGTTCGTCAGGTGAACCGAGCATGTCTGAACCTGGTCTGTTTTTTTTTTCTTTTCTTTTCTTTTTGCTGTGATGTGCCTCTCTCTGCCTTGCTGTTTAAGATCATACTGCTCACCTTTCTTTTCTTTTCTTTTCTTTTTGCTGTGACGTGCCTCTCTCTGCCTTGCTGGTTAAGCTCATACTGCTCACCGGATGATGTGCCGCTCTCTCGAGTTGTTGCCTTGCTGTAAGAAGAGCCTGTGTTTCCCCAGCGAGCAACTGCTGCACTGTCTCAGAATGCAATCCTCTGTAACTGCAGAACTACATCTTTTGTCAAGGGTTGGCCTGGTCTATACAAGTAGTCCTACGTAGCCATGGTGTGAACCAATCATGAGTAATATACGAAGCATTGTTTTTCAGAAAGAAAGAAAAATAATCGAGCTTACCAGGGCAGTTGCTCTACCACAAATACTAGTGTCACAATGGGTTGCTGGCACAGTACGCCCTTTTACCTGAACGTGAGGTCGAGTCTCCGTCACTGCCCAACAAACCATGACAATTTTAGTGATGAATGCATGTTTAGAAAAGCTGAATGCATGCGTCTTGTTTAATTGCCACTGACAGGATATGGATACGGCGGCACAATGCATGCGTCTAAATTTGTCAAAGAATGCCTACGTTGCAGGCCTGAGTGTTCCCATCATTTGTATGTCATTCGTGCGACAACAAACTTTATTAACAGTAAAACAATTATTAGTACGCCCTTTTACCTGAACGTGAGGTCGAGTCTCCGTCACTGCCCAACAAACCATGACAATTTTAGTGATGAATGCATGTTTAGAAAAGCTGAATGCATGCGTCTTGTTTAATTGCCACTGACAGGATATGGATACGGCGGCACAATGCATGCGTCTAAATTTGTCAAAGAATGCCTACGTTGCAGGCCTGAGTGTTCCCATCATTTGTATGTCATTCGTGCGACAACAAACTTTATTAACAGTAAAACAATTATTAGTTCTGTTGTGCTATTTGTTTGGGATTAACATCTGAAGCTCATGGTTTGTTTCCTGAACATGTTCAGAAAAAAGGCACCTGAAGCCAGTTTAACAATGAAAAATAGCTCATCTGCGCAGCATGATCATCGTGCAGGCAGCTAGATTGCAGCTGTGTGCAATAGAACAACTTGAACCAGATTGAGATCAAGCCTGCTGAGGAGATTGGCCACTACCTTGCCGAGTTCTCCACTCCATCAGCTACATGCACGTAAGCGCAGTTGGCTAGTGGTTCATAGCTAACAGCGAGTGATCCTGAGACGAGCAAAAAAAAAAGACCCAGTAGTGATGAGACGATCAGTGGCAACTTGGGTCGCCACAAGTACACCTGAACCTGAATCATCAGGTGAAACGAGCAAAACTGAACCTGATCTTCTATTTTGGTTTTTGGTTCAGACTCCTCCCTGCTCCTCTGCTTGTCCTGCTCAGGCACTATTTATGTTCAGGCTCACAAAATGTTGGATTTTTCGTATGATGCGTTGCCTAATATATTTTGACCATGCTACAGATGCCTTGTTGACTTGTTTTTCAGCTACCAACTTTTTTTTCTTTTCCAACAAGGCTCACACCCCTTTCCATTAATTGCTTAACGGAAATACATCAGTCTGAGATGTTTTTGCCACAGCACACTGAACTGCTAGAGAATGACTAAGCAAAAGAAGGCTGAAAGGGGCGAGCGAGTTGGGGCATCAACAGGAAACCCGCAGCACATGACTCTAAAACGAGCCATCCGTCATGGGGCAAAAACCTGTTGACACCAACCATCCCATCCTCAAAACGAACAGCACGACGAACTACCCGCGCACCAGGATAAAGTATGAGACACCAGCACCAAAAGGAGCCACAGGACAGCTCAGCGGGCATCAAACCCCAGTGAGATCATAAACATCTAAGACTACTGTCCTAAAACAGCTTCAAGCTTCCGCACCACTCCCCCTGGGAGCAGAACAATCCGCCAATGACGCAGCCACGCGCACCATCTTCTGCACTCCAGCCTGGACGTTCTCCTTGTCAATCCCCTTCAGAAGACCTGACCAATACATAAAAAAGGAGCACGCAGTGAACAGCCTCCAACGGAGAGCGAATGACACACTTCTCAAAGGTTGCCTTGTTGCGAGTACACCAAATACCCCAACAGATACCAGCAATAATGGTCATGTAATGATTTTTACCCCCTGAAAGATATTTATAAAGCCATGCCCAACTTTGCCAAATAGTTTTAGGACTACAGGATGCTCCGAAGGCTGCCCCAATAGCCCCCCAAACAGAGCGAGCAAACACACACCCAAAGAATGTTGAGCTACCAACTTGGGGTTCGGGATTAATGATCTGGGAATTTTGGTGTTGGAGAAATGGGAGTACTACCTTCATTTGTCGTTAGGCCAGTATGAAGCACTTGGATAGATGCTGCATGGTACCTTTCGAACAGTCTGGCCACTCTTAAGGTTCATCTTTAATAATCCACTATGATAAATTCAGTGGTAGCTGTGAGACGTATCTATCTATTTCCTAACGTGCCAAGAAAGAGAAGACAAATTAAAACAAAAAATTTATCGTGAGCATACATTCTTCGCCAGGTATTTTAACCGGTGAGATCTGGATAGGGTGGCACAGAATGTGCGTCCAGATTTATGGGAATATTTATGTTGCAAGCTTGAGTGTTCCCATCAAATTTCTATGGCCAACTGCAACACAGGGACGCAATTCGTCCGTTCGCGTCCATTTGGATCCGCACGGACAAAAAAGAACGGCCCAACGCGCCGACGCAAATGAATGGTTGTCTTCCTTTTGTCGCCCGCGACCCAATTTGGGCCGAGTTTGCGTCCTCGCAGGCGCTCAAGGCGCCCTTCCCTTGTCCTCCCCTGGCATGTCCGTTTGTAGCACACCTACACCATTCCCTCCACTCTCTCCCAAAACCCTCGCGCTCTCCGGCCATGGCCGATGAGCCCAATCCCCCCCCCCCCCCTCTTTTCGGCCACCACCGTCCTTGTCATGGCCATCCGCACCGTCGGCCCAAAGAAGCCAGAGAAGGTGCACACCGTCGCTGAGACGGATGCCGAGACGGTGAAGAGGGCTAGCCAGAGGAAGAGAAGGAAGCAAAGAAAAAAGAAGTCATTGCCAAAGTCGCTCAGGTGCAGGCTACCACTTCGAAGAACGAGGGCCTCGTTGCCAAGGCCACGCAACAGGCCATTCTCTTGCTAGGGTATCACGGAGAGCCGGCCCTTTTCGCTGTCGCTGCCTCTGCGGCGGTCAGCACAGGCTCGTCAGCGCCCGGTACACCGCTTCCGGAGTTCGCGCACATGTCAACAACTCCACCAATGTACGTGTACCTTCCCGGTCACGACCCCGCCACGTCCAACTTCTCCACGCCGCCTCGGGACGGCTCATGCGGAAATGGGTGACTACGTGTCGGTCTTACCCATGGTGCCCCCATTGATCTCAACACCGCACTTGTGGCCTACCAATACACCAGGGCGCAAAGGAAGCACCCATGGGTGGTCTCCCCGGCCAACTTGCCCAACGCCCGCAACCTATTTGATGTCTTGGAGGAGATGATTAATGAGAGTGGCCAAGCGTATGATGACGATGAGACTCAAGATGGCCAAGACGGCGCCAACCAAGATTCCCAAGGTCAAGATGACCACGGCCAGTACAATGATGCCCAAGACCCGGAAGGCGAGGGTGTAGACATCGACAAGTGCAGGCGGAAGGCCGGGCACAAAAGAGGAGGAGAACCGTAAGGACACGAGCATACATGGAGGCGGAGGACAAATTGATTTGTGAAGCTTGGATGGCAATTGGATAAGATCCAAAATCATTGTCGAGCAAAAAGGAACTACATTTTGGAAGAGGGTCAATGATTACTTTCATGAATGTAGGAAGTTGAGCCTTACAAATTTGAGAATGACCGGACCAACGTGTCAAAAAGAGATGGGGCTTCATCCAATTGAAGTGCAACAAATTTTGTAGTGAAGGACTTCCCATGAGTGGTGTGGGGAAGTCATTCACCTTGAGCCATTGTTGGTGGAAGATCAAGGATTGCCAAAAGTTCAAGTAGCAACATGCCGCCCAAAAAAGAGGTGAGGGGCCTTCATCGGTGGCTAACCCAAGTGAAAGTGAGAAGAGGTCGAGGGGGGAGACCAATTCCAAGGTGGATGCAAAGCGTGATGCTTCCACAATCACCTTGCAAGAAACTTTGAAAGGGTTCATGACCCAAAAAGAAGAGTGGGGGAAGAGAAGAAGCGTCAAGAGAAAGAGGAGGCAATAAAGACGTACTTTGATATACAAAAGAAGAAGCTTGAGAAGAGGCCAATGCCAAACAAGAGTGAGATAGATCGAGCTCGTGCTAATCTCCAAGGAAGTGGAGATCATGGCGGCCGACAGGAGCAAGATGACCCCAAAAAAGAAGGCTTGGTTTGAGGGGAAGCAGAAGTTCATCCAAGACCGTGATTTTGTGTGATAACTTTTTTGTGTTTGTTTTCATGAACTAGGGCCGAGATGCATGAACTATGTCCGCGACGATCCTTTTGATGCAATGTTGCATGCAAAGATGACATATGGTACTTACAATGCAAATGTGCTAGATTTATTTTGCTACATTTGATTATGAAAAAATGTGGACGGAGAAAAAACAACCGAGGGCCATGGGTCGGCGCACTGCCCAAACAGACCAAATGAATCGGCGGACAAGGGCCAAACTGGGGCGTTGGAGTTGGCCTAAGTTGTCTGCATGACAACAACTTCTATATAGCAGTAAAAAGGCTATTAATTTACGGGAATATGTTTTAGCTTGGACCGTCAATTCTGTTATACTATGTGTGTGTGATTAACCTCTGAAGCTCATCTTTTGTTTTCTGAACATGTGCAGGTAAAAGGCGCGTGCTGCTGCTGGTAATTAAGAAGCTAGCTTTAACAGTAAACAAAACTCATCTGCGCAGCATGATCGTCGTGCTAGAGAGAATGAGAGAGATGACAGGCAGCCCAATTGCAGCAGTGTGCAAACGTCGTGAGCTACAAGCCCGTGAAGTACCTCGCCGCGGCAACGGCATGCATGCGCCAAATCGTTTCCCGGGCTCGTTTTGACCACTTGCAGCAGTTAGTTATGCCTAGTCGAATCGGAGAGAAGCAAACACAAGTTGGACGTTCTGTTTATGCCTCACGCCCACCCTGCACTGTTTAAAAAAAAAGAGGATGACCCCCGGCCTCTGCATCTGGGAGATGCATACGGCCACTTTATTGATTATTCTCGAGGGCGCCCACCCTACACTGTTGCTTCCTCCAGCAATCAAGTCGGTTATGGTTGGACGCGCGGCTTGACAGCCAGTAGGGATCTGTGATGTGAAAGGTAAGGCAACTAGTGCCATGCATATGCCCCTAGTGGATGGAGCCATGATGATTGAATATATATGTGCTGGTGCCTCTGCCGCATCTATCAGCAGCAATGGCAACGATCAGAACCACCACCATCGGCTTCGCCGCAAGAAGGCCGCCGGCTGCAGGGCTGCCTCAGCTGAGGATGGCCAGGGCCATGAGGTTTGTTGGAAATATGCCCTAGAGGCAATAATATAATGATTATTATTATATTTCCTTGTTCGTGATAATTGTCTTTTATTCATGCTATAATTGTATTATCCGGAAATCGTAATACGCGTGTGAATAGATAGACCACAATATGTCCCTAGTGAGCCTCTAGTTGACTAGCTCGTTGATCAGTAGATAGTCATGCTTTCCTGACTATGGACATTGGATGTCATTGATAACGGGATCACATCATTAGGAGAATGATGTGATGGACAAGACCCAATCCCAAGCATAGCACAAGATCGTGTAGTTCGTTTTGCTAGAGCTTTTCCAATGTCAAGTATCTTTTCCTTAGACCATGAGATCGCGTAACTCCCGGATACCGTAGGAGTGCTTTGGGTGTATCAAACGTCACAACGTAACTGGGTGACTATAAAGGTGCACTACAGGTATCTCCGAAAGTGTCTGTTGGGTTGACACGGATCGAGACTGGGATTTGTCACTCCGTATTACGGAGAGGTGTCACTGGGCCCACTCGGTAGTGCATCATCATAATGAGCTCAAAGTGACCAAGTGTTTGGTCACGGGATCATGCATTACGGTACGAGTAAAGTGACTTGCCGGCAACGAGATTGAACGAGGTATTGGGATACCGACGATCGAATCTCGGGCAAGTAACATACCGTCTGACAAAGGGAATAGTATACGGGGTTGCTTGAATCCTCGAAATCGTGGTTCATCCGATGAGATCATCGAGGAGTATGTGGGAGCCAACATGGGTATCCAGATCCCGCTATTGGTTATTGACCGGAGAGCCGTCTCGGTCATGTTCGCATGTCTCCGAACCCGTAGGGTCTACACTTAAGGTTCGGTGGCGCTAGGGTTGTATGAATATGAGTATGCAGCAAACCGAAAGTTTTTGAGTCCGGATGAGATCCCGGACGTCACGAGGAGTTCCGGAATGGTCCGGAGGTAAATAATTATATATAGGAAGTGTTGTTTTGACCATCGGGAAAGTTTGAGGTCACCGTCTTTGTCTGGGACAACCGGAAGGGTCCCGGGGGGTCCACCGGGTGGGGCCACCTTTCCCGGAGGGCCCCATGGGCTGAAGTGGGAGGGGAACCAGCTCCTGGTGGGCTGGTGCGCCCCCCCTAGGCCCCCCTCTGCGCTTAGGGTTGGAAACCCTAGGGGAGGGGGCGCCCCACTTGCCTTGGGGGGCACTCCACCCCCCTTGGCCGCCGCCCCCCCTAGGAGATCCCATCTCCTAGGTCCGGCACCCCCTGGGGACCCTATATAGAGGGGGCGGGGAGGGAGGGCAGCCGCACCCTTGCACTTGGCGCCTCCCTCCCCCTGCTACACCTCTTCCTCCTCCCCAGTTGCTTGGCGAAGCCCTGCCGGAGTACTGCTGCATCCACCACCACGCCGTCGTGCTGCTAGATCTTCATCAACCTCTCCTTTCCCCTTGCTGGATCAAGACGGAGGAGACGTCACGCTGACCGTACATGTGTTGAACGCGGAGGTGCCGTCCGTTCGGCGCTAGGATCTCCGGTGATTTGGATCATGACGAGAACGACTCCCTCAACCCCGTTCTCTTGAACTCTTCCGCACGCGATCTACAAAGGGTATGTAGATGCATCTCTCTCACTCGTTGCTAGATGAACTCATAGATGGATCTTGGTGAACGTAGGAAAAATTTTATTTTATGCAACGTTCCCCAACAGTGGCATCATGAGCTAGGTCTATGCGTAGTTCTCTTTTGCACGAGTAGAACACAATTGGCGTAGATGTTGTCAACTTTCTTGCCGCTACTAGTCTTATCTTGCTTCAGCGGTATTATGGGATGAAGCGGCCCGGACCGACCTTACACGTACGCTTACGTGAGACAGGTTCCACCGACTGACATGTACTAGTTGCATAAGCTGGCTAGCGGGTGTTTGTCTCTCCCACTTTAGTTGGAGCAGGTTCGATGAAAAGGGTCCTTATGAAGGATAAATAGAAGTTGACAAATCACGTTGTGGCTTTCACGTAGGTAAGAAAACGTTCTTGCTAGAACCCTATTGCAGCCACGAAAAACTTGCAACAACAATTAGAGGACGTCTAACTTGTTTTTGCAGCAAGTGTTTTGTGATGTGATATGGCCAAAGTTGTGATGAATGATGAATGATATATATGTGATGTATGAGATCATGCTCTTGTAATAGGAATCACGACTTGCATGTCGATGAGTATGACAACCGGCAGGAGCCATAGGAGTTGTCTTTATTTTTGTATGACCTGCGTGTCATTAAGAAACGCCATGTAAATTACTTTACTTTATTGCTAAACGTGTTAGCCATAGTAGTAGAAGTAATAGTTGGCGAAACAACTTCATGGAGACACGATGATGGAGATCATGATGATGGAGATCATGGTGTCATGCCGGTGAAAAGATGATCATGGAGCCCCGAAGATGAAGATCAAAGGAGCTATATGATATTGGCCATATCATGTCACTACTATATAATTGCATGTGATGTTTATTATGTTTATGCATTATGTTTACTTAGAACGACGGTAGTAAATAAGATGATCCCTTATAATAATTTCAAGAAAGTGTTCTTCCTAACTGTGCGCCGTTGCTAAAGTTCATCGTTTCGAAGCACCACGTGATGATCGGGTGTGATAGATTCTTACGTTCACATACAACGGGTGTAAGACAGTTTTACACATGCAAAACACTTAGGTTAACTTGATAAGCCTAGCATGTACAGACATGGCCTCGAAACACAAGAGACCGAAAGGTCGAACATGAGTCGTATGGAAGATACGATCAACATGGAGATGTTCACCGACGATGACTAGTCCGTCTCACGTGATGATCGAACACGGCCTAGTCGACTCGGATCATGTAACACTTAGATGACTAAAGGGATGTCAAATCTGAGTGGGAGTTCATCATATAATTTGATTAGATGAACTTAATTATCATGAACATTAGTCTAAAATCTTTGCAAATTGTCTTGTAGATCAAATGGCCAACGCTCATGTCACCATGAACTTCAACGCAATCCTAGAGAAAACCAAGCTGAAAGACGATGGCAGTAACTATTCGGACTGGGTCCGGAACCTGAGGATTATCCTCATAGCAGCCAAGAAACAATATGTCCTAGAAGCACCACTAGGTGAAGCACCCATCCCAGAGAACCAAAACATTATGAATGCTTGGCAGTCTCGTCGATGATTACTCCCTCGTTCGGTGCGGCATGCTTTACAGCTTAGAACCGGGCTCCAAAAGCGTTTTGAGCAACACGGAGCATACGAGATGTTCGAGGAGCTGAAAATGGTTTTCCAAGGTCATGCCCGGTCGAGAGATATGAAGTCTCCGACAAGTTCTATAGTTGTAAGATGGAGGAAAATAGTTACATCGGTGAGCACATACTCAAAATGTCCGGGTTGCACAACCGCTTTGTCCAAATGGACATTAACCTCCCGGACGAGGCGGTCATTGACAGAATCCTTCAACGCTCCCACCGAGCTACAAGAGCTTTGTGATGAACTACAATATGCAGGGGATGGTGAAAACTATTCCTGAAGTATTTTCAATGCTAAAGTCAGCAGAGGTAGAAATCAAGAAGGAACATCAAGTGTTGATGGTCAATAAAACCACTAAGTTCAAGAAGGGCAAGGGTAAGAAGAACTTCAAGAAGGACGGCAAGGATGTTGCCGCGCCCGGTAAGCAAGTTGCCGGAAGAAGTCAAAGAATGGACCCAAGCCTAAGACAGAGTGCTTTTATTGCAAAGGGAAGGGCCACTGGAAGCGGAACTGCCCCAAATACTTAGCGGACAAGAAGGCCGGCAATACTAAAGGTATATTTGATATACATGTAATTGATGTGTACCTTACCAGTACTCGTAGTAACTCCTGGGTATTTGATACCGATGCCGTTGCTCATATTTGTAACTCACATCAGGAGCTGCGGAATAAACGAAGACTGGCGAAGGACGAGGTGACGATGCGCGCCGGGAATGGTTCCAAGGTCGATGTGATCGCCGTCGGCACGCTACCTCTACATTTACCTACGGGATTAGTTTTAAACCTCAATAATTGTTATTTAGTGCCAAGTTTGAGCATGAACATTGTATCAGGATCTCTTTTAATATGAGATGGCTACTCATTTAAATCCGAGAATAATGGTTGTTCTATTTATATGAGAGATATGTTTTATGGTCATGCTCCGATGGTCAATGGTTTATTCCTAATGAATCTCGAACGTAATATTACACATATTCATAGTGTGAATACCAAAGAGATGTAAAGTTGATAACGATAGTCCCACATACTTGTGGCACTGCCGCCTTGGTCACATTGGTGTCAAACGCATGAAGAAGCTCCATTCTGATGGACTTTTAAAGTCTCTCGATTATGAATTATTTGACACATGCGAACCATGCCTCATGGGCAAAATTACCAAGACTCCGTTCTCCGGAACAATGGAGCGAGCAACCAACTTATTGGAAATCATACATACCGATGTGTGCGGCCCAATGAGCGTTGAGGCTCATGGAGGATATCGTTATGTTCTCACTCTCACGGCGACTTGAGTAGATATGGGTATGTCTACTTGATGAAACACAAGTCCGAGACCTTTGAAAAGTTCAAGGAATTTCAGAATGAGGTAGAGAATCAACGTGACCGAAAAATAAAGTTCTTACGATCAGATCGTGGAGGAGAATATTTAAGTCACGAATTTGGTACACACTTAAGGAAATGTGGAATCGTTTCACAACTCACGCCGCCTGGAACACCACAGCGTAACGGTGTGTCCGAACGTCGTAATCGCACTCTATTGGATATGGTGCGATCTGTGATGTCTTTTACAGATTTACCGCTATCATTTTGGGGATACGCTCTAGACACAGCTACATTCACTTTAAATAGGGCACCGTCTAAATCCGTTGAGACGACACCATATGAATTATGGTTTGGGAAGAAACCTAAGCTGTCGTTTCTAAAAGTTTGGGGATGCGATGCTTATGTCAAGAAACTTCAACCTGAAAAGCTCGAACCCAAGTCAGAAAATGCGTCTTCATAGGATACCCTAAGGAAACCATTGGGTATACCTTCTACCTTAGATCCGAAGGCAAGATCTTTGTTGCCAAGAACGGATCCTTTCTTGAAAAAGAGTTTCTCTCGAAAGGAGGAAGTGGGAGGAAAATAGAACTCGATGAAGTACTACCTCTTGAACCGGAAAGTAGTGCAGCTCAGGAAAATGTTCCTGTGGTGCCTACACCTACTAGAGAGGAAATTAATGATGATGATCAAGGTACTTCGGATCAAGTTGTTACTGAACTTCGTAGGTCCACAAGGACACGTTCCACACCAGAATGGTATGGCAACCCTGTCCTGGAAATCATGTTGTTAGACAACGGTGAACCTTCGAACTATGAAGAAGCGAGGGCGGGCCCAGATTCCAACAAATGGCTTGAAGCCATGCAATCCGAGATAGGATCCATGTATGAAAACAAAGTATGGACTTTGACAGACTTGCCCGATGATCGGCGAGCGATAGAAAACAAATGGATCTTTAAGAAGAAGACGAACGGATGGTAATGTCACCATCTATAAAGCTCGACTTGTCGCTAAAGGTTATCGGCAAGTTCAAGGGGTTGACTACGATGAGACTTTCTCTCCGTAGCGAAGTCAAGTCCGTCCGAATCATGTTAGCAATTGCCGCATACTATGATTATGAGATATGGCAAATGGACGTCAAAACGGCATTCCTTAACGGCTATCTTAAGGAAGAACTGTATATGATGCAGCCGGAAGGTTTTGTCGACCCTAAGAATGCTAACAAGGTATGCAAGCTCCAATGATCCATTTATGGGCTGGTGCAAGCATCTCGGAGTTGGAACATTCGCTTTGATGAGATGATCAAAGCGTTTGGGTTTATGCTTGAGACTTATGGAGAAGCCTGCGTTTACAAGAAAGTGAGTGGGAGCTCAGAGCATTTCTCATATTATATGTAGATGACATACTTTTGATGGGAAATGATATAGAACTTTTGGACAGCATTAAGGCCTACTTGAATAAGAGTTTTTCAATGAAGGACCTTGGAGAAGCTGCTTATATATTAGGCATCAAGATCTATAGAGATAGATCGAGACGCCTCATAGGTATTTCACAAAGCACATACCTTGAAAAGATATTGAAGAAGTTCAAAATGGATCAGTCCAAGAAAGGGTTCTTGCCTGTATTACAAGGTGTGAAATTGAGCTCGGCTCAATGTCCGACCACGGGAGAAGATATAGAAGAGATGAGTGTCATCCCCTATGCATCAGCCATAGGTTCTATTATGTATGCCATGTCAGGTACTGCACCGATGTAAACCTTGCCGTAAGTTTGGTAGGAAGGTACCAAAGTAATCCCGGCAAGGAACATCGGACATCGGTCAAGAATATCCTGAAGTACCAAGAGGACTAAGGATATGTTTCTCGTTTATGGAGGTGACGAAGAGCTCGTCAGAAGGGTTACGTCGAAGCTAAGCTTCGACCAGATCTGGATGACTCTAAGTCACAAACCGGATACGTGTATATGTTGAATGGTGGAGCGATGGCTGGTGCAATGCAAGCGAAGCGTTGTGGTGGGATCTACGTGTGAAGCGGAGTATATGGCAGCCTCGGAGGCAGCACATGAAGCAATTTGGGTGAAGGAGTTCATCACCGACCTAGGAGTCATACCCAATGCGTCGGGGCCGATCAAACTCTTCTATGACAACACTGGAGCTATTGCACTTGCCAAGGAGCCCAGGTTTCACAAGAAGACCAGGCACATCAAGCGTCGTTTCAACTCCATTCGTGAAAATGTTCAAGATGGAGACATAAAAATTTGCAAGTGCATACGGATCTGAATGTCGCAGATCCGTTGACTAAACCTCTTCCGCATGCAAAACATGATCAACACCAGAACTCTATGGGTGTTCGACTCATCACAATGTAACTAGATTATTGACTCTAGTGCAAGTGGGAGACTGTTGGAAATATGCCCTAGAGGCAATAATAAAAGGATTATTATTATATTTCCTTGTTCGTGATAATTGTCTTTTATTCATGCTATAATTGTTTTATCCGGAAATCGTAATACACGTGTGAATAGATAGACCACAACATGTCCCTAGTGAGCCTCTAGTTGACTAGCTCCTTGATCAATAGATAGTCATGCTTTCCTGACTATGGACATTGGATGTCATTGATAAAGGGATCACATCATTAGGAGAATGATGTGATGGACAAGACCCAATCCTAAGCATAACACAAGATTGTGTAGTTCGTTTTGCTAGAGCTTTTCCAATATCAAGTATCTTTTCCTTAGACCATGAGATCGTGTAACTCCCGGACACCGTAGGAGTGCTTTGGGTGTACCAAAGCGTCCACAACGTAATTGGGTGACTATAAAGGTGCACTACAGGTATCTCCGAAAGTGTCTGTTGGGTTGACACGGATCGAGACTGGGATTTGTCACTCCGTATTACGGAGAGGTATCACTGGGCCCACTCGGTAGTGCATCATCATAATGAGCTCAAAGTGACCAAGTGTTTGGTCACGGGATCATGCATTACGGATGCAGTAAAGTGACTTGCCGGCAACGAGATTGAACGAGGTATTGGGATACCGACGATCGAATCTCGGGCAAGTAACATACCGTCTGACAAAGGGAATAGTATACGGGGTTTCTTGAATCCTCGATATCGTGGTTCATCCGATGAGATCATCGAGGAGTATGTGGGAGCCAACATGGGTATCCAGATCCCGCTATTGGTTATTGACCGGAGAGCCGTCTCGGTCATGTCTGCATGTCTCCCGAACCCGTAGGGTCTACACTTAACGTTCGGTGACGCTAGGGTTGTATGAATATGAGTATGCAGCAAACCGAAAGTTGTTCGGAGTCCCGGATGAGATCCCGGACGTCACGAGGAGTTCCGGAATGGTCCGGAGGTAAAGAATTATATATAGAAAGTGTTGTTTCGGCCATCGGGAAAGTTTCGGGGTCACCCGGTATTGTACCGGGACCACCGGAAGGGTCCCGGGGGTCCATCGGGTGGGGTCACCTATCCCGGAGGGCCCCATGGGCTGAAGTGGGAGGGGAACCAGCCCCTGGTGGGCTGGTGCACCCCCCTGGGCCCCCCTCTGCGCCTAGGGTTGGGAGCCCTAGGGGAGGGGGCGCCCCACTTGCCTTGGGGGGCACTCCACCCCCCTTGGCCGCCGCCCCCCCTAGGAAATCCCATCTCCTAGGGCCGGGCGCCTGGGACCCCTATATAGAGGGGGAGGAGGGCAGCCGCACTTGCACTTGGCGCCTCCCTCCCTGCTACACCTCTTCCTCCTCCCCAGTTGCTTGGCGAAGCCTGTAGAATCTTCACATCCACTACCACGCCGTCGTCTTTGGATCTTCATCAACCTCTCCTTTTCCCTTGCTGGATCAAGACGGAGGAGACGCCACGCTGACCGTCTGGCGTGTTGAACGCGGAGGTGCCGTCCGTTCGGCGCTAGGATCTCCGGTGATTTGGATCACGACGAACGACTCCCTCAACCCCGTTCTCTTGAACGCTTCCGCACGCGATCTACAAAGGGTATGTAGATGCATCTCTCTCACTCGTTGCTAGATGAACTCATGGATGGATCTTGGTGAACGTAGGAAAATTTTTATTTTATGTAACGTTCCCCAACAAGGTTGAGGTGCAGCTCCTCCAAGGACCACAAGAAGAAGGCGTCCTCGGCTGTGGCTCCGATGGTAGCCAAGGGGGTGCCGCTGCACGCTATGCCCCAACCGGTGGAGGTGGACGAGCGGATGTCGGCTGAGCGCACCTGGTTGAGCGACAACCTGCTGGGGTGGATCCTGCTGTTGGAATTTCGCGTACAGGATCGATCACATCAAATCACAGATGAACACAAGCACACGCAAAAACTTTTGCCAAACGCACGTGTCGTGCGTCTCTTCTCTTTATTTCTTTTTTCTTTTTTTCTCTCTCGATACAAAACCCAGACCAAACCTATGCATATATATATATATATATATATATATATATATATATATATATATATATATATGCGTCAAGCAACCGACCTAACAACTCTAGTCCTATACCTACACGGACTCAACCAGCCAACACACGGCCACGTTCTCGAAAGACTCAGCCAATGTGAAGGACTTGACTAGTACGGTACTTGAACACGTAGCGCAGGAACTCACCTAATACAAGGAAACTAATCAAGATTATATCTAATAATCTCTCCCTAATCTTGATGTTGTCATCCATGCTTGTCCGATCTTGGCTTGTCGATAATTCATCCCCTGTCGACTCATCCGCTCGCACCACGACAAGTTAAATTGATAGGTTTCATTAATCGCAACAATCTCTTCCCAATTTCAACTTGGCGAATTTACAGACCACCTAAACTATGCCTTGGACTACCCAGCCTCGCTAGTAACATGTGGAACACACCACCCGGTGGACTACACCATCCACCCTAGCGAGATACATGCCGGCTCCTTGTGGATCACACCCAGGGCCGGGCCGGCAAAATCCGGGGCCCTGTGCGAAACAACAATATGAGGCCCTATCTCACTAGAAAAAAATATTAACGAGCAATTATAATGCATGCATATCTTAAAGGAAAAAATTATAGTGTATATAACTCAGCTAGTAGTGTGTCTTGTCCGGTTAAACTATTATACTGTGATCGTTAATCGACTAGGCAAGAACCGATTTCTAACGATTCGTGTCAAAAGTTAATTTAAAAAATTAGGAACTAGAAGCAGAGGCCGAAGTTAACCAGAAAAGAGGACTCGCCAATAGTCGGCTACGGCTACCTTTTTTGAAGCCGTGAAGCACTTGGAGGATGGACGCCGTGATGCACTCTCGCCAGGAAGGCAGAAACTGTCGCTGCGTGCCATATGGCCGTGTCGCCCGTCCCCCGCGCTGTGGAGTATGCTCATATGGAACCTGCCGCGGTCGCGCCGATCCCGTTTCCAGTTGAGAGCACGGCGGCCTGAAAACTGCCGCGGATGAATCTCGTTTGGCTATTTCCAATTGTGGAGCAGAGCAGGGCGGCCTCACGGCCGGAAAACTGTAGCGGCGGCGATGCGATCGATTCGACTCCGACGATCCGTTGCTTTTTTTTTCTTTTTGATGCGGTGTGACGATCCTGATCGATCAAGTAGCGGGCGCCAGCGGCCCAACGCCATGCGAGGCCCAGCGCGCCCAGGAACAACATAGATTTTTTAGAAATACATACTAGGCCTAAAACAAAATTTGGGGCCCATAAATTTCATGGGCCCTGTGCCGGCCGCACGGTTGGTACAACTATGGGCCAGGCACTGATCACACCACCCTGCGCACTGCACCATGCACTCCAGCCTCATGTAGAGACATGGCCTCATTAAAGAGACTCGCCTTCACTGGTTTACCGCCCCCACATACTTGAACTTGATCCTCTCGTTGAGACACATAGACAACCTGGATGCGCTTCATCTTCAACGCCTCCTCACACAGACAATCACTTGGACATGACGACGACGACGACTAACCCGCACGACTCCTTGCTCTAACTCCCGGATGACGATCTTGACGACTTTTCCTACCACACCTTGGCACCACCGCCTCCGCCAACGATCTTCCTCCATCGCCTTGCCGGACGACGACTGCCGTCTCCTTCCTTGTCGCTCCATCGAACGACGATCGCATGATCCTCCTCGCCGCATCGATCCAAAGGACTTCATGGCCCGCTCTTCCTTGTCGCTGCACAACCCAGCGACCATATCGCCCGCCCTGAGGCGCTAGTAGGTCGCCACCCCGGGGCAAGCGCAGCTTCAAATCGACCTAACTCTTATACCAATTGTTGGAATTTCACCCACAGGATCGATCACATCAAATCACACATGAACACAAGCACACGCAAAAACTTTTGCCAAACGCACATGTCGTGCGTCTCTTCTCTTTATTTCTTTTTCCTTTTTCTCTCTCGACACAAAACCCAGACCAGACCTGTGCATATATATATGCGTCAAGCAACCGACCTAACAACTCTAGTCCTATACCTACACGGACTCAACCAGCCAACACACGGCCACGTTCTAAAAAGACTCAGCCAATGTGAAGGACTTGACTAGTACGCTACTTGGACACGTAGCGCAGGAACTCACCTAACACAAGGAAACTAATCAAGATTACATCTAACACCTGCTGGGTGCCGTCGACCTCGTCCTGTCCTTCCACAGCGTCTACTCGTACATCCTCGACGCCGGCGACCAGTCCGGCGCCGGCGGCAACACGCTCTGAACACCACCATCACCATCTTCTTTTCCCGCCTTCCTGATCCGTGAGAGCCTCACAAGCTACCACTCGGGTGAATGCTGAGTTACTGATTATGTTATGAATTACTCTACCGTCCACTAGAGGAAACCGAAGCTGACACTGTTAAATCATTGCCCAGTTAGGCAGTTACTGATTATGTGTGTTTGGTTTTGTAACGCAGATCTCTGGTTAATTTAAGTTGTGTTAGACCTCATCGAGCTGTTTAGGGAGCTTAACTGAACGGGAATTGGCAAGACATAAACATCCCTTGAATTTATTCCATGATTTGTACGGTGCTGTCGCTAACAAGTACGTTTGTTCCGCTCGTAATTCAACAACTGGGGTGGTGCCGCAGTTGGCTAGCGCGTAGGTCTCATAGCTGAAATAATTGCGAGTGATCCTGAGGTTGAGAGTTCGAGCCTCTCTCACCCCACACCAAAAAAAAGGACCATCGTAGTGATGAAACGCTCAACGGCAACTTGGGTCGCCACATGGTACAGCTGATTCGTCAGGTGAAACCGAGCATGTCTGAACCTTGGTCTTCTTTTTCCATTTTTTTGGGTTCTGCCTAGTACAATAATCTCCTCCACGGCTACAGTTCCCTGCTCCTTTGCTTGTCCTGCCCAAGCACTGATGTTCAGGCTCACAAAGGTTGGATTTTCACGTGATATGTTGCCCTAATACATCTTGATTATGCACTGGGTTACCAACTTAAAAGTTATGGATTAATGGTCTGGGAACTTGGGGGAGAAATGGGAGTACCTTCAGATGAGGGAGCATCTCACATTCGCAATTCTCATTGCAGCAGTATGAAGCACTTGGGCACTCTTTGGGTTCATCTTTAAGAGTCCACTATGATAAATTCGAATTGTCGTTGTGACCTGTGAGACATATCTATCTATTTCGTAACGTGCCAAGAAAGAGAAGAAATATCAAAACAGGAAATTTATCATGAGCATACATTCTTTGCTAGGTATTCAACTGGTGGGATCTCGATCGATAGGCCGGCACAATATATCTGAACAAATTTGTGCTCTCGTCATTCCCAAGTTATTTGTGTGACAAGTACAACAACCTTTATATAACGGTGAACAAAAGCTATCGATTTACGTTTTGCATTGGACCACTAGTTCCGTTTTCGGAAAGGTGCGACAGCACCTGGGGGTCCCGACACCCCCTTATCTCACCGTTCAACGATCATAAGATTCGTGTTGCGAACCGGTCAGCAGCAGTAAGGCTAGTCCCAATGCTCCAACCTGGATCGGTGCTTAGCCTGCCATATCAGCAGAATTCATACGTGGCAGGTTAATTAAGGAGGAGAGAGAGCGAACCGGTAACCCCATGAAGGAACGGCTCTAAGCACACGACCCTAGGTGAAAACGCAGAATTCGATCCCGTGTGAAGCGCCGTATACCTTCGTCTCTTCTGTTTTTATCCCCTTCTTCCCAGCGACCGAGCGGCGCCTTCGCCTCCTCTTCCTCCTCGCCGTGCGCCGCCGCCCCAGCGCAGCCACTTCGTCCTCACCGCACGGTGCTGCCACGCCTCTCAATCGCCGCGTCAGCCGTCGTTCCGCCTGGTCGTTGAAGCTCCGGCGGACCCTCGAGCCTGCATGGACCGCCCAGTTCAGTTCAGTTCGCCACTAGCGCCACAAGTTCAGTTCGCCGCAGCCGGGAGCTCCTCCGGCCATTCACAGACGGCTCAAAGGTAATTATTTCTTTTCACAAAAGTAGATCTGCTAGTTTGTTTCAAAACGTTCAATTTCACCCTGTGCTTGCTCTCTCCTGTCCATGCTTAGATGGGTTTTTTCTCTGCTTCTTGCTAATTGATAGTTTGAACCATATGTAATTGATAGACTGAACCATAGCATCGAGACTCTAATCTGAATAGCATATCATCTGAACCATAGATAATTGATAGTCTGAAGTCTGAACCATGTAGAATTGAGTCTGATATAAATAGTATGTGATCCCATGATTTCTTTTGTACATTGCCCATCTAAAAAATCTTACAGAATGTACTACTAGTTGATTTTGTTTTAGGCAATTGAAGGAATTTAGTATGACAATAGTATCAACATTGATGCAATGGACACTAGCTTGTATCAGGATACTACAGAACTAGCTCCGCCGGCCAGCCACAATCTGCTCGATGGTATCGTCCTTTCACAAATCAGAATACTATTTTGTTCTGTATCCTAGTGCGCCTCATGATTTGTCCCTCCCATTCTTGCTTAGATGAGATTTTTCTCTGCATCAGACTTGGGCTGTGGCCAAAATTTGACTGATAATTGGCCAAGAAGACCTAGTTGATTTCACATAATTTTTGTTCAGTTCAGAACGTTCTAATTGATTTCAGAACGTACTAGTTCAGCTCATAGTACACAATGGTTCAGTTCAGTTTAGTTTGGAGTTACTTGTAGTTGGAAGGGACGTAGTTGATTATACTACATCTAGATACGTCTGTAGCAATCCTTTTATATAGGATCAAACTGAGTTCAGTTCAGTTTAGAACCAACAAGTAATTTCAAGGTATTGCTATCTACTCATACGAATTATCAGGCAACAATTTTTTGACAGAAATTGTTCGATCTTATTCTGATGTGTACAATTGTTGTCTTGTTTGTTACATGTTTCAGGCCTATGTATAACCATCCACCAGATGATCCTGATGATACAGATCAACAACATGATAGTGATGCCAGAAACACTACATATCCAACAGAGTTATACACACTTGATGAATTCCTAGCCGAGGAGAACATGCTAGACTCCTTCGCCGAGGAGATTGCTGTGGAGTTGAAGGGAACACTTGAGGCTCTTCAAGCAAGATCACTTAGCAGGAGTGGTCCGAGGATATACGTGAATAGACCGCGTGAAGAAGCACATCAACAGCTTGTACGAGATTACTTCTGCGACAATCCTCTCTACCGCGCAAAAAAATTTCGGAGAAGATTCAGGATGAGACGACCTCTCTTTCTTCGCATCGTCAATGCGCTAGGTGAGTGGTCTCCATACTTCACCACAAGGTTTGGCAGGAGGTTAATTAAGCAGGCATTTAACCCAGACAAATAGGGCCGCCCTAGCCTATAGCATGCAGAATAGGCCTGGCAGAGTAGGCCTGTGATCAGCCTACGTTTCGAGGAGCTAGTGAGTCCAGCTGCGACCCTAGCGCAGCACAAGACAGGCGCATCCGGACAAATTTGACGCCTAGATTGGGCATGTCTCCTGCAAACCTCGCCCTTTTTTTTTAGCATTTCCGTTTTTGTTTAATTCATCCATCCAGCCAGAAGCACATAATATGAATCGATGTGCACATGTGAACGAAGACGTGATGGTCCATGTCCATCAACAGTGCTGGGCATTTGCGAAGCACATTTGGCCCTGCTCTTTCTTGTCCTTGGTACATATACGATTGCTTCTGCTTTAATTAGCTTAATAGCAGGGTGATCCGCACATTTGCGCGCTTAGATGTGTTATGTTTTTTTTACATTTACCTTTTGTGTGTGTATATATATATATATATATATATATATATTATATTATATTATATTATATTACAATTGATACAGTGAAATGCCATTGTATTTAACATAAGATTTAACCCACTAATTTTCTTCATTCTTTATTCTAAATTTGATAATATTTTTTCCTCAAAACAAAAAGGTTTTGCACTTGCGACCACCCTGTCAGTACCGGTCAAGTATATTTTGGTTGCTAGATTATTTTTAAGAATTTCTCTGTATTGGTCATATTAAATCATTACTTGATGGTCATTTGTGGGTGTGGCACATTTATTAAATCCACAACCGGAATCTAATTTACATTAATTAGTTATTCCATTTTATTTCATAATGCTTTCCAAATAATTAGGTTTTGGGGATTAATGAGTAACATATTTCTAGTGGTCTCAACTTTTGTAAATGACTAGATTATTTTTTGAAAGTTTATTTATTATCCATATTTAATCATTACGTGTTAGCCATTTGTCTATCTATGGATATGACACATCTTTATCCTACTTGACACGATTTAATAAAACACATCATGCATTGTTGCGTCCAACTAAAATTGTAAGTCTACATTATATTTTCTCACAAAATATTTAAAACAAAACACTTCTGCTCCGTTTCCATGAAATTTGTGAAGCATGCTCGTGACCCTAACACTAACATCTGCAAAAAAATCAGAACTTTTTGAATTTTTTTCTTCTTCTAAGTTTACTATTCATCCGGGAGCATATGCTCTCCCTTGAGTCAAAAGGCTCCTCCTAATAGATGCATAACTTAGCCGAAAGTAATCTGTATTCTATCTAATAAAAAAATAAAGTAATATGTATATGTACCCGGCACATTACCATACCTGTACCGGATTATTTTACAATGCCCCCTTGAGGTATAGACCGATGTTTTGAGCAGCCAGTCTAGAGGGCTGTATAAATTCAAAAAAAATCAAACAAATACAAAACCTTGAAAACCTATATTTGTTTGTGCAATAGGTCATGTGTGCCAAAATAGAGGTGATTTGGAGGTGGTCGAAAAAATCACCGCATTCCACTTAAGCCAGTTTTTGAACATAGGTGATTTTTTCCACCACCTCCAAATCACCCAAATTTTCTTGTAAATGGTGGCCCACATGTGCCAAACATGGCTATCAATTTTTTGTTTGGAAAAGATTATTTTACAATGCCCCTTGAGGTATAGACCGATGTTTTGAGCAGCCAGTCTAGAGGGCTGTATAAATTCAAAAAAAATAAAAAAATACAAAACCTTGAAAACCTAGCTTTGTTTGTGTAATAGGTCATGTGTGCCAAAATAGAGGTGATTTAGAGGTGGTCGAAAAAATCACCGCATCCCGGAGGGGCCATTTGGTCTTAACTTAAGCCAGTTTTTGAACATAGGTGATTTTTTTCACCACCTCCAAATTACCCAAATTTTCTTTTAAATGGT
Organism: Aegilops bicornis; assembly: GCA_021605145.1. Lineage (NCBI taxonomy): Eukaryota > Viridiplantae > Streptophyta > Magnoliopsida > Poales > Poaceae > Aegilops > Aegilops bicornis. Next base: position 595,784,404 of record CM038669.1, on the reverse strand, counting down.
GGCCCACATGTGCCAAAGAGGTCATGTGTGCAAAATTTGCGGTCATCTTATGCATGCCCCCACATGCACCATGTACAAGCCGGACCATTCGGGTCTGCCGAGAATTTGTACACCACGACCTCATTTTTGTAGAAATCCCATTAATAGCCATGTGTGCAATTGAGCATGTGTAAAATTTACTAGGTGTTTTGAAGGCAGAAACATTAACTTGACATATATGCAAAAAAATGTGCATTGAATGCAAGTGAGCATGTGTATAATTTAGTGTGTGATTTGACGAACAGGAGAATATGGCAAAAACACATGGCAATATGTCAAAAATACTAGGTGTTTTGAACGTAGAAACATTAACTTGGCATATATGCAATAAAAATGTGCATTAAATGCAAGTGAGCATGTGTCTAATTTAGTGTGTGATTTGAAGAACAGGAGAATATGCCAAAAACACATGGCAATATGCCAAAAAAAGTGCCCACCTACCAGAGTAGGATAATTCATAACACCACGGCCTGCATACGACTAGGAACCCAGCCGTTCATGGGCCAGGATGCAGGCCCGTGGTGCAGAATATCGTTGCTGCTAGTAGGCCCCACGGGGCAGAGGGGGACGAGAGTTAGGCAATGTACTGCCTGCATATGGTAGAAGCTTGTGAGGAGTCGCAGCCTGGTATATAAACCGGTGCAGCGCTCGCTTGGCGAGGTGGGATTAAACTCCCACCACCCCACGGTTGTCGCCACGATGTGCCTCAAGCGGCTCGCCTTTGGGCCCAATTCGGCGGGCTGGCCTGTGGCATCCTTACCCAAGCGCCATTGATCTGTGTTTTATAAATTAGTTTGTTTTATAATTCTTAACTCCAAAATTTATTTTCTTGTTTATATTTCTAATATTTAAAATCAAATATACTTTTTCCTATATTGTTTCTAACAGTGTTTACTAAAATAAAAAAAGTGAGCCAAATTTTGTTGCGTTTTATTTCATTTGTTCGTTCTCTTTTTTATATTGATAATATTTACGAAATATAAACAAAAATGGTGTGTTTTATTTCACTTCTTTATTCTAATATTTTTTCTCTTCTTTATATTTGAAATATCTTCAAAATGTAAGATAATATGTTGTCTTTTATTTCACTTCTTCATTCTAATAGATCTTATCTTTTTTATATTTGAATTATTTTTTAAATGTAAGATAATATGTTGTCTTTTATTGCACTTATTCATTCAAAATTTTCTTCTGTTTTCTATATTCTCCTATTTTCGTTGTTCTGACGGTTATAAATTTAAATAATGTATGATATAACGTTGTCTTTTATTTCACTTTTCATGGTTGTCTTTCCTAATTATAAATTTTCTTTTCTGTTTCATACTTGAAATATTATTAAATGAAATCTAGTTGGGACAATCGCATGTGTGCCTTCACTTGCAGCATGTACTAGAAGCAGGTTTTCCTTCTCGGTCTCACCAATGGATACCAAACTTTATGCACACCCTACGATGAGCATAGCAAGCATGCATGGCAACTAACATTCATTTCGACACTCGATGTAATTTGTAGGTGTTTTGCATCGAGAAACATTAACTTGGCATATATGCAAGGAGAAAATGTGTATTCAATCCAAGTGAGCATGTGTATAATTTAGTATGAGATTTGAAGATCAAAACACTTGGCAATATGCGAAACAAAAGTGCCCACCTACCAGAGCAGGATCATTCATACACCACGGCCTGCATAGACTAGGAACCCAGCCATTCATGGGCCAGGATGCAGGCCCGTGGTGCAGAATAACTCTGCCGCTAGTAGGCCCCACGGGGCAGAGGTAACGAGAGTTAGGCAATGTACTGCCTGCGTATGATAGGAGCTTGGGAGGGGAGTCGCAGCCGGGTATATAAACCGGTGCGGCACTCTCTCGCTTGGCGACGTGGGACTAAAATCCCACCATCCCACTGTCAGGCGCTGCATCAAGGCCTGCTGCTTCGCCTTGGGCCCAATTCAGGCGGGCTAGCCTGTGGCAACCTTACTCATGGCAAGATCGATCTCGCCCAGGCAGCCTTGGGCCCAATTCCAATATTTCTTATCTTTATTATATTTAAAATATTTATAGTTTGTAAGATAAAATGTTCTATTTTATTTCACTTCTTCATTCTAATTTTTGTTCTCTTCTTTATATTTGAAATATTTTCTAAATGTAAGATAATATGTTGTCTTTTATTTCACTTCTACATTCTAATAGATCTTATCTTTTTTATATTTGAATTATGTTTTAAATTTAAGATAATATGTTGTCTTTTATTGCACTTATTCATTCAAATTTTTCTTCTGTTTTCTATATTATCCTCTTTTCTTTGTTTTGACGGTTATAAATTTAAACAATGTATCATATAATGTTGTCTTTTATTTCTCTTTTCATGGTTGTCTTTTTCAATTATAAATTTTCTTTTCTGTTTCATACTTGAAATAATATTAAATCAAATGTAGTTGGGACAATCGCATCCATACCTCCACATGCACCATGTACTAGAAGCAGGTTTACCTTCCCGGTCCAACCGAATGATCCCAAACTTTATGCATACCCAAAGGATGATCATGGCATGCATCCATGACAAGTATCGTTCATTTCCGACACTCGATGCATTTTCTAGGGTTTATCCGGTGACAAAACCCTACAACACTGCCCCCACGTGACGCAACGTGCGTTTTGTGTCCGAATTTGTGCACACCTTGCCTGGGGGACCACATTGGCCATGCCCACATGGTCCCAAAAGTTGGGGTCATCTCATGCATGCCTCCACATGCACCATGTACAAGCAGACCATTCGGTCTGCCGGAGGGCAGTGTCCGAAAGTGGTTTACCTTCCGGTCCCACCGAATGATCCCAAACTTTATGCATACCCTACGATGATCATGGCATGCATGCATGACAAGTATCGTTCATTTCCGACACTCAATGCATTTTCTAGGGTTTATCCGCGACAAAACCCTACAACATCGCTTCACGTGATTTAACGCGTGCGTTTTGTGTCCGAATTTGTGCACACCTTGCAGGGGACCATATTGGCCATGCCCACATGGTCCCAAAAGTTGGGGTCATCTCATGCATGCCTCCACATGCACCACGCATAAGCAGACCATTCGGTTACTGCCGAGGGCAGGTCTGAAAGTGGTTTACCTTCCCGGTCCCACCGAATGATCCCAAACTTTATGCATACCCTAGGATGATCATGGCATGCATGCATGACAAGTATCGTTCATTTCCAACACTCAATGCATTTTCTAGGGTTTATCCGGCGACAAAACCCTACAACATCGCCTTCACGTGACGCAACGCATGCTTTGTGTCCTAATTTGTGCACACCATGCCTGGGGACCACATTGGCCATGCCCACATGGTCCCAAAAGTTGGGGTCATCTCATGCATGCCTCCACATGCACCATGTACAAGCAGGACCATTCGGTCTGCCGGGAGGCGTGTCTGAAAGTGGTTTACCTTCCCGGTCCCACCGAATGACCCCAAACTTTATGCATACCCTACGATGATCATGGCATGCATGCATGACAAGTATCGTTCATTTCCGACACTCAATGCATTTTCTAGGGTTTATCCGGCGACAAAGCCCTACAACATCGCCTCCACGTGATTTAACTTATGCTTTGTGTCCGAATTTGTGCACACCTTGCCTGGGGGACCACATTGGCCATGCCCACATGGTCCCAAAAGTTGGGGTCATCTCATGCACGCCTCCACATGCACCATATACAAGCAGGACCATTCGGGTCTGCCGGAGGGCATGTCTGAAAGTGGTTTACCTTCCCGGTCCCACCGAATAATCCCAAACTTTATGCATACCCTAGGATGATCATGGCATGCATGCATGACAAGTATCGTTCATTTCCGACACTCAATGCATTTTCTAGGGTTTATCCGGCGACAAATCCCTACAACACTGCCCCCACGTTACTCAATGTGCGTTTTGTGTCCGAATTTATGCACACCTTGCCTGGGGGACCACATTGGCCATGCCCACATGGTCCCAAAAGTTGGGGTCATCTCATGCATGCCTCCACATGCACCATGTCCAAGCAGGACCATTCGGTCTGCACGGGAGGGCAGGTCCGAAAGTGGTTTACCTTTCCGTCCCACCAATTAACAAATCATAAATAGGACAACATTTAATCATACATATTTGATATGAATTTGAAAAATATGAGAAGAAGTGATATGGAATTATGAAACATGAAAAAACAATTAGGAATAAGAAGGAGAAAACCTAAAATAACAGGAAAACCAAATTAAAAGGGAAAGAGGAACAGTACATTTGAATATATAATATTGCAGAAATGATAGAGATACTATAAATATTGTTGAACATATACAAGTATACAATAACTAATAGGTGTCACAAATATTATTTACTGAGGGAAGAAACAATGATATTAATTTTGAGGAAAAAACAATGTAGAGGTAGGTGGGCCGGCCCAGACCGCAAATAACTGTCGGATCCATATTGTGGGGGCCCACCACGCTGCGCTTTCCATGCACGTCGATCACATGCATGTCGAGCACGGGAGTAGTTGTCGTTCTGTTACACAATTCCGGGATCGTGCTAATCCATATGTTCCTAATCCCTACGATTGAGGAGCACGTTCTGCCTTGATTCAACGGAGGAAAATATAGATCGCAAGATTGGCCACAGGGAAGTTACGATGACCTAGGAGACGACCTCGTATATAATCTCAACCTCCTCGCACATGTCGTCGTTTAGATCACCTCCTGCCGGTGAGTCGTCGACAGCTCTGTCCGCCGCATCCCACATGCCACAAAAACCCCGAGAAGATCAAGATCGTCCGCACGTGCTGGCCGCCCTCGACGAACTACGTCGACAACGCATCGCCGACTTCTTTCATCTTCGTCGACCGATCAAGTAAGTTGTCCTCCTTACCTCGCGCCTTCATAGGAAGCTAGTTCCCCCGTCTTGTTGCTTTCATGGACTTAGATTTACCACATAGTTTCAACTCGACTAGATTCGTTCTGGCCAGAAGGCGTACATGAACTAAATCTTTCATTTCAGGGTAGAATAGAGAAAATCAATTCTCCCATGCACGGGAGGTACCGTGCATGGAAGAGCCGTTGATTTTTCTTGAAGATCCGATGCATATTTGTGTTTATGACAACGAGAACTTTAAAAGAGACCCCTTTTGAATATATTTTAACAAGTTTGAAGATTCATGTTCCGAAACATGATGGAACACTGTAAAATTTAAGAAGAGTCCATTTGATACACATCGGCAGACAATGTAACATTATGATACACAATGGAACACGGCGAGCCATAGTGTTAGTTAGATTTTTTTTTCTTTACGAAATAGAATGCAACATTATTAAAAAAATGCATGGAACTAAAACAATTATACAAAACAAGTTTGAAGCATGGTTATTTAGTTGTCTAAAAACTAATTTTCAAAAATATATTCAATATTAGTCTTGTTTTAAAGATCTTGTAAAAAAAACAATTATACAAACAGAATGTAAATCAAACTTTCACTTCGAAAAAAGCAATTATAGTTACTTTTTTATTGCTGCCAGAAAGTTTTATACTTGGGTGTTTGCCTTTCTTGTCGATCTTGTCGAACTAAAACAATTATACAACACACTTGGGTGCATGTTGCTTTATACATGGTGTTAGTTTTATATTTGCATTAGTGTTATTTTTGCATTTTTGTTTGCTGCTGTCAGAAAGTTTTATATTTTTGCATGTCTATTGTTATTTTTGCATTTGTGTTGGCAAATGTAACGAAGTTTTATATTTTCTTTCTATAGGATGGACGAGCTGAATGGAGAAATAGTGTGCGCCATTGAAAATGGTGCAAGCTTGTTGCCGCTCTATCGAGCGGTCAACGCGCTAGTGGCTGATACAACATTGCGCAGCATGCTGCAGATACCATCTATTAAGATGCGTACCCTTCTGATTAGGTATATGATTGAGAATTTTGATGCCAGCAAGTCCAGATTCATTATACAAGAGCAGGTTGGGAGGTGACTCTCGGTGCGGTCGACGTCCAGTGCATCTTTAACCTCGAGAACCAAGGACTCTCCGCTTCGGACATTCTGATTGAAGAAGGAGAGGACATGAAGGAGCGGTGCCGCCACAATTTCTCAAGAAGACATCGAGAAAACATAGTGATAGATAATCTCATTGAGGACATAATTAAAAGTAAAGCCACCGACGACGATTTTCTTCGGAAATTAGTGATTGTCCTATTAGGAACAATTATTGCTCCCATGTCGAGCAAGATTGTGCCCAAAGCAGTACTACGCTTTGTTCCATGATGTGAAACGTATTTCAAAGATTAACTGGAATGCCTTCACCCTACGTGTTCTACTCGATTGCCTCCGCATAGTCAAGAAAGGCAAACACCTACGCCAATGGCCGAAAGGCAATTTGGCTCTGTTGCAGGTACACAAATGAGGCCTGTTGCATAATGTTAATTATTATATCATTGCAATTTTATGTGATGTATTGAACTAACTCTAAATCCTTATATTTTTTGTAGTACTTGTACTGGGAGAAGGTGCAACCTATCGAAGGCGATTGCGCCTATAATCCCAACTTGCCCATACAACCTCTTATGAGGAACTGGACCAAAGGTGCAACCACTAGGAGAGATCGGTTCGACTATGACAATGGGCGCGACCGTGGTAACGTCAAGGTAAGTCATTGTGTTCTATCTTTCTTAAATGTTTTGTAACTAAATAATATTTATTTTTAATTCATCACATGTACTTCAATATCGCATGCAGATCGAAAATAATATCACCCAAGAGTAAAGGGCGCAGGAGCCCAAAATCCCATGTAATGTGCCTGCCATGAAGCCAAAAACCAAACCTGCAAATGGAAACGCAAAGAAGTCGACAACAACCCCAATGTCGGAAGATTTGATGGAGCTTCTAATGAAGCGGTGCATGGACTTCATACACACCCAGATGAGGCAAATCCCTGATCAAGTTGCTAAGGTGTCACACCATAACATAATACTTTACAGTTTGTTCCCTGTTTTAAACCATGCAGGCATTCTTAACTTTATATATCTATTGCAGAGGTTGTTGGAGAAGATGAACAAATCAGGTGTCATGTACAAGCCGGCTGCTGCAGTGCCATCCATGGACAATGATGTGGATCAAGAAGTGGATTCGTTCGAGAACGGTCCATATGAAAAGAAGGAATTCGTGTACAAGGATGACATAGACTCACACGGAGATCCTGTCATTGACATGACGCAGCCTGATGAAGTGGTTCCCAACCATAAAACCGTACCTGAGGTACTATGTATATATATTTCTGTCTATACTTTTCTCCTTCAATTTTTTACGGGCTGAAATGTTCACACCATTTTGTTTGCCAAACAGAAAACCCCAGCAAAGATGAATGGACACAAGGAAGCTTCACCTATTAAGCGTAATGATGAATGTGGCGCTACACCCGAAAACCCTTGGATCGTTGGTAATTCTACACAAGCACCTTCATCAGACATAGACATTTGTCCATCTTCTGTCAGCAAGTTAATGGCTAAGGCGAATGGAAAAAATGGTGCAACAGTCGATAAGGATGAGGAAGTTATGTCTGGTAAGCGGAAGCGGACCGTTCCCAAGAAATTTGAATCCCCCTACGCACTTGACAAGCCCAGCAGGCGTACCAACCGTGGTCAGAAACCCTCCGGTACCCGTTCTGCTAGTAGAGGTATCGTAACTAACTTTCTTGGTTTGTTGTATACTACGTAATGCATATGATCACCATTGTTGACGCTCATATTATTTCATGCAGCTCTCTTTTCTGAAATTGATGAGCCGGAGGGTGTGGCGTATGAGTTGACGCCGGAATAATTGATGCAGCTGTTTCATTTGTCGAGTTAGCAGCTAGCACCGACAAGTATTAGTGGTAGAAAGTTTACTACAGTGAAGGGCGTGGCATATCTCTAACTTCTGAAAGGATTCGACCGGTACTAACTCATAGATGGCTCTCGGATGATGTAAGTACTAATTGCATGTTTTGTTATTTAAATTGTCAATAATCTATGTCTCAACTTTCAACATGTAATGCCCTGATATTCTATGAAGGTTATTGATGCTTATATGGGACATTTGGAGCTGCGCGTTGGTCATGATCGTTACCTCTGTCCAGCGTGGAGGTCCAGATTCCTTGTAGATCGTGCTATCGCATGAGACAATCCATTGCCGTTGAGCTGCAACATGGACAGTGCTTTGTCCAAAGCTGGAGCAGTTAATAGAGTCACGAAAGAGTATATTGTGCGTGATAAGGTATGTTATGTTTGTAATTCTTCACTTAAGGACATTTCATCTAGTATTACGTTTGATCCATAATTGGTTTTTGCACTGTGGACGTATATCGTGTTGAATATCGAAAATGCCCACTGGATGACCGTGGTCATGCACTTGATCAAGAAAGAATTAAAAGTTCTCGATTCACTCTATCCTCTGGAGCTGATAGAAAAGACTGTGAAAGCACTGGTAATATAACCAACTTTTATACCATTGGTCTTACATGTTGTTTATGATTCTTCTTTAATAGTATCCTCTTTATAGCGAATGGCTATATCAAACGATATGCGCCAAGCAAATCTTATTACACCAGGGAAATATCCGGATGTAAGTAAGTGGCCTATCAAGGAGTATGACATGCCCCAGCAAGAGGATGGGTGAGTTAGTAGGACATCATGCACATTCAAACAACAATACACATGTTCGTATTGCCCACCGCTAATGTTTGCATATATACCAGGAGCTCTTGTGGCCTTTTTGTCCTAAAATGTCTAGAGCATTGGGATGGGGACCGAATGACTGGCCATTTTTCATAGGTATGTTGTTATTTACGTTTGTAGAGTAGCTACTATGGTCGTGTACAAAATTCGGTTCATGTAACATGTATGTCATTTTTTGCAGGCCACCGTTGACGCAAGGAGAAGACGTTTCGTCGCCGAGTTGATTATGTCACCTTCGAACACGATGGAGTGTGTGAAGAACAAAATTCACGAAATCGCAAGGAAAAGGCACGCCTGAAGAATTCATGCAGCATGCAAGAGTCAAGTTTTAGTGCTTTGGATTTAGTCCGGTCGAAGGTTTTGATGGCATGATTATCTTAAGGTTTCTATCATTTTTATGTAATAAACAGGGCATCTCGAATATTGTGACACATACATGTGTATGTGTCTGTCAAACAATAGGCTCGCATTGCATAATTCGGTCATACAATTAAGCTCGGAGAAGACAATTTGGTCGTACCAATAAAGTTTTGGCTTCAACTATCATTTGTTCTTGCTTAATATTTTTCTCGTTCTCCAATTTTTTATAATTGTATTTATCACATTCATAGTATTCGCATTCTATTTTTCTCTTCAACTGCTCTCCGAAGTTTCATATTAAAATTTTCACATTATTTACGTTTTTAAAAACTCTATCAAACTTTTGCCTTCTGCCTTAGCTATCTGCATGTCATCATCTTGCATAATCTCCTGGTAATTCCCCCTCATCACATGATTATGAAAAGTAGTCATGTTAGCTATGTAAATATATTGAGGCGTAACGTATTACATACGGATGAAAATTAGTCATGTCAGCTCGTTGGCTCTATCGCGTGTTATCCGCATCATGTTTTTCTATTTTGTGTCACAAGCCCATCGTATTTTTATTGTACATATAATTAACTTTTGGGACGTGATTAATTGAGGAATGGAACGATGAGTGAGCCCAGCCGGAACTTCAGGTGAGGTTGTAAATTACACGTGCATGCATGGCTGGGTTAGTTGCATTATCAAAGGACTAGTGGGTCCATCATTTGAATACATGGAAACAACGACTATGGTTGATTTGGGCAACGAGTGGTTCCCCTTTTCTCGTTTCCCTTCCAAATCCCTTGCCCTCTCTCTCCATTTGCGCCTCCAAATCTCCACGGCGAAAAGCATGACAATGAGTCAAGGCGTCGGGCGACGGCGATCAAGTAGAAGAGCGGTGGCGACCGCAAGAAAGGTCGAACCACAGGTCCTGGAAGCAGGTGGGGCGGATTCAATGGAACAGAGGCAGCAGAGGCGGATCGAGTGGAACAGGAGGGGGTTTCGTATGGCGGGGCCGGGAGAACCGACGGCTAGGGTTTCTTCAGTGCTACACTTTGGTGGCAAAAATGTAAGTTCTTTACCATTGTTCTTTACATCCCAGCATTGTCGCCCACAAATCATGACCTGTGGCCCTTACAAGCTCCATCTATTTGGTCATCGAAACTCCGGTGGCGTGTGTGCATAAATGCGCATAATTTTGACAACGCATTAGTGGGTTGTGTGTTTGAGGTTAGTGTACTGAGCATGATCTTCAAACTAGTACTGCTACTGCGGTCAAGCTGCAAAAAAGTTCAGTGTTTAACGCTTGCAGTGACAAGTTCAATTATAAATTGACTTGAATTGCTCATGATTTATTTAGGATGATGTCACTTCTGAGTATGTTGAATGGGTTGATGGGGAGTGGGATAGCAAAGCAAAGTCAGTCATTAAGTATCTTGCCATGAAGAACAAGAAACTGGAGACTAAGATTACAGAATGTGAAGCTGAAATTAAAAGGAATGAGAAAGAAAAGAGGGCAATGGTTAAGATGCACAAGGAAATATTGCTCTATAGGGATAGGATTTTAGGATTTGGAGGTCTTCTGTATCTTGGCCTGCTTGCCACTATAATTGCTGTCATAGTTACCAAGTAGATTGTTCATAAAGTTATTGACATCATTGTAGTTGACATGATGAAATCGTGATGAATTATTTGCTATTCAGTTTATGGACAAAGTGTAATAGACATTGCAGCAGAAATAACATGGGGCCATCATGATTGGTAGACAACGCACTTTTGGCATGTTCTACATTTGGCAGACACCGCACATTTGTCATGTTCTATATTTGGTAAGTGATGCACATGGGCACATCACATAGCAACACTACTGATTTGTGCAGCAGTCCACTTCATTGTCTTGTTGCAACATAGGAGCAACATCTAGCAGCACCTACACCTTTGATTCAACATCAAGCAAAACAACAGTACATATTCAATATTATGAAATTTAACTGAACTTCACACTTAGGGTAGGCAGTAGATATTCAGTTCTTTAGCCACAAAGAACCCGACCAAACCGTACTGATTCCATAACTTATATAATTACATGGAGAAAAGCACACCTAACCAACATCAAGCCCAAATTTTTTTTTGATCAAAGAAGGGCTTGCCCCTTCCGATTTTCATTACTGAAAACCACCAAAGTTCACAACCAAGTTCAGTCTAAAAAGAGAAGGCCAACACAGGCCAGCCAAACCGCACAATGACCCAAACAAGTTCACAAGCAACGACACAATCCACCCTACATCGATAATTATTACATCAAAAGCAAGCATGGAGCTGAAGGAGCCCAGTAGCAACTAGGAGAACAGCAAACTGATATGCTGAAACATATAACAGCATACCTAAGATAACCAACAACTTCCTCCTCCTTCAGCAACTGTGCCCATCTTCACTTCTTCAGAAATTTGAGGCGGCGTGAGCGGCGCACCACACACGGAGAAGCCTTCTTCTTGACCGCCGTCCTGTTCGACAGCTGCGCCACCGGATCCTGAGCCACCTGATCCTGAGCCACCTCCTATTCTTCCACCTTCACTATGTCAGGGTGCAGGGGAAGGAGCTCGATGTCGAGGGGCATTGTTTTGCCACCCTCGACGGCGACTGGCGCTACCATCTGCATGGCGTCCTCCTCGCCCTCCTCAGGGTCATCAGGGATGAGCAGTACCTCGTCCACGTCGTCCTCCTTGACATCAGAGCCCAACGGCAGGACTGGCTTCGGCACGTGGCGGACCTGGTAGTCCGGGCTCACGGGCGCAGGGAGAGCGAGCTTGACGTCGACGCGCTCCGCCCTCGACTCGGCGGCCGGATCTTTGGATCGGCAGCGGCGTCATGGTGGTGGAGCGGTAGATCCACCACCTTGCGCGCTGAACAGGGGAGTCGCTCATCATGGCCTCTCGCATTGCCCAGACGAGGAGGAGAGCCGGCGGGACGCCGCAGCCGTAGGGGAAGGCGCGCTTCCTCTCGGAGTCGGTGAGGACTTTGACGAGGCCACGCGCGTGGTTGACCAATATCTCCGTGCTGGGGAACCAGCCGCACACCTCCACCAACTGGGCGCGCCACCCCTCGTCATCGCCGGCGAGCTTCATCATCGCTCTCTGCCAGCCGAGGCTTTTCTCCATGGAGGCGGCTGCAGCGGTCGCCGGCGGGGTTTTCTCGATCTCAAGGTGGGGACAAGGGGAGTTCGAACCGACGCGCGAGGTAGGTGGGTGAATGTGTGGTGGGGAGTGGTAAGTTAGGTGATTTAATGGCAGTTAGGATGTGGGGAGGGGAAATATACAATATTCTTTCTAATTTATAACTAATTTATTTAGGTCGGATTTTGTTGTTTATTTAGAGATGTAAAAATTTGACACTCCCACTAAATAAAGTGTCGATCGAGTTGCTACAACTATATGATGCCCTCTTGGCGTTGCTTTCTTGGGAACCGTGTTAAAACCAATCCATAAATTAGTGCTTCAAACCAATGAAAACAAATGCAAGGGTTTTACATGTTAAAAATGATAAAACTTAAAAGAAGTGTGTGTGGCAAAATTATGTATAAAATAGAAAAAAATCCCCACAAATAGAAGACATAATGTGAAAAGGATATACTGCCCTGTTCATCACTCGATTCATCCGTACAAAATTGAAGCAAGTGTTCGACACTTCTTCCTTCTCCACTGTTCTGCACATCATAGAAGACAAGATAAGTTAATGAACGATAAATTTTTCAATAATCCAGAATGCATACAAACACTTACTTCTAATTTAGTTTGCATTTCTTGCTACGTTTAGTGTGTCCTAGCAATTTGCAAGCGCCGCACCGGATTTTCAACTCATCAAAATAGAGTGGTCTACCATTTTTCGAGACAGTGCGGTTCTCATCTACCTTTGTTGCACCTTTGCTTGACACTTTCATAGGATCTTTAACTGCGACCATGTTGCCTTCACCATCGTCTACATATTCAACTGCACACTTACTGAAGTCATTTATATTCTTGCACAAATTTCCCTATAGCAGATCATACTCATGACTCTTAGCTATCACAACCTTCAAACCATCCTGTAACTGATCCCACAAAGCTGGGTGTTTGCATGCCGCATGCATAGCTTCTGACGCTAACACACTGACCTGGCTATATTTCATTCTTTCCTCTGCCACAGTCCAACCATATCCCAACAGATCGCTTGTGCGCCTCGCAGGCAGTCCCAACCTTGCTTGTTTCATGAACCGAAGAAGAACTAAAAACTTTGGTATTTCAGATATGTTCAAGTACTTCAGTACGTGTAATATGTGTTTGCAAGGTAGACCCTTTCGAATCATGCTTCTGCAGCTGCACCGTATAGGTTCTGCGGAATTTACTGCTGTATACTCCACCCAAAAACGGCTATTCCGGTTATTCTTCCAGGCCACGATGTACTGTTGTGATCCGTCTCCCAGCTTAATTTCTACAATCTCCATGCCATCAATTTTTCTAAGATCATCTTGCAACATATAGAAGTTTGCTGGAGTGAAGACGTGAGAAGCAGCTATCTCAAGTTCCCTCGAGCTAGTAATCGCACCGTACACTCTGTGAGGCCGTGCAGTCATCTCGCGCCTCGTTTTCATGGATACATACAACGGCGTTCTCATAATGCAAAATCATATCCACCTGGGTCATTTCACAGTCTAGGTGGAGGTGAAGGCATGAGTTTAGGCTTTCACTCCGCTGGTTGCTTTTCATGCCAAGCCAAAACCCCTATGTCAGATAAGCCGCGGCCCACAGTCTTCTCTTCTTATACATCCATCTCAACCATGTTACTGTTTTTTCCGACTGCCATCTTTTGGTAAACGCGTGCCATCTCTCCTCAAATGTGGCCGTGGACGTGCTGTAGTACAGAAGGGTTCGGAACTCCTTCAAGGACTTGGGACTGAGGTGAATCTTCATATTATTTTTTTCTATATGCCACGTACATATACGGTGCCACACGTCTGGCAAGACTTCGCGAATTGCCTTGATCATCGCAGCATCGGCGTCTGTGATTACACTCTTCGGCATCTTTTGACACATGGATCTCAAAAAAGTCTGCAGCAGCCACACGTATGTCTGTTCGGTCTTGTCCGAAACTATGGCACAACCAAAAACAGTGGCCTTCTGGTGATTGTTAAGACCAACAAAAGGTATGAATGGCATACCATAGCGGTTCATCTTGTACGTGTTGTCAAATACAAGCACGTCGCCAAAGTCCTCATAGTCATGACGAGACTGGGAGTCACACCAGAACATCCTATTCAAGTGTCCTTCTTTATCTATAGCATGTACTCGAAAAAGAAGCTAGGATCCCTCTGTTTCCTACTGGCCATGATGCCTATGGCTGTGGCAGCATCACCTTTTGAAAGCAGCTTCCTCTTCTCCCTGGCACAAAGGTTGTATATTTCACGCCTGGTAAAACCAACACCGACATACCATACATGTTTGCTGATGAGGGAATCCATCATGTCGTGAATTCTAATCCCTGCAGGTCCCATGGACATTATCTCATGCTTCTGAAACTCTTTGATTTTCTGCGGGACCAAATAAAAGGTCCCTCGTCCGGGCCTGCCAACATATGGCTATGCTTGTCCTCAAAACTTGCAACATACCAAACCCCACGCTTTTGGTCAAGCTTGACAGTCAGGTGTGCTTCGCAAAAGCAGCGTGTCTTGGCTCTGAGCCGACGGCTGTGCCCTTCCTCGGTTAGCAACTTGCTGTCACGTTTCCCTTGTCTGGAACAAACAAACTTCCTATAACGCATAAGATGTGCCTTGGTTTTGGTATACCTGACCTTATTCTTTCTAATGCTGAAACCATTAGCTCTAGCATAGCTGTTGTAGAAATCATACGCATCATCGTGAGTCCTAAAAGTCATGTCCATTATCTGCATGAACATATCCCTCTTATCATCTGCACCGGCAGTATCTTGGACATTCATTACCCCACCATCATCTGTCACCTACACAATCAAAACATAGCCATGAAAACTGTTTTGTATGGTTTAACATTACTTTCATAGAACATTGATTACACAAATACCTCACTCATGGTGACCGATGACTTCGAATCCCCAGAATCAGGTGTATCTGATGATTCGTCGTTAAGGCCTGTCTCCGTGTCGGATTCACCGTAATAGTCGTACGCATTATGACATTCGGAAATGAACTGAAAAATACAACACAAATACATAATTACTTATCATATAATATTCCAGAATGAATTCAATTTGCATGCCTATAAAGTTTTTCACTTACGACACGACTAATGTAATCTTCATTTGAGAGCTCCGAATTGTTTTCCTGACCATCATCATGCTCATCCATCTACAAATTTTCAACACAAAAATATAATGTTGTAGGATGGCACCAAAAAATTACAACATGGTAATGCCATTCACATTTAAATCTTCCCATTCGTTCCCATTCCCTGACTGATTTCCAAGATCTGAATTGTCATCATCTGACCAATCTTCTATCCAATCTTTCATTAGTTCTCCAAACTCCATTTCTACCATCATATCAGTTAACTCCTCGTCCGCCATTTCCTACAACAAATGATGAAAACATTATCAATGATGAAATATCAACACATAGCTCACGATCACGGATGTTATGTAAACAACCCCAACCGAGGCCGTTCAGATCTGCCAAACCAAGTCAGAAGATGGCCACGGCACCCGTCGTGATCACTTTCAATCGCGAGGAGCAGCACTACAAAACCTAGCTAGATCTGTGATTACCTCTGCCACGGATACCTAGGTTAGCCGCCACATCAAATAATGATAGTCCCGTGGACACAGCCGACGGCAACCGATCACGTGAACCCTACATCAAGAAACCCAGATCACGAGGAGCAGCACTACCGAACAAGATCCACGATTGCATGCGCCGCCGGGTAGGTAGGTTACCCTCCCGCTAGGCTAACCACTATCTCGACGGCGGCGGTTAGCTCGATGTTGCCGCGAGCGAGACTAGAGGTGCGGGGATGCAGATGCGGTACTGTGAGCGCTGGAGATTCACGATGTTGCCGCTTGCTGTCCGACGAGATCGCCAGCGACTAGATAGCCGCGCGCCGCTGGAGATCTACCCCGTGAATTATGGAGCTGCGTGAATGCTCGCGAGATTGATGGAGCTGCGTGAATGATTGGATCCGGCAGGTCCTACGTGGTCGTGGGGTCGTGTGATATTTTTTTTTGAACGAGGTACTATACGTATACGGTCTGGGCTATACAGGACTAGACAGGGCTTGGATTTTGGCTACGACGAGCCAGGAAAAAACAAACTCGCGGGGACAAAAATATCCCTCCGAAATTAGGTTAGGGGGGAGCACCGGAGCAGGCCTCCTGTCTGATTCGTTCAACAGTCATGATTTCGCCCACAATTGCAGTTCCCTGCTTCCTCCTTTCCGTGTCCTGCCCAAGCACTGAATGTTTAGTCTCACAAAGGTTGGATTTTCACATGATATGTTGCCCTAAATACATCTTCATTATGCACTGGGTTACCAACTTAAAGTTATGGATTAATGGTCTGGGAACTTGGAGGAGAAATGGGAGTACCTTCGGACGAGGGAGCATCTCATTCTCATTACACCAGTATAGGAAGCACTTGGGAGCTCTTTGGGTTCATCTTTAAGAATCCACTGTGATAAATTCGAATTGTCGCTGTGACCTCTGAGACATATCTATCCATGCGTCTGTATTCCTCAACCAAGGGCCCGGATTGTCATGTCGGTAGAATGTTACTGCTCTCCGTGTATCTACCTAGGTTGCCCTGAACCTGAAGCCAGGTTCATATTCACCGAAAGAAAATCCCAGGCCTCGAACATTTTTCCTGTTTCGAATTGTGAGTGATGTATGTACTCTCAGTCTCGCTCATTGCTTCTAAACTCCAACTAATCTTGTGCATGTGTGTGATGTATGAACTCTCAGTCTCGCTCATTACTATACATGAGAACTGACAAGGTCACCCGCAAAAAAAAAGGAGAACTGACAAGGTCAAAATCCCTCGTGATTTTTTTTTTGCGGTTGAAAAATCCCTCGTGATTCAGTTTGTCCTGCGTAGCAATGTGATACATAAACTGACAAGGTGTTGAAAAGTTGTTTGTCAGTATAGATAATAATGAAGAAAGAACAATCAGTGATCAGTATGGCCCGGAGATAATAATAGGTGTTGTGTGTGTGGATCGTTGTCTGAAATCTCATCTGGCTGTTCATCAGGGAGCTTAACTGAATGTGGATTGCCCCTTGGATTTTCGCAAAAAATGATTTGTACTGTCCACAGAGCGTCTACATAATCACCTGAACAAGAATATTTGTTTCGCTGGATGTACAACAAGTCGGGTTGTGGCGCAGTTGGTTAGCACGAAGGCCTCGTAGCTAGAAACGTCGTGAGTTCGAGCATCTCTCACGCCCCACATATAAAAAGACCTTGTATTGATGACATGCTCGGTGACAACTTGGGTCGTCACATGTACACCTGATTAATCAGGTGAAAAGAGCAAGTCTGAACCTGGTCTTCATTTTCTTGTTTTTCTATCAGCCTTAGCTGATGCTTCCTCCTCACACCCCTTGCTGCTTCCTCTGCTTGTCCTCCTGTCCAAGCAGTATGTTCAGGCTAACAAAAAGTTGGAATTTAACATGATACGTTGCCTAGGACATCTTCATCATGCTACAAAAGCCCTCTTCTGCTTCCATCTTGGGGTTATGAGGATTTTGGTTTTTGGAGGAATGGGACTACCTTCAGATAATGGAGCGCTTGGATGGATGGCTGCATTTTTGTTCCACAAAGGGATGCTTGGAGCAGTGAAGAAATCCAGTGCTCGATTGATTTGAAGCTTTAACAGTAAAACAACTAATTCTGTTGTGCTAATTGTTTGTTATTAACAACATCTGAAGCCCATTCTTTGTTTTCTGAACATGTACATAAAAAAGAAGGCACCTGAAGCCAGCTTTAACAGTGAAAAGAAAACCTCATCTGCGTAGATTTGAGATCATGGTGCAGGCAGACAGATTTGAGATCAAGCCTCCTGAGGTGATTGGCCACTACCTTGCAGATGAGGGAGTTCTCCACCAGCTACAAGCACGGAAGCGTTTCATCTGTTAAATTAAACTAGTTAATCTGTACGTGCAATGCACGTTAATTTGGAAGTATATTAAGTGCATGCGTATATTAAGTAGAATATTATTTCGTGTTATTATGTAGCTAGTACTATATTTGGCATGAAATTAACTGCACGTTAAACGTGTTGAGCGCTCAACATTGAAACAGTCTAGGTTGTTGGATTGGCATGATTTGATGGCCAAAATTAATTGGATCTGCCCCTTTGGGTCTTTTTATATTGGTATAGATATAGATATAGATGGGAGCGCCAAATCATTTCCAGGACCTGTTTTTGTCTGTTTTCTCTTAAGTGGAACTTGCAGTGCTTATGCCTGACGCCCGCCTAGCGAGCATAGTTGCTTCCTTGATGAGTCTAGTTGGTTGTGGTTGGACGCGTTTGACAGCCAGCACGAAGAATCGGTGATGTCGAAGGTGGCAACTAGTGCATGCCCCCATTGGATTGACCCATGATCATGCAATATACTCCGAGTTGCTGCCTTTGCTGTAAGAAGAGCCTGTGTTTCCCCAGTGAGCAAGTATTGCACTCTCTCAGCATGCAATCCTCTGTAACTGCAGAACTACATGTTCTGTCAAGGGTTGGCGTGGTCTATACAAGTAGTCCTACGTAGCCATGGTGTGACCAATCATGAGTAATATTTGCTCTGACTGAGCATCTCCAACTACAAATGATGCATCTGTACATTTTTTTGAAAAGAGATGCATCTGTACATACGAGCGCATACATAAGTATTGTTTTTTAGAAAAAAAAACAGAAAAATAATCGAGCTTATCAGGACAGTTGGTCTACCACAATACTAGTGTCGCAATGTGTTGCTGGCATAGTAGGCCCTTTTACCTGAACGTGAGGTCGAGTCTTCGTCACTGGCCAACAAACCATGACATTTTTAGTGATGAATCGCTCAGCAAAGCTGAATCTTAAATATCAAAATCTACCAACATACAAAGGCAAGCCGAGTCTCTGTCACTGCCCAATAAACCATGACATTTTTAGTGATGAATCACTCAGCAAAGCTGAATCTTAAATATCAAAATCTACCAACATACAAAGGCAACCATTTGTTGTATACAAAAGGAAGGTCACGTCCCCCGCGCGTCGCCTCTGGCGCACGGGGGAAACCCTAACCTCGCCGCCAGCCGCCCCTCCCCGCTCCTCCCCCGCTTCGCCGCCGCCGGAGGGGACACCGGCGAAGCCCGCGTGGCCCCATGGAAGGTGGCGGCGGGGTGTCCTCGTCGTTATCGCGCAGGTCTCGCGGCGGCCGGTGGCGCGCGACGGAGTTCCGCCGGTGGCTGGCGCCTGCTGCCCATGGGGCGGCCTCCCTCACGACGGCGGGGCTGCCCCTGAACGGCGCTTGGTGGTGGCCACGTGGCGGCGCACGGGTGGACCGGATCTGGGCTTCCGGTCTGGCGTTCTCGTCGGGGCAGCGCTTGCGTTGCCCTTGGTCATGAGGCGTGGTCCGGGACGGGCCGAGCGCCGGTGGAGCTGGCCAGGACGCACGCTGGTAGCGCCCTACTTCATCTCGCTTCGTCTCGCTGGCCAATGGTGGTGGTCATCTTCTTCGTCAGAGATGGCCGTCCAGAGGCTTGGTGATCGGATCTCGGGATCCATCATCTAGTTCTGGCTGCGAGTTGGGGAAACATGGTTGCCGGTGAAAACCGAGCCGTTGGCAGGTGATGGCAGCATTCTATGCCGTTACCTTGATGGAGGCATCATCGTGTAACTACTGTTGACCCATTCGTGCTGCTCTGGGGGAAACCCTAGGATCTAGTGTTCTAGATCGGACGATGGCGGCACTGCGGTGTCGTTTCTCTCTTGGGAGCATTATTTGTGGAGCAGCGCTGGAAGTCAGAGGCAGGAGGTGGAGCGGCTTAGTCTTGCACGGAGCTTCGGTGGAGATGTCAAGTCATGCCTGACCGACAGGTGCTACGCTTTGTCATGCCTGGTCGGCAGGTGCTACGCACGACAGATTCTCCAAAGACTTCAAGCTGTGTCGGCTGGTGGTACTTGGCAGCATGGTGCTGAGGTGTATCAGTGGCGACCGCGACGTGCTCAGCTGTTTGCGCGCATGGAGGAGGTGCCGTTGGGCGCCGTGGTGGCGTCGACGATAGCTAGACCGAGCAAGGTTGATGCATCAGCACAGTTCTAAAGATGGAGCGGCGGCAGTTGGCGGCGGCGGCCTCTGAGAGCACGCCGGACTGGTGGGACCCATGCCCGGCAGGCGTCCTGGATGGGTTCTCGGGTCTTAGATGTTAGGTTTGGCTGCGATGTCTGTTTGGTATTAGGCCCAGGCTATTTGCGCCCCTTCATCAACTGGATAGGTGTAGCGACAGTTTGTTGCTTAGACGGCGGCTTTAGGCTTACTGTAATATTACTTTGTAAGGTCTTGTGAGAATAATTAATAAAGTGGCCAGATGATCGCCTGCAGATCTGAAAGGCGAGGTCATCCTCCTTTTAAAAAAACCATTTGTTGTACAGAACATGCACAAAAAATATCTTTCAGTGCATGACAAATTAGTACCATGCACATATGAACTGTTTCATGTCGTGCCAAATCTGTAGCTCATGTCATGCCAAACAAACAAAACTCTACATCCCTTGTTATGTACCATTTATGTGATCCTCTCATATTATTATGGCCATGCGTTCTGTTGGCTTTCCTTTGATCGACACTTAGAAAAATCTGCAGCCCTTGTTGCGTATCATGCATGCAATCCTCTGATTTTTTTTTTTTTGCCAATATTTGATGTTGTTCTGTTGGCTTTCCCTTGAGACACATAATTTGGATGCTACGCTTATACAAAATGCCAAAGGAATATTTGATGTTGTTCTGTTGGCTTTCCCCTGAGACACATAATTTGGATGCTATGTCTATACATAATGCCAAAGGAATATATGATGTCAGACTCATCGAGGCTACTTGCTCCAAACTTGAAATGTAAGGCTCTTTTTGAATGTTTGTATTGGAGGCATCCACATAGAATTGGTTCAAATACCTGGATTAAGGGTAGCCGAATACCAAATCCAAATGGACATCCCAATACAAACATCCAAATGCAGCCTAAGTCAAATGATCCAGTTCCAAACCATCAACACTACACTTGGAGCAACCTTATTGTTCAACTTTGTGTGTGTGTGTGTTGTCCTTTTTTTGTGCACATGCGCTCGTGTGTGTGTGTGTGTGTGTGTGTGTGTGTGTGTGTGTGTGTGTGTGTGTGTGTGTGTGTGTGTGTGTGTGTGTGTGTGTGTGTGTGTGTGCATGTGTATGTGAGGGGCGTGAGATGGAGAGGTGACACCACTGATATGAGGTGTAATTCATCTTAAACATTGTTGTTGTGCCTTTTAACGAGATATAGCATGAATGTAGACATGCAAAAAGTTTGCGGTCCATGAAAAATATATTTTTGTCTGAAAGTTACAATATTATATGCTTATTCTTATTCTTCCCATCGGCACAAAATTATTATTATTTTCCTTTGATTTCTCGAATATCAGTGCAAGCGGCAATTGTTTGATACTCAAATTGATTTGGACTATTCAATTTCGGTGTGTACCTAGTCAGCAGAAAAAAGTAGTTATATAGCTAAAATAAGTAACTAACCGTACATATTTGTTAGGCAACTTACAAATATCCATCCATTAAGATACTAAAATCCCTAGATTTGGATCATCCTGCGCCAGAGGCGGGATCACTGGGCCCAGGGCTCATGTTCTTTTTTCTTCTCTTTCCATTTTTTCATATTTTAATTCCTGAACATTTAATAAAAATAATGAACACTTTTTAAATTCATGAATATTTTTAAAGTTCACGAACATTTTAAAGTTTGTGAGCATTTTTTAAAGTTGTGAATATTCTTTGATTTATTAAAATTCTTGCACATTTAATTTTTTATGGTTGTTTTAATCTGCAACATTTTAAAAAATCCAAAATTTCATAATCCATGAACATCTTTGTTCAACAAACCGTTTCAATACAAAATGATAGCCGACTTTTTATTAGATAGCAATGGAGAGAGGAAAAATAATGCTAAGCGAGCTAATGGAACAGGCAGCCAAGCGGGAACTTCGTGTGCGGAGCCCATGTGAACATTATAATAGCAATTTCATGGTTTAAACGTGGAATAGGAGCTCCGAATCAGAAGGAGCTCACACATTGATCATCCGCTTACACCGATGCTGAAATGTGTAAGGACATCACAACCACGCATCGAACAATTTCACTCTTCTCTCAGAACAAATACCATCTCTAGTAGCACCCCAACACAATATAAGAAAAAAAAACACATCACCAGAACATAATTAAAATACCATCTCTAGCAGCACCCCAATTGTGAGTGGCAAGTCTTTGCGTGTATGCAGGCAAACTCCTGTTGTGAACCATTGCAGCTACCCAAGAGCACACATCTTTCAGCAATGGCAACTACGAGCGCCATCACTGAATTTTATCAATACGTTATTTGGGACGTGGCTTGATGGGATGGATACTGATACAGCAAGACACATTCGTGTGGGAGTATGTGCTTTGTTATGGGCAGTCTGGAACTGCAGAAATGATTTGGTCTTTAACAGAACAACAAACATTCATTTTTTGTAGGTTATCTTTAGAGCCAATGCGTTGATCCGTATGTGGTCGCTACTCACTCCGACGGAGGCCAGGGAGCGTTTGGTTACTGTGTCTACCTGATAGGAGATGGTAGCATGGGATTTTTTCAATCGGTTTGGATGGCGGTCATGTAATAGGATAGGCATGTAGTGTTCCTATCTTTTGCCAGCTGGTTGTGGCCTTCGTATTTACTGCTTAGCTCTTTGTGAGCATTTTTTTGTATTTCTTTGTGTGAGACTTGGAGACTATTGTTGGACCTTTTGATTATTAATAATATTGGCCGTATGCATCGTTCAGATGCAGAGGCTGGGACGAACCCCCTTTTTAAAGAAAAAAAAATGAGCGCCATCACCGTGCCCTTTCCCACTAGAGCGCCGCCGGTAGCAGGGCTGCCTCAGGTAAGAGCATTACTAGTAGAGCCCTCAAACCCTCAAACCCCTAAAAATAACTGCTTTTTTACAGTTTTCGCGGAAAAAACGCCGTAGACTAGAACCTCTAAACCCTCAAACCCGTAGAAAAATTTAGAGGTCCAACCCTCAAACCAGTTTCCAATCCGTAGAAATAGGGGTTGAGAGGAAAATCGCACCCCAACCCGCACTCGCTCGCTCGCTCGCTTTCCTCGCTTATGCTGGAGCCAACCTCCTCCTCCCGGCCTCCTTCTCCGCCATGGAGGGCCCGCCAAGGCCTCCCCACCGCCTCCCGCCCGCCTCGCCCGCCAGTGCCACGCCCGCCTCGCCGCCGCCCGCCCGTCAGCCGACGTGGTGGCGGCGACCACGTCGGGCGAAGCGGCGGCGGGCCTCGCGCCTCCTTCCGCCTCCTAGGCTCCCGCCCGGCTCCCGTCCGCCCGGCCCGCCCCGCCACGGCCCGCCAAGGCCCCAAGAAGAGTCGGTAGAAGGTGGCGGCCGTGGGCCTCGAGGGCTTCGGCCAAGGTCGCCGGCTCGTCCCGGCCGTGAAGAAGCCGCGGAAGAAGCCGCCGCCAGCGGCCGCCGCCCCGCCACCGTCGCCGAACCTCCTCCCGCCGAAAGCACGAGGTGTTCGAGGAAATGGCAACCCCATCCTCGTGATTTATGTGTGATTTATGTGATTTGGTGCAGTTTACGGGTTGGGTTTGAGGGTTCTAGTATTTGCCTTTTTCAACCCTTAAAAGTGTCAAAAAGTGACATTTCTCAACCCTTAAAAGTGCTTTAAGGATTTGAGGGTTTAAGGGTTCTACTAGTAATGCTCTGAGGGTGGCCAGGGCCGGGAGGCTGAGGTGCAGCTATTCTATGGACCGGACGAATAAGACATCTTCGTCTCTGGTACCGGTGGTAGACTGGTAGTCAAGTGTGCGCCGTTGCTCGCTGCGAGCACCATGACAGCGGCGGCAGCCCCGACGCCGGGCTCGTCGCTGGCGCTGGTGGACGAGCGGATAATGTCGACTGAGGGGTTGATCACTGACCTGCTGGGGTGGATCCTGCTTATTGCGTTCGGCGTCCTCTTGTCGTTCTATGTTGTACACTCCTCCGCCCTCGACGACGACGACGACCATTCCGACACCGGCGACATCATGCTCTAAACATCAGCCACGAACCCACCATCTTTATACTCTGCCTTCCTGGTCCGTGACAACCTCACAATCTAGCTATCACCTACGCATAGATAGGTGGTGAAGTTTTCATGGATCAATTACTCCTCGTAATCAGAAACACACACCCGTCAGGCGACACGGGCGGATCCAGATCGGGCGCCACCGGCAGCCCCCTCCTCCTCCCCACCTCCCCTCGCCGTCGCGGGAGGTGGCCGCCGGGCTAAGCCCGGGCGGCGGACGGCGGCAGCGGGGCCTCTCTTCTGCGTCGGGATCTCGTGGCGGAGGAGGCACGCCTCCATGCGGTGCTGCGCGGCGGCTACGGCGCGAAGATCCTCCGAGGCTGCGTCTTCGGCGGGTGGCGGCCATGGTGGCGTCGTCGGCAGGCTCCAGGGCTTCGGTCCGGCGGCTCCTGCCCGACGAGTAGGGGCGGGGTGGTGGCCCCCCCTTTCCTCCTTTCGGTCATTCGTCTCCGCGCAGATCGGCTGCTCTGGCCGGCCCTTGGTGGTTGCTGCTGTGCTGCGGCAAGGGGGCGCCAGATCCGGCGGTTCTTCGTCGGATCCGGCTCGTCTGCGTCTTCCGGAGGGTCGGTCATCCCGGTGGCCTTGCCTGCGGCAGCGAGGCGGGTGTGCGTGCTTAGTGGTGGGCGCTGTGAGGTGACAGCGCGGTTGCTGTGCAGGGGTGTGCGTGTCAGCGGTGGTGCGGGCCGGCTTGTGCCGGCTGCGTGAGGGTGTTGGTCGTGTCTCTGCTCCAAGCGCAAGCTTGCCCGGATTTGGCCGGCCGGCGGTGGCGGCGACTACGGGCGCCGTTTCCCTTGTTGAAGGCGCCTCCGTGGACTTCTTCGGCCTGCTACAACCTCGGATCTGGTTCTTCGGGTGAAAGCCTAGACCCTTCTGGGTCGGGCAACGACGCCGTCCGTACGGCGTTTCCTCCTTTGGGGCGTTGCCTTGAAGACCGGCGATCCTTTCCCGTGCTTCCTTTGGGCTGGCCGTGCACGGTGTCTCGGTTGGCAGGTGCCCAACCGATGATTCGAGTGGTTGGCGTTGCGACTCGTGTGGCGACGAAGATGTTGATGTGGGGAGCTGGGTTGCGGCTTGTCCTTTTGATGTCGGCGGTTCAGTTTGCCTTTCGGTGCGTCTATACTTGTTTCTCACTGTGACAGAGAAGTTGAAGCTGTGTGCGGCAGAGCTCATGCGGCATCGATGGCTCCATGAGGGTGGTTTCGGCAGATGGTGCTCTCCGCAGGTCGCGTTGGATAGGTCGGTGCAGGCTTGCAACTTTCTCATGTGAAGCTCATCAACAAAATCGGAGCTGCCGGTCCTCGACGTCTGCGGCCGATTGTTTGGCGTCGGCTGATGAGGTCCTTGGGTGCCGTTCGTTCTGAGGGGTCTTGATGGTCGTCAGCAATGAAATCGGAGTCGCCTGCTCGCGGAGAGGCGATGACGATGACATTGTTGGTAGCGTGACGGTGTCCTCTCCTCGGCGGTGTGTGGGGTCTTGTAAGTGCCAGGTCGGTCGGATTGCCCTGTTCGATGGGTGAGTTGTAACGGTTTTCGCCCAATTTTTCGTTAATTAACCGAGCAACTCTCTTCTTCTTAATCAATGAAAATAGAAAACCTTTTGCCTCGTTTCAAAATATTACTCCTCATAAATATGAAGCAAGTATTAAATTGTTGTAGTGTGTTGGAGAAGAGAGTGGTTTGTCTATACTCCTCATAAATCAATTTTGTCTTTTTTGTACATAGCTCCGCGAATGTTATTTGACCATCAAACTTTACAAGC
The DNA here is from genome assembly GCA_021605145.1 of Aegilops bicornis. Taxonomy (NCBI): domain Eukaryota; kingdom Viridiplantae; phylum Streptophyta; class Magnoliopsida; order Poales; family Poaceae; genus Aegilops; species Aegilops bicornis. The sequence goes on along the minus strand of CM038669.1, from coordinate 595,758,192 downwards.
GCCCATAACATTTGTTGATGATCATTCTCATAAAGTTTCAGATTTTTTTGAAATGTTTTACAATGTTTTCTTCCGTGGGTGCACCGAGGTAGGGTATAGAAAAACCTCTCCCCCGTTGGAGAAATGGGAGTACCTTCAGATGAGGGAGCATCTCATTTGTTATTAGACAGTATGAAACACTTGGATGGATGGCTGTATGGTAGCTTGAGCTTGGAACAGTTTAGGCACTCTTTGGGTTCTTTTTTAAGAATCCACTTATGGTTGTTGTGAGATGTACCTATCTATTTCCTAATGTGTGAAGAAAGAGAAGAAAGTTAAAATAAGATATTTATCATGCGCGTACATTCTTCGCTAGGTATTTTACTGGTGGGATCTGGATAGGCTGCACAATGTGTGTGTCTAAATTTGTTGGAATGTGTATGTTGCAGGTCTAAGTGTTCCCATCATTTTTCAAGTTATTTGTGTGACAAGTACAAAAACTCTATATAGCAGTGAAAAAAGCTACTCTCTCCGATCCATATATTAACGCTGGTTGAGTATAACTTGTACTAACTTTGTACTAAACCAGTGTCAATTTATTTGGATCGAAGGGAGCATTAATTTCTATTTTGGCTTGGACCATTAATTCTGCAAAAATGCTAGACGTACAGGCTTTTACATGTTTCTACAGGCTCCTTCCAAACTTTCTAAACACACCCCCCTGATTTCAATGGGGGTGAGCCTGTGCTTCTACTAATGACCAATTAAAAACCGCCACAACACCCTGTAAACCCCTCATTCCTGTAACATCCTGTATGTGTAGCAAAGCTCTTAATTCTGTTGTACTGTTTGTGTTTGATAAACCTGTGAAACACATGTACAAAGAAAAGCAGGTACCTGAAGCCAGCTTTAACAGTGAAAAAAACTCATCTGCGCAGCATGATCATCATGCAGGCCACCAAATCACAGTAGTGTGCATGGGAAAAACTTAAAACATATTGAGTACCTTGCCGAGTTCTCCATCAGTTACAAGCACGTAAGTGTTTCATCAGTTAAATGGTAGCGCCAAATCATTTCCTGGACCTGTGTTTGTCTGTTTTCTCTCAAGTGGAACTTGCAGCGGTTATGGCTGACCCCAACACTCCACAGTTGCTTCCTTCAGGAGTCTAGTTGATGTGTTGTGTGATTGAGTGTTGGTTGTGGTTGGAAGTATCTGTGATGTCAAAGGTGGCAACCAGAGCCCCCCTCCTGGACAGACCCATGATGATGCATTATATATATTGAAGTGCCTCTGCCTGCATACATACCCACACAAACACTTGACACCCTCAAATAATTGGCACTCCTACTGTCACTTCCTGAATCTCCCCCAAGAGAGAGCACACATATATCAGCAATGACAATGATCAGCTCCACCACCGTCGTCTTGGCCGCCAGACCATCGCCGGCTGCAGGGCTTCCTCAGTTGAGAGTGGCCAGGGCCGTGAGGCTGAGGTGCAGCTACTCCAAGGACAGCAAGAGGGCGTCTTAGGCACTGGCTCCGGTGATACTCAAGGGCGCGCCGCTGCTCGCAGCGGCGAGCGCCATGTCGGTCGTAGCGCTGGCGGAGGTGGACGAGCGGATGTCGGCTGAGCGCACCCGGCTGAGCAATGGCCTGCTGGGGTGGATCCTGCTGGTTGCCGTCGGCCTCGTCCTGTCCTTCTACACCGTCTACTCCTCCATGCCCATCCTCGACGATGATGATGACCAATCCAGCGCTGGAGGCATCACGCTCTGAGCTCTACCACCACCATCTTCTTCTCCTGCCTTCCTGATATGTGAAAGCCTCACAAACTATCACTCGGGTGAATGCTGAGTTACTGATTATGTTATGAATTACCAGAGGAAAACCAAAGCGGCAGCAAGCTTAGCTGTATATATATGACACTGTTAAATCGTTGTGTGTCTGGCTTTGTAATGCGAATCTTTGATTAATCTAAGTTGTGTTAAATCTCATCACTTCATCAGGCTGTTTAGGGAGCTTATAAACATCCCTTGAATCACTCCATGATTTGTATAGTGCTATCGGAAGCAACAGTCTTTGTTTTGGTTGTAATCCAACCAGATATAAACATCACTTGAATTTACTACATGAACATCTACTCATGTTTGAAGTAGTCATCCTAGCCATGGTGTGAATGAAGTGAAATAGTGAATTACCCGTGCACTAGTATTTTGGTTTAGCTGATGCGCCGGGCAAGAATAAGATCATTCAAGTTGACAAGGACGCGTGATGCTTGTTGATTGACAAGCTCGTTAGTGGAGCAGTTGGCCAGCGGTTTACTGCAGGCTGTAGTTCGAGTCTCCCGGTTCTGACGACGGCCGTGTCCAGCTGGCTGTTGGCATCCCAATCGGACCGGATCCGTCCGTCTTTGTTGTGAAGGGCATCGTGAAGGTCACTGTTGAGGCGACGGTGTGAACTGATGATGTTGCGGGACGTAGCCGAAAGGCTCCTGTGTGGGTTTCGGTGGCTCTCACTTCGACCGGTTTACCTTTCAATGATGAGATCCATGAACTACAACTTAACGCAGAGGGTATGGTTGGTGCAACAGGTTGAGTATTTGTTGCGGTCATGGAAAAGTGGTGGTGACAACACAGGATCGACTTCGACTTGATGCTCGAGTTCCGGGGGTGTAAAACCTAGGTTTGACTCATGTTGTTAAACCTGGCAATGACGATGCTTTTGCGTCGCTCCCTTGTTGAAGGCATTGCTCGGATTTGCTCGGACATGTTCTTCAGGGTGAAAACCTAGAATCTGACCTTTGGTGGTTGGTTCCAGTAACAGAGGCGCTTGAGCGTCATTTCTTTCATGAAGGCGTTGCTGTTGAAGAACGTCGTTGTCCTTCTGGTGTCAAAAGATGGTTGGTGCGGATATGGTTTATAATAGTTTGTCGATCGATGTTGATCGCTTTAGGGTCTTTTTTCTTTTATACTCGCTTGGGCATAGCTTTGGTCTTTTATGACCTTGTTATTCGCCGGTGTTTTTGTGTGTGTGTGTTGGAGTTGGCTGTGTGCATCCTAGATATGCAGAGGCCGGGTGTGTGCTTTTTATGTATGTATCGTCTTGATGCTTCATTCCGAGTTAATAAAATCCATCCTTTGTTGAAAAGTTCGAGTCTCCCTTGTCCCACTTAGAGCATCTCCAATAGCCTTTGTATATTGGATTGTTAAAACTTGATATAGCAAGAGGAGAGAGAAGGCTTACAAAGCCAACATGTTTTCTGCTTTGGCAACCTTTGTACATATTGGATTGCTATATTTGTATAAAACACACATTGACATGTGGGGATAATTTGTCATACACACTACACACTAGCTTACGTACATGAATACATATACTTGTTGGGCAACGTAGTATTTCAAAAAAAAATTCCTACGATCACGCAAGATCTATATATCTAGGAGAAGCATAGCAACGAGCGGGGAGAGTGTGTCCACGTACCCTCGTAGACCGAAAGCGGAAGCGTTTAGTAACGTGGTTGATGTAGTCGAACGTCTTCACGATCCAACTGATCCAAGTACCGAACGTACGGCACCTCCGTGTTCAGCACACGTTCAGCACGATGACGTCCCTCGAGCTCTTGATCCAGTTGAGGACGAGGGAGAGTTCCGTCAGCACGATGGCGTGGCGACGGTGATGATGAAGTTACCGGCGCAGGGCTTCACCTAAGCACTACGGCGATATGACCAAGGTGTTAATTAACTGCGGAGGGGGGCGCCACACACGGCTAGGAACAATTGATGTGTGTTCTAGGGGTGCCCTCCCCACATATATAAAGGAGGGAGAGGGAGGGAGGCAGCCTAGGGCGCGCCCAAGTAGGGGGAATCCTACTTGGGCCCCTAGTCCAATTCGGCCCCCTTACCATATTTGGACAAGGGGGAAAGGAAGGAGGGGGAGGGGAAGGAAGTAGAGTCCTACTTCATACTTTCCTTTTCCTCCTCTCCTTTCCCTTTCTTCCCACATGGCTGGCCCTATAGGGGGCGCACCAACCGCTTGTGGGCTGGTGTGTTCCCTTACTTGGCCCATTAAGCCCATATCTTTGTTGGGGGTTGCCCGGAACCCCTTTCGGTGACCCGGTATCACCCGGAACACTTCCGGTGTTCAAATACCATCGTCCTAAATATGAACTTTACCTCTCGACCATTTCGAGACTCCTCGTCATGTCCGTGATCTCATTCGGGACTCCGAACAAACTTCGGTCATCAAATCACATAACTCATAATACAAATCGTCATCGAACGTTAAGCGTGCGGACCCTACGGGTTTGAGAACTATGTAGACATGGCCGAGACACATCTCCGGTCAATAACCAATAGCGGAACCTGGATGCTCATATTGGCTCCTACATATTCTATGAAGATCTTTATGGGTCAAACCGCATAACAACATACGTCATTCCCTTTGTCATCGGTATGTTGCCCGAGATTCGATCGTCGGTATCATCATACCTAGTTCAATCTCGTTACCGGCAAGTCTCTTTACTTGTTCCGTAATGCATCATCCCGCAACTAACTCATTAGTCACATTGCTTGCAAGGCTTATAGTGATGAGCATTATTGAGAGGGCCCAGAGATACCTCTCTGATACATGGAGTGACAAATCCTAACCGTGATCTATGCCAACTCAACAAACACTATTGGAGACAGCTGTAGAGCATCTTTATAATCACCCAGTTACGTTGTGATGTTTGATAGCACACAAGGTGTTCCTCCGGTATTCGGGAGTTGCATAATCTCATAGTCAGAGGAACATGTATAATTCATGATGAAAGCAATAGCAATAAAACTAAATGATCATTATGCTAAGCTAACAGATGGATCTTGTCCATCACATCATTCTCTAATGATGTGATCCCATTGATCAAATGACAACGCATGTCTATGGTCAGGAAACTTAACCATCTTTGATTAACGAGCTAGTCTAGTAGAGGCATACTAGGGACACTCTGTTTGTCTATGTATTCACACATGTACTAAGTTTCCGGTCAATACAATTCTAGCATGAATAATAAACATTTATCATGATATAAGGAAATATAAATAACCACTTTATTATTGCCTCAAGGGCATATTTCCTTCAGTCTCCCACTTGCACTAGAGTCAAAAATCTAGTTCACATCCTCATGTCATTTAATACCAATAGTTCATATCTTTATGTGATTAGTTCACATCGGCATGTGACTAATACCCAAAGGGTTTTACTAGATTCAATAATCTAGTTCACATCGCTATGTGATTAACACCCAAAGAGTAATAAGGTGTGATCATGTTTTGCTTGTTAGAGAAACTTAGTCAATGGGTCTGTCACATTCATAGCCGTATGTATTTTGCAAATTTTCTATGTCTACAATGCTTTGCATGGAGCTACTCTAGCTAATTGCTCCCACTTGCAATATGTATCCAGATTGAGACTCAGAGTCATCCGGATCGGTGTAAAAGCTTGCATCAACGCAACTCTTTACGACGAACTCTTTATCACCTCCATAACCGAGAAATATCTCCTTAGTCTTCTAAGGATAATTTTGACCGTTGTCCAGTGATCCACTCCTACCCCTTGCCAAATTCATGGCAAGGTACACACTATGTTTGGTACACAACATAACATACTTAATATAACATATGGCTGAGGCATAGGGAATGACTTTCATTCTCTTTCTATTTTCTGCCGTGGTCGTGTTTTGAGTCTTACTCAACTTTACACCTTTCAATAGAGGCAAGAACTCCTTCTTTGACTGTTCCATTTTGAACTACTTCAAAATCTTGTCAAGGTATGTACTCATTGAAAAATCTTATCAAGCGTCTTGATCTATCTTTATAGATCTTGATGCCCAATATGTAAGCAGCTTCACCGAGGTCTTTCTTTGAAAAACTCCTTTCAAACACTCCTTTATGCTTTCCAGAAAATTTTACATCATTTCTGATCCATAATATGTCATTCACATATACTTATCAGAAAGGCTGTAGTGCTCCCACTCACTCTCTTGTAAATACAGGCTTCACCGCAAGTTTGTATAAAACTATATGCTTTGATCCACTCATCAAAGCGTATACTCCAACTCCGAGATGCTTGCACCAGTCCATAGATGGACCGCTGGAGCTTGCACATTTTGTTAGCACTTTTAGGATTGACAAAACCTCCTGGTTGTATCATATACAATTCTTCTTTAATAAATCTATTAAGGAATGCAGTTTTGACATCCATTTGTCAGATTTCATAAAATGTGGCAATTGCTAACATGATTCGGACAGACTTTAAGCATCGATACGAGTGATAAAATCTCATCGTAGTCAACACCTTGAACTTGTCAAAAACCATTTTCGACAAGTCGAGCTTTGTAGATAGTAACACTACTATCAGTGCCTGTCTTCCTCTTGAAGATCCATTTATTTTCAATGGCTTGCCGATCATCAGGCAAGTCCACCAAAGTCCACACTTTGTTCTCATACATGGATTCTATCTCAGATTTCATGGCCTCAAGCCATCTCTCGGAATCTGGGCTCATCATCGCTTCCTCATAGTTTGTAGGTTCATCATGGTCTAGTAACATGACTTCTAGAACAGGATTACCGTACCACTCTGGTGCGGATCGTACTCTGATTGACCTACGAGGTTCGGTAGTAACTTGATCTGAAGTTTCATGATCATCATCATTAACTTCCTCACTAATTGGTGTAGGCATCAATTGAACTGATTTCTGTGATGAACCATTTTCCAATTCGAGAGAAGGTACAACTACCTCATCAAGTTCTACTTTCTTCCCACTCACTTCTTTCGAGAGAAACTCCTTTCTCTAGAAAGGATCCATTCTTACCAACGAATATCTTGCCTTCGAATCTGTGATAGAAGGTATACCCAACAGTCTCCTTTGGGTATCCTATGAAGACACATTTCTCCGATTTGGGTTCGAGCTTATCAGGTTGAAAGCTTTTTCACATAAGCATCGCAGCTCCAAACTTTAAGAAACGACAACTTAGGTTTCTTGCCAAACCATAGTTCATATGGTGTCGTCTCAACGGATTTAGATGGTGCCATATTTAACGTGAATGTAGCTGTCTCTAATGCATAACCCCAAAACGATAGTGGTAAATCGGTAAGAGACATCATAGATCACACCATATCTAATAAAGCACGGTTACGACGTTCGGACACACCATTACACTGTGGTGTTCCAGGTGGCGTGAGTTGTGAAACTATTCCACATTGTTTTAAATGAAGGCCAAACTTGTAACTCAAATATTTACCTGCGCGATGAGACCGTATAAACTTTATTTTCTTATTATGATGATTTTCCACTTCACTCTGAAATTCTTTGAATTTTTCAAATGTTTCAGACTTGTGTTTCATTAAGTAGATATACCCATATCTACTCAAATCATCTGTGAAGGTCAGAAAATAACGATACCTGCCGCGAGCCTCAACACTTATCGGACCGCATACATCAGCATGTATTATTTCCAACAAGTCAGTTGCTCGATCCATTGTTCCGGAGAACGAAGTCTTAGTCATCTTTCCCATGAGGCATGGTTCGCAAGAATCAAGTCATTCATAATCAAGTGATTCCAAAAGCCCATCAGCGTGGAGTTTCTTCATGCGCTTTACACCAATATGACCTAAACGGCAGTGCCACAAATAAGTTGCACTATCATTATTAACTTTGCATCTTTTGGCATCAATATTATGAATATGTGTATCATTATGATCGAGATTTAATAATTATATTAAGTGTATGACCATAGAAGGTTTTATTCATGTAAACAGAGCAACAATTATTCATTGATTTAAATGAATAACCGTATTGCAATAAACATGATCCAATCATATTCATGCTCAACGCAAACACCAAATAACATTTATTTTGGTCCAACACTAATCTCTAAGGTAGAGGGAGTGTGTGATGGTGATCTTATCAACCTTGGAATCATTTCCAACACGCATCTTCACTTCGCCCATAACCAGTCTTTGTTCATTTTGCAACTCCTGTTTCGAGTTACTAATCATAGCAACTAAACCGGTATCAAATATACTGGGTTACTGAGAGAGTCCTGGACTAGGGGGTGTCCGGATAGCCGAACTATCATCTTTGGCCGGACTCCAAGACTATGAAGATACAAGATTGAAGACTTCGTCCCGTGTCCGGATGGGACTTTCCTTGGCGTGGAAGGCAAGCTTGGCGATACGGATATGTAGATCTCCTACCATTGTAACCGACTGTGTAACCCTAACCCTATCCGGTGTCTATATAAACCGGAGGGTTTTAGTCCGTGGGACTAACAACAATCATACCATAGGCTAGCTTCTAGGGTTTAGCCTCCTTGATCTCGTGGTAGATCTACTCTTGTACTACCCATATCATCAATATTAATCAAGCAGGAGTAGGGTATTACCTCCATCGAGAGGGCCCGAACCTGGTAAAAACATCGTGTCCCTTGTCTCCTGTTACCATCCGCCTAGACGCACAGTTCGGGACCCCTTACCCGAGATCCGCCGGTTTTGACACCGACATTGGTGCTTTCATTGAGAGTTCCTCCGTGTCGCCACTTATAGGCCCGATGGCTCCTTCAACTGGCCAAGAACGACGCAGTCCAGTGGTGAGACTTTTCTCCCGGACAGATCTTCAGATTCGGCGGCTTTGCAATCAAGGGCCAATTCGCTAGGCCATCTAGAGCAGATCGAAAGCTACGCCCCTGGACATCAGGTCAGATTTGGAAGTTTGAACTATACGGACGATGTCCGCGGAGACTTGATCATCGACGGATTCGAGCCACCGGCGTGCCGCCTTTGACTGCCTCGATGGGTATGATCTAGCTCTGCTACCGAACAAAGGCTCGAGGCCGCATCAAAGATCCGGCCCGACCCTTAATCCGGAGCCGGATTCGCCGATCGAGGACGGTTGGTTGGACACCGCCTCGGGGGCTGAAATCTCTACGGCGATCGAGCCGAACACCCTCCCTGTCCTTTGCGAAGACTGTGACTCCAAGGTGTCGGACTCCTCTCCGGACTCCGGACCCTCCGCGCCCCTACCAATCGAATCCGATTGGGCGCCGATCATGGAGTTCACTGCCGCGGACATCTTTCAGCACTCGCCCTTTGGCGGCATCCTGAATTCACTAAAGTCTTTCTCTTTATCAGGAGAGCCCTGGCCGGACTACGGTCAGGAAGGTTGGGATGCGTACGACGAAGTAATTCAACGCCCACCCACCACCCACTTCGTAGCCACTGTCGAAAGCTTACACAACATGCTCGATTTCGACTCCGAAGACATCGACGGTATGGACGACGATGTAGGAGACAACCATGAACCAGCACCTATAGGATGCCGGACAACCACCTCATCCCATTATGTATACATGGTGGATACACCTAAAGGAAGTGACGACGAGGAACAACGGGACGCTACGAAGGATAAATCCCTCGACAAGCAGTCAAAACGGCAACGTAAACGCCGCACCAAGTCCCGCCTCAACAAAGACCCAGCCATAGAGCAGGGCGAACCGGTGGACGATTTAACATGCTATCGAAAGCAACCGTCCGAACAGGACAACTTGGATAAACAACCCGTCCCGGCGAAGATAACAGTCCGGACGATCTCACGCCGGACAAATTGTTGGAGCAGAATAACCTCCACAAAAGGCTCGCCGCCATCGCGTAGCCTGAAAAAAGCGTAAGCGGAAGCTCAAAACAGCGGAAGATGCACTCGTAATCAGATGGAGCAAAGTATTCAACACCCTGCATAAATACGACGACATACGCGAACAAAGAGCTACCCAAAGAGAAAACTACTGCCCGAATTTGATGAGGAGGCCATAGAGCCCCCACAATCAAAAAGTAAGAAGGCCACCCGGTTGGATGGACGACCCCACGGCAAAAAGAGAGCGGCAAATGGCGCCGCACACAAGCCGGTACGCGATCAGCATAAGGATTCACATTAAAAGGATGGCCCAGTTAGGTCCATCTATGGGCCGAGAAAGCAAGCTCTTCAAAGCAATGCAACACGCCAAATATCCGAACATCACGGCACACCCTAATATAGGGGTGCCGCACACCCCCTGTGTTTCACCGATGAGGTGCTGGATCACGAATTCCTAGCAGGATTCAAACCCGTAAACATAGAGGCATACGACGGAACAACAGACCACAGAGTGCGGATTGAGGATTACATCCTCCACATACACATGGCTAGAGGAGATGATCTCCACGCCATAAAATACCTACCCCTCAAGCTCAAAGGGCCAGCCCGGCATTGGCTCAAAGGCCTCCCTAAAATACCATTGGAAGTTGGGAAGAGCTCGAGGATGCTTTTCGGGCAAATTTTCAAGGGACTTATGTCCGTCCTCCGGATGCGCATTTATTTAAGTCATATAACTCAACAACCCGAGAGTCAGCCCGCAAATTCTGGAACAGGTTCCTCACCAAAAGAACCAAATAGTCGATCGTCCGGACGCCAAGCCTTAGCAGCTTTCAAACACAGCGTCCGAGATTTAATGGCTCGCCAGACACCTCGCCAGGAGAAGCCGTGAACCATGGCCGCATTAACAAGCCTCATGACCCGCTTTTGCGCGGGAGAGGATAGCTGGCTAGCAAGATGCAGCACCAGCGACCCAAGTACATCCGAGGTCAGGGATGGAAATGGGAAACCACGACACAACAAGGACCAGCGCCGGATTAAGGGGAACGTTCCAAAGAGCGCGGTAGTCAACGCTAGATTCAAAAGCTCACGGCAGAACAATAAAAAACTGCCCCTTAAGGACAATAGCGATGAGCTATCCAACTTAAACAAAATCTTGGACAAGATATGTCAAATCCACAGTACTCCCGGGAGGCCTGCAAACCATACCCACAGAGATTGTTGGGTCTTCAAGCAGTCCGGCAGACTCAACGCCGAACACAAGTGAGGATGATGACGAACCCCACAAGCAGAACACCGGAAAACAAAAGAATTTCCCACAAGAGGTTAAAACAGTAAACTCACTTCGCGTGATAAAAGGGAAAAACAGAGCGGCGCCCACTAAAATGCGCGCCGCACATACTACCCTAGCGGAGTACCAACACTGGTTGTCACAACCAATCACCTTCGACCATCAGGACTACTCCGAAAGTATCCGGAACGCAGGATGGACTGCCTTGATATTGAATCCTATAGTCAACGGATTCCAATTTACACAAGTCCTCATGGATGGCAGCAGTGACATAAACCTGATGTATCAGGACACAATCCGCAGGATGGGGATAGACCCAACCAAAATTCGCCATAGCAACACCTCCTTCAAAGGGGTAATGCCAGGCCTGTATGCCCATTGTACGGGCTCCTCATCGCTAGAAGTTGTGTTCGCTCATCCGACAACTTCCGCCGCCAAGAGTTAACCTTCCACATCGCCCCATTCGAAAGTAGCTATCAAGCACTACTGGGGCGTGAAGCTTTCGCCCGCTTTAACACAATACCGCATTATGCATCTCTTACACTTAAAATGCCCGGTCCACGCGGCATCATCTCATTAAAAGCGAGTATTAAGTGTTACTCGAGCACGGAAGAACGTGAGACTGCCTTGACAGCCCCACACCAATCCGGCTCCGCTAATCAAAGCATCGGAAATAGGTCATTCAAAACCCGGACACGGCTAGACGAGTCCGGCGCCTACTAGCGGCATACCCCCGTACAAGGGGCTGCACGCATGTACAACAAGAGACAATAAAGCTCAATTTTATTCACTTTTTCGAATCGTACTCTGTTCATTTAATATAAAGTACATTTTTCGCACGATCTTTTTTTTCTCTTTTCAACTAAGTTCCTCTCTTTTACAGATGAACAACGTGCTACACCTGTCCAGGAAACGGCACAACGGAGACACAGGCACAGACGTGCAGTAGGGACCCGTTGCAAGGATTCTTTTCAGATTAAGACCCTGCGTAAACCGTTTTTACTGTCACTTGTTGATATACGTCCCCTGGTTTCTAGTTATAACCAAGGAGGAGGCTGGAGTTTTGGCATCGGCCGCGTAAGAATTTTGCACGTACCTGGACACCAGGGGCTTATTACCAAGGGCATTGTTCGGCCCGCTTTATAAAAGACTGAATACCTTAGGGAGTGTTCGGTGTCTCGAGTTAGGCCTTATATGCATCAGCTCCGAATCATGTCTTTGGTCAAATGTTGGGTTTGCCCGGCTCCTGTGTTTTGCTGCCTTACGCCCGCTCTATCGGCTAACGCTGCACCAAGAGAACTACTGCGATTGTGCCCCGTTCGGTCGGGCGAGCACCTCGAGAGAAAGCCGAAAACTGACTGTCATGATATAGCGAGAGACTAGTCAACCACTCGATGACTTACCGGAATGTTTAGAATTCCTCCGCATTAACGAAGGACCGTTTTTCGGTCAGGCACATACGCACCCCGAATTCGGGAGAGTGCGGTGCCCACAGGGGCTATATGGTAGCCCCACCCTCGAACTCCTATGGCTAAGTGAAAGTGATAAAGCATTCTAGTCCGGTTGCCTAGTTTGCTATTCCACCACCTCCTTTATAGGACCAAGACATTGGATTAACTGTGAAAGCGCGACTTCTTTGCAAACACCCCCGCACTATGTGCATGGCGGCTGAAGCCGAAGACTGCCATCTTTCAGGTTATATATACATATACATCAACGGCCGCACATGGAGTAGTTTACTACTTGAACGCACAAGTATAAAAAGCTCTTATATTATATTGAAACGTTGTTTCATAAATTATACATGTCACTCAAACATAACATCCTTCGAGCACTACGTCTCTATTAAACGAGCGCCCTGCAGGACTTCCTCAAAATAGTGCTTGGCAGGTACTCGGCTTCTGTCCGAATCCTAGGATGCAACGTCGGTGGCCTTCATCTCCGCCCAGTATGTCTTGACACGGTCAAGAGCCATCCGTCCTCCCTCTATGCATGCCGACCGCTTCATTGCATCGATACGCGGTACCGCACCAAGGAACTGCTGCACTAAGCCAAAATAACTCTTCGGCCGGGGTCCGCCTGGCCACAAATGAGTCATGACATGCTTCATGGCAAGCCCGGATAACCGATTCAGCTCGGCCCATTCGGCCAACCGATCGGTCAACGGGAGAGGACGCTCCGGACTATGGAATTGCGACCAATATAGCTCTTCCCTTCGCGCCTCTTCCGCCTCGGAAGTCCTCAATCGCGTCGCATCGCCGCTAAGTCCAGATAAGCATCCTCCGAACTCCACAACTTGTCCAACTGAGCATACTTCGGATCCGTATATTTCCTCCACAGCAGAAACGGTTTTCCAGCCGCAATAGCCCCGGCTTGACTCAGCTCCTCCTTGGCAGCTCTCATAGCGGAACGAGCATCCTTGGATTCGGCGGTGGCCTTTTTCAGGTCCTCTTGCTCCGCTTGACGTTCTTTTTCAAGAACCCCGCAACGGTCGGTAGCATTCTTCAACTTTATGGCCATATCGGCCATTTCCTCTTTGCTTCGGCAAGGAGCAGCCCGTTTGGCTTTTAGCTCTTCGCCGCCTTAAAGCGTCAGACATTATTTCTGGCTTGCTCTTTCGCCGGGCAAGTTCCGCCAAGAGCTCCTCCACAAAGAGCGGCACCACCTGCATTAAGCATACAAGTAGTAAGGCATGGGTGTCAAGCTCCCTTACCGGTGTGTCCGCGAGAAGTCGCATACCTTGTGACTCGTCAAACCGTTTATTGACCAGCGATGTCCGCATCCGCCTCGTCAAGTTGCCGCTTTAGTTCGGCAAATTCATCAGTCCGCTGGTTACCGGACGCCCGCCACCTATTTAGGAGCGGCGCAATGTTATAATCGAGATTATGATCCTCGGCGCTGTCAATTTTGACAACATACCGAGTCTCATGGGCTACTATCTATACAGGCGCATTCTATATGCATAACTCGGAAGGTACATCATTTTTATGCACCTCAAACCCCCGTCGATAAGCTTCGATGGCTTCATGCAACCCGCTATCCGCGTATTCAATTCTTTCTATCACCATACCCATTAGCGCACGGTGATCTTACGAGATAGCCGCCGCCCGAAGCAGATCCTTCAGCTCCTCCGACCGCCCGCCAGTTGGCGCTGACCTTCCGCCCCGCGGACTGGGAAACCCTCCGCGACGACACCTCAGGGTCGTCCGCCTCGCATGAAGGTGCGACAAGTGGAGGCGTTTCGCTCTCCATCATCTCCGGAAGAAGATCCCTCGAAGACGAGCTCTGCTAAGAAGGGCTAAGATCCGAACTACAAGGTATAGTTTCGGTTATCTTCAGAAATAAATATAGGGATGACCTTTATTACAAGACCCCTTCTTTTTACTTACGGCTCGCTGGAGGGCTGATCCCCTTGGGGAAATAGTGCGGCTGGGGTACTTCCCAGCGCCGGACTCTCTGACAAAGATTTCTTTCCCCTCTTTGAGGCCTTGACCTCCGGATCTTCCGGCGGTCGCCTTCTCTCCTTGGAGGGTGGGACTTTGATCCTCCTTCCTCGAAAGCCTCATTCGTGGAGGCAGTTGCTTCCCTCTCCCCTTCGCCTTCTTTAAAAGGAGCTGCCTTCAACATCTTGGTCAGCATGGGATCCGACGTGGTCTCTGGGAGGGGAGCCGGACACCTTATCAACTTTGCCTTCGCTATCCACTCCTGTTCAAGAAACAACTCCTTTAAGGGCAAGTTTATGATAAATGAACGGACAGCCTGTCTGGGTACATGACTACTTACTTGAGTATCTGGGCGATTGCAGCTTAGTCCTGCGTCCTCAGTCAGGTCCTACACTTTTCTTGTGATCCAAGAACAGTTTATACATCTCCACGCAGGCGTCGTACCCATAAAATGTTGGAGAGCTCGTGGTCCCTCCGGATTAAATTCCCAGACGGAGGGGCGACGCTTGCAGGCGTATAGGCGCCGAATCAACATAACCTGCGCCACTGCGACCAGATTGATCTCTCTTTGTTGGAGGTCTCGAATACGGCCCTGCAACAGAGGAACGTCTTTGGACGGCTCCCAGTCGAGCCCCCGGTTGACCCATGATGCCAGCCGCTGTGGTGGACCTGAGCGAAAGGCGGGTGGCGCCACCCATTTGGTGCCCCTGGGAGCGGTGTGTTGGGGAACGTAGTAATTTCAAAAATTTCCTACGCACACGCAAGATCATGGTGATGGCATAGCAACGAGAGGGGAGAGTATTGTCCACATACCCTCGTAGACCGTAAGCGGAAGCGTTATGACAACGCGGTTGATGTAGTCGTACGTCTTCACGATCCGACCGATCCAAGTACCGAACGTCACGGCACCTCCGAGTTCAGCACACGCTCAGCTCGATGACGATCCCCGGACTCGATCCAGCAAAGTGTCGGGATGAGTTCCACAAGACGACGCGTGGTGGACGATGATGATGTTCTACCGGCGCAGGGCTTCGCCTAAACTCCGCGACGATATGACCGAGGTGGAATATGGTGGAAGAGGGCACCGCACACGGCTAAGGAACGATCCGTAGATCAACTTGTGTGTCCATTGGGTGCCCCCTGCCCCCGTATATAAAGGAGTGGAGGAGGGGAGGGCCGGCCCTCTCTATGGCGCGCCCTAGGGGAGTCCTACTCCCACCGAGTAGGATTCCCCTTCCTAGTCCAACTAGGAACCCTTCCATGTAGTAGGAGTAGGAGAGAAGGAAAGGGAAGAGAGAAGGAGAAGGAAGGAAGGAGGCGCCTCCCTAGTCCAATTCGGACTAGTCCAAGGGGAGGTGCGGCCACTCTTTTGGCCCTTTCTCCTTTCCCGTATGGCCCAAAGAGGCCCAATACGAATTCCCGTAACTCTCCGGTACTCCCAAAAATACCCGAATCACTCGGAACCTTTTCGAACTCCGAATATAGTCGTCCAATATATCGATCTTTACGTCTCGACCATTTTGAGACTCCTCGTCATGTCCCCGATCTCATCCGGGACTCGAACTCCTTCGGTACATCAAAACTCATAAACTCATAATATAACCGCATCATCGAAACCTTAAGCGTGCGGACCCTACGGGTTCGAGAACTATGTAGACATGACCTAGAACTATTCTCGGTCAATAACCAATAGCGGAACCTGGATGCTCATATTGGCTCCTACATATTCTACGAAGATCTTTATCGGTCAAACCGCATAACAACATAACGTTGTTCCCTTTGTCATCGGTATGTTACTTGCCCGAGATTCGATCGCCGGTATCCAATACCTAGTTCAATCTTCGTTACCGCAAGTCTCTTTACTCGTTCCGTAATGCATCATTCCGTAACTAACTCATTAGCTACACTGCTTGCAAGGCTTATAGTGATGTGCATTACCGAGAGGGCCCAGAGATACCTCTCTCGACAATCGGAGTGACAAAACCTAATCTCAAATACGCCAACCCAACATGTACCTTTGGAGACACCTGTAGTACTCCTTTATAATCACCCGATTACGTTGTGACGTTTGGTAGCACCCAAAGTGTTCCTCCGTAAACGGGAGTTGCATAATCTCATAGTTATAGGAACATGTATAAGTCATGAAGAAAGCAATAGCAATATACTAAACGATCAAGTGCTAGGCTAATGTATGGGTCATGTCAATCACATCATTCTCCTAATGATGTGATCCCATTAATCAAATAACAACACATGTCTATGGTTAGGAAACATAACCATCTTTGATTAATGAGCTAGTCAAGTAGAGGCATACTAGTGACTATATGTTTGTCTATGTATTCACACATGTATCATGTTTCCGGTTAATACAATTCTAGCATGAATAATAAACATTTATCATGAAATAAGGAAATAAATAATAACTTTATTATTGCCTCTAGGGCATATTTCCTTCAGTCTCCCACTTGCACTAGAGTCAATAATCTAGTTCACATCATCATGTGATTCAACACTAATATTCACATCTGTATGTGATTAACACCCATAGTTCACATCGTCATGTGACCAACATCCAAAGGGTTTACTAGAGTCAATAATCTAGTTCACATCGCTATGTGATTAACACCCAAAGAGTACTAAGGTATGATCATGTTTTGCTCGTGAGAGAAGCTTAGTCAACAGGTCTGTCACATTCAGAGCCGTATGTATTTTGCAAATATTTTATGTCTACAATGCTCTGCACGGAGCTACTCTAGATAATTGCTCCCACTTTCAATATGTATCCAGATTGAGACTTAGAGTCATCTGGATCAGTGTAAAAAGCTTGCATCGATGTAACTCTTTACGACGAGCTCTTTTATCACCTCCATAATCGAGAAATATTTCCTTAGTCCTCACTAAGGATGTTCTTGACCAATGTCCAAAGGATCTACTTCCTAGATCACTATTGTACTCCCTTGCCAAATTCAGAGCAAGGTATACAATAGGTTTGGTACATAGCATAGCATACTTTATAGAACCTATGACTGAGGCATAGGGAATGACTTTCATTCTCTTTTCTATTTTCTGCTGTGATCGGGATTTGAGTCTTACTCAATTTCACACCTTTGCAACACAGGCAAGAACTTTTCTTTGACTGTTCCATTTTGAATTACTTCAAAAGCTTGACAAGGTATGTACTTATTGAAAAAACTTATCAAGCGTCTTGATCTATCTCAATAGATCTTGATGCTCAATATGTAAGTAGTTTTACTGAGGTCTTTCTTTTAAAGAACTCCTTTCAAATACTCCTTTATGCTTTCTGTAAAATTCTACATCATTTCGATCAACAATATGTCATTCACATATACTTATCGTAAATGTTGTAGTGCTCCCACTCACTTTCTTGTAAATACAGGCTTCTCCAAAAGTCTCATATAAAACCATATGCTTTGATCAAATCATCAAGCATATATTCCAACTCTGAGATGCTTGCACCAGTCCATAGATGGATCATTGGAGCTTGCACATTTTGATAGCATCTTTAGGATTGAAAACCTTCTAGTTGCATCATATGCAACTCTTCTTTAATAAATCCATTAAGGAATGCAGTTTTGACATCCATTTGCCAGATTTCATAAAATGTGGCAATTGCTAACATGATTCAGACAAACTTAAGCATCATTACGAGTGAGAAAATCTCATCGTATTCAACACCTTGAACTTGTCGAAAACCTTTCTGCGACAAGTCGAGCTTTGTAGATAGTAATACTACTATCAGCATTTGTCTTCCTCTTGAAGATCCATTTATTTAACATGGCTTGCTGATCATCGAGCAAGTCAATCAAAGTCCATACTTTGTTCTCGTACATGGATCCTATCTCAGATTTCATGGCCTCAAGCCATTTCGCGGAATCTGGGCTTATCATCGCTTCCTCATAGTTCGTAGGTTCATCATGGTCTAGTAACATGACTTCTAGAACATGATTACCGTACCACTCTGGTGTGGATCTTACTCTGGAAGACCTACGAGGTTTGGTAGCAACCTGATCTGAAGTTTCATGATCATCATCATTAGCTTCCTCACTGATTGGTGTAAGAATCACAGGAACTGATTTCTGTGATGAACTACTTTCCAATAAGGGAGAAGGTACAATTACCTCATCAAGTTCTACTTTCCTCCCACTCACTTCTTTCGAGAGAAACTTCTTCTCTAGAAAGGATCCATCTTAGCAACGAAAAACTTGCCTTCGGATCTGTGATAGAAGGTGTACCCAATAGTTACCTTTGGGTATTCTATGAAGACGCACTTCTCCGAATTGGGTTCGAGCTTATAATGTGAAAACTTTTTCACATAAGCATCACAACTCCAAACTTTTAAGAAACGACAGCTTAGGTTTCTTTGTTAAACCATAGTTCATATGGTGTCGCCTCAACGGATTTAGATGGTGCCCTATTAAACGTGAATGCAGCTGTCTCTAATGCATAACCCCAAAACGATAGTGGTAAACCGATAAGAGACATCATAGATCGCACCATATCCAATAAAGTGCGGTTACGACGTTCGGACACACCATAACATTGTGGTGTTGCAGGTGGCGTGAGCTGTGAAACTATTCCACTTTGTTTTAATTGAAGACCAAACTCATAACTCAAATATTCATCTCCATGATCAGATCGCAGAAACTTTATTTTCTTGTTACGATGATTTTCCACTTCACTCTGAAATTCTTTGAACTTTTCAACTATTTCAGACTTATGTTTCATCAAGAAGATATACTCATATCTGCTCAAATCATCTGTGAAGGTCAGAAAATAATGATACTTGCCACGGGCATCAACACTCATTGGATCGCATACATTGGTATGTATTATTTCCAACAAGTCAGTAGCTCGTTCCATTGTTCCGAAGAACGGAGTTTTAGTCATCTTGCCAAAAGACACGGTTCATAAGCATCAAATGATTCATAATCAAGTGATTCCAAAACCCATCAAGACGGAGTTTCTTCATGCGCTTTACACCGATATGACCCAAACGGCAAGGCCACAAATAAGTTGCACTATCATTATTAACTTTGCATCTTTTGGCATCAATATTATGAATATGTGTATCACTACGATCGAGATCCAACAAACTATTTTCATTGGGTGTATGACCATTGAAGGTTTTATTCATTTAAATGTAACAACAATTATTCTCTGATTATAAATGAATAACTGTATTGCAGTAAACATGATCAAATCATATTCATGCTCAACACAAAACGCCAAATAACATTTATTTAGGTTTAACACTAATCCCGAAAGTATAGGGAGTGTGCGATGATGATCATATCAATCTTGGAACTACTTCCAACACTCATCGTCACTTCCCCTTCAACTAGTCTTTGTTTATTCAGAACTCCTGGTTTGAGTTACTAATCTTAGCAACCGAACAAGTATCAAATACTCGGGGCTACTATAAACACTAGTAAAGCACACATCAATAACCTGTATATCAAATATACCCTTGTTCACTTTGCCATCCTTCTTATCCACCAAATATTTGGAGTAGTTCCACTTCCAATGACCATTTCCTTTGCAGTAGAACCACTCGGGCCAGGCTTAGGTCCAGACTTGGGCTTCTTCACTTGAGCGGCAACTTGCTTGCCGTTCTTATTGAAGTTCCCCTTCTTCCCTTTGCCCTTTTCTTGAAACTAGTGGTCTTGTTAACTATCAACACTTGATGTTTTTCTTGATTTCTACCTTCGTTGATTTCAGCATCACGAAGAGCTTAGGAATCACTTTCGTCGTCCCTTGCATATTATAGTTCATCACGAAGTTCTACTAACTTGGTGATGGTGACTAGAGAATTCTGTCAATCACTATTTTATCTGGAAGATTAACTCCCACTTGATTCAAGCGATTGTAGTACCCAGACAATCTGAGCACATGCTCACTAGTTGAGCGATTCTCCTCCATCTTTTAGCTATAGAACTTGTTGGAGACTTCATATCTCTCAACTCGGGTATTTGTTTGAAATATTAACTTCAATTCCTGGATCATCTCATATGGTCCATGACGTTCAAAACGTCTTTGAAGTCCCGATTCTAAGCCGTTAAGCATGGTGCACTAAACTATCAAGTAGTCATCATATTGAGCTAGCCAAACGTTCATAACGTCTGCATCTGCTCCCGCAATAGGTCTGTCACCTAGCGGTGCATTAAGGACATAATTCTTCTGTGCAGCAATGAGGATAAACCTCAGATCACGGATCCAATCCGCATCATTGCTAATAACATCTTTCAACACAGTTTTCTCTAGGAACATATTAAAATAAACATATGAAAGCAACAACGCGAGCTATTGATCTACAACATAATTTGCAAAATACTACCAGGACTAAGTTCATGATAAATTAAAGTTCAATTAATCATATTACTTAAGAACTCCCACTTAGATAGACATCCCTCTAATCCTCTAAGTGATTACGTGATCCATATCAACTACACCATGTCCGATCGTCACGTGAGATGGAGTAGTTTCAACGGTGAACATCAATATGTTGATCATATCTACTATATGATTCACGCTCGACCTTACGGTCTCCGTGTTACGAGGCCAAATCTGATATATGCTAGTCTCGTCAAGATTAACCTGAGTATTCCACGTGTGCAACTGTTTTGCACCAGTTGTATTTGAACGTAGAGCCTATCACACCCGATCATCACGTGGTGTCTCAAAGACGAAGAACTTTCGCAACGGTGCATACTCAGGGAGAACACTTCTTGATAACTTTTAGTGAGAGATCATCTTAAAATGCTACCGTCAATCAAAGCAAGATAAGATGCATAAAGGATAAACATCACATGCAATCAATATAAGTGATATGATATGGCCATCATCATCTTGTGCTTGTGATCTCCATCTCCAAAGTACTGTCATGATCTCTATCGTTACCGGCACGACACCATGATCTTCATCATCTTGATCTATATCAATGTGTCGTCACATGGTCGTCTCGCCAACCATTGCTCTTGCAACTATTGCTATCGTATAGCGATAAAGTAAAGCAATTATTTGGCACTTGCATCTTATGCAACAAAGAGACAACCATAGGGCTTCTGCCAGTTGCCGATAACTTCAACAAAACATCATCATCGCATACAACAACTTATATCTCATCACGTCTTGACCATATCACATCACAACATGCCCTGCAAAAACAAGTTAGACGTCCTCTACTTTGTTGTTGCAAATTTTACGTGGCTGCTATGGGCTGAGCAAGAATCGTTCATACCTACGCATCAAAACCACAATGATAGTTTGTCAAGTTGGTGCTGTTTTAACCTTCGCAAGGACCGGGTTTAGCCATACTCGGTTCAACTAAAGTGAGAGAGACAGACACCCGCGAGTCACCTTTAAGCAACGAGTGCTCGCAGCGGTGAAACCAGTCTCGCGTAAGCGTACGCGTAATGTCGGTCCGGGCCGCTTCATCTCACAATACCGCCGAACCAAAGTATGACATGCTGGTAAGCAAGATGACTTGTATCGCCCACAACTCACTTGTGTTCTACTCGTGCATATAACATCAACGCATAAAACCTGGCTCGGATGCCACCGCTAGGGGAACGTAGTAATTTCAAAATTTCCTACGCACACGCAAGATCATGGTGATGGCATAGCAACGAGAGGGGAGAGTATTGTCCACGCACTCGTGAGACCGTGGCGGAAGCGTTATGACAACGCTGTTGATGTAGTCGTCGTCTTCACGATCCGACCGATCCAAGTACCGAACGACGTCACCTCCGAGTTCAGCACACGTTCAGCTCGATGACGATCCCGGACTCGATCCAGCAAAGTGTCGGGGATGAGTTCCACAAGACGACGGGCGCAGGACGATGATGATGTTCTATCAGCGCAGGCTTCGCCTAAACTCCGCGACGATATGACCGAGGTGGAATATGGTGGAAGAGGGCACCGCACACGGCTAAGGAACGATCCGTAGATCAACTTGTGTGTCCATTGGGTGCCCCTGCCCCAGATATAAAGGAGTGGAGGAGGGAGGGCCGCCCTCTCTATGGCGCCCTAGGGGAGTCCTACTCCCACCAGTAGGATTCCCTTTCCTAGTCCAACTAGGAACCCTTCCATGTAGTAGGAGTAGGAGAGAAGGAAAGGGAAGAGAGAAGGAGAAGGAAGGAAGGGTGCGCCCCCCTCCTAGTCCAATTCGGACTAGTCCAAGGGAGGGGTGCGGCCACTCTTTGGCCCTTTCTCTCCTTTCCCGTATGGCCCAAAGAGGCCCAAAACGAATTCCCGTAACTCACCTAAACTCCCAAAAATACCCGAATCACTCGGAACCTTTTCGAACTCCGAATATAGTCGTCCAATATATCGATCTTTACGTCTCGACCATTTTGAGACTCCTCGTCATGTCCCCGATCTCATCCGGGACTCCGAACTCCTTCGGTACATCAAAAACTCATAAACTCATAATATAAGCATCGCCGAAACCTTAAGCGTGCGGACCCTACGGGTTCGAGAACTATGTAGACATGACCTAGAACTATTCTCGGTCAATAACCAATAGCGGAACCTGGATGCTCATATTGGCTCCTACATATTCTACGAAGATCTTTATCGGTCAAACCGCATAACAACATACGTTGTTCCCTTTGTCATCGGTATGTTACTTGCCCGAGATTCGATCGTCGGTATCCAATACCTAGTTCAATCTCGTTACCGGCAAGTCTCTTTACTCGTTCCGTAATGCATCATTCCGTAACTAACTCATTAGCTACATTGCTTGCAAGGCTTATAGTGATGTGCATTACCGAGAGGGCCCAGAGATACCTCTCCGACAATCGGAGTGACAAAACCTAATCTCGAATACGCCAACCCAACATGTACCTTTGGAGACACCTGTAGTACTCCTTTATAATCACCCGATTGCCAGACGCTTTGGTAGCACCCAAAGTGTTCCTCCGTAAACGGAGTTGCATAATCTCATAGTTATAGGAACATGTATAAGTCATGAAGAAAGCAATAGCAATATACTAAACGATCAAGTGCTAGGCTAACGAGAATGGGTCATGTCAATCACATCATTCTCCTAATGATGTGATCCCATTAATCAAATAACAACACATGTCTATGGTTAGGAAACATAACCATCTTTGATTAATGAGCTAGTCAAGTAGAGGCATACTAGTGACTATATGTTTGTCTATGTATTCACACATGTATCATGTTTCCGGTTAATACAATTCTAGCATGAATAATAAACATTTATCATGAAATAAGGAAATAAATAATAACTTTATTATTGCCTCTAGGGCATATTTCCTTCACGGTGATATAAAACCACTCCCGTTGCCACAAACCAAGCTCCTCTTGAAAAGAGCCCTCGGGCCACGGAGCATCATCACACTTGCTTATGACCGCCCCTCCGCACTCTGCTTGTTGCCCCTCGATCATCTTCGGCTCCACCTTGAAGGTCTTGAGCCACAATCCAAAGTGAGGGGTAATATGGAGGAAGGCTTCACATACGACAATGAATGACGAGATATGGAGGATGGACTCCGGATTGAAGTCATGGAAATCCAGGCCATAATAAAACATGAGCCCCCGCACAAAGGGATCCGTCGGGAAGCCTAAACCCTGAAGGAAGTGAGACACGAACACCACGCTCTCGCCGGGCTCGGGAGTGGGAATGACCTGCCCTGAAGCAGCCAGCCTATGCGAAATCTCGCCGGTTAGATACCTGGCGTCTCGCAGCTTTAGCACATCTTCTTCTGTGACGGAAGAAGACATCCATCGGCCGAGCTGGTCGGAGCCGGACATCGTCGAAGGTCCGCGCCTAAATCTGAAGCTTTGGGTGTTAGAACTCAAGCGAGGCGAAATCGATGGAGGGTGTAAAAAGAAGAGGGCCTTGGTCTCATTATAAAGAGGTTGAATACCAAGAGCCCTCCCGTTGTCGATTGGGACTCGCCGATAGAGGAGGCGTGCCAACGGCACGGTTGGGTTACCCACGTCCGTATTGATGGGAATCTCGGAATAAGGGGCACGATCTCCGCTTTGATAAGACGTGCCAAGGAAACCGCCTCGCTAAACGCTACCGAGGTGGGACAGTAAAAAACGATTCGTACAAAAGCTTGGCCGTGGTGTGATGTCACGCCGCGGAATACGTCAGCAGATCTGTGCAAACATTATTCTCTCTACGGTGGTATGTAGAACTTGTTTTGCAGAGCCGGACACTACCTTTGTCTTCAAAACCTTCTATGAAGTATTCGGAGGAGGAACCCACCTTGCAATGCCGAAGACAATATGCGCGCCGGACTCGTCGTCATTGAAGCCTGGTTCAGGGGCTACTGAGGGAGTCCTGGACTAGGGGGTGTCCGGATAGCCGAACTATCATCTTTGGCCGGACTCCAAGACTATGAAGATACAAGATTGAATACTTCGTCCCGTGTCCGGATGGGACTTTCCTGGGCGTGGAAGGCAAGCTTGGCGATACAGATATGTAGAGCTCCTATCATTGTAACCGACTCTGTGTAACCCTAACCCTATCCGGTGTCTATATAAACCAGAGGGTTTTAGTCCGTAGGACGAACAACAATCATACCATAGGCTAGCTTCTAGGGTTTAGCCTCCTTGATCTCGTGGTAGATCTACTCTTGTACTACCCATATCATCAATATTAATCAAGCAGGAGTAGGGTATTACTTCCATCGAGAGGGCCCGAACCTGGGTAAAAACATCATGTCCCTTGTCTCCTGTTACCATCCGCCTAGACGCACAGTTCGGGACCCCCTACCCGAGATCCGCCGGTTTTGACACCGACAGTTACTATGAACACTAGTAAAGTACACATCAGTAACATGTATACCAAATATACCTTTCACTTTGCCATCCTTCTTATCCGCCATGTATTTGGGGTAGTTCCGCTTCCAGTGACCATTCCCTTTGCAGTAGAAGCACTCAGTTTCAGGCTTAGGTTTAGCTTTGTGTTTCTTCACGGGAGTGGCAACTTGCTTGTCATTCTTTCTTCAAGTTCCCTTTCTTTTCCCTTGCCCCTTTTCTTGAAACTAGTGGTCTTGTTAACCATCAACACTTGATGCTCTTTCTTGATTTCTACCTTTCACCGATTTTAGCATCACGAAGAGCTCGGGAATCGTTTTCGTCATCCCTTGCATATTATAGTTCATCACGAAGTTCCAGTAACTTGGTGATAGTGACTAGAGAACTCTATCAATCACTATCTTGTATGGAAGATTAACTCCCACTTGATTCAAGCGATTGTAGAACTCAGACATTCTTGGGCACATGCTCACTAGGTGAGCTATTCTCCTCCATCTTGTAGGCAAAATACTTGTCAGAGGTCTCATACCTTTCGACTCGGGCATGAGCCTGAAATACTAATTTTAGCTCTTGGAACATCTTATATGCTCCGTGGTTTTCAAAATGTTTTTGAAGTCCCGGTTCTAAGCCGTAAAGCATGGCGCACTAAACTGTCAAGTTGTCATCATACCGAGCTTGCCAAACATTCATAACGTCTGCATCTGCTCCTGCAATAGGTCCATCAACTAGCGGTGCATCAAGAACATAATTCTTCTGTGCAGCAATGAGGATAATCCTTAGATCACGGACCCAGTCCGCATCTTTGCTACTATCATTTTTCAACTTAGTTTTCTCTAGGAACATATCAAAAATAAAACGGGGGAGCTATACACGAGCTATTGATCTACAACATAGATATGCAAAAACTATCAGGACTAAGTTCATGACAAATAAAAGTTCAGTTAATCATATTACTTAAGAACTCCCACTTAGATAGACATCCCCCTAGTCATCTAAATGATCACGTGATCCATATCAACCCAACCATGTCCGATCATCACGTGAGATGGAGTAGTTTTCAATGGTGAACATCACTATGTTGATCATATCTACTATATGATTCACGCTCGAACTTTCGGTCTCAAAGGTTCCGTGGCCATATCTGCATATGCTAGGCTCGTCAAGTTTAACCCGAGTATTCTGCGTGTGCAAAACTGGCTTGCACCCGTTGTATGTGAACGTAGAGCTTATCACACCGATCATCACGTGGTGTCTCGCACGCATTTAACTGTAGCAACGGTCATACTCAGGGAGAACACTTATACCTTGAAATTTAGTGAGAGATCATCTTATAATGCTACCACCGTACTAAGAAAAATAAGATGCATAAAGGATAAACATCACATGCAATCAATATAAGTGATATGATATGGCCATCATCATCTTGTGCCTTTGATCTCCATCTCCAAAGCACTGTCATGATCACCATCGTCACCGGCTTGACACCTTGATCTCCATCGTAGCATCGTTGTCGTCTTGTCAACTATTGCTTCTATGACTATCGCTACCGCTTAGTGATAAAGTAAAACAATTACATGGAGATTGCATTTCATACAATAAAGCGACAACCATAAGGCTCCTGCCAGTTGCCGATAACGGTTACAAAACATGGTCATCTCATACAACAATTTATATCTCATCAGGCCTTGATCATATCACATCACAACATGCCCTGCAAAAACAAGTTAGACGTCCTCTACTTTGTTGTTGCAAGTTTTACGTGGCTGCTACGGGCTTCTAGCAAGAACCGTTCTTACCTACACATCAAAACCACAATGATTTTTCGTCAAGTGTGCTGTTTTAACCTTCAACAAGGACCAGACGTAGTCAAACTCGATTCAACTAAAGTTGGAGAAACAGACACCCGCCAGCCACCTGTGTGCGAAGCACGTCGGTAGAACCGGCCTCATGAATGTCGTCATGTAATCTTGGTCCGGGCCGCTTCATCCAACAATATCGCCAAATCAAAGTAAGACCTTGCTGGTAAGCAGTATGGCTATTATCACCCACAACTCTTTGTGTTCTACTCGTGCATATAACATCTACGCATAGACCTGGCTCGGATGCCACTGTTGGGGAACGTAGTATTTCAAAAAAAAAATCCTACAATCACGCAAGATCTATCTAGGAGAAGCATAGCAACGAGCGGGGAGAGTGTGTCCACGTATCCTCATAGACCGAAAGCGGAAGCGTTTAGTAATGCGGTTGATGTAGTCAAACGTCTTCACGATCCAACCGATCCAAGTACCGAACGTATGGCACCTCCATGTTCAGCACACGTTCAGCACGATGACGTCCCTCGAGCTCTTGATCCAGTTGAGGACGAGGGAGAGTTCCATCAGCACGACGGCGTGGCGACGGTGATGATGAAGTTACCGGCGCAGGGCTTCGCTTAAGCACTACGACGATATGACCGAGGTGTTAACTGTGGAGGGGGCGCCGCACATGGCTAGGAACAATTGATGTGTGTTGTAGGGGTGCCCTCCCCACGTATATAAAGGAGGGAGAGGGAGGGAGGCAGCCTAGGGCGCCCTTACCATAGTTGGACAAGGGGGAAAGGAAGAAGGGGGGAAGGGAAGGAAGTAGGAGTCCCACTTCATACTTTCCTTTTCCTCCTCTCCTTTCCCTTTCTCCCCATGTGGCTGGCCCTATAGGGGGCGCACCAGCCCCTTGTGGGCTGGTGTGTTCCCTTACTTGGCCCATTAAGCCCATATCTTTGCCGGGGTTGCCCAGAACCCCTTCCGGTGACCCGGTATCACCCGGAACACTTCTGGTGTCCAAATACCATCGTCCTAAATATGAATATTTACCTCTCGACCATTTCGAGACTCCTCGTCATGTCCGTGATCTCATCCTTGAAGTCCGAACAAACTTTGGTCATCAAATCACATAACTCATAATACAAATCGTCATCGAATGTTAAGCGTGTGGACCCTACGGGTTCGAGAACTATGTAGACATGATTGAGACACATCTCCGGTCAATAACCAATAGTGGAACCTGGATGCTCATATTGGCTCCTACATATTCTATGAAGATCTTTACCGGTCAAACCGCATAACAACATACGTCATTCCCTTTGTCATCGGTATGTTACTTGCCCGAGATTCGATCGTCGGTATGATCATACCTAGTTGAATATCGTTACCGGCAAGTCTCTTTACTCGTTCCGTAATGGATCATCCCGCAACTAACTCATTACTCACATTGCTTGCAAGGCTTATAGTGATGAGCATTACCGAGAGGGCCCAGAGTACCTCTCCGATACATGGAGTGACAAATCCTAATTTCGATCTATGCCAACTCAACAAACACCATCGGAGACACCTGTAGAGCATCTTTATAATCACCCAGTTACGTTGTGACACTTGATAGCACACAAGGTGTTCCTCCGGTATTCAGGAGTTGCATAATCTCATAGTCAGAGGAACATGTGTAAGTCATGATGAAAGCAATAACAATAAAACTAAACGATCATTATGCTAAGCTAACAGATGGGTCTTGTCCATCATATCATTCTCTAATGATGTGACCCCGTTGATCAAATGACAACACATGTCTATGGTCAGGAAACTTAACCATCTTTGATTAACAAGCTAGTCTAGTAGAGGCATTCTAGGGACACTCTATTTGTCTATGTATTCACACATGTACTAAGTTTCCGGTTAATACAATTCTAGCATGAATAATAAACATTTATCATGATATAAGGAAATATAAATAACTACTTTATTATTGCCTCTAGGGCATATATTTCCTTCAATACTTCCACAACTCACCACCATACGGGTCACATACACACACAACACACATGTGTACACGTACACGTACACACTTCATGAAAAAATCTATGCAAAAAAAAGTAAACAACACACACATGCGGCATGCAAAAACAATCCATGGAAAAATGGTACACACATCACAAGTACACTCACACACACGTGGGGCATACCTGGCCCACCAGCCATTGAGAGAAAAATATGAAGGGGACCTCTTTAAGAGACTTTCTAAAATTATATCAAGTGGCCTTTACACTTTGCAAATATACAAAGTCTGGGTGTAATTATAGCAAGCTTTGTATTTTTTTATGGGGGGCCACTTACACAAAGGCTGTTGGAGGAGGATTTTTGACCAAGATTGCTAAAATATCAATTGAGTGCAAATATACAAAGGTTGTTGGAGATGCTCTTAGAAATGACCTTGTGGTGATGAAACACTATGTGATAACTTTGGGTCGTCACATGTACACCTGAATCATTAGGTGAAATGAGCAGCTCTGAACCTGGTCGCCTCCCTTTTTTTTTTCTTTTGTTAATCACCATGAATCTGATGATCCAACAGACACGATTCAAAGTATCTTGAATCTTTGGTTGCCTAACTATGTTGGCATTGAATTCGATACTATCTCACAAACCTGTGGACGACATTTGTTGTACACAACATGAAGAAAATATCTTTCAGTGCATGATAAATTAGTATTGTGTACATATGAACCATTTCATGTCGTGCCAAATATGTAGCCCTTGTCACGCCAAACAATCAAAAATCTACATCCCTTGTCGTGTACCGTTCATGCGATCATATGATATTATCATGGCCATGCGTTCTGTTGGCTTTCCTTTGATAAACACTAATAAAAAATATGTAGCCCGTATGGCGTATCATGCGTGCACCCCTCTATGTTCTTTTTTTGCGAATCTTTGATGATGTTTTGTTAGCTTTCCTTTTACACACACAATTTGAATGGTATGTTTATACATGATGCCAAAGGAATCTATGATGTCAAAGGTGGCAAGTGCCATCACATTTGATGAACCCATGCATATTGATATTCTATAGAATTATCTATTTATAAGTTGCCTGATTTTAATTTTCATTTTAGTTTTTTTTTCTTTGCTCCACCATGCATTGCCTGTTCAATGTCTCTGGCTGGGTCGGTTAATGTTGTGGAACCAGACGACTAGTAGTGCTGCATGATGCCACTATAGTGAATAGTATGACTGCTACTCCTAGTAGTATGAATCTCAATTAAAAAAAGTCTTGCTAAGTCGGCACACTAATTTCTGTATAGGTTCATCGATAGGCTACATGCTCCAAACTCAAAATCTATGGATTTGTTTGGATGTTTGTATTGGAGGGATTCATGTTGAATTGGTTTGAGTACCTAAACTGAGGGCATCCCAATACCAAATCCAAATCGACAACCCAACACATACATCCAAATCCAAATGATCCAATTCCAAACTTTCAACACTACACTTGGAGCAACATTATTTTTATTTAATTTTGTGTGCTTGTGTGTGAGATGCCATTTTTGTGTGCATGTGTGGGACAAAATCTTGGCTAATTGATCAAAGTGGGCCTACACAAAGGTGTATGTCCTCTTCGTATGTTGAGAGATGATTACCAAGATCATAGGCATCCGAGATGCTTCAGGCCGAGAGGCCAAATGGGCCATCGAGTTGGCTCCCCACACCATCTTCTACCAGCCTCGCACCACCATCAAGTCCCAAGCGCTGGCCGACTTCCTCGTCAACTGGGCCGAGACCCGGTACCTGCCGCCAGCGCCGGACTCCACCCATTGGCAGATGCACTTTGATGGTTCAAAGATGCGCACCGGTTTGGGAGCCGGCATCGTCCTCACCTCTGCCAAAGGCGACAAGCTTAGATACACACTAAAATCCATTTTGCTGCCTCCAACAATGTGGCCGAGTATGAGGCACTAGTACATGGACTCCGGCTTGCCAAAGAGCTTGGCATTCGCCGGATTCTGTGCTACGGTGACTCTGACTTGGTGGTCCAACAGTCGTCTGGTGACTAGGATGCCAAGGATGCAAATATGGTAAGCTACCGCTTCCGCGTCGAGCAACTTAGTGGATATTATGAAGGGTGCGAGTTCCTTCATGTGCCACGAAACGACAATGAGCCAGCTGATACCCTGGCACGGATCGGCTCCACCCGTGAAGCGATACTAGCTGGCGTCTCCCTCCAGTACGTCCACAAGCCGTCGATCAAGCCTTCTCCAGAGTCTGGGTCCATCTTTGTGCCGGCTGCTCCTGAAACAGTCTGATCCGACTCAAAGGCCGCAGCGGTTGGCTCGGGGACTTCGGCAGGCGGCTTGGGGACTGCAACAGTCGTACCCGGCCATGGTGTGACTTACTCACAAGTTATGCCCATAACCGAGGACGTTGCTATCGATAGATTAAAATACACTCTGGAGAGGTAGCGCACTTTACCCACACTACGGAACACCTGGCCTCGCATTCCCATTCGGGTGGACCAAAGCATTCCGACGAAACCCTCCCTTTGGCATGCACTATCCCCGGCCAGTCCGACCAACTCCCTCTCAGGGCTAGGTCTTGGGTGGCCCCGTGTCTACCAAAGACACCAACGGCCACTGTCGTGGCAAAACGGTCCCAAACGGGGACAAGGTACCATAAAAAAACAAGCACAAGGGTATGTCTGCCTACCGGGCCAGGGTATGCACGCCCATAACCTTCCCTCGCGGGAGGCACCGGTGAGAGCCACAACAAAGGACCGAATCAAGACCTTCCCGCAAGGTAAATGTGGTCGCACTGAATTAACAACCCGATTCAGTGGCACCATGATGTGATCAACATTATATTCATGTTGAACTTAATCAAGTTTAGCTTTGATCAATTTTTTTGTCAATAACATGATATAATGCCATAATCATGCAACTACTCGTCATGCAAGGCAAACAACTCATAGTCATGGATCAAACTTAACAACATAAGTATCTTGCAATACTCCGAATCAAAACTTCTCTGGTTATAACTCATTTTTATTATCATGCAATATTTTTATTAGTCCATCTTTTAATTGAAAATATCACTTAATAAAATATCTATCATTAATTTCCATAGCAATATGTCTAGTGCAAAATCTTACTCTACTTAGCCAAGCAAGTTCATGCATTCAACTTTTAAATGCAATTAACCAAAACAAGCATATCAAGCATATCAAGCATGATAAAGTAACTAGCAATTAACCAAATTTATTTATCAAACTTTAATTGCAAATAAGAACTCATATTCAAGTAGAACACCATAGATATTGAAATAACACCATCTAAATGCTGGTGTGGCTTGCCTTAGTCTAGAGGAGGATCACACCCCTCTTGGTTTGCTTAAAGACAAGCTTCTCCTTCTGAAAGGAATTTAAAACTACAAAAATAATTATCAAAAACCTCTCTGAATAGCACCAGAAATTCTAGACAGCAAGGAAAAATCCACCCTTTGGTGTGCTGCTAGAGCTTTGTGAAACAAAGACAATGCAAAAAGAATCAAATCATTTTGACTTATGGTTTAGAAATGGTGGTTGGTCAAAGTTTAGTCAAATTTCTGAATAATATTTGAATTAAATAGAAACCAGGGGGTGACGTCGAAGGCCTAAACGGGAAAGGTGCCTCCACTCGTACCGCTTCGGGTGCGAGTGGTGAGACCGACAGGTGGGTCCCGCGCGTCAGGAGAGAGAGGGGGAGCGCGAGATCAGAGAGAGGCGGGGCTTCGCCGGAGCTCACGCCGGCGATGAGGGGGTTTGGGGCTAGGCTAGAGGGATAGGATTGAAGCGGGGCTCGTGGCGCACCTGCCCGTACCCGTAGCTTGGCGTGGGGTGGACGGAGTTGCTCGCGGTCGTGCTCGCAAGCTACGGTGGCGGACGGAGTTCACCGGAGTGGTGGAAGACGACGACTAGAGGCGGCTCCAAGGGCTCAGCGGTGTCCAGGTAGCACCAGCAGACCTCCAATGCCCCGCCCAAGCAGTTGCTTGAGCTCGAGAGGCACCGGAGAGCGGTAGCTGGACTGCGAAGGTCGCCGGAGTCCTTTGGTCGGGGCGACGGCCAGAGGCCTGCCCGACCGAGCTGGGGTAGTTCTACATGCTTGTGGAGGTGGTGTGGAGTGGTGCTTGGCTAGGATTCGAGGCGGGGTCGCTATATATAGCCGGAGCGAGAGGGGGGGACGTGTCGCCGCCCGATCTCTCTGGACACGCAGCGAACGGCGACGAGAAGCTCCAATGCGAGGGGGAAAATGCTCAGCGTCAATGCAGGAGCTTTCCCATGCTCGCGGACGAGCACAGGAGGCGGTGGAGGAAGTGGACAAGTGCACGCGCGCACTGTGGTATTTTTGCCATGACGCGCCCGTGCTTGCTGCGGCGGCTCTGAAGTCGGCGAGCGCCAGGGAGTGGTCAAGGGTGATGGGTCGACGCTGTTGGTGCGGCGCGGCAGGCGTCGGCGAGCACTAGAACGAGCACGCGCGAAACAGAGAGGAAAGCGCCAGCCAGAGCGCGTTGAGACGTTGCCAGGCAGTGTGTCTTCACGCGGTCACCAAGCTGGCATGGTCAAGACGATGCCCAAGCGCAGCCAAACCTTGTCTACGTGTACGTCCATGCAGTGTTTAGTCTAGGAGTGGTGATAGCTCATGCTCAGGCCGACCAGATTTGACTTAACGAAGCTGGCAAGTTTCTGACCAGAAACTTGGTCGCCCAGTTAAGCCACCTTATAGAAGGCCATTAGGGCTGATCTCCTAGGGTTTAGGGTTTCTTAGGAGGGTGTTTAAGCTCAAGAAAGATTATGTCCAAAAGCTCAAGGGAAAATGTACTTGCTGTACAAACTGGAATTTTGGGCCAGAAGGGAAATGATTTTCTGTAACAAATATATTCCAAAAATTCATGCAATATTTTTGCATGGGAAGGTGTGCCAAGGTTCTAGGAATATTCAAGAATTATTTCAGATTTTTCTGGGCAAGAAAAATTGGGGTTGCTTTGGAGCACAAGTTTCTGAATTGAATTTCAGAGAGAATAATGAATATTTTTCTTTTATGAAAAATATTCATTTGATTATTTTGGGGATTTATTAGAGCAATAAAGTAGATAGGTCACTTGGCTGAAAGTCAAGGATATGCCCAAGTGACAATTCCATTTCAAATGATTCCAAAATCCAAATCAAGTCAGGGCAAAAACCACGGTAAAAACCAAGTCCGGAGGAAAAGAGAAGGCAAGTCCGGAAAAAGAGAGAAGGCAAAATCCAGGCTGTCACAGACCTCCCCCACTTAATATGAATCTCGTCCTCGGGATTCGGTTGCTTGGGAAAACAATTCTGGGTATGCAGTCCTTAAAAATTCCTCTCTTTTCTAGGTCGCTTCCTCTTCGGTGATGCTCCCACTGAACCTTGTAAAACCTTATTTCTTTGCTGCGAGTGACCCTTTCTGTCTGATCCAATATTCTGATTGGCTTTTCCTCATAAGTCAAATCCTTAGCCAATTCTATCTCTGCCATATCAGTCCTTTTCTCCGGTGGCGAGATACATCTCCTTAGCTGTGAGATGTGAAACACGTTGTGTACTTCTGACAGTTCTGGTGGCAATTCCAACTGATATGCAACGGTTCCGACTATGGCCATGACGGGGAATGGACCGTTATATCTGGGTGCCAATTTTCCGCGGGTCTGAAACCTCTTGACTCCTTTCATAGGGGTGACTCAGAGATATACGTGTTCTCCGGGTTCAAAGCTGATCTGACGATGTTTGGCATCGTAGTAGCTCTTCTGTTGGGATTTGGCCAGTTGCAGTATGTCTCGGATTTCCTTGACTTGCTTCTCCGCTTCAAGCATTAAATCAGTCCCGAAAATGGAGCTGTCTCCGGTTTGAGACCAGTTCAATGGAGTGCGGCATTTCCGGCCATACAGGGCTTCATAGGGTGACAGCTTTAAGCTGGCCTGGAAACTGTTGTCGTAGGAAAACTCAGCGTAGGGCAGACAGTCTTCCCACTTGGTCCCTTGGGCCAATGTACATGCCCGGAGCATATCTTTGAGTATATGATTTACTCGCTCAGTCTGTCCATCTGTTTGAGGATGATAAGCCGTGCTGTATTTCAAAGCGGTCCCCAAGGCTTGATGTAGTCGGGACCAAAATGTGGAGGTGAAGAGAGATCCCCTGTCGGAGGTGATATTCTTGGGTACTCCATGCAGACTGACAATTCTTGACACATACAGCTGTGCGAGTTGATTTGCACGGTATGTGGTCCGGATAGGAAGGAAACGTGCCACCTTTGTTAAGGTGTCCACTATGACCCATATTGCGTTGTTTCCTCGATGAGACTTTGGTAATCCGGTGATGAAATCCATGCAGATATCATCCCATTTCCATTGTGATATCGGCAGAGGTTGGAGGAGTCCGACGGGTTTTTGGTGTTCCACCTTTACCTTGTTGCATATGTCGCAACAGGCCACAAAGTATGCGATGTCTTTCTTCATTCCATCCCACCAAAATACCTGACGAAGGTCCTCATACATTTTGGTACCACCAGGGTGAATTGAGTATGGTGCTTCATGTGCTTCTGCCAATATTTTATTCTTCAGACTTTCTTGGTTGGGTACGCAAAGTCTTCCTCGGAACCTTAGCGAACCTCGTTGATCCGTACAGAAATATGATGCATGCCCTTGGTGCATCTTCTGGACATATATTTTCATCCTCTTGTCATCTTCCTGAGCACTGCGGATTTCTTCTTCGAGAGTAGGGGCAACTTCCAATATATTGGCAAGATGGGCGTCGATGATTACCAAATTGAGTTGCATGATTTCTTCATAAAGCTCAGGAGGCAATGAATCCATTAGAGCATTAAGGTTGGCTGGTTTGCAGCTGAGGGCGTCAGCCACCACATTAGCTTTGCCCGGGTGATAATTTATTCCGAGGTCGTAGTCCTTAACCAACTCAAGCCATCTTCACTGTCGAAGGTTCAAATATGGCTGAGTGAATATATACTTGAGAATCTTATGGTCGGTGAATATCTGGCACTTCTTTCCAATCAGATAGTGTCTCCAGATCTTCAAAGCATGCACCACCGCGGCCAATTCCAAATCATGAGTAGGATAGTTTCCCTCGTGTTGTCGCAGTTGTCGAGATGCATAAGCCACCTCTTTGCCATCTTGCATGAGTATACACCCAAGTCCTTTTTGGATGCGTCGCAGTAAACATCAAAACTGGGGTAAATGTCTGGAAGAGTTAATACTGGTGCCGAAGTCAGCCTGATTTTTAACTCATTGAAACTCCGTTCGTAGTCCTCAGTCCATACGAACTACTTATCCTTCCTAAGAAGCTCAGTCATTGGCTTGGCAATCTTGGAGAATCCTTCAATAAATCGGCGATAATATCTGGCTAGTCTAAGGAAACTCCGGATTTCTGAGGCTGCTGTGGGGGCGGACCAATCAAGTACATCCTTCACCTTGCTTGGGTCCACTGAGATTCCTTCTGCCGAGAGGACATGCCCGAGAAATCCCACTTGCTGGAGCCAGAACTCACATTTGCTGAATTTGGCATAAAGTTGATGGTCACGAAGCCTTTGCAGAACTGCTCGAAGATGTTCCTTGTGTTCGTCCTTGCTCTTGGAGTAAATGAGGATGTCATCAATGAACACCACCACAAATTTGTCCAAGAAGTCCATAAACACCTTGTTCATCATATGCATAAAGAAGGCAGGGGCGTTGGTGAGGCCGAAGGACATAACGGTATACTCATAAAGACCGTACCGAGTGGTGAATGCGGTCTTCGGAATATCTTCCTTCTTTATCTTGAGCTGATGATATCCAGTCCTCAAATCAATTGTTGAGAATACTTTGGCCCCACTGAGTTGATAAAAAAGATCGTCAATCCTCGGCAGTGGATACTTGTTTTTAATGGTGACGTCATTCAGCTGTCGGTAGTCTCCTTTTTCGTGAGACTGCCATCCTTTTTGTCCATGAAGATCGTTGGTGATCCCCATGGTGAAGAGCTTGGACGGATGTATCCTTTCTGCAGCATCTCATCCAGTTGTTTCTTCAATTCCACCAATTCTGAGGAAGGCATCCGATAATATTTCTTATGTATCGGGGTGGTTCCAGGCACCAAGGCAATTGCAAACTCCAATTCTCGGTCTGGTGGCATGCCTGGTAATTCTTCAGGAAATACATCTAGATATTCACTGACCACTGGAATTAATTCCACCTCTTCTGCCACTGCTGCGAAAACCATATCTTTCGTGGGTATGCGCTTGCGGGCATAAAAACTTGTGGTGCGACCTTCCATGTTTTTCAGGGTAACTTCTGTGGTCGCACAGTTAATGCATACTTGGTATTGGGTTAACCAATTCATGCCCAGAATGATATCCAAATTGTTGGAGTCGATGATTATCAACGATGTTGGAAACTTGACGCCCTTGATGTCAATTTCCAAATTTTGGCAGACGAGATTGCTTCTGAGTAGGGATCCCGGGGATTGTACCAGCATGTGCTTTCCCAAAATTGAGCAAAGAAAATTGTTTTGGGAAGCAAAACTCCGCGAAATAAAAGAGTGGGAAGCCCCCGAGTCAAATAAAATTACGGCGGGTATGTCATTAACAGGAAACATACCAATGACGACTTCCGGGTCCTCTTGGGCTTCGTCTGCGGAGATATGATGGATTTGCCCTTGGATCATATTTGGGGCGGAATACGGCTCCATGTAGTTGACTTGCGGATGAAATGGAGCCGCTTGTTTGTTGTTCTTGGGACACTTTCTGGCATAGTGTCCGGTTTGACCACAGCTGAAGCATGAATTGTTGTGCTGACAATCTTCGTGCACCGGGCTGGTCACGACATTTTTGACTTGCGTGGTAGTCTTGTTGACATTCTGCTGTTAGTTGGGTTTGTACTCCAATCGAGTCTGTTGCCAAGTACGAGCCTTTTGCACTGGTTGCATATCCTTCTTCGGCTCGAATTTGCGCTTGTGGACGTTAACAGCTGGCTTGTTGTCGTGCAAGAGCTTGTGTTCCCTTTCTGCGATGAGGGTCTTGTTCACCAGAGTCAGGAAGTCTGGGAAATCAAACATGCTGAGAGTGCACCTGAGATGCTGATTCAGGCCTCCAAGTAACTGGTCGATCTTCCACTCTTCTGTGGCAACATCGTGGAGAGAATAGCAGGCCAAATGGTTGAATTTATTCAGATACTCGTTGATGGTCATGCTGCCTTGAGTGAGAGCGAGGAATTCGCGTTGCTTGATTTTCACGACTCCGGTGGGAATATGATACTTGCGGAAATGATCCTTGAATTTTGTCCAAGTAATTTCCTCGTCTGCAGGCCATATTGTCTTGGCATTATCCCACCATATAGCGGCAGCTCCTTTGAGATAATGCGTTGCAAAGGGAACCTTGTCTCCTTCTTCAGTGCGAGCAATCTGCAGTTTCCTCTCAATAGTCCTTAGCCAGTCATCGACGTCCAATGGATCAATAGCGTGGCTGAAACTGGGAGGCTTGGTTCACTGAAAATCTGACAGCTTGGAGTGATGGCCATTCTGGTTTCCATTCTGCCCAACCATAACTTGTACACTTTTCAGTATTTCCAGCAGATCGTTGCTCCTTCTTTCTTCAAATATTCACAGGATTTGCTCATTGGACGGCGGATTTGGCGGTGGAGACGGAGGTGGCTGGTAAGGCTCGGGGGAATGTCCTGCCTGCCTTGCGGAGCGACGGACTAGGACATCCTCACCAGCTTGACTGGTGCTGCCTCCATGCGTCATCCTATTATTCGTTTTTCCCAATAATAGCAACCATGATGAGAAAAATCCAAAATGGGAGGAAAGCCAATGACAAATCCCAGAAGAAAACAACGAACGAAAACCAAAGCGAATAAAAGGTTCCAACATAATTATACATAGTCCCAACATGAAAGTAAACATCACAACGAGTCTACTACCCTCATACATGAAACTACGCATCAAGACAAGTGCGATTAGAGCCAAACATCATGCTCATGACTACATCGATACTCTAATCGTCTACTGCTCGGATGGTGCTACTGCAGGCTCGTCTCCTGAGCCGGATCCAGATCCTGAACTGATAGTAGAGACCTCCGGGTTAAGAGAGACACGCCGGCGCTGCCTCGAGGGCTCTCCCTCAGGGGCAGGCGGGGGATGGGATCTAAGCATAGGAGCGGCAGGAGTAGCGACAACGGAAGACCATGCAGTAGGAGCACTGCGAGGGGTCACCGTCAGAGGGTTAACGGTACCCTGCGAGGTCACCGGGGGAACAGAGGCGGAAGGAACAGGAGTAGTATAGATGACAGCGGGAAGAGGGTTCCTCATACGAGCAGCCGCGAGAGCTGCGCGAGCGCATGACAGCTCCTGAGCTAACTCGTAGTTCAGGAGATAACTAGCGGTGATGTAGCGAGAAAGGTGGCTAGTGGGACGATCGCACGACGGATTAATCAAAGGAAAGCAGATACGCCCATTCTCGTGCAGAGATGGGTAGTAGAAAAGACCAGGGTGGGTATGCATGCGAACCTCGTTGTAGCGCAAGTCTACAAGAGCCCCGATAGCAGCAAACTGAACCGCTTGAGATGGCGTAGAAGCAAGACCACCCTTAGTCGAACGAGTGTAAGCACCGGAAGGGGAACTGTGGTGTAGAGTGACCAGAACATAATACTCATACAATGCACCAGCCAGATGCTCGCGATACACCCGATACTCTGGATCAGCACCCTCTGGGTAGAGTCGTCACCACACGTTCTGAAGCAGGTGCAGCGATGTGTACGGAGCTGGCTCAGGATGGCACAAGATCAGTAGTGGTGCCATCTACACTCACAAACCATACGGTTAGTAATAACAAAAAATAAACATGCATGCAATGGAACAACCAATTTCCATGACTACCGGCACTCAAACGAAGCTATCTACCGTTTCACTAACGCACTAACGGTCTAGTGTGTCCTACAATCAGCGCGGCTCTGATACCAAGTGTTGTGGCACCCCGGCTCAGAGCAACCGGTTTACCATGCATTGCAAGCCCAGAGATCAAGTCTTCTGGCAATACACAACATGGTACAGAAACAACCGCTTTATTGATGCTAGAGGATTATATAGGTCTGATATTACATCGAGATACGAGGCCAAGCAGCACACCCAGTGCTGCTGGACAGTATGTACATTATTTAATGAACATGACAGGGTCCTCGATCACACGAACAACGCGGCAGCGGAAGAACGACAAAGTGGAACTCCATAGCACAGGGACACCGACGTGGACACGGCCTAGACATGAGATGCGCTCCGATGCAAACCGACTTGCCTGAAAGCTGGCATAACACGCCAGGTCAGTACATTGAATGTACTTGCAAGCTCACAACAAACATTAGCACGATGACAGACAATATCATGATAATTTATCAGATTAATTCAATGCAAGAAATACTGCAGATGCAATGCAAACAAATACGTGCTCCGAGTCTCACGGACTCGCTTACCAGACGGTTACCTCGTAACCAAACGGCGACCATACCGTGGTCACACCTGAAACCAATCACTCACGAACACCTGAAGAGTTCATGATTCACCACGAAACAATGCATCACAACAATCACTTAGTTTGCAAGATTTATTATAAAAGTTGATCCATGGTGTGACTTACTCATGAGTTATGCCCATAACCGAGGACGC
The DNA here is from genome assembly GCA_021605145.1 of Aegilops bicornis. NCBI lineage: Eukaryota > Viridiplantae > Streptophyta > Magnoliopsida > Poales > Poaceae > Aegilops > Aegilops bicornis. Next base: position 595,717,504 of record CM038669.1, on the reverse strand, counting down.
GGCTATCGATAGTTTAAAATACACTCTGCAGAGGTAGCGCACTTTACCCACACTACGGAACACCTGGCCTCGCATTCCCATTCGGGTGGACCAAAGCATTTTGACGAAACCCTCCCTTTGTCATGCACTCTCCCCGGCCACTCCGACCAACTCCCTCTCAGGGCTAGGTCTTGGGTGGCCCCGTGTCTACCAAAGACACCAACGGCCACCGTCGTGGAAAAACGGTCCCAAACGGGGACAAGGTACCATAAAAACAAAAACGAGCACACAAGGTTATGTCTGCCTACCGGGCCATGGTTTGCACGCCTATAACCTTCCCTCACGGGAGGCACCGGTGAGAGCCACAACAAAGGACCGAATCAAGACCTCCCCACAAGGTAAATGTGGTCGCACTGAATTAACAACCCGATTCAGTGGCACCATGATGTGATCAACATCATATTCAAGTTGAACTTAATCAAGTTTAGCTTTGATAATTTTTTTTATCAATAACATGATATAATGCCATAATCATGTAACTACTCATCATGCAAGGCAAACAACTCATAGTCATGGATCAAACTTAACAACATAAATATCTTGCAATACTCAGAATCAAAACTTCTCTGGTTATAACTCATTTTTATTATCAAGCAATATTTTTATTAGTTCATCTTTTAATTGAAAATATCACTTAATAAAATAACTATCATTAATTTCCATAGCAATAGTCTAGTGCAAAATCTTACTGTACTTAGCCAAACAAGTTCATGCATTCAACTTTTAAATGCAATTAACCAAATCAAGCATATCAAGCATGATAAAGTAACTAGCAATTAACCAAATTTATTTATCAAATTTTAAATGCAAATAAGAACTCATATTCAAGTAAAAACCATAGATATTGAAATAACACCATCCAAATGCTGGTGTGGCTTGCCTTAGTGTAGAGGAGGATCACACCCCTCTTTGTTTGCTTCAAGACAAGCTTCTCCTTCTGAAAAGAATTTCAAACCACAAAAATAATTATCAAAAACCTCTCTGAATAGCACCTGAAATTCTAGACAGCAAGGAAAAATCCACCCTTTGGTGTGCTGCTAGAGCTTTCTAAAACAAAGACAATGCAAAAAGAATCAAATCATTTGGACTTATGGTTTAGAAATGGTGGTTGGTCAAATTTAGTCAAATTTTTGGATAATATTTGAATTAAACAGAAAACCGGGGGGGGGGGGGGGTGATGTCGAAGGCGTAAACGGGAAAGGAGCCTCCACTCGTACCGCTTCGGGCGCGAGTGGTGAGACTGACAGGTGGGTCCCGCACGTCAGGAGAGAGAGGGGGAGCGCGAGATCAGAGAGAGGCGGGGCTTCACTGGAGCTCACGCCGGCGACGAGGGGGTTTGGGGCTAGGCAAGAGGGATAGGATTGAAGTGGGGCTTGTGGCGCACCTGCCCGGACCCGTAGCTTGGCGTGGGGTGGACGGAGCTGCTCGCGGTCGGGCTCGCTAGCTACGGTGGCGGACGGAGTTCACCGAAGTGGTGAAATATGACGGGTAGAGGCGGCTCCGAGGGCTCAGCGGTGTCCAGGCAGCACCAACAGACCCCCAATGCCCCGCCCAAGCCGTTGCTTGAGCTCGAGAGGCACCGAAGAGCGGCGGCTGGACTGCGGAGGTTGCTGGAGTCCTCTGGTCAGGGCGACGGCCAGAGGCCTGCCCGACTGAGCTGGGGTCGTTCTACGTGCTTGTGGAGGTGGTGGGGAGTGGTGCTTGGCTAGGATTCGAGACGTGTCGCCGCCGGAGCTCTCTGGACACGCGCCGAAAGGCGACGAGAAGCTCCAATGTGAGGGGGGAAACGCTCAGCGTCAACGCATGAGCTTGCCCACGCTCTCGGACGAACACAGGAGGCGGTGGAGGAAGTGGACAAGCGCGCGCGCACTGTGGCATTTTGGCCACGACGCGCCCGTGCTTGCTGCGGCGGCTCCGGCGTCGGCGAGCGCCAGGGAGCGGTCAAGGGTGATGGGTCGACAATGTTGGTGCGGCGCGGCAGGCGTCAGTGAGCGCTGGAACAAGCACGCGCGAAACAGATAGGATAGCGCCAGCCAGAGCGCGTCGAGACATTGCCAGGTGCCGTGTCTTTGCGCGGTCACCAAGCTGGCATGGTCAAGACGATGCCCAAGCACAACCAAACCTTGTCTACGCGTTCGTCCATGCAGTGTTTAGTCTAGGAGTGGTGATAGCTCATGCTCAGGCCGACCAGATTTGACTTAACCAAGCTGGCAAGTTTCTGACCAGAAACTTGGTCGCCAAGTTAAGCCACCTTCTAGAAGGCCATTAGGGCTGATCTCCTGGGGTTTAGGGTTTCTTAGGAGGGTGTTTAAGCTCAAGAAAGATCAGGGCCAAAAGCTCAAGGGAAAATGTACTTGCTGTAAAAACTGGAATTTTGGGCCAGAAGAGAAATGATTTTCTATAGCAAAAGCATTCCAAAAAGTCATGCAATATTTTTGCATGGGAAGGTGTGCCAAGGTTCTAAGAATATTCAGGAATTATTTCAGATTTTTCTGGGCAAGAAAAATTGGGGTTGCTTTGGAGCACAAGTTTTTGAATTGAATTTCAGAGAGAAAAATGAATATTTTTCTTTTATGAAAAATATTTATTTGATTATTTTGGGGATTTATTAGAGGAATAAAGTAGATAGGTCACTTGGGTGAAAGTCAAGGATTTGTCCAAGTGACAAGTCCATTTGAAATGATTCCAAAATCCAAATCAAGTCAGGGCAAAAACCACGGTAAAAACCAAGTCCGGAAGAAGACAGAAGGCAAGTCCGAAAAAAGAGAGAAGGCAAAATCCAGGCTGTCAAAATAGCAAACGGCAACAAGCGTATTGCCTTGAAATATGTTCCGCTTATGCTCCAGTGCATCGCCCGGACATGGCTGAACAGCCTGAAGCCCCGCAGCATCAAGAGCTGGGTAGATTTCACTGAAGCCTTCATCCGCAACTTCACCAGCACGTACAAGCGACCGCCCAAGCCCCGCCAGCTCTCCTTGTGTGTCCAGGGCCCCACCGAGTCGACTCGTGACTACCTCATGCGTTGGGCCGAGCTGCGCAACTCTTGTGAAGGCGTGCATGAGGTGCAGGCTATCGGGTACTTCACCACCGGGTGCAGAGAAGGCACCATGCTCAAGCACAAACTCCTCTGCGAGGTGCCGACGACCCTCGACGAGCTGCTGATCATAGCAGACAAGTACGCTACGGCTGTCTCCTCCATGAAGACGGAGATTCAAGTTGATGCATCAGGCAAAGTGGCTCCTCAGGCCCCTCGGACTCCGGCTGGTGACACCAGTCGGCGTCAGCAACAAAATGACAACAAGCGCAAGGCACCACAGCCGGCTTCCACCAGCCGGCAGGTGGCAACAGTCGAAGACCAGCAGCCGGAGGGGCAGCCTGCTCCCAAACGTCAGAGGGGCGGCAAGCCAAACTGGTTGCCCGCCTTCTCCTATGAGCAAACCCTTGATGCGCCCTGCAAGTTCCACAGCGGCGCGAAGCCGTCCAACCACATCACTCGAAAGTGTCACTGGCTCACCCGAATCTCCAAGGGCGAAGGATTGCTGCCTCCTCCGCCTGTTGGCCAGTCGCCGCCGCCTCCTCCCCAGCAGCAGGCGGCCCGGTCAGTTGCCTCCATCCAAGACGAGTACGCAGGAGAGAAAGGAGCCTACATCGTCTTCACCAGCGTGGCCGATGACAGGCGCAACCGTCGCCAGCAGTCCCGAGAGGTGAATGACGTAGCCACTGAAGCCCCAGAGTTCATGCACTGGTCAGAAAAGCCAATCAGTTGGAGTCGGGCCGATCATACGGAAGTAATGCCTTCTCCGGGTTCCTACGCTCTGGTGTCGGAATCCACCTTTGCTACGGAGAGGCGAGCTGCTCGCTTCTCCCGAGATGGTGGTAGCAGCATCAACATCTTGTACCGCGACACCGTGGAGAAGTTGAACATCAAGCCGAAGCATCTCCTGCCCAGTCGAACTGTCTTCCATGGCATAGTTCCTGACCTTTCTGACTCACCAATCGGCAAGATCAAGATAGATTTCCTCTTTGGAGACAAAGATCATTTCCGCCGAGAGCCCATCTGGTTTGAAGTGGTTGACCTTGAGAGCCCTTACCATGCGCTGCTTGGCTGACCTGCCTTGGCCAAATTCATGGCGGTGCCGCACTATGATTACCTCAAGATGAAGATGCCAAGCACCAAAGGGGTTATTACCATCTCCGGAGATTACCAGAAATTGTCTGCCTGTGCGGCCGCTAGCAGTAGGCTGGCCGAGTCCCTTGTGATCGCTGCCGAGAAGCGGCTCCTGACTGGGTTGTGGCCATGGCCGGCAAGCAGCCGGACATGTCCCCTGACCCCAAGGAGTCGGAAGCTGAAGGCTCCTTCAAGCCGTCCAAGGAGACAAAGAAGATACCGTTGGACCCAGAGCACCTGGAGAGGTACGCTGTCATAGGTGCAAACCTCGACAGCAAATAGGAAAGAAAGCTCATCGATTTCCTCCGTGAGAATCGGGACATCTTTGCATGGTCTGCTAAGGACATGACGGGTGTTCCGAAGGATATCGCCGAGCACAAGCTACACGTACGACCTGACGCCAAGCCGGTCAAGCAGCCCCTCTTCCGCCTGTCGGAAGAGAAGAGAAGGATTGTTGGTGAAGAGATAGCCCGGCTCCTAGCAGCCGGCTTCATTATGGAAGTATTCTATCCAGATTGGCTGGCCAACCCAGTCCTTGTACTGAAGAAGAACAACAAGTGGCGCATGTGTATTGATTATACCAGCCTCAACAAAGCTTGCCCCAAAGATCCATTTGCCTTGCCAAGGATTGACCAAGTGACAGTCTCCACAGCTGGATGCGAGCTGTAGAGTTTTTTGGATGCATTTTCAGGGTACCACCAGATCAAGTTAAACCCGGCTGATAGGCTGAAGACCTCTTTCATCACGCCATTCGGAGCCTTCTGCTACCTGATGATGACGTTCGGCTTGAGGAATGTCGGTGCCATGTTTCAGCATTGCATGCAGAAGTGCCTCCTCAAGCAGCTCGGCCGAAACGCCCACGTCTATGTGGATGATGTTGTGGCGAAGACGGAGAAGCGTGGGACCCTCCTAGAAGACCTCAAGGAGACTTTTGAAAATCTACGCCGGTTTTAGATCAAGCTCAACCCAGAGAAGTGCGTGTTCGGAGTACCAGCCGGCCAGCTCCTCGGCTTCCTGGTCTCTGAATGCGGCATCGAGTGCAACCCCGTGAAGATCAAGGCCATCGAGAAGCCTACCCGACTGAGAGATGTCCAGAAGTTCACCGGCTGCTTGGCATCCATTAGCCGCTTCATCAGTCGGCTAGGCGAGAAGGCCCTTCCCCTGTACCAGCTCCTGAAGAAAACCACTCACTTCGAGTGGAATGACAAGGCGGATGAGGCTTTTCTCCAGCTCAAGAAGATGTTGACCACGCCGCCTGTCCTGGCCGTGTCGGCTGCTAAGGAGCCCATGCTCCTCTACATCACCGCCACCAGCCGGGTGGTCAGCACAGTCATAGGTTCTGCCGGTGCAGAGACCGGTGTATTATCTGAGTGAAGTGTTGTCGGCTTCCAAACAAAACTACCCCCACTACCAGAAGATGTGCTACGGCATGCACTTTACCGCAAAAAAGTTAAAGCCATATTTTCAAGAGCACCCCATCACGGTTGTTTGCACTGCCTCGCTTGCCGAGATCATAGCCAGCCGAGATGCTTCAGGCCGAGTGGCCAAATGGGCCATCGAGTTGGCTCCCCACACCATCTTCTACCAGCCTCACACCACCATCAACTCCCAAGCACTGGCCGACTTCCTCGTCGACTGGGCCGAGACCCAGTACCTGCCGCCAGCGCCGGACTCCACCCATTGGCGGATGCACTTTGATGGTTCAAAGATGCGCACCGGTTTGGGACCCAGCATCGTCCTCACCTCTCCCAAAGGCGACAAGCTTAGATACACACTGCAAATCCATTTTGCCGCCTCCAACAATGTGGCCGAGTATGAGGCACTAGTACACGGACTCCGGCTTGCCAAAGAGCTCGGCATTCGCCGGATTCTGTGCTACGGTGACTCTGACTTGGTCGTCCAACAGTCGTCTGGTGACTGGGACGCCAAGGATGCAAATATGGCAAGCTACCGCTTCCTCGTCAAGCAACTCAGTGGATATTTTGAAGGGTGCGAGTTCCTTCACATGCCACGAAATGACAATGAGCCAGCTGATACCCTGGCACGGATCGGCTCCACCCGTCAAGCGATACCAGCCGGTGTCTCCCTCCAGTACCTCCACAAGCCGTCGTTCAAGCCTTCTCCAGAGTCTGAGTCCATCTTTGTGCCGGCTGCTCCTGAAACAGTCGGATCCGACTCAAAGGCCACAACGGTTGGCTCGGGGACTTCGGCAGTCGGCTCGGGGACTGCACCAGTTGCACCCAGCCCGGGGACTTCAAATCCCGGCCCGGGGCCTGCAGCAGTCGCACCGGCCCAGGGACTTTAGATCCCGGCCCGGTGACTGCAACGGTCTGCCTGGGGACTTCAACGACACAGCAAGCGGCGACCAACTCCTACCTGCCACCTCCCAACCCAACCGCCCTCGTGCAAGTGGCCATAGTGGCGGTATAATAAATTCAAGCACCATCATGGGCAGAGCCCATCCTCAAGTTTCTGGTGAACAAAGAGCTACCAACCGATGAGATCTCGGCCCGACAGGTGTAACGTCGAGCAATAGCATACACCATCGTCAACAGGGAACTCGTGAGGCGCAGTGTCACTGGTGTATATCAGCGCTGGGTAGAGCCGGGGAAGGGCCAAGTAATCCTCAAGGATATTCATCAGGGCGAGTGTGGCCACCACGCGGCCTCAAGATCACTTGTCGCCAAATCTTTCCGCCATGGTTTCTTCTGGCCGACTGCTCTAGAAGATGCCAAAGACTTGGTCAAGAGATGTAAAGGATGCCAGAAGTTCAGTTCCAAGCAGCATCTGCCAGCTTCTGCACTCAAGACCATTCCCCTTGCCTGGCCTTTTGTCGTCTGGGGACTGGACATGGTGGGACCGTTCAAGACAGCACGTGGAGGCATGACTCATCTGCTCGTCACCGTGGACAAATTCACCAAGTGGATAGAAGCGAAGTCAATCAAGAAGTTGAACGGTCCGACTGCTATGACTTTCATCGCTGACATCACCACTCAGTACAACATACCTCACAGCATCATCATCGACAATGGCACAAATTGCGCCAAGGGTGCCTTGGCCCGTTTCTGTGCGACGCAGGGCATCCGACTGGACTTAGCGTCCGTTGCCCACCCACAGACAAACGGCTAGGTTGAGCGAGCAAACGGCCTCATATTGTCCGGAATCAAGCCCCGACTGGTCGAGCCTCTAGAGTGTTCGGCTGGCTGCTAGCTCGACGAGCTGCCGGCCGTCCTCTGGAGTCTGCGCACCACTCCGAACAAGTCAACCGGCTTCACACCCTTCTTCCTTGTATATGGTGCCGAGGCTGTCATCCCAACTGACATCGAGTTCGACTCACCTCGCGTCACCATGTACACGGAGGCAGAGGCAAAGGAAGCACGAGAAGACGACGTCGATCTGCTGGAAGAGGGCCGGCTACTGGCACTCAGTCGGTCCGCCATCTACCAGCAGAGTCTATGCCACTACCATAGCCGGAAGGTCAAGCCAAGATCCTTCCAAGAGGGCGACCTTGTGCTCCGGCTGATCTAGCGAACAGCTGGTTAGCACAAGCTCTCGGCCCCTTGGGAAGGCCCTTTCATCATCAGCAAAGCCTTGGGCAACGACTCCTACTACCTGATCGATGCCCAGAAGCCCAGGGCGCGCAAGAGGGACGACTCCGGCAAGGAAACAGAGCGCCCATGGAATGCAAATCTCCTTCGAAGATTTTACAGTTGATGCAGTATGTACCATGCTACCTTTTGTATTAAGTACGAAGACTTCGGGTCCCTCGAGGAGCACTCGAGGGCTACCCCTTTTTATCTATATGATAAGTATTATGCCTATGAATGTGTTATTTCATTCCTCCGCCTGAAACCGGGTTCGACTAGTCGGCCCGGGGGCTTGCCGCCTTGTACTATGTCGGTGTTTCCTGCAGTCGGACAAGTAATGTGCAAGCACCTAAGCCCTCTCTTGCCACAAGCCACAGCTCACAGAGCGGTTGTTTGCTTAGAAAGAGTTAAAGGCAAGAAATAGTGCTCACATGAAAAATGGCTAAGGACCAAAACATCGACATAGGACAGGCCGGCCCTTCGCCTCGCCGACTGGCTGCTGAGCAGCCGACCGGCCGGCTTCCTACTTAGTTTGCAACGTTCCAATCGACCAAAGTACTTGTCCTCCCACATTGGTGAAATACTTGACCAAGCCGCAGTCCGCAGAGCGGCTGTCCGGCTAGCAAGTAGGAAACTATGGGAGGGCGGCAAAGGAAAAAGCCAAGGAGTAAAAAGCAAGAAAAGTCGGAACTTGGCAAAAGCACAGCTTGTGCGGGAAATAATTTACATACCAAAAGGCCATCGACCAACAGTCAACATAGTTTGAATACACCCCGCGGGTGGAATTGTGCAAATTTAACAAAATTTTGTTGAGAAAACTACTAAGAAGAAAAAGCTACGATAAACTGGCGGCCTAGACCAAAGGAGCAGCAGGCGAGTCCGGCAGGTTGGTGGAGTCGGGGGCGCCGGCTGGTGGAGTGGCCGACTGGCGAGTTTCGGCTTGGCCGCTTTCAGCAATAGTCGGCGTGCTTGCACGCGGCTCGGTGCTGGAGGCGTGGTCGAGTTGAGCTGACCGTCCGCTCCGACCTCCGGTGTGCCGTCTTCATCATCCTCGTCTTCCTCGTCTTCCCCTTTGTCGCTAGAGGCGATCTCCTCTGCCGATTCTTCGCTGTCATCCGGGTTTAGTCCGAACCATTCTGGCGCCGCCTCGGCGCCGTTCTCGTTTAGCTCAGGTATGAAGTCACCGGTGTTGGTGTACTCGGCAATCGCTGCTACACGGATAGTGAGGTCGCGCTCCACTGCCACCAACTCGGCGCCGGCTTCCTGCCGAAACGTGGCCAACTGGGCTAGATCTAGCCCAGGATACCACACCTTGGCAAACTCCAAGGCCCGTTGCGCTCCTGCTCGGGCCGCAGAGCCCTTCCACGCCTCAAGACGGCCGACAACCACTTCCAACCAGTCGGTGGTCCGACTGGGCATGTGTGGGGCTTGCCTGTCTGGCCAGAGGGCGGAGACTGCCTGAGCCCCAGCACGCTGCAGCAGGCGGAGCATCTGGTGGGCCGGCTGGAGACGAGCTTGAATGCTAAGGAGCTGATCACCAAGGGTCTGAGGGGCGTCGGCAGCAATCTTCACGCCCTCCTCCCTTCGCTCCTCGCGGCGAGCCTCAATGGCCTGGTTGGTGACGGCGGAATGGCTGGGGAAGAAGTCTGCACAAGCGAATAATAAGTCAGGAGTCAGAAGCTAGAGGCCGGCTCGCTAGACAAGCTAGCAGTTGAGAGAAGAGAAGGAAGCTCACCATCGACTATGTCTTCAATCTGGCCATAACCAGCGGTCAGTGCCGCCTCCGTCTCAGCCCAACCAGTGCGCTCGGTCTCGAACTTGGCCAGGAGCTTGGCTTCGTTGTCCTCCCCTGCTTCAGGGCCGCCTTGTGAAGCTCCGCCTGGTCCTTCAGTTCCTTGGCCAGGCGGTCGCGCTCCTGGGCCACCCTGTTGCACTCGTCCTCCTTGGCACGCAATGCGGTGTTGGCTTCGCCCAGTTGCTGCTGCAAGACGGCATTGGTTTCTGCAAGAACAAGATAGAAAAGATATCAACAATCAAGAAGGAAGGAAAGTAATTACCGAAAGATCCGACCCGACTGCTCAGCAGTCGGCTTGCATCTCGAGGACTATAGCCCATGGGTGCGCTGACGCGCCCCAGCAGAGAAAAGTAGATGGAGTCTTACTCCGGCTTTCCGCCAAATTGGCGGTCCGTCGGTCCAGCTCCCGGACGTTGGCGTTGAAGGTGGCCGGGCGGATGTTGTTGTAATCCTGCAACAAAGCAACAGAAAAAGAAGTGAGCCAGAGCTCAGAACCCACTATGAAGTTCCAAGCCGCCTGCTCAGCAGCCGCCCCGGAACTCGGGGACTACGCCCAGTGGGTGCGCTGGCGCGCCCCCGCCAAAGATTACAGGAATCAAAAGCAAAAAGCAAGTTACATACCCGGACGGTGGCCCGCGTCTTCACGAATAACTTCATGCATTGCGAGAGGGTGGTGGCTTCGGCCTTGAAATCGGCCTGGTATCTTGCGCCGCCTTGATCAAGGCGCTCGTCCCGCCCCCGCGCACCCACTCTGTCGGCAGGGCACTGGTGGCATCGGCTTCAGGGACCGACGAGCTGGCGCTCCTGACCGCCACCGGCCTCGGTTCCGATGTTGCTTTCTCCACACGACGACACACTGGAGTGCACTCCGTGGGAGCCGAGCCCACTACCAGCTTGCCTCCGGCTAGCGTCACCAATGGGGCGGCCGGCTGGCTGCCCTGCGGTCGCGGAGGCACCTCCATTCTGGCAAGACGACATCTCCGCCTTCCCTCCCCATGACCGTCTGCTCGTCGCCGGCAACCCTATCTGGCGCCGAGAACTCTGACGCTGGTGGCGCGGAGCGCAGGGGGGTGATGAGCTGCGGGATCTGCTGGCGTGCGGCATCCTCAGCCCCTTCCTTGGCCGCGGCATCGGCTTGGGCCTTGGCGGCCGCGTCCGTGTCCGCTTGCGCCGCCTTGGCTGCGGCCGCCTTGTCGGCCTCCGCCTTCTTGGCGTCTGCTTCCTTCAACTCCCTCACCTCCCGTGCGTTCCTTTCCTGTGCCTCCCGAAGATCGGTGGCCGGCGCGGTTGTTGGTGGAGCCCTCTGCTGCCCTGACGACGGAGGCTGAGGTCGACCGCTCAAGAGAGAGCGGGGTCCTTCTCGAGAGAAGGGTGGGAAGGAGACTCATAAGGAGTCGACAAGATAAAAGAACAAAAGAATACACAAGAAAGGCTGAGGACTTATGCCGACACCATCGGTGGCTGCTTGGGGGCCTTCTGGAACTTGGCTGCCTTCGCGGCGGCCTGCTACCTCTTGAGCACTGCGTTGGATTTCCTTGAAGAGGAAAGGGTGATGCAGCAAAGTAGCGTAAGTATTTCCCTCAGTTTTTGAGAACCAAGGTTAATCCAGTAGGAGGCTACGCGCGAGTCCCTCGTACCTACACAAAGAAAATAACTCCTCGCAACCAACGCGATAAGGGGTTGTCAATCCCTTCACGGTCACTTACGAGAGTGAGATCTGATAGAGATGATAAGATAATATTTTTGGTATTTTTGTGATAAAGATGCAAAGTAAAATAAAAGCAAAGTAAAGAGCAAAGGAAATAACTAAGTGTTGGAAGATTAATATGATGAAGATAGACCCAGGGGCCATAGATTTCACTAGTGGCTTCTCTCAAGAGCATAAGTATTTTACGGTGGGTGAACGAATTATTGTTGAGCAATTGACAAAATTGAGCATAGTTATGAGAATATCTAGGTATGATCATGTATATAGGCATCACGTCCGAGACAAGTAGACCGACTCCTACCTGCATCTACTACTATTACTCCACTCATCGACCGCTATCCGACATGCATCTAGAGTATTAAGTTCATGAAAAGCAGTAACGCCTTAAGCAAGATGACATGATGTAGAGGATAAATTCATGCAATATGATAAAAACCCATCTTGTTATCCTCGATGGCAACAATACAATACGTGCCTTGCTGCCCCTCATCACTTTGGGAAAGGACACCGCAAGATTGAACCCAAAGCTAAGCACTTCTCCCATTGCAAGAAAGATCGATCTAGTAGGCCAAACCAAACTTATAATTCGAAGGGACTTGCAAAGATAACCAACCATACATAAAAGAATTCAGAGAAGATTCAAATATTGTTCATAGATAATCTTGATCATAAACCCACAATTCATCGGTCTCAACAAACACACTGCAAAAAGAAGATTACATCGAATAGATCTCCACAAGAGAGGGGGAGAACATTGTATTGAGATCCAAAAAGGGAGAAGAAGCCATCTATCTACTAACTATGGACCCGAAGGTCTGAGGTAACCTACTCACACTTCATCGGAGAGGTTATGGTGGTGATGTTGAAGCCCTCCGTCATGGATGCCCCCTTTGACAGAGCTCCAGAACAGGCCCCAAGATGGGATCTCGTGGGTACAGAAGGTTGCGGCAGTGGAATTAGGTTTTTGGCTCTGTATCTGATCGTTTGGGGGTACGTAGGTATATATAGGAGGAAGGAGTACGTCGGTGGAGCAACAAAGGGCCCACGAGGGTGGAGGGCTCGCCTGGGGGGGGGGGGAGGGCACGCCCCTACCTCGTGGCCTCCTGGAAGCTTCCTTGACATAGGGTCCAAGTCTCCTGGATCATGTTCGGTGAGAAAATCACGTTCCCGAGGGTTTCATTCTGTTTGGACTCCGTTTGATATTCCTTTTCTGTGAAACTCTAAAATAGGCAAAAAACAGCAATTCTGGGTTGGGCCTCCGGTTAATAGGTTAGTCCCAAAAATAATATAAAAGTGAATAATAAAGCGCATTAATGTCCAAAACAGTAGATTATATAGCATGGAGCAATCAAAAATTATAGATACGTTGGAGACGTATCAAGCATCCCCAAGCTTAATTCCTGCTCGTCCTCGAGTAGGTAAATGATAAAAAAGATAATTTTTTGATGTGGAGTGCTACTTGGCATAATTTCAATGTAATTCTTCTTAATTGTGGTATGAATATTGAGATCCGAAAGATTCAATACAAAAGCTTAATATTGACATAAAAATAATAATACTTCAAGCATACTAACAAAGCAATCATGTCTTCTCAAAATAACATGGCCAAAGAAAGTTATCCCTACAAAATCATATAGTCTGGCTATGCTCTATCTTCACCACAAAAAGTATTTAAATCATGCACAACCCCGATGACAAGCCAAGCAATTGTTTCATAATTTTGACATTTTCATACTTTTTCAATCTTCATGCAATACATGAGCGTGAGCCATGGATATAGCACTATATGTGGAATAGAGTGGTGGTTGTGGAGAAGACAAAAAAGGGAGAAGATAGTCTCACATCAACTAGGCATATAACCGGGCTATGGAGATGCCCATCAATAGATATCAATGTGAGTGAGTAGGGATTGCCATGCAACGGATGCACTAGAGCTATAAGCATATGAAAGCTCAACGAAAGAAACTAAGTGCGTGTGTATCCAACTCGCTTGCTCACGAAGACCTAGGGCATTTTGAGGAAGCCCATCATTGGAATATACAAGCCAAGTTCTATAATGAAAAATTCCCACTAGAATATGAAAGTGACAAAATGAGAGACTCTCTATCATGAAGATCATGGTGCTACTTTGAAGCACAAGTGTGGTAAAAGGATAGTAACATTGTCCCTTCTCTCTTTTTCTCTCATTTTTTTATTTGGGCCTTTTCCTTTTTTGGGCCCATTTTCTTTTCTTTTCTTTTTTTATTTTTCGTCCGGAGTCTCATCCCGACTTGTGAGGGAATCATAGTCTCCATCATCCTTTTCCTCACTTGGGACAATGATCTAAAAATGAAGATCATCACACTTTTATTTTCTTACAACTCAACAATTACAACTCGATACTTAGAACAAAATATGACTCTATATGAATGCCTCCGTGATGTAAAGGATATGCAATGAATCAAGAGTGACATGTATGAAAGAATTATCAACGGTGGCTTTGCCACAAATACGATGTCAACTACATAATCATGCTAAGCAATATGACAATGATGGAGCGTGTCATAATAAACGGAACGGTGGAAAGTTGCATGGCAATATATCTCGGAATGGCTATGGAAATGCCATGATAGGTAGGTATGGTGGCTGTTTTGAGGAAGGTATATGGTGGGTGTATGATACCGGCGAAAAGTGCGCGGTATTAGAGAGGCCAGCAATGGTGGAAGGAAGAAAAGTGCGTATAATCCATGGACTCAACATTAGTAATAAAGAACTCATATACTTATTGCAAAAATCTACAAGTTATCAAAGCAAAGTATTATGCGCATGCTCCTAGGGTGATAGATTGGTAGGAAAAGACCATTGCTCGTCCCCGACCGCCACTCATAAGGAAGACAATCAATAAATAAATAATGCCCCGACTTCATCACATAACGGTTCACCATACGTGCATGCTACGGGAATCACAAACTTTAACACAAGTATTTCTCAAGTTCACCACTACTCAACTAGAATGACTCTAATATCACCATCTTCATATCTCAAAACAATTATCAAGCATCAAACATCTCATAGTATTTGTCGGTGTCAAAACCGGCGGATCTCGGGTAGGGGGTCCCGAACTGTTCGTCTAGGCGGATGGTAACAGGAGACAAGGGACACGATGTTCGGGCCCTCTCGATGGAGGTAATACCCTACTCCTGCTTGATTAATATTGATGATATGGGTAGTACAAGAGTAGATCTACCACGAGATCAAGGAGGCTAAACCCTAGAAGCTAGCCTATGGTATGATTGTTGTTCGTCCTTCGGACTAAAACCCTCCGGTTTATATAGACACCGGATAGGTTAGGGTTACACAGAGTCGGTTACAATGGTAGGAGATCTACATATCCGTATCGCCAAGCTTGCCTTCCACGCCAAGGAAAGTCCCATCCGGACACGGGACGAAGTCTTCAATCTTGTATCTTCATAGTCTTGGAGTCCGGCCGTGACGATAGTCCGACTATCCGGACACCCCCTAGTCCGGGACTCCCTCGGTAGCCCCTGAACCAGGCTTCAATGACGACGAGTCCGCGCGTTGATTGTCTTGACATTGCGAGGCGGGTTCCTCCTCCGAATACTTCATAGAAGGTTTTGAACACAAGGATAGTGTCTGGCTCTGCAAAACAAGTTCCACATAACACCGTAGAGAGAATAATTTTTGCACAGATCTGCTGACGTATTCCGCGGCGTGACATCACACCACGCCTGAGCCTTTATATGAATCGCTTTTTCTTGTTCCATCTCAGCGTGTTTAGCGAAGCGGTTACTTGGCACGTCTTATCAAAGCATAGATCGTGCCCCTTATTCCGGGATTCTCATCAATACGGACGTGGGTAACCCATCCGCGCCATTGATTACGGCGCTTGGGAAATAAGCGAGTTTTACCAGGCTGGTGGGGGACGCATAGCGTCGTCCGTCCATATAAGGGATAAGGATCCACCTTTTCACCTATGCCTTCTTCCTCCTTTGCTTATCCATTTCCAAGACTTTCGAGCTCCAGCGCCCAAGTCCGCACATCCCACCTCGACCTTCTCCAACCATGTTAGGAGCGGGAGGCAGGTGGATGGCCTCCTCCGTCACGGAGGGGCACATCAAAAGACTGCGGGAGGCCGGATACTTGTCCGGCAACATTGCGCACAGGCTGCCCGAAGCGGGGCAGCTTGTTCCAACCTCCGGGCCCCATGAGAGGGTAGTGTTTCTCCCCCACTTCCTCCGCGGACTAGGTTTTCCACTTCACCCATTTGTCCGGGGGCTCATGTTCTACTACGGCCTAGACTTCCACGACCTAGCCCCGAATTTCATCCTCAACATCTCGGCGTTTATCGTGGGTATGCGAAACTTTCCGCTGCATCCAGCCCCCGCCCGGCTTATGCCTGAAGATCTTCAACGTCGGCCGAAGGTAGTGGGCGGCCGTCAAGCCGGAGTCTTGGGCTCCATGGTTGGCAAGATGGCCAAAGTCCCATGGCTCGAAGGCGCCTTCGTGGAGACAATAAAGGGGTGGCAATCGGGGTGGTTCTACATCACCGAGCCCCGCAACACCAAATGGGTGGCGGCCCCCGAGTTCAGATCTGGCTTCCCCACACGGCTCTCGTCATGGAAAGAGACGGGCCTGGCATGGGGGAGTTCAGACGAGACATCCGGACTTCAAATATGCGTCCGAAACCTGGTGGCCAAGAATCTTAGGCTTGTCGACGTTATCCAGGTGATGCTCATCCGCCGGATTCTCCCATGCCAACAACGGGCCTTCAATTTGTGGGAGTTCGATCCGGCACAACACCGAACCTTGAGGCGGCTCTTCGACACTACGTACGAAGACGCCTGGAAGGTGTTGTTCAAGGGCGCCAAAGCCCCAGCATCCGCTACCAAAGATCGCGGATACAGCTCGCAGCGTCAAGCCGGCGAGGTAAGTTATTTTACCCATTACGGGACTCTTTTTTTATAGATTGACTCTACGTGGGATCTAAAACTCCCTAATCTTTGACAGGACTGGCTGAAGACGTCCGGACAGATTAACTGTCCGGCTCCTTTACCGGAAGATCCGGAGGACGCCCGATTGACGGGGTTGCTGGCTCCGGCGCCTTACGTGGTGCCGGAGAAGAAGGCCAAGAAGGAGGCCACGGGAACTTGAAGAAGCTCCCGACGCCAGGTGCTATCAGATTCCGAAGCGGAATCTTCACCTGAAGACGAGGAGGAAGAAGAAGAAGCTCCTCCCCCTGCGGGGGAGGAGAAGAAAAGGAAGGCCGCCCCGACTGGGGAGGCTGGAGGGTCCAAGAAGGGAAGAACCCTTCCTCCGGACTTCTCCACCAACATCGACGACGACGAGGACGATTGGCCTACGAGGGCCAAGCCCCTGGCGAGATCGTAAGTGTCCGGATACCCATGGCTTTTATTATTGCAGAGTGTTCTCTAATGTCGAACAACCGTGCAGCCGCCCAAGGGCGAGTTTGCCGATTCATCGGCGGGTCCTGGGCTCATCGGAAATGGAGAGTACCTGCTTCCGACCGCCTCCTCGCCTCACGCTGCAGGCGGCCTTGTGGCCAGGGCCCCAAGAGGGGCTTGGTCAAGAGGAGGTAGCGCAGGAGGTGCCACAAGGCAACCTCCTGCACTCGGTAGCTGAGGCAAGACCCCAGGGGCTCTAGGCCCGACCCTTGTCCGGTCTCCATGCGGAACCTTCAAGGTTCCGAGTCCGGCAAGCGGACCTTCGGAAGAAGGGTAAGACGCCGGTGTCCTCCGTCTAACCGGAGGCACCGGATAGCTTACTAGAGGCGCTTAACAGCGCTTCCATCAAGGAGGAGCACCGCACTGTTATGAGTGCGGTGATCCGGACAGTTTAGTCCACCAAGAGCGGACTGACCGAAGCCTGTACCAGCCTTCTAACAGGCTTTGAGGTAAGTTTTAGAATATGTAAAAATATAACCGCATAGACAAGATATCTCGATGCTTAGTTCGGTGCTCGGAAAGAAAAGCCGAACTAAGGATCTAAAAAGATATACGCAGGAGTCTAACATAAGTATATCAATATGGGAATGCAAAGGCTGCCGCCGACCTCTGCCGCCGATCATGGAGGTGAATGTATTAAAGCGGAACCTCGGCGGTCCGAGAACGAGCTCGGACAAGCCAAGAAGCAGCTCGAGGACAAGGAAGGTAAGTAATACCTTATTAAAGAAATACCTTATAGAAAAGGTTTTGGTTGCAAAAATAACAGGAATAACTTGGAGTGCTGCGGGGCCACGAACAAGGTGGCGACCACAGAAGGAAGCGGTGTCCGTGGCCGAAAACAAAGCGGCTGCAGAACGCACCGAGTGAGAGAAGGGGGAGGCGCAGCTGGCCAAGGTACGGCAAGAGCTCCAAGCTCTCGTGGAAAAACACGAGAGTTTGGAGTGTGACTCGAAGACTCGAGTGTCCGAGCTCGCCTCGGCTCTTGAGAGTGCCAAAGCTGCTAAGGCCGAGGCCCAAAAAGCCCTCCAAGAAATTGAGTCCTTAAAGAAGATAGTGGCGGGTAAGGCATTCATTATGCAAAGCAAGCATGTGAAAGTGAATTACCTATTACTTACCCGGATTCGGAGCTCTCCATGAGCATTCGTAGATTTGCCCCGTAGTGTGTCTGATGCTGCCGTATTCTACCGCGCCAAGGAGGGGAGCTCGACGGAAGAGGTGTTCTGGTCTCAGTATGCTGAGGCCGACAATCCGGTGCCCCTGAGCGACCAGCTGAAGCAGCTGGTCGAGCTCCATAAGGTCGCCGAACAGGCCATGAAGGGCCTTATAGCGCGACTGTGGCCATTGGAGGCCATGCCCGGGAGCTACTTCGGCTTGGTGCAGCGGCTGGTGGATGCCTGTCCGCGGCTTGAAGTCATCAAGCGCTCCGTTTGCATTGAAGGTGTCCGTCGGGCCCTTGCCCATGCTAAAGTGCAATGGGGCAAGCTAGATGCGGAGAGGCTTGTGACGGACGGGCCACCCAAGGGCCATGAGCATCGCACACCCGAAATGTACTATGAGGGCCTCCTGAAGGGTGCCCGCCGAATAGCGGATGAGTGCTCCAAAGATGTATTTTTTGAATAAACTCGCATTTGTTATCCTGTACGCTGAAAACTTGTTCATATGCGCTAAGCAACGCTTATTAATTTAAAATATTACCTTCATGCGGCCGTTTATCAAATTTGAGAGATGGAAAGTCGTTGGCTTCAGCCCCATGCCACGAGTCTTTGGGGTGTTCGGGATAAACTTGAGCACTCTTGTTCCCATTCTTGGGTCCATCTAGGGAAGCGCTCAACACAACGAACAAGGCAACCGGACTTATAATGCTTGAACACTCTCACTTAGCCATAGAATTCTATAATTTTAAATTTCGGCGAAGCCCCTAGTATTCGGAGGACCGAGTTCGGGGCGCTATCCACGCCTTGGCCGGACAATTCCGGTTCCTCGCTCTAAGCGGCATAAGTCTTTAGGGACTCAAAAAAACCCTCTCGAACAGCGACCGGCTCTCGCCTTATCATGACGGTCAGTTTTAGCTTTCTCCACTGAGGTGCTCGACCCAGCATAACTGGGGCACAATCGCAGTGGTTCTCCCGGTGCTACCTTAGCCGATATAGCGGGGTACCAAAACACGGTAGCCGGGCAAACCCAACTATTGACCCAAGACATGATTCGGAGCCAATTCATATAATGCTATAAGTTAGGTGTCGCACTTGTGAAAGTGTTCGGACTTATCACACCATAATTTTGGGTTACTTAAGCCCACAATTATACAGGCCGTACCAAAGTGTACGGTTGCAACATGTCGTGAAATGAACATATGTATATATAAAGGAAGTAGAGCAATAATAAGCAAAAGCTATGTATTGTTTATTCAAAAAGGTACTGCAATGGAAGCAGAGCGATACAAATAGTGCTATAAGCAAGGGATGGGACTATCTAACATGTCCCCTCCGTGGGTAAGCTGCTTTGGATGATATGTAAAACAGGTATAATGCTCGTAATAGAGACCACACGACACTCGATGTGGCTTTCCGCTTCCTGGCCGTTGCATCGTGAGTTCGGCGATTCAGGTGCCGGACAGGACTTCTCGAAGACGGAGTCCTGAAAGTAAAAAGAAAAGAAAAAAGGAAAAAAGAAAAAAAAGGAAATGACACAAGCAGGAGCCCCTGGTGCGGTCGAGCCGCATTCTTGGCGTGCCGTTGTCTTGCCCCTCCCCATATGCCCATGGTATCTCCAGAGCATAATTATATGCAGCGTAATACTAGCTTCGCCAATTTCGCGAGGCACTGGGGTTGGGGCGGATTACTACTCATGCTTGAATCGTGCGGTGGTCTTGTTGCAGGTTACTCCGGCGCTTGGCGGTGTCCGGACGCTTAGTGGCGGACTCGAGAATTGTTGTGAGAGGCTGCTTTGCACCTCCGCGCGAGAACGCCGTATGCTTCTCCGTTCGGAGAGAGCATTCGGTGTTTCCATTGACCGTGATTACTCCTCGAGGGACTGGCATCTTGAGCTTGAGGTATGCGTAGTGCGGCACCGCATTGAACTTTGCAAATGCGGTTCGTCCGACCAGTGCATGATAGCCGCTGCGGAATGGGACGATGTCGAAGATTAACTCTTCGCTTCGTAAGTTATCCGGAGATCCGAAGACCACTTCGAGTGTGACCGAGCCTGTACAATTGGCCTCTACACCCGGTATGACGCATTTAAAGGTCGTCTTTGTAGGTTTAATCCTTGAGGGGTCTATGCCCATTTTGCGCACCGTATCCTGATAAAGCAGGTTCAGGCTGCTACCGCCGTCCATCAGGACTCTGGTGAGGTGAAATCCGTCGATAATTGGGTAAAGAACTAATGCGGCAAAGCCGCCGTGACAGATGCTAGTGGGGTGGTCCCTTCGATCGAAGGCCATCGGGCAGGAAGACCATGGGTTGAACTTCGGGGTGACTGGCTCCATCGCATATACGTCCCTTAGTGCACGCTTCCGCTCCCTTTTGGGTATGTGGGTTGCGTATATCATGTTCACCGTCCGCACTTGTGTAGGAAAACCCTTCTGTCCTCTATTGTTCGGCGGCCGGGGCTCTTCATCGTCATCGCTATGCAGCCCCTTGTCATTAGGTTCGGCACTTAACTTGCCTGCCTGCTTGAACACCAAAAAATCCCTGTTGGTGTGATTGGCTGGTTTCGAAGTGCCATGTATCCGCACAAGCGATCGAGTATTCGGTCCAAGTTGGGCCGGGCCTGGGTATTTCTTTTGAATGGATTCTTCCGCTGACCGGGTTTAGAGCCTCTGAATCCGGCATTGGCAACCGTATCTTGATATTATCGCCCGTTAATGCTACGCTTGTTCTTGTTCTTGACGCGACACGCCATTGCTGTCCTTGGTATCCGGACTATCAGGATGTTTGGTCAAGGTGTTGCTTCGAGCTAGCCAGCTCTCCTCTCCCGCACAAAAGCGAGTCATGAGGGTTGTGAGGGCTGCCATAGATTTTGGCTTTTCCTGTCCTAGGTGCCGGGCAAGCCACTCGTCGCGGATGTTATGTTTGAAGGCTGCAAGGGCCTCTGCATCCGGACAATCAACGATTTGATTTTTCTTTGTTAGGAACCGAGTCCGATTGTCGGCCGATTCTTCCGGCTGCTGAATTATGTGGCTAAGGTCATCTGCGTCGGTGGTCGCACATATGTGCCCTGGAAGTTATCAAGGAATGCGGCTTCCAGGTCCTCCCAACAACCAATTGATTCTGGTGGCAAGCTATTGAGCCAATGTCGAGCTGGTCCTTTAAGCTTGAGTGGGAGGTATTTGATGGCATGTAGATCATCACCGCGGGCCATGTGGATATGGAGGAGATAATCCTCGATCCAGACCGCAGGATCTGTGGTACCATCGTATGATTCGATGTTTACGGGCTTGAAGCCCTCGAGGATTTGATGATCCATTACTTCATCTGTGAAGCATAGTGGGTGTGTGGCGCCTCTGTATTGGGCTATATCACGACGTAGCTCATATGAGCTTTGTCTACTGTGTTCGGCCCGGCCGGTTTTGCTGTATCCGGTGCGACGGTAATCATCCCGAATTGCTGGGCGCCCACGCGATCCGTAGATCGATCTTGTATGTTTTTCCTTATCCTCCGATATATCTCGCAAGTCCGGCGTGTTTTCCCGTGCCTTGGTACTTTTTGAGCGGCGTCGGGGTGTGGCTTGAGCGGAGGGCCGAGAGGCTTCTCTGTCGCGGCCACGAGGTGGCCGGTCTGCCATGTCGTGCGCTGGTGACTTGGGTGCTTCCTCCTCTAGTCGAGGCAACAGCCTGCGTTTGGGGTAGCTTTTGGAGGGGCGTTCGAGTTCATACTCTTCGGCTGCAAGGACTTCAGTCCATCTGTCAGCTAGCAGGTCTTGATCAACTCTAAGATGTTGCTGCTTTTTCTTGAGGCTGCTTGCCGTGGCTATAAGCCTGCGTTTGAAACGCTCCTGTTCGGCGGGATCCTCAGGCACGACAAATTCGTCGTCGAGGCTTGCCTCATCTTCGGAGGGAGGCGCATAATTATCGTCCTCGACCTCTCTTTCTGCCCGCCGCAGTCGTGCGGACTTGCTTCTCCCTCCTCCTGCGCCGAGTCCTGCTGGAGGATTCTCTTCACCTTTGTCGGGGTGTTTGTTATTATCTCCCGTGCGGAATCACCGTTTTATTGTGGCGGGATTTAGAGCGGCGCCACGGTGACGTCGGCGCTTGGTACATTTCTTGGAGGGTCATCCTCCGTTGTTCCATCGTCGTTCCGTCTTTTGGGATATCCACCATGTATATGTCATATGACGAGGTGGCCTTCGATTGCCACAGCGTATTTGGGTCTTGGTCGTCTCCGGCATCGTCGTCCATACCGTTGATGTCTTCGGAGTCGTAGTCTAGCATGTTGGTTAAATCATCGACAATGGCTACCAAGTGGGTGGTGGGTGGGTGTTGAATTTCTTCGTCGTCCGCATCCCAACCTTCTTGTCCCTAGTCCGGACAGGGCTCTCCGGATAAAGAGAGAGACATTAGTGAATTCAGGATGTCGCCAAAGGGCGAGTGCTGAAAGATGTCCGCGGCAGTGAGCTCCTTGACCGGCGCCCAATCAGATTCGATGGGCAGGGGCGCAGAGGGTTCGGAGTCCGGAGAGGAGTCCGGCACCCTGGAGTCGAGGTCTTCGCAAAGGACAGGGATGGAGTTCGGCTCGAGTGCCATAGAGATTGTAGCCCCCGAGGCGGTGTCCAACCACTCGTCCTCGATTGGGGAATCCGGCTCCGGAATAAGGGTCGGAGCGGGTACTGGTGCGGCCTCCAGGGCACTATTCGGCTGCAGAGTTAGATCATGCCCATCGAGACAGTGCGGCACGCTTGGCTGCGGCTCGAGTCTGTCGAAGATCAAGTCTCCGTGGATATCGGCTGTATAGTTCAAACTTCCAAATCTGACCTGATGGCCAAGGGCGTAGATTTCGATCTGCTCCAGACGGCCAAGCGAATTGGCCCGCAGTGCATAGCCGCCGAACACAAAGATCTGTCTGGGGAGAAGAGTCTCACCCTGGACCGCGTTGTTGTTGATGATCGAAGGAGCCATCGGGCCAATCGGTGACGACACAGAGGAAATCTCAATGAAAGCACCAATGTCGGTATCAAAACCGGCGGATCTCGGGTAGGGGGTCCCGAACTGTGCGTCTAGGCGGATGGTAACAGGAGACAAGGGACACGATGTTTTTACCCAGGTTCGGGCCCTCTCGATGGAGGTAATACCCTACTCCTACTTGATTAATATTGATGATATGGGTAGTACAAGAGTAGATCTACCACGAGATCAAGGAGGCTAAACCCTAGAAGCTAGCCTATGGTATGATTGTTGTTCGCCCTACGGACTAAAACCCTCCGGTTTATATAGACACCGGATAGGTTAGGGTTACACAGAGTCGGTTACAATGGTAGGAGATCTACATATCCGTATCGCCATGCTTGCCTTCCACGCCAAGGAAAGTCCCATCCGGACACGGGAAGAAGTCTTCAATCTTGTATCTTCATAGTCTTGGAGTCCGGCCGTGACGATAGTCCGGCCATCCGGACACCCCCTAGTCCGGGACTCCCTCAGTATTCCTCACACTCAAAAGAATTTTTACAAATCATTTATGCTTAGCATATTAGGATTATTTAAGCAAATTACCATGCTATTCAAGACACTGAAAATAATCTAAGTGAAGCATGAGAGATCAATAGTTTCTATAAAACAAATCCACCACCGTGCTCTAAAAGATATAAGTGAAGCACTAGAGAAAAACTATATAACTCAAAAGATATAGGCGAAGCACATAGAGTATTCTAACAAATTCCGAATCATGTATGGCTCTCTCAAAAGGTGTGTACAGCAAGGATGATTGTGCTAAACTAAAAAACAAAGACTCAAATCGTACAAGACGCTCCAAGCAAAACACATATCATGTGGTGAATAAAAATATAGCTCCAAGTAAAGTTACCGATGGAAATAGACGAAAGAGGGGATGCCTTCCGGGGCATCCCAAAGCTTTGGCTTTTTGGTGTCCTTAGATCATCTTGTGGGTGCCATGGGATCCCCAAGCTTAGGCTCTTGCCACTCCTTGTTCCATAATCCATCAAAATCTTTCACCCAAAACTTGAAAACTTCACAACACAAAACTCAACAGAAATCTCGTGAGCTCCGTTAGCGAAAGAAAACAAAAGACCACTTTTTTATTTATATTGGCGTTAAACCTACTGTATTCCAACTTCTCTATGGTTTATAAACTCTTTTACTAGCCATAGATTCATCAAAATAAGCAAACAACACACGAAAAACAGAATCTGTCAAAAACAGAACAGTCTGTAGTAATCTGTAACTAACGCAAACTTCTGGAACCTAGAAAAATCAGCCAAAATAGGAAGACCTAGGAAATTTGTTTATTGATCAGCAGCAATTGGAATCACTATTTTATCACGTTCTGGTGATTTTTAACAATTGTTTTTGTGAACAGAAAGTTTCTGGAAATTACAGCAAGATCAAATAACTATCATCCAAGAAGATCCTATAGGTTTAACTTGGCACAAACACTAACTAAAACATAAAAACACATATAACCAGAGGCTAGAACAAATATTTGTTCCTAAACAGAAGCAAAAGCAAAAAACTAAAATAAAATTGGGTTGCCTCCCAACAAGCGCTATCGTTTAACGCCCCTAGCTAGGCAAAAAGCAAGGATAGATCTAGGTATTGCCATCTTTGGTAGGCAATCCATAAGTGGCTCTCATGATAGATTCATATGGTAATTTTATATTCTTCCTAGGGAAGTGTTCCGTGCCTTTCTTTAATGAAAATAGGAATCTAATATTCCCTTCCTTCATATCAATAATTGCACCAGTCGTTCTAATAAAAGGTCTACCAAGAATAATAGGACATGAAGGATTGCAATCTATGTCAAGAACAATAAAATCTACAGGCACATAGTTCCTATTTGCAAAAATAAGAACATCATTAATTCTTCCCATAGGTTTCTTAATAGTGGAATCCGCAAGGTGCAAGTTTAAAGAGCAATCATCAAAATCGCGGAAATCAAGCAAATCATACAAAGTTTTGGGAATAGTGGAGACACTAGCACCCAAATCACATAAAGCATAAAAATCATGATCCTTAATCTTAGTTTTAATAGTTGGTTCCCACTCATCATAAAGTTTTCTAGGGATAGAAACTTCCAACTCAAGCTTTTCTTCATATGATTGCATCAAGGCATCAACGATATGTTTACTAAATGCTTTGTTTTGACTATAAGCATGAGGAGAATTTAGCACGGATTGCAACAAGGAAATACAATCAATCAGAGAGCAACTTTCATAATTAAATTCCTTGAAATCAAAAATAGTGGGTTTAGCAATATCTAGGGTTTTGATTTCTTCAATCCCACTTTTATCAGTTTTAGCATCAAGATCTAAAAACTCCGAATTTTTGGAACGCCTTCTAGGTAAAGGTGGATCATATTCAGTCCCATCATTATCAAGATTCATATTGCAAAACTAAGATTTAATAGGGGAAACATCAATAACTTTTAGATCTTCATCTTTGTTTTCATAAAAATTTGAAGAACACGCTTTTATAAAACAATCTTTCTTAGCACGCATCCTAGCGGTTCTTTCTTTGCACTCATCAATGGAAATTCTCATGGCTTTGAGAGACTCATTGATATCATGGTTAGGAGGAATAGATCTAAGCTTTAAAGAATCAACATCAAGAGAAATTCTATCAACGTTCCTAGCCAATTCATCAACTTTAAGCAATTTTTCTTCAAGCAAAGCATTGAAATTATTTTGCGAATTCATAAACTCTTTAACACTAGTCTCAAATTCACAGGGCATGTTATTAAAATTTCCATAAGAGTTGTTTTAGGAATTTCCATAATTATTAGAGGAATTACTAGGATAAGGCCTGGGGATTAAAGTTTCCTCTATACGCGTTGTAACCAAAATTATTCCTACCAACAAAATTCACATCCATAGATTCATTATTATTCTCAATCAAAGTAGACAAAGGCATATCATTAGGATCAGAAGAAACACTCTTAGTAGCAAATAATTTCATAAGTTCATCCATCTTTGCACTCAAAACATTAATTTCTTCTATCGCATGCACTTTTTATTAGTAGATCTTTCAGTGTGCCATTGAGAATAATTAACCATAATATTATCTAGGAGTTTAGTAGCTTCTCCTAAAGTGATTTCCATAAAAGTGCCTCCCGCGGCCAAATCTAAAAGATTTCTAGATGCAAAATTCAATCCGACATAAATTTTTTGTATAATCATCCACAAATTCAAACCATGAGTAGGGCAATTACGTATCATTAATTTCATCCTCTCCCAAGCTCGTGCAACATGTTCACGATCAAGTTGCTTAAAATTCATAATATCGTTTCTAAGAGAGATGATCTTAGCGGGAGGAAAATACTTAGAGATAAAAGCATCATCAATACTATTTTTAGGCAAAGACGAAAACAAAGATTTAGCACGATCTCTAAGCAAAAAAGGAAATAGCTTCAACTTAACAATATCATTATCAACATCTTTCTTCTTTTGCATATCACACAAATCAATGAAGCTATTTAGATGAGTAGCGACATCTTCACTAGGAAGGCCGGCGAATTGATCTTTCATGACAAGATTCAACAAAGCAGCGTTGATTTCACAAGATTCGGTATTGGTAAGAGGAGCAATCGGAGTGCTTAGGAAATCATTATTGTTGGTATTGGTGAAGTCACATAATTTGGTATTATCTTGAGCCATCATGAGAAGCAAGCAATCCAACACACGAGCAAACAAAAGGCAAGCAAAAAAAAGAGGCAAACGGAAAAAGAGAGGGTGAATAAAACAGCAAGGGTTAAGTGGGGGAGAGGAAAACGAGAGGCAAATGGCAAATAATGTAATGAGGGAGATAAGGGTTTTGTGATGGGTACTTGGTATGTTGACTTTTGCGTAGACTCCCCGGCAACGGCGCCAGAAATCTTCTCTGCTACCTCTTGAGCACTGCGTTGGATTTCCTTGAAGAGGAAAGGGTGATGCAGCAAAGTAGCATAAGTATTTCCCTACGTTTTTGAGAACCAAGGTATCAATCCAGTAGGAGGCTACGCGCGAGTCTCTCGTACCTACACAAAGCAAATAACTCCTCGCAACCAACGCGATAAGGGGTTGTCAATCCCTTCACGGTCACTTACGAGAGTGTGATCTGATAGAGATGATAAGATAATATTTTTGGAATTTTTGTGATAAAGATGCAAAGTAAAATAAAAGCAAAGTAAAGAGCAAAGGAAATAACTGAGTGTTGGAAGATTAATATGATGAAGATAGACCCGGGGGCCATAGATTTCACTAGTGGCTTCTCTCAAGAGCATAAGTATTTTACGGTGGGTGATCAATTACTGTTGAGCAATTGACGGAATTGAGCATAGTTATGAGAATATCTAGGTATGATCATGTATATAGGCATCACGTCCGAGACAAGTAGACCGACTCCTGCCTGCATCTACTACTATTACTCCACTCATCGACCGCTATCCAGCATGCATCTAGAGTAGGCCAAACCAAAATGATAATTCGAAGGGACTTGCAAAGATAACCAATCATACATAAAAGAATTCAGAGAAGATTCAAATATTGTTCATAGATAATCTTGACATAAACCCACAATTCATCGGTCTCAACAAACACACCGCAAAAAGAAGATTACATCGAATAGATCTCCACAAGAGAGGGGGAGAACATTGTATTGAGCTCCAAAAAGAGAGAAGAAGCCATCTAGCTACTAACTATGGACCCAAAGGTCTGAGGTAAACTACTCACACTTCATCGGAGAGGCTATGGTGTTGATGTAGAAGCCCTCCATGATGGATGCCCCCTCCGGCGGAGCTTCGGAACAGGCCCCAAGATGGGATCTCGTGGGTACAGAAGGTTGCGGCGGTGGAATTAGGTTTTTGGCTCTGTATCTGATCGTTTGGGGGTACGTAGGTATGTATAGGAGGAAGGAGTATGCCGGTGGAGCAACAGGGGGCCCACGAGGGTGGAGGGCATGCCTGGGAAGGGGAGGGCGCCCCCCTACCTCGTGGCCTCCTGGAAGCTTCCTTGATGTAGGGTCCAAGTCTCCTGGATCATGTTCAGTGAGAAAATCACGTTCCCGAAGGTTTCATTCCGTTTGGACTCCGTTTGATATTCCTTTTCTGCGAAACTCTGAAATAGGCAAAAAACAGCAATTCTTGGCTGGGCCTCCGGTTAGTAGGTTAGTCCCAAAAATAATATAAAAGTGAATAATAAAGCCCATTAGTGTCCAAAATAGTAGATAATATAGCATGGAGCAATCAAAAATTATAGATACGCTGGAGACGTATCACGGCCTCACGCTGCTTGGTCGTAGCGGCCTTGTTCTTGGCCGCGGCGGCCGAGTGCTTGGCCTTCTTGGGGTGGCTGGCGAATAGCAGCACGCCTCGGCGCTTCAGCCCACTGCCTGATGCGGTTGGTGCAGCTGAGGAGCTTGCGCCCACCCTGTCGGAAGGCGGCGGGTGGCGCATCACCTCCTCCTCCTCTTCCTCCTCCTCGTCGTCATCCGACCAGTCCTCCATGCCCCCTCCTCCTGTGGAGCCGCCGGCTCCACCACCACCGCCTGTGGCGTCGTCCTCCAGGGCGGCCGCCCCCAAGTCGGGGTCCACCACATCGCTCACTTCTCGGTCCGGCATGAAGTCGACATTGGCCTCCAGCTGGGAGGGGAGGACCTTCATCATGGTCGAGCTGGTCAGCCGGCAAGAGAGAACCAGGCAAGGGAGAACCCGGCAAGAGGAAAAGAAAAGAATCAAGAGCTTACCATAGGCGGCGGATCTGCACGGGAGTACGGCCGCATGCCGAACCGCCACTCCTTCGGCTCGAGCTTGAGGTTGGCAATCTCATTCACCAGATAGGCCACCTCGGCAGTCGGCATCTCCCTGGTGCACATCTGGCATGGGTCGCGATGCCCACTCATCTGGCTTATGATGTGAGGCCGTCCTTGGAGCGGGAGGACTCAGCGCACCACGAAGGCGAGCAGCAAGTCGGACACCTTGAGACCCTCCGACTCCTTCATCACCTTGAGGCGGGCGATGGCGGCGGAGGCGTCGGGCTACAGCGGCTTTAGCTTGAAGCCCAATTGGTGTGGGGCTCGGCAGGCAGACCAACCACGTAATCCGGCAAGTTGATGAAGTCGATCGCCGGGTTGACATTCTTCATGTAGAAGTACGACTTCTGCCACAGCTTGACCGACTGATCAGCTTGATGGCTGGTAAGGCGTTTCTAGCACACGGGCGCCGCACAGCAATGAAAGCCCCACACTGAGCCGCCTCCTCCTTCGCGGAGGTGCCAAGCTTGGTGTAGAAGAAAGCCCCCCAAAGCTTGATGGTGGGAAGGATGCCGAGGTACCCCTCGCAGAGGGTGACGAAGGCCGACAGCACCACCACCATGTTCGGTGTGAGGTGGTGCGGCTGGAGTCGGTAGAAGGTCAGGAATGAGCGGAAGTAGCCGCTCGCTAGCAGGCCGAAGCCACAGAGGAAATGTGAGCGGAAGATGACGCGCTCGCTTTCCTCCGCGCCGGCGAGATCTCATCAGCGGGCGACACGCACGTATTGATGTAGCCCGCGCCGGGCAGCCGCCGCGTGTCGCGGAGGAAGGTGAGAAGGTCTTCATGGAAGTTGGAGCCGTCCCGGTCGCCGGAGCGCTCCATGACGGCCCGTGCTCGACGAAGACGAACGGTGGTGACGAGCGCGCGAGCTCTCCGAGAAGCAGAGAGAGGGCTTGGGGAGAAGAAGCTCGAAGGCAACGGCGAGCCGCGGCAGCACTTCGACGGAGCGCGAGTGCGGCGGCGGCAAAGAAGAGACAGAAGCGAGAGGAGGCGAGGGAGAGGAGAGCGCGCGTGCCTTTGCCGCTCCCCTCCTCCCCCGATTTATAGCCCCTGGCTACGAAGCCGAGGGGGTGGGGCGTGGGGTCGTGGGATTAACTGCGCCCACGTCCCCATGACCCCGTATTTACCGCGCGGTAAAGATGCATGGTAATGGCGTGCGGGATCCCAACAGCCCCGCCTCGGCCGCAGTGGATCCGCGCGCGCGCACCGAGGCCTGGTAGTGGTGGGCCCGGCCTGCAGCATGTCCCGTCATGCTCGTGGGCTGGCAGGCCGGCCTGGCTGGCTGACACTGCATGGCGTGCGAGCGGCGGGCGGCAAGCCTAGATGCCTAGCCAGCACACCACCTGGTTCCCGCCTTGGCAGTTCAAAATTCATCAGGCGGCCATCTGCCGCATTCGACTCCTAGCAGTCGACATACCAGAAGTCGGACAAGATGAGCAAACCAGACTACACAGAGTAGGAAGCTGCTGGGGCACTCCGCCTTATGATGTCTACTACACAACCTTCTTCTTGTTGACGTAGTTGGGCCTCCAAGAGCAGAGGTTTGTAGGACAGTAGCAAATTTCCCTCAAGTGGATGACCTAAGGTTTATCAATCCGTGGGAGGCGTAGGATGAAGATGGTCTCTCTCAAGCAACCCTTCAACCAAATAACAAAGAGTCTCTTGTGTCCCCAACACACACAATACAATGGTAAATTGTATGGAATTGCACTAGTTCGGCGAAGAGATGGTGATACAAGTGCAATATGGATGGTAAATATAGGTTTCTGTAATCTGAATATATAAAAACAGCAAGGTAACTAATGATAAAAGTGAGCGTAAACGGTATTGCAATGATAGGAAACAAGGCCTAGGGTTCATACTTTCACTAGTGCAAGCTCTCTCAACAATAATAACATAATTGAATCATATAACTATCCCTCAACATGCAACAAAGAGTCACTCCAAAGTCACTAATAGCGGAAAACAAACGAAGAGATTATGGTAGGGTACGAAACCACCTCAAAGTTATTCTTTCCAATCAATCCGTTGGGCTATTCCTACAAGTGTCACAAACAGCCCTAGAGTTCGAACTAGAATAACAACTTAAGACACAAATCAACCAAAACCCTAATGTCACCTAGATAATCCAATGTCACCTCAAGTATCCGTGGGTATGATTATACGATATGCATCACACAATCTCAGATTCATCTATTCAACCAACACATAGAACCTCAAAGAGTGCCCCAAAGTTTCTCTGGGAGAATCATGACAAAAACGTGTGCCGACCCCTATGCATAGGTTCATGGGCGGAACCCGCAAGTTGATCACCAAAACATACATCAAGTGAGTCACGTGATATCCCATTGTCACCACAGATACGCACGGCAAGACATACATCAACTGTTCTCAAATCTTTAAAGACTCAATCCGATAAGATTACTTCAAAGGGAAAACTCAATCCATTACAAGAGAGTAGAGGGGGAGAAGAAATATAAGATCCAACTATAATAGCAAATCTTGCGATACATCAAGATCGTGCAAAATCTAGAACACAAGAGAGAGATCAAACACATAGCTACTGGTACATACCCTCAGCCCCGAGGGTGAACTACTCACTCCTCGTCATGGAGAGCGCCGGGATGATGAAGATGGCCACCGATGAGGGTTCCCCCCTCCGGCAGGGTGCCGAAATAGGGTCCCGATGGACTTCTGGTGGCTAGAAAGGCTTGCGGTGGCAGAACTCCCGATCTATTCTCGTTTTCGAAATTTTTAGGGTACATGGGTATATATGGGTGAAAGAAGTACGTCGGTGGACCTCCGGGCTGTCCACGAGGCAGGGGGCGCGCCCCCACCCTCGTGGGCAGCCTGGGACTCCCCTGGTGAGCTTCCGGTACTCTGTGGGCTTCTTCTGGTCCAAAAATAAGTTCCGTGGAGTTTCAGGTCAATTGGACTCCGTTTGATATTCCTTTTCTTCGAAACACTGAAATAGGCAAAAACAACAGTGCAGGCTGGGCCTCCGGTTAATAGGTTAGTCCCAAAAATAATATAAAAGTGGATAATAAAGCCCAATATTGTCCATAACAGTAAGTAATATAGCATGGAGCAATCAAAAATTATAGATACGTTGGAGACGTATCAAGCATCCCCAAGCTTAATTCCTGCTTGTCCTCGAGTAGGTAAATGATAAAAAAGATAATTTTTGATGTGGAATGCTACTTGGCATAATTTCAATGTAATTCTTCTTAATTGTGGTATGAATATTCATATCCGAAAGATTCAAGACAAAATTTTAATATTGACATAAAAATAATAATACTTCAAGCATACAAACAAAGCAATTATGTCTTCTCAAAATAACATGGCCAAAGAAAGTTATCCCTACAAAATCATATAGTCTGGCTATGCTCTATCTTCACCACACAAAGTATTTAAATCATGCACAACCCCGATGACAAGCCAATCAATTGTTTCATACTTTTGACATTCTCAAAACTTTTTCAATCTTCACACAATACATGAGCGTGAGCCATGGACATAGCACTATAAGTGGAATAGAATGGTGGCTGTGGAGAAGACAAAAAGGAGAAGATAGTCTCACATAAACTAGGTGTATCAATGGGCTATGGAGATGCCCATTAATAGATATCAATGTGAGTGAGTAGGGATTGCCATGCAACGGATGCACTAGAGCTTATAAGTGTATGAAAGCTCAACAAAAGAAACTAAGTGGGTGTGCATCCAACTCGCTTGCTCACGAAGACCTAGGGCATTTTGAGGAAGCCCATCATTGGAATATACAAGCCAAGTTCTATAATGAAAATTCCCACTAGTATATGAAAGTGACAACATAGGAGAGACTCTCTATCATGAAGATCATGGTGCTACTTTGAAGCACAAGTGTTGTAAAAGGATAGTAGCATTGTCCCTTCTCTCTTTTTCTCTCATTTTTTTGTTTTTTTATTTGGGCCTTTTCTCTTTTTTTGGCCTCTTTTTTTCTCTCTTTTTTTCTTTTTTTTATTTTTCGTCCGGAGTCTCATCCCGACTTGTGGGGGAATCATAGTCTCCAGCATCCTTTCCTTACTTGGGACAATGCTCTAATAATGATGATCATCACACTTTTATTTACTTATAACTCAAGAATTACGACTCGATTCTTAGAACAAAATATGACTCTATATGAATGCCTCCGTGTATGCGGGATGTGCAATGACTCATGAGTGACATGTATGAAAGAATTATGAATGGTGGCTTTGCCACAAATACGATGTCAACTACATGATCATGCAAAGCAATATGACAATGATGGAGCGTGTCATAATAAACGGAACAGTGGAAAGTTGCAAGGCAATATATCTCGGAATGGCTATGGAAATGCCATGATAGATAGGTATGGTGGCTGCTTTGAGGAAGGTATATGGTGGGTGTATGATACCGGCAAAAAGTGCGCGGTATTAGAGAGGCTAGCAATGGTGGAAGGAAGAAGAGTGCGTATAATCCATGGACTCAACATTAGTCATAAAGTTATCATATACTTATTGCAAAAATCTACAAGTTATCAAAGAAAAGTATTATGCGCATTCTCCTAGGGGGATAGATTGGTAGGAAAAGAGCATCACTCGTCCCCGACCGCCACTCATAAGGAAGACAATCAATAAATAAATCATGCTCCGACTTCATCACATAACGGTTCACCATACGTGCATGCTACGGGAATCACAAACTTTAACACAAGTATCTCTCAAATTCACAACTACTCAACTAGCATGACTCTAGTATCACCATCTTTATATCTCAAAACAATTATCAAACATCAAACTTCTCATAGTATTCAACACACTCATAAGAAAGTTTTTACTATTCTTGAATACCAAGCATATTAGGATTAAGCACATTACTATGCTGTTTAAGACTCTCAAAATAATATAAGTGAAGCATGAGAGTTCATCTATTTCTTCAAAATAAAACCACCATTGTGCTCTAAAAGATATAAGTGAAGCACTAGAGCAAACGACAAACTGCTCTGAAAGATATAAATGAAGATCAATGAGTAGTCGGATAATTATGCAACTATGTGAAGACTCTCCCGTTTAATAATTTCAGATCTTGGTATTTTATTCAAACATCAAGCAAAGCTATAGAAAACCACATTTCAAGGATAGCACACATCATGTGAAGAAGCAAAAACTTAGGATCAATCGATACTAACCGATAATTGTTGAAGAAGAAAGGTGGGATGCCTACCGGGGCAGCCCCAAGCTTAGATGCTTGAGACTTCTTGAAATATTATCTTGGGGTGCCTTGGGCATCCCCAAGCTTTAGCTTTTGTGTCTCCTTAATTCCTCTCATATCACGGTCTCCCTAAATCTCAAAAGCTTCATCCACAGAAAACCCAACAAGAACTCGTGAGATAAGTTAGTATAAACCAATGCAAAAACCTTATTATACAATACTGTAGTAAATCATTAAAATTATTATTCAACATTGCATACTAAATGCCTCTGCATATTTAATACTCATATCATAAAATAGGATCATTAAACAAGCAAACATATGCAAACAATGCAAACATAACATCAATCTGCCAAAACAGTACAGTCTGTAAAGAATGCAAGATTCATCATACTTTCCTAACTCCAAAAATTATGAAATAAAACTCCCACTGTAGTAAATTTATCAGATCTTAATATGCAAAAGGTTTCAAAATTTTATCACATTCTGACTTTTTCAGGGAATTTTTTCAACAGCGGTAAACTTTCTGTTTTGAAACAGCAACATGTATACTTGCAAAAATAAGCATGGTAAAAAATATCCTTGACATTTTTATTGAAAATAAAAATGCAAAACATTATTATAAATAACAGCAAGGAAATACTAACAAAATAAAATGACGCTCCAAGCAAAACACATATCATGTGGTGAATAAAAATATAGCTCCAAGTAAAGTTACCGATGAGCGAAGGCGAAAGAGGGGATGCCATCCGGGCATCCCCAAGCTTAAACTCTTGGTTATCCTTGAATATTACCTTGGGGTGCCTTGGGAATCCCCAAGCTTAGGCTCTTTCCACTCCTTATTCCATAGTCCATCGAATCTTTACCCAAAACTTGAAAACTTCACAACACAAAACTTAACAGAAAACCTCGTGACCTCCGTTAGCGAAAGAAAACAAGACACCACTTC
Source organism: Aegilops bicornis (assembly GCA_021605145.1). Taxonomy (NCBI): domain Eukaryota; kingdom Viridiplantae; phylum Streptophyta; class Magnoliopsida; order Poales; family Poaceae; genus Aegilops; species Aegilops bicornis. The sequence goes on along the minus strand of CM038669.1, from coordinate 595,682,629 downwards.
AAGGTACTGTAATGAACTCATTCTTTATTTATATTGGTGCTAAACCTACTGTATTCCAACTTCTCTATGGTTTATAAACTATTTTACTAGCCATAGAGTCATCAAAATAAGCAAACAACACACGAAAAATAGAATCTGTCAAAAACAGAACAGTCTGTAGTAATCTGTAACTAACGCAAACTTCTGGAACTCCAAAAATTCTAAACTAAATTGGTGGACCTGAGGAATTTGTCTAGTAATCGTATGCAAAAATAATCAACTAAATATCACTCTCCAGTAAAAAGTTGAAGCTAATCTCGTGAGCGCTAAAGTTTCTGTTTTTTACAGCATGATCATAAAGACATCACCCAAGTCTTCCCAAAGGTTCTAGTTGGCACAAACACTAATTAAAACACAAAACCACATCTAAACAGAATCTAGATGGATTATTTATTACTAAACAGAACCAAAAATTAGGAAACTGAAATAAAATTGGGTTGCCTCCCAACAAGCGCTATCGTTTAACGCCCCTAGCTAGGCATGGTGATTTCAATGATGCTCACATAAAAGATAAGAATTGAAACATAAAGAGAGCATCATGAAGAATATGACTAGCACATTTAAGTCTAACCCACTTCCTATGCATAGGGATTTTGTGAGAAAACAACTTATGGGAACAATAATCAACTAGCATAGGAAGGCAAAACAAGCATAATTTCAAAACTTTAAGCACATAGAGAGGAAACTTGATATTATTGCAATTCCTACAAGCATACATTCCTCCCTCATAATGATTTTCAGTAGCCTCATGAATGAATTCAACAATATAACCAGCACCTAAAGCATTCTTTTCATGATCTACTTGCATAGAAATTTTACTACTCTCCACATAAGCAAAATTATCCTCATCAATAATAGTGGGAGCAAACTCAACAAAATAACTATCATGTGATTGAAAATTAGATCAAGATGACAAGTTTCATGGTTATTATTATTCTTTAAAGCATACGTGTCATCACAATAATCATCATAGATAGGAGGCATGCTTTCATCATAGTAAATTTGCTCATCAAAGCTTGGCGGACAAAAAATATCATCTTCATCAAGCATAGCTTCCCCAAGCTTGTGACTTTGCATATCATTAGCATCATGGATATTCAAGGAATTCATACTAACAACATTGAAATCATGCTCATCATATAAATATTTAGTGCCAAACATTCTAACACTTTGGCACAATTTTCCTTTCCATCATACTCACGAAAGATATTAAAAAGATGAAGCGTATGATGCAAACTCAATTCCATTTTTTTAGTTTTCTTTTATAGACTAAACTAGTGATAAAACAAGAAACAAAAATATTAGATTGCAAGATCTAAAGATATACCTTCAAGCACTCACCTCCCCGGCAACGGCGCCAAAAAAGAGCTTAGTTGACGGGGTGTGAGTGCCGCTTACCTAGCCTCCCCGGCAACGGCGCCAGAAAAGAGCTTGATGTCTACTACACAACCTTCTTCTTGTAGACGTTGTTGGGCCTCCAAATCTTGAGAGGTTTGTAGGACAGTAGCAAATTTCCCTCAATTGGATGACCTAAGGTTTATCAATCCGTGGGAGGCGTGGGATGAAGATGGTCTCTCTCAAGCAACCTGCAACCAAATAACAATGAGTCTCTTGTGTCCCCAACACACCCAATACAATGGTAAATTGTATAGGTGCACTAGTTCAGCGAAGAGATGGTGATACAAGTGCAATATGGATGGTAGATATAGGTTTTTGTAATCTGGAAATATAAAAACAGCAAGGTAACTAATGATAAAAGTGAGCGTAAACGGTATTGCAATGATAGGAAACAAGGCCTAGGGTTCATACTTTCACTAGTGCAAGTTCTCTCAACAATAATAACATAATTGGATCATATAACTATCCCTCAACATGCAACAAAGAGTCACTCCAAAGTCACTAATAGCGGAGAAAGAACGAAGAGATTATGGTAGGGTACGAAACCACCTCAAAGTTATTCTTTCCGGATAGCCGAACATTGGTGCTTTCATTGGAGGGTACTGGACTAGGGTACACGTCATCCTTCCTGAGGGAGTCCTGGACTAGGGGGTGTCCGGATAGCCGAACTATCATCTTTGGCCGGACTCATAGACTATGAAGAAACAAGATTGAAGACTTTGTCCCGTGTCCGGATGGGACTTTCCTTGGCGTGGAAGGCAAGCTTGGCGATACGGATATGTAGATCTCCTACCATTGTAACCGACTCTGTGTAACCCTAACCCTATCCGGTGTCTATATAAACCGGAGGGTTTTAGTCCGTAGGACGAACAACAATCATACCATAGGCTAGCTTCTAGGGTTTAGCCTCTCTGATCTCGTGGTAGATCTACTCTTGTACTACCCATATCATCAATATTAATCAAGCAGGAGTAGGGTATTACCTCCATCAGAGGGCCCGAACCTGGCCCTTGTCTCCTGTTACCATCCGCCTAGACGCACAGTTCGGGACCCCCTACCCGAGATCCGCCGGTTTTGACAATGACATTGGTGCTTTCATTGAGAGTTCCTCTGTGTCGTCGCCAATAGGCCCGATGGCTCCTTCAATCATCAGCAACGACGCGGTCCAGGGTGAGACTTTTCTCCCCGGACAGATCTTCGTATTCAACGGCTTTGCACTGCGGGCCAATTCACTTGGCCATCTGGAGCAAATCGAAAGCTACGCCCTGGCCATCAGGTCAGATTTGGAAGTTTAAACTACACGGCCGACATCCGCGGAGACTTGATCTTTGACGGATTCGATGGGCATGATCATGTTCGGAGCGGACACTAGTGTTCGGAGCGGACACTAGTGCGGCCTCCAGGACACACTAGTGAGCCGCAGCCAAGCGCGCCGCACTATCTGCCGCCGAACAGTGTCCTGGAGGCCGCACTAGTGTCCGCTCCGAACATTGATTCGGAGCCGATCTCGCCGATCGAGGATGGTTGGTTGGACACCACCTCGGGGGCTGAAATCTCTACGATGATTGAGCCAAACACAATCCCTGTCGCTGCGAAGACCCGTGACTCCAAGGTGCGGACTCCTCTCCGGACTCGAACCCTCCTCGCCCACCTTGTCGAATCCGATTGGGCGCCGGTCATGGAGTTCACTGCCGAGAACATCTTTCAGCACTCGCCCTTTGGCGACATCCTGAATTCACAAAAGTCTCTCTCTTTATCCGGAGAGCCCTGGCCGGACTACGGTCAGGAAGGTTGGTGTCGGTGTCAAAACCGGCGGATCTCGAGTAGGGGGTCCCGAACTGTGCGTCTAGGCGGATGGTAACATTAGACAAGGGACACGATGTTTTTACCCAGGTTCGGGCCCTCTCGATGGAGGTAATACCCTACTCCTGCTTGATTAATATTGATGATATGGGTAGTACAAGAGTAGATCTACCACGAGATCAAGGAGGCTAAACCCTAGAAGCTAGCCTATGGTATGATTGTTGTTAGATCCTGGGACTAAAACCCTCCGGTTTATATAGACACCGGATAGGTTAGGGTTACACAGATTCGGTTACAATGGTAGGAGATCTACATATCCGTATCGTCAAGCTTGCCTTCCACGCCAAGGAAAGTCCCATCCGGACACGGGACGAAGTCTTCAATCTTGTATCTTCATAGTCTTGGAGTCCGGCCGCGATGATAGTTCGGCTATCCGGACACCCCCTAGTCCAGGACTCCCTCAGTAGCCCCTGAACCAGGCTTCAATGACGACGACTCCGGCACACATATTTTCTTCGGCATTGCAAGGCGGGTTCCTCCTCCGAATACTTCATAGAAGGTTTTGAACACAAGGATAGTGTCCAGCTCTGCAAAACAAGTTCCACATACCACCGTAGAGAGAATAACTTTTGCATAGATCTGCTGACGTATTCCGCGACGTGACATCACACCACAGCCAGGCCTTTATATGAATCTTTTTTACCGTTCCACCTTAGCGTGTTTAGCGAGGCGGTTTCCTTGGCACGTCTTATCAAAGCATAGAGCGTGCCCCCTTATTCCGGGATTCTCATCAATACGGATGTGGGTAACCCATCCGCGCCATTGATTACGGTGCTTGGGAGATAAGCGAGCTTTACCAGGCTGGTGGGGGACCCATAGCTTCGTCCGTCCATATAAGGGGATAAGGATCCACCTTTTCACCTACGCCTTCTTCCTCCTTTGCTCATCCATTTTCGCTTTTCGAGCTCCAGCGCCCAAGTCCGCACATCCCACCTCAACCTTCTCAAACCATGTCCGGAGCGGGAGGCAGGTGGATGGCCTCCTCCATCATGGAGGGGCACATCACAAAGCTGCGGGAGGCCGGATACTTATCCAGCAACATCGCGCATTGGCTGCCCGACGCGGGGCAGCTCATTCCAACCCAGTGCCCCATGAGAGGTGGTGTTTCTCCCCACTTCCTCCGCGGACTAGGTTTTCCACTTCACCCATTTGTCCGGGGGCTCATGTTCTACTACGGCCTGGACTTCCACGACCTGGCCCCGAATTTCATCCTCAATAAATCGGCGTTCATCGTCGTGTGCGAGGCTTTCCTCTGCATCCAGCCCCACTTTGGCTTATGGCTGAAGATCTTCAATGTCAGGCCGAAGGTAGTGGGCGGCCGTCAAAGCGGAGTCTTGGGCGCCATGGTTGGCAAGATGGCCAAAGTCCTATGGCTCGAGGGCTCCTTCGTGGAGACAATAAAGTGGTGGCAATCGGGGTGGTTCTATATCACCGAGCCGCGCGACTCCAAACGGGCGGCGGCCCCCGAATTCAGATCTGGCTTCCCCACACGGCTCTCGTTATGGAAAGAGACGGGCCTAACGTGGGGGAATTCGGACGAGCTATCTGGACTCCAAACATGCGCCCGAAACCTAGTGGACAAGAATCTCAGGCTTGTCAACCTAATCCAGGTGATGCTCATCCGCCGGATTCTCCCATGCCAACAATGGGCCTTCAAATTGTGGGAGTTCGATCCGGCACAGCGCCCAGCTCTGACAAGGCTCTTCGACACTACGTACGAAGATGCCTGGAATGTGATGTTCAAGGGCACCGAGGCTCCCACATCCGCTACCGAAGATCACGGATTCAACTCGCAGCGTCAAGCCAGCGAGGTGAGTTATTTTACCCTTTATGGGACTCTTTTTTCATAGTTTGACTCTATGCGGGATCTAAAACTCCCTAACCTTTAACAGGACTGGCTGAAGACGTCCGGACAGGTTAACTGTCCGGCTCCTTTGCCGAAGACCAGCCAGACGCCCAATTGAGGGCTGCTGGCTCCGGTACCTCATGTGGTGCCGGAGAAGAAGGCCAAGAAGGAGGCAACGGAACTCGAAGGAGCGCCCGGCGCTTTGGTGCTTTGTCGGTCTGAAGCAAAATCTTCTCACAGGAGCGAGGAGGAGGAAAAAGCCTCTCCCCAGTGAAGAGGAGAGGAAAAGAAAGGCCGCCCCAACTGGGGAGGCCGGAGGGTCTAAGAAGGAAAGGACCCTTCCTCCGGACTTCTCCACCAACATCGACGATGATGAGGAGGAGTGGCCAACGAGGGCCAAGCCCCTGGCGAGATCGTAAGTGTCCGGATACCCATGGCTTTTTATTGCATAGTGTTCTCTAATGCCGAACAATCATGCAGCCCGCCCAAGAGCGAGTTCGCCGCTTCGTCGAGCGGGTCCCTGGATTCAACAGAAATGGAGAGTACTTCACTTCCGGCTGCCTCATCGCCTCACGCTGCGGACGACGCCGAGGTGGTGCCCCAAGGGGGGCCTGGTGAAGAGGAGGTGGCGCAGGAGGCGCCCAAGGCAACCTCCCGGACTCCAGGCGCGTGGGGGGCGAGACCCCCAGGGGCTCTAAGCCCGACCCTCGTCCGGACTCCATGCCGGAACCTTCAGCGGTTCCGGAGTCCGGCAAGCGGTCCCTTCGTAAGAAGGGTAAGACGCCTGTCCTCCGTCCAACCGAGGCACCGGATAGCTCTTGGGCGCTTAACAGCGCTTCCATCGAGGAGGAGCACCGCCTTTGTTATGAGTGCGGTGATCCGGACAGTTCGATCCGCCAAGAGCGGGCTGACCAAGCCTGTACCAGCCTTCTAACAGGCTTTGAGGTAAGTTTAGAATATGTAAAAATATTACCGCATAGACGGTAGCCCACGATGCTTAGTTCGGTGTTCGGAAAGAAAAGCCGGACTAAGGATCTAAAAAGATATACGCAGGAGTCTAACATAAGTATGTCAATATGGGAATGCAGGCTGCGCTTGACCTCTGCCCGACCTTGGGAGGTCAATGCATTGAAGCAGAGCCTTGAGCGGTCCGAGAACGAGCTCGGCCTTGCCAAGAAGCAGCTCGAGGACAAGGAAGGTAAGTAATACCTTATTAAAGAAATAACTTATAGAAAGGTTTCGGTTGCCAAAAAAATAACAGGAATAACATGGGTACTGCAGGGGCCACGAACGAGGTGGCGACCCTGAAGGAAGAGGTGTCCGTGGCTGAAAGCAAAGCGGCCGCGGAGCGCACTGAGTGAGAGAAGGTGGAGGCGCAGCTGGCGGAGGTGCAGCAAGAGCTCCAGGCTCTCGTGAAAAAACACGAGGGTTTGGATCGTGACTCGAAGACCCGAGAGTCCGAGCTTGCCTCGGCTCTTGAGAGTGCCAAAGCTGCTAAGGCCGAGGCCCAAAAAGCCCTCCAAGAAATTGAATCATTAAATAAGACTAGTAGAATGCCCGTGCGTTGCTACGGGCTAAGATGCACATAAATATCCACTACTTAAACAGAATGTAAGGTTCTCAGTTCAGCTCTTTCTCATCCAAGCTGCATACCGCCCCCCCACCCCCCCTTTCCTTTCTACTTTTTGATATTTTTATCTTCCACCATGCATGGCCCAGGTTACCTAATTTATTGAGATAAAAATATTTGGTGCCTGTGGCAACGCACGGGCCCGACCTATGAATTCAATAAATGATTAAAGTTGTCTCCAAGGTCGAAGACCATACAATTTGGACATGTCCAAATCATAAAAAAATGTAAATGTTTCTCTCTTGTTCCCTCACTCGCTTTTACATACACGATACCCGTTAGAGAATAGCAAAAAACTGCTTTTTGGCACGATTCGAAACATTTTAACATTATGCACTTTGGAGTAATAATTAGATCCATCTCTCTCTCTCTCTCTCTCTCTCTCTCTCTCTCTCTCTCTCCCTCCCTCCCCCTCCCTCCCTCCCTCCCTCCCTCTCTCTCTCTCTCTCTCAAATCTACGAGGAAACAAGAGTCTGTTTTAAAGATGATTTTGCTTGATGATGTTGCTGCATTTGTAAGAAGTGTAAAAGGATCCCTTGTGCTGGTCATATTCTAGAGTGATATAAGAATTTCATATTCTTGAGTAAATAAAGACCTCCGTGCATTTTCTCAGAGCATTACTTGTCTTTACATATGAGGAAACTAGTTGAATGACAAATACACGCCATTGTATAAACATATATTGGTACAAATAAAGACATAAAATCAATAATCCTACACACTTCAACAGAATACACATTGCCCATGACACTGGAGAAGATAGTGTGGCCTGTCAACACCAACATAGTACTAATATTCTCACAGTGGAATTGATTGCAAAAGGAAAGAGCAATCACATATGTATTTCATGTTGCATTTGCAAACTAAAGCCGTACACATACATAACAAAATCACAGGTTACTCACCAAAAGATAAATTGTAGTGTTATTTTTCTATATTTCCTCACTTCGTCATCAAATGCCAACAGTAATATCCCATTTTAGTTTCATAATTCTTACCATATGTTTAATATCTGAAAATGTGTCTCGCAAAATCACATCAGATTGTTAGAACAAATCATATCAAATTTTACTGGATATGCACATACTCCCTCTGTACCATAACATAAGATGTTACTACAACCAAGAGAAGGACTTGAGAACTAATCTCCAAAATATGAGAATAAAAACAGTTAATCTTAAGTATACTACGTTTCAAATGCATAGCCGAACAAAGTGAGTACCCGTGCGTTGCCATGGAATAAAAATGAAATAAAGTAATAAGACAGTTTCTTTAATTAAGAATTGTGTGTTGAACATCATGGCATCTAATCTCCATTTATAATGCGACAAAGTGCAGCTGTCGTTTTTGGCTAGCAATGTTCTTATTTGTGTAATAGACCTATCCAGAAACAACAAAGTTGCTTGAGAAAATAGTAGTACAATATTCTTAAAAATTTCCTTCTGTTAATAGAAGCCTTGGAAAGTTAGCAGTGACCGAGCCAGACAAAGGGGAAACTAAATGATTTTACTTGGGAAACAATATGTAGTTCGAGTATGGGCTCAATGTGCTTTCCTTTGGATACTTGGGAAACATTACAATTTGATCTACAAGATATACGAAAAAGGGTTTTCACCCGCTTTGTATTACAAAGCAACCATCACCGATACAGCCAATGATAGGTGCTGGGACGGAAGCAGCACAGTCACGCCCAAAAGAAACGAAAGAGAAAATAAAAAAAAGAAACAAATGCGAACAACGACGGATCAACGAAAACAATGAAGACCCACAACCGCTGCACCCATCGGAGAATTCCACCACACTCCGAGCACTCTGGAACGCTGCATACCAAGCATCACCTTAAAGAAGGATCGCGACACCGACGACGCTGCTGCCCGGACAAGTCCTAGGGTTTCCCCCGATACGTAGAGGAGTGCGGGCGAAGGGGTAAACCTGACGCCCTTCAGGAAGGCATGGTGGCACCCACAGGCGTCACCGCGTTGGTGCTCGACAAGCCGACAAGGATTTGTCCTGACCACCAACCACCCACGACTCCAGAAGATCCATCGCACGCCACGAAACACGCCACCCACCAACATGCGCCACCATGGCCGTGCAGTCCCCATCGCCGTCTCATCGTGGCAAACGAAGCGGGACCAGCGGGAACAGAGAAGGCAATCGGGAACAAGGAGCGGCAGCAATAGCAGCCACGCGGGAGGGGACAACCTCCACCACCCGTGGCAGGAACCGGCCGGACGTAGCAACAGGGGCAAACCAGGCACCCGCGACCATAAATCGACTGGGGGAAGGGGAGGCGGAGAAGTAGCCCATGGCCACGACCGACACCTGTGCCGGCTCTAGCGCCCCCCCTCCCCCCGCGAAACCATGTTTTGCGCCCGCGCCAAAGGCCCATATAGGCCCGGCCGAGCCCGAAACAGGCTCGTGAAGCCCCCGTCGCTGCGCTGCAATACACGAGCCGCCATCGCAGCCACCCCCCGCACGAGTCGCCCCGCCGTCCACCGGAGACACCACAGAGAAGCTCCGGCTAGGCCCGCCTAGACCCAGATGGGGCCCAAAAGGGCCCAGATCTAGGCCGGGAGGGCACCGCCGCCAACCACCGTGTCACCCCGCCGCCAAGCAGCCACGCCGCCGCCACCTCGCCACCCGGCACGGCGCCACCCAAGGGGCCACTCTGCCGACGGATCCGCTGCCGTCGAAGTGCGCCACCTCCAGCCGCCAGGCGCTCGAGTCGTGGCGCTGTGCCGGGGGGGGGATGAGGCTGCCGCCGCCGGCACCACACGAACAAGTCCCGGTGCCCCAGGCCGCCGGTGGCCGGAGGGGGAGAAGGGGAGGGGAGGCGCTGGGAAGGGCGGGATGGGAGGCCCCTGTCGCCTCTCTCTGGGGGGGCGGGGGAGGGGGGGGGGGCGAGAGACACCACAGACATTGAATTGGATTTTCCTTCTGATCTACAAGATATAGTTACTTAATTTGGATGGTAAAAGAAGTCAAATGGCGTAGTCGACAACGTTTTATTGTATCTGCCGGTTGGCCATTACTTGACTCAATATTCAATATTTTTGTTTGACATCCAGACCTTCATTTGTCATTCATTATAATCTGAATGATAGGCATCATATGATGGTCTGCCTTTACGCTCATATGATAGCTTTGAATGAATTTTACCATTCCCACGAGTCTCCAAAGGCATCCTAATCCACAACTGCTTATTGGTCAGGTCTTGCAACGTATTACATAACGTACAACTCTAGCATAATTGGCACATGATGATCTCATGAGAGGAGAAAATAACACACACCAGCAGGGCGGATGAGACGCCCAGGCCCAGGCAATCTCATGCTTGACCGTGAGCTCCTAGGGGATGCTTTCTTCGTCGTTCGGCCCCAGCTCCTAGGAGATGCTCGAACGTGCAACTTGTTGCCATTGTCCTGCTTGTTGCTGTTGTGTTCGAGTGCGTGCACGAGGTCGTTATCGTCCTGCTAGTTGCCGCACTCATGCCACTGGCTTTAAGCATGCTGTCATCCGCGAGGATGCTGCCGCTATCATCGAACGATTACGAGGTTTATTCGAAGAGGAAATTGCATCCTGTAACCACAGCATTTCTCCCTTTTTTTCTACCCCAGGCTTTGCAACATTTCGAAATCGTGAAATTGCGACAGGAGCAGGTGCTATTAGAGAACAATTAGCAGATTTGGATTTGCGAATTATGAAAACTTTAGTTCTTATAAAGGATTAAATCCTTTTTCCTCTCAATAGCATATTGAGGAAGAATATACATTCTGGCGATTTGTATCCAAAGACTAATTTAAATTGCATCCAAAATAAAAATAGGATTATGAGTATAGAGTCACGAAGCATAATTTTGCATTGGATTAAGTATTCCAATTTTGAAAATATGAGTAAAGGATCTATGGATGAAGATACAAAAAAGTTGATTTCCAATCGTTACGAGTGGCTGGTTCCTGCCGTCGTTCGCCACATTATTTTCCGTCTTTCAGCTGGACGCCGCACTTCGCCAGCACACCATCAGCCAGGTGGATGTTGGCGTCTGCAAGGTCGGCAGCACGCCGTCGTCCGGGTGTACTCCGCCCTCTTCAAGCAATTCGTCCTCCGTGTGGACGCCGGCGTTTTGTTGTGGCCGCCCTGCGTGAGTACGTTGTCATCCGTGTGGACGCCGGTGTTTTGTTGAGGCCGCCATGCGTGAGTACGTTGTCATCCATGTGGCCATCGTTGTCCTGGTGGTTGTCGCTGTGGTTGAGCACGTGGACAACACCGTCCTGAGCAAGTTGGCATCAACTACAGATGCATCTCGACCATGGAAGCAAGCACTTCAAGCAGACACACATCAACAAGCAAGCGCACACACCTCCATCTGAGGATCCGGCCGTCTACCGCCTTGCTCATCGGGACAATCCGGCAGCCGCCAGGCTCATATAGCCAGATCCACTGTCCCCGGCCACAACCTTCTCGCCTGCGGAGAAGTCTATGAGTGGACCGAGCACCGGCCACATCGTCCCTATTCCGCAAGGCCACCACGTCGACGGGCTAGTGATAGCAGCCGCAGGGGTGAGGAAGAGGGACACGATCTAGATGAGATCAAAGGAAAGATTTTAGACTGCTTTGTGATTTGGAAAGTGTGCGCCTAATAAGGAAAGTTAAGATATGATTGTTTAAAAATAAGGAAGAGGGAGATCTTGACCCCAAGAAGGAAAGAATCATACGTGATGGGAAATGTGAGGATAGAAAAACAAGAGGAAGTATAGTAGGAATTGAATCGGTTTTTTAACGAGAGGCGGTGATGGAAGGTGAGGCGAAAACAAATCGGTGGGAGGGATGGTGGGATGTTGAAGAAATAAAACCCATTAAAATAAAACCGGGAGCACTAGGCTACCAACTAATTCAATTAGAGTGAGATAGTATGTAAGGCATTCTTTATGCAAAGCAAGCATGTGAAAAGGAACTCACCTATTACTTATCTTGATTCCTGAAGCTTCCTCCAGACCATTCACAGATTTGCCCCAGAGTGTGTCCGATGCTGTCAGATTCTACCGCTGGCCAAGAAGGGGAGCTCGATGAAAGGTGTTCGGGTCTCCGGTGATACGAGGCCTACATCCGGTGTGCCTTGGCGACAGGGCTGAAGTAATAATGAGCTCCATTAAGCAGTCGCCGAATGTGCCGCGAAGGGCCCTCATAGTTTGGTCGCGGCCATTAGAAGCCGCGCCTGGAGCCATTTTGGCTGCGCGGCGGCTGGTGGACGCCCGTCCTGTGATTGAAGCCATCAAGCGCCCGTCTGCATTGAAGGTGCCTGTCAGACCTCGCTCGCGCTAAAGTGCAATCGGGGCAAGCCGGATGCGGAAGCTTGTACCTGACGTGGGCCACCGGTATAAGGAGCATCGTGACGCCCGAATGTACGCGAGGGCTCTCCTGAAGGTGCCCGCCAGAGCAGCGTGATGAGTGCCCAAAGATGTAATTTCGAATAGACTCGACGAAAGAACCCGTGACGCTGAAAACTTGTTCATGCGCGCTTAAGAACGCTGTTAATTTAAAATATTACCTTTCAGCGGCCGCTTTATCAAATTTGAGAGATGGCAAGCTGCTATTGCAGCCCCATGCCACGAGTGCCGGGTGTTCGATAAACTTGAGCGCTCTTGTTCCCATTCTGGTCCATCGAGGAGGTGTTCAACGCAACTAACAAGGCAACCGACTGCAATGGTTTTACACTCTCACTTAGCCATAGAATTCAATAATTTTAAATTTCGCTTCCTAGTATTCGAAGACCGGTTCGGGGCGCATTTTGGCCGGACAATTCGGTTCCTCGCCTAAGCTGCATAAGCTTTGGGGACCCAAAACTCTTTAACAGCCAATTTACCTCACTATCATGATTGGGCCGCTTTAGCTTCCACTGGAAACCAACCCATCCTAAACTGGGCACACGATTAATTCTCCCGGTGCTACCTTAGCCGATATAACGAAATCGTAAGGTACCAAACACGGAGCCGGGCAAACCTAACTATTCCAAGACATGATTCGGAGCCGATTCATATAATGCTATAAGTTCGGGTGCCATTAATTTGTGAAAGTGTTCGGACTTATCACACCATAATTTTGGGAAATGATTCTTTAGTATTGGTCAGTACTCAAAGCAAAAATGCAAACATGTAATGAAGTGAACATATATATACAGGATAAAGAAAGGAGTGCAATAATAGGCAGCTTATGTATTGTTTATTCAAAAGGTACTGCACGAAGGCAGAACGACGGTAAAGAAAAGGATAAGCAAGGATGGACTATCTAACATGTTCCTCTGTATTAAGTCATGGATGGTATGTAAAACAGTATAATGCTCCCACAGAGACCACCTGAACACTGATGTGGCCGGCTCTCGGCTGTTGCATCGTGAGTTCGCATTCTAGTGCCGGATGTGACTTCTAGGAAAACGGAGTCCTGAAAGTAAGAAGAAGGAACAAAAAGAAAAAAGAAAAGAATGACACAATCGAGCCTCGGTGCGGTTGACAGATTCCGGCGCAATACGTGGGGTCGCCTCCTTATGCCCATTCTAGAGCGAAGTTATGACCGCTTCGCAATTTCGCGAGGTCTGGGTTAGCCGATTGCTACGCTGCGGCTTGAATCGTGCCAGCGGTTCTTGTTGTGGTTACTCCGGGCGCTGGATGTTGTCCTGGACGCTTAGTGGTCGGATCTTTAGAATTGGCCGTGATAGTCGCTGCACCTCCACCGCGAGGGCCGCTGCGGTGCTCTCGCTCGTGAGAGAGTGTTCGGTGTCACTGACCGTGATTCTCGAGGGCCCGCATCTTGAGCTTGAGGTATGCGAAAAGCGGCAATCGCATTGAACTTTTGGTAAATGCGGTTCGTCCGGCAGCGTGATAGCCGCCAAGGAACGGGACGGCGTCGCAGATCGACTCTTCGCTCGAAGTTATCCGGGATCCAAAAGACTACTCGAAAGTGTAACCGAGCTTCGTACCATTGGCCTCTACACCCGGTATGACGCCTTTAAAAGTCGTCTTTTGTAGGTTTAATCCTTGAGGGTCTATGCCCATTTTATGACCGTATCCGATAAAGTTGTGTTCAGGTTGCTACCGGGCCATTCATCGTGACTCGTGAGGGAATCCATCAATAATTGGGTCAAGAACCAATGCGCGGCTGATGGATGCTAGGTGGTGGTCCCCGATCGAAGGTGATCGCAAGGAAGACCATGGGTTGAACTGGGCGAATCGGGCTCCATCGATATACGCCCTTTGCGCGGCCGGGCTCCCTTTTGGGTATGTGGGTTGCGATATCATGTTCACCGTCTGCAGACTTGTGTGGGAAAAGCCCTTCTGTCCTCTATTGTTCGGGCGGCCGGGCTCTTCTCGTTGCTATGCAGCCCTTGTCATTGAGTTCGCACTTAACTTGCTCGCTTGAACACCCAACAATCCCTCAAGCAGGATTGGCTGAGTTTTTCAAAAGTGCGTATCTGCACAAGCGATCGAGTATTCGTCCAAGGACGGCCCCGTACTTTTGGAAATGGCTTCTTCCACCGACCGGTTTAGAGCCTTCCGAACCGCATTGACGTCGATTTTCAAAGATTATCGCCTGCTAATGCGGTGCTTGTTCTTGTTGGCACGCCGACCGCCATTGTTGTCCTTGGTATCCAAACTATCGTGGTGTTTGGGCTGTTGTTTCTTCTTCAGCTAGCTACTGCCCTTCCGCATAAAAAGGGTCATGAGTGTTGTGGAGAGCTTGTGGTGATTTCAAATGCCTGTAGGTGGTGTCATTCGTCATGGGATTTTATGTTCAAATTTCAACCACCAATGATTTGATTTTCACAGAACTGGTTCAGATTGAATCGGGTTGTTGAATTATATGGTTGGTGTCTCAACAACTAATTGTCATCACAGTCTCATCTGTATCATGGCTTTGCACTGTTCGGTTATTGCATCCCACGACAATATCCGAAATGTTATGCCCACGCCGATCTCAGAGATTGATCTTGATGTTTTGTTCATCTCCACATATCTCGGTGGCGTTGGGTGGCTGTCGCCACGGGTCAGCCATGTCACCGCGGCGCCGGGTGACTTTGCAACATCGAATGGCCTGCGCTTTGGTGATCCACCCGCGCCCAGGCTCACGCCCAGCCGTCGCCAGGTCAGCTGTCGGCACCAAGGTTGAAACGCCTCCAGCGATCCCCGTGCACGCACAAATCTCTGCCAACAGGCTTGCTCATCTTCGGAGGGAGGCGCACCATCGCTCGATCTTTCAAGATCAGGACTTGCTTCTCCTTCCGCCAGGTCCCGCCAGCCTGGCATGTCCGGGTGTTATTATCTCCCGCAGCCGATCACTGCTTTGTTGTGGCGCAGCTGCTGACGCCGCTTGAGGCTGCCCGATCGCCGTTTTTTTGGGATGTCCACCATGTGGCTCAGCTGAGAGGCTGTCTCAAGATTCATACCGCCGACACCTCGAGTCGTCGAAGATGAAGAATCAGTGGCTGTCTGCATCTCAACTCTGCAGTCCCACTGGGCCTGGGTCACTTGATCAGCACACAAACACTGTTCAATCGTTCGCTCCTTCTCGATGGCCTCAGAACTCTCCTGCTCATCTGGAGTCCGACGGATGATAGTTCGGTCTCGACACTCTAGTCCAGGACTCCCTCAGCTTGGGATGCGGATGACGAAGAAATTCAACACCCACCGAGGGAGTCCCGACTAGGGTGTCCAAATAGCTTCTGACTATCGTCACGTCCGACTCCAAGACTATGAAGATACAAGATTGAAGACTTCATTCCGTGTCCGGATGGGACTTTCCTTGGCGGAAGGCAAGCTTTACGACACGGATATGTAGATCTCCTACCATTGTAATCGACTGTAACCCTAACCTATCCTGTCTATATAAACCAGAGGATTTTAGTCCGTAGAGACTAACAACAATCCTACAAGAGGGCTAGCTTCTAGGGTTTACCCTCCTTGATCTCGTGGTAGATCTACTCTTGTACTACCCATATCGTCAATATTAATCAAGGTGAGTAGGGTATTACCTCCATCGAGAGGGCCCAAACCTGTAAAACATCGTGTCCCTTGTCTCCTCGTTACCATCCGCCTATACGCATTTCGGGACCCCCACCCGAGATCCGCCAGCTGAATAATCACATTGGTGCTTTCATTGAGAGTTCCTTCCGTGTCGCCACCGATAGGCCCGATGGCTCCTTCCGATCATCAATAACGACGCGTCCGTGGTGAGACTTTTCTCCCCGACAGATCTTCGTGGTTCGGGCGGCTTTTGACCGCGGGCCAATTCACTTGGCCGCCTCGAGTGCATCGAAGCTACGCTCGCCATCAGTCAGATTTGAAGTTTGAACTATAATGGGCCGATATCCGCGCGAGACTTGATCTTCGACGGATTCGAGCCGCGCAAAGTGTGCCAGACTGGCTCCTCGATGGGCATGATCTAGCTCGCAGCCAACAATGCCCCGGAGGCCGCATCAAAGATCCGGGCCCACCCTTAATCTGGAGCCGATTCTGATCGAGGACGAGTGGTTGGACACCGCCTCGGGGTTACAATCTCTACCACGAGAAGCCGAACTCATCCCCTGTCTCTTATGGCGAAGACCTCGACTCAGTGGTGCCGGACTTTCCTGACCAACCTCTCATACCGCTAATCGAATCCGATTGCCCAAGAGGAGTTCACCGACGCGACATCTTTCAAAGACTCGCCGTGGTGACATTCGAATTCGCAAAGTCTCTTTTATCCTCGAGAGACCTGGCCGATCAATGGAGGAAGGTTGGGATACGGACGACGTAAATTCAACGCCCACCAACCACCCACTTTGTAGCCATCACGGCCGATGATTTAACCGAAGACATGCTCGAGCTTCGATCAAGACGCCGATTTATAGACGACGACGCCAAGACGACTCAAGACCTGGGGCCGCTTAGTGGCACCGGAAGGCCACCTCGCCATATGACATATACATGGTGGACATCCCAAAAGACGGGAACGGCGACTAACAACGGAGGATGACCCTCCAAGAAATACCGAAGCGCCGACGCCGCTGGCGCCATTTAAATCCTGCCACAATAAAAACGGTGATTCCGCACGAGAGATAATAACACCCCGGACAAGCAAGTTGAAGAGAACCCCTCCAAAGAGGACTCAGCAGAGGAGGAGAAGCAAGTCCGCACGATCAAGGCGGGCAGAAAGAGAGGTCGAGGACGATAATTATGCGCCCCTCCGAAGATGAGGCGACGACGGGCGTAATTTGTCGTGCTCGAGGATCCCGCCAAACAGAGCGTTGCCAAACGCAGGTTTATAGCCACGGCAAGCAGCCTCAAGAAAAAGCAGCAGAATAGCTTAGAGCTGATCAAGACCGCTAGTGATTGCATGGATCAAGTCCTTGTAGCCAAGAGTATGAACTCGAACGCCCCTCCAAAAGCTACCCCAAACGCAGGCCGCTGCCTCGATCAGAGGAGGAAGCACCCAAGTCACCAACAAGACGACATGGCAGATCGCCACCCCTGCGGTCGCTGGCTGTAGAAGCCTCTCGGCCCTCCGCCAAGCCACACCCCGACGCCGCCAAAAAGTACCAAGGCATCGGAAACGCGCTTGGACTTGCTAGATATATTGGAGGATAAGGCAAAACATACAAGATCGATCTCACGGATCGCGTGGGCGCCAACGACGCTGGATTACCGTCACGCTACCGATGCAGCAAACCCGCCGGGCCAAACACACATGAGACAAAGCTCATATGAGCTACGCCGTGATATAGCCCAATACAGAGGCGCCGCACACCCACTATGCTTCACAGATGAAGTGATGGATCATCAAATCCCTGAGGGCTTCAAGCCCGTAAACATCGAATCATACGATGGTACCACAGATCCCGCGGTCTGGATCGAGAACTATCTCCTCCATATCCAGATGGCCCGCGGTGATGATCTACATGCCATCAAATACCTCCCACTCAAGCTTAAAGGACCAGCTCGGCATTGGCTCAACAACTTGCCAGCAGAGTCAATTGGTTGTTGGGAGGACCTGGAAGCCGCATTCCTTGATAACTTCTAGGGCACATATGTGTGACCACCAGACGCCGATGACCTTAGCCATATAATACAGCAGCCAGAAGAATCGGCAAAACAATTCTGGACACGGTTCCTAACAAAGAAAAATCAAATCCTCGACTGTCCGAATGCAGAGGCCCTTGCAGCCTTCAAACAAAACATCCGCGACGAGTGGCTTGCCCGGCACCTAGGACAGGAAAAGCCGAAATCCATGGCAGCCCTCACAACACTCATGACCCGCTTTTGTGCGGGAGAGGACAGCTGGCTAGCTCAAGCAACAACTTGGCCAAACACCCCGATAGTTCGGATACCAAGGACAAAGCAATGGCAGGTCGCTACGCGCAACAAGAACAAGCACGCATTAACGGCGATAATGCTCAAGATACGCCGCCAATGCCGGATTCAGAGGCTCTAAATCCGTCAGCCGGAAGAAGCCGTTCAAAAGAAATACCCAGGCCCGGCCCAACTTGGACCGAATACTGATCGCTTGTGCGTATACATGGCACCCCGAAAAACCAGCCAACCACACCAACAGGGATTGTTGGTGTTCAAGCAAGGTGCAAGCTAAGCACCGAAAACAACGACAAGGGGCTGCATAGCGATGACTAGGAAGAGCCCTGGCCGCCGAACAATAGAGGACATAAGGGCTTCCCCCCACAAGTGCGGACGGTGAACATGATATACGCAACCCACATACCCAAAAGATAGCGGAAGCGTGCACTAAGGGACGTATATGCGATGGAGCTAGTCGCCCCGAAGTTCAACCCATGGTCTTCCTGCCCGATCTCCTTTGATCGAAGGGACCACCCCACTAGCATCCCTCACGGCGGATTCTCCGCATTGGTTCTTGACCCAATCATCGACGGATTTCACCTCACTAGAGTCCTGATGGACGGCGGCAGCAGCCTGAACCTGCTTTATCAAGATATAGTGCGCAAAATGGGCATAGACCCCTCAAGGATTAAACCCAGAAAGACGACCTTTAAAGGCGTCATACCAGGTGTAGAGGCCAATTGTACAGGCTCAGTTACACTCGGCGGTCTTCGGATCCTGATAACTTCCGGGCGAAGAATTATTCTTCGACATAGTCCCGCTTTTGCAGCGGCTATCACGCGATCGCTTGGACGAACCGCGACGGTAAAGTTCAATGCGGTGCCGCACTACGCATACCTCAAGCTCAAGATGCCGCACTCGAGGAGTAATCACGGTCAATGGAAACACCGAACGCCTCCGAACGGAGGAGCACACGCGTGCCCTCACAGGGCGGAGGTGCAAAGCAGGCTCTCACAGCAATTCTCGAGTCCGCCACTAAACGTCCGGACACCGCTAAGCTGCCGCCCGGAGTAACCTACAACAAGACCGCTCGCTGGCACGATTCTAAGCATCGCGTGGCAATCTGGCCCCAACCCCAGCCCTCGCCAAACAACGAAGCCAAAGATTACGCCGCATATAACTACGCCTGGAGATACCATGGGCCTAAGGGAGGGCACAACCACGCAAGACGCCTGCACGCGGCTCAACCGCACTGTGGGCTCGATTGTGTCATTCTTTTTCTTTTTCTTTTTTCTTACTTTCGGGACTCTGCTTCCGTGAAGCCTGTCCGCATTCGCGCCAATACACGATGCAACAGCCAGGAAGCGTAAACTGCGCCGAGTGTCCATGTGGTCTCTACTACGAGCATTATACCTGTTTTACATACCATCCCGCAGATTACCCTCGGAGGGGGACATGTTAAATAGTCCCATCCCTTGCTTATCGCATTTATTTGTATCGTTCGCTTTTATTTGCGCTTTTAATAACCAGATATAGCTCTTGTCTATTATTGCATTCTTTCCTATTATATATGTTCATTTATGACATTGTGCAATCAGAGACTTTGGTACGGCTAATACACCGTGGGCTTAAGTACCCCAAAATTATGGTGTGATAAGTCTGAACACTTTCACAAGTGCGGCACCCGAACTTATAGCATTATATGCATCGGCTCGAATCATGTCTTGGGTCAATAGTTGGGTTTGCCTGCTCCTATGTTTTGGTACCTTACGCCCGTTATATCGGCTAAGGTAGCACTAGGAGAACCATCGCGATTGTGCCTCGGTTGAGCTGGGTTGAGCACCTCAAAGGAGAAAGCTAAAACTGTCCGTCATGATAGAGGCGAGAGCCGGTCGCTGTTCGAGAGGTTTTTGGGTCCCTAAAGACTTATGCCGCTTAGAGCGAGGAACTGACATTGTCCGCCAAAGGCGTGGATAGCGCCTCGAACTCGGTCTTCCGAATACTAGGGCTTCACCGAAATTTAAAATTATAGAATTCTATGGCTAAGTGAGAGTGTTCAAGCATTATAAGTCCGGTTGCCTTGTTCGGCGTTGAGCGCCTCCCTCGATGGACCCAAGAATGGGAACAAGAGCGCTCAAGTTTATCCCTAACACCCCAGCACTCGTGGCATGGGGGCTGAAGCCAACGACCTGCCATCTCTCAAATTTGATAAACGGCCGCATAGAAGGTAACATTTTAAATTAAGAAGCGTTGCTTAGCGCATATGAACAAGTTTTCAGCGTACAGGATAACAAATGCGAGTCTATTAAAAAATTACATCTTTGGAGCACTCATCCGCTATACGGCGGGCACCCTTCATGACGCCCTCATAGTACATTTCGGGGGTGCGATGCTCCTTGCCCTTCGGTGGCCCGTCCGTCACAAGCTTCTCCGCATCCAGCTTGCCCCAGTGCACTTTAGCACGGGCAAGTGCCCGACGGGCACCTTCAATGCAGACGAAGCGATTGATGACTTCAATCCATGGACAAAGGCCCACCAAACAACAGACTAGCCCAAAATAGCTCCTGCATGGCTTCCACGGCCACAAACCGAACTATGAGGCCCTTCATGGCCTGTTCGGCGACCTTGTGGATCTCGACCAGCTGCTTCAGCTGGTCGCTCAGGGGCACCGGATGTCCGCCACAAAGATATCGAGACCAGAACACCTTCTCCGTCGAGCTCCCTCCTTGGCGCGGTAGAACGCGGCAAAGACGTATTACACCACGGGCAGATCTGCGAATGCTCCTGGAGAGCTCCGAATCCGGGTAAGTAATAGGTAATTCACTTTCACATGCTTGCTTTGCATAAAGAATGCCTTACCCGCCGCTATCTTCTTTAATGATTCAATTTCATGGAGGGCTTTTTGGGCTTCGGCCTTAGCGGCTTTGGCACTCTCAAGAGCCGAGGCAAGCTCGGACTCTCGAGTCTTCGAGTCACGCTCCAAACTCTCGTGTTTTTTCATGAGAGCACAGGAGCTCTTGCGCACCTCCGCCACTCCGCCTCCTCCTGCTTCTCTCGTTCGGTGCGCTCCATGCGCCTTGTTTTCGACGCGGACACGCCTCCTTCTGTGGTCGCCACCTCGTTCGTGGCCCCTACAATACCCATGTTATTCCTGTCATTTTTTGCAACTGAATCCTTTCTATAAGGTATTTCTTTAATAAGGTATTACTTACCTTCCTTGTCCTCGAGCTGCTTCTTGGCAAGGCTGAGCTCGTTCTCGGACCGCTCGAGGCTCTGCTTCAATGCATTGACCTCCATGATCGGTCTTGGCCGAGAGGTCGGCAAGTCAGCCTTTGCATTCCCATATTGACATACTTATGTTAGACTCCTGCATATATATTTTAGATCCTTAGTCCGGCTTTTCTTTCCTAACACGAACTAAGCATCGAGAACTACTGTCTATGCGTAATATTTTACATATTCTAAACTTACCTCAAAGCCTGTCGGCAGGCTGGTACGGGCTTCAGTCAGCCCGCTCTTGGCGGACTGAACTTTCCGGATCACCACACTCATAACAGTGCGGTGCTCCTCGTCGATGGAGGCGCCGTTAAGCGCCTCCAGTAAGCTATCCGGTGCCTCCGGTTGGACGGAGGACACCGGCGTCTTACCCTTCCCTGAAGGGGCCGCTTGCGGACTTCGAACCGCTGAAGGTTCCAGATGGAGTCCGGACGAGGGTCGGGCTTAGAGCCCCTGGGGGTCTCGCCCCCCACGCGCCTGGAGTCCGTGAGGTCGCCTTGCGGCGCCTCCTGCGCCACCTCCTCTTGACCAGGCCCCCCTTGGGGCCCCACCTCGGTGTCGTTCGTAGCGTGAGGTGAGGAGGCAGCCGGAAGTGAAGTACTCTCCATTTCCGACGAACTCAGGGACCCGCTCGACGAAGCGGCGAGCTCGCCCTTGGGCGGGCTGCATGATTGTTCGGCATTAGAGAACACTATGCAATGGGAAAAAAAGCCATGGGTATCCGGTCACTTAAGATCTCGCCAGGGGCTTGGCCCTTGTTGGCCACTCCTCCTCGTCGTTGTCGGCGTTGGTGGAGAAGTCCGGAGGAAGGGTCCTTCCCTTCTTGGACCCTCCGGCCTCCCAGGTTAGGCGGCCTTCCTTCCTCTCTTCCCCCGCTGGGGGAGAGGCTTGTTTTTCCTCCTCCTCGTTCTCACGAGAGGATTCTTCTTCAGAATCTGACAGCGCTTGGCGCCGGGAGCTCCTTCGAGTTCCCGTGGCCTCCTTCTTGGCCTTCTTCTCCGTCACCACGTGAGGTGCCGGAGCCAGCCATCCGTCAATCGGGCGTCCGCTGGTCTTCGCAAAGGAGTCGGACAGTTAATCTGTCCGGACGTCTTCAGCCGGTCCTGCCAAAGGTTAGGGAGTTTTAGATCCCACATAGAGTCAATCTATGAAAAAAGAGTCCCGTAGAGGGTAAAATAACTTACCTCGCTGGCTTGACGTTGCGAGCTGAATCCGTGATCTTCGGTAGCGGACGCGGGGGCTTCGGCGCCCTTGAAAAACACCTTCCAGGCATCTTCGTACGTAGTGTCGAAGAGCCGGCTCAAGGTCTGGTGCTGTGCTGGATCAAACTCCCACAAATTGAAGGCACGTTGCTGGCACGGGAGAATCCGGCGGATGAGCATAACCTGGACTACGTTGACAAGCTTGAGCTTCTTGTCCACCAGGTTTCGGACACAGGTTTGAAGTCCGGTCAGCTCTTCTGAATCACCCCACGTCAGGCCCGTCTCTTTCCATGATGTGAGCCGTGTGGGGGAGCCAGATCTGAATTCGGGGGCCGCTGCCCATTTGGAGTCGCGCGGCTCGGTGATGTAGAACCACCCCGATTGCCACCCCTTTACTGTCTCCACGAAGGAGCCCTCGAGCCATAGAACATTGGGCATCCTGCCCGCCATGGCGCCTCCACACTCCGCAAGTCAGCCGCCCACTATCTTCGGCTTGACGCTAAAGGTCTTGAACCATAAACCGAAGTGGGGTTGGAAGCAGAGGAAAGCCTCGCACACGATGATAAACGTCGAGATATTGAGGATGAAATTTGGGCCCAGATCGTGGAAGTCCAGGCCGTAGTAGAACATGAGCCCCCGGACAAATGGCTGAAGTGGAAAACCTAGTCCGCGGAGGAAGTGGGGGAGAAACACCACCCTCTCATGGGGCCTGGGGATTGGTGTGAGCTGCCCCTTGTTGGGGAGCCGACACGCGATGTCGCCAGACAAGTATCCGGCCACCCGCAGCTTTGTGATGTGCCCCTCCGTGACGGAGGAGGCCATCCACCTGCCTCCCGCTCCGTACATAGTTGGTGAAGGTTGAGGTGGGATGTGCGGACTTGGGTGCTGGAGCTCGAGTCTTGTGAAATGGATGAGCAAAGGAGGAAGAAGGCGTAGGTGAAAAGGTGGATCCTTATTCCCTTATATGGACGGACGAAGCTATGCGTCCCCCGCCAACCTGGTAAAACTCGCTTATCTCCCAAGCATCGTAATCAATGGCGCGGATGGGTTACCCACGTCTGAATTGATGAGAAACCCAGAATAAGGGGGCACGATCTCCGCTTTGATAAGACGTGCCAAGGAAACCGCCTCACTAAACGCGCTGAGGTGGGATAGTAAAAAAACGATTCAAATTAAGGCTTGGCCGTGGTGTGATGTCACGCCGCGGAATGCGTCAGCAGATCTGTGCAAAGGTTATCCTCTCTACGGTAGTATGTGGAACTTGTTTTGCAGAGCCGGACACTATCCTTGTGTTCAAAACCTTCTATGAAGTATTCGGAGGAGGAACCCGCCTTGCAATGCCGAAGACAATATGCGCGCCCGGACTCGTCGTCATTGAAGCCTGGTTCAGAGGCTCTTGAGGAGTCTGGACTAGGGGTGTCCGGATAGTCGAACTATCACCTTTGGCCGGACTCCTAGACTATGAAGATACAAGATTGAAGACTTTGTCCCGTGTCCGGATGGGACTTTCCTTGGCGTGGAAGGCAAGCTTGGCGATACGGATATGTAGATCTCCTACCATTGTAACCGACTTGTGTAACCCTAACCCTATCCGGTGTCTATATAAACCGGAGGGTTTTAGTCCGTAGGACAAACAACAATCATACCATAGGCTAGCTTCTAGGGTTTAGCCTCTCTGATCTCGTGGTAGATCTACTCTTGTACTACCCATATCATCAATATTAATCAAGCATGAGTAGGGTATTACCTCCATCGAGAGGGCCCGAACCTGGGTAAAAACATCGTGTCCCTTGTCTCTTGTTACCATCCGCCTAGACGCACAGTTCGGGACCCCCTACCCGAGATCCGCCGGTTTTGACACCGACACCAACCTTCCTGACCATAGTCCCCAACACACACAATACAATGGTAAATTGTATAGGTGCACTAGTTCGGCGAAGAGATGGTGATACAAGTGCAATATGGATGGTAGATATAGGTTTCTGTAATCTGAATATATAAAAACAGCAAGGTAACTAATGATAAAAGTGAGCGTAAACGGTATTGCAATGATAGGAAACAAGGCCTAGGGTTCATACTTTCACTAGTGCAAGCTCTCTCAACAATAATAACATAATTGAATCATATAACTATCCCTCAACATGCAACAAAGAGTCACTCCAAAGTCACTAATAGCGGAAAACAAACGAAGAGATTATGGTAGATACGAAACCACCTCAAAGTTATTCTTTCCAATCAATCCGTTGGGCTATTCCTACAAGTGTCACAAACAGCCCTAGAGTTCGTACTAGAATAACACCTTAAGACACAAATCAACCAAAACCCTAATGTCACCTAGATACTCCAATGTCACCTCAAGTATCCGTGGGTATGATTATACGATATGCATCACACAATCTCATATTCATCTATTCAACCAACACATAGAACCTCAAAGAGTGCCCCAAAGTTTCTACCGGAGAATCACCACGAAAACGTGTGCCAATCCCTATGCATAGGTTCATGGGCGGAACCCGCAAGTTGATCACCAAAACATACATCAAGTGAGTTACGTGATATCCCATTGTCACCACAGATACGCACGGCAAGACATACATCAACTGTTCTCAAATCTTTAAAGACTCAATCCGATAAGATTACTTCAAAGGAAAACTCAATCCATTACAAGAGAGTATAGGGGAGAAGAAATATAAGATCCAACTATAATAGCAAAGCTCATGATACATTAAGATTGTGCCAAATCAAGAACACGAGAGAGAGAGATCAAACACATAGCTACTGGTACATACCCTCATCCACGAGGGTGAACTACTCCCTCCTCGTCATGGAGAGCGCCGAGATGATGAAGATGGCCACCGGTGAGGGTTCCCCCCTCTGGCAGGTTGCCGGAACAGGGTCCCGATGGACTTTTGGTGGCTACAGAGGCTTGCGGCAGCGGAACTCCCGATCTATTCTCGTTTCCGGAAGTTTTAGGGTACGTGGGTATATATGGGTGAAAGAAGAACGTCGGTGGACCTCCGGGCTGTCCACGAGGCAGGGGGGCGCGCCCTAGGGGGGTAGGCGCGCCCCCATCCTCGTGGGCAGCCCGACTCTCGTGAGCTTAGATACTCCGTGGGCTTCTTCTGGTCCAAAAATAAGTTCCGTGGAGTTTCAGGTAATTGGACTCCGTTAGATATTCCTTTTCTTCGAAACACTGAAATAGGCAAAAAACAGCAATTCTAGGCTGGGCCTCCGGTTAATAGGTTAGTCTCAAAAATAATATAAAAGTGGATAATAAAGCCCAATATTGTCCAAAAAAGTAAATAATATAGCATGGAGCAGTCAGAAATTATAGATACGTTGGAGACGTATCACCTTGTCAGCCGCGGCGACCCACCAGCTTCGGGGACTACTGTCGGAGTTATTGGCCATGGGTAGCCTTATCTGCCACCCATGAAATTTCAAGACATCGGGGCCGGTTGCGCCCCTCAAACTTCAATGCATGGCTGCCGCCTTCTTGAGGCCAGCTGGTCCAAGCGGCCGGCTGCTGGAAGGCGGCGGGCCCCAGTAGACGGCCACGAAGCGGGCCGCCTCCTAGCAAGCAGCCTCCAGAGAGGCCGACTCCTAGCAGGCGGCCCCAGGTGCCCTCAAAGTCTGCGCCCTCTCAAGCACGATGAGACAGGGCGTGGCCACAGCGAAGCCTGCCACCCCCGAATCCAGGATAGGTCGTGGCCACAGTACGCCGTAGCACTGGAGATCTCCTGCACGACGCGGCACTGTAGCCCCTCCGCCCGTGACATCACCCAAGTCAGAAGGACCATGCTCCCACGACGAGCTGTCGGTACGGCCCGCAGGCGGCGGGCCCTACCTGCCAGCGAGAAGCAAGAAGGCGGCAAGCCTGGCCAGCCGGCCGAGGGGGAGGCCGGCACCCAGAAGGCGGCCCTCCCCCTTCCTAGGAGTTTGTGCGCCATTAACCAGAAGAGACGGGGAATGGCTACAGTGAACGCCCGTCAGGCAGCGGGACTGTAGCCACGCCTTCCCCGGCAAAGCAAGCGTCATTAGAAGCACGACTACAGTGATGAGCAGCTAGCAAGACCGCAAGCGGCGGGCACGGCCTATCGGCCAAGTACAAGACAATGGGGCCCACCGGCAGCGGGCCCAGCAACCAGTGAGAAGCAGCCGGCCACAAGAGACACTGACGGCCCGGGCCTACACCCGGCCATTTTACCATTGTACCCCTGGGGGGCAGGCTATATAAACCCCCAGGGCACCCATGCAAAGGGTTCAGACCCTTAGACTACACAACCACTCACATAGAGAGAGGAGAGAGCTAGCCTTGCCCTTCTTCCTCCTCTAGAAAATAGATCAAGGAGCAACTTGTAGCTACTTGTTGAGATAGTGATCATGCGGAGACCCCGCAGAGCAGGACTAGGGTGTTATCTCCTAGGAGAGCCCCGAACCTGGGTACGGCGTACGTGTCTACGCCTCATCCCGCTTCCTGGCACCGACGACGTCTTACTATCCCCCACCATGATAAGCCACCCGTTGGCATATGTCGCACCAAAACCCCGACACTTTGCAATACCAAAGAAGTCGTCCACACGAAACTAATTTCGTTTCTTTGCGTGGCTAATGTTTTTGGCTATTTTTATTGTTGTTGTTTAGTCTATTTTTTTACTTTGATTTTCTCCTATATTGGTGCAAGTGGCAACGGTTTGATACTGCAATCACTTGACACAATTCAACTTCATATTAAAAACTTTTAAAAAGTTGAAGAGGCACAATCAAGAATCCAAGGCCAAATGAGCTTAAACATGTAGATGCATGTAGCTCGCCGAGCATGCATGCCCGCGTGTTATGGTTGCCAAAAGGTAGGCCCGTCATGGCATGTAAACTCTAAGAGCAGGCAACTTACACATAGCCATATTATATATATACTATGTGCCTTTGGCCTAGATATGTACCCAAGCACTTGTCTCCCACAATTAGCTCTCCTGTTGTTAACTATTGGATCTACCCAAGAGCACCACATCTTTTAGCAATGGCAACTATCAACACCATCACCACGGCCTTCGCCGCCAGACCATCACCAGTTGCAGGGCTGCCTCAGCTGAGGGTGGCCAGGGCTGATAGGCTGAGGTGCAGCTAGTCTAAGGATCAGAAGAATAAGGCATCTTCGACTCTGGCTCCGGGCAGTAGTTTTTCTTTCGAGAGCACGCCAATGGCGTGCCATATTTTTATAGAAGGGAGCAACATAATTAGAAGATTCTAGACACGGTTGCGAACAGCCAGCTAGAGACACCAACACCCCACAACACAACCTAGACTACTCTCTCACAAAAGGTTCTAATCAACCGACTCCCGCGCTTTTCCAATCCTTTAACTCCGCTATGATTTGATCGACCAATAGTTGAGGTGTCCTTTGCTGCCCGGCGCGACCGAAACACGTGCATTGCGTTGTTTCAAAATGGACCAAGCTGTGGCTATGATCAGCGTGTTAAATCCTCTCCTGTGCTTGGCGATAGCGCTCTTCCTCGCCAGAAGCCACCAAGTAGTGAAGGTATCGGTTTGGTTCGGGTATGGAATGTCGATTCCAACCTTGGAAAAGCAGAGATGCCAAACTTCCTTAGCGTAGCTGCAGTGCACCAGAATGTGATCGATGGTGTATTCCTCTTGGAGACATAGGAAGCAGGCAGCTATGTCGTCCTGCAACCCATGCGTCGCCCTCCTATCGGAAATCCACAGCCTGTGTTGGGTTGCCAACCAAGTAAATATTTTGCACTTGAGAATGGCCCCACTCCTCCATATGCACTCGTATGTTGCCGATCTCATGAGGCCAAGGCAAAGCCTTTCGTATGTTGATCTGGTCGTGTACTTGCCAGAGCTATCGCATGGCCAAGTGAAGACGTCCGGCTCAAGATGGTCCCTCTAGACTCCGGCAATGGCTGCCCGAAGATGCATAAGCTGGATCAAGGCCATGAACGGTGGTACTCCGAGTATGTCTAGTTCCCATTGGTCATTGGTCAAAGCCTGGCACACAGTTCTCATGTTCTGCACTCTTGTCGGAATTAAGGACAAGATGGCTGGTGCAATGTCAACTACCACTGCTCCATTTATCCATCTGTCTTTCCAGAAGAGGACTCGTTCCCCACTGCCGACTGTGATATGCACCAAGCTATTGAACACCTCCCGAGCATCAGCATCAATTAAGAACGGGATGCCCTGCCACGGCCTCTCCGGGTCCGTTCTCCTCAACCACTCCCACCTAACTCTGAGAGCAAGAGCTTGCAACTTGAGGTTTTTGATTCCAAGTCCACCATAACACGTTGGACGACAGATCGTATTCCAGGCGACGAGGCATTGCCCTCCATTCACTTTATCCTTTCCTGCCCAAAAGAAGGATCTCACCCAAGCGTCAATCTCCTCAAAAACCCAATCTGGTGCATTGAGAACCATCAACTAATGTATAGGTCTCGCTGCAACTACTGACTTAACCAGCACCAAATGGCCAAGCCTTTGGATGAGTCCTCTCTGCCAGGCTGGTATGAACTTCCTTGCCTGATTGATAAGGGGCTGCCGATCTCCCCGCTTGAGCTGCTTGATTGCCAGAGGGATGCCCAAATATTTGCAATGGAAGTTGCCCAAAGCACATTGCAAGATGTCCCTCACCCTTTGCTGATCTTCCTCTGATCCTCTTATCACGATAGCCATTGACTCATTGTAATTCACCACCAGTCCTGACGCCGTGCCAAAGCTATCCAAGGCCGTCCTGACAAATCTCAGATCTAGAGCGGTGGGTCTTATGAACAGAGCAACATCATCAGCATAAATAGATAGACGTTGAGTCGCCGAGATACCAGGGAAAGAGCTAATAGCCGCAAGCTCTGCCCCCTTCCTGAACAGGGAAGACAGAGCTTCCATAGCAATTACAAACAGGAGGGGGGACACCGGGTCTCCTTGCCGCAGGCCACAAGCATGAATGAAACTCGGTCTTGCGAATCCATTGACCACAATCTTAGTGCTTGATGTCTGCAGGAGGATTGCAATCCACCTCATCCACTTTTCTCCAAACCCCTTCTTGCGCAAAACTTGGAACAGGAACGGCCAAGCAAGGGAGTCAAAGGCTTTAGTTATATCAAGTTTTAGAAACACTCCCGGCATCTTCCGAACATGCAGCTTCCTAGCTATTTTCTTCACGAGCAGAAAGTTATCGTGCAGACATCTCCCGCCAATGAAAGCTGACTGGTTCGTGCTAACAATCTCTGGCATTCTTTTTCTTGCGCGGCAGGCTGGTGCTTTTGTGAAAAGCTTGGCAAAACTGTCCGTTAAGCTGATAGGCCAGAAATCTCCCACGGTTTCAGCATCTGCCCGCTTGGGGATGAGTGTAATCAAAGCCTTGTTAAGCTCCGCAAACCCTCTCCCATCGCCAACATATAGCTTCGTGATTGCAGCCATAATATCATGCTTAATAATCGTCCACGCCTTTTTATAAAAAATCCCTATGAAGCCGTCGAGTCCCGGTGCGCGATCAGAGGGCAGCTCCTTCACAACGTTCTAGATTTCTTCCTTAGTAAAGATAGCCTCAAGCTCCCGCAGATCAACTTGATCCATTCCAAGGTAGTCAAGATCCAAGGTAAACTCCGTGGACTGTTGCTTGCCAAGCAAGTTCCTATATTCCTCAGTAAATATTTCCTCTTTTCTACTCTACTCCGTAATGATTTCATCCCCGTGCTTGAGATGTGCAATGTAGTTTTTGGTTCTCCTTCCATTAGCCACCGCCTGGAACAACCTCGTGTTAGCATCCCCCTCTCCTATCCATCGTATCCTCGATCTTTGCCTAGAGATGGTTCACTCCAAGGAAGCAAGGCCCAGGACAGCCAGCTTCAAGGAACGACGCAACCAGAGCTCATCGCAGGTTAAAGGCCTATCCTCTTGTGCTTGCTCGAGCCGCAAAATCACCCAATTAGCAATTGCCAGTTTGAGCTTTATGTTACCGATCTTCCGTTGCCCCCACGCTTGCAAAGCCACTGCCGCGTTACGTAACAAAGCATCCAGTCGTTTGAAGGGATCAGTGATGTTATCATTGCATGCCCAGGTTTCCCTAACCACGTCCTCGAATCCCTCCAGTTTGGTCCAGAAGAGCTCAAATCTGAATCTCCGCTTGGGGCTGCAGATCGCATTGGTTGTAAGCAATAGCAGAGCATGGTCAGAAACGTTAGTTCCTACGGCTTGCAGAAAACAGTCTGGGTTCGCCAAGTCCCAGTCCACCGACATGAGCACACGTTCAATCTTGGTTAGGGTTGGGCAATCCCTGTCGTTCGTCCAAGTAAAGCGCCTCCCATGCATGTAGGGTTCCTTCAATTCCATGTCATCCACAAATGATCTGAAGCTGTTGAGCATTCTCCGGTTAATGTTGGTATTGTTCTTCTCCTACGCCCTAAGGATCATGTTGAAGTCTCCTAGTATCATCCATGGTCCTATGCACCCTGCCCTACGCTCACGTAAAGCCAGTTTCTGCTCATCTCCTTGAGGACCGTACACAACAGTTATGCACCATTTGAAGCCATCCTTGTTGTGCACAAGGCTGGTTAGTGAGTGTGCATCCGTGAAGATGGTGTCCACCTCGAGCACTGTGGAGTCCCATGCTAACACAATACCTCCACACGTATTAATCATCGGGAGATAAGCAAAACTATCATAAGATGGTCCAATGCATTGCATCATCATATATTGGTCCATTACATCCAGTTTAGTCTCCTGCAAACACACCATGTTGCACTTCACTGAGGAAATAAACTCTCTAACCACCTTTCTCTTCGCCAGGTTGTTAAGGCCTCACACGTTCCAACATGTGATGGATGGGTTGATATCCATAACACAATGAAGGAGCGTCCTACACCGATCTGCATGCGAACATCACGCAGCCATGATCACCGTAGAACTGCTATCCATCTCCGTCCCCTGTGGTGGTGTCTTGCCAAAGATGGCTGCAATCACCCTAACATGCAGCTCTCAGAGTGGTGAATCAAAAAGCTCCTTGAGCTCCTGCACCACCTTTTCGTCTGGTTCCAAATCATCTGGGGCGAGGCCAAGTGCTCGTAGAAGAACATTCTCCGCAGGAGTGGCCTTGGATGTGGACGCTGTTCCCATCCTCTTGGTAGCTCGAGTGGTGCGGCGAGGTGTACACGAGATAGTCTCAGAGCTTAGGGAGGTGCCAACTTCCTTGATGAGGGGGGGGGAGCTAACCTTTTAATAATGTTTGAGCAAAATTCTTTCATGCGCGCATATGCAATCTCCTCTTGTGGGGTCATACCCGAGCCTCTCTCTAGGAACAAATTTTGCCGCTCGCCCAGCCTCTCGCACTCCCTATTCACATTAGACTGCAGAGCGCTGGTTGATGCGACCGGTACGTGCATGCATGAATCCGTCCCATCCGCCAATTGCCTATCAGGCGGAATCTCCCCATGCACAATCGTCTCTGGGATTGGTGCAACAGCGACGTCCCAAGGTGGAATCAGCACCGGGATCGGTGCAACAGCGACATCCTGCGGTGGGTTCTCCAAGGAAGTTGCGACAACGACGGGTGCTGGGCCACCCCCAGTCGGGACGGCACAATCATTGGTTTTGTCTGCCTGCAAGTAGCACTCCCCCTCGATCACGTGCAGGCGGGGCTCACGTCTCGCACATAGTGGGGCCTCCGGCTGCAGCGGGACATCCAAATGCGCGAGAGTGGCGCCACCTGCTGGGCCCTCTGGCCTCTGCAATGGACCAACCTACACCAGTGCCATCGTCCCCACAGAATCAACCTTGCCCATTGGTTCCGCCCCCACCGTCGCAGCATGACCCAACGGTTCCCGATCCGCCAGCTGGCTCTCCCTGGCCGTCTCCTGCGAATCCGTGTCCGGCACAATGTGATCCTTATCCCCAATCATTTGCCCCGCGCCATCTGGTTGGTCAGGACGCCTTACAATGCTCTCGATCCTTCTGTTTGAATTGTTGTGACGGGCAGTCTCGGTCCCGAGATACGGTCAAAAGGCGAGGGCCCCACCGATACCCTATCCTGAATCGTCACCTTGTGATGCACTCCTCCTACCTCAGCCAACGGCTCCATTGGAGGCAATCTCCACTCTTGCGACGCCGACGGTGAGCCGCTCTCCGCACCAGGTCCAGAACTCCGGCGACTCCCACCGGCTGATCGTAACCATGGATTGCTCGGTTGTCGCCAAGACTCCCCATCGCCATTGTCGCCGCCAGCGTAATTGGCCCACCGCCCGGCTGTTCTTTGGACTCGAGGATCCCGCTCGGCGCTGCTCGGTGAATCACCTTCCCGCCATGGCAGCTCAACCACCGCCGAGTAGTCCCTTACCGCATCAATATGAATCAGCACCCGATAGTGCAACATAGTGGGCTCCATGAACGGCGGCACCTGCCCGAACTCCGGGACAGCAAGCCACCGAGGGAGGGATGGACTCCAGGTCGGCTGTCCAAGCAGACAGCTTGAACGACACGAGGTCAGAGCGAGAACTTGTTTCCAGCGCAACCTCATCTACCATGGCCGCCGTGCCAAGCAGCTGCTCGGCCACCTCCCTCTCACATGCGTGCGGTGGAATGCCCTTCATCTCGATCAGCACTTTGTAGCCCAGCATGGCATGCACAGCTTGCGCTTGACGGTTCCATGGCCGAAAGTAGAGCCTGACTCCACGATGCTCGAGGAAGGGGAGAACACTGACTCTATTCCGATGCTCTGCATGCCCGAAAACCACCAAGAAGTCCTCCGGCTGGTAATTAATCATGGACACCCAGTCTCGATCCACATCCACCGAGCCTGGCGCCTCAGATGAACTCCGGCGGGATATCCCTCCTCGCACCACCGGCATAAGCCACCATAGCAAACTGCAGCGGCGCTCCAGATCCTCCATGGACCGCGAGCGGCGCACCACGCAGATGTCCGCTGACTCCGGCTACGGCACCGGTGGTGGCTGGGCGCTGGGCTAACGAGGCAAGCCACATCGGCATCGGCGGGGAGGCCGCCAAGGGGCGAGGTGGGGGAGCGACCACGCGGCGGCGCATGCCGCGGCGAACGGACAGGAGCTCTCTACTCAAGCTCGCGGCCGCTTTAGCCGCCGCCTCGCCGGAGGTCCTCCACCGAGGAAGAGCTGCGCGGGTGCTTGCGATCACGGGAGCCATGCCGAAGCTCTGCATCGATGCAAACGATGTCGTCCGTGCAGTCCTTGCGAAAGTGCCCTCCAAAAGGCATCTAAAGCACTTGTTCTCCATGTCCGTGAGATTTCGGCCGGCGAAGGCGAAGGTCAAGAGGTGGCGTCGAGGGAACGGCGCGGCCGCTGAGGTCCTCCTCCGGACCAACGGTGCCGCCAAAGGGTCTTCTTTGAGGGAGCACACTGCATCCATGCCGCCTCCATACGCTATGACTCCCCTCATCCGGAGCGCCACGCCGCCATGCGACCTTGAGGCCAGCTACCGTCGCCCGACGCCCGAGCCCAAGGAGATCCCGAGACCCGACACCACAAGATAGCTTGCGGCCCATGGGACGACGCGGTCACCGAACGGGGGTTGTCCGCCATGACAATGCACCAAAGAGCAGAAGGAGGGAGCAGGGGGAGGGGACACCAGAGCCGGAGTGGCAGACGGCGGTTAGGGAGTGGCCGCCGAGGCCGGGCGCGGACGGTGGGTGGAGGTGGGCGCCCGGCACCGGAGTGGTGCACGGCGGGCTCAGAGGGGAGGCGGGCTCGGAGGAGAGATTTTCCCACGCTGGAAGCTTGTGGACCTGATCCAGTGAAACCCAAGGGACAAAGCGGCTCGGCGATAGTCAAGTGTCTGCCGCTGCTCACTGCGAGTACCATGATGGCGGCAACCGCCCGATCTTTGGGCTCGGCATCGGGCGCTTAGATGACGAAAGCAGATAATGTCGATAGCGGGGTTGAACAATGACCTGCTGGGGTGGATCCTGCTCGTCGCATTCAACGTCTTCTTGTCCTTCTATGCCGTACACTCCTCCACCCTCGGCAGCGGCGACCAGTCCGACACCGGTGACCTCACGCTCTGAACTCCACCCACCATCTTTATACTCTGCTTCCCTGGTCCGTGACAGCTTCACAATCTATCACCCACACATGATGCATGGATGAGTGCTGAGTTACTTATTGGTTGTCGTAGGTTGTGAGGCTTTCATGGATCAGGAAGGCAGAGTATATATGAAGCAAGTATGAATGAGTACTAAAGTACAAGTAAAACTAAAGCGGCAACAACTATCTGCATATGACAGTGTTAAATTGTTGCAGTCTGCGTTGGAGAAATGGGAGTGCCTTGAGATGAGTGAGCATCTCATTTATCATTAGACCAGTATGCAACACTTGTATGGATGGATGCATGGTAGCCTGGAATAGTCTGAGCACTCTTTGGGTTCATCTTTAAGAATCCACTATGATAAACTCAATGGTTGCTGTGAGCCATATCTATTTCCTAATGTGCCAACAAAGAAAATTATAATTAAAACAAGAAATTTATCATGCCTTCATGAGCATACATTCTTCGATAGTATTCAACTAGTGGGATCTGGATAGGCTGGCACAATGTATGCGTCTAAATTTGTGGGGATGTGTATGTTGCAGGCCTGAGTGTCCCCATCCTTTCCAAGATATTTGTGTGACAAGTACAACAACCTTTATTTATCAGTGAAAAAAGTTGCGTATTAATTTCTGTTTCGGCTTGGAGGTCAAATTTCGTGTTTTGACCATTTTTCCAAACAAATTCAGGATCTGACCCCCGTTTGAAATATTTTCGAGATTTGACCCTTTTTCCTACCGCCAGAGCTCCTGGCCGTAGGTTTACACAGCCTACCGCCAGGGACCCTGGCGGTAGGAAACTGATCCACGTCGTGGCCAGCAGACGGCGCCGTCCCCCTCAAATCGCACCCTACCGCCCGAGGCAGGCGGTAGGCGTAACCTCTTGCCAGATCCTGGCGGTAGGGTCCGGCAGTTATTTCGCCCGAGACCCCGCGCCCTTTCCCTTCTCCCCACCCCTCCCTCCCCCAAGTCGGCAGTTCATCCATTTTCTCCCCAAGTCGCGCCCCTCTCTCCCTCTCTCATCTCCTCCACTCTCCCCCTCCGATCTTCACCGTTTCTTCACCGTTTTGGCGGATCGAGATGGCCCCGAAGAGAGAAACGTAAGCTCCTCCGATCCCTCCAATTAGTTTTTGCAAACTTGCTTCCGATTCGACGCATTATTTGCTTGAAATCCCTCATGTTTTTAGCTTAGATTGGATTTTTTTTCACCTAAGATTGATTGTAATTGTAGTTCTTAGTTCTTTAGTAACTAGTGGTATTGGATATGAACTCTAATCAATAGTTCATATATTAGTGTGAAGATGAACCCTAGTTCATAATTTATTTTGTTAAAAAAATTATGATGTAATGTTGATATGAGGATGAACCCTACTTTGATGATGCATGTTGATATGATGATATGATCTAGTGTGAAGCTGAACCCTAGTTTGATGATTCATATTGATATGATGATATGAAGATGTTGTTTGAAAAAAAATATTTAAAAATATGATGATAGGATGTATGTTGGAGGATTTTTTTTGATATGATGCATGTTGATATGATTTGATCCATCATGTGTAGTAAATGTTGTTGGAGAAATATGCTTAAAATTTTATTTTGATATGATGCATGTCGATATGATTTGAGTTCATCTTTTGCTTATGTATGCTTCATGCTTATGGTGCTTTTGTTTATGAAATTTTATTAAAGGCGGCCACCTCTTGCGGACAACATCGCCCACGGTATCGCATGCTTTGGACTGGGCATTCGACAAGGGTCATCGTGCCCGTTTCATAGAGAACGGAGAGGTAAGTTATATGAATGAAATTTTGATCCAAGTTTTCAGATTGACGAAAATAAGTTCCTAACTTTTGGCGTTCAATTTTTGACAGATGCTCCAGCCACTGCGCATGAGGGGTCACGGGGTTCATGGGCATATGGACTACGACGAGCGCTACGCGCCGTTCTTCAAGAGAGCCCGGTTGTTGGGTTTCGTGTTGCAATTCAAGCGTCAGCCGCCGACGCTTGTCCACGCAGCTCTGACAGCGTTGATTGACCGGTGGCGACCGGAGACCCATTTTTTTCATCTGCCATGCGGGGAGATGACGGTGACCATCGAGGACTGGGACTGCCATGCCAATCGAGGGTCATGCACTCACCGGTCGAGTGGAGAGGACCAACTGGCAAGAGAGGGTCACCACCCTCATCGGCGACTGCCCCGGTGCCAAGAGTAACCGTACATCCGGTGTGTCGTTGATCTGGCTCTCGGAGCACCGGAAGACATGCCCCGAAGGCGCAGACGGCCCCGTGGAGTGGTACGCGGGCCTACCATGGTATCTTCTCACGGAGGTCGTGTTTCCAGACAGCTCGGAAACTCGCCAACCGGTCGTATCTGTTCTTCCTAGCCGGCGGGATGCGAGAATGCAGTTGGGGAAACGGCATCTCTCGCCTACCTATACCGTTCGGTAAGAGAGTGTCTAATTGCGTACCTACCTACGAAAGTGTGTCCATGACATTTTCTTATATCTGATCCTCACTTGATGTTTTGCAGCTTGACGACGCAGCGAGAGGACGGGAGACAAGTCCAATATGGGTGGCTTTGTCTGCCTTCTCCATTTGGATGTGGAGGCGGCTGCCGGTGGGCGTCCGGAGAAGTTGCGAAGACGCCCATGGGAAGACTATGGCGAAGAAGGCGACGAGACTTGAAACCCCACCGTAGCTTACGAGTGGGACGTTGTCAAACTCTACACGGGCCTAAACAAGACTTCGTACAAGACCTACACCAACGAGTTGGGCGCTTTGGCCTTAATGCGTATATGAACTCGCCCAACACCTTTCTCTTTGATTCCACTATTGACCGAGAGTGCGAACTTACCAAGGTATATGTAATAGGTCATCTGGTGCCCGTGACGACAAGAACGAGAGTGGGACTTTGATCTGAACGTGATGTGCGATGCGGACCGTGGTCTCTGGCGGTGCATCGTGCCCATGATCTGTGTGTACGCCGTCGAGTGGCATTTGCCACAACGCGTGGCCACGCAGTTTGGGATTTATCAGCATACCCCACCGGGCCAGCCCACCGATACCGGCGGCCACGCGCTCCACCTGTGAGCTCTTTGTTCTCCGTGAGATTATCATGTTTCTTGTTGCTTATGATGATCTCATTGCGCTTATGATGATTCTTGTTGCTTATGCCTTGCAGGATGAGCGGCGTAAGAATCGGTCGATCCTGATGGAGAGGAGCATAAGACTCATGTGACGGAGTGGAACCGACGGAGGTACCGTAAAGGCGTGGAGGAGAGTGACTAATCGGGATGATTACAGGCCGACACATGAGGTGGTACGATGATGGCGAAGCACCGTCTTCGTCTCGGAGCCTCGATGGACGGCGGAAGACATCGCGAGCTGGAGTTGGCTGACCCGATGAACAGGCATACCGGACCGGCATCGTAGACATGCACGGTGGATTTAGGGAGTTTGCACCCCTCATCAACAGAGTGGTAAGTTTGAACCGGCGGTCGTATTTAAAATATTTTATTCGTCGCCATCGTGGATCGACTTATGCCGTTGCAGTCCGGTGAGCTGAACAGATGCATCTTTGAAGCCTCAGATGCACTAGGTGATCTTCCCGGGAGCGTACAATCGGAGACCAGAGTCAGGGGGACGATGAAGGTACAATTTCAGCCTCCTCGGAACAGATGCATCTTTTTCACTTGCAATCAGTCGATCTGATACTTATTATGACCTTGCTTCATTGTGTGTGCAGAAGTTCGTGCAGCATTGTCGCAAGCTGGTAGGGTTGCTTGGGTGTGCTGGAGCTGGGTCAGTTGAAGCTTATCAGCCTGTAGCCACACAGGGTCTCATCGGCTCATCGAGCCATGCTCCCTAGTCGTCTAGGTTGGTTGGGGAGGAGGAGGAGGAGGATGATGATGAGGAGGAGGAGGAGGAGGCCACATATGAGGAGGAGAGCAACGGGGAGGAGGAGTATGATGAAGATTATGGACCTCCAGCAACTCAAACGTCTCAAGCATCTCAGCTGCCGAAGAAGAAGGATTTGCTGAGTCCGGACCCTTTCCAGAGACCGGTTCCTCGACGGCCCAAGAAGAAGACCGAAGGGACTCGTTCAAAGAGTAACGAGGACCGTACCTCCAAGAGGGGAAGGAGCAACTGATTATGCTATTCGATACTTGGCTCTTTTAGTTTGGTTGAACTTGTCTAGTGGTTGCGAAACTATATGGAACTATGTGTTTGCTATTTGTGGATCTATGTGTTTGAAATGTTCTATGCACTTCAAGTTATCTTAATATGGATCTACGTGATGCCCAAATTTAATTGTTTAAAATCTATGATATAGCTGTCATATTTGTGAAACTTGCTGTGATATTGAATTTGAAAACAAGCGACCAAATGAACTTGGGAAAACAAAACAGAGGACCCTACCGCCAGGCAACCTGGCGGTAGGGTTACACAACCTACCGCCATGTGTCCTGGCGGTAGCATGGACCTACCGCCAGGGCAGTAGCATATTTCGTTACAGAATGCCTGGTTGGCAATAACCCTGCCACACCTTACCGCCAGGGTTGCTGGCGGTAGGGTTAGACAGCCTACCGCCATGTTTCCTGGCGGTAAGGTACTTATCCACGTCAGCGCGCGGTGACGGCCGCCGTCCCCCTCCGTCACACCCTACCGCCAGATACTCTGGCGGTAGGCTGTGTAACCCTACCGCCAGGAGCTCTGGCGGTAGCGAAAGGATCAAATCCCGAAAATATTTCAAAGTGGGGTCAGATCCTGAATTTGTTTGGAAAAAGGGTCAAAACACGAAATTTAGCCCGGCTTGGACCATTAATTCTGTTGTATTGCTTGTGTGCGATTAAACTCTAAACCTCATGCTTTGTAAAGCACCAGTTAAATGGGAGCGCCAAATCATTTCCTAGATTCCTTTTTGTCTGTTTTCTCTCAAGTGGAACTGGCAACAGTTATGCCTGACGTCAACCCTGCACAGTTGCTTCCTTCAGTAGTCTAGTTGATGTGTTGTGTGATTGAGTGTCTGAACGAGTCAAGTTGGTTGCGGTTGGAAGAATCTGTGATGTCAAAGTTGGCAACTAGTGCATGCCATGCCCCCATTGGATGCCTTCCTGATCAATGAAAGCCTCACAAGCTATCACGCACGCAGCGTAGATGATCGCCGACTTACCAATTACAGTAGTAGAGGAAAACTGAAGGTAGTTGTAAATGAACTTCAAGATGTTTGGAACAGCCAATCAAAATAGTGGTAGCATTTTGGGAAATTAATAACAGAGGTAGTTTTTTGTAACCCTATCCCATAATGTGGTAGTTTTTTGCTATTTACTCTGTAAATGACATTGTCTAAGCATTGTCGCCGCTATGAGTTTGCTTTTGTAATGTGGATCTCGCCATCACTATGCACCCATGTCGTCGATCTATTGCAAGCCTGTGCTCTAATTAATTTAAGTTGTGTTGAATCTCATCACTTCATCATGCTGTCCAGGGAGCTAAACTGAATGGGAATTGGCAGTATACAAAACATCTCTTGGACTTTCTCCATGTAGCGTCAAATACACTGCAGGCACAAGTTTGCGGATCCCACCAGTTGGCTTTAAAACTGTATCCTTCCGGAAAGTAATCCTAGCTATAGACGTGGTGTGAGCTACTGTGTGCATTCGCCATCTCCTTGATTGGATTTCCTTTGATACAACTGCGTTCGCATTTGCATCTTGTTCATCAAGTGCGTGATCAGTACATCTATACAAGTAGTCCTAGCTATAGCCATGGTGTGAGCTACCGCAGTGGCGGAGGCAGGAATCGTAAATTGATGATCTTGAGGAGGGTCGATTAAGAAAACATAACAAAAAAATTACTGTTCACGCCCAAAATACAAAGAAGTGACTAATGTTGGGGACGGCCGGGGCCCTTGCTGGCCCCTCGTGCCTCCGCCACTGGGCTACCGTGCACAATATTAAGGAATTAATTTTCATATTGTATATCTTTAGTATTGTGTTGAAATATATTGCCCGCCTCCGTCCATCTGTTCGGACTTTTGAGGCAACTGGCTGGAGCATGAATTCAGTATCGTATCAGAGTCAAGATGTCTTGAGTTCAAGATCCTGCGAACGCAGTATTAATAAAAAAGATTCTGCGGCCTACATCAATCCCACGTCTAAGGACTAAATAAGCCTAGACGTGAGGGGAGTGTTGAAATATATTGCCCGCCTCCCTCCATCAGTTCAGACTTTTGGAGCAACTGGCTGGAGCATGAATTCAATATATTGTACTTACTCCGTCCGGAAATACTTGTCGGAGAAATAGATGTATCTAGACGTATTTTAGTTCTAGATACATCCATTTTTATTCATTTCTCTGACAAGTATTTCCAGAAGGAGGGAGTATATGTGAGTTAATTGCACGTTGGTACCACACTTGCGCACCTACTCACGAATCAGTACCACTACTCGTGCATGTCGCAGTTCAGAACCAACTCAGGGCCTAAGTGGTGCATAACGGACTGACAGTCATATAAGCGCATATTGACCGCGTATCCGACAGGTCGGGCCCACATGTCAGGTGACATGCCGGACGAATCGGCGCGTGGACGGGTCGCTGACTAGGACGAGTCGGACCTAACGGGCTAGGTCGAACTGAGCCGCCAGTTGGAACCCTAACTCTCGTTCCCCTCTCCCTCTCCTCCCCATGCTCCTCTGTGTCGATGGCGACGGCGAGTCCGGGCGGCGACGATGGTGTAGGCGGCGGCTCGAGCAGCGGTGACGGTGTGGGCGGGTACGGAGATCTTCCTGGCCTCGGGGCCGATGCGCACCAGATTGGCCGAGGCGGCGGCGGCGATTCGTCGTGCTACTCGAGCGGCGAGGAAGAAATGGAGGAGGCCCCGCTGACCATGGAGCAGCGCCTGCGGATGGCAAAGATCTGGGTCGCCAACCCTTTCACGAGCCATCATTGGACCCATGGATGTGGTGGGGTGCTGTAAGTCCTCCTCCCTCTCCTTTGTTCTTTCTTCTAGTTTGGGGGCTAGGGTTAGTGTTAATGAAAATGTCCAAATTTGCTGGCACTTGTAGTGTGGAGGAGGCTATCTGGGATGTTAGGATTCACTTTGATGCCCTACATAATTTGGATAGGAAGATATGCAGTTCTGATGTCACTTTTCTCAATTTGTATGCACTATTGCATACACAAGGATTTACATTCTCTGATGAATTGTATCACATGGTGAACACATGCATAGGAGAGCAGAGAGAGCATGGCCTAGACTTGATTGACACAAACATTAAATTGCAGCAAATTAAGAAGCAGCATGAGCATACTTTACATTTGAATCTGTTTGTTAGAGCAACAGCCACTGACAGTGCTGCAATTCAGAGAAATGCTGAACTACAGACCATTCTTTATGCACCACTAGTTGTGTATGATCTCAGTGAGCCAGTTGTGCTTGCTGTTGATGACCAAGGGGTTGTTTTTAATAGTCAGGGCAGTAGTAGTACCTATGTTGAAGCTAGTGGTTTTTGCACACAAGAGAGCAAAAATCTAGGTAAACAAAAGCTGAAATCTGTGATGGAGGATGAAGTTTTGTTGGAGGAGGGATATTACAGTAGTTATAATTCAGAAGGGGCATATGACAGTGACAACTACTTGGAGAAGTACATGATTTCTCAAGACACAGAGATAATAGATGGAAAGAGACAAGCAGATGAGGAACAACTAGCAGATGATCAAGATGAATATTCAGATGATGAGTCGAAGAGGAGGAACAACTGCATTATGAGGGTGACACCGAGGTTGAGGATCTGTTTGAGAGGGAGGAGGAAGAGAGTGGGGATGAAGAGAGGGAGGAGAGCTTGAATGTGGAGTTAGCTCAACAGTTGCAGGTAGAACCTCCAAAGAAGAGACATAAGCTGCCAATTAGGAGGTGCCCCACCACTAGAACACATTCTAGTGTTTTAAAGGGGTGAAGAAAGATTTCATACCTTCATCAGATGAAGAAGAAACTGGTTGGCTGATGGATAGTGAAGATGATGGGCATGAGCCACTGCAATTTGTCCTAAAGAAAAGCAAGAAGAGTAGGGCATAGAAATGAAGACCTAGGATATGGTTCAATGAAAAAATGGAGCACCCACACCATTAATTATGTAAGTACATGTGCTTCACAAATCAGCAGCAATTCAGAGATGCTCTGTTGAGCTTGCACATTTCACAGGCAAGAGATTTCAGATATCATAGAAACTATGACCAAAGGATCATTGCATGTTGCAGAAATGAGCACTGTCAGTTCCACATTGTTGCTGTTGTGATCAAAGGTGGAAAGACTTCTGCTATAAAAAAAATGAACCTAGAGCACACTTGCCCTACCACTACTGAGTCTTCCAGGATTAGTGAAAAGTGGCTTGCAAAGACATATGAGTCATTGTTCAGGTCTGATCCAACCACTAGCATACAAACTCTGGTTGATGCCTGCAATGAGAAGTATGGTGTTGAGGTTCCTAAGCACATGGCCTATAGGGCCAAAAACTTAGCTGTGGAAGCTGTCTTAGGAGAGCACAAGAAGCAGTATCCCAGGTTAAGGGACTATGCAGCAACCATCATGCAAACAAACCCTGGAAGTAGGGTTGTAGTTACAACTCTAGTTCCTAAAGCAACAAAAAAATACTACATCCAGGGCCAAGGTTTTATGCAATGTTTTTATGCTTAAATGGAGCAAGGGAGGGATTTCTCAATGGATGTAGACTTTTCATTGGTTAGTTAGTTGTTTCTTTGCTTTAGTTTCATTGCTATGTACATGATTACACCTTTGCTGTAGTTTCTTTGCTATTTACTGACTTAATTGGTTCTTTTTTTGGCAAAACAGGTGTTGATGGATGTTTTATTAAGCTGACCACAGGTGCACAGATCCTTGCTTCCACTGGCAGAGATGTGAATAACATTTATCCAATTGCATTTGCCATTGTTGGTCAGGAGGATACATCAAATTGGTGCTGGTTTCTGCACCAACTCAAGATATGTCTAGGAGAAGTTGGTCAATTTGGTCCTTATACTATCATGTCAGATAGACATAAGGTAAGTACTTAGTTTGCTGTGTAATTTTAGTAGCATAGTTTGTTGGTTTTTTTCAAATATATCTGTAGTCAGTAGCTTAGTTTGCTGTTGTAATTTCAATAGGGGCTACTCAATGCAGTGAATAGAGTATTTCCAAACTG
The DNA here is from genome assembly GCA_021605145.1 of Aegilops bicornis. Taxonomy (NCBI): domain Eukaryota; kingdom Viridiplantae; phylum Streptophyta; class Magnoliopsida; order Poales; family Poaceae; genus Aegilops; species Aegilops bicornis. Next base: position 595,638,789 of record CM038669.1, on the reverse strand, counting down.
CCGCCAGAGATATTGTCTTAGACACTTATATGCAAATTTCCAGAATGCTGGTTTTAGGGGGGAAGATCTAAAGAAATGCATGGATAATGCCAGTTATGCTTACAATGAATATAAGTTTAATATTGCTATGAATGATTTGAGAAATGAGTGTGAGGATGCTTGGATCTGGCTTAATGCAATTCCTAAGAAAACATGGGCAAGGCATGCTTTTGACACTAACTGCAAGACAGATTTGGTTGTTAACAACCTATCTGAGGTGTTCAACAAGTATATCCTTGATTTTCGGAAAAAGCCTATTAGGACTATGATTGATGGTATTAAGGACAAGCAAATGGTGAGGTGGCATGAGAAGAGAGAGAGAGAGAGAGGAAAGGCAGCTTTCTGGGAGATCACACCACACTATGTTGAGAAGCTAGAGCTAGAAAAGGAGAGGGCTAGATACTCCAAACCATTCAAGCTGGTGTTAATTTATGGCGAGCGACCAGTGGGCAGCAAACACACCCTGTGAACTTGGATAATCATACATGTGGTTGCAGAAAATGGGACCTCAGTGGCCTACCATGCAACCATGCAATTTCAGCAATTAACAAGGCCAAGAGGTTTCCAGAGGACTATGTTTGTAAATTCTTCAGAAAACCATTTTATGTGGCAGCATATGAACATATGATCTTTCACATTCTCGGTGAACATGACTGAATAAGGACACCTGGACCAGACATAGAGCCACCAGAATTTCATGTTAGGAGAGGAAGAAAGCAAGAGAAGAGGATCAAGGGCAAGTTTGAAGTGCCAAAGCCAAAGGACAACAGTAGAATGGGCACAATAACATGCTCTAACTGTGGTCTCCAAGGCCATAGATACACCAACTGCCTGAAACAATTGAAACCAGATTTGGCTATGAGGAAAAACAAGCATGTGGTAATACCAAATCTCACTTCTTTTGTATTAGTTGACTAGTGCATTTGTTAATATTTTAATGTTGTCTACTAATACCAATCTCACTTCTTTTTGCAAGACCAAGAGGTCACAGCAGCAACCTACACCTGCAAGATCAAGCCCCCACCTGCAAGATCACAACAGCAGCCTCCACCTGCAAGATCACAGCCTCCACCTGCAAGGACTGGTGCAAGATCTGGAGCAAGGTCTGGTGCAAGGACTGGTGCAAGATCTGGAGCAAGGTCTGGTGCAAGTTCACATCCATCAACTAGTGGTGCAAGGCCATTCACTGCCCCAAGATATGCAACTCCTTCTACATCTTCTGCACCAAGAAGTCACACTAGTTGGATGACCTGGTTTTCTCCTAGTGGTAACAGATGAATGTAATGAGTTGTTGTTTCTCAAAACTATGGTACTGATCAATGTTTTGTGTCCTGAACCATGGCATGGTTGGATGCTTAGGTTTGATTGTACTAAACTGGTTGGATGATTATGTTTGAGTGTACTGAATTGCTATCAACTATCTTAGTGTTATGGGCAATGTTATGCTATCAATTTGGTGATTAGTGTTATTGGCAATGTTAAGGTTTGATTATGAGATTTGATGATTAGTGTTATTGGCAATGTTAAGGTTTGATAATGATTTGATGATTAGTTTTGTTGGCCTTGTCAATGTTTGACAATGAGATTTGATACTAGCCTAAATGCCTAACCACTTTGGTTTAGGGGGTTCTCGACGTCGATAGAGCCTAAATGCCTAACCACTTTGGTTTAGGGGGTTCTCGACGCCAATGGAGCCTAAATGCCTAACCATTTTGGTTTAGGGGGTTCTCGACGTCGACGGAGCCTAAATGCCTAACCACTTTGGTTTAGGGGGTTCTCGACGTCGACGGAGCCTAAATGCATAACCACGTTGGTTTAGGGGTTCTCGGCGTCAGCCGGACCCTAACTGCCTAACCACTTTGGTTTAGGGGGTTCTCGACGTCGACGGACCCTAAATGCCTAACCACTTTGGTTTAGGGGGTTCTCGACGTCGACGGACCCTAAATGCCTAACCACTTTGGTTTAGGGGGTTCTCGACGTCGACGGACCCTAAATGCCTAACCACTTTGGTTTAGGGGGTTCTCGACGTCGACGGACCCTAAATGCCTAACCACTTTGGTTTAGGGGGTTCTCGACGTCGACGGGCCCTAAATGCCTAACCACTTTGGTTTAGGGGGTTCTCGACGTCGACTGGCCCTAAATGCCTAACCACTTTGGTTTAGGGGGTTCTCGACGTCGACGGACCCTAAATGCCTAACCACTTTGGTTTAGGGACCATAGAGTTCAAGCAACTTTGGTTTAGGGGGTTCATAAATGAGTTCAAGCAACTAAGACAAGTAGCAACTAAGAGTTAACATACTGGTTCACAAAAAACTGGTTCACAACAAACTGGTTCACAACAACAACATATTGATTAACAAAGTGGTTCACAGCAACTAAGAGTTAACATAGTGGTTCACAACAACAACATAGTGGTTCACCACAAAACCATAGTGGTTCACAACAACTACACATCCATAGTACATAACTTAGTTCACAACAACACCATACTTCACAAAAGGTCAGCAAAGCAAGCATTCTTCTTCATGTTGATCTGGATCTTGCTCTTGCTCTTCCTCTACATCTTCATTCTGACAAGATGTCCAGGATCCCGTTCAATTTCTGCTTGTTCTTCTCCTCTGACTTCAACAGTTCAGCAATCTGAATCTTTAGCTGATCCCTCCTTGCTGTGAGCTTGTCATGCCCCTTCTTGAGATCACCCATGTGAAGGAGCAGCTGGGTGTTCTCATGGGTGAGCTTTTCCTCAGATTTTTTGAGTTCATCAACCTGGAATTGCAGGTTCCTGGTGGATGTACTAAGCACTTCCTTCTCTTTTAGATGATTAAACTTCAGGTTCCTGATGCAAGTGCCTTGAGATTGTGTCAGGTTCATCAGTATTTTATACTTCTCCTGCAGCTTGAAGATCTCTGCATCTTTCTTCCCCATCGCCGTCTTCATGTCAGATACAACTGAATCATAAACATGCACATTCTGCATCTTAGCCTGCAAATAGCTGAAATCTACCATCCCTCTTGAGCATTGAACAGTTGGTGCACATCTTCAACCAATTTGTTATAGTTGGCCTCTAGATTATTTTTTTCTTCAGTCAAATGGTGAATAGTGAGTGAACTCTCCAGGTTATCCTTCCTCCTATCACTCTTGCTGTCATGATACATTTCCCATAGCTTCAACAAGGCATTCTGCAATGTAGGAGGCCACTCTGGGTCAACCAAGAGAACAATACCACAATTGTCATCTTCCTGCAATATAAACAACCATAGCATGTGCAAAATCAATCTCCTAGGCAAATTATTTAAGCAATAAACTTTCAGCAACTGACTTTAAACAATGAACTTTGAGCATCTTTAAACAATGTAGGACCCTAAATGACTAGCCACTGAATTAAAAAATGAACTTTAAGCATCTTTGAGAAACAACTTTAATAATATAGCCAACTAAAGAATGAACCTCTGACACTAAACACTAACTGAATTTTGAGCTTCTGACATTGAATCTGTCTGACCTTAAACAATCAAATAATTTGCAAAGTGAGTACTCTTGTGAGCTAAACAATGATTATCTGCACTGCAAACTAAGAGGTTGACCAATTATAAAATTACTGGCCAAATTAAATATACATGGCAAGCATCAACACATTTTCTAATCCACTAATTAGCATCAATAGTACTAAATGGCTACAAAATGACCCTCACAGCTACCCATTAAACAATACAATTCCATGTTGGTGGTGGTGTGGCCAGGCAGGCCAAACACAGCTACAAAATGACCATCACAGCTACAAAATGACCATCACATCAATGGTACAAGAGTACTCATTAAACAATATGCATCAGCACATGGCTAGATTAAAGAACATGAATTCTATGCACTTTGGATCGACAATTCTATGCACATGGCTAGATTAAACAATATAATTAACACAGAGTTTGGACAGAATCTTACACTCATAGGACAGACTAAGAACCTCCTGCCCGTGTTAAATGCTTCGAATGCTACACGCCTCTCAGCCGCCACACCATGTTGATGGCAAAGAACTCTGGGTGTTGTCTCAATGCCACTGTAGTCTTGGTCTTCAATGCTAGCAGGGATCTACAGGAACAAAAGGAAAACAAAATCCCCAAATCAAATCAAATCCCCCCAAATCCGAAATCTGATAACCCAACCCTAACCCTAGCTCTCCAACTCACCCGGTAATGCATGGCTTCGTCGTCGGAGAGGTTCATGTATTGCACGCTTGAGTCCTGGCTGCTCTCGTCCTCCATGGCGCGACGGCGAGCCGGTTGAGGTGGCGGCGGCGGCGGGCGGCGGGCGGCGGCGAATCGGAGAGAGGAGGGAGAGCGAGAGTGAGGTCGAGCGAGAGTGAGGCGAGTCCGACCGAGCCCATGTAACCGACCGCATCGGCCTCGTCCTAGTCAGCGCACCGGGCAAGAGCCGATTGGCCACCGTGTCACCTGACATGTGGGCCCGGTCTGTCAGATTCATGGTCAATACACGCTTATACGGCTGTCAGTCCGTTATGCACCACTTAGGCCCTGAGTTGGTACTGAACTGCGACATGCACGAGTAGTGGTACTGATTCGTGAGTAGGTGCGTAAGTGTGGTACCAACGTGCAATTAACTCAGTATATATCTATATATTTTCATACAAGTTTAACTCAAGACAAATCATATATGCGGAGTAAAGAGAAATGGAATCATGATTAATATTTGATCTATTTGAGCATCTCCAATAAACTACTAATAATGCTCGTGTTATCCATAGACAATTTTTTCTGCACCTTTATCTCCACAAGAACCATAAAAAGCCGTCAATGATATGTATTGTCAAATGATAAAAGTAGTTGCATGGAGGACTGCAACATGTATAAATGTCCTAGAATTGTGTGTGTATTCTCATTCCAAACAGCTGAGCTTATCGAGCACCAATTGGTTGGATGGTTATGATGGTGGTCGTAGCAGTCCACAAAGGATCAAATCATAGTTTTTTTCTTTGCGAGGATCAAGTCATAGTTTTGGCACCATGTGTGTCCATTAAAAGTGGAATATTCTTTCAGTGGGGGCGTCCGCATCTTATGTAGCTTTTTCAAAAAAGAAAAAAATAATACTAATAATTGAGCATATCAGGGCAGTTGCTCTACCACAGTTCTAGTATCACAATGGGTTGCCGGCGTAGTAGGCCCCCGTACCTGAACGTGAGGTCGAGTCTCTGTCACATCCCCGACAAACTGTGTGACCTTTGTAATGATAAATCGCTCAGCAAATCTGACTCTTAAATATCAAAATTTCCCAAGATACACATACAGGCAACCATTTGTTATATGCAATATGAACACGGTATCTTTCATTGCACGACAAATTAGAACTGTGTACATATGAACTTTTTCATGCCGTGCCAAATTTGTAGGCCTTGTTATGCCAAATAAACAAAAACCTACATCCCTTGTTGTGTACCGTTCATGCGATACTATGATATTATTATGGTCATGTATTATGTTGGCTTACCATTGATAAATACTAAGAAAAATCTCTAGCGCTTGTTGTTTATCATGCATGCAATCTTCTGACGTAGTTCTTCTTTTTCCTTTGCGAATCTTTGATGTTGTTCTGTTGGCTTTCCTATCAGAAACACAACTTGGATGTTGTGTTTATACATGATGCCAAAGGAATCCGTGATGTCAAAGGTGTCAGGTGCCACCATATTTTTTTTTTAGGAGAAGGCCATCATGGCTAGCTTTATTAAAACTTAAATAATGTTTACACGTCTACGAGCTTACTGACAATAAAGTCAGGGGGCTCGTCCAACCAACTAAATGAAGTCTTATTACAGTAACTAAAATGAGCTAGCATATGAGCCACTTGATTACAAGATCTATAACAATGCTTATAAACGACCTTCCCTATTGAAGTACTAGTGTCCAAACATTCTGCGAATATTGCCGCCGCCGAGTCCCACCATATGGTTTGTCCATCACAATAATTGATTACTTGCAAAGAATCTAATTTAGCTTCTACCCGGTTACACCTAAAGGAGTTAGCAATAAAGGTGTCAGGTGCCACCACATTGGATGGACCTACGCATCGTGATATTCTATCACTTTACCTATTTATAAGTTGCCTGATTTTATTTTTTGTTTCAGATGGTTTTTTCTTTTGCTCCACCATGCATTGCCCGTTCAAGGCCTCTGGCTGTGCCGGTTAATGTCATGGGCGACTAGCGGTGCTACCTGATGTCACTCGGGTGAATAGTACAAGGGAGAAATATAGTACATGAATCTTAGTACGGCCAGGTACACATAATTGCCCCTTATTTTTCTTTACGTTTTAGTATATGTGTTTGTTTAGAAATAAGGAAGTAGCCTCTTGTCCAATACACGAACATTTCATTTCAAAAAATAAAATTAGAATAGAAAAGCAACACAAATAAAAAGGAAGTATTATAAAATGGACAACCTATGCTAATGGGCCGGCCAAAATATATATAAGGTACCGGCATTGCAGTGCTATTGGTCGCTATAAGAGCATCTTCAACATCTTCCTCAAGAGTCTTCCTCTATGAGTGCTTATAGGGGTTCTTCCAATAGTTTTAAAATAATTTTTTTTGATGAACCTGTTGGAGATGCTCTAAGCATCCTATAACGGGTATTGGCACTGATACTTTGTGCACTGCTGGGGTCAGATCAATTTCTTTTGTGGTCGATGTGTATGTGAATTTCCCCTACAACAAAGACATATTGTATGTAATTATAGTTGCCCTTCTCACCACGTCTAAATCCTTCATCCTATAAGTAAGTCAAGGATGGCACCCCCCAAGAAAAAGCACTTAGCCCAACATAACTAAAGCCAGCAACCCAGCGATCAGGGACAACTTTAGTCCACTTGTACGTGTGAGCCTGCACGAATGAACACAAGACACACACTACATAGTACATTATTCGCGATCTCACATCCAGCAAGACTAATAACATTGCTTACATCAGGCTACCATGCAGAGATAAACCCACACACCCACACACAAAGGAGAGAATCAAAGAAGCCCCCACATCCACCGTCGTTGCCGGGGCCGCCGGCCGCGGCGGGAAAATAGGAGGAAGCGTTTTATGGATGAGAGAGGGAGACCTGGAAGAAAGGCGTCGCCTTCCCTTGCCGATCGTTAGACTTGCCTTGTTTCTTCTTTTTCTCCTCCGGCCGGCAGCGGCACCACCTGCATCGCTGCAGCCTGCAGGCATCATGCATGCGCGCGGTGCTCCTCAACGCATGCAGCAGCGCGAGTAGTACCAGCAAATTAGAGTCTCATCTGAGTAAGCAAACAATGACACATCTAACCTCTGTTTATATAGACATTATTACAACCGGCGTATCGAGATTGTGAAATATATTAATACATTATTTGGCAATGGTGGATTCGGTCGATCCAATGCTTGAGGCTTTTCAGTAAAGGAGGCACTATAATCGCTTAACCATGCGGACGTGGAGTTTCTACACCCAGGAGCAAATGCTCTTGGTGTGAACAGTAAAATAAAAATAAATAAAAAAAGGTCAAAAAATTCTGAATTTTTTGTGGCATACTTATACAAATGTTTGTTGTGCATGTAAAATTTCATCGCGAAATCACATTGGTGAAAGGTGTGGTAAAAAAGACAAAATCAATGCTCTGAAAATGTTATTTACAAAAGCATTTTGGAGCTCTGATTTTGTTTTTTTCGGCACGACTTCCATGAATGTGCTTTCGTAATGAAAATTTTCATGCACAAGAAACACTTGTGAAAGTATGTCACAAAAAAATTCAGAATTTTTTAAATTTTTTCTATTTTTTTGATTTTACTGTTCACACCAGGAGCATTTGCTCCTGGGTGTAGAATGGTACTTTCGTAACCATGCAGTCTTTCTAGCCTTTATACAGTCACGGCCTCACGGTCACGGGGACCAAGCGCCCAGTTAGCTCCCACTAAAGCTACTGTTTTTTGTGGTCAGCGTGGGATATGGGTGGATGAACACCTCTCAGTCAACGGGCATCGTATCCCCATGGCAAGAGTTAATTACTATTTACTATTCCCTTCGTTTCTATAATTCTTGTCGTGGTTTTAGTTCAAATTTCAGTTCTATAATTCTTGTAGTGGTTTTTGTTTAAATTTAAACTATAACCTCAACAAGAACCATGAAACAGGGGAAGTATGTTTCAAGAGGGTTAACATTTGACGAAGCACATGCTTTCATACACTCGCTTATGTAGCCATTTCTGCATCAAGATTCATGCGAGCACTTTTCTCTTTTTTGTTTCTTCCAAATAAAACAATATATGAACTTCAAACTTTGGAGGACAACAAAACATTCTAACTAGAATGTTGGAAAAAAATTCAGATTTTTTCGTGAAACATATATACAAAAACTAATATTTTTTACCCAAAAAAAACTTGTTTTGTATATTTATGTCGTACCAATAAATATGAAAAAAAATTCCCACATTGTAGTAAGAATGCTTTGTTGTCCTGCAAAGTTTGTAGTCTACATATTGTTTTGTTTTGAAGAAACAAAAAAGAGAAATTTTCATGTAGCAAGTTAGTAGTGTAGCACAAATCTTAAAGCAACATTGTAGGCTATGGATAGGAGGTGTCCAGAAGCCTGAGCTTTACAAATCCACATTCGTTTCAAAAGAATGCCAAAGAATCTCCTTCAGTATGTTATGGTCGAGTAATTTGCCGAAAATGCTCTTTTGATCTTGAGCTCATATGCTCCCACATGAACAGTAAAATCGAAAAAATAGTAAAAAAATCAAAAAAATCTGATTTTTTTTGTGATAAACATTGATGAATGGTCTAACTGTGTGCAAAATTTCAGGTCGAAATGACATTCGTGGAGGTCTGGGCAAAAAAAATCGGTGCTCCAAAATGCTTCCAAGAATAATCTTTCTGGACCATCGATTTTAGTTTTTTTTGCCCAGACCTCCACGAATGTCATTTTGACTTGAAATTTTGCGCGTTGTTAGGAAATTTATCAATGTTCATCACAAAAAAATCAATTTTTTTTGAATTTTTTACTATTTTTTTGGATTTTACTGGTCATGCGGGAACATATGAGCTCGGGATCAAATACTCCATGTCCGTAATTTGCATTCTTCTATCGGTTATCTCCCGGCTGCACGATTATCGTTTTGGCAGTATCCAATTCTATTGGCGTCTAGTGCAGTGCAGCTCATCGTTCTGCACTATATTTTGTTTTACCTAATCTTATAGCTTTGTTGGACTGGCTGCTTTTTTTTAGAGAAAAGGGCATGCGCCCGACTTTATAAATAAAGCCATCAGGCAGAGTATCACCAACAACAACCAACAATCAAGCCAACAAGGTAGCAACCAACTGAAAGAAGTTTAGCGTACATGGCTAACGAGCCGATCATGGTACGCAGGCCAGCAATCAAAAGATAGGATAAAAGCAAGCAGAACTAAGGCACCGACCGATTCCGCTGCATCAAGGAAGAAGCCATAGACCAAATCTTGGATGTCATAGGGTCGAAAGCTTCGACGTCCGCCTCCTTAATCAATAATCTCCACTGCTGCAGGAATACACCAACTTTAAATAAGCAACTCATAGGATTAGCCAGGAAGGAATGTTCGATGGTAAATTTGTTGCCCGTGGTCCACAGCGACCAACAGATCACCGCAAACCCAACCCAGAAAATCCTCTTAGAAGTGCCAGATAAGCCGCTGGAAAGCCGTCTCAAGTCCACGAAGGACGACGGGTTCCAGTTCACTTGCAGCCAAAAACGAATACACCTCCACACGAATTTAGCCAAAGAGCAATGAAAGAAAATGTGGTCGGTGTTTTTGATGTCCCCACAAAGTGCACATCTGTCAGAGCTCGGGCCGTTCCTTTACCGAATTTGATCCGCCGTGGGAAGTTTCCCACGGAAAGCTTGCCACAAGAAAATCTTGATCTTAGGGGGGACATGAGCTCTCCAGATGCAATTGAACTTAGACGTGGGAGAGCCAGAAATCAGTTTAGCATAGACCGACTTGACCGAAAAGCGACCAGAAGAAGAATGGGGCTAGATGACAGTTTAGCATAGACCGACTTGACTGAAAAGCGACCAGAAGAAGAATGGGGCCATATATATTGGCCTTATTGAAACTCTTAAACCTTCCTTCTCCTCGAACGAACTTTCTGCAGTGGCTGGGATCGACAAGTTTGATTGGAATCATTTGCCGTGCTCCGGTCACTTGGGTGGTATTCTTCTTGGCACTAAAAGAGATATGTTCGACTTTGTTGCCTTTGATTATGGTATTTTTTGGGCTAGTACTGTTGTATCTAACCGCTCCCTCAGTTTACTCTTGGAAGTTATGGTGGTTTACGGTCCGGCTGACCACTCTCTTTCCCATCTTTTCTTGGATGAAATTCTTAATAAGATAGAATCTTGTGACCTCCCTTTGCTTATTGGTGGCGATTTTAACTTGATGTGTTCCCCTCTGGATAAAAATCCGCCTAACTTTTCCCGGTCGCTCGCTGATGCATTCAATGCTTTTATCAGGGACTCTGCTATCCGCGAAATTCCTAGGGTTGGTGCCCGTTACACATGGACGAATCACCAAACGGCTCCCATCTGCTCTGTTCTTGATCGTGTTTTTATATGGCCCAGGTGGGACACTCTGCTCCCTCGGGCCTCCCTGCGGGCTTTGCCCATCGTGGGATCTGACCATGCGCCCTTGATTCTTGACGACCAGATTCACTCTGTCTCTTCTTCGCGATTTTAGTTTGATGCATCTTGGCTCCTGGTTGATGGTTTTGCTGACTTGATTGCGAATAAGATCTCTTCTTTCCTTTCTTCGACTCGGCGTTCTTTTGGTCTGATGGACGACTGGCACCAATGCTTCTATTTCCTTCGTAAATTTTTGCGTGGGTGGACTATGAATCATGCTGCCGAGTCTAGGCGTGACACGGCTCTGATCGCGGCCCAAATCGGGGCCTTGGATGCTCGCGCGGATGGCACTGGCCTCTCTTCCTCTGAATGGCAGGCCAGGTATGATTCTCCTACTGCGTACTTCTTCGCCATAGCCAACGGCAGGCGTCGCCGTTGCATGATCGATAGCTTGCTTATTAATAATGCTAGGGTCTCTGATCCCTCCCAGATTATGTCACATGTGGTTAACTTCTTCTCTTCTCTGCTCTTTGCTAAGCCCGAGGTAGGCTTTAGATTGGCCAATTCTTTCTGGACCTCTCATGATCAGGTTACGAGTGATGATAACGACGCTTTGCTGATTCCCCTCTCTGATGAGGAGATTTTCGACACGATTCGAAGAGCCAACTCAAATGCGGCATCAGGTCCTGATGGTTTCTCCATTCCCTTCTTTAGGCATTTCTAGCCTCAGCTGCGGGGTCTTGTCCATGCTATCATTCAAGGCTTCTGGCTGGGACCGTTGATATTTCTCGACTAAACTATGCGGTGCTTACTCTTATTCCTAAAGTCAAAGGGGCTGACTTAATTATTCAGTTTAGGCCTATAGCCTTGATCAATAACTTCACGAAGCTTCCGGCTAAAGGCTTTGTCACTAGGCTATCCCCCATTGCTCATCGCTCCCTTAGCCCGTTCCAAACGGCTTTCATTAAAGGTAGGTTCATTCTCGATGGCATTCTTTGTCTCCATGAGATTGTTCATGATCTGCGAGCCCGTGGCTCCAAAGCGGTGATCCTGAAACTGGATGTCGAAAAATCTTATGATTCGGTCAGTTGGAAATTCCTTCGGCAAGTGCTACTAGCCAAAGGGTTTGATGGTGCGGTAGTTCATAGGCTTATGCAGTTGGTCACGGGTGGCCACACTGCGGTTTCGGTCAATGGAAATGTTAGCCATTTCTTCACCAATGGTAGAGGCCTGAGGCAAGGTGATCCTGCTTCTCCTCTTCTCTTCAACTTTGTCGCGAATGCTTTATCTCATATTTTAACTAGGGCTGCCGCAGCCGGGCACATTACTCCTGTCAGCTCCCACCTTGTTCCTAATGGTATTTCACACCTACAATATGCGGATGATACTATCATTATGGTTGACTTAAATGAGGAGTGCATTATCCACCTAAAATTCTTGCTTCTCTGCTTCGAAGCGCTATCGGGCCTCGAAATTAACTTCGCCAAGAGTGAAGTCATTGTTACTGGGGTCTCGGACGTTGAGGCCCAAAGAGTTGCTCACCACCTTAACTGCTCTCTAGGATCCTTCCCTTTCAAATACCTTGGCCTCCCGATCTCTCCCCTCAAGCTCTTGGCTAGAGATTTTGCTCCAGCTGTCACCAAGGTGGGAAATCGGGTCCTACCTTGGAGAGGTCGGTACAATACCCAAGCGGGAAAGGTTGCCCTTACCAATGATTGCCTCTCCTCCCTCCGCATGTTCCTGATGGGATTCTATCTTCTCTCTGGAGGGATCCATGCTGGCTTTGACAAGCACAGGAGTGCCTTCTATTGGAATTCGGCTGATAATAAACGCAAATATAGCATGGTGAAATGGAAACTCATCTGCAGACCCAAAAACCTGGGTGGGTTAGGCATTACTAATACGGTTGTCATGAATAAATGCCTCATCTTAAAATGGTGGTGGAAAATCATGCCCTCTGTTGAGAGCCCTCTTTGGCTAACCATCCTCAAGGCGAAGTACTTTCCGGGCTCGAGCCCCATGTTTGCTTTGCCCGTTGGTGGCTCCCAATTTTGGCGCCAGCTCGTTAAAGTTCGTCCGATTTTCCAGTCTCTGGTCAAATTTGTAGTTCGGAACGGTAAGTCTACTTGTTTCTGGTTAGATTGGTGGTACGGGGAGTCCACCCTCGCTGTGGCCTTCCCGGCTCTTTTTTCTTACTGCCATAATCCGGAGATCTCTATCTTCGAGCTCTCCCTGAATAACTGGGACCTAGACCTCCGCAGGACGTTCTCTCCTGTAGAGTTGGAAGATTGGCATCGCCTTACTGCTTGCTTCCCCTTGCTCATGGGCTGCTTTTCTCGTAGTGGATTGAGCTGGGTGTGTTTCATTTGCAGAGCAATTGGTCAGCTAAATATTAGCCCCAGCTCCTTCTCTGTTTCTTTTAGAATGGGGAATACCACTTCGGTTCAAAATGTAACTCTTTTAGAACGTGACACATATTCAGAAATTAGGCCGTAGCCTGCTTTATACATAAAGCAATATCTAGCGAGCAACCTCCCTTGATAAAAGGCACTGCCTTTTAAAACAATGTCCATAGATTGTCGCAAGGGTCTAGACGCAATCACAAATTTGTTTTGAATATTCCACCGGGTCGAGTGCAGCAAAAGTAACCAATAGGAGGCACATCTCCTACACGAGGTCATCACAAGGATCACAATAAAGTCGTATGAGTGCGTCGGGCACCAATTGCACCCCATGGCTGTTGGGATATCCTCCTCATGTGGGCTGTGAGGAGATGGTTATTTGAAGCCTTTTAGGCAGCCCAAAGAGATGCAGAAACCCACTACCCATTAGGGTTATGACCTAGGATCATTTTGAAATTTGCACGTGAGTGGATGGGGATGGTTTACGCTCCATTCAACAGCCACCACCAGGTGTGACGAAAATTAGTTCAGCCTCCATTGAAGAAGAAGAGGGAAAACCAAAAGACAAAGGGAAGAGAGGAAGATTGAAGGAAGAAGTTAAGGGAGCTCATCCCCAATGTTTTGATGTCTCCTTCAAGCTCTGGCTCCATCATCTTTGGTAAGATTGTTCCAATCCCTAGCTCTTTAGCCCCAAATCTTGTTGTGTTCATCAAATATTCAGAAATTTTGATGTATGAGATCCCGTAGTGCTATCTAGAGAAGAACCTGTTGTATCCCACATTTCATAATAGTGGAAGAGGATTGGGTGGCTCCAACCCATGGGTTTTCGCCACATTTGAGCAAGAGCCTAATATATTTTCAAAGGTCTGAATAAACTGAAGGAAAGCAGGGCAAAAACGATCAACAGGTCAAGCACATGGTGGTAGTAATATAACAACAATGAAACAACATGGTACACGGAGATTGGGAGTAGAGCAATCAGGGAGAACCTCGTACAAAGATGGGACTGAAACAGGTTGCAGGTAGAGGTTGAGGTCGCAGACATGACCCGACATAGGATGTTTCCAACCTTTGGCTAATGATGGCAAGAGCAAATCGCAGAAAAGGAGGGCATGCATAATTCAGCATAGTTTTGCAAACAGTTTAGAACATCGAGTAACTTATTGTATGACCTGTAGGTACGGACAGGGGACGCGCGTACAGATCTGTCCAGCCAACATGCAGAGCACCAGCACGCAATGGGTGTGGCTGATTTATCAAAGTGGAAACCTTCCGACACTCGAGCAACTGAACTGATTAATGGAAAGAGGAATTGCATCGGTTACCTGGGCAGGGAGAATTAAATCGATCCGTTTCTGTTGATACCAGACTTTAAGTATGCTCCGTCCCATGTTGATTTTATATCCTGCAAATCAATCTTCTATAATTTCTTTAAGTATGTAAATATATTAGGCTCTCATTTAAGATGGGCCCTAGACCGCCGCACCTTTTGCCATGGCCTAGGGCCGGCATGGTCTATACTATATATGTACACACCAATCATGGCGGACGAGTGTTGATACCAGACTTTGGCATGGTATGAAATGCAATTAAGATGGTTTCAAATGAAGAAGTGATCTACATGAAAAAGTTATGTATTGTCGACATGAAAAAGTTCCATCGGCATTGTTGAACTAGTATATTACAAATTAGCTACTGATAAATAAAAAGGTGAAACACTGCTGCGTGTTATTGTAAATTTCTACACGAAGTGTTTCAACTTGATTGACCAAACTCATCATGTCATTCATCGGCATAATGATTTGTGGGGTTGCCGATGCATGAGAGTTGGAATAGATATGGTGCATGTTACTAGTATCATAAGAAGTTGAAGCATGTAAATTATTTTGAATCGACATTTGCACGTAATTAGATGCATCATTGAAAAAACTAGGGCTGGCCGATAGAGTATACCCACTGAATGATCTAGTAACACCGTATGAATTATTTGCATCTACAATAAAGAATTGGGTATTCATATTACCTTTGTAGACTGCAAACTGTAGATGATCTCTTCGTAGCAAGAATGAGTTGGAGACCGTTCGAAGTTTCGTCCCTAACGAAGTCGCCAAAAAATGTGTTTGCACACGAACACTTCATCGTGTACTCTCGACGCCGGGGGTGATGCACCGCAGCTCATGTCGAAGGAGATCCGTCCGGAGGCACGGTATGCAGGCAATCCGGCGGGCGCTTTTGTAGACTCGAAACCCCACACGCCTGGGAGGGACCCCGTCAGGGCGCACGCGGCTATGGGCTGCCCCAGGTCGACCTGACCGCCCCTAGAGCCTCGTGGATTCGTAGCCCTCCATTGTTGAAAAACCATGAAGAACGAGAAGAAAGATACAAGGATAGGGAATAGATGAACACAAGAAAGTAGTAGATGTGTTTGTTCGATTGTGTGTTGTTTTTTTAATCGACGGTCACCCCTCATGTATTAAGAGGCTGTTGGACTTCCCGTGCAAGGAAAAGTTAGAATTCGCATCCAAAACACTAATTTGGGTCCAATTCGGATTGTTTGATCCGAACTTTTTAAAATTGTTCGGTCTAAAAATTGGTTGCACCATGCGGGTCATTTTTGGGTAGCAAACGGCCTCGGATCAAAATCATGTAAGAAGCATACTTAACCGTTTTGAGGAGACGAATAACTTTCATGTTGAACGTTTTCTGATTTAAGGCCATCTTAAGGGCCAAATCGCTCGCGGAAAACAGACTATTACTCGTGCTACCCATCAGACATCAGCTATATGGATATCTGATGGGGCGGTCTGATGGGGTGCGCCATTTTTGGCTCGTGACAGGGCTGCACTCAGGTGGCTCTAACTTCTACATACGATTTTGGATTGAGACGATATTTATATCAAAATCGACCGTTTCGACAAGATGAGGATAATTCGTGTAGAAAGTGTTTTCGTTTGAGGCCGTTATTGAGGCATAATCAGCCGAACATTGCTCTGGATACAAAATTTCAGTATTTCGAACACAACTTCGACCTTCGAGATGAGATTGAATGGCGATGGCCCAAACTTAAAAGATGTTTATGTCAATAATACATAACTTTTTCATGTAGATTACTTCTCCATTTTAGACCATCTTAATTGCATTTGAGACCAACTTAAAATGCTACACCCAGTATCAGTTACGCGTTTTATGTAATTAGCAACATGGACAATTTGGATAGGAAAGGAGGGGCCCATCCTGCGTGAAATTCGGGCGGAGGAGAGAGTTGGTTAGGAAGGTTACGTAAAGTTTTATTGGAGGCGGACAGTGAAATAACTTGTGAATGAATGAAGAGTTTTTTTTCTTGAAACGGAAATACTACTGAAGTGGTATATACACAACTTGCTGGGGCCTAGCCCATCTTCCTCCCTTCCTCCCGCCGCTGCTGGAGGACGCCACGCTTGACTTCGTCCGGAGGCGAAGGCGATGGCGGGGCTCTTCCTCCTCCGCGTCTCGGGGTGGCGGGGCCCCAACATGCGTGGAGATGCGGCCCGATCTAGAAGCGGCGGCAATGGCTTGACGGTCGGCCGCCGCCACGGGCGGGCCGCGACGGCTGGCTGGATCGGGCGGCGCGATCTCGGTCTCCGTGACATGTCATCTGGCTTTAGATCGGCGAAGGGGTCGAGGGCCTGGTGGACTGCTTGGCGGCACCCCTGGTAGATCTGTTCTGGCCGGTGTAGCTAGTGGTGGTGGTCATCTTCTTTGTCGGAGGTGGCCGGCCAGAGGCTTGGTGATTCGATCTCGAGATCCATCATCTAGTCCTGGCTGCGAGTTGAGGAGACATGGTTGTCGGTGAAAACCGAGCCGACGGCAGGCGATGGCGGCATTCTACGCTATTACCTTGATGAAGGCATCATCGTGTAACTACTGTCGACCCACTCGTGCTGCTTCGGAGAAAACCCTAGGATCTGGTGTTCCAGATCGGATGATGGCGGCACTGCGGTGTCATTTCTCTCTTGGTAGCATCGTTTGTGGAGCAGCGCTGGAAGTCAGAGGCAGGAGGTGGAGCGGCTTTATCTTGCACGAAGCTTCGGTGGAGATGTCAAGTCATGCCTGACTGATAGGTGCTACGCTTTGTCATGCCTGGTCGGCAGGTGCTACGCACGACAGATCTTCCAAAGACTTCAAGCTGTGTCGGCTGGTGGTACTTGGCAGCATGGTGCTGAGGGGTTCGGCTCCTCTGCAGTCATGTTATTACTGCACGGGTACTGTACAACTCACATTAGCCGTCCATTTAAATCTGACGACTCTCACTACCCCCACGTGATTCTGTTAATAAATGGAAACAAACAGCTAATTATGTGGTACAAAATCTCCTACGGCTGCAGGATTGCCGCCAAACAGAACCACGAAGATACTCACATTGGCGCCAAACAAAACACATCCTGATAGTCGCCTTGGCGCCAAACAGCGACCTCTTTGCATTTGTCCCGCTCATCTTCCTCGTTCCTCCTTTTGCCCTATCTTTCTTCTGATCGTCCTCCATGTTCAGAGCGCAACCAAGGCAAGCTAAGGAGCCGAACCCTGGCGCAGATCAACTCCCTTTTGCCCTATCTTTCTTCTGATCGTCCTTCGTGTTCAGAGCGCAACCAAGGCAAGATAAGGAGCCGAACCCTGGCGCAGATCTACTCCCTTTTGCCCTATCTTTCTTATGATCATCCTCCATGTTCAGAGCGAAACCAAGGCAAGCTGATCCGTAGGCCATGAAGATTATCTCTCTTTTTCCTTCCTTCTTCTAGCAACAAAAAAGAAGACAATTAATCTGAAGGTATGTGACATATGCTCTGATTGTATTCATATTCTCAAGGCACACAATTTGTAGATTGAGTTTGCTATGGTACTATTTTCTTAAATGGAGGATGATAAGGGCAAGATGCAAAACTTGTTTTCTGCACCTTTTAGATTATGTTAGAGTGAAAAAATAATTTTAATAGAAGTGATCTCTATTGTTTTGGACAAGCTCAAGATAAAATGCATGAATATATTCAAATATTTACTTGTAAGACAGATGATTTGCTCATCAAGTACCTGGGATTTCCAAAACATTACAGGAGATTAATGCAGATGATCTCCCTTTTGTTGTCCTTCTCCTAGCAACAAAAAAGAAGAGAAAGTCTAATGGAGAATATGACTATCTCTAATGAGGATGCTAACAGGTACCGACAGTTTTGTTAAATTCTCATGTCATATCACCTTATGATTGTAGTGTAAACATACAAACAAATAAGTTATGTGTAATTTTTATAGGAAAAATGTGGTTCCTAGTTGGATGCCTCAGATTGGTATGAAATTCAATTCCACAAAAGAGGCTTGGAACTTTTGGACATGTTATGGAGGTCATATTGGTTTTGATGTAAGGATAAATTATGAAAACAAGAGCAAACTCGATGGAGTAATCACTTCAGCAAGATATGTTTGTTCCAATGAGGGCTACAGAAGAAAAGACAAAAGGGATAATAGTACAAAGCGTCCTCGTGCAGAAACAAGGACCGGCTGCAATGTTCGAATGGGAATTACTATAGACCGAGAAGCAGGAAATTATGAGGTGCATGAGTTAGTTGTTGAACACAACCATGTCTTGCAATTACCTGGGACAAGCCACTTGATGCCATCACAGAGGAAGATTTCGGCCTTGCAAGCATTTGAAATTGAAACAGCAGATGATTCAATAATTGTACCTAGAAAAGCCCATGAGCTAGCAAGTCGACAAGTTGGTGGTCCACTGAACCTTGGCTACACATGTCGTGATCGCAAGAACCACTTGCGAACCAAGCGACAAAGGGACCTGATGTATGGTGAAGCTGGAAGTATACTCAAGTATTTTAGAGATAAAAAGAATGAGAATCCTGCATTTGAATATGACATGCAACTAGATTGCGATGAAAATATAGCAAATATCTTTTGGGCTGATGCAAGGATGATAATTGACTATGCTCATTTCGGTGATGTTGTTACCTTCGATACAACATTTGGGACAAACAAAGAGTACAGACCCTTTGGTGTGTTTGTTGGCTTCAACCATTTCAGAGAAATGGTCATTTTTGGTGCTGCACTTTTATATGATGAGACATTTGAATCATTCAAATGGTTGTTCAACACGTTCCTATCAGTGCATAACAAAAAACAACCAAGGACAATCTTTACTGATCAAGATGTAGCAATGGGTAATGTAATCCAGGTAGTATTTACCGAAGCATGGCATGGGTTGTGCACTTTTCACATAATGCAAAATACCATCAGGCACTTACCTCATAAGAAAAAAGACGAGGATGGACCAAATGTACTTGCTGATTTCAGTGCTTGCATGTACAAGTATGAGGAAGAGGAAGCCTTCGAAGACGCTTTCAATTCCATAAGAAGCAATGTGGAAAGACAAACTTGGTTGGACAACATCTACAAAGTAAAAGAGAAATGGGCAAGATGTTACATGAGGAATGCTTACACTATAGGCATGAGAAGCACACAATTAAGTGAGAGCTTGAACAGTGACTTGAAAGACCATCTAAAGTCTGCTCTTGACATCCTTCGGTTTTTCAAGCACGTAGAGAGGGTTGTGCAAGGAAAAAGAGATAATGAAGTAAATGAGGAATATGAGTCTAGGAAAAAATTACCTAGAGTCAGAATGAGGACTCCTATGGTAATACAAGCGAGCAAAGTTTACACACCATGCATATTTGAAGATTTTCAGAATGAATATGAAAGATCCATCTCAGCATACATCAAGCCATCGGTACAACACAATGTTTATACTGTTGCGGTTGCAAGTCTTGACCTAGAATTTTCATATGAAGAAGAATGCAAAGTTCTAGTAGATTATGGAGAGCAAAATGTTCTATGCAATCGTGGGAAATTTAAAAGAGTTGGTATATTGTGTAGTCATGCTTTGAAAGCCCTTGATGTCATGAATATTAAATATCTTCCAGGCCACTATATTTTGAAGCGATGGACTCGAGAAGCACGAAGTGGAACTATTCAAAACAGTCATGGAAACATTGTTTTGGAAGACCCTAGATCGGAAGATAGGCAACAGCTGAAGTTTTTCATGCACGATTTCCATGGCATAGCTTCCCAAGCAGTTGCATCAAAAGAGTGCATCAAACTAGTAGATGATGCTTTGAGGATTCTTAGGAAGCAAGTTGAATAAAAAGCTCCTACTACTACATGCACAACTGAAGATATATCTAAAGAACCAGAGGATTGTCTACAGGCCGCTTGCCTAAAGAAAAAAGAAATTCCGAAGAAGAATTCGAGACGAAAGAAATCATGGCTTGACAACCAGCACCCCAATAAAAATAAGAAGGAGACAAATAAAGTTGTACCAAAAAATCAAACTCATCCGGTAAATCTCTTCCACCTATCTAACCAGAGTACTTGCTAAAAAGACTAACATTTGCTCGGTTTTCTTTTCATAGGGAAGAGAGAATGACATTCCACTAGCACAATACCAATCACCTATAGAGCAAATGGCTGGAACAAGTGCAAATGGGTTGCAAGAGTATGGGTACTATGCTCGTTTATTGACGGTATTCCACTTATCATGTCTAAAATTCCTTGAATTCAGTGTTAAGCAATATGATTTCTTGTGTAATCAGTTATGTCTCCCTTTAATTTCAGAGTGAAGCCGGTGATCTTTGGGACTTACAAAACTATCATGGGATATGACAATAGGTTGATGCATGTGTGTTGTGCTGTCTTGTTAGATCGATAGATGATGCAGAAGGAATAATTGAATCAGCACACATAAGGCGCAATCTGTTGACAGTTGATTGCTCGTCATTTCCAATCAGTTTAATTTCAGTTAACTCTTGGTTTACGAAGACATGCACAATAAGTTTAATTTCAGATAGCTGCAACACTGATCTTTTGAGTGCTCATCTCTTGGTTTATGAAGTATGTTTTTTAATCTCCATATAGGTGTGCAATCAGATATAACATGGACTGCTAGTAGCCTAGTACGACTAGTTGATCATCAGCATGGACACTACTCCAGCTAGTGATCTGAATAGTTTGACAGAGACACAAGTGACCACAAAGTAACTGAAATTAAACTCAGTACACATGCATGTACCACTGCTGGCTACTGACTAACCATATGGCCGTGAAGAATTAACGGATTATCAAACAATCACATGCTCTCCCTTGCTCTGCTTTCACTCTTCTAACATCAAGAAAGCAGCAGTACAAGACGAACAAACAATGAAGAAAGGAATAAATCAGTTCTAAGTAACAGGCTAGCAGCAAGAAATTCACCTGATGCGCGACGACCATTGGGTTCTGCTATTGGGGCTTGTCGCTTGGCCGGGCAGGAGGGCTGCGAGGTCCAGCTGCCGCACCGCTGCCACTGTTTTTCCAGTGGATTTGACCGGATTTGGCCAGAGACGCGCCGCTGCCGTCAGACACCTCCTGCGGCCGAAGAATCTTGGGGCGCCTATCGTGGAGGGCGTCGCAGCGCGGCGGGCCGGCGGCCCAGGCGTATGAGAATCGCCGTCCTCTGGCTGTTACCCTCCTATGGCGTAGACGTCCCCTCCTATGGCTGCTACCCTCCTCTGCTTCCAGGTTGCTCGGGCTGCTCTGGGAATCGTCGTCCTCGTATTCCTTATCGAGCCCGCCGGTATGAGCCTCCAGCTTGTCGTCGTCGTCGGGCTCGTTGAGCTCGCCGTTGTGCGGCAGCAGCGTCTCAGGTCGATTCGCGCGGCACCTTCATCCCCCGACCATTCATTGCAGCAGCCGGTAGAAGCCATGGGGGCACGCGGATGGATAAGAAGCAGCGCAAAGAGGTGAGCCTACTAAGGGAGGGCATCGCCGGAGCAGTACAAGCTGACCGGATTTGGCCGGAGCAGCGCTTGCGGTGGGGAAAAACAGTGACCAGTCCTCGCTAGAGGAAGGAGATAAGACAGAGAGGGGAACAATGTGGCATGTGGGTCTTTTTTTTATGAGTGGCCGGTGCGAGGCTTGTCACACAGCGATTGAGCCATTGGATTAACATGAACGATGAATCCTAGCAGCTACAGCACGCATGCAGTAATATTGACTGCAGAGGAGGCGAACCCGGTGCTGAGGTGCATCAGTGGCGACCGCGACGTGCTCAGCTGTTTGCGTGCAGGAAGGAGGTGCCGTTGGGCGTCGTGGTGGCGTCGACGATAAATTTGGGTGAAGCAAGGTTGATGCATCGATGCGATTACGAAGATGGAGAGGTGGTAATTGGCGGCGGCGGCCTCTGAGAGCACGCCGGACTGGTGACCCATGCCCGGCAGGCGTCCTGGATGGGACCTCAGGTCTTAGATGTTATATTTGGCTGCGATGTCTATTTGGTATTAGGCCCAGACTATCTACGCCCCTTCATCAACTGAATAGATGTAGCGATAATTTGTTGCTTAGGCGGCGGTTTTAGTCTTACTGTTATATTATTTTGTAAGGTCTTATAAAAATAATTAATAAAATGACCGTATGCATCACCTAGATGCAGAGACCGAGGGTCATCCTCCTTTTTAAAAAAAACAATACATAACTTGCTGGAACGCCGGCCATCCATCACATTCACTGGGCGCGCAGGGCCCGCTGCCTATAGTGTAGACTGTACGCAGTAAGCGACAGGAGTGTGTTACCGTGTTCTTCTCTGTTGTGTGAAATGCTAGGATTTACGCTGTGACTCTTGATGTAATGTCTGTCGACTTAAGTGTTACGTGACTATGTATCTGTATCTTGAATATCAGACATGTCATAAGCTCGTAATCCTTGGAAACAGGGCCTGCTGTCCATTGGTACGACCGATAAAACATATCTTTGGTTTGAAATATGCGTGTGTACTGCTGAACCAAGGGCTCGGATTGCTTTGTTGGTAGAATGTTACTGCTCTCCTTGCATCTATCTAGGTTGCCCTGAAGTAGGTTCATATTCAGGAAAATCCCAAGCATCGAACATATTAGAGTTTTAGGCTACTTTTTCCCCCTTGCTCTTGTTTTCAATTGTGAGTGATGTATGTACTCTTAGTCTTGCTCATTGCTTCTAAGAGCTTCTCTAGTAGACCTCGTATAATGCTCCGACCTACAAAATAATCGTCAAAATATGGTCCGCACGAAAAAAGCTGTTCGATTAGACCCCGCAAACGCGTCGGCCCCGTAACTATTTTTGCATGACGTGGCAAAATTCAAACCCCAAATCGCGAAAACGCAGATTCTTCCCCTCTCCCCGTCGGTGCCCTGTATATAGCAGGAGCGGTTGGCGGAGGAGGGGGGGGGGGGGGCATTTTAGCTCGTGCCTTTCCCCACCCACCATCGCCGGGCCGCCGCCTACGATTCCGACCATACCAGCCATCGGGATCACGCCGGCGGGCCGCCACATGCCTGAGATTGTTCTCCACCACTTTCTCCTACCTCAACTGGCCGATAAGTTGCAGATCGGCGCCTGTTTGTCACGACCGCCGAATTTGGCGTCTCCGGCCACCGTCGGCTGCGCCAAGCCATGGATTGGTCGAGGAGCACCCCGCACAGCCCCGGAAAAGCCCCAGCCCCGCATGCAGGTAACGGTTCGCCCTCTAGCCGTCGTCGTCGGTTTGCCGGTAAGGACTCGGCCGGCCGTCGCCCGAGCTCGGCGCTCGCGCAACGGCTCGCCGTCTCACCGATGCTGCTCATACAATGTGACGACTGCACACAAACAGTGCTATGGCTAACATCTAGCACGATGCAACACACCGGATGGGTACTCTTCAAATGCGAAAACGATGGGGTGTGTTCTTGTTTTCATTCAGCTTTGTCAACCTATTCGGTTCAATTTCGGTAGCTTATTAAGATGGTCATGTGTGTAGGAAGGTGGATGCTCATTTTGGCATTGGGAAGAAGAATACATCGATTTATTGATAGAAAGAAACTTAATAGATGTTCGTGCACTCTTTGGTAGAACTGAGACTAATGGTGCGCCTGCATGTGCAATTAGAGAAGAAACTAGAGGGGAAGCAATGTCTACTTCTTTAGAATCAAAAAAAAAAAGAATGAAGAATGCAATATTAAGAATCCGTAGATCAACAATGAAGGCATGGAGAAGATGTTGGTCCAACTAGTGGGAGCAGTTATGGAAATTGGATATCTTCTAAAATGCCTAATTGTTGTTCTTGTTTTCTTTGGTATTATTATTCTAGCAAAGAGTTGGTGAACTATTATGTATCCAATGCCCTTGAAGAAAATAAAGAAGCAAAGAAATGTGTTTTCATGCCCGAAATTGAAATGCAAATTACTGATTTACGGGCCGGCGCAGGCGGCGCAGGCGGCGGCCCGCAAAGTCGTTTTTTTGCAAACTATAAACACATTTTACGGTTCGGCATTATACGGGGTCTATTAGAGATGCTCTAATAAACTCCAACTAATCTTGTGTGTGCCATACTAGTCTATGCATGAACTGACAAGGTCAAAATCCCTCGTGATTCAATTGGACCTGCGTAGCGATGTGATGCGTGAACTGACAAGGTGTGGAAAAGTTGTAGAGTGAATTCCACTTTTTATACCATATTTGTACATTTGTGACACTAACTACCCCGTTGGATGAAAATTCATCTAGAATACCCTTCTTGAAAGTTTTGGACCCTCGTTTTCTGATGCGTGTCCATCAGGCAAGGTGTGAGGTGACGCCCTGGATCCAAAAATATGTGGACGGCCACAAGGAACGGAACAGATAGACAAGAGAAACTTGGACAAGATCGTCAATGATGCCCTTCGATCCTTACAGATTTTTTTATGAATCAATGACGCAACATGCCGATCCTATCGACCATAACCAAAGAAAGAAAATGTAAAACTAGGGTAAAACCGTGTTAAAAGTCTCCAAAATCTGATACTTTATAAAAGTTCCGCTAAATGAGGTAATATGTGTCACAAATGTATAACTACAAGGTAAAAAGTGGAATTCATTCAAAGTTGTAGTATGTCAGCATAGTTAATAATCAAGAAAGAACAACCGGTGATCAGTATGGTCTGGAGATAACGATCAGGTGTTGTGTGTGTGTGGATCGTTGTCTGAAACCTCATCTGGCTGTTCATCAGGGAGCTTAACTGAATGTGGATTGGCGAGATACAGTCAGCCCTTGAATTTTCGCAAAAAAAATGGCTTGTAGTGTCCACCGAGCGTTTCCATAATCACAAAGAAACAGGAGTTGTGCATGATTTGCAATGGTCTTGTTGCTGCTGAAGAAGGACATTTGTCTCGCTTGTTGAACAACAATTGGGGCGTGAGGCATTTGGCTAGCGCGTGATGCCTAAGGGCATCTCCGGCCGTTCGGCCCAGTAGCGCTAAATAGGCGGCGCAGGGGCGTGGCTTAGTTCGCCCCCAGGGGCAACTTAGCTCGATCACGCCCCCACGCGCCGGCCCTAGGATGTGGAAAATTTAAACTTGGTCGTTCCCGCTCTCAAAAGACGCCGCAAATTCGGTGATCGGACGTAGTCTGGCGTTACAAAAAAACAGAATTCGGCGATCGCGTGCGCACAGCGATTCACTCGGCGGTGTCGGCTCCAGGCGTTGGCGGAGTCGGCGTGCGCGGGCTCGTCGGGGTCGGAGCTGCTTTCGGTCTTTGGGCTGCGTCGGTAGCCCGGCACTGCTGGGCCGCGATGTAGACGCGTCGTTCGGGCTTGGCGTCCGTGTGGTCGTGGGCGTCGTCGGCGTTGCCGTCGGCAGCTCGTTCAGGATGAGGCCTCGCTGCGCCAGGTACCACGCCTTGAGCTTCTCGTCGTTGCTCTGGAGCATGTCCGCCCCGCCCATCAGAAAAGCCATGTCGGTGTTCCTCTTCTTCGCGGCGACGTCCGTCCGGAGTAGGTCGAGCTTGATGGCGTTCGTCTTCATTAGCGACGACCACCGCGCCTCGGTCTTCTCTTGAAGGAAATATGCCCTAGAGGCAATAATAAAGTTATTATTTATTTCCTCATATCATGATAAATGTTTATTATTCATGCTAGAATTGTATTAACCGGAAACATGATACATGTGTGAATACATAGACAAACATATAGTCACTAGTATGCCTCTACTTGACTAGCTCATTAATCAAAGATGGTTATGTTTCCTAACCATAGACATGTGTTGTTATTTGATTAATGGGATCACATCATTAGAAGAATGATGTGATCGACATGACCCATTCCGTTAGCCTAGCACTTGATCGTTTAGTATATTGCTATTGCTTTCTTCATGACCTATACATGTTCCTGTAACTATGAGATTATGCAACTCCCGTTTACCGGAGGAACACTTTGGGTGCTACCAAACGTCACAACGTAATCGGGTGATTATAAAGGAGTACTACAGGTGTCTCCAAAGGTACATGTTGGGTTGGCGATTTAGTAGGTTTTGTCACTCCGATTGTCGAGAGGTATCTGGGCCCTCTCGATAATACACATCACATAAGCCTTGCAAGCATTGCAACTAATAAGTTAGTTGCGAGATGATGTATTACGGAACGAGTAAAGAGACTTGCCAGTAACGAGATTGAACTAGGTATTGGATACCGACGATCGAATCTCGGGCAAGTAACATACCGATGACAAAGGGAACAACGTATGTCGTTATGCGGTTTGACCGATAAAGATCTTCGTAGAATATGTAGGAACCAATATGGGCATCCAGGTTCCGCTATTGGTTATTGACCGAGAATAGTTCTAGGTCATGTCTACATAGTTCTCGAACCCGTAGGGTCCGCACGCTTAACGTTATGATGACAGTTTTATTATGAGTTTATAAGTTTTGATGTACGAAGTTTGTTCGAGTCCCGGATGTGATCACAGACATGACGAGGAGTCTCGAAATGTTCGAGACATAAAGATTGATATATTGGAAGCCTATGTTTGGACTTCGAATAGTTTCTGTGAAATCGAGATTTCTTAGAACACCGGGGGTTACCGGAACCCTCCCGGGGGTTAATGGGCCTTAGTGGGCCATAAGGGAGAAGAGGAGGGCCGGCCAGGGCAGGCCGCGCGCCCCCTCCCCCCTAGTCCGAATAGGACAAGGAAGGGGGGGCGGCGCCCCCCTTTCTCTTTCCCTCCCCCCAAGTCCTAATCCAACTAGGAAAAAAAGGGGAGTCCTACTCCCGGTGGGAGTAGGACTCCTCCAGCGCCTCCTCCTAGGGCCGGGCACCCCTTGCTCCTTTATATACGGGGCAGGGGGCACCCTAGAACACACAAGTTGATCTATGGATCGCTTCCTTAGCGTGTGCGGTGCCCCCTCCACCATATTCCACCTCGGTCATATCGTCATGAGTTTAGGCGAAGCCCTGCGCGATAGAGCATCATCATCGTCACCACGCCGTCAGGTCGACGGAACTCATCCCGACACTTTGCTGGATCGGAGTCCGGGATCGTCATCGAGCTGAACGTGTCGAACTCGGAGGTGTCGTGCGTTCGGTACTTGGATCGGTC
Organism: Aegilops bicornis; assembly: GCA_021605145.1. Taxonomy (NCBI): domain Eukaryota; kingdom Viridiplantae; phylum Streptophyta; class Magnoliopsida; order Poales; family Poaceae; genus Aegilops; species Aegilops bicornis. Next base: position 595,611,292 of record CM038669.1, on the reverse strand, counting down.
GGATCGTGAAGACGTCTGACTACATCAACCGCGTTGTCATAACGCTTCCGCTTACGGTCTCACGAGTGCGTGGACAATACTCTCCCCTCTCGTTGCTATGCCATCACCATGATCTTGCGTGTGCGTAGGAAAATTTTAAAATTACTACGTTACCCAACAGTGGTATCAGAGCCTGGTTTTATGCGTTGATGTTATATGCACGAGTAGAACACAAGTGAGTTGTGGGCGATACAAGTCATACTGCTTACCAGCATGTCATACTTTGGTTCGGCGGTATTGTGAGATGAAGCGGCCGGACCGACATTATGCGTACACTTACGCGAGATCTGGTTTCACCGCTGCGAGCACTCGTTGCTTAAAGGTGATCTGGCGGTGTCTGTCTCTCTCACTTTAGTTGAACCGAGTGTGACTACGCCCGATCCTTGCGAAGGTTAAAACAGCACCAACTTGACAAACTATCGTTGTGGTTTTGATGCGTAGGTAAGAACGGTTCTTGCTCAGCCCGTAGCAGCCACGTAAAACTTGCAACAACAAAGTAGAGGACGTCTAACTTGTTTTATGGGCATGTTGTGATGTGATATGGTCAAGACGTGATGCTATATTTTATTGTATGAGATGATCATGTTTTGTAACCGAAGTTATCGGCAATCGCGTGAGCCATATGGTTGTCGCTTTATTGTATGAAATGCAAACGCCATGTAATTGCTTTAGTTTATCACTAAGCGGTAGCGATAGTCGTAGAAGCAATAGTTGGCGACGACAACGATGCTACGATGGAGATCAAGGTGTCGGCGCCGGTGGCGATGGTGATCACGACGGTGCTTGAGATGGAGATCACAAGCACAAGATGATGATGGCCATATCATATCACTTATATTGATTGCATGCGATGTTTATCCTTTATGCATCTTATCTTGCTTTGATTGACGGTAGCATTATAAGATGATCTCTCATTAAATATCAAGAAGTGTTCTCCCGAGTATGCACCGCTATGCGAAAGTTCTTCGTCTTTGAGACACCACGTGATGATCGGGTGTGATAGACTCTACGTTCAAATACAACGGTGCAAAACAGTTGCACACGCGGAATACTCAGGTCAAACTTGACGAGCCTAGCATATACAGATATGGCCTCGGAACACGGAGACCGAAAGGTCAAACGTGAATCATATAGTAGATATGATCAACATAGTGATGTTCACCATTGAAACTACTCCATCTCACGTGATGATCGGACATGGTTTAGTTGATTTGGATCACGTAATCACTTAGATGACTAGAGAGATGTCTATCTAAGTGGGAGTTCTTAAGTAATATGATTAATTGAACTTAAATTTATCATGAACTTAGTACTGATAGTATTTTGCTTGTCTATGTTTCTTTGTAGATAGATGGCTCGTGTTGTTGTTCCGTTGAATTTTAATGCGTTCCTTGAGAAAGCAAAGTTGAAAGATGATGGTAGCAATTACACGGACTGGGTCCGTAACACGAGGATTATCCTCATTGCTGCACGTAAGAATTACATCCTGGAAGCACCGCTGGGTGCTGCCGCTGATCCAACCGGCGACGTTAAGAACGTCTAGCGAAAGCAAAGTCGATGACTACTCGATAGTTCAGGTGCCATGCTTACGGCTTAGAACCGGGCCTTCAACGACGTTTTGAACGTCATGGAGCATATGAGATGTTCCAGGAGTTGAAGTTAATATTTCAAGCAAATGCCCGGATTGAGAGATATGAAGTCTCCAATAAGTTATATAGCTGCAAGATGGCGGAGAATAGTTCTGTCAGTGAACACATACTCAAAATGTCTGGGTATAATAATCACTTGATTCAACTAGGAGTTAATCTTCCTGATGATAGTGTCAATGATGTAATTCTTCAATCATCGCCACCAAGCTACAAGAGCTTCGTGATGAACTATAATATGCAAGGGATGGACAAGTCTATTCCCGAGCTCTTCGCAATGCTAAAAGCCGCGAGGTAGAAATCAAAAAGGAGCATCAAGTGTTGATGGTTAACAAGACCACCGATTTCAAGAAAAAGGGCAAAGGGAAGAAGAAGGGAACTTCAAGAAGAACAACAAACAAGTTGCTGCTCAAGAGAAGAAACCCAAGTCTGGACCTAAGCACGAGATCGAGTGCTTCTCCGCAAGCGATCGACATCGGAAGCGGAACTGCCCCAAGTATTTGGCGGATAAGAAGGATGGCAAAGTGAACAGAGGTATATGTGATATACATGTTATTGATGTGTACCTTACTAATACTCGCAGTAGTACCAGGGTATTTGATCTTTGGTTACATTGCTAATATTTGCAACTCGAAACAGGAACTACGGATTGCCGAAGATTGGCTAAGGGCGAGGTGACGATGCGCGTGGGAAATGGTTCCAAAGTCGATGTGATCGCGGTCGGCACGCTACCTCTACATCTACCATCGGGATTAGTTTTAGACCTAAATAATTGTTATTTGGTGCGGCGTTAAGCATGAACATTATATCTGGATCTTGTTTGATGCGAGACGGTTATTCATTTAAGTCGAGAATAATGGTTGTTCTATTTATATGAATAATATCTTTTATGGTCATGCACCCTTGAAGAGTGGTCTATTTTTATTGAATCTCGATAGTAGTAATACACATATTCATAGTGTTGAAACCAAAAGATACAGAGTTGATAATGATTGTGCAACTTATTTGTGGTAATTGCCGTTTGGGTCATATCGGTGTAAAAGCATGAAGAAACTCCATCTTGATGGGCTTTTGGAATCACTTGATTATGAATTACTTGGTACTTATGAACCGTGCCTCATGGGCAAGATGACTAAAACGCCGTTCTCCGGAACTATGGAGCGAGCAACTGATTTGTTGGAAATCATACATACCGATGTTTGTGGTCCAATGAATGTTGAGGCACGCGGCAGGTATCGTTATTTTCTCACCTTCACAGATGATTTGAGCAGATATGGGTATATCTACTTGATGAAACATAAGTCTGAAACATTTGAAAAGTTCAAAGAATTTCAGAGTGAAGTGGAAAATCATCGTAACAAGAAAATAAAATTTCTACGATCTGATCGTGGAGGAGAATATTTGAGTTACGAAGTTTGGTTTACATTTGAAACAATGCGGAATAGTTTCAAGAACTCACACCACCGGAACACCACAACGAAATGGTGTGTCCGAACGTTGTAATCGTGCTTTACTAGATATGGTGCGATCTATGATGTCTCTTCTTGATTTACCGCTATCGCTTTTGGGGTTATGCTTTAGAGACGGCCGCATTCACGTTAAATAGGGCACCATCAAAATCCGTTGAAATGACACCTTATGAACTATGGTTTGGCAAGAAACCAAAGTTGTCGTATCTTAAAGTTTGGGGCTGCGATGCTTATGTGAAGAAACTTCAACCAGATAAGCTCGAACCTAAATCGAGAAATGTGTCTTCATAGGAGACCCAAAAGAGACTATTGGGTACACCTTCTATCACAGATCTGAAGGCAAGATTTTCGTTGCTAAATTCGGATCCTTTCTAAAAAAGGAGTTTCTCTCGGAAGAAGTTAGTGGGAGAAAAGTAGAACTTGATGAGATAATCAGATCTGCTCCCTTATTGGAAAGTAGTTCATCACAAGAACCGGTTCTGTGACAACCGCACCAATTAGTGAGGAAGCTAATGATATTGATCATGAAACTTCAGATCAAGTTTCTCTTGAACTACGAGGTCAACTAGAGTAAGATCCGCACTGCAGTGGTACGGTAATCCTATTCGGAAGTCATGTTACTTGACCATGGCGAACCTACAAACTATGAAGAAGCGATGGTGAGCCCAGATTCCGCAAAATGGTCGGAAGCCATGAAATCTGAGATGGGATCCATGTATGAGAACAAAGTATGGACTTTGGTTGACTTGCCCGATGATCGGCAAGCCATTGAGAATAAGTGGATCTTTAAGAAGAAGACCGACGCCGATGGTAATGTAATCGTTTATAAAGCTCGACTTGTTGCGTAAAGGTTTTCGACAAGTTCAAGGGGTTGACTACGATGAGACTTTCTCACCCGTAGCGATGTTTAAGTCTGTCCGAATCATGTTAGCAATTGCTGCATTTTATGATTATGAAATTTGGCAAATGGATGTCAAAACTGCATTCTTGAATGGATTTCTAGAAGAAGAGTTGTATATGATGCAACCAGAAGGTTTTGTTGATCCAAAAGGTACTAACAAAGTGTGCATGCTCCAGCGATCAATTTATGGTCTGGTGCAAGCCTCTCGGAGTTGGAATAAACGCTTTGATAGTGTGATCAAAGCATATGGTTTTATACAGACTTTTGGAGAAGCCTGTATTTACAAGAAAGTGAGTGGGAGCTCAGTAGCATTTCTGATATTATATGTGGACGACATATTATTAATTGGAAATGATATAGAATTTCTGGATAGCATAAAAGGATACTTGAATAAAAGTTTTTCAATGAAAGACCTCGGTGAAGCTGCTTACAAATTGGGCATCAAGATCTATAGAGATAGGTCAAGACGCTTGATTGGACTTTCACAAAGCACATACCTTGATAAAGTTTTGAAAAAGTTCAAAATGGATCAGGCAAAGAAAGGATTTTTACCTGTGTTACAAGGTGTGAAATTGAGTCGGACTCAATGCCCGACCACAGCAGAAGATAGAGAGAAAATGAAAGATGTTCCCTATGCTTCAGCCATAGGCTCTATCATGTATGCAATGATGTGTACCGGACCTAACGTATGCTTAGCAATAAGTTTGGCAGGAAGGTACCAAAGTAATCCAGGAGTGGATCACTGAACAGCGGTCAAGAACATCCTGAAATACCTGAAAAGGACTAAGGATATGTTTCTCGTATATGGAGGTGACAAAGAGCTAGTCGTAAATGTTTACGTCGATGCAAGCTTTGACACTGATCCGGAAGATTCTAAATCGCAAACTGGATACGTGTTTTTACTAAACGGTGGAGCTGTCAGTTGGTGCAGTTCTAAACAAAGCGTCGTGGTGGGATCTACATGTGAAGCGGAGTACATAGCTGCTTCGGAAGCAGCAAATGAAGGAGTCTGGATGAAAGAGTTCATTTCCGATCTAGGTGTCATACCTAGTGCATCGGGTCCAATGAAGATCTTCTGTGACAATTCTGGTGCAATTGCCTTGGCAAAGGATTCCAGATTTCACAAGAGGACCAAGCATATCAAGAGACGCTTCAATTCCATCCGGGACCAAGTCCGTGGGAGACATAGAGATTTGCAAGATACATACGGATCTGAATGTTGCGAGACCCGTTGACTAAGCCTCTTCCACGAGCAAAACATGATCGACACCAAGACTCCATGGGTGTTAGAATCATTACTTTGTAATCTAGATTATTGACTCTAGTGCAAGTGGGAGACTGAAGGAAATATGCCCCGAGGCAATAATAAAGTTATTATTTATTTCCTCATATCATGATAAATGTTTATTATTCATGCTAGAATTGTATTAACCGGAAACATGATACATGTGTGAATACATAGACAAACATATAGTCACTAGTATGCCTCTACTTGACTAGCTCATTAATCAAAGATGGTTATGTTTCCTAACCATAGACATGTGTTGTTATTTCATTAATGGGATCACATCATTAGGAGAATGATGTGATTGACATGACCCATTCCGTTAGCCTAGCACTTGATCGTCTAGTATATTGCTATTGCTTTCTTCATGACCTATACATGTTCCTGTAACTATGAGATTATGCAACTCCCGTTTACCGGAGGAACACTTTGGGTGATACCAAATGTCACAACGTAACTGGGTGATTATAAAGGAGTACTACAGGTGTCTCCAAAGGTACATGTTGGGTTGGCGTATTTCGAGATTAGGTTTTGTCACTCCGATTGTCAGAGAGGTATCTCTGGGCCCTCTCGGTAATACACATCACATAAGCCTTGCAAGCATTGCAACTAATAAGTTAGTTGCGAGATGATGTATTACTTGAACGAGTAAAGAGACTTGCCGATGAGATTGAACTAGGTATTGGATACCGACGATCGAATCTCGGCAAGTAACATACCGATGACAAAGGGAACAACGATGTCGTTATGCGGTTTGACCGATAAAGATCTTCAGAGAATATGTAGGAACCAATATGGGCATCCAGGTTCCGCTTATTGGTTATTGACCGAGAATAGTTTTAGGTCATGTCTACATAGTTCTCGAACCCGTAGGGTCCGCACGCTTAACATTACGATGACAGTTTTATTATGAGTTTATAAGTTTTGATGTACCGAAGTTTGTTCGGAGTCCCGGATATGAACACGGACATGACGAGGAGTCTCGAAATGTTCGAGACATAAAGATTGATATATTGGAAGCCTATGTTTGGACTTCGGAATAGTTTCGTGAAATCGATTTTCTGGGAACACCGGGGGGTTACCGAAACCCTCCCGGTGGTTAATGGGCCTTAGTGGGCCATAAGGGAGAAGAGGAGGGCCGGCCAGGGCAGGCCGCGCGCCCCCTCCCCCGCCTAGTCCGAATAGGACAAGGAAGGCGGCGCCTCTCTTTCCCTCCCCAAGTCCTAATCCAACTAGGAAGGGGGAGTCCTACTCCCGTGGGAGTAGGACTCCTCGGCCGCCTCCTCCTAGGGCCGGGCACCCCTTGCTCCTTTATATCTGAGGCAGGGGGCACCCTAGAACACACAAGTTGATCTACGGATCGTTCCTTAGCCGTGTCGGTGCCCCCTCCACCATATTCCACCTCGGTCATATCGTCGCGGAGTTTAGGCGAAGCCTCTTGCCGTAGAGCATCATCATCGTCACCACGCCGTCGTCTTGTGGAACTCATCCCGACACTTTGCTTTGGATCGGAGTCCGGGATCGCCATCGAGCGTAACGTCTGCTGAACTCGGAGGTGCCGACGTTCGGTACTTGGATCGGTCGGATCGTGAAGACGCATTTACTACATCAACCGCGTTGTCATAACGCTTCCGCTTACGGTCTACGAGGGTACGTGGACAATACTCTCCCCTCTCGTTGCTATGCCATCACCATGATCTATCGTGTGCGTAGGAAAAATTTGAAATTACTACGTTACCCAACAGTGGTATCAGAGCCTGGTTTTATGCGTTGATGTTATATGCACGAGTAGAACACAAGTGAGTTGTGGGCGATACAAGTCATACTGCTTACCAAAGATGTCATACTTTGGTTCACGGTATTGTGAGATGAAGCGGCCCGGACCGACATTACGCCAGACGCTTACGCGAGACTGGTTTCACCGCTGCGAGCACTCGTTGCTTAAAGGTGACCGGCGGGTGTCTGTCTCTCTCACTTTAGTTGAACCGAGTGTGGCTACGCCCGGTCCTTGCGAAGGTTAAAACAGCACCAACTTGACAAACTATCGTTGTGGTTTTGATGCGTAGGTAAGAACGGTTCTTGCTCAGCCCGTAGCAGCCACGTAAAACTTGCAACAACAAAGTAGATGACGTCTAACTTGTTTTTGCGGGGCATGTTGTGATGTGATATGGTCAAGACGTGATGCTATATTTTATTGTATGAGATGATCATGTTTTGTAACCGAAGTTATCGGCAATCGGCAGGAGCCATATGGTTGTCGCTTATTGTATGAAATGCAACGCCATGTAATTGCTTTACTTTATCACTAAGCGGTAGCGATAGTCGAGAAGCAATAGTTGGCGAGACGACAACGATGCTACGATGGAGATCAAGGTGTCGCGCGGTGACGATGGTGATCACGACGGTGCTTCGGAGATGGAGATCACAAGCACAAGATGATGATGGCCATATCATATCACTTATATTGATTGCATGCGATGTTTATCCTTTATGCATCTTATCTTGCTTTGATTGTGGTAGCATTATAAGATGATCTCTCATTAAATATCAAGAAGTGTTCTCCCGAGTATGCACCTTTGCGAAAGTTCTTCGTCTTTGAGACACCATGTGATGATCGGGTGTGATAGGCTCTACGTTCAAATACAACGGGTGCAAAACAGTTGCACACGGAATACTCAGGTCAAACTTGGACGAGCCTAGCATATACAGATATGGCCTCGGAACACGGAGACCGAAAGGTCGAACGTGAATCATATAGTAGATATGATCAACATAGTGATTTTCACCATTGAAACTACTCAATCTCACTTTATTTTCAGACTTGGTTTTGTTGATTTGTATCACTTAATCACTTAGATGACTAGAGAGATGTCTATCTAAGTGGGAGTTCTTAAGTAATATGATTAATTGAATTTAAATTTATCATGAACTTAGTACCTGATAGTATTTTGCTTGACTATGTTTACTGTAGATAGATGGCTCGTGCTGTTGTTCCGTTGAATTTTAATGCGTTCCTTGAGAAAGCAAAGTTGAAAGATGATGGTAGCAATTACACGGATCGGGTCCGTAACACGAGGATTATCCTCATTGCTGCAGAGAAGAATTACGCCCCGAAGCACCGCTGGGTGCCGAACTGCTGATGCAACTGGCCCAGCGACGTTAAGAATGTCTGCAGCGAGCAAAGCTGATGACTACTCGATAGTTCGATGTGCCATGCTTTACGGCTTAGAACCGGGTCTTCAACGACGTTTTGAACTTCATGGAGCATATGAGATGTTCCAGGAGTTCAAGTTAATATTTCAAGCAAATGCCCGGATTGAGAGATATGAAGTCTCCAATAAGTTCTATAGCTGCAAGATGGAGGAGAATAGTTCTGTCAGTGAACACATACTCAAAATGTCTGGGTATAATAATCACTTGATTCAACTAGGAGTTAATCTTCCTGATGATAGTGTCATTGACAGAATTCTTCAAGTTGATCTCCGGCGCGCCTCCTCCTAGGGCCGGCCGCACCCCCCCTTGCTCCTTTATATACGGGGGCAGGGGGGCACCCTAGAACACACAAGTTGATCTACGGATCGTTCCTTAGCCGTGTGCGGTGCCCCCTCCACCATATTCCACCTCGGTCATATCGTCGCGGAGTTTAGGCGAAGCCCTGCGCCAGTAGAACATCATCATCGTCACCACGCCGTCGTCTTGGCGGAACTCATCCCGACACTTTGCCGGATCGGAGTCCGGGATCGCCATCGAGCTGAACGCGTGTGCTGAACTCGGAGGTGCCGTGACGTTCGGTGCTTGGATCGGTCGGATCATGAAGACGCATTTACTACATCAACCGCGTTGTCATAACGCTTCCGCTTACGGTCTACGAGGGTACGTGGACAATACTCTCCCCTCTCGTTGCTATGCCATCACCATGATCTTGCGTGTGCGTAGGAAAATTTTGAAATTACTACGTTACCCAACATCTCTTCGCGTAGGACGGCCCGGGCCTGGGCGTCGGCGAGGCAATGCTCGATGGACTCCTGCAATTGCGCGGTTGCCGCGTCGGCGCATTTCGCCTTCTTTGCCAATTTGTTGCCGTCTGCCGCCTCCGACGCGCCGGAGTCGCCGCGTCCGGCTTGTATGTCTCCTTGGCCTTGTCGAGGGCACGTCGGACTTCCGCCCATTTCTCGCACTTGTCAATGCGTTTATAGACGTGGAGGTGCTTGAAGTCGGCGTCTTGGTTGTCGCCCCGATACATGGCGAACATAGCATGGAGGGTACTGCACGCCGACGAAGGCGGGCGAGGGCGTGCGCATAGCGGGGTGACCATGAGGGAAGGTCATGTTTGGATTGAACCCACCGGCGCTGTCGCCGCCGGGCGTAGCCGGCGACGATGAACCCCATGGAGATCCGGCGCCTTGCGGTCCCTGTGGCGTCTTGGGCGTGGTGACGACAGTGGATTCATCCCTTTGGTCGATCGATGAGGAAGACGCTGCCGCTGCCAGCGTTGTCGGGCCTTCTTGGCTATGGTTCTGTTCCGCTGTCGGCGGTGATCGCCAGCGCCGCTGAACTTCCACCTCCACTCGGCGTTCGACAGGCCGGTGGCCGATGGCGGCGCCCTCGGCTTCTCTGCTTCGGTGGGCCACGCAGGGCGATCGCGGTTGTTACCAGCGATGGCGTACTTCTTCGGCATGGCGTGCTTCTTCACGCGAAGCGGGAGGCGGTTTAATGAAGAAAGGGAGAGAATGGCGGAGGAAGGCGGCGGCGGGAGAGATGCGAGGAAAAGCGTCAAGAACGGGCGGAAAAAGGCCCTGGTCGCCTCCGTGGCGGGCCCACACGCCTTTTTTCGCCATGCTGTCCTGCGCCCCAGGCCGGGTTCGCCAGGTCCGCCGGGCACCAGTTTTGGCCCGAGCCGAAAACGGGCTTGGGGACGCGACTTGGGCCTTTTTTACGCCAAGGCAAAATCGCCTGGAGGGCTCGTTGAAGCGCAATGGAGATGTCCTAAGCTAGCAGCGTCTAGAGTTCGAGCCTCTCTCACGTCCCACATATAAAGAAGACGTTCTATTAACGAAACGCTCGGTGATAACTTGGGTCGTCACATTTGCACTTGACTCACTTCTTTTCTTTATTTTTTAATCAGCCCTCCTCTCTCCGCTCGCTGCTCTTTTGATTGTCCTTCTGCCCAAGCTTACAAAAAGTTGGAATTTCCCATGATGCGTTGCATAAGATATCTTCATCATGCTACAAAAGTTCTCTTCGTATGCATACTGCAGTACGTGGCCTTCTGTGTTCTGTGAAATGCAAGTACTTGCGATGTGACCCTTGATGTAATGTCTGTCGACTTTCAAACAGACGTGTAACCATGTATTTGTATCTTGAATATAATGTGTCAACCTGTAATCGTTCAAAACAGGACCTGCAGTCTATTGGTATGACTGAGAAAACAAATGCTTGGTTTGAACTATGTGTGTGAATTGCTGAGCCAAGGGCTTGAATTGTCATGTTGCTCGAGTTATGTCGCACCGAGGCAGGTTCGTTTTCAGTGAACAAAAATTATAGATGTCTTTTTCTTATTTTTTTAATCAGCCCTCTTCTCTCCCCTCGCCGCTCCTCTGCTTGTCCTTCTGCCCAAGCTCACAAAAAGTTGGAATTTCACATGATGCATTGCCTAAGATATCTTCATCATGCTACAAAAGTCCTCTTCGTGTGCATACTGCAGTACGTGGCCTTTTGTGTTTTGTGAAATGCCAGTACTTGCAATGTGACCCTTGATGTAATGTCTGTCGACTTTCAAACTGTCGTGTAACTATGTATTTGTATCTTGAATATAATGTGTCAACCTGTAACCGTTTGAAACAGGACATGCGGTCTATTGGTATGACTGAGAAAACAGATGCTTGGTTTGAACTATGTGTGTGAATTGCTGAGCCAAGGGCTTGAATTGTCATGTTGCTCGAGTTATGTCGCATCGAGGCAGGTTCGTTTTCAGTGGACGAAAATTCGAGATGTCTTTTTCTTATTTTTTAATCAGCCCTCCTCTCTCCTCTCACTGCTCTTCTGCTTGTCCTTCTGCCCAAGCTCACAAAAAGTTGGAATTTCACATGATGTGTTGCCTAAGATATCTTCATCATGCTACAAAAGTCCTCTTCGTATGCATACTGCAGTACGTGGCCTTCTGTGTTCTGTGAAATGCCAGTACTTGCGATGTGACCCTTGATGTAATGTCTGTCGACTTTCAAACTGTCGTGTAACTATGTATCTGTATCTTGAATATAATGTGTCAACCTGTAACCGTTTGAAACAGGACCTGCGGTCTATTGGTATGACTGAGAAAACAGATGCTTGGTTTGAACTATGTGTGTGAATTGCTGAGCCAAGGGCTTGAATTGTCATGTTGCTCGAGTTATGTCGCACTGAGGCAGGTTCGTTTTCAGTGGACGAAAATTCAAGATGTCTATTTCTTTTTTTTAATCAGCCCTCCTCTCTCCCCTCGCTGCTCCTCTGCTTGTCCTTCTGCCCAAGCTCACAAAAAGTTGGAATTTCACATGATGTGTTGCCTAAGATATCTTCATCATGCTACAAAAGTCCTCTTCTTATGCATACTGCAGTACATGGCCTTCTGTATTCTGTGAAATGCCAGTACTTGCGATGTGACCCTTGATGTAATGTATGTCGACTTTCAAACTGTTGTGTAACTATGTATTTGTATTTTGAATATAATGTGTCAACCTGTAACCGTTTGAAACAGGACATGCGGTCTATTGGTATGACTGAGAAAACAGATGCTTGGTTTGAACTATGTGTGTGAATTGCTGAGCCAAGGGCTTGAATTGTCATGTTGCTCGAGTTATGTCGCACCGAGGCAGGTTCGTTTTCAGTGGACGAAAATTCGAGATGTCTTTTTCTTATTATTTTTAATCAGCCCTCCTCTCTCCCCTTGCTGCTCCTCTGCTTGTCCTTCTGCCCGAGCTCACAAAAAGTTGGAATTTCACATGATGTGTTGCCTAAGATATCTTCATCATGCTACAAAAGTCCTCTTCTTATGCATACTGCAGTACATGGCCTTCTGTATTCTGTGAAATGCCAGTACTTGCGTTGTGACCCTTGATGTAATGTCTGTCGACTTTCAAACTATTGTGTAACTATGTATTTGTATTTTGAATATAATGTGTCAACCTGTAACCGTTTGAAACAGGACATGCGGTCTATTGGTATGACTGAGAAAACAGATGCTTGGTTTGAACTATGTGTGTGAATTGCTGAGCCAAGGGCTTGAATTGTCATGTTGCTCGAGTTATGTCGCACCGAGGTAGGTTCGTTTTCAGTGGGACGGAAAATTCGAGATGTCTTTTTCTTATTATTTTTAATCAGCCCTCCTCTCTCCCCTTGCTGCTCCTCTGCTTGTCCTTCTGCGCAAGCTCACAAAAAGTTGGAATTTCACATGATGCGTTGCCTAAGATATCTTCATCATGCTACAAAAGTCCTCTTCATGTGCATACTGCAGTACGTGGCCTTCTGTGTTCTGTGAAATGCCAGTACTTTTGATGTGACCCTTGATGTAATGTCTGTCGACTTTCAAACTGTCGTGTAACTATGTATCTGTATCTTGAATATAATGTGTCAACCTGTAACCGTTTGAAACAGGACCTGCGGTCTATTGGTATGATTGAGAAAACAGATGCTTGGTTTGAAATGTCTGAGAATTGCTAAGCCAAGGGCTTTGTTAGAATAAATCCGAGGCATACCGTCGATCATCCGAGTACCAAGCAATCACAGGAGCATGACACCGAGATTTGTTAATGAGGTTCACCGATATGGCTATATCCCCGGGGCTTGACTACGGGCGCTCCTTCCCGTGACACCACACAAGATCAAGCACACCGCCACTCGGGCGCCGCACAAGCCACGGCTCCCCCTTGCGCGTCTGTGCTATTATGTTGGCATAGGTTACATCATGTGTCTATCCCCGCTATATAAAAGAGGCCTAGGATACAAGTGTCCTACTTGGACACGACTCCATACCCTGTAAACACAATACAACTACAAGTCCAATCAGCAACCTACCTTGTACACAATATTCGACACAACTCCAACAAACTCCACCTTGGCGAATATTCTCCACCACCTTGATTTCGTCAGTGCATCAAACTTCCATGTACATTGGACTTGAGCTTATCCCATGAGTACCGCTGCTACTCCAAAAACTCCATATGACTCCACCTGTAACTTGTAGTCCCCCCCTTTTCTTGACCACCGTCAACACTCGAGAAAAATTAAGTTTCTTGTTACTCTAACTTGTGCTCCCAACTTCCAGACTATCCGTCCAACGCCGTCACACATCGATCACTGACCTGCATGAAAGTGAACAACTCACATACTGGGTGTCACACATAAGAGTTACCTTAACTCAACATCACCGCCCCTTTCTTGACCGCCTGTCTGAAACATGAAGGAATTTCACTGTTGCTTGTAGTCATCCCGAGTCAAATTCGCAGTTGTCTCACCACATGTATGACCACCAGAGCCCTGGCCCGTCTCCATGTCCCGTGCTAACTGCACGCCTCGCCGCTATTACCGCGTCGAGCCTCCGCTGTCCCGGTCGAGTCTCCGCTGTCCCGGTCGAGTCTCAAGGGTCGCGAACCCACACCACTCAACCCCACTGCAGAGTACCACCGATCATCACCGACCGATGACGAGTTTCACGCTTCCATCAGACCACTGGGCTCCAGTCCGAATTACGTGTCCCTCGCTTTTTCCGCTGAATAGGCTTCGACTCTCTGTGCACTTACGCCGTAGCTCCTCAATCATCTCCACCTTCAACATGACTCCATGGCAGATGATCAGTCCACCCCTGCGCCTCATCGACTTCAAGCTCCGTGTATACACCACCTTGAATCAATCCCGCGCCATAGTCTTGTCGAAGCCACACAAGCCCTCAGGCCCGTGCCGCGTGTTTCCATGCCCAGAAGTCGGTCACCATCAGCATCACGCTCCTATGTCGTCGTCGCCGATCCTGCACCGTCTTCTGTACCAACTGACTTACGTCGATCCCGTCAGACTGCCCAGTCCAACCTAGCCGAACTCGTTCGACTGTATGACACGCTCAAGGCCTCAAATAGTCTTTCACGAAATTTCCATCCGTCACAAGATAATTCCATCTTAGCTGGCATGACTTCCCGCAACACCTTCAAGCATCCATGTTGTGCCAACAAATCTTTCATCCGTGTCTACCATAACCCAAGGTTTTCTGTTTCGTGAACTTCTTCACCTCAAACCCGGTACTCGATGACGCCACAATTCTTTATACAGCTGACCCTGCGAAAAATTATCCGAGCTTTCCTCACGTGATGCCCCAAGTACACAAACAAGATCTCCGCGTACTAATAGCAAAACCAACCAAAAAATCCTTCCCGTCTTCACGTGTTGCTCCCTTGGCTTCAAGTTCCCATGCTTAGTGTTGTCCTTTGTGTCAAATCTGCTCCTGATGGATACACAACGATGGATATTTGCCTTTGCCGATCTGATCTGCCCGCCTCCGTGTCGCATACGAGGACTCGGTCCTCTTTTGGTCAAAAAACAAAATCTCGTATGTACAGCTGTTTCCAATTGCACCACACATCTCGCTAGAATCTGCACGTCCCGTGACCGATCGAGTCCACGCTCAGCTGCCTCATGCGCACGTCCTTCCGCCGCTTGGCCCTGTCCGCCTTGCCGCGGGCCACGTACCAATTTCGCCGACTCCGAGTACTCAACTCCGTGTCCACGTGATCGTGACCCACACCGATTCTTCCGATCTCGCCGACAATAATTCTTTCGCGATGTTTTCACCTCTAGATCAACAATCCACAGCCTCTTCGAACCTTGCTCATAATACCACTTGTTAGAATAGATCCGAGGCATACCGTCGATCATCCGAGGACCAAGCAATCATAGGAGCACGACACCGAGATTTGTTAACGAGGTTCACCAATATGGCTACATCCCCGGGGCTTGACTACGGACGCTCCTCCCCGTGACACCGTCACAATACCGCACACCGGCCACCCGCGCCGCACAAGCCGCCGGCTCCTCTTGCGCTACTGTGCTATTATGTTGGCATAGGTTACATCACGTGTCTATCCTCGCTATATAAGAGAGGCTTAGGATACAAGTGTCCTACTTGGACACGACTCCATACCTCAGTAAACACACAATACAACCATGTTCAATCAGAACTCCATCTTGTCAGACACAATATTCGACACAACTCTAACAGACTTGAATTGTCATGTTGCTCGAGTTATGTCGCACCGAGACAGGTTCGTTTTCAGTGGACGAAAATTCGAGATGTCTTCTCACGGCCTCACTCATTGCTTCTAAATTCGAGCTAGTGTTGTGTGCCATACTTGTCGACACACAAAGTTGCTAAGACTGCTGAACAAGTCCTCGATTGATTGGCTGCGCTATAAGTTACTCCTGTCAGTATAAACAATCAAAGAAAAGAAGAACGAGCGATCTGTTTCGTTCAGGGATAATAGTTATGTCGTCTTTTTTTTTTTTGAGGTATCTGTGCTGTCTGCTTGTGTTATTGTATGGATCTTGAATTCTTCACCCTTTTTCTCACAATTCTTAGGACTGCCTCTTTTGAAATATTTGTTCACCCGTTTCGCTTTCTGCCACAACCAATTGAACAAGAGCAGTCGTTTCACTGATTAAACAACAAGTGGGGTGGTGCCGCAGTTGGCTAGCGTTCAGTTGCAACTTGGGTCGCCACATGTTACACCTGAATCATCAGGTGAAACTGAGCATGTCTGAACCTGGTCTCTCATTTTTATTTTTATTTTCCCGCCTAGTACAATAATCTACGCCTTCCTCTCTGCTTCCCTGCTCCTTTGCTTGTCCCGCCCAAGCACTGATGTTCAGGCTCACAAAGGTTGGATGATAGGTTTGCTTGTCCTGAGGTGATCGCTGCGGCAACGGCATGCATGCGCCCAATTGTCTCCTGGACTCGCTCTTGTATGTTTTGTCTGAAGGAACACTTGCAGTAGTTAGTTATGCCTGTGCCTAGTGGAACCACAGAGAACCAAACACAAGTTGGACGTGCTGTGTTTATGCCTGACGCTCACCGTGCACTGTTGCTTCCTCCCGGTGCCTGGTTGGTTGCGCTTGACAGCCGGTAGGAATCTGTGATGTCAAAGGTGGCAACTAGTGCATGTCCCCATCGTGATGATCCAATATAAATGTGCTGGAGTGCCTCTGCCTGCAATACATACTTGCAACACACACTTGGCACCCTCGTCCCCTCAAGTGATTGCCACTCCTACACTTGTCACCCAAGATAGAGAGCACACATCTATCCAGCAATGGCAACGATCAGCACCACCACCGTCGGCTTCGCCGCAAGAAGGTCGCCGGCTTCAGGGCTGCCTCAGCTGAGGGTGGCCAGGGCCGTGAGGCTGAGGTGCAGCTACTACAAGAACCACAAGAAGGCGGCGTCCTCGGCTGTGGCTGCGGTGGTAGCCAAGGGCGCGCCGCTGCTGGTTGCGGCCCCGGCACTGGTGGAGGTGGACGAGCGGATGTCGGCTGAGCGCACCTGGCTGGGCGACAACCTGCTGGGGTGGATCCTGCTCGGTGCCGTCGGCCTCGTCCTGTCCTTCCACAGCGTCTACTCATACATCCTCGACGACGGCGACCAGTCCGGCGCCGGCGGCAACACCCTCTGAACACCACCACCATCTTCTTCTCCTGCCTTCCAGATCCGTGAAAGCCTCACAAGCTATCACTCGGGTGAATGCTGAGTTACTGATTATGTTATGAAATCATTGCCGAGTTACTGATTATGTGTGTTTGATTTTGTAACGCAGATCTCTGGTTAATTTAAGTTGTGTTAAACCCGATCACTTCATCAAGCTGTTTAGGGAGCTTACCTGAACGGGAATTGGCAAGAGATAAACGTCCCTTGATTTGTACGGTGCTGTCGTCGCTAACAAGTATGTTTGTTCCGCTCGTAATCCAACAAGTGGGGTGGTGGCGCAGTTGGCTAGCGCGTAGGTCTCATAGCTAAATTGCGAGTGATCCTGAGGTCGAGAGTTCGAGCCTCTCTCACCCCACACAGGACTTGGTCTACTTTTTCTTCCTCTTTTGCTTAAAATAGCCCCTTCACGCCCTGGTGTTTTATAGGTGCTGCCATGCATGCCATCCTCTGTAACTGCAGAATCCCATGACTGCTTTCACCACTGACGACCTGATTCTCTACTTCTGTAAACACGATTCAAAGTGTCTTGAATCTTCAGGCCGTGTTCAGTTTGAAACTTTGATACCACGTGTCAGTCATGAGTAATGTTTGGTTTGTTTGAGCAGCTCCTATTACCCGTAGACAAATTTTTACGCACCTTACCCTACTAGAAACCATGCAAAACCATCGATGATATGTAAAGACTTGGTAGTATTGTCCAGTTGTACAATTTTATACTTTTTTTCACGAATACGCAAGCTGCATGTCTTTGTATTGATAGAAGGAGAGTACAAGCATGGGATTGCAACGCTTACAAGGCCATGTGCGCACTAGGCATGGTGAACAAGCGAAGGAGCATAACAGATAGGGGTATGCTCAGCCCCATGGCTAGAAACTAGAGACTACGCCCCGGGGATAATGTTTTGCAGTCCGGTAGCGCCCGCCTTGGCCCATAGATGCGCCTCGTCCTGGTGTTTTATAGGTGCTGCCATGCATGCCATCCTCTGTAACTGCAGAATCCCATGACTGCTCTGTTCACCACTGACGACCTGATTCTCTACTTCTGTAAACACGATTCAAAGTGTCTTGAATCTTCAGGCCGTGTTCAGTTTGAAACTTTGATACCACGTGTCAGTCATGAGTAATGTTTGGTTTGTTTGAGCAGCTCCTATTACCCGTAGACAAATTTTTATGCACCTTACCCTACTAGAAACCATGCAAAACCATCGATGATATGTAAAGACTTGGTAGTATTGTCCAGTTATACAATTTTATACTTTTTTTCGCGAATACGCAAGCTGCATATCTTTGTATTGATAGAAGGAGAGTACAAGCATGGGATTGCAACGCTTACAAGGCCATGTGCGCACTAGGCATGGTGAACAAGCGAAGGAGCATAACAGATAGGGTATGCTCAGCCCCACGGCTAGAAACTAGAGACTACGCCCCGGGGATAATGTTTTGCAGTCCGGTAGCGCCCGCCTTGGCCCATAGACGCGCCTCGTCCTTGATGGTGTCGGAGGTGAAGGTAATCGATGGCGTCGCTCCGTCAAAGATGCAAGCATTTCGTTGCTTCCAAATCCACCAGGCTGAGAGGATGATGAGGGAGGATAGGCCCTTGCGTATGGAAGTGGGAGCGAGGTCGAGAGAGGATTGCCACCACAATTGAAATGGCGTGTCGTGGTCCGGGAGGCTAACAGGCACGCGTGCCCAGCCTAGGATCTCGTGCCAAACTTGGCGGGAGAAAGAGCACCCGGTAAGAAGGTGGTGCATGGTCTCATCCTCCTGGTCACACAAGACGCAAGCGTCGTTGTGGGGCAATCCGCGGCGAGCCAGGCGCTCCGCGATCCAGCAACGGTTTTGCATGGCCAACCACAGGAAGAATTTGACGCGGAGAGAAGCCCAAGGCCGCCAAGTGAGCCTCCAGAAAGGGTCTTCACAGGCTTCAAAGAATAGGTCCTTGTAGTAGGAGCTTGCCGTGTACGTAGCAGAGGGGGTCTCAATTTTGTACTAACTCTAGTACAAAGTTATACTAAGCTTAAAACACTTATTTTGGGACGGAGGGAGTAGTTGTTTTGAGGACTACAACCTGTATAAATGTCTCAGAAATGAATATGTACTCTCATTCCAAACAGATGAGCTTATCAAGAACCAATTGATTAGATGGTTAGGAGGGTGTTCGTACCCCGAGACCACAAAGAACCCAACCCCAATTTTGGCACCACGCTTGTCCATTAAAAGTGTCTGCGTCTTTCAGTGGGGGCGTAACAATTGAGCTTATCAAGATACTTGCTCTACCACAATACTAATGTCGCAATGGGTTGCCGGCACAGTAGGCCCTCCTAACAGAATTTGAGGCCGAGTCTCCGTCACCCCCAACAAACTGTGACCTTTCTAGTAATGAACGCTCAGCAAATATAAATCTTAAATATAAAAATTTCTCAAGATACAAAGGCAAACATTTGTTGTACACAACATGAACAAAATATCTTTTAATGCATGACAAATTAGTACCGTGTGCATATGAACTGTTTCATGACGTGCGAAATCCGTAGCCTTTGTCCTGCCAAACATAAACAAAAATCTGAACCCCTTGTTGTGTACTCCCTCCGTTTTTATTTACTATGCATATTAGAGTTGACTGAAGTCAAACTTCGTAAACTTTGACCAAGTTTATAAAAAACAATATAAATATTTACGATAACAAGTCTATATAATGTGAAAGTACATACAATAATAAATTTAATGGTGTTGATTTGTTATGGTATAGGTTAATCTTTTTGTTTCTAAACTCTGTCAAAGTTTGCAAAGTTTGACTTTGATCAAAGCTAATACGCGGGCTAAATAAAAATGAAGGGAGTACTATTCATGTGCTCCTCTGATATTATTATGGCCAAGCGTTCTGTTGGCGTTCCTTTGATAAACACTAGGAAAATATGTAGCCCTTGTTGCACTAGTACAAAAAGGCCCATTTGTCCCGGTTCCTGAACCGGGACTAAAGGGTCGGTACTAAAGCCCAATACCTTTAATCCCGATTCGCACACAAACCGGGACAGATGGGGCTCCACGTGGCCGCCGCGGCTTACCCAGGCAGGAGGGCCTTTTGTTCCGGTTGGACCAAAAGGCATCCACGCGTCAGCAGTTCAGGGGCTGGGGTTTTTGTTTTTTTTAAAGGGGGGAGGGGGTTTTGTAGGATTAATTTAGGGGTTTCATATATTGTGTTAGCTAGCTAATAGAGGGAAGTGTTCTCTCTTATCTCCATGCTTGGTCGACGCTACGTACTATACGTATAGAGAGGACTCGACACGCTAGCTAGTAAGCAAATGAAGGAAACCGTTAAGTACACAAGATCGTCATGAACATATACAAAGCAAAGTGATCGACCTTCTTTCTCCGAGAGATTGGCCGAACAACAAGTTTTCGTACATCTATCCGACGCTACTGGCTACATATTTACAATATAAGATCTCTTACAATCCCTAGCATATGAACTCAACTTCCACATGGTACTCTCCGTCTTTATCTATGACGTGGTCAAGAAAGAATTCTGCTAATTCCTCTTGAATTGCTTTTATGCAATCTTGTGGTAGGAGTTCATCTCGCAGCTGCCAAAGCTAATTTGAAGAAGGGGTCAATATATATATATATATATATATATATATATATATATATATATATATATATATATGAATGAAACTCAACACAAATGATGGTAATAAAATAAAATTGTGTATATTGTTGCTTACGCACTTCATAATCTTCTTTAGAGTAGCCCCGCTTAGAGGTCGTCGCATTGTAGATGTACTCGCAAATGTAGTATCCACAAAAATTATTCCCGTCTTCCTGCCACAACCACTTTACGAGAAATAGAGGTAAATCAAACTAATAATCAAGCATTATAAATGGTATTGATGAAACTAGCTAGAATCAATGGGAGATGCGCGGAACTAGCTAGTAGTACTTACGTTTGGGTGTGTAAATCGTAGCTCCCCCGGCAGTCCCGGAGCTTCTGCGATGAACACTTTCCAAACCCTGCGAGACAAAGAAAATAATTATTACTTGATATCAGGAAATGAACAAAGTTGCCGATATGGTGCGATAATGGTCAAATGAACTTACTTCTCAAGCATTTCAGTCATGGCCGCATACTCCTTGGAATCTTTTCGTCTTGAGTCTAAGACGATTACTAGTCCCTGCTCAAGCTTCATCTCTAGGAGAATAAAGTGGAAGCTGCGCACGCATGCATAACTCATCAATTACATTAATATGGGAAACCGAATATGCACAAGGTTACTCACTTGAAGTTGTAAGGAAAGAGTATTCTCTCTTTGTTTTGATTTTGAAGCAATGATTTTAGCAAGTTGGCCTCGGCTTCTTTGGCATCAAATTTAACCGTCCATTCATCTATGAGATTTGCGTTAATGAACCCAATATCATAGATTTGTCTTTTCTTGCATTCGACGATCTTCAATCTGCATAATATAGTGAGGATAATTATATATACATGCAATGAAAGAGCTGAGCTATATATAGAGACTTAATTAGAGAAGTAGTACTTACAGACAGTAGCAAGTGATGATTATTTTATCGAGGGCCTTTTGATTGAAAAACTGGAAGAACTCCTCAAATGAAACAGACAACAGATCAATTCCAATGAGGTCGTGCTCCTCTTTAATTCTCAGCGTCAAAGTATCCTTCCCAAACCTGCAGGTGTCCATGTACCACTTATGGAATCTTTGCATCATCGTTGTTAGAGGAGGATGACCAGGTTTGACGAGAGGCTTCCCGTGCCGGTATTTGTGTTCGTCCACCTCCATTGTATCCAAATGTGCATCGTCGGGTAGGTAATCACCAGGATTGGTACCGGGCAACATCCCCGGCAGATTTGCGACGATATCGCTAGACACCTTCAGCGGGGGGCACGATTGGTTCGCCTGTTCGCCGAGCTGGGGAATTTTTTTCCCACTTCTTGTTCGTTCTTGTAACCTTTTGTCACTTGAAGTGGTTCCCGACCGGCATGCTTCTTGCGCTGCCTTTTTAAGAGCGCGGTCATGGTTGTCATACGGCGGAGGCGGTGGTGGTCGCTTCAGGGCATCCAAAGTGCGCTTCATTTTAACCGGATCTATCTTCTCCTCCGAAGGTGGTTTTTTCTTTGCAAAAAAGTCCTTCACATAGGCTTGACAGATCTCCGCGTTTTCCTTCTCGGTCATCTCATATGGTAACTTCTCTAGAGGCTTGAGAGATGGACCGAATCTGTATTGCCTCCCACCTTTGGCTGTACTGCTAGACGCCGGAGCAGCGGCAGCTGTCTTCCTTTGTTGCTTACGAGGCGGAGTGCTACAACGCGCTGGAGCAGCCGGAGCGGTGCCGGCTCTCTTCCGCCCTTACTGACGAGGCGGAGGAGGAGGCGGGCTGCTCGGACACCCCAGCACAGGCGGAGAAGGAGGTGGAGTGCCGCCATGCGCCGGAGAAGGAGACGGAGTGCCCTAATCACTCGCCGGAGGAGGAGACGGAGTGCCCTGGCTCGCCGGAAGAGGAGGAGGAGGTGGAGGCGTCCAGTTCGGAAGCTTGATGAGCTCCTTCCGCCATAGACATGGAGTCTTCAGAGCAAGACGCAGCTGAGTCTCCCCTTCACTGGTAGGGTGGTCAAGCTCGAGCTCCTCGAATCCCTCCGTTCATCGACCATCACAACGGTATAGCCTTGTGGAATCGGAAGGCAGTGAAAAGTTGCGCCGGGTACAGGAGGTGCAATAGAGCCGACAGCCGCCTTGACTTTGAGGTGCTGCCATTGTGTCATAAGGTGGCAATCTTGAGCCTCCGTGATAGCATCCACGGGGTAGCTGGGAGCCGTGAAGTCAGGCTGCTGAAGGAGCTCGGTGGAAGCCACGTTGCTTCTCCGCTCAGATGGCGTGGTAGCTTCGTGCCGCTGATCTTGTTGGTCGGCAGCTTGCTGGCTCTCAACTTGTTGCTCTAGCTTTAGTACTCTTGCATTCAGCTTCTGCAGATCGCTGAGCTCCTGTTTCCTCTTCCTTTCCTGGGTTTTTTACCCACCTACGTCGGGAAACCCAACCTTCCATGCAACGGAGCCTGCCTGCGTGCCTCGTGTTCGTCCTGGGTGCTCAGGATTGCCGAGGGCCTTTGTGAGCTCATCGTTCTCTCTGTCGGGAACGAACGTCCCTTGCCGCGCTGCGGCGATATACTACTGAAGCTTCTTGTCCGGTATTCCCATTTGCTCGTCCGTCCAACAGCACCTCCCTGTTTCAGGGTCCAAGGTTCCCCAACCCCGAAGAACCAAGTCCTTGAACGGTTTGGCCAGTTCAATGTCTCTAGTTCGACCCCTTTATCAAGCAGGTCCTTCTCAGCATTTTCCCACAACGGCCGGGCTTTGAGGTAGCCACCCGACCCCGTGCGATGGTGATGCTCCTTCTTTGCAGCATTTATCTTGTTTGTCGCTGACATCTTCTTACTCTTCTCTAATGTATTGTGGGCCACAAATGCGGGCCAGTGATCTCTTATCTTCTGAAATCGGCCGGTGAATTATGGAGTCTTATCTTTGTCGACAAACATTGATTTCAACTCATTCTTCCACCTCCTGAAAAGATCTTCCATCTTCTTAAGAGCATGAGCCTTGATCAATGGCTCTATAACTGGCTTCGATCCTCCTCTGGCGTAGGGTGAAATTTGCCTTTAGCGCGGTCCAAAGATCATCTTTCTGTCTATCGTTGGCATAAGACACTTGAGGGTCTTCGCTCTTAGGCTTATTCCATTGGTGGATGCTGATCGGGATCATGTCCCTAACAAGAACCCCGCACTGAGCAGAAAATGCTTCCTTGGTCCGGATGGGTTCAATCGGTTGGCCATCGCCCTTGATTGCTGTGATCGTGAACCTTTCATCCTGGCGCAACCTTTTCTTCGGGCCTCGTCTCATTACCAAAGTTTGGCTCGATCCGGGGGGCTAGCAAAGAAGAAAGAAGAGAGTTAATATGTGTACATACCAAAACAATTAATGCATCAATTAGCTAGTCAGCATAGGCTAAATTAATAATATATATACCTCGCCGGACTTTGCAATAGCTTCTTCCTCCGTTCCGTCACCGGAGCCGTCATCACGGTCTCCTTCTTCCACCGGCATTCGATCACCAGAGCCATCATGATCATGTCCTTCCACCTCCATTGGATCACCGGAGCCTGCTCCACCCTCTCCTTCTAGACCATCGGTGTCGTTGAGAAACGACAAGACTACATCAGCTCCTCCGCGGATGATGTCCCCCAACAACTCTTCTCCTTCTAAGTCTCTTAGATGATCCATAGTTTCTGCAATTATTACAACATGGCTATTAATATACAAACATGAGAGATGGATATATTAGTGGCAAACATATACCTAGCTAGCTCGATGCTTCTAGGGTTTGGGGTGGCCTCGACAACGCTTCTAGGGTTTGGGTGGCCTCGGCAACGCTTGTAGGGTTTGGGGTGGCCTCGACAACGCTTCTAGGGTTTGGGCCGGACCGCCTCTCTCATGAATGCCCGACGTTCGGACCGACAAGGGATTTAACAAAATGAGGCCATTTTGGATGTGCATAAAATGGTCCCTATTTTTTTGATCTCATCCACCCTTCTATATGTCACGTTGTCTAGTGTCAAAGGATTCAAGAAAACCATGGCTTCATCATTAGCCGGAAATAACAGGCGCATGATGGCATGAAGCTCTTCAAAATTATTTTGGAATGGAGTCCTGATAGGATAATTCGCTTCTTGGTACGAAGTTCAGCAAGAGCCTTTCGAATATCGTTGTTTGGATGGCCTTTGATGAACTTTGTACCAAAAGGCGAATTATCCTATCAGGACTCCGTTCCAAAACAATTTTGAAGTGCTTCATACCATCGTGCGCCTGTTACTTCCGGCCAATTTTGAAACCATGGATTTCTTCAATACTTAGACACAAGAGAAAGTTCAAATATAGAATGGTAGATGAGATCAGGAAAAATATGGATCAACTTAATTATGCACATCCATAATGGGGGCATTCTTGGTAAATCTCGTATAAATCTCGAGAGAGTTATCGGTTAGGGGCAGGAGGGGGTAGGAGACCGACAACATTTTTTTCTAGGGTTTGGACCGGACCGCCTCTCTCATGAATATCCAACGTCCGGACAGACAAGGGATTTAACAAAATGGCGCCATTCTGGATGTGCAGAAAATGGTCCATATTTTTCCTGGTCTCATCTACCCTTCTATATGTCACGTTGTCTAGTGTCAAAGAATTCAAGAAAACCATGACTTCATCATTAGCTGGAAATGACAAGCGCATAATGGTACGAAGTTCTTCAAAGTTGTTTTGGAACGGAGTTCCTGATAGAATAATTCGCTTTTTGGTACAAAGTTCAGCAAGAGCCTTCCGAATATCACTATTTGGAAGGCCTTTCCTGAAATTGCACTCAAAAAGCTTAATTATTCTATCAGAACTCCGCTCCAAAACAACTTTGAAGAGCTTCGTAGCATCATACGCCTGTTACTTCCAGCTAATGATGAAGCCATGGATTTCTTCAATACTTTGACAGACAACATGACATATAAAAGAATATATATATATATATATATATATATAGAGAGAGAGAGAGAGAGAGAGAGAGAGAGAGAGAGAGATGAGATCAGAAACAAAATTGGATCAACTTGTGCACATCCATAATGGGGGCATTCTTGATAAATTTGGACCCTCGACCCCTTGACGACCCTGGACCCTCGACCACTCGGCGACCCTCGACCCTCTACCCTAGTTCACGACCCTTGACCGCTCGACGATCAACGACCCTCTACCCTAGTTCCCGACCCTCGACCCCCTCATGTCATGTTTGTCTAGTGTCAAAGGATTCAACAAAACCATGTCTTCATCATTAGACAAAAGTAACAGGCACATGATGGTACAAAGCTCTCCAAAGTTATTTGGAACGGAGTCCCAGATAGGATAATTCGCTTTTTGGTACAAAGTTCAGCAAGAGCCTTCTGAATATCGCTACTTGGAAGGCCTTTGCTGAAATTCGTACCAAAAGGCGAATTATCCTATCCGGGACTCCGTTCCAAAATAACTTTGGAGAACTTCGTACCATCATGCCCCGGTTACTTCCGGCTAATGATGAATTCATGGATTTATTCAATACTTTGACACAAGGCAACCTCTCGACCCCTCGGCGATCGTCGACCCTCGATCCCTTGACGACCCTCGACCTTCGATCCCTCGACGACCCTCGACCCTCGAACCCTCGGCGACCCTCGACCCCTCGGTGTTACTCGACCCTCGACCCCTCGACGACCCTCGACCCTCGAACCCTCGGTGACCCTCGACCCCTCGGCGTTCCTCGACCCCTCGACGATCCTCGCCCCTCGAACCCTCAGTGACCCTCGTCCCGTCGGTGACCCTCGACCCTCTACCCTAGTTCCCGACCCTCGACACCCTCGTTCCCGATAAAAATTAAGAAGAGGAAGAAGAAAAAAAAGAGGAGAAGAAGAAAAAAAGGAGAAGAAGGAATATACGAGAAGAAAAAATAGATTTAATCTATTTTTTCTTGTTCTCCTCTATTCCTTCTTCTTCTCCTATTTTTTTCTTCTTCTTCCTCTTCTTATTTTTTTCGACGTCCCCCCTCATGTCATGTCTGACGTCCCCCCTCATGTCATGTCCGACGTCCCCCCTCATGTCATGTCCGACGTCCCCCCTCATGTCATGTCCGATGTCCTCCCTCATGTCATGTCCGACGTCCCCCCTCATCACATGTCCGACGTCCCCCCTCATGTCATGTATGACCCTCGACCGCTCGGCGATCCTCGACACCCTCGTTCCCGGAAAAAATAAGAAGAGGAAGAAGAAAAAAAAGGAGAAGAAGAAGGAATAGAGGAGAAGAAGAAAAAAATTAGATATATCACGACACCCCCTCTTCTTATTTTTTTCTCCTCTTCTTCTCTTCTTCTTCTCCTTCTTTCTCTTCTTATTTTTTTCTCCTCTTCTTCTCTTTTTTCTCCCCTTTTTCCTCTCCTTCCTTTTCTTCCCTTCTTCCTTCTTTTCCTTCTTCCTTCTACCTTTTTTCTTCCCTTCTTCCTTCTTCCTTCTTCCTCTCTTTTCCATACATACAAAAAGTTTTAAAAATACATACATACATACAGAACATACATACATACATACATATAAAAAGAAAGCATATATAAAAACATATATAACAAAAAAAGCAACGGCGGTAGCGGTGGGGTGGCAATGCAGCGGCGGTAGCGGCGGGGTGGCAACGCGGTGGCGGTAGCAGCGGGGTAGGGCATGGCACGGTGCTCACAGAGGAGGCGTCGGGGCGGGCAGGCGGGCCGGGAGGCGTCAGGCGGTGTCAGGCGGGCTGGAAGCGCGTGGCCGGGCGGCGGCGGCGACAGAGGCGGTGACAACGAGGCACGGGCGATGGCAGGGGCGGCGGACGGCGTGGATCGGGGCAGCCTGGTGGCGTCGATGAGCTCGGCGTCGTCGGGCGGGGGGCAACTGGCGATGATTTTGTGAAAAATTGCTAACTGTTTCTTATATAGTCGAAGCATTGGTCCTGGTTCGTGGCACTAACCGGGACCAATGCCCCCCTTTAGTCCCGGTTGGTGCCACCAACCGGGACCAAAGGTCTCTTTTCAGCAGCCCAAAGGGCGGGAAACTTGGTGGCACCAACCGGGACTAAAGAGGGGCATTGGTCCAGGTTGGTTCCACCAACCGGGACCAAAGGTGGGTATTGGTCCCGGTTGGTGCCACCAACCGGAACGAAGAGGGGGGGGGGGGGGGGTGTTGCCGCGGCCAAAACTTTAGTCCCACATCGCTAGTTGAGAGGGGCTCGGAGTGGTTTATAAGCCCCACTCCCGCTGCCCACTCGAGCTCCTCTCAAATGCAGGCTTACGGGCCTAAACACACTGTATCTGCATGTGGGCCTACTGGGCCTTCTGCGGGCCTAAATCCTGGCCCATGGGTGGGTTTCTAGTCGTATTCAGGCCGTGGTGGCCCAGTAGGTGGCATTTTTTATTTTTTCCAGTTTTTTTTGTTTTCTTTGTTGCTTTATTTATTTTATTTTGTTTCTACTTACAACAAAATACTTACTATTGCTTTTTTATTTATTTTATTAAAGTTTATTTTATTTTATTTATTTTATTTTGTTTCTACTTATTTACTTTATTAAAGTTTATTTTATTTTATTTTGTTTCTACGTATTTATTTTATTTTATTTTATTTTGTTTCTACTTATTTATTAAACTTTATTTTGTTTCTACTTATTTATTTTATTTTATTTTTTGCTTTTTTATTTAGTTTATGAAAATTCTTTTTGCTTTCAATGTTTTGAACAGAAAATACTATGATAATTTTAGTTGCATAAATTTTATATAATTTTAGTTTCAATAATACTAGAGGTTTATAAAAGCTTTTAAGTTGATTCCTTTTGCTATTAGAGTTTCATTAAAGTTTTCTAGTTCATTCTTTTTTCTATTAGAGTTTCATTAAAAATTTCTAGTTTATTCTTTTAGTTCATTATTTTTGTTATTAGAGTTTCATAAAAGTTTTCCAGTTCATTCTTTTTTATATTAGTTCATTCTTTGAGCTAAATGACCCTGAAATTTAAAAGCACTTCAGATGAACTTGGAAGAGGTTGAAACTTGGCATGGTATCATCATTTCACCAACATAGTATGTGCTAAAAAGTTGAGAGGGTTATGGCAAAAACTGGATGCACTTCATGTACAAAATGGACAATCTCTTTCAAAGTATCATGGTTTCGGACGAAAACTCATCTGTTACAAAGGAATTTTATTTTTTTGAAATTATTTGAACTCCAGACTTTTTGTGTGTTCAAAATGCACCATTCAAAGCCACATCATCAATTTTCAGCCCTTTCTGACTTCATTTGTTATTTTTCATGCATTTACTGATTTTTTGAGCTAAATGACCCTGAAATTGAAAATCACTACAAATGAACTCTGAAAAGGTTGAAAGTTGGCATGGTATCATCATTTCACCAACATAGCATGTGCTAAAAAATTGAGAGGGTTACGGCAAAAACTGGATGCACTTCGTGTACAAAATGAACAATCTCTTTCGAAGTATCAGGGTTTCGGAGGCATTTCATTTCTTCACATGTAAATGCAGTGATATTCTAGATCAAAGGCATCATCATAATAGTTGTGGAGAGAAAGTCTTCACTTTTTCTTCGCTTGGGTCCTTTGCTTATTGCGTTGTAACCATGGATAATCTTCACCGTTTAACAGGATGCTTGAGTCAACCTTGACTTTGAAGGGAGGAATTTCATGAAACTTTTCATAATCTTCAGACATGTCTGTGTTGCCCTCCAATCCCACGATGTCTCTTTTTCCTGAAAGAACTATGTGGCGCTTTGGCTCATCGTATGATGTATTCTTTTCCTTATCTTTTTTTCGGTTTGGTAGACATGTCCTTCACATAGAAAACCTGCGCCACATCATTGGCTAGGACGAATGGTTCATTGTGTACCCAAGATTGTCCAGACCCACTGTTTTCATTCCGTACTGTGGGTCTACCTGTACCCCGCCTCCTTACAGATTGACTCACATCATCCCGTTATGACAACTCATGTCTATGGCTAGGAAACTTAACCATCTTTGATTAATGAGCTAGTCAAGTAGAGGCATACTAGTGACACTTTGTTTGTCTATGTATTCACACATGTACTAAGTTTCCGGTTAATACAATTCTAGCATGAATAATAAACATTTATCATGATATAAGGAAATATAAATAACAACTTTATTATTGCCTCTAGGGCATATTTCCTTCAATATATACTATCACATGATAGTATATGAGACATGCATGTGGGGTAATTACCCTGGATCGTAAGATGTATTTTTCTTATATATATGTTATTTATAAATTTAATAGGTAAAGTCACGTTATCATTCTCAAAAGAGGGTGGTCTCGTGTGGGGAACACTTTTTATGTCTAATACACCCAACAAAGTCCAAAGCAAAGATGGGGATGTTTCCATGCAACTGTTGTTAGTCTAGGTATAGTGTATATTAAAAGTTCAGTGTTTCCCATACCTTTCATATACAATAATAATTTAAAGTTAGAAACAACCGTGTTAAATCATATGGAAACGTAGGGATTGCAACGAGTCAAAATAAACATGTCGCGTTAGTGACACGTATTTACACTTTCTGTTAACACTTTTTGTTGTTTTAATAAAGGATATTGTCCACATTAATCTTGTCATGCTAAACGAGCATATATATCACAACATTATGCGTTCTGGTTTCGAGAGACAAAACATGAACACCTGAATGAAAACAAAAAAGGTTAACCATAAATGCTCATAGAAGACGACAAGCAACATTACATAGTATGAGGTTCCATGGATCACAGTTCTCTATGTACTCGCAAGAATGAAAACACTTGACTAGACGATGATAAACCGTTAGAATAGGTGAACATCTTTTGAACAATGAAAATATGACTAACATGGCGCCGCCACAGAAACTGCATTATCAGTTCAGTTGAATATATATGTTTGCACCTCACTTCAATATCTCTTACTTTCTGAAAATGGTATTTGCCTTTCACAGAGGTTTATCGTAATGTGCCTACAAGTTAATAACTGCCAGAAGCAAAGGCAAGATTTATATGAAAATATTGTAAGAGTGTTGTGACAAGAATTAAAGTATGCTAGAATTGAAGTAAAAACATGAGAGTAAATGAAAGTGATGGGAACTTCAATAGGGCTAATGCATTCTCAGGGAGTCTGGATTCACTACTATTGTGTTTGCTATGTAATTGTGCAAACGTGCAATTAATCTGAGTTCAAATAACTAATCCACTTTATATATTTTCATGCGTGGGTGGAGCCAAAATAAAGATACATGCATGTTGCCACAGCTCCGTATCTACGGACGCCACCACCATCCCTTCCCCTCCCAGGTGAAGGCGGCAATGATTAAGGGTCTACCCGTGGACGTGGCTTAACGATTTGAGGTCTCCATTTATTCCCCTTATGAAACATTCTACAAAGGAGGGAAATAGCTTTCGTCATTGCAACACCTCCTCATCCCCGCATCACAATGATAGTAGCATCCCTCAAGTCCTTAAAGGCAAATGTTGTGAGTTCGACTTCATACAACATCAAGAAGAATAGTTAACACAAATATATAAACAAAATCATCTATCTTATCGTTGTTCAGATCATACACATACTAGGGTTCCTCCATGTCCCTGGGAACTATGGAGTTTATTCACACATAGAAACAATAAACATCATCATAATGTTCATGGAAATAACAGGTGAATGATTAATGTAATACACATATGAATTCACCTAGGGTTTGGTATTACAAAGAGATGAATGGAGTAGCTGATATCAAGGACGTGCATGATGATGATGATGATGATGAAGATAGACGTTGAAGTCTCCTTGATTGAGGTGTTGGCGTGGCGGTGCTGTTCTACCGATTCCTCCTCCGGATCCCTTTCGAAGGTGGGGTGTTCTACTTTTCTTTTCTCGAATACGCACGAGTGTGCGTATCATTCATGAAAGAAGGGGGGAGGGATTCCCAAGTCTTATGTACAACATATTTACATGCCGAATTTTATCCGCCACCACCCAAAGTCATCAGCTATTCCTCTCGATATTGCCTGCCCTCATCCACCTCAAAACCTCTTACATTTCCTTTCAAGAGGCCAGCTTTAGCCCACAGTCTACCCTCGTCCCTAATCCTGGGAATTGTCGCTGAGAGGGAAGGTGCCGCGCCGTCGAACACAATGTCGTTGCGGTGTTTCGAAATCATCCACATCGTGAGTAAGCATAGGGCCCTAGTGGACTTACAGTGCGTGGTGGTACGCTCTTGTCTAATGCACCACTCCCCAAGACCTTCATTTTGCTTCGGCTCAAAATCTTGGCTGCCTGTTGTTCTTCCCATCCAATGCCAGACCTGCTTCGGAAAAATGCATCCCACAAGGAGATGTTGAATGGTCTCCTCGTGTTGATTACAGAGCGGGCAAGCTTCCTGATGTGGTAGCCCTCGTCGTGCTAGCCGATCAGACATCCAGCATCAGTTCTTGAAAGCCAACCATGCGAAGAAACGACACTGTAAGGGCGCTCTAGATTTCCAAGTGAAAGCCGCAGTCGGGGCAACCGTGCGCCCCATGAACCTGGTCGCATAAGCTGACCTTGCTGAAAACTGCCCGTCTTTCTCCCAGGTCCAAGTGACCACGTCCTCCACATCCTCCGTGAGCTGAACAGAAATTATGAGAGGCCACAACTGTAGGAATTCCTCCAAGGCCTGCGTGGTTATGTTGGGTCCCAAGTCACTTGCCCAGCTATTGTGATGTATCGCCTCCGAGACGAGATTTGATCTTTTTAGCCGATCGGGCACTAGTCTATGCACTGTCGGGGCAAGCTCCTGTAGCCTATACCCATTGACCCACCTGTATTCCCAAAAGAGGGTTCCTTTTTCGTTACCCACCAAAGTGCGCGTTGCTGCCCGGACCAACTCTAGAGATTCCGTTGGCACCGGGATGTGGAATTTCGCCCATGACCTGTTATTGTCTGCCTTCTGCAACCATGGCCATCTTGCCATCAACGCTTTGTTTAGCCATTGCAGGTTGGGGACACCAAGTCCACCTGCCCATTTTGGAGAACAAACCAAGTCCCATGCGACGGGGCAATTGCCACCCCTCACCTCCTTCTTGCCACACCACAGGAAACCGCGACAAATCTTTGCGAGGGCAGCTAGTGTTTTTGCGGGGATACGTCTCCAATGTATCTATAATTTTTGATTGCTCCGTGCTATATTATCTATTGTTTTGGACATTATTGGGCTTTATTATTCACTTTTATATTATTTTTGGGACTAACCTATTAACCGGAGGCCCAAAATTTCATTGTTGTTTTTTGCCTATTTCAGAGTTTCGCAAAAAAGGAATATCAAACGGAGTCCAAGCAGAATGAAACCTTCAGGAACGTGATTTTTAGGAAGATTATGATCCGGGAGACTTGGACCCTACGTCAAGAAACAAAAGAGGATGCCACGAGGTAGGGGGGCGCGCCCACCCCCCAGGGCGTGCCCTCCACCCTCGTGGGTCCGCTGTTGCGCCACCGACGTACTCCTTCCTCCTATATATACCTATGTACCCCCAAACGATCAGATACGGAGCCAAAAACCTAATTCCACCGCCGCAACCTTCTGTACCCACGAGATCCCATCTTGGGGCCTGTTCCGAAGCTCCGCCGGAGGGGGCATCCATCACGGAGGGCTTCTACATCAACACCATAGCCTCTCCGATGAAGTGTGAGTAGTTTACTTCAGACCTTCGGGTCCATAGTTAGTAGCTAGATGGCTTCTTCTCTCTTTTTGGATCTCAATACAATGTTCTCCCCCTCTCTAGTGGAGATCTATTCGATGTAATCTTCTTTTTGCGGTGTGTTTGTTGAGACCGATGAATTGTGGGTTTATGATCAAGGTTATCTATGAACAATATTTGAATCTTCTCAGAATTCTTTTATGTATGATTGGTTATCTTTGCAAGTCTCTTCGGATTATCAGTATGGTTTGGCCTACTAGATTGATCTTTCTTGCAATGGGAGAAGTGCTTAGCTTTGGGTTCAATATTGCGGTGTTCTTTCCCGGTGATGAGGGGCAGCAAGGCATGTATTGTATTGTTGCCATCGAGGATAACAAGATGGGGTTTTTATCATATTGCATGAATTTATCCCTCTACATCATGTCATCTTGCTTAAGGCGTTACTCTATTTTTAATTTAATACTCTAGATGCATGCTGGATAGCGGTCGATGAGTGGAGTAATAGTAGTAGATGCAGGCAGGAGTCGGTCTACTTGTCTCGGATGTGATGCCTATATACATGATCATACCTAGATATTCTCATAACTATGCTCAATTCTGTAAATTACTCAACAGTAATTCGTTCACCCATCGTAAAATACTTATGCTCTTGAGAGAAGCCACTAGTGAAACCTATGGCCCCCGGGTCTATCTTCATCATATTAATCTTCCAACACTTTGTTATTTCCTTTTAATTTTTACTTTGCTTTTATTTTACTTTGCATCTTTATCATAAAAATACCAAAAATATTAGCCTATCATATCTATCAGATCTCACTCCCGTAAGTGACCTTGAAGGGATTGACAACCCCTTATCGCGTTGGTTGCGAGGATTTATTTGTATTGTGCAGGTACGAGGGACTCGCGCGTAGCCTCCTACTGGATTGATACCTTGGTTCTCAAAAACTGAGGGAAATACTTACGCTACTTTGCTGCATCACCCTTTCCTCTTCAAGGGAAAACCAACGCAGTGCTCAAGAGGTAGCAAGAAGGATTTTAGCGCCGTTGCCGGGGAGGTTTACGCAAAAGTCAACATACCAAGTACCCATCACAATCCCTTATCTCCCGCATTAGATTATTTGCCATTTGCCTCTCGTTTTCCTCTCCCCCACTTCACCCTTGCCGTTTTATTTGCCCTCTCTTTTCCGTTTGCCTCTTCTTGCCTATCTCTTGTTTTCTCGTGTGTTGGATTGCTTGCTTGTCATGATGACTCTACCTATATTTGGTGATCTTCACCTTAAAAGGTTAGAAGAGATCGAAAGCAACGTCATGAGTTTTATGGTTTTGCAATTCGAGCATAATAATTTCTTCAGAAATGAGCTTAAAGAACAAAAAAGCTTTACGAGTTATATGAATAAAGAGCTCGATGATATGTCTAAAGAATTTATTGGTTTGAGATCACAAATTGCTCGTCTTGAAAAGTTAACAGTTGAAATATCGGATAATCAGGCTACCTTAGTTAATAAGATGGCCGCTAAACCGGATTTCTATGAAAATTAAGATGAAGATCTAAAAGTTATTGATGTGTCCCCTATGAAATCTTTGTTTTGCAATATGAATCTTGATAATGATGGGACTGAATATGATCCACCTTTACCTAGAAGGTGTTCCAAAAATTCGGAGTTTTTAGATCTTGATGCTAAAATCGATAAAAGTGGGATTGAAGAGATTAAAACCCTAGATGTTGCTAAACGCACTATCTTGGATTTCAAGGAATTTAATTATGAAAAATTCTCTTTGATTGATTTTATTTCCTTGTTGCAATCCGTGCTAAATTCTCCTCAGGCTTATAGTCAAAATAAAGCTTTTACCAAACATATCGTTGACGCCTTGATGCAATCTTATGAAGAAAAACTTGAATTGGAAGTTTCTATCCCTAGAAAACTTTATGATGAGTGGGAACCAACTATTAAAATTAGGATTAAGGATCATGAGTTTTATGCTTTATGTGATTTGGGTGCTAGTGTTTCCACTATTCCCAAAACTTTGTGCGATTTGCTAGATTTCCGCGATTTTGATGATTGCTCTCTAAACTTGCACCTTGCGGATTCCACTATTAAGAAACCTATGGGAATAATTAATGACGTTATTATTGTTGCAAATAGGAATTATGTGCCCATAGATTTTATCGTTCTTGATATAGATTGCAATCCTTCATGTCCTATTATTCTTGGTAGACCTTTCCTTAGAACGATTGGTGCAATTATTGATATGAAGGAAGGGAATATTAGATTCCAATTTCCATTAAATAAGGGCATGGAACACTTTCCTAGGAATAAAATAAAACTACCATATGAATCTATCATGAGAGCCACTTATGGATTGCCTACCAAAGATGGCAATACCTAGATCTATCCTTGCTTTTATGCCTAGCTAGGGGCGTTAAACGATAGCGCTTGTTGGGAGGCAACCCAATTTTATTTTAGTTTTTTGCTTTTTGATTCTGTTTAGAAATAAATATTTGTTCTAGCCTCTTGTTAGATGTGTTTTTATGTTTTAATTAGTGTTTGTGCCAAGTTAAACCTATAGGATCTTCTTGGATGATAGTTATTTGATCTTGCAGAAATTTCCAGAAACTTTCTGTTCACTAAAACAATTGTTAAAAATCACCAGAACGTGATACAATACTGATTCCAATTGATGCTGATCAATCAATAAATTGCCTAGGTCTTCCTATTTTGGCTGATTTTTTGGAGTTCCAGAAGTTTGCGTTAGTTACAGATTACTACAGACTGTTCTGTTTTTGACAGATTCTGTTTTTTGTGTGTTGTTTGCTTATTTTGATGAATCTATGGCTAATAAAATAGTTTATAAACCATAGAGAAGTTGGAGTACAGTAGGTTTAACACCAATATAAATAAATAATGAGTTCATTACAGTACCTTGAAGTGGTCTTTTGTTTTCTTTCGCTAACGGAGCTCACGAGATTTCTGTTGAGTTTTGTGTTGTGAAGTTTTCAAGTTTTGGGTGAAAGATTTTGATGGATTATGGAACAAGGAGTGGCAAGAGACTAAGCTTGGTGATGCCCATGGCACCCTCAAGATAATCTAAGGACACCAAAAAGCCAAAGCTTGGGGATGCCCCGGAAGGCATCCCCTCTTTCGTCTACTTCCATCGGTAACTTTACTTGGAGCTATATTTTTATTCACCACATGATATGTGTTTTGCTTGCAGCGTCTTGTATGATTTGAGTCTTTTATTTTTAGTTTACCACAATCATCCTTGCTGTACACACCTTTTGAGAGAGCCATGCATGATTTAGAAACTATTAGAATACTCTTTGTGCTTCACTTATATCTTTTGAGTTATATAGTTTTGCTCTAGTACTTCACTTACATCTTTTAGAGCACGGTGGTGGATTTGTTTTATAGAAACTATTGATATCTCATGCTTCACTTAGATTATTTTGAGAGTCTTAAATAGCATGGTAATTTGCTTAAATAATCCTAATATGCTTGGTATTCAAGAATAGTAAAAACTTTCTTATGAGTGTGTTGAATACTATGAGAAGTTTGATGCTTGATAATTGTTTTTAGATATAAAGATGGTCATATTAGAGTCATGCTACATGAGTAGTTGTAAATTTGAGAAATACTTGTGTTAAAGTTTGTGATTCCCGTAGCATGCACGTATGGTGAACCGTTATGTGATGAAGTCGGAGCATGATTTATTTATTGATTGTCTTCCATATGAGTGGCGGTCGGGGACGAGCGATGGTCTTTTCCTACCAATCTATCCCCCTAGGAGCATGAGCGTAATACTTTGCTTTGATAACTTGTAGATTTTTGCAATAAGTATATGAGTTCTTTATGACTAATGTTGAGTCCATGGATTATACACACTTTTCTTCCTTCCACCATTGCTAGCCTCTCTAATACCGCGCACTTTTCACCGGTATCATACACCCACCATAAACCTTCCTCAAAACAGCCACCATACCTACCTATCATGGCATTTCCATAGCCATTCCGAGATATATTGCCATGCAACTTTCCACTTTTCCGTTTATTATGACACACTCCATCATTGTCATATTGCATTGCATGATCATGTAGTTGACATTGTATTTGTGGCAAAGCCACCGTTCATAATTCTTTTCATACATGTCACTCTTGATTGATTGCATATCCCGGTACACCGCCGGAGGCATTCATATAGAGTCATATTTTGTTCTAAGTATCGAGTTGTAATTGTTGAGTTGTAAGAAAATAAAAGTGTGATGATCATCATTTTTAGAGCATTGTCCCAAGTGAGGAAAGGAAGATGGAGACTATGATTCCCCCACAAGTCGGGATGAGACTCCGGACGAAAAAAAGGGGTCATAAAAAAAGGAGAAAAGGCCCAAATAAAAAAAGAGAGAAAAAGAGAAGGGACAATGTTACTATCCTTTTACCACACTTGTGCTTCAAAGTAGCACCATGATCTTCATGATAGAGAGTCTCTGATTTTGTCACTTTCATATACTAGTGGGAATTTTTCATTATAGAACTTGGCTTGTATATTCAAATGATGGGCTTCCTAAAAATGCCCTAGGTCTTCGTGAGAAAGCGAGTTGGATGCACACCCACTTAGTTTCCTTTGTTGAGCTTTCATATACTTATAGCTCTAGTGCATCCGTTGCATGGCAATCCCTACTCACTCACATTGATATCTATTGATGGGCATCTCCATAGCCCGTTGAAACGCCTAGTTGATGTGAGACTATCTTCTCCCTTTTTGTCTTCTCCACAACCACCATTCTATTCCACATATAGTGCTATATCCATGGCTCACGCTCATGTATTGCGTCAAGATTGAAAAAGTTTGAAAATCTCAAAAGTATGAAACAATTTCTTGGCTTGTCATCAGGGCTGTGCATGATTTAAATACTTTGTGTGGTGAAGATAGAGCATAGCCAGACTATATGATTTTGTAGGGATAACTTTCTTTGGCCATGTTATTTTGAGAAGACATGATTGCTTTGTTAGTATGCTTGAAGTATTATTATTTTTATGTCAATATTAAACTTTGGTAGAATATCTGAATATTCATACCACAATTAAGAAGAATTACACTGAAATTATGCCAAGTAGCATTCCACATCAAAAATTATCTTTTTTACCATTTACCTACTCGAGGACGAGCAAGAATTAAGCTTGGGGATGCTTGATACATCTCCACGTACCTATAATTTTTTATTGCTCCATGCTATATTATCTATTGTTTTGGACATTATTGGGCTTTATTATTCACTTTTATATTATTTTTGGGACTAACCTATTAAACGGAGGCCTAGCCCAGAATTGCTGTTTTTTTGCCTATTTCAGAGTTTCGCAAAAAAGGAATATCAAACGGAGTCCAAACGGAATGAAACCTTGGGGAACGTGATTTTTAGGAAGATTATAATCTGGGAGACTTGGACCTTACGTCAAGAAACAAAAGAGGAGGCCAAGAGGTAGGGGGCGCGCGCACCCCCAGGGCATGCCCTCCACCCTTGTGGGCCCCCTGTTGCTCCACCGACGTACTCTTTCCTCCTATATATACCTACGTACCCCCAAACGATCAGATACGGAGCCAAAAACCTAATTGCACCGCCTCAACCTTATGTATCCACGAGATCCCATCTTTGGGCCTGTTCTGGAGCTCCGCCGGAGGGGGCATCCATCATGGAGGGCTTCTACATCAACACCATAGCCTCTCCGATGAAGTGTGAGTAGTTTACTTCAGACCTCCGGGTCCATAGTTAGTAGCTAGATGGCTTCTTCTCTCTTGTTGGATCTCAATACAATGTTCTCCCCCTCTCTCGTGGAGATCTATTCGATGTAATCTTCTTTTTGCGGTGTGTTTGTTGAGACCGATGAATTGTGGGTTTATGATCAAGATTATCTATGAACAATATTTGAATCTTCTCGGAATTATTTTATGTATGATTGGTTATCTTTGCAAGTCTCTTCGAATTATCAGTTTGGTTTGGCCTACTAGATTGATCTTTCTTGCAATGGAAGAAGTGCTTAGCTTTGGGTTCAATCTTGCGTGTCCTTTCCTGGTGACAGTAGGGGCAGCAAGGAACGTATTGTATTGTTGCCATCGAGGATAACAAGATGGGGTTTTTATCATATTGCATGAATTTATCCCTCCACATCATGTCATCTTGCTTAAGGCGTTACTCTATTTTCGTGAACTTAATACTCTAGATGCATGCTGGATAGCGGTCGATGAGTGGAGTAATAGTAGTAGATGCAGGCAGGAGTCGATCTACTTGTCTCGGACGTGATGCCCATACACATGATCATACCTAGATATTTTCATAACTATGCTCAATTCTGCCAATTGCTCAATTGTAATTCGTTCACCCATCGTAAAATACTTATGCTCTTGAGAGAAGCCACTAGTGAAACCTATGGCCCCCGGGTCTATCTTCATCATATTAATCTTCCAACACTTTGTTATTTCCTTTTCTTTTTACTTTGCTTTTATTTTACTTTGCATCTTTATCATAAAAATACCAAAAATATTATCCTATCATATCTATCAGATCTCACTCTCGTAAGTGACCGTGAAGGGATTGGCAACCCCTTATCACGTTGGTTGCGAGGATTTATTTGTATTGTGCAGGTACAAGGGACTCGCGCGTAGCCTCCTACTGGATTGATACCTTGGTTCTCAAAAACTGAGGGAAATACTTACGCTACTTTGCTGCATCACCCTTTCCTCTTCAAGGGAAAACCAACGCAGTGCTCAAGAGGTAGCAGAGTGTACCGGAATCGTGCAAAGGACTGACTGAATGACTAACAGCCTACCACTTTTAGGTAGAGTAGCGGCTTTCCAAGAGGCAAGAAGTCTCCAACATGATCCACCAATGCTTGTAACTGAGCTGCAGTCTGCTTTCTGAGCGTCAAAGGCAGCCCCAGGTATTTGCAAGGAAAGGGTGCCACTGAGCATCCCGGCATAGGTGAAACCATCATCATTTCTTCCTGAGAACATCGTATTGGAAATGCCGCACTCTTTGCCATGTTGGCGATCAGGCCCGAGGCATGTCCAAAAAGCCGTAGGATCACACCACAAGTTGTTGTTTCAATGCTATTAGGCTTGAAGAACACCATTACGTCGTCAGCTGATTGTCACGGTTATGCCCTCTTTGTTCTTCTTCTGCGAGATCTGATTGTCAAAGGTTAAATAGTTGACCAGGTGTTCTACTTAAGGTTCACGGTTATGCCCTCTTTGTTCTTCTCCTGCGAGATCTGATTGTCAGAGGTTAAATAGTTGACCAGGTGGTGGCACCGTATGGTACAAGCATTGTATGAACGGGCAGTGCCCGTACCGCATCGCCCTCTCCTCTGAAACACCATGTGTGGATGGTTTTATTCCCATGTGATCTTCTCTTCACATGGTAGGTTATTATAAACATCAATTAGCGTGATTTTCACCCCAAAAATGTGTTTTCCAATGAGTGCTCGAAATATCGTTCACCTTTAACGACATGGTAGAATCAGGCAAAAAGGACACTCGAACGTAGTAAAATTCCAAATATCCCATGACTATTATGCGAAAACAAAGGTTAAGAAGTGATGCAAAATGGCCTCATCTGAACTCCAGTAAATGGCATGACATTTACATTGTTCCTGAGACTAACATATGACATAAACTAGTTGTATCTTGTAGTGGGTCTATCCGACTCAACAATTCATCAAGTGAATCACTTTGATTACATCCGAGTGAGTCACTCAAATCCTATACGAGTCCATACACTACAAAAAAAAGACACATCCGTGACATTTTGGGCCGAACGAATTTTTTTCTGTCATACATATGACACTTCTATGAAGATAATTGTGACAAAACCCGGTATCATCATAGATGTGGTGGACTCCTACTTCTATGACAAAAAATCATGACAGAAAATGGGCTTTTCGTCACAGGCGGGCGGAGACGCAGTTGCATGACATTCTTTGGGCCGTCCATGACGGAAAAAACCGTGGTAGAAGCAAGGGGGAGGAAAATTTCGGGGAGTTGCTGGTTACAGTGGGAGGTCGGGGGCGGAGTGATGCACGTTTCTCTCGTACGTCTGTGGCGTGTGTGCGGTGTTGGCTCTAATCAAGCCGAAGCGAGGCGTTGGGCTCTAACTGAACCCGGCGGTGCACTGCGAACTACGTGTTACTAAACCCGGCGATCAATCGATGGCTGTTAATCGAACCCGATCGGCGATTTCTTCGCCATCTGCTGCTAGTGAGCGTTGCGGGGGTGGATGAACATTGAGCGGTGGCGTTGCCTCCGGATGAACATGAACCCGTGGTGTGGAGGGATGGATGAACAGTAGACGGTGGAGGGGTGGCTGAACAGGACCCCGTGGTGTGGAGGGCTGGATGAACAGTAGACGGTGGAGGGGTGCCCGTGGAGAGGGGTGGTTGAACAGTAGCCGGTGGAGTAGCGCGCGGTGGAGGCTGGATGAACAGGAGCCCGTGGAGGCTGGAGGAGGTTGACGGTAGCCCGTGGAGGCTGGAGGAGGTCGACGGTGGAGATGAACAGTATCCCGTGGAGTCCTGCTTTTGCGGCACGCCACACCTCCCGATGAACAGGACCCCGTTTGACCGTAGGAGGTCCGTTTAAATCCGCTTTTGCGGCACGCCACACCCTCCCGATCAACAGGACCCCGTTTGTTGTAGGAGGTCCGTTTCCTCCGTTCTTGATGCGCCACACCCTCCCGATCAACGGGACCCCCATTTCGACCGTAGGAGGTCTGTTTCCTTCATTTTGCGGTACGCCAGGCCCCTCCCGATCAAGAGGACCCCGTTTCGAACGTGGCCGGTCGAACACAAGGCCGTTTCCTCCATTGTGCGGTACGCCAGGCCTCATTTCCATTGCATGTTCCGTCCAAGCCCTCCCGATGAACACGACCACGCATTCTGTTCCGACCCAGCCGGTTGGCTCCCCATGAACACGACGACGATGCTGCTTCTCCGTTCCGACCCAGCCATGTACGTATGCGCGAGTAGGCGTTCGAGACCCTGCCCGTATGTACGTACGTGGCCGTATTTTCTTTCTTGCACCCTCGCCGCTGTATGTACGTGTACATGCTACGTGCGCGCCTCTACATCTACGACACGTGCGCGCCTCTACATCGACCAGTATGTACGTACACGTTCACGATCAGAATGACAACGCTATATGCGCTCGACAAGGTGGGTCCCGACTATCGAGCACTTCCTTGCGTGCGGCAAGAGCTGGTGGGTCCCGGCCAGCTTAGTGGGCGAATCGTTTTTTTTCGGACGCACTTCCTTGCGTGCGAAGATGTAATTGGTGGGTCCCAGCAGACAGGGGAACGTTTTTTCACTAAATACGGCGGCCCGTCCGGTGGGTCCCCGCTGTCAGGTGGAGGAATAATTATTTTGCGCGTAATAAGGAGGCACTTCCTTGCTGCGGTCGTGGACCCAGTTGTCAGCCTCTCCACATACAGTCCATGTTTGATGGAAATCGTTCCTTGACCATGTTGACCACGCCGCGCCGAGAGCACCAGGGCGGTGGACGACGGCGAGGCCTAGGAAGGGGACGACGGGGAGCCGGGGAAGACGCGGCAGTGGAAGGCCGCGCCACGAGGAGTACGAGGGTTCACTGGTTCGGCTGCGGTGTGAGGCTGTCGTCGCCGCAGGGCCTGGCCAGCGGTGGGAATAGTAGGTGGCGGTGAGGCCTCCGCGGCAGCACATCCGGCCACGGGAGGCAGGAGCATGCGGCACGACCGGCGCTGCTTTGGGCGGCTGGAGCAAGAAGACCAGAGGTTGAAGAAGCACTACGGCCGTTGGATGGACATCGTCACAGACCTTTGGACCTAGAATCGTTTATATTGACTAAGTTGACAAAGCCCTCCGTCCCGTCAACTTAGTAGGCCCTAAGTCAGCCTCCCACCAAGGTGGGTCCCAGCTAGTCGGGGGTATTCATTTTTTGTGTGTAATAAGTAGGCACTTCCGGTGGGTCCGAGTGACAATGAGGAACATTTTTTTCGTGAAATACGGTGGCCCGTCGGGTGGGTCCCAAAGTCGAGGGCAAACGTTTTTTTCGCGAAATACTGGTGGCCCGTCCGGTGGGTCCTCGCTGTCATGTGGAGGAATAATTATTTTCCGCGTAATAAGGAGGCACTTCCTTGCGGCTGCCGTGGACCCAGCTGTCGGCTGTCCACGTCTGATATTCTTCCGATGGAATTCGGTCGTTGACCACATTGACCACGCCACGCCGAGAGCACAATGGCGGTGGACGACGGCGAGGCCTAGGAAGGGGACGACGCGGATCCGGGGAAGACGCGGCAGTGGATGCCCACGCGGAGAGGAGTACGAGGGTTCACTGGTTCGGCTGCGCTGCCGTCGTCGCAGAATAACACGGGGAGTGGGTGAGTGGAGTGCAGGGATGGCCTGGCCAGCGGTGGGAGTAGTATGGGGTCAGTGAGGCCTTCGCGGCAGCACAGCCGGCCACGGGAGGCAGGAGCAGGCGGCACGACCGACG
The DNA here is from genome assembly GCA_021605145.1 of Aegilops bicornis. Classification (NCBI taxonomy): domain Eukaryota; kingdom Viridiplantae; phylum Streptophyta; class Magnoliopsida; order Poales; family Poaceae; genus Aegilops; species Aegilops bicornis. The sequence continues at coordinate 595,567,419 of CM038669.1, read as the reverse complement.
CTGCATTGGGCGGCTGGAGCAAGAAGACTAGAGGTTGAAGAAGCACTACGGCCGTTGGATGGACATCGTACGGTCAGTCGAGCTAGAATCGTGCATATTGACTAAGTTGACAAAGCCCTTCGTAACCGTCAACTTAGTAGGCCCACTATACTGGGTCCCGACTAGCGAGGGGTATTCTTTTTTTTGGGCGTAATAAGGAGGCACTTCCTTGCGTGCGAAGATATAGCTGGTGGATCCGAGCTGTCAGCAGCGGTAACGTTTTTTTCACGAAATACAGAGGCCCTTTCGGTGGGTCCCAGATGTCAGGTGGAGGAATCATTATTTTGAGCGTAATAAGGAGGCATTTCCTTGCGGGACCCAGATGTCAGCTTCTCCACGTATAGTCCACTTCCGATGGATGTCATTCATTGACCACTTTGACCAGGCCACGCCGAGAGAACCAGGGTAGTGGACGACGGCGAGGCCTAGGAAGGGAACGACATGGAGCCAGGGAATACTCGGCAGTTATTTCCCACGCGGAGGAGTACGAGGGTTTCTTGGTTAAATACGCCATCGCCGGAGAATAACATCATGTGTGGGTCTGAGGGTGAGTAGAGGGATAGCTAGGCCAGCGATGGGAGTACGGTTGGGCAGTGAGGCTGCTTGGCAAAGACAACCTGGCCATGAGGAGGAGGAGCAGCAGTCCATTGGCGCTTGTTTGAGCGGCCGGAGCAGGAAGAGAAGAGATTGAAGAAGCCGACGGCCGTTGGATGGACATCCAACAAAGATACAAGCCATCTGTGGAAAGCCTCAAATCATGGAAAACAGCATACAACCCATCTCGCCATTATTTCAAATAGTTTACAGCCCATTTGCTAATTCTTATGGGTTTTTGGAGCCCATATTCTTTTTGTTAGCATTATAGCCCATATTGTGGCCACGGTTAAAAAATTATCTGAAATTTTGCATATGTCGGTGCGGTCTGAACTGTTTTTAATCCCGAAATTTCAAGTCACATTCAGACTGATTTTAAAAATAAATGTATATCAATATAAAATCCAATAAATTTTCCACGCATAAAAATCAATGCAATTTAAAATCTCGAAATGAAAAAAAGATATTTGAAACTAATTGCCGGTTTGATGTGTTTTAAAAATGTACAGCCCATTTCTCATAACTGATAGGCCATTTTCTCGGCGAGCCGAATGAAGCTCTCCTCTTCTAGCCCAACAGGCCTGATAAAGTGACTTACTTGACAAATAAAAAAAAAAACTGGGCTAGCCATTTTCAAAAAGAAAAAAAACTACTGGGCTGGTCTGTGGTAAACATAAAAGAAAAGGCTGTCTAGACAGGCCAGAGTGTCCCGCACAGCCCAGTTGACACCCTGCTTCTGTCTCAAAAACATAGTAGATAAATTCCACTCCAATTATGGCGATTCATAAAAATGCCACTGCAATTTTTGCAAACTTTGAAAAACGCCACAGCAGTTTGCAAACTTTGAAAAACGCCACTCCAGACTTCAAAAAGTGCCACTAGAAATGGCATGAAATGGCATTTTTCAAAGTTTGGAAATTACAGTGGCATTTCTCGGAGGCATTTATCAAATTAACCCAAAACAAAAATAACTGGGCGAGCTGCTGGGTCCCTGGTGTTAGCCGCTCGTTGTTCAATTCCCTCGTTTATTGACTACGTTGACAATGGCATGGGACCCAGATGTCAGAAATCCACTAGGAGGAGCCATTTTTTTATTGGCTTGAAATAAGGAGGCACTTGCTTGCGTACTGCCATGACCTTGGCGGGTCCCTGCTGTCATCCTCTCCACGTACAATCATCTCTTGATTGTGTACGCGTCAACTTGCTAGGCCCACAAGTCAGCCTCTAAACCCGTGGAGGACAAATACAACCCATTTAAAAAAATAACAGCCCATTCCATACGTTCAAACGGAAAGTTCAACATTCAGAGCAAAGTAATGTGTCTGATCCACATATAGAGTACTGAACTTCCACGTTGACAACCATCATAGCCAAGTTAACTATCTACTCCCACTAGACAAGTACTAACTTACTCTTAGCTAACTAGACGATGTCGGCGGTACACGCTAAACGCTGGCAATAGCGTCCTGCACCTCGCCTCGGACTTGCCAGAGGTGCGATAGGGCGCGTTGCTCGCGCGCGTTGGCCCTTTCCATGCAGACATGGTCCACCGAAGCTTCGGCTTCCAAGCGGGAAACCCACTTGACGAGCTGGTAGTAAAAATCAGCGTCGCGAACGCGTGCGTGCCCGACAGCCTCCAGGGCTATTTGCCGGGCGCCGGCCTCCACGTAGTCGGCCCAGTTGCGGGTGCTCTGCTCACGACTCAGAGCGTCGGTGCGGTGCTGCTCCATGTCCCGCTGGCGCCGCAAATCGGTGTTACGCTACTCCTCCGCCAGGCGGTTGCGCTCCAACAACTCCTGCTCCTCCGCCATGCGGTCGCGCTCCAACAACTCCTCGATCTGCGCATTGCCATCTAAAGATAGATAGAATGCCTCCTCCCTCCGTCTGCCTTCCGGTGAAAAACCGAACACTAGTCCCGACGGTGACCGCCTCCGGCGGTGACCGCCTCCGGCGTCGCCTACCGTGGACGGGCGGGGGCATGGCGGACGTGGCGAGCGACGTCGGGCTGGTGGGGGCTTATGAGGATATGGCGAGTTGGGTCACGGTGGCACTTGAGAATGCCAGGAAACAGTACTTATAGGGGGAAGGTAGCGCGACGGTCGCCGAATTCAATGCATAATGGCTTAGCGCACCAGCTTTCCGTGGAAAACTAGGGAAACTAAAATTATGACTGTGCCGTCCCGTCCCGTCTGGGTCGCACCCCGGCATGGCGGTCAAACGAGTGCACTTGAATCATCTTCCTCCTTGTCAATAATGATTTCACGGATTTAAAAAGCCTGCAACAATTAAAGCGTATCTTTTTTCGCATCAGTTAGCTGCCTTAATTACGGCCGGCTGCATGCAGGCACTCAGAATCGCTCGCAGGCAGTATGCGAAGCAGCATGCAACGAGTCGCAGCCGAGGGCACGCATGCAGCCACTTAAATCGCTGGAATTAATTGGGCTTAAACTTCTGCATGCCGTTAATTATTGCCATGCCTTGGTCTTACTGCTTTGCTCACGGGACTAATAAACCCGAACGTATGGAGTACCTTGGTTGGTGAGAGGTTTGAATTAAGCCCTGCAAACCGGAAAGGAGGTACTAGTACGTGCGTGATCCGCTATTTATTCGTGTAGGATCGAGTAGGTCGTTTCTTGAATTGAGCCCTGCAAACTGGAAAGGAGGTAGTACGTGCGTGATATGCTATTTATCCGTGTAGGATCGATAGTGTAGCTTGTCAGTTTCTTCAGAGGTAGGCATTTTTATCCTGTAGGATCGATAGTGTAGCTTGCCAATTTCTTCAGAGGTAGGCATTTTTAAGCAAAAAACTGCCACTTTGCATCTTGCGTCGCAAATAAAACTGCCAGGTGCGCATTTGTAGGCTAGCTAGTGATCGATCAAGAACTTGTAAACACCGAGCGAACAGAAATAAGTAATCATAATGCATCTCAATGATTCACAGATCATATACAAATATGTAGCTCCAAAAGCAAAGATCAGCCACTTCGGATCTTGCGTCGCAACTAAAATTAACTAGTACGATTCCCATACATAAGATCAACATGTTAATGCATCTCAATGATTCACAGATCATATACAAATATGTAGCTCCAAAAGCAAAGATCTAGAAAAAACATCTGTTCTTCCTACTAACATGGATGCTTCTCTTGGCCAACATTCAAGATGGTGAAAGACAAATTTGTTTGTGAAGTCTACAATTCCTCTTGCAAACGTAAGTGGTTTCACCAACAACTGGAACCATGAGAATGAACCACACATGATGGAGGAACATCCACTTCACTATGATTTGGTCTTCTCTCGATCACACCGCGAGACTATTTTCGGAATACAAACTTTAACTTAGGGAAAATGATGCCCATTGTATAATCAGACCAAAGCAATGAAGCACCAAGTGTTGGCCAAGAATAGTACAAGATTACTTTTCTGCAGTCCATGAAGTGACTATCCAATCTTTGTGTCTATTTTCAAATGGCACTGCATGCAGTGACTATACTATTCTCTTGTGCAGTTCAACCAAAATTGCGAACACTTTGTTTGTTTGCCAAATAGCAACGGGCAGACATCTTTGTCTGCACAAATATCAAGCAGCTAGTAAACATATACCACACCATGTTCGCAGTGATGGAAGAGGTGAAATCGATACAACCGAAATTGAGCATCCAATCATTGAATCATGTCCTGCACCTCCAATGTAGGTCCACCCTGCGAATAAATTCACATGCAAACCACTAATATTACTATCTAATGACAGTACAAAAAGAGTAACAAGATAGTAGCAAACCATGTACCTTCGTAATGAACAGCTCATAGTGCCACCAATTGGATATAAAGGTTTGGAAAAAACATGCTCCTAATGTTGAACCAGTTGGACTTTTTGTGCAGCTCCACTAAAATCGAGCATCCCTGTTTGCATAGATATTGAAAGTGTGATTACTATAAAAGTGGCACTAGTTGAAGCATAGACTCACAAATATAAGCATTCCAATTTCTTAATGGGAAAAGGTAGCAAGACTGTTTCTAACCACCTGTTTGAAGGAATAAATAAAAGCAACAGCGGCTGATGTCAGGAAGGCATACATAGTTTTTTTCTGAAAAACTGAGCCATTCCTGACCTTTCCTCTTCTTTTAAGCAAATTTTGTGCAGTTCTACTAAAATAAAATGCCATCACCACCTTGACAATTTAGTTACACTGTACAAAAGGAAATGACTTAACATTACATCATGATGTCGGGTATGTAGTAGACAAGCATTAGAGACAAACATACAGACCTCCTCGGATAACATAATGAACATTAATTTTAACAAAGGTGTGACTAGCTTTACCGGGATAATTTGAGTGAACTCTACACCCTCTGTTCCTTAATATAAGACGTTTTCGCGGTTCAATTTAAAGTACCCAAACGGCTAGTATTTAGAAAAATAGGTAGTAGTTTCCTTGAGCACATATCTGGGAAAGCTTGCCACACTTTATTTATGTCCATACGCTAATGCAACACCATTCGAATACTACAAATATACACTAATCCAGTGGCTAGTGCAACAGTAGAGTAGTTAGTTTATTACAGGGTACAGTACAATGGTTTTACTGAACAGATTTCAATAAACTCTAAAACTGGAAGGTTTCTATAAGAATTAACAATCCAAAATGTAAAGGTAACAAGTTTCAGCATTGGTATACTAGTTGTGCATGAGAATTAAACCAAATACAAAAGTCTGAAGGTAACTAGCATTATTAACTAATGACAGTATAAAAAAATTGCAAACCATGTACCTCCAAGGTAAATATCATTTCAAACTCGGGGGGACCTTAAAAATTGCTATCCCAATCTTGATAATCGACCAAACATAAAAACTTGATCTTTCCTCTTGATAATCAAGAGAACAGCCGGAGGAGGAGGTTCCCACTCTTGACCTTTCCTCTTGTCTTCATAATTGTCTGTGCAATTTAACCAAAATAAAATGACATCAACGCCTTGGCATTTTGGTGACACTGTATAAAAAATTAACTTATCTCATGAAAGTGAGGTATGTAATCTATAAGCATTAACAAAGGCAAAAATCTAAAGGTAGTAACAAGTTTCATCGTTGGTATACTGGCTGTGCAATAGCATTAGAATGCCTTAGCTGAAAAATCTTTAATACATCCACAATCAACAGCTAACCCTGGAATGATCTAGTGACATTAAATGGCACTGCTTAAATTTATCTGTGGCATTAGACTGAGAGCGGCATTAGTTAAATGTGGCATCACTTTAGCAGTAGCATTGCTTGATTTGACTGCTGGCGTTATACTAACAGCAAAAAAAGTGGCAATAAGAGCATGGGAGGCCCATTAGGACGGTGGGCGCACCGATGCGATGTACCTCCGCAGACGCAGAGTGGTGAGGGAGGTATGGTTGCCCAGAGCAACAAATATCCAGGCAGCATATGTGGATTACGTCCCATTTTTGTTCTCTTTAGCCACCTTTTTCCTATGTGAGTACAACAAACCGATCGACCTGGTCATTATCTATTGCATTGTCATGCCTTTCTACCCTTCTTCAACCAAGAGACACGAGACTCGTTCCTTAGCTACTGATTTTCCCGTTTTCAACCTAGATGCGGGTTCGATGCCTACTCTCTTGGACAGTACAGTCTCCCTTCCTTTCCTTATTCAACCCAGACATGCTTTAGTCTGCATGAAGTAGGGTTTCCTTTAATAGTGCAAATTATGGTTTTAAATGCTGCGTGGCGGTGAGCGAGAGGATAGCAAATTGGGAAGATGGTGGAGTGGAAAAAGATCCATATGCAACGACGTGCGGATGGGGCAATAGAACAAGGGTATGGTTCAAAAGAGGTAGCATACCGAGGGTCGGCGGAAGTGGCTTCGCTCGTGGTCGCCGCCCTCCGCACACACACTACGGCAGCGATCTCGCTGGTGCTAGGTCCGAGAGGACGGCCTTGTCGTCGATGCGTGACCTCGCTTCGCCGATGACGAAAAGGCCAACGCTGCACGTCCTTTTCTTCCACTGGCGGATCTGTGACCACCGTGAGGAGGGAGAGAGGGCCGTCTTTTTAGATCTGGAGAGAGGGTGGTAGTGTGAGAAGAAAGTGGGCAGCCCTTGGCAAGAAAGCTGAAGCTCCAGCCTATATATCTTCTTTATACTACTAATCTTTGGAGGTGGAGTAGTGGTAGAGTAGTTTATATTTTCTCTGCGTCTGCATGCCGATTAGTCGTGCTTCAAAACTGAACGTCGCGCCATTAAAAAAATAAAGGCCGATAACTAGTGCGGCACCTCAGGCCAACGCGGCCAGATCACATTTTGCACGAGAAATTACACACCATGTCTCATTGACATGTGGTCCAGATCCACATATCAGTGAGACGACGGCGAGTAGTAGGAGTATTTCCGAACCGACGTGTAGGCCGGGGCGCCCCTTCGTGAACCGTGGCAAACTGGCAACCGTCCACCGACTCTTCGCCTTTCCCTCTCGATTTGGAATTGCTGTCGCACGCTCTTCCTCTCCCTCCTCCATTTTCCTTCAGCCCTTCACCCTTTCTTCTACCATTGTTCGATCGTCTTCTCCATGGAGGGAACAGGACGGAAACGACCCCGTTATTCTTGCCCCAATCTGAAAGATGACGTGGTGGAGGAAATCATTGATCGGTGCGACGTCATCACCTCGGCTAGCATGGCAGGTTCGTTCAAGCCCATTCTCGACTCAACTAATAACATCATTACAAGGAACCCAAGAGTCAAGGAGCGGTTTGATCTCCCCTATCTTCTTCGCCGTGACCCTGATGACTGGCGCCGTCACGACGGAGGCCTCGCCCTGTGCAAGTTGATGCCGCTTGATAATGATACGTATGATGTTAAGATGCCATCGCTTGAGGGCAAGGCTTGGGCAGGCGCAAATGGAGATTGGGTTGTTTACATTGGGTCCAATCTGCGAGTGGGAACTTGTGAATGTGTACACTCTGACCGGGTTCCACTTCCAAAAATCTTAGCAGACTGCCTAGAGGTTGAGCACACCGGTATTATGCATACGTTCAAATACAATCATGGTGACTGTCTTCTACTGAAGATAGCAATTTCTCGAGTCCCCAACCGCTCTTGGAATTACAACAACTATGAATTTGTTGCTATCTTCGACAAGCTTGTTGCCGTCGTCAGTGGTTTGACTTGATGGATATTGCTCAAAAATCTATTTTTGTACACGGATGAGTACTGTGATGCAATTCAATACGAGGGCCTTGTGTTTGCTGCCACCACTCGTGGCACTGTTTTTGCATGGCATCCTCGTCGTTTAGGTACGTTTGTCTTCCACCGTAATTATAATTGTCTCATCCACATGCATGCAACCTTCTTCTTGTGTTTCCAAGGTCATGTGAACATTCCACCACCTATACTTGAATATTTTTATAACCAAGGGGGAGATGATGATGGTGATGATCACGAGCATGAGGACGAGCAGCACCCATATACTATTTGGCGCCTGGCAACTAATTCCGATGGATCACCTCTTCTCGTGTGTATACAGCCCACTGATGATGTTACTGCTAAGGAAGCAGGTGTAGTCTCCCATGGTCGCACTCTCCGGACCTATTCCAACACCCGTTGCATGGTATTCGGGATGGATACTAGTGTGCTAGCTCCAACTCCTTCTCCCTGGTACAGAATTGATAGTCTTGGAGAAAACTCGCTTTTCCTTGGACAAAACTATCCAATGATGGTGAAAGGCAATCCAACTGCTGTTGACACAAAGTTACTACCATTTATGAGAAGCAACTGTGTCTATACCTCGGACATTTGGGTGGTTCCCTACCACGCATCGATATAGTAGGCCGCTTCACCTGGATGATCGATCTGCGTTGGTCTCCGGATCGACAATGGATGGCCCGTCCCAGAGAATCACTTGTGGTTCAAAGCAAGCGTTTCAAACGCCGAGGAATGGTTGAGTTGAAGTTCATTTCATTGCTTGTTATTTGTTGTGTGGTGAAAACTTTAGTATTTATAATGTATCCTCGTTGTCGATGTGGGTTGATGACCTGTTGTATGTAATAAAATGATATGCCTGTGATAAACTTACTAAATTTATGAATGGCTTTGAGTTGCTTCGTGAGTGAGTGGTGCGACGAGGCAAAAAATATTTTCCGAATACATAATTGTAATGCGTGCATTGCAACAGGTTATCGGATGGGGCCAATCAACAATAGTGGTACACTATTTGTACTAGCTTCACATGCTTTATGCGGCGTCGTATTGGTGTTTTTATCAGAGCCATACTGTACTACGTAACGAGCACCTCGAATCCTCGATACTAGTAGTACTATATAGTAGTACTAACTAGTAGTAGTAGGGTGGCATGGGCCGTAACAAGCATTCACGCCCGTGAGTACGGCACACGCCACCAAAGACGACTTCCATCTGACATCATATTTCTTGGAGTCCGTGCTAGAGCAATCTCTTCAACCTCATCATTTCTCTAACTCAGCCATCGCGCGGCGGGCGAGGTGGGGGTTTGCCGATAGTAGGTTTCTTTAACTGCGGTCCCACTTGTAAGGCCAAGTGCAACGCACGACCCCAAACGGACCTCCGTTTTGCACGAACTCCAACAATAATTTTAACTAGTAAAGCAAGACCAAAGAAAACAAGAACCACAAGAATACATTTTACTACTCCTGTAAGTTGGATTAGTGCCTTCTCGATGCATTCATTGTTGATCTGCAGAGGCTCGATCTTGCGTGCTTCTTTCTTCTTCGGGTGTAAAGAAGTAGACATTGCTTCCTCGCATCTAGTCTCATGTCTAGACTCTATTCTAGTACTCCCTCCGGTCCATTTTTCTCTGCGTCTAAGCAGCAACACGCATACCAAGTAGGAGTATCAACAAGTGCACTAATCTCATCTATAGCCTCTGTGCTAGCTAAAAGTGATAGAACATCTACTAAATTGCGCTCTATCAATATATGGATGTACTCTTCTTCCCAATACAAAAACTTGCATCCATTCTACTCCCTCTGTTGCATAGTACATGCCTTCTATTTGTCAAAATATATATGCATCTAGACATGTTTTAGTATATAGGCACATCCATTTTTGGACAAATGGAAGTCAAGTATTTTGGAACGGAGGGAGTACACAATAAAATTTTTAAGTTAGCACAACTAGTCTAATCTGAGAGCACAACCGAAGATTTGGTCGGGTTCTTCCTCCTTTTGCCGACACGTGGGACATCCAGCATCCAGGTCCTGTCATGAAATAAAATAGAGTGGTAGTTGATAAGTTAAAGCCACAAGATGTGCATCTTGGGTTAAAGCGTAAATAGAATCTTACTACTCTTGAGTAACTCCAAAAGCGGCCACCGAAGATCTTTCTTGGATTTGTTTTTCATCACCAGACGTCGAGGTGAAAGATGTGCGTGTTCGATGGGTCCGCTTGTGTTTTCACCGACATGTGGGACCGCATGTGAGCAAGCAGACGATGGGCTCCATGGCGTCCGCTGGCTGGCTGAGAAGAGAGATAGAGGAGTGTTGAGCACGGACTGCAGGAAGTTTGTTCTACGTATTGTACCTCGATATAGGCTCGATATAGTGGGGTGGCATGGGCCATAACTAGCATTCACGTCTAGCACTACGGCTGCGCCACCAAGACGAGTCCCAACCGACACCAATTTTCTTGGAGTCCGTGCTACAACCATCTCTTCTCCCTCCTGTTTTCTCAGCCATCGCGGTGGGCGGGGTGGGGGTTTGCCGATAGTCGGTTTGCTCAACTACGGTCCCACTTGTAAGTGAAAATGCAACACCGCACGCATTCCCGCTTGAGCGGCGTGCCGGACCAACCGTGTGGGGTGCGACGCGAACACGGCAGGCTTTTCCTTTTGAACTCGTAACTTGTAAAATTTGGTTCTGCTCCATGGCGCGATCGATAGATAGAAAATAACGATTTTGCCTAGAGTAATGAGAAGTTTGGTTATGGCGCCGTTCATGCATGGAGTACGTACGAAAATTATGAAGTTGATGCGAAAGGTAAGATAATTACTGTAGTATCATATACTACTACATGGACTTGACGGAAAGATAAAAATACATACGGATCCATCAATGACATCCTCGCGCCCTAGTGCGCCGGGTCACCCACCGACGTGTGAGGAGCAGCGGCGTTGGCGGCGAGCTCAACGTGCTTCTGAACAGTGCGTCCAAGGTTGCCCTGCGGTCCAAGAAGGCCAGCATCCTATTGTCCTCCTCTTGCATGCGCGTAGACGTCGGTGATTATGTCCATGGTGTCTTGCTGCGCTAGGCGCTGCGCGGCGAGAGCGACCTCAAGGTGGACATTCTCCGGCGCAACGGCGGGCAGTCGCAGGGCCACCAGTGCGTCGAAGAGGTTGTCACCATAGTGGCCGTTGAGGGTGGCGGGCATCGCAGATCCTGGGCGCGTCAGCTGAAGGCTTACGTCAAAGTCGTCCGCGAGCTTCTTGACAACAGTGAACTTGTCGAGGAAACCGACGAGGACCTTGTCGAACAAGGAGACAAGCTGTCGTCCAAGCGGCCCCTCGCCCTGCCGGTGTCAAGCAATACTACCTGGAGACGTTCCTCGTTGCCGGGCCGCGGGCCGGCGTAGTGGACCATCTGGCACAGTCGGCTGATGCTTGCGCTCATCGCCTCCATGGGTCTAGCTTAGCTTCTACTAGTCAACTGATCTTGCGATTCGAGTGATCACTCTTGCCCTTGGTTAGCGTGCGTAGGTGCGTAGGATTTCGTACTACTCCTCGGCCCTCTACTGCACCTGCCTTTGGCTGTATGATAGGTGGGCCAGCCACCCCCTGGGCCCACGTGTCAATCACCCAAAGGCAGTTGCCGTAAGTCAATGAAGTTGTGCCCCCCTCCGTGCCGGTGCAGTATAGTCATCTCACCGGACCTCTAGTTGGGCCAAACGAGAGAAGTTTGATGTTTACTGGTTTATTTGTCCCCTTTGCATTTTGCGCCAAGTTTTGACCTTTGATTTAACTAATAAAATGTTAATGCATGTAAACGAAAATGTTGTGTAAGTCACCTTACGAAAACCAAATAATCCCAAAACACTTAGGCACGGTGCATTAACTCCTCCTTGTTTCTTATTTCGTGACATATCAACCAATGAGAGATGTGGACCGTGCATGCTTTCAATGACTTGAGACTACCAAACATGACATGCAGTGTTTAGTTCATTGCATGTAATCCTATTAAGACTCTAGTTAGCAAGAAAACATTAAGTTCTCTCGCTGATAGGAATAAAACACCATGTATTTATTTACAGAGGGAGTAGTACATTTTTTGTGACATGCATTACTAGATATTGCTAGTCAAATACTAAAATCCAAATGGACATGGTAGTACTCCTAAATCCAGACGGCGGTGCTACTAGTACTACTAGTAGTACTACCAATGTAGTACTCCTAGGAGTACTAGCACCTTTATACTACCGTTGGTCAAATTATTACGTCTTTGCTCCTCACGTTGAAGTGACAAGACCTCGCTACGAGATGACACCTGAGTATAGGCGCCTTGTTCGGCATACCATAGTCAGCCTCACCGTCTGCAGTCACAATCATCATGGCTGTAGAGCTAGCCTGCTTACAACTAGCCCTGTTCGACATAATTTCCCGTGCGTATATGCCCGTGCATTGCACGGAACACCAAGATTGGGGATGGACTGCTCCGGCAGCGGCCATCGCGCCAGATTTTTCCACGGCCTTCTAGATGTGGTGGGGAGGAGATAAGGTTGATTGTGAGAGACAAGGAGTTGTTTGTAAATAGGGAACAAGTGCGGGCATCTTTTTGCAAAAATGGAGAAGTTGGGTTTGTATGCGTCAGATCTAGATCCGACTGACTCTTGGTGAAAGATGGCGAGCACAACATCATCACCAACTCAGGACCTGTTTGATTCGCAAGATTTTGAAACCGCAGGAATAGGACACGGCAATATTACAAGTTTCAAACTGATATTACAAATGTTAGGAGTAATGCTGCACCTAGGAAGAGGGAATTACTAGGAAGTTCACGTAAGAACTTTCGTTACTTTAGGTGGATGCAGCGTTATCGTACAAACTAAAATCCACCATACGACAAGTCACTAATGGGCAAATAAGTTTTCGAGTCTCTGGCCACTTGATGTTTCAAAAACAAATTCAGCTTCTGCGGAGACTTTGTCATTTAGGCTTAGCCGCTTGCGGTGATCAGCACACCATTCATTGTTGCACCAGAGAACGCCAAACCTCATTACCTTGAGCACACTTGCCTCCAGAACAAAGAACCTGGTCAATTTAATCTCAGATGTGCTGCCTCGGTAGTCGATCGAATCAATTTCTGTAAGATGGAGATCAAGGCATTCGATGAGATTGTTATAGTGCAGCACATTTTTCACTTTCGGGTATTTTTTTATCTGCAAAAGAAGAGAACATATTAGAGCAGCTGGCTGCATAAGATTGCCGTGTCCTCAAGAGGTACCAATATCATTCGCTCATACGATAGGGTTGGCTTGCTAGTGATATTTTTTCACTCTCTCTCTCTCCCTCTCTCTCTCTGTTTCTGTTTCCTCTCATTTAACTAGGAGCACGTGAAGAGCTTGGGCATTTGTTGCCTTCCACTATGTGGCCGATGCCATATTTCGCAAAAGTATGCCACATAATACGCATCCATGTCAAATCAAAAGATTTTGGCACCGCTCTCGCGATGTGAGAGAGTTGGCACCACTGTGCACACAGACCCACATGTATAAACAAATCAATCAAACCAACTACACCAGCCTCTCACTCTCCCAAACAAGTGTTTTTTATTGCCTCAGTCCTCTCTCTCTCCCACGCAGTGTTTTTTCATTGCGTGAGTTTATTTGGCACCGGAGCAAAGTAGGTGCTCCAGATTGGGGCACCAGGTGAGCAATGGTGGGGCATCGATGCCAAATGCATCACAAGTGAATTTGGCACATGTTTTAGCCTACATAGCCCACTTTTGTACTCCCTCCGTCCCAAAATTCTTGTCTTAAATTTGTCTAAATACGGATGTATCTAGTTACATTTTAGTGTTAGATACATCTGTATCTAAACAAATGTAAGACAAGAATTTTGGGACGGAGGGAATACTACCTTGTATTTAGTATAAAATTTTGACCATAGATTTACCTAAGAAAATGCCAATGCATGTCACTAAAAATTACACCATTTGAAATTATGTTCAAATACGAATCCAATGATATAGTTCTTAGTGAGATGCATTAAGATTTTGTCAGTTAAATATATGGTCAAATTTGGATACTACAAAATTGGAAGAGTAAACCAGGACGGAGGTAGTACTTGCCCTTAGGGTATCCATAGAGTTACTGGATTAGTCTAAGTTACTTTCCACTATGACTAGCCTAGGCTACTATAGTAGTACAGCATAAAAATGATGCAGGTGATCATGTGAGAAAAAATACTAAAAACATTTCTTTCAGTGCAGTGCGTAGATCTAGTTTTGAACACTACACTTGTCATCGTAATTTGGGAAAATTACAAAAAAATTGAGCTACGTTGTGATTACCGTTTACTAATAGGAAAGAAGTTTCACCTCGATGAGTAGCTTCTCCGTGCATGGAAAGCATGTAAGGAATCCAACAACTTGATCCAGATTGGGGCCGATAGATTTTTGTGCTAAGATCTTCACTGTGCGCATGGACTGGGTCAAGCTTGTGGGAATCATTTTGTGGAAGACGGTCGTAAATACATCAAGAATAAATTGAAAAATGTGAATTTCAAGAAGACGGAGAAGATGATGAGTGTTGTACCTGAACGATTACGGATCCAATAAAGAGTTCGGAGAATTTGGCAGACGAGTACACCAACGCTGTCAATTTCGGCGCGTCAATGACCCTGATTTTTGTTGGACCTTCTAGATCCGATACAAGCAATCACTTAAGGAAAGGCGCATTCTCAATCACCATAACATGGAACAGCTGGAGTGATCTCTTCCCAATTGATGTCTTGTTGCGGGGCCAGCAAGACACATAAATCCATCGGAGATTCGTCGAGGCAATGTGGAGGCTAATGAACCCGTGGATCTGCTCAAGACGAAGGTACTCGGCCTTGATGCAGATACCATGGAGCAGGTGCTCCATAGCCTTCTTCGAGATGACAACGTCGAAGAGGTCGAGCTGCTTGAGTTGAGGGAGAAGAAGGGCCGCGGCATTAACTGGGAAGATAGCGTGAGCTGAAGTCGGGCGTGGCGTAGCGTTGGCGTGAGGCGGAGCGCGGACGGCAGCAGAGAGCGACATCGTCTAGCTTCAAAGCTGAGCTCCTCGAGCTGATCTAGGGCGGGGGATAAGAACCACTCGTCGAACTTGGGTTGGACCTTGCAGTTGGTACTGAACAAGCAGATGTCAAGGCGTCTGGCTGGCCCAGGGTGCGATGAAAGGATCTTGGAGACTGCGGCCATGCGTTTGCAATCCCCGTCGTTGAGGCAGCTGTCGACGGTGAGGTTGAGGGGGACGCAGCGCCAGAGGGGGCGCCACCACCGAGAGAGAAGGGCGGTCCACAGGGCAGATTTGGTGGGGAGGAGGCCGATGATGACGAGCAGCATGTCGTCGGGGAGGCTGCTGATGAAGTCCAGGCTCGCCGGATGCGGTTTTGGCTCGAGCGGCCTCCGCTTGTTGGCTGCCTCGCCGTCCATCTCAACCGGCGGCGACGCCGGTGTACACGTGTGCTGGTGTGTGTTGTGTGCTGGGTGTGCGCGAGTGCGTCCTTCTATGCATATCGCCGTGCAGTGGTGAATTGTGCGCGAGTGCGTCCTTCACTACTAGAAAAAGGGCTATAGATGGGATTGACACTAATGGCGCACCAGACAAGCGGTGCGCCATTAGTATATACTAATGGCGCACCACCTTCTGATACGCCAGTAGAGGTGAAACTACTAATGGCGCACTGGCCCAAGGTGCGCCATTAGTATCAAATTTTTGAACTAGTGCGCCTGTCCAAACATACTAATGGCGCATCAGGACTCGATCGCCATTACTAGTTGTAACTAGTAATGACGCACCTATCGGAAAGTGCGCCACTAATGTTGTTTTTTATTCACTTTTCTCGCAAAACTACTAATGGCGCCTTTGTTCCACCGTCGCCATTACTAGTTTAACGAGGCGCCATTAGTATGTTTTTGCAAAACTACTAATGGCGCACCACCGTAAGGTGAGCCATTAGTAACATGGATTACTAATGGCGCATTTAGAGTTGGTGCTCCATTAGTAAGTGGGCAGCAACAAGATATTTTGGACAGCCTCTCCCCTACCCACACTCACTTTCTCCCCACTTCATTCTCTCCACCTCCTCCTTGTCTCGGGTGCCTCCTCTTTTCACCTCATTGCCACCATAGATTCATTCAAATTAAGTGGTTAAATTACCTTGTTTTGATAGGTAAGTAAGGGGAAGCTATATTTATGTTTTTCTCCTACAACAATGTGCACATGCATTTTTTATGGCCTAGCTAGATCTATGTATGTTCGTGGTGTTGCATATGTTTGTGGTGTTGCATATGTGTTTGTGTTTGGAGGTGTACCGTATTTGAAATGCGATAGTTGCCAATATTTTGCCGGAATGTTGATTCATTTCCGTTTGGCGAGAATTTTGGCATTAAGCATTCTTTTGGTCCTATTTTTAGGAAAGTCATGCCAAATTTTTCTTGGTTCTAAAATATCGTTTTGCTCTACCCCTTGACGACCATGGTCCGCATCGATGACCGAAGGCATCGTGAATAGGTTTTTGAGGTCCGCGAAGGCCGAGATGCTTCAAAAGAACGAGACGGAGATAAGATGTCCGTGTCGAAGATGCAAGTCAAGAGCCTTATTGCGGACCCGGATTCCGGGCAGGTGCGGGACCACCTGCTCTTGCGTGGTTTCATGGATGGCTATCGATGGCAAGGTGATGAAGATGACTACGAAGTCGTCCATGGGGGCCGGGCAAGAAATGTGGAAGGGCAGCAAGACAACCACCGCGGCTCGGGCGGGCGAGAAGACAAAGAATCCCCAGGAGATGATCATGACGGTGATGCTGTACACAGTCATCATGTAGAAGATGCAGGACATGATGATGAGGAAGATGCCGGAGCGCATTTACGGGCATGATCATGAAGATGATGATGCCGGGCGGAGCGCATTTACGCCGACCATCGATGGGCTGGGTGCAGGACCCTCATATTCAAGAGCTGCTTCTCAAGCGGCACGGATAACGCAAGAGCTGCCGCCCGAGAGAAAGCCAAGATGGATCAACTTGAGTTAGACGTGGTTACTCCATTGTATGAAGGATGCAGGCCGAGGATACCCGCCGAAAGTAACGCTCATGGCTCTGGAGATGAAGGTAAAACACAAAATGACCGGCGCGTGCTTCGGCGAGAACATGTCATTCTGGCACGAACGTCTTCCCAAGGGGAACAAGTGCCCGACCAGTTTGGAGGAGGCTAAGAAAATCGTGTGTCCTCTGGATTTACGCACGTGAAATACCATGTGTGCATGAACAATTGCATCATTTACCGGGACGAGCACGCGGAGTCTACCATATGTCCGGTTTGCGGCGTCACTCGATACAAGAAGAGGAAGAAAGCTCCTCGAAAAGTGGTGTGGTACTTTCCGATCACTCCTCGTCTGCAGCGGTATTTTGCGGACCCTAAGGTAGCAAAGCTCCTGCGTTGGCACGCGGATAGGGAGGAGAAGAAGCGAAGATGACTCAAATGATCCGGAGATAGATAAAAAGACAAGATGCTGAGTCACCCTAAGGATGCGAGCCAGTGGCAAGTGTTGAACTTCAAGACCTGAATTTGGGAAGGATCCAAGGAACATCATGTCGGGCGCGAGCACCGATGGAGTCAATCGTGGGGCAGCCAGAGAAGCACACATAGCACCTGGCCTGTGTTTGTGTGGATGTACAACCTTCCCCCACAGTTTGTGCATGAAGAGGAAGTACATTCACATGAGTATGCTAATTGAAGGGCGAAACAACCAGGAACAACATCAATCAGACCTGGGCTGCCGAAAGAGGAGCTTGACACTGTGGAAAACGCCAGCCAATACATGGGACGCCGCAGAGAAAGAATATTTCCCTATGAGAGCCGTGACCGCTCACGACGGTGCACGACTATCTCGATTACGGATATCTCGTGGGGCAGGTAGTCCACGGATTTTCTGGATGCGTAAGGTGCATGGATGACACAACGTATCGCCAGCTAGATAGAGATCTCGGGTCTTCGAAAACCGTGTTCATGGGACATCGAAGGTGGCTTCGCGACGATGACCCGTGGAGGAAACGCAAGGATCTGTTCGATGGTGAAACCGAACCCCGAAAACGCCCATGTACGAGGAGCGGCGAGGAAATAGACAAGCTGTTGAAAAATTGGAAAGACTGCCCACTGCCGAGAAAGAAGCAAAAGGCGCCAGAGCCGGGAAAGAAGCGAAAGGCGCCAGAGCCGCTGCTGAAGGTATGGAAAACAAGGTCTGTTTTCTGGGACTTGCCGTACTGGAAGATCCACCGTGTGCCTCACAGCCTTGATGTCATGCATATCACGAAGAACGCATGCGAGAGTCCGCTTGGTACCCTGCTCAACATGCCACAGAGGACCAAAGATGGGCCGAAAGCAAGGGCAGACTTGAAATCAATGGGCATCAGGCAGGAGCTTCACGCTAATGATGATGATGATGATGATGATGATGATGATAATGATGATGATGATGATGATGATGATGATGATGAGGCGAAGCAGGAAACAGTAAGTCGTCGCAAAGGCAAAAAGGCCAAGAAGACCGGAAATGACTACCCTCCCGCGTGCTTCACTCTAAGTCAGGAGATCGAGCAGTTTTCACTTGCCTCCTAGGAGTAAAACTTCCCTTACGGTTACGCTGGGAAGATAAGCAGATACCTAGACCCAGCGAAGCGAAGTTCGATGGGATGAAGTCTCACGACTGCCACATGCTGATGACGCAGATACTTCCGGTTGCAATCCATTGGGATCATGGACGCCGCACGTCCTCGAAATGCTATTTGGCCTATGCAACTTTTTTCGACGTCATCTCTCGGAAGTCGATTGGCGTGAGGCAACTCGGAAGGCTACGAGGAAGAGATCGTGGTGATACTATGCGAGCTTGAGATGTACTTCCCGCCCGCATTCTTCGACGTTATGGTGCATCTACTGGTCCATATAGTGGAGGGTATCATCCAACTTGGGCCGGCGCTCCTGCACAAAGATGATGCCGTCAAACGATGAATGGTGTCATCAAAGGATACGTTCGCAACATGTCACGCCCGTAGGGAAGTATAGCCGGGGCTTTCTCGATCAAGAGTGCATCTCCTACTGCATGAATTATCTAGGCATTGAGAACCCCATTGGTCTGCCCGTCAACAGGCACCTCGGCAGGCTCGCTGGATGGGGTCACCGTGAGGGTCGCCTCGAAATGCATGTCGACCTAGAGGGTCGACTGGCCGACTTTGAAAGAGCAAACCTAGTCGCGCTACAACACATAGACGTGGTCGATCCTTGGGTGGTAGAGCACAAAACCTTTATTAAGAAGACGTACAATGACCGAGGCCAATAGAGGACGGACGGAGATATAATCAAAGAGCACAACTCATGTTTCACGCGTTGGTTCAAGCAAAAGCTTCGCCATTACCCTTTACATGAGGATTCTTCCGCGGAAGAACAACTCATATTCGCCTTGTCACAGGCGCCGAGCACAACCTGATGACCTATGAGGCGTCTGATACCAACGGCTACACATTCTACACCGAGGCCAAGGACATGAAGAGCGATGGTTATCGAACTCCGGGTAACGATGGAATCCTACACCGGTAAAGACAAGTACAGATACTACGTAAGGATCGAGGAGATCTGGGAGCTGAGCTACTACCGAGAGAAGGTCCCGATGTTCCGTGTCAGATGGGCGAAGAGCGTCCTAAAAGAAGACCGGTATTTCACCACCATGGTTATACCCGAAGCCAAATCCAAGACCGCGTGCGCAAACGTCACCGCGAAAAATGAGCCATGGGTACTGGCTTCCCAAGTTGACCAATGCTTCTTCATTACCGACCCGTCAAAGCCCAGTCGTGTTGTCGTGAGGAGAGGCAAAAGGAAGATCATCGGAATGGATGGAGTAGCCAATGAGCAAGACTTCGACAAGCACGGCGACCGAGGATCGAACATGACGACGATGATGAAGTAGCAGCATACACCACAAGAAGAAGCAGGACCATCCTACCTAAAGGACGTCTGCTCCACGTAAGAACTCCATTTGCGAAAAAGAAGGGCAAGAAGATTGTGAACAGATAGCTAGCTAAGATCGATTGTATTTAAATCGTAGCCTTCATTTCTCGATTGTATTTCATGGGCACTTTTTGAACTATCATGAATATTTTTAAATTTAATGAACACTCGATCTCGATCCCCCTCCATCTCGATCGCTATCCCACCTCGCCAGATCCGGTCCCCCTCGCCGACGACCTCCCCCCGGTCTACGGCCACGCCGACCCCCGCACCTCGATTCCCCTACTCAACCGCCGACCCCCGCACCTCCCTACTCAACCGCCCGCCGACCCCCGCACTTCAGCACCTCCCCGCTCCACCGGCATTACTGTTTGATGATATTTTTTAAAAAATTATTACTCTTATAAAAAAAATATTACTGTTATGATTTAAACCAGTTTGAACATATTTAAACTCAAATAAGTATCAAACAGCATTTTAAATGCATAAAAAAAATTGTGGAGCCTGGGAATCGAACCCAGGACCTCTTGGTGTGAGAACTAGCTGCTGACCAGTCGAGCTAGTAGAGGGAACTTGATGTGGATCAGGTCAGGTGGAAGATAACCTGTTGGCTCGAGCGAAATAAAAAAATACTAATGGCGCACTGCAGGCGAGGTGCGCCATTAGTATGTATACTTATGGCGCACCGAGGGTGGTGCGCCATTAGTATTGTGCCGCCCCATCCATATTTCCTCCCGCCGCCCAAACCTATCCTCTCTCTCCCTTGCCCTCGCCCTCGATCCCTTCCCTCTCCTCTCCGGCCTTGCTGCCCGCCGCCTCGGCCTTGGCCCAGCCCCGCCTCGGCCGCCCGACGTCGCCTCGGCCTTCTCGGCCGACGCCTCGGCCGCCGCCTTGGCGCTGCGTCCGCAAGTACCAGCTCGCCACCGCCGCCTCCGCCTCCCTGCCTCTCCCGTCGGCCGCCCGGTGAAGCACAGCGCGCCAGCCCAGACCGGGCCGCACCTTCACCGACGCCGTCGCACGGCCACAGCACCGCCTCGTCGCTCCTCGTCTCCCTGCAGCTGCATGTAGCTAGAAATTTATTTATTTACTTTGAGAATTACCCCTTGGTGCGAAACCTAAATGACAGAAATCTCCATAGTTCCTCACTCGCGAGGCCAGCAAGTGAGCAGCTTTATTCAATTTTGTGTGTGTTTTCGGTGCTCTGGCAGCTTTGGGTCGAGGACTCTGTATTGACTAGTTTCGTTTTTTCTATGAGAAAATGGAGCCAGGGAGGTTCATAATTTTAATTGATCCTTACTCCTACACCATATCCAAATTCTTCGTTTCCTCGTATGGTTCTGGACAGCAACTTATTATAGTCAGCTTCAACACCGAA
The DNA here is from genome assembly GCA_021605145.1 of Aegilops bicornis. Lineage (NCBI taxonomy): Eukaryota > Viridiplantae > Streptophyta > Magnoliopsida > Poales > Poaceae > Aegilops > Aegilops bicornis. Next base: position 595,546,185 of record CM038669.1, on the reverse strand, counting down.
AGTGCCCCTTCTAGGTAAGTGTTGCAAGTTTCTTAGTATTTGTAGATAAGTATGTGGAGCGCATGATGATAAAGTTGGTTTATAAAAGTATGGGTGGGCGCCATCGACATGAAGAATCATGATGTGCTTTGTGCTTGGGAGACTTAAGTATCGTGTCATGTTTGTGAGCCGTTTGTTCTTCTTAAGCATGTGCCTGCTTAGTTTTGGTTTTCGTAAATGTTCTCGCCTATTAGGAAACTGTTTGGAAGTTTATTTAATGGAAATTGACCATTGTCTTGGTTTTGATTTTTGGAAACACGGCGTTCTGTGATTCAAAGATAAGCAAATGCTTGGTTATAGAAATCTTCGCAATGTGGAGTTCCTGCTGGAGTTGATTGTGGTGCTAATAAAGGTTCAAATGACTAGAAACATGACTGTGGATGACAAGAAGACTCAAGGCAAAATCTGGCTACAAGGGCATATTAGGATCACCACAATATTGAGATGAGTATTGACTAGAACAAGTTCACACCAAAGCTGACTAGGGCAACCTAAGAACAAATTCTCAAACAAAGACTACCAAGAGAAGCAACGCAAAACCAAGCATATCTTGAAGACCGACAAGTTCCAAGCAAGAGGAAATATATAAATACAGCAACCTGTATCTAATTATTTAATCAGGACAGAGACCAACTAATCAGCAAGAAAAATGACATTCACAGATAGAGGGACCAACTAATCAAAGCAAGAGAACTAATTAGTATCTCAGAACGAAACCAGATATCACAGAGGCCTCGACCCACAGCTGCCAGAGCATCCATATTTCGTAAGATCATTCAATCTGATGGATTCACGCCCTATGCGCGCAAGTTTGGTCTTGGTATCTCTAATCCTGTATGTATCAGGACAAGTGGTGCTAGCTTTATTGCCAGGATCAATTAAGCGTAGTGCCTGCAGGTCCATCATTGGTGGATTTTTTACCGTTGTAGTTCTTATTTGCTAGGCATATCACCTTACAATGAGTTGTGGGTGAAAATACCAGGTTAACTGATATTTGAGTCCATTCGCAACTGCTCCCATTAAGTTAAAGATCAACCAATTTAGTTACTAGGGTGGTTACCCGACGCCTGCAAGATAGATGCACATATCTACCTTTCACGCTAGTGAAATCTCTGAGATGCATCCTTCGCTCGAGGATTCCTTTCTCATTATATATTGTAGTTTAAGTGCAACTGAACTTTTAGCTTCAACAAAGCAACGATGGATATTTATTTACTTTTGTTCCTTTCGTTTAGTAGGTTTTGGCCGACGGCAGTGTATCCCCATATAGGTTTTGGCAGCAGGTGTATCTCTCAAGTACTAGGCTCGCCATAGCATTAGCAGGATTTTGTTGCGTGTGTCCGTGTCACAATTGTTTAGTAGGTTTTGGAGCCAGTCCACTCCAGTATACTGGAATACAGATCCCTTTGGCAACCTCCATTGCTGTCAGGACCCCGATCCTAAGTCACACCGATCTAGCATGTAACACATCATATCACTTTGCGGCCTCACGCACGGTATTCCCACGATTGTCGCCTTACCATGGCCCGGGACCGTTTGCGCCTTTTGGCTCACGTATATGATGGTGTCGCTAGCATCCATATAACAAAGAACCCGGGCCGACATGGCTAGTCGTGAACCCAAAGCGGCACTAACCCATGGGAACAGGCATACATGAATCACATCGAGCATGTCGGCCATCAACGTATAAATTTTTGTAACCTTTGGGCTAACAGACTCCGGTATCCCGGGCTGTAGCGAGCTAAGCGAGGACTCGAATAACACCGCGTGACATTTCCCGAAGGGACAGACATAGGAAGGCGAAGTGAAACACATGCCGCCAGTCAAGTGTCCAAGCGGTAATCTTGGGCTAGCAGGACTCCGGTGAACCGGGCATGTAGCGGACTACTATCGCTCGTAAGCACGAGACTACATTTCCCCATATGAGAGGCTGCCAAGGATAAACAACTAGTTTGTCGGATCCCACACATACCAAGCATTTCAAACATACACACAATACGCTCAATATGTGTAGATACAACATGGCATCACAACATAACTCTCTGACTCAAATATTTATTCATTAGGCTCGAGGAGCGAGATATTACAAACATGGGTCTCATGACCCAACACTCGAAACATACAAGTCCAAGCACAAGCGAAAGCTAAACAAGTCTGAGTACGCATAACTATAAATGAAGAAGGCTGAGAAGCCCGACTATCTACCAGATCTGCCGAGGGCACAAGATCGTAGCCGAGGTAACAAGCTAACCGTCAAGTCCAAGCAGAACTACTAGCGAGACCGAAGTCTCTCGCAAAACATAAAATAAGCAAACGTGAGTACAAACGTACTCAGCAAGACTTACATCGAGCTAGCTACATATGCATCATTATCAAAAAGGGGTGGTGGAGTTTGACCGCAGAAGCCAGCTTTGACTCGGTGGCTATCCCGAACTACGATTGCAAGTAACTCTTTTGAGGTGGCGCACGAGTCCACATATTCACCATATCAATACGCTACTATGGACCCGCTCCCGTCTCCCCACGAGAACGCCATCCATAGCACTCACGCTTATCTTGCGCATTTTAGAGTATCCACTTTCACTTGTCTATGAACCGTATAGGCAACCCGAAGTCCTTCTCCGTGGACACGGCTATTCGAATAGATCATATTAACCTGCAGGGGTGTACTTCTTCACACACGCTCTCACCACTTACCACCGTTTACACGACATGTACTCGGCAACCTTCAAGCGGAAGCCCAACGTGGGTGTCGGCCACGACCTACCTAAACACACGAGTCCCTAGTCCAGGTTTATCGCCTATTCGGGTTCCATCCGCATGGAGTCCGCCGAGGTTTCCCATACAGCCCGAACGATGTGTGCAGGGTTCCCGAGACACCAAACGGGCGAATCGGTACACCGGGCCACGGTGCCTACCGCAACACAACCCACCCCTATGGTCGGCGTTGCGTCACGCCCCCAAAGATGCTACAAACACCGTAAACTACTTGCAACTCCTTGACCGGGAACAAGGGTGGTTAAGAAGCCGAGAGGGTCCATTGGTTTCGGGCCCAATGCGTGGTAGTCACTGTTTCATGGATCACAAACACAAAACTCAGTTCCTGAGGACGACTGCAATGAGACAACCCACCATGTATTCCTACATGGCCTCTCACCGCTACCTTTACCAAATCGTGTTCACACACTTAGCTTACACACGATGAGGACATGTTCACACAACCATTCCAATTCATTCCCGATGAATCGGACTGACTCAACTCTAAGCGATGAGTGCATGACAACAAGCATGAATGAGTAGGCACAACATGGCTCAAACAACTCCTACTCATGCTAGTGGGTTTCATCTAATTCTTGTGGAATGACAGGTCATGCAGAGAGGATAAAGGGGTTCAGCTACCGCAGCAAGTAACACATGAGTCGTTGTTGTCCTAATGCAGTAAAATAGAGCAGGAGCGAGAGAGTGGGATTATATCGGAATGAACAAGGGGTTTTGATTGCACAGCACTTCAAGATAATATAGTTCTTCATCGGTGTCATCGAATTCATCGCTTCGATGCGTCATCTTGAGAGGGGCAATTACGGCAACAAGAGAGAACACAATCAATGCAATGCACATTCACATGAATGACATGTCATGTTAAGGTACTGAATTCACCTAATGCAATGTCTAGCCAGGTTAATTGAAGTGGAATTCAAACAAGGTTAAACTCCAACTCCAAATGCTAGTTCATAATTTACCCTAATCATGATTCATCCTATTCAGTGAGGTTAACTTGTTCAAACATGCATGATCATGGCATAAACAGATTCTTCATATTTTTAGGATCATTTTTAATATATAATTTATTTAATTTGGAGTTACAGATTAAAAGTTATGAATATTTGAAGTTTGGGGTATTTTCTGAAATTTCCTGAATTAAATTAAATCCAAAAAATCAATTCATCTGCGTCGACACTTGACGTCAACAGTCAACCTGGGTCAAACTCGGCGTGTGGGGGCCCCACGTCAGTGACTAACTAAAATAACCTAGTTTAATTAGCACTAACCTAGGTTAAGTTAAATTAGTTTAAAACTAAACTAGATTAGTTAGCCGGGCGGGGCCCGCATGTCGGTGGCTCCGGGGAAGTCAAACTAGGCCAAACCCAGGTCAACTCGCCGGAGTTGACCATGCTCGTCGCCGCCCGGAGCCAGAGACGGCTGAGGGGTGCGGGTTTCCTCCTCCGGCGACCAAATGGCCGGCGGAGGGCGTCTATGTGACACGGGCGCTCGTCCGCGTCGAGTAGTGACAGCGGCTGGGCCTAAGATGGCCGGAGTCGTCACCGGCGTCGACCGTGACGGTCGCCGGAGCTCGGGCAAGCTCGGGGTCGACGCTATGGTGGCCGGGGAGGCTCGGCCGGGGCACCTACGTGCTCTATGCAGCGCGGGGAGAAAGCGGAGCATGACAGCCGGGCCACTAGGTGGCCGGAGGCACGTCGGCCAGCGGTCACAAAGCGGCGGGTTTGATCATCGGCAAACGGGCGACTAGGACTAGCAAGCGTCAGCGGAGACAAGGGAAGCAGTGTAGAAGCTCACGGGATCATGTAGGGCTGGTCGGCGAGCTCGGGGAAGCACCGGAGCGAGCGGAGCATCGAGGGGGATCTCCGGCGGCCGACGATGGAAACGAAGACGGTGGCGCCGCCTCAGGCGTCCCGCGGTCGTGTGGTTCGGCGTAGGGGTGCGCGGCAGTGAGGCGGAGCTCGTGGACGGGATGGCTGGCCGTGGGGAGGTCGGTGGTGGCGGCGAACGGCGACGGTGACGGCGGCTCCGTTCGGTGGCGTCGTGGGGAGCGAGACAGAGGAGGGAACGAGGGAGAGGAAGAGAGCGAGGGGTCCAGGGCAGCGTGGCGCTCGAGGCGTCAGGCGTCGGGGGTGAAGCGAGCAGGTGGAGGTGGCTGCTGGCGTGGGCGGCTGCGTCGGCCACACGCCTCTCGTCCTCTTGGCGAGAGGTGGGAGGCAGTGGTCTTTGGTGGTGGGCCACCGGTGAGCCCAAGACGGCTGGGCGGTGCATGCCAGGTAAGCTGGGCTTCTCTCTCTCTCTGCTATTTTATTTCAGTTTTCTATTTTTCTGCAGATGTTTGGCTTTATTAAAAATACCAAAACCTATTCAAAAATCATGAAACTTGCTCAGGCCTACTGTTTGGAAAATATCCAACAGCAAACATTTAAGTTTATGATTATTTGAGCATTTAAAATATTTTATAGTATTTAAATGCCCAAATGAAAATACCATATGATTTAATTCAGAGCCCAAATATGTCAAGGAAAATGTGCATCACCTCACAGTTCTTTATTTACAGACATTTCCATAAATGATGAACATTTTTGAAGGCCATTTGGATTCTTGAAAATATTTTAGGTAAACCTAGTGGATTCCTTTAATGCTAGGGTTTAGGCAATCCCCATTTCAAGTTTCTTAAAATTTAAACATGATGCATGGATGCTAAAGCAAAAACAAACAAGGGCTGATCTGGGTCAGGACAACTCACCCCCACTAAACAAGAATCTCGCCCCGAGATTCAAGACGTGAGGTAAGAGGAAAAGGGAAATCGCAAAACTATCACAATCTTCATGATCCATTTTCCCTTCTCGAAAATGTTGATTCATTCCATCATCTTGGTCTTGATGTCTTTGCTATCGAGATCTTCACTCGACATGACAACAGAAAGAGGGAGGGGAGATCCTACAGGATTTAATCTTCTTGAAGATCGAGCAACTCAAGATCAGTTCATGGAGTGACGTAAGAACAATTCTTGAGTTGAGACGCCAAACACACATCAGGAATGATGGTAAAGAAATGGATGACGAAGGTTCAAATTGGTAGGCAACATTCCACGCTAAAGTAAAATGGTGCATGGTTTCAAAGTAACAAGGAGATGATTGCCATGATTCCATAACGGTAGACCTTAGGAAAGGTGACTCGTAGAATTATTCCCTTAAGTGGCAAAAAGAATTACTTTTGAATCGGAGATCATTGAAACTCTTCATACCAGCCTAAGGCAATTCACAAAGATCGTTTGGTGGAGTGCAAGGAATGGCATACCAGACTTCGAATGGATGATGTGGACTACCTTGTTGAAGACAACGCAATGGATGAATTTTGCTTATCACCAAAATGGATGGGACCCATGGTAAGTCCACTTTTGAAGATGAACCTGGACAACAATTCTTGAGAGGGCAGCCCATGGAAATTGGCGCAATGGCGGTGCTGTTGGGAACAACATGCAACTATTGGGAATGTTCCAACCATCATATCTGCCTGAGATTCAGATCTGGTTGGTGTTAGGATATTCCAGACTCATCGAGTCTAGAAGAAAAATGAAAGTTTGCAACACAAATCGATGAGAAGATGTTGCGAGATTCTCGGGAATGAACTACGATAGCAAGCTCCAAAACATGAGCTGATTCTGCTACTAACATGTGAACATGTTGTCCAAGACAGGAATGACCACATAGTAGTCTTATCATAAGACACTACCGAGTTCAGGTGGGGAACCATCAATGAGGATATCGAAGTCTTGTGCATGACCTAGGATTTGCACAACAACTCCTTTTCCTTGAACAAATCAATCAGTGGCTTGGTATGCTAGGAATACATATAGAATGAAGGTTGCAAGTCTCCAGACTACAGAATACTTCGCACATATGCATGACTGATTTTGGATGATTCCAAGGAAACAAAACAAACCTTTCTCAAATTCATGGCGGCAACTTACACCTAAAGCACATGAATTCGAGGAAGTCACTACTTCCATCCAAACATATGCTTCATGAGCGAAACATGAAGAAATGCTTACACAAGTTTCCAATACCGGGTTGATGTTCAACATGACTCATGGGGAGACAAAATGCTCTTGATGGGCTCAATGACAACTCATCGGAATTTCCATATCACTTTGGACTTCCACCATCATGTGAACACGGTGATAGCATTGGTCAGACCAAAGGATGTAATGGGGTATGCTCGAGGGATCAACCACGAGTAAGACAACATTACGAACATCGTTGGTTCTGATTTGACTTAATAATAGCCCATACTCAAGTCAAAGGATTGATAAGTCAATAGGTCCAGCAACTGATCAAAGAGACCAATCGATGAAGATATCATCTTTCTTCAACACACACTACACAAGAATATCCCTTTGGAACGAACTAAGTCAGGCAAGCTTTTATCCTCCAACTCTCCAAGTTGTTGTTTGGCTTAACCAACTAGCTCGAGGGTATCCAACACAGATTCTTGGAGAAAGGGTGGTTCACAAGAAACCAACCTGATCACGAGCTCAACATAACAGTCGGGGACAACTTTGGTAATACTTCCGAGAAGATATTCGGAAAATCACAAACCACCGATATGTTACTAAGCTCGAGAACAACCTTGATTTTCAGGGCAAGATGATATGATCAAATAAGCAAGGGATTGAATAATCCTAACTCATTGATCGAAGGGTGCACCAGAGATAAGGACTAGCTAGCACGATCAATCTTAGTATGATGATTTAATAACCAACATGCTAAGAATGAAAATATTGTCCATTAACTACCAAGCAACGAGGTTGCTAGGAGTATCGATTTCACACATCACAATTCACTTGTCGGCATTCCGGTTTCAACAACTCAGAACCGAGGAATGAATAATGATGGCGAGAAGTATCCTGCATCGAGAATTCATAAGAGAAGGTGCAATTCTCATGACATTCTTGACATAAAGATGGTAACACTCCGGTGGAACAGCATCAAAAGCTGAATTGGCATTTTGATCTGCGGGATACAACTACTTTGACCCAATCACGGAAATGGATGAGGCCTTTGGAGTTTGTTTCTCCTAGTCATTCCGAGCAGAATGGCTTGACGGACCACAAGGATAATAGACATCGATAAGCGAATGCACACATACTCTTGGTTAGCAACCGATAGAGGATGGTCGGAATACAACTAAAGAGAGCAACTCAAAGGAACATATAATTTTTCGAGTTGTGGAGGCATGGATTAGTATATCGAGCAAGGCTCAACATTTCTCCCGGATAACCCATGCGAGAGAAGGTGAGACCGGCGAGTCACAATTATGAATGGAGAACTCCTCAAGAGCACTCTTATTGTGATCTTTTGGTTCAAAGAACTTACGCCATAACTAGTTCATGGTATTTGGAAGAAGGAAATGCCACGAACCTCGAGGACTATCGCAAAGTTACTAATATCCTAAAGGAACTAGCAAATACTAACAACATGAAGTAGGGTGAATCTCGGGTTCAAGAACCCATGAATAGAATACCTACTAACTAATAACATCACGGGATGCTTTCAAGAATAATGGCCAGAATCATCGCACTGGGGAACATAAAACATGGCTAGTTTACTAGGTGACTTCCTAAACACCTAGGGTCATAATAATATCTCCAACATCTACGCCGAGGCAACGAAGTACCTCAACTTACCGATTAGTGTGCTTAATCTGACCAAAAAGGGCATCGGGATCGGAAGGAAAGGATTTGCAATTGCATCAGACTAATTAGAGACCTGGGATGACTCGGACAGCATAACGGCTGTAAATGCTCAAAATGATTTGAGACATCCTGCAAAATGGTGGCATAACCACTCAACATCACAATACCAAGGTTCCGAGATCAACAATTATCATACGTAAATAGTAGGAACTGAATCGGGGCTTAAATCAACAATCTTAAAGGTCTATGGATTAGTAACACGTCATCCACGATAGATAGATGAGAAGGCCTAGTTCTTAAACCCCGTAGAAGAGAAGAGGTTGACTCGGATCAAAAGGCCATGAGGTATAAGGAGTAAAAAGAGCCTTACGTTCCTTCCACAATCAATTCCCTTACATAACTAAAGCATTTCTAGACACAACTTGACCGGTTTGGCTTGGTAATCCTCTGAGCGATCGAGCTCGATACCAACGCTGTCGGGACCCGATCCTAAGTCACACCGATCTAGCATGTAACACATCATATCACTTTGCGGCCTCACGCACGGTATTCCCACGGGTGTCGCCTTACCATGGCCGGGACCGTTTAAGCCTTTTGGCTCACGTATATGATAGTGTCGCTAGCATCCATATGACAAAGAACCGGGCCGACATGGCTAGTCGTGAACCCAAAGCGGCGCTAACCCATGGGAACAGGCATACATGAATCACATCGAGCATGTCGGTCATCAACGTATAAATTAGGGCTGTAGCAGGCTATGAGGACTCCGGTATCCGGGCTGTAGCAGGCTAAGCAGGACTCCGAATAACACCGCGTGACATTTCCCCGAAGAACGGACATAAGGAACAGTGAAACACATGCCGGCGAGTCAAGTGTCCAAGCGGTAGTGCAGGCTAGCGGGACTCGGTGAACCGGGCTGTAGCGGACTACTATCGCTCAGAAGCACAAGACTACATTTCCCCATATGAGAGGTTGCCAAGGATAAACAACTAGTTTGTCGAATCCCACACATACCAAGCATTTCAAACATACACACAATATGCTCAATATGTGTAGATACAACATGGCATCACAACATAACTCTCGACTCAAATATTTATTCATTAGGCTCCGAGGCGAGATATTACAAACATGGGTCTCATGACCCAACACTCGAAACATACAAGTCCAAGCACAAGCGGAAGCTAAACAAGTCTGAGTACGCACAACTATAAATGAAGAAGGCTGAGAAGCGACTATCTACGAGATCTGCCGAGGGCACAAGATCGTAGCCGAGGTAACAAGCTAACCGTCGAAGTCCAAGCGGAACTACTAAGCGAGGCTGAAGTCTCTCTGCAAAGCATAAAATAAGCAAGCGTGAGTACAAGCGTACTCAGCAAGACTTACATCGAGCTAGCTACATATGCATCATTATCAAAAAGGGGGTGGTGGAGTTTGACTGACAAGCCAGCTTTGACTCGGTGGCTATCCCGAACTACGATTGCAAGTAACTCTTTTGAGGTGGCGCTACGAGTCCACATATTCACCATATCAATACGCTACTATGGACCCGCTCCCGTCTCCCTACAAGAACGCCATCCATAGCACTCACGCTTATCTTGCGCATTTTAGAGTATCCACTTTCACTTGTCTATGAACTGGTATACGCAACCCAGAAGTCCTTCTCCGTGGACACGGCTATTCGAATAGATCATATTAACCCTGCAGGGGTGTACTTCTTCACACACGCTCTCACCACTTATCGCCGTTTACACGACATGTACTCGTCAACCTTCAAGCGGAAGCCCAACGTGGGTGTCGGCCACGACCTACCTAAACACACGAGTCCCTAGTCCAGGTTTATGCCTATTCGGGTTCCATCCGCAGGGAGTCCGGCCGAGGTTTCCCATACAGCCCCGAACGATGTGTGCAGGGTTCCCGAGACACCAAACAGGCGAATCGGTACCGGGCCACGGTGCCTACATAACACAACCCACCCCTATGGTCAGCGTTGTGTATACATTTGACATGCTACAAACACCGAAACTACTTGCAACTCCCGGATGGGAACAAGGGTGGTTAAGAAGCCGAGAGGGTCCATTGGTTTCGGGCCCAATGCGTGGTAGTAATCTGTTTCATGGATCACAAACACAGAACTCAGTTCTTGAGGGCCAGGCTGCAATGAGACAACCCACCATGTACTCCTACATGGCCTCTCACCGCTACCTTTACCAAATCGTGTTCACACACTTAGCTTACACACGATGGGACATGTTCACACAACCATTCCAATTCATTCCCGATGAATCGGACTGACTCAACTCTAAGCGATGCAGGCATGACAACAAGCATGAATGAGTAGGCACAGCATGGCTCAAACAACTCCTACTCATGCTAGTGGGTTTCATCTAATTCTTGTGGAATGACAGGTCATGCAGAGGATAAAGGGGTTCAGCTACCGCAGCAAGTAACACATGAGTCATTGTTGTCCTAATGCGATAAAATAGAGCAGGAGGCGAGAGAGTGGGATTATATCGGAATGAACAAGGGGTTTTGCTTGCACGGCATTTACGAAGATAATATAGTTCTTCATCGGTGTCATCGAATTCATAAATCGATGCGTCGTCTCTTGAGAGGGGCAATTACCAAGCAACAAGAGAGAACACAATCAATGCAATGCACATTCACATGAACGACATGTCATGTTAAGGTACTGAATTCACCTAATGCAATGTCTAGCCAGGTTAATTGAAGTGGAATTCAAACAAGGTTAAACTCCAAATCCAAATGCTAGTTCATAATTTACCCTAATCATGATTCATCCTATTCAGTGAGGTTAACTTGTTCAAACATGCATGATCATGGCATAAACAGATTCTTCATATTTTTCTGATCATTTTTCATATATAAATTATTTAATTTGGAGTTACTGATTAAAAGTTATGAATATTTGAAGTTTGTGGTATTTTCTGAAATTTCCTGAATTAAATTAAATCCGGAAAATCAATTCTTTGCGTCGACTGACGTCGACTGCGTCAGCAGTCAACCTGGGTCAAACCTGACGTGTGGGGCCACACGTCAGTGACTAACTAAACTAACCTAGTTTAATTAGCACTAACCTAGGTTAAGTTAAATTAGTTTAAACCTAAACTAGATTAGTTAGCCGGGCGGGGCCCGCATGTCAATGGCTCCGGGGAAGTCAAACTAGGCCAAACCCGGGTCAACTCGCCGGAGTTGACCAGCTCGCTCGCCAGCGGAGCCGAGGCAGCGGAGAATCTTGAGTTTCCTCCTCCGGTGACCAAATTGCCGGCGGAGGGCGTCTATGTGACGCGGCGCTCGTCCGCCGAGTAGTGGCGCTAGGGCCTAAGATGGCCGGAGTCGCCACCGGCGTCGACCGTGGCCGCCGGAGCTTCGGGCGAGCTCGGGGTCGACGCCTTACGGTGGCCGGGAGGCTCGTCTTGGGCACCTACGTGCTCTATGCAGCTGAGGAGAAAGCCGAAACGACAGCCGGGCCACTAGGTGGCCGGAGGCACGTCGCGGCCAGTCCTGGCCGGCGGGTTTCGGTCATCGGCAAAAGCAGCGACTAGGACTAGCAAACGTCGCGGAGACAAGGGGGAAACGGTGTAGAAGCTCACGGGGATCGTGTAGGGCTGGTCGGCGAGCTCGGGGAAGCACCGGAGCAAGCGGAGCATCGAGGGGGATCTCCGGCGGCCGGTGATGGAAACGAAAACGGTGGCGCCGCCTCAGGCGTCCCGCGGTCATGTGGTTCGGCGTAGAGGTGCGCGGCAGTGAGGCGGAGCTCGTGGACGGGATGGTTGGCCGTGGGGAGGTCGGTGGTGGCGGCGAACGGCGACGGTGGCGGCGGCTCCGTTCGGTGGCGTCGTGGGGAGCGAGACAGGAGGGAACGAGGGAGAGGAAGAGCGAGGGGTCCAGGGTCGCGTGGCGCCTGGGAGGCGTCGAGCATCGGGGTGAAGCAGCAGGTGGAGGTGGCTGCGCGTGGGCGAGCACGTCGGCCACACGCCTCTCCTCTTGGCGAGAGGTGGGAGGCAGTGGCGCTGGTGGGCTGGGCCACCAGTGGGCGGCTTGGTGAGGGGAAGGCTGGGCGGTGTGCATGCCGGAGTAAGCTGGGCTTCTCTCTCTCTGCTATTTTATTTCAGTTTCTTTTTTTACGCAGATGTTTGGCTTTATTAAAAATACGTAACCTATTCAAAAATCATGAAACTTGCTCAGCCTCTTGTTTGGAAAATATCCAACAGCAAACATTTAAGTTTATGATTATTTGAGCATTTAAAATATTTTATAGTATTTAAATGCCCAAATGAAAATACCATATGATTTAATTCAGAGCCCAAATATGTCAAGGAAAATGTGCATCACCTCTGGTTACTGTTTACAGCATTTCCCATAAATGATGAACATTTTTGAAGGCCATTTGGATTACTGAAAATATTTTAGGTAAACCTAGTGGATTCCTTTAATGCTAGGGTTTAGGCAATCCCCATTTCAAGTTTCTTAAAATTTAAACATGATGCATGGATGCTAAAGCAAAAACAAACAAGGGCTGATCTGGGGCTGTGACAATTGCTTTGTCAATTCTTGGCCTAGTGCTCTGCTCTTTGTACTACAATCTTGTCGGTATTACAATCTCAAATGCAATATTACCCTCTACAATTTCCAAATTTACACAGTACTAGTCTGTTAATACTTGTTTTATTAGTGTACTTTTACTATCCTCTATAGGTGACGTGTGAACCGTTGCTTATGCCGATCGACTTACCGACTACCTATTTAATTGGTTTTATTTTAAATCTTATAGTTCCCGTTGATTATAAACTGGCCGGCCGCGATCAATCAGTTGGTATTGATTTTGTCGGAGACTTTGAGGTCAGTTTAACCTGTCATTTTTCAACAAGACTCAACTATTTCAATCTATCGTTAATTAATAACGCCAAATTTTTGAGACTCGATTTTGCAAAGAATCGCCTGATTGGATTCAACAGTTACGTGGACGGTAGCCTAAGCTTGGGAGCATAATGAGTTAGTTTCAGCTGAGATAAATTTTGTGTGCGTGTGTGTGTGTGTGTGGGGGGTGCTGCATAGGAACCAAAGAGTTGAAGACGCTCTTCGAAATATTGCTTCTTAATCGCAACTTTGATTAGAGCACTTGGTGTTCGATGGTTAATCCCTTGTGTCTTGCCTCTTGCACGCTCCAAAAGCTATGTAGGCTAATTCAATTTAAATTTTGTACTCTGATGATTAAAAAATATGATGATTACTTAGCAGTTAAGTCTTAACGTGGTTTGCATTCATTTGCAATTACACTTGTTTTTGCCTCCACTTGATGGAGCCGACAACTTCCGTTTACCTGAAGCAGTCTTCTTATTTTGCGGTGCTCATTTTTTCTAAGTGCACCTTTGCAAGACTTGTTCCTTTGTGCACCATAAGTAAAACTAGCTAATTTTATGAAAATGTATCATGTCACTGTCTGTGACTCTCTCTTTTAAGTCCACATTATGTTGGTGGCTCGGTTAACTCCTAGGGTTTTAGCAGTTATGTATAAAAAACATTCCGATCCAGTATTGCTTGTAGTGGTTTGTCCAAAATCTTGAATGATACTGCTTGGAGATGCATATATTGTTTCACCTCTTCACATGCCAATGTATTTTCCATGTTGTGATGGAGGCCTTTTTTGCCTTGTCCACCGAGAGGCCCTTGAGTTTGCTTTGGAATGTCGATTAACTTCCGTTCCAACAAATTGGTACTCCATATGTCCTATTTTCTGCAAAGGTCATGCTGAAATTTTCCGTGAATTTTAGCATGACTTTGCTAAAAATAGGACATATGGGGTACTGTGACTAATGCATGGCCCGGGGTACTTGTGACTAATGATGAAAGCTTAGGCTTTTAGGGTGCCTCGGCGTCGAAAAACCCTCAATGATAAAAGCTTAGCTTTTAGGATGCCTCGGTGTCGACAAACCCTAAATTATGAGACCATGATCTTGTTCCTTGATAATAACCAACTTTTTGACCAAACTTTGTTCCTATTTAGAGAGAAACATGGCCAACAACGATGAGGCCGGGGGTTCGGGCGGCAAGGCATTCTGGGAGCTGTCCCAGGAGATGGAGGAACAACCTCACTTGTATGAGGACGCCGCTTTCCCCACCGATCCTGAGACCACTGATGGTACCGCCGAGGATGACCCCATCGATGCCACCACCGATGGTGCCGCCGAGGATGCCACCATCGATGATGGCGGCGCGCATTTACGATGGCAGCCAACCGAAGAGGCAATGAAGGACCGGCGCCCGACCGTGCTCCGCACCCTCAAGGAGGAAGTTATCAAGTGGACTCGACGGAATCCAACGGCGCCCGAACGAATAGTCAAGGGGTACTCGCTTCAGCTCGGGTGCATTCTCCGGAGCACCGTCTCGATCAACACCGAGAACCCTAGGCATCCTGACCGAGGGAATTTGCGCAATCTCCTCTTCACGAAGCTGCACGAACGATACAAGTTCCCCGCTGAATTTGAAAACACAAGCCTCAAAGGGAATAAAGTGAACAATGCTGCCCTCACGAAGATGAGCAAGGCCCTGTCTACTTGGAAAAGCAATGTGAAGAGAATGATCGAGAAAGGTGAGAGTTATGAGAAGATCAAGGAGAAAATCCTTCGATCACCGAAGATGACTACAACGACTTCAAGATCAATTGCTCGAGCACCGCAAACTCGAATCAAGTCGGTGGGGAAAGAAATGCGGAGCTGAACTTAGGGGAACACACACTCGGTCCGGCGGTTACTGAGTGGCGGAGCCTATATGGGACAAGGAGGAGGCGGACTGCGTCGAGCAAGGCCTACCGCCTCTTCGATAAATACAAGTGACAAGCGGACCAGGAACTTTGTCGGGGCCGGTACAAGAAGGACCCGAAAACAAAGGAGCTTACCACGGATCCGAAGACCAGGCTTTGAGCTTGTTCTCGTTAGGAATACACCCCGCGTAATTAGCTCCATATGGTTGCATTCTAATTAATGAAGCCAAATTTCTAAATGGTTCACATTCCTTCCACAGCGATCGAAAAGCAAGAGCGCTGGGTCGACTAAGAGCAACCCTTGGGACACCACTCTAAATAGGGCGTTGAATGTAATGAACAACAAGGATAAGCTCGATGGCCGGCGTCACCTGGTCGTGGTGGCGGCAAAGGCTTGTCGACAAAATGGTCGTCATACTATAACACCGGTGGGCGAAAGGAGAAAAAGACCAGCTCGGAAAGCCGGTAGCGAGGTTCAAGAACTCAAGGCACAGTGGCGCGGATTCCGGAGATTGTCCAAGAGCAAGTGCAACAACAACTCGGGCGACGATCACCGCCATTGTGCCTACCTTGATCGAGGGGTTGAGTGCGTGGATAGCGGGCGGCCAACAGGGGCCGCCCGATTCCTAACTTCGGGACCAGCAACTTCGCAGAACGCGATGGCGGGGCCATTGGTGTCTCCGGCGGAGGCGGCATTGGTGTCTCCGACGCAAGACGGGAGCTTAATGCACCGGGTGTACGCCGCCGCCACCTCTGCAGCAAGCGGCCCCTCCGTCAATCGTGACGCCGCCGTTGGCGGTGCCTCGACATTGGCCGAGCTCGGCGCCATCATCACGGTAACTAATTAAGCATCGGCGAGGACTTCATCTCCTTGCCTTTGATCGGGCATCCTGACGCCCTACATGTTTTCGCAGGCGCCGCCGACGCCTGCGTGCACTCTCCTCGCACTTCGTGAACAACGAGTTGGTCGATGTCGCCAAGGGCAAAATCGTTCAACCGGGCAACCCTTGTTCCACGGTACCCAGATGCCACCCAACTTGTTTAGGGTTCAACTGGTTCGGTGCTGCCAGGCTGCGACGAGTTGTTACCTCCGATTCGACCCGTCGGGGCCGACGATGATGACGTGATGACCCTCACCGCTCGCTGGTGGCCTCGCTTTGGCGAAGAGCCAGATTCGTTTGGGGCGCGGGGACACCACCCAAAGACAACACCGCCATCGTGCGGCGCCAAGTCGGCCCCATGGCAAGACCGCCGCAACGGTGCGGACATCCCTATGCCATCGATCCAAACATGCATATGGCACAGGATCGTAACGGCGACGATGACGATACATTTGGCAACGTCGATCAAGATTTTGCCGATCATGGGTACGGTGGCGACTTCATGGGGCCTCCTTCTCAAGAACCCAACCCAACAAAAGACGTGCACGATCTAGCTGGTACCGCGGAGAAGCCAAGTTGCAACAAAGTGCCGTCGTGGTTCAGCTCTCGAGACGCCTCCTGCCGACTTCACCGAGCCTCGAGATAGGCGAGGTGCGAAATATTATCAGCCCCAACACACTCAAGAAGGCGGTCTGTGAGCGTAACTCGGTCCCATTACAGGAGAAGAAGAAGGCACACAAAAGAAAGACTAACAAGGGTGCGGGCCAGCCGCACCGGTGCGATCCGTGCTCGGGGCGGGCCACCTTCACCGAGGATATCTCGAGGAGGGTGCATGTGGTGGGTAGGGCCATGCTACCGACAAATATGCTCAATGCTGCAACCGGTGCTATGCGGAGTCTGCATGATGTTGTTCTTTCTTTGGAGAAGCGGCGTCTCGTAGAGAAGGATGTGGCATACCCGGTTTTCGGCCAAGGTGCCGAGGGCAAGGGCTTTGTGGATAACTCCATCAGCGTCACGATCGTCCTGCGGTTTGATGACATCCACGCTATGTTGAACCTTCATCCGCTGCACTACACCTTCGTTCGGCTATTTTCGCTGGGTATGGAGATGCGGATCATTCGCGACAAGACCACGGACATCGTGATAGTCGACCCCTTCTACATGCGTGCCAAGATCTTGGGCAACGCTGGGGGCAAGTCGCGAGTTCTTACCTCGAAGGCGTCATTCTGGCAAACCAAGATAAGGATAACTTCCTCATGCCTTACTTTCCCGAGTAAGTCCTCCCCTCAACCGGCCCGTAACATATGAATTCTTAGATTTCGATCGTTTTTCTTTTAACATTCCGTGTTTTCTGCAGTGACACACATTGCACGCTCATCCTCCTAAGCCCCAAATATTCCATGGCCACGTATTTGACCCGGACCGTCGATTGAGCGTAGACTACACAAATGTCAAGAAGGTTCTTGATGATGTTCTCCCGGCTATGCCAAATCTGGAGGCACCTTCACCGTGCCTATTCGTAAGTCACGGCAAGCACGTGTTATCCCACAATACGACGTTACGCTGCGTCAAGCAGCCGCTGGCGGTCGGAAGGGTGCCTACTACGCCATCCATCACATGCGGACGATAAATGCGGGACCATCATCAACTTCGCTACCGAGTAAACTCAAAGATTGGGCCGCGGCGTGTCGGCAATCCAGACGCGGACATCGGACAAGAATTCTTTCGCATCCAAATGGAGTTTGCGGAAATCATCCATCAAGATGTCCTTCGTGCACAGGGCAGTTCTACCTCGAAATCAACCGTCAACAAAGGACATCGACACAATTCTACAAATGCAGGTGACAACGCCTGCTATTTCATGACTCCCACGATAGATGGCGGCTTCATCCACGCTCCGGTCCCTTGAGTCGAGTCGAAAGCAGTGATGTTGTGTCTAGTTCTGAAACATCGATTGGCTCATGTTGTAATTAAACTTTAATGAACTTGTAGTATGTCTCTTTGGTTTCGAGAGTCGCTCAACTTAGATTTAATCGATGCTATTAATTTATTGCTTTTATCTTCCGATCGTTACATTTGCATACTTATATATTGCTTATGTATTGTATGTGAATTGGTACTAACGTTTCGTTTGGCTAGTGCAAAGCGATGCCGTCGTATGTCGTGTACAAGGGTAAGGTTCAGGAGTCTCGACGATCGGGAGGAGTGTCGGAGACAGGTTCACCGATTCAGCGGTAACAGTTACAAAGGGTACACCACTAGGGCCGAGGCCGAATCTAGATACGCCCGCTATCCAGCGGGAGAGGGAGGAGCGTTGGAGGAACCGGATGAAGACGAAGTTTCATCGTGATGATGCTCATCGTGATGACCGCAGCTCTCTTCTATGTGATGGTAGTTTAGATGATCGATATCGACTTGTAATGTGAAGACAAACTCGCTACTCGCGGTCTCGAGACTTGTAATATAATGTTCTATCTTTGTTCGGTCTTTCAATTCGGAGACTAATATGATGAATTGTATTCGGAGACTAATATGATGAATTGTATTCAGAGACTAATCTTCTATTGTATTCGATGAATCTGTTGTTGATGTGTGCTGTCTATATTTTGTCCAATTATACATTTTGTAACCTGTGCAAAAAACAGAAAATAAAAAAAATAAAAAAACCCTAATATTCATACTAATGGCGCATCACATCACAGTGCGCCATTAGTATGCCAAAGGATACTAATGGCGCATCATTAACAAAGGCGCCATTAGTATGCCGGGTTACTAATGGCGCATCTTCTCGTTGTGCGCCATTAGTATGCCAAAGCACTGGTATACATGGCCCCACAGGAGGCATACTAATGGCGCCTTTGTTGTATATACTAATGGCGCATCGAGGTCCGCCATTAGTATACCAGATACTAATGGCGCACCAGTGGTGCGCCATTAGTATAATATACTAATGGCGTGGCACTAATGGCGCACCACTAATGCACCATTAATGGCCAAATTAGGTGCGCCATTAGTAGGCCTTTTCCTAGTAGTGCTTCGCGCGCAATAAGTTTTGTCCTCAATGCGCCCTCAATTTACTAGCGTGCGGGGTGCTACCCCGAGTGGTTTCAACTTTGTTTCCTTCATCGCGTGTCAGATGGGCCTCTAGTTTACTTATTTTCACCCACTGCCACATGGGCCAACACACCAAGATACAGAACACGAGCTGACAACGCAGCATGTGGATTGGTTGACGGTCAACTAAACAATATACAGAGCTATACGCTGACACAGTGAGCCTATAATCCGTCGGTATAGAGAGTTCGAGTGAGAGGGGAGGACGATGAGAGATAGCAGAGAGAGAGAAATAGCTACTCCCTCCGTTTGATAATGTAGTTACAACATTTTTTAAAGTCAAACTTTTGAAACTTTGACCAAGTTTATAAAGAAATTACTTATATCGGCAATACCAAAGATAAATGATAGTATGAAGTAAGTACATGTCTAATGATCGTTCCAGATGTAAATGTTTTTCTCCACATATACCTAGTCAAACTTTTCTGTGGTTTGACTTTTCAAAACATCCATATGCTTATGGACGTGACAGAGTCCCTGATGAGAGAGAGAGAGAGAGAGAGTGAAAAAAGTGTGTGTGCGTGTGTGAAAGAGACATGGACAACACACGATAAAAGTGGAGAAAAAGCGTGCGTGTCTTATGCAAACATATGACACATGCATCTTCGACAATGGAGGCAAGGTGAGGAGATAGTGTGTGGTCGTTTGAAAGCGAGAGAGGAAGACCCCTAGCACGTGGCCAAGAGGGGTCTGACAAACAAGGGAGAGAGGTCGAGAGAGACGTACGGAGAAAATGCAGACATGGGGAGGAGAGAGTGTATGTTTGTCATAGAGAGATCCCCTGAAGATCGTGATGGGACTACATGGGTGGGAGATCGAGTGACAAGGTGTGTGCGCGATAGAAGATGCCCCGAGAGATATCGAGATAGACGTATGGATGGAAGGAGACAATACGTGTGTTCCTGATGGCTAGTAAGAGATAATCATACTTAGGAGGGGGGGCGTGCTTGCGCCTATGGCCCTGTTTGGATACTCTAACTCAGTTAGAGGTTAGAGTTAGATTCTAACCCTGAACTAACTCTAAGTAAAGAGGTGTTTGGATGGCAGGGTTAGATGGAGCGCGGGATACGGCGAGGCACCTTCACGGGCGGTGCGAGAGGGAGGGAGGGAGAGGACGAAAAGCTTCGAGAAAGTGGGGAGGGATCTGCTGCGGGGAGAGCGAGAGAAAAACGTGTTTATTAGTGGTCCTGAGAAGAACTAACCCAAATAAGCACCTCTTGGATGGCTTAGTTTTTTTGGATGGGTTAGATGCATCTAACCTAAACTAACCCTCATGTTTGGATCTTTTTGGGTTAGTTGACTCCAAACTAACCCAAACTAACTCTAACCCATGGATCCAAACAGAGCCTATGATGGAGTGAGGATTATGGTACTTAGGGGGTGTGTGTCACATGGAGAGAGAACAAGGCGGAGAGTGTTGGATGGGTCTATATGTATAGCACGAGCGAGACATGTGTATGTGTGAACCAGGGAGATATAAGGCCCGTTTGGCTTGCGTCGTGAGCATCTTTTATGCGTGGCTTTGGGGTTGTGGCTGGATTTCATGCACGCTTGTTTGGTTGCTACCTGTGAAAAAGAAAGCCCGCTGGGCTGGGTTCCTTGCACTTTAATTAGCCTGGGTGAACTCCGGACACTGCAAGTAGCCTGGCCCAAGCGACCGATTTGAGCGCTCGGCCGTGCACGGTCGTATGCCACGAGGCTAACGACAACATGGATGGATATTAGCATTAAATAATTGATGCATGGATTGATTGATGGGACGTTGATGCTTTGCTGGCCTGTGCATGAACCAAACGCTTCAGCACCACACAAGCTGGCCAGCAGAAATATTTTACATCTCACGTCCACACCGAGCGACCGACCATCAAGGCATGAGGGTCAGGTCACGAACCAAACTGACCAATAAAGTTTGAGAGAGATTGAGGAGCCCTGATAAGTCTGAGTGGTGCATCAGATAGCTGAGAGGGGGAAAGAGATATTCCATCCGCTCGATAATGCAGTGCATGTAAATTTTTTAGAAGTCAAACTTTGGAAACTTTGATCAGGTTTACGCAAATGTTATTTATATCTACAACACCAAAGATACATCATACAAAACTACATCTCATGGTGAATCTAATGGTATATGTTTGCCGTACTAGATGTAATTCTTTTTCTCCACGTACATGGACAAACTTTGTGATGTTTGACTTTTCAATAAATCTATGTGCTATGGACGGAGGTGAGTGCCTCGATGAGACAGATCAAGTGCGTGTGAAGGAGAATGAGTAAGTGTGCAAAAAGAGTATGCGTGAGAAAGAGAAAGTGACAACAAACGATAAATTAGAGAGAGTGTGTGTTTTTTCGTTTCTTATGCGAACATATCACGCATGCATCTCCGAGATGGAAAAGCGAGGTGAGGAGGTACACGAAGATAGCTAGTGTGTGATTGTTTGCAACGGAGAGAGACACCCCTGTAGCACATGTCCAATAGAGGTCTAGCCAACAAGGAAAAAAGGTCGAGAGGGACACATGGATGGCATGGACGCATGGGGAGGGAGAGAGGGTGTGTTTGTGATAGAGAGATCCCCTCGAGATCGTGAGGGGACTATATGGGTGGGAGATCGAGGGAGTGCGTCTTGCGATAGAAAGATGCCCCGAGAGAAATCGAGATAGACCATGCACATGTTTGTGATGGAGACTAAGATTAGCTAGTCATATACATATAGGGGACTGCGTGTGCCTACAATTGAGTGAGAGACCATCATACTTGGCTAGCTGG
This sequence comes from Aegilops bicornis, assembly GCA_021605145.1. Classification (NCBI taxonomy): domain Eukaryota; kingdom Viridiplantae; phylum Streptophyta; class Magnoliopsida; order Poales; family Poaceae; genus Aegilops; species Aegilops bicornis. Next base: position 595,524,127 of record CM038669.1, on the reverse strand, counting down.
GCATGAGATTGTGTGTGTGTGTGCGTGTGAGATGGAGAGAGAACGATGGAGAGAGATAGAGTTTTAGATGGGCCCTATCGAAAAGTGCAGTGAGATATGCATGTGTATGTGTGACCCTGGTGGTTGGAGAGTTTGAGAGAGGGGGGTTAGAGCTCCGAGTCGACTTAGTGGTGCGTGAGAGAGTTACGGGCAAAGAGCCAAGGAATTTGTGTTCATTCGATGAGTTCACCCAAGATATCTAGCTTGGACTAGCTAGAGTATCATACATAGTGTCAGAGAGACCTATATATGGTGTATATTTTTATGTGGACTAGAAAGACCCCCCCCCCCCACACACACACACACACAGAGAGAGATAGATAGATATATAGATAGAGAGAGAGAGAGAAAGGGAGAGGGACCAACAAGGTTTTTGTGTCGGATGCGTGCGACAGAATTGAAGATTGTCGGCGAGAGAGTGAGAGAGAGAGAGAGAGAACAGGAGTCCGGGAGAGGGGGAGGTCGCGTTTTATGCATCAAAGACTGATATAAACTTGCATTCAAATATTTAAATTGGAGACCATGTTGTCTGCAATCCACACATGAACGGATATATGCGTATATCAAACAAGTTCATTAATTTGACTTTCAACATGTTCATGGAGTACTATAATACTGTACAACATGCTACTCGATTGAGGTGTTCAATTTTGGATTTAGTTCACTATTTTGACCTCTTGAGCAGGCTAGTTCATTGAATCGAGATATTTTATTTTGGGTTTGATTCGCGTCTTTGAGTGGGTCAACTATTTGTCATATAGTAAATCGCTAGCAACGAGCATGTAAAAACACATTACTCCCGAGCATCATCTCTCCATCTAAAAAAGAAGTGGCAAGCTAATATTTCAAAATTTGATTCGAATCGACTTGGTAAGGTAGACGTGGATGCTCGTTCTCCCAAAATTTGAATGAACCATTAAACATCCTCTCTGCTCGGTGGAATTCGCCCGAGCAAATAAATGGGAGACGCGAAATTACCGTCCTGTGTGAGACACGCATCAATTGGCCCGTTGTACATCGAGGGTAGGTTCGTAACTTCATCCAAGCGCACCTTCTCCTCGGCCGAAATGACATGTGTCGAATAATTCATAAACCATGGTCGGCAAAACACGCTCTCCTCGCCCGAAATAGCTCTCGCCCACTATTTCAAAACACGCTCTCCTCGCCCAAATTCGCTCGCGCCCACTATAGTTCAAAACACGCCCTCCTCGCCCGAAATTGCTCCAACCCACTATTTGGGGAGAAGCAAAGTTACTCTATTATCCCCGACCCTCAAAGACACAGACCCAAGCCGAGAAGCCTATAGGCAAGGGTAGAACTGTAACTCCCCCTCACATTTCAGACAAATGCGTCCATAAGACATGGTTCCACTCCCCTCCCAATCCCCCCCCCCCCCCGCCCGCCCCCATTAATACCTCATGGGCGCCAAATCACCTTCTCCCCAGGAAGCTCCCTTCTCCCGAGCCGCGAAACCTCAGCCCCACCTCCATTGCGTCCCCCACCGCACCAATTTCACAGCCGCCATCCTCCCTAATGCCGGAGACGCTGTCCAATTGCCATCGTGCACTAGGCCGTGTGCCTCTTACTCCGTGCTGCTGGTGCTGCCTCGGCGGCTGCGTGAACTGCGTCTGAGCCGATTCACCCCTCCGTTGTTCACGGCGCCGGGCGGCTCCAACCGGATCCGTCCAGAGTCCTGGCGCTGCTTCAGCGTGGCCGTCGGACCGTCACGACATTGCTCTTTCCACCCGCTGGTCACCACCGCAACCGCCGCGGCCTCACCGACTCGGCAGGTGGACCTGCCTACTTCACCATGCTGCCGGATAGGTCGCACCCTCATCTGAAATCACTTTATTTAGGCGTCGGTTGTCTGAATTTTTATTACGGGCCAATCGATTCCCAATGGGAAGCAGCACCCCTCGAGGCGGCGGAGCTCCTAGGCTGTCGGTTGGCTGGTGTCTAACGTAAGGGTGCCGGGCCACAAGTTCGTCGCGGAAGCAGCGCTTAGATGGCTATCTTTTAGAATTGCGTGGGTTGAAGGTACTGCCGCCGCCGGATCTGGATGACGAGGAGTCTTTGTGGATTGGCCCGGAGGCGGCGCAACCATGGCAGTGCGGTGGGGCGGGGAGCGGAGTTTTGGACGGGGCCACGGACGGCGGAGGCAGGCTGCTCTGCCGTTGGTCGCTGGCTCTTCGGGGAAGATTCCGAACAGTGTCAGCCGGGAGGCACAAGACGGCCATCAAGCCATCCGGCGTAGATCGGACAGTACCAAAATAAAATAAAATCGTGTGACCCCAATTTAGTCTTCAGTTAACAGACGTGTGACCACTCTCGTACCTTGCTGTTGATCTCTTAGTGTATTTCTTCAGATCAAAGAGATATGTCGTTCTTAACTTTATGCGTTATCTGCATCTTCGCATACACCGTCTTCCGACTCACCGCAGCTGCTCCAACAAGGGAAGCATACACCGGAAAGGGAGCTACAGTCCCCACTCAGCAGTTCCTCGCATCGAATGCGCGTGCCCGACATGGACAGCCACAACAACTGCAGGCCATCGACAAGTTAGCACATGATGCTCACTCCTATGGATGGCAGCGGATAGGTTGTACCCTCATCTTACTTGTGTGCAACATTTATGGCTTTGTTATTCATCTAAGGACGGAAAATAGATCATCACATTTCACTGTATATTCATGCTGATCTCTTACGGGTCTTGTTCAGGAGTTCACGTTGTTCCATAGTTCAACTAAGATACTTGTTCTTTAGGTAACGTTGTTCCATAGTTATCATCCATCAGCCAATGCTATCCCACAGGCTAGTGATTATAGTATTATACCACTTCTAGTATTACCTATGTTGTTCTTTAATACTTTTGTGTGCCATCTAGTTAATCTCGAGTACAAACGATACATATTATGTAGCTTCCATCTGTGTTCTCCCTTTAGTTTATGAGACCTGTTGCTGCTAGTTAACCCCAGTCCTACTATTTATGTCGTCTCCCACAGGCACTCATTTACATAAATCTAACTACTAGTTGTCTTCCATGCATGTCAGATATAATTGCACACACTGATATATCCACAAGAACCTCACGGAGCAATGTAAAGGCCAATAAACTTGATGTCAATGATACCCAATATGATGGAACATGTAAAGGCAGTTCTTCAAGACTTGCGTAAAGATGATGAATCCTCTTCACCCCACATGGTCCTTGCTCTAACTTGGCACATGATATGGGTACAACATGCATATAATGTCACCAGTGTATCTACTCTGTTGCAATGCCATGTGCTTAGCATGCTGATCATGCATGTAAATATGTCATGCCTTCCTGTTTTTCAGTACCTATTCCATTCATGATAACATGTTTTCAAATTCAAGTACTATCATTCTACTGTATCGCAATGCCATCTGCTTAATTTGGACATCATGCTTCTGTATATCTTATGCATTGTTATTCATCAGTATGTACTTCATCTGTCTATCATACCATGTTTTTTTTACTTTGAAGTGATGTTCTAGTGCTCTGTTGCAATGCCATCTTATTTTCCCAATCATCCATGTGTATGTTGCCTTGGTTATTTCTGTACGATTCCGCTAGCATATAGTTTTACATTCAACTAGTTTTTTTTGCTGTGTTGTCCTGTCGTATCCCTAGCTCTTACACCATACTCCCTCCGTCCGGATTACATGTTGCCGAAATGGATAAAAAGGATGTATCTAGAACTGAAATACGCCTAGACGCATCCATTTTTTTTTCCGGATGGAGGGAATACATGTCAATATGTCATCCCTTTCTATTCTTCAGTACCTATTCCATCTCTCTCTTTGTCGCATGTTTTATAATTAAAGCACCATTCTTCTATACAAGGCATGCAAGGGAAGACGACTATGTTAGAATCAAGGGTTACAAACAAGGCCTTTGCAAAAGATCCAAACGCCAGGATATAATAAACCAACTCCAGTATTTATAGATACTGCTCCAGCACAAAGAAACCCAACTCCGACTGATAATAAGCAGATTCCAGTGGCCAAAGAACTAGTCCGCTCCAGTCGAGCAAAAATATGTCAACTCAATTCTAAGAAGCGTGTGCGTATCCTTGCATCATGAAATTTTATAGCATGCTGATCATATTTTCTACATGTTTCTTACCCATCTCTCTTTTAGAAAATAAGCTTAACAGATAGAAGAATTTCTGGAATGGTATTGTTTATGAGGAAAGATTCTTGCAGGAATTCTCTGTGCTCCAACGTAGATGTAAGTACATGTTGTATATCACTATATTTTTACATCAGCATGTATTTTGTTAATCGGCGTGAATCCAACCTTTATCTGATCTAAATTTAGTTGTAGCAAAATGTATGATTAAAGGCCACAATGTTGATTTTTGTAAGGAAAACTGCCTGGTAGTTTTGCATCCTGAGCTGCATGAGTGTACTATCTCATATCAGTGGGTTTGAATACTTTGGTTCTGCAGTGGGTTTTTCATTGTTTTTTTTACTGTGTTGTCATGTCGTATCCCTTTCTCTTACATCATACTCCCTCCGTCCGGATTAAATGTCGCAGAAATGGATAAAACTGGATGTATCTAGAACTGAAATACGCCTAGACCCGTCCATTTATTTCCGGATGGAGGGAATACATGTCTGTTGGGGAACGTTTGCAGAAAATTAAAAATTTTTCCTACGGTTTCACCAAGATCCATCTATGAGTTCATCTAGCAACGAGTATTCAGATTGGTTAGCATCTACATACCACTTTGTAGATCGCAGCAGGCGTCGGAGTGAGCGTGGATGAGGTAGTCGTACTTGCCGCGATCCAATTCACCGATGATCTAGTGCCGAGCAGACGGCACCTCCGCTGTTCAACACACGTGCGGTCAGCGTAACGTCTCCTTCTTCTTGATCCAGCAAGGTGAAGGAGAGGTTGAGGAAGATGGCTCCAGCAGCAGCACGGGCGTGGTGATGGTGGAACTTGCAAGATTCTCGGCAGGCTTCGCGTGCACTACGGAGGAGGAGGATGTGTTGGAGAGGGAGAGGGAGGCGTCGAGGGCAAGGTGCTGCTGCCCCCTCCCTCCCCTTTATATAGGTGCCAAGGAGGGGAGGGCGCAGCCTTGCCCCTCCTCCAAGGGAGGGTGCGGCCAAGAGAGGGAGGTGTCCACCCTCCCCAAGGCACCTCGGAGGTGCCTTCCCCCTCATGGACTCTTCCCTCCTTAAACCCTAGGCGCATGGGCCCCTTGGGGCTGGTTCCCCTTGGCCCATGTGGGCCTAGGCGCACCACCTAGGGCCCATGTGGCCCCAGGGCTGGTGGCCCCACTTGGTGGACCCAGGACCCCTCCGGTGGTCCGTGCAATACCGATATCACCGAAACTTGTCCCGATGGCGAAACAGCACTTCCTATATATAATTCTTTACCTCCGGACCATTCCGGAGCTCCTCGTGACGTCCGGGATCTCATCCGGACTCCGAACAACATTCGGGTTACTGCACATACATATTCCTATAACCCTAGCGTTCGAACCTTAAGTGTGTAGACCCTACGGGTACGGGAGACAATCATACATGACCGAGACGGCTCTCGGGCAATAAAAAACAGCGGGATCAGGATACCCATGTAGCCCCCCACCTGTTCCACGATGATCTCATCGGAAGAACCACGATGTCAAGGATACAATGAATCCCGTATACGATCCCCTTTGTCAATCGGTATTTTACTTGCCCGAGATTCGAACGTCGGTATACCAATACCTCGTTCAATCTCGTTACCGGCAAGTCACTTTTCTCGTTACCGTAATGCATGATCCCGTGATCAAACACTTGATCACATTGAGCTCATTGTGATGATGCATTACCGAGAGGGCCCGGTGATACCTCTCCGTCAAGCGGAGTGACAAATCCCGATCTCGATCCATGTCAACCCAATGACACTTTCGGAGATACCGTAGCATACCTTTATAGTCACCCGATTCGTTGTGACGTTTGGCACACCAAAGCACTCCCTACGGTATCCGGGAGTTACACGATCTCATGGTCTAAGGAAAGGATACTTGACATTGGAAAACTCTAGCAAAGCGAACTATGCGATCTTATGCTATGTTTAGGATTGGGTCTTGTCCATCACATCATTCTCCTAATGATGTGATCCCGTTATCGATGACATCCAATGTCCATAGTCAGGAAACCATGACTATCTGTCGATCAACGAGCTAGTCAACTAGAGGCTCACTAGGGACATGTTGTTGTCATTATTCACACATGTATTACGATTTCCGGTTAACACAATTATAGCACGAATAAAGACAATTATCATGAATAAGGAAATATAATAATAATGCTTTTATTATTGCCTCTAGGGCATATTTCCAACAGTCTCCCACTTGCACTAGAGTCAATAATCTAGTTACATTGTGATGAATCGAACACCCATAGAGTTCTCGTGCTGATCATGTTTTGCCTTAGGGAGAGGTTTAGTCAGCGGATCTGCGACATTCAGATCCGTGTGCACTTTACAAATTTCTATGTCTCCATCTTGAACATTTTCACGAATGGAGTTGAAGCGGCAGCTTGATGTGCCTAGTCTTCTTGTGAAACCTGGGCTCCTTTGCAAGTGCAATAGCTCCAGTGTTGTCACGCAAGAGCTTGATTGGCCCCGACGCATTGGGTATGACTCGAGGTCGGTGATGAACTCCTTCACCCAAATTGCTTCATGTGCCGCCTCCGAGGCTGCCATGTACTCCGCTTCACATGTAGATCCCGCCACGACGCTTTGCTTGCAAATCGCACCAGCTTCTTGCCCCACCATTCAAAATATACACGTATCCGGTTTGTGACTTAGAGTCATCCGGATGCGTGTCGAAGCTAAGCGTCGACGTAACCTTTCTGACGAGCTCTTCGTCACCTCCATAAACGAGAAACATTTCCTTAGTCCTTTTCGGTACTTCAGGATATTCTTGACCGCTGTCCGGTGTTCCTTGCCGGGATTACTTTGGTACCTTCCTACCAAACTTACGGCAAGGTTTACATCAGGTGCAGTACACAGCATGGCATACATAATAGAACCTATGGCTGAGGCATAGGGGATGACACTCATCTCTTCTATATCTTCTGCCGTGGTGGGACATTGAGCTGAGCTCAATTTCACACCTTGTAACACAGTAAGAACCCCTTCTTAGATTGATCCATATTGAACTTCTTCAATATCTTATCAAGGTATGTGCTTTGTGAACGACCTATGAGGCGTCTCGATCTATCTCTATAGATCTTGATGCCTAATATATAAGCAGCTTCTCCAAGGTCCTTCATTGAAAAACTTTTATTCAAATAGGCCTTAATGTTGTCCAAGAGTTCTATATCATTTCCCATCAAAAGTATGTCGTCTACATATAATATGAGAAATGCTACTGAGCTCCCACTCACTTTCTTGTAAACACAAAGGCTTCTCCATAAGTCTGTGTAAACCAAACGCTTTGATCATCTCATCAAAGCGAATGTTCCAACTCCGAGATGCTTGCACCAGCCCATAAATCGGCGTTGGAGCTTGCACACCTTGTCGACATTCTTAGGATCGACAAAACCTTCCGGCTGCATCATATACAATTCTTCCTTAAGGAAACCATTAAGGAATGCCGTTTTGACGTCCATTTGCCATATCTCATAATCATAGTATGCGGCAATCGCTAACATGATTCTGACGGACTTCAGCTTAAGCTACCGGTGAGAAAGTCTCATCGTAGTCAACCCCTTGAACTTGTCGATAACCCTTAGCGACAAGCCGAGCTTTATAGATGGTCACATTACCATCCGCGTCTGTCTTCTTCTTAAAGATCCATTTATTTTCTATGGCTCGCCGTTCAACGGGCAAGTCGATCAAAGTCCATACTTCATTTTCATACATGGATCCTATCTCGGATTTCATGGCTTCCAGCCATTTGTCGGAATCCGGGCCGCCATTGCTTCCTCATAGTTCAAGGTTCACCGTTGTCTAACAACATGATTTCCAAGACAGGGTTCCCGTACCACTGCAGTGCGGAACGTGTCCTTGTGGACCTTCGAATTTCGGTAGGAGCTTGATCGAAGTATCTTGATCATAATCATTAATTTCCTCTCTAGTTGGTGCGGGCACCTCGGGAACGATTTCTTGAGTTTCGCCATTTTCCGGTTCAAGAGGTAACACTTCATCAAGTTCTACTTTCCTCCCACTTACTTCTTTCGAGAGAAACTCTTTCTCCAGAAGGATCCATTCTTGGCAACAAAGATCTTGCCTTCGGATCTGAGGTAGAAGGTATACCCAATAGTTTCTTTCGGTTATCCTATGATGACGCATTTTTCCGACTTGGGTTCGAGCTTCTATGGTTGAAGTTTCTTGACATAAGCATCGCATCCCCAAACTTTTAGAAACGACAGCTTAGGTTTCTTCCCAAACCATAATTCATACGGTGTCGTCTCAACGGATTTCGACGGAGCCCTATTTAAAGTGGATGCGGCAGTCTCTAAAGCATAGCCCTAAAAAGATAGCGGTAAATCGGTAAGAGACATCATAGATCGTACCATATCTAATAGAGTGCGATTACGACGTTCGGACACACCATTACGCTGAGGTGTTCCGGTAGGCGTGAGTTGTGAAACTATTCCACATTTTCTTAAGTGTGTGCCAAAATTGTGACTCAAGTATTCTCCTCCACGATCGATCGTAGAAACTTGATCTTTCTATCACGTTGATTTTCAACCTCACTCTGAAATTCCTTGAATTTTTCAAAGGTCTCAGACTTGTGTTTCATTAAGTAGACATACCCATATCTACTCAAGTCATCGGTGAGGGTGAGAACATAACGATAGCCACCATGAGCCTCAACACTCATTGGACCGCACACATCGGTATGTATGATTTCCAATAAGTTGGTTGCTCGCTCCATTGTTCCTGAGAATGGAGTCTTGGTCATTTTACCCATGAGGCATGGTTCGCACGTGTCAAATGATTCATAATCAAGAGACTCTAAAGTCCATCTGCATGGAGCTTCTTCATGCGTTTGACACCTATGTGACCAAAGGCGGCGGTGCCACAAATATGTGGGACTATTGTTATCAACTTTAACTCTTTTGGTATTCACACTATGAATATGTGTATCATCACGTACGAGATTCATTAAGAATAAACCATTAACCATCGGAGCATGACCATAAAACATATCTCTCATATAAATAGAACAACCATTATTCTTGGATTTAAATGAGTAGCCATCTCGAATTAAACGAGATCCAGATACAATGTTCATGCTCAAACTTGGCACTAAATAACAATTATTGAGGTTTAAAACTAATCCCGTAGGTAAATGCAGAGGCGGTGTGCGACGGCGATCACATCGACCTTGGAACCATTCCCGACACGCATCGTCACCTCGTCCTTTGCCGGTCTCCGTTTATTCCGCAGCTCACGCTTTGAGTTACAAATATGAGCAATCGCACGGTATCAAATACCCAAGAGCTACTACGAAAATTGTAAGGTACACATCAATTACATGTATATCACATATACCTTTGGTTTTGCCGGCCTTCTTGTCCGCTAAGTATTTGGGGCGATTCCGCTTCGATGACCACTTCCCTTGCAATAAAAACACTCGGTCTCGGGCTTGGGTCAATTCTTTGGATTCTACCCGGCAACTTGCTTACCGGTAGCGGCAACTACCTTGCCGTCCTTCTTGAAGTTCCTATTACCCATGCCCTTCTTGAACTTAGTGGTTTTATTCACCATCAACACTTGATGCTCCTTCTTGATTTCTACCTCTGCTGATTTCAGCATAGCATATACTTCAGGAATGGTCTTTACCATCCCCTGCATATTGTAGTTCATCACAAAGCTCTTGTAGCTAGGTGGAAGCGGCGGAGGATTACATCAATGACCGCTTCATCCGGGAGATTAACTTCCAGTTGAGTCAAGCGGTTGTGCAACCTGGACATTTTGAGTATGTGTTCCTTGTGAGCCATTTTCCTCCATCTTACAACTAAAGAATTTGTCGGAGACTTCATATCTCTCGACCGGGCATGAGCTTGGAAAACCATTTTCAGCTCTTGAACATCTCATATGCTCCATGTCTCTCAAAACGCTTTTGGAGCCCCGGCTCTAAGCTGTAAAGCATGCCGCCTGAGCGAGGGAGTAATCATCGCAATGATCGCCAAGCGTTCATAACGTCTTGTTCTGCAGGGAGAATAGGTGCGTCACCCAGCGGTGCTCTTAGGACATAATCTTTCTTGGCAGCTATGAGGATAATCCTCGTGTTCGGACCCGATCCGTATAGTTGCTACCATCGTCTTTCAGCTTGGTTTTCTCTAGGAACGTTGAAATTGAGGACTACGTTGGCCATTTGATCTACAAGACATATTGTAAATATTTAGACTAAGTTCATGATAATAAAGTTCATTTAATCAAATTTAATGAACTCCCACTTAGATAGACATCCCTCTACTAGTCATCTAAGTATTACATGATCCGAGTCAACTAGGCCGTGTCCGATCATCACGTGAGACGGACTAGTCAACATCGGTGAACATCTTCATGTTGATCGTATCTTCTATACGACTCATGCTCGACCTTTCGGTCTTACGTGTTCCGAGGCCATGTCTGTACATGCTAGGCTCGTCAAGTCAACCTAAGTGTTTTGCGTGTGTAAATCTGTCTTACACCCGTTGTATGCGAACGTAAGGACCTATCACACCCGATCATCACGTGGTGCTTGAACGACGAACCTTAGCAACGGTGCACAGTTAGGGTGAACACTTTCTTGAAATTATTATGAGGATCATCTTATTTACTACCGTCGTTCTAAGTAAACAAGATGCATAAAACATAATAAACATCACATGCAATTATATAAAGTAGTGACATGATATGGCCAATATCATATAGCTCCTTTGATCTTCATCTTGAGGCTCCATGATCATCTTGTCACCGGCATGACACCATGATCTCCATCATCATGATCTCCATCATCGTGTCTTCATGAAGTTGTCACGCCAACGACTATTTCTACTTCTATGACTAACGTGTTTAGCAATAAAGTAAAGTAGTTTACATGGCGTTCTTCAATGACACGCAGGTCATACAAAAAATAAAGACAACTCCTATGGCTCCTGCCGTTGTCATACTCATCGACATGCAAGTCGTGATTCCTATTACAATAGCATGAACATCTCATACATCACATATAGATCATTCATCATTCATCACAACTTCTGGCCATATCATATCACAAAGCACTTGCTGCAAAAACAAGTTAGACGTCCTCTAATTGTTGTTGCAAGTTTTACGTGGCTGAATTAGGGTTCTAGCAAGAACGTTTTCTTACCTACGTTCAAACCACAACGTGATTTGTCAATCTCTATTTACCCTTCATAAGGACCCTGTTCATCGAATCCGATCCAACTAAAGTAGGAGAGACAGACACCCGCCAGCCACCTTATGCAACTAGTGCATGTTAGTCGGTGGAACCGGTCTCACGTAAGCGTACGTGTAAGGTTGGTCCGGGCCGCTTCATCCCACAATACCGCTGAATCAAGATTGACTAGTAACGGCAAGAAGAATTGACAACATCTACGCCCACAACAAATTGTGTTCTACTCAAGAAGAAGAACTACGCATAGACCTAGCTCATGATGCCACCTTTGGGGAACGTTTGCGAGAAAATTAAAAATTTTTCCTACGGTTTCACCAAGATCCATCTATGAGTTCATCTAGCAACGAGTATTCAGATTGGTTAGCATCTACATACCACTTTGTAGATCGCATAGCAGGCGTCGGAGTGAACGTGGATGAGGTAGTCGTACTTGCCGCGATCCAATTCACCGATGATCTAGTGCCGAGCAGACGGCACCTCCGCGTTCAACACACGTGCGGTCAGCGTGCGTCTCCTTCTTCTTGATCCAGCAAGGTGAAGGAGAGGTTGAGGAAGATGGCTCCAGCAGCAGCACGACGGCGTGGTGATGGTGGAACTTGCAAGATTCTCGGGGCTTCGCCGTGCACTACGGAGGAGGAGGATGTGTTGGAGAGGAGAGGAGGCGTCCAGGGCAAAGGTGCTGCTGCCCCCTCCTCCCCTTTATATAGGTGCCAAGGAGGGGAGGGCGCAGCCTTGCCCTCCTCCAAGGGAGGGTGCGGCCAAGAGAGGGAGGTGTCCACCTCCCCAAGGCACCCTGAGGTGCCTTCCCCTCATGGACTCTTCCCTCCTTAAACCCTAGGCGCATGGGCCCCTTGGGGCTGGTTCCCCTTGGCCCATGTGGGCCTAGGCGCACCACCTAGGGCCCATGTGGCCCCACAGGGCTGGTGGCCCCACTTGGTGGACCCAGGACCCCTCCGGTGGTCCCATTACAATACCGATATCACCGAAACTTGTCCCGATGGCGAAACAGCACTTCCTATATATAATTCTTTACCTCCGGACCATTCCGAGCTCCTCGTGACGTCCGGGATCTCATCCGACTCGAACAACATTCGGGTTACTGCACATACATATTCCTATAACCCTAAGCGTTATCAACCTTAAGTGTGTAGACCCTACGGGTTCGGGAGACAAGCAGAACATGACCGAGACGGCTCTCGGGCAATAACCAACAGCGGGATCTGGATACCCATGTTGGCTCCCACATGTTCCACGATGATCTCATCGGATGAACCACGATGTCAAGGATTCAATTAATCCCGTGATACGATTCCCTTTGTCAATCGGTATTTTACTTGCCCGAGATTCGATCGTCGGTATACCAATACCTCGTTCAATCTCGTTACGGCAAGTCACTTTTCTCGTTACCGTAATGCATGATCCCGTGATCAAACACTTGATCACATTGAGCTCATTGTGATGATGCATTACCGAGAGGGCCCGGTGATACCTCTCCGTCAAGCGGAGTGACAAATCCCGATCTCGATCCATGTCAACCCAATGTACACTTTCGTGAGATACCCGTAGCATACCTTTATAGTCACCCGATTACGTTGTGACGTTTGGCACACCCAAAGCACTCCTACGGTATCCGGGAGTTACACGATCTCATGGTCTAAGGAAAGGATACTTGACATTGGAAAACTCTAGCAAACGAACTATGCGATCTTATGCTATGTTTAGGATTGGGTCTTGTCCATCACATCATTCTCCTAATGATGTGATCCCGTTATCGATGACATCCAATGTCCATAGTCGAAACCATGACTATCTGTCGATCAACGAGCTAGTCAACTAGAGGCTCACTAGGGACATGTTGTTGTCTGTTATTCACACATGTATTACGATTTCCGGTTAACACAATTATAGCACGAATAAAGACAATTATCATGAATAAGGAAATATAATAATAATGCTTTTATTTTTACTGTGTTGTCATGTCGTATCCCTTTCTCTTACATCATACTCCCTCCGTCCGGATTAAATGTCGCAGAAATGGATAAAACTGGATGTATCTAGAACTGAAATACGCCTAGACCCGTCCATTTATTTCCGGATGGAGGGAATACATGTCAATATGGCATGCATTTCTATTCTTGAAGACCTATTCCATCTCTGTTGTAGCATGTTTTATAACTGAATCACCATTCTTCTATATAAGGCATGCAAGGGAAGACGGCTCTGTTAGAATCAAGGGTTACAAACCAGGTCTTTGCAAAAGATCCAAACGCCGAGGAGATAATAAAGCAACTCCATTTTTCATAGATACTGCTCCGGCCTGAGAGAAACCCAACTCCCGCGATAATAAGCGATTCCGGTGGCCAAAGAACTAGTCCGCTCCGATCCGGCAAAGAATGTCAACTCCATTCTAAGAAGCGTGTGCGTATCCTCGCATCATGACATTTTATAGCATTCTGATCATATTTTCTACATGTTTCTTACCCATCTCTCTTTTAGAAAATAAGGTTAAACGATAGAAGACTTCCTCCATTGGGATCGTATTCGAGGAAAATACCTTATGGGAATTCTATGTGCTCCAATGCTGATGTAAGTACCTGTTGTATATCACTATATTTTTACATCAACATGTATTTTGTTAATCGGCGTGAATCTAACCTTTATCTGATCTAAAATTAGTTGTAGCAAAATGTTAAAGGCGCCAATGTTGATTTTTGTAAGGAAAACTGTCTGGTAGTTTTGCATACTGAGCTGCATGAAAATGTACTATCTCATACCACGCACATTACTGAATTGTAGTGCTTCTCTGGTTGCCCATTCATTCATTGTGTGAATGTTGCTTTCGTACTACCTTACCTGGCTGATGATAGCTGTGCCATATTGTGTTAATTTGGTGTAGGCCACTTGCCCAAACGTTCGTTGTGTCAATGTTGCTTTCCTATTATCTGACTTGGCCAATGATAGCAATGCTAGTGTGTTAATTTTGTGCAGGCTGCTGAAGATAAGAAGACAAACTCTGAAAACAGCAAGGCAAGCCCATTGTTTCTTTCCAGTAAATCTAGGCCAGGTAATATGGCAATAACTCATGATTAATCTGTTTGGTTCCCGTCCTAATTTATGTTATGATGCAGTGGCCGAGACACTCTCCACTATCAATAATACAAGCCTATGAAAATCGCCATCTGAATCTATTCAGTATCCTTTGTCTCGAATGCAACGGAATAAATGTATGTTTGTGAACCAATTAATGGTTGAAGCAATGATGAAATTGGTGGATGAATCAGAGGTGCAGAGTCGTGCGACACAACAATTGATCAATGTTTTCAGAGAAAGTGTAGCAAAGCAGAAAGAACTTGCCAACATGCTTATGGGCGTCATCTGTGCTAAGGTTGCAGATTGTGATGTTGTAGATGGTTAGGTTCTGCTCATTTATTTGCACTGGCATCAATCTTTGATTGCCCAGTGGATGTAATTTCCTGTAGTATATGCTGGATGTGCAACGTTATTCCCTGTATGCCGTACCTTTGCATGATCGGTTTTGATCCTGTGCATAATGGCTCGTCGTAATGGGCTCAAATTATCTAATTTGGCCTAAAGACATGTACGAACTTTAGTGAGCCCATTAAGTTAATGGGCCGTTACTAGGGCGAAAGTTAATTGTCGGCCCTCTTACCTCCCGGGTCGTTAACAGGCCGACATCGAAGCGGGCAACAGGTGGACCCAGTTTATTTCACGGGCCGTTAATAGGCCGTTACTAAGTTTGGGCTACATATGGCCCAACTATACTGTAGGCCTTTAGCATGCCGAAGAGGACAAATGGTCTTGTATCGACCATGAAGACCATGGGCCGCTAAGAGGCCAAAAGTCGTCGTATTGTAAATGGCCCAATCAGGTTGTGGGCCTTTAGCAGGCCGAAGAGAAACCGGGCTGGTATTGGACCATGAAGGGCATGGGCCGTTAAAGGGCCAAAACTAAGGTCCGACTACAAATGGCCCAACTCATTTATGGTCCGTTAATAGGCCGAAAGTCACACAGGGCAGGGAATTGGCCCAACACTTAAATGGGTCGCTAAAAGGCCAAAACTCTGGTCCGATTAAAAATGGCTCAACTAATTTATGGGCCGTCAACAGGCTGAAAGTGACACCGGGCCAGAAAATTGGCCCAACACTTAAATGGGCCGCTAAAAGGCTGAAACTCAGGTCCGACAACAAATGGCCCATCAGATTTATGGGCCGTCAACAGGTTGAAAGGCACACCGGGCCGGAAACTAGCCCAACATTTAAATGGGTCGCTAAAAGGCCGAAAGATGTACATCCTAAAAATTGGCCCATCCATTAAACGGGTCGTTAACAGGCCAAAATCTCATCGGGCCGATATTGAGCCCAGATATATAGCGGGCTGTTAATGGGCTCGAACTGACGATGGGCTGCAATGGTGTCAAATCTTTAACGGGCCGTTGGCCGGGCGAATTGGCTCATCTCGTATGGGTCGTGGGCTTAAATGGACCTGACACAAGTAGGCCTTATATGGGCTGGCACGCTAATTTTCTTTGGGCGGCCTTTTCACGAGAATGGGCCTCTGTTGGACCGTGCCACATGTTGACGTATCATAGGCGCCTTCTGTCCAATGAGTGGATGACATCTATCCCAGCGGTGAGCCGACACGTGTTTCCTCGAGCCAATGATGATTTTACAGGTGGAAAATCCCCATTGGTCGGGGCTGTTAACAGGTTATCGGATCCAAAACCCGACCCGATAGCTTAACAGCGTTCCGTTACGGTGGATGACACGTGTCGGTCACCCTTGATGAAAGCACTTCTGTGACGCGCGATTTATCGTCATGGAAGTGGACACTTCCGTGATGATAATTTTGGTAATGTCATGGAACACTTCTACGACAGCATAGGTATGACTATCTTGATTCTGTCATAAATTTGTCATGGATGTACATGCATGACAAAAAACGCGACCTACTGTGACAAACATGTATCATCACGGAAGTGTATTTTTTTATAATGATACTATTAGGTTAACATCTCTATGACAGTCATCAACCGAGTCGTATGCTAGTACGAGGATACAAGTTCGCATAACCTTATCAACTCTCTCTACATGCGCACGTGCGCGCACGTGTGTGTGTGTTTATACAATTTAACCAGTAAATTCTTATCCCATTCTTAAAAGAGAGTGGTCACATGTGGATCACATTTATTATTAGGTCTAACTTAATAACTTGAAAGAACATCCAGTTCACCGCGACACGACCACAAGCCCATCCCTTCAAAAACGCACTACCGAAGGACAGAGAAGCAATACCGTCACACTAGCATCCGACTAGATTTGAGCATCCATGAATGAAACTAGACCAAATGGGGACGCCTTGCCACCGCGGTCCACGGTGGTCGTGCGGGCTTTCCCACCGGCAGCCTTAAGCATCAGCATGAGAGCTGATGTTGGTTGGAAAGCCTGGGGTCTATATGGTTGTGCAACCATCTGAGTAGCGCACCGAGCGTGACAACATGGGGGTTGTGAAAAGGGATTGTACTTTTTTGTGTCCTCGAAATACCAAACATTGGGTCGATACAAAACTGGAAGAGATAAATGTTGGACTAGGAAAATATGAAATTTTGGATGAGAGTAGTCCTATCATTATGGAAAACACTTGTCTTCGGCGTGCCGGCAAAAGCATGGGCTGGCCGCCTCACGCACGCGTTCAGCGCTTTTCACTTCCAGGTGACACGTAATCTGGTGAGACCCCGTCCAGTGCCTTATCTCTTCCCCGTCCACTATTTTCTTTCCTTTCTTCCTCATCCTTTCCTCTTCTCTCTGATAAACAAGCCAAGTACCACATCATACCGATCTGCTGCTCCGGCGAGCTACCTCCTAACCTCATTAGATACCTTTTCTCCTGCAAGAGCCGCTCGCCTCAAGGCCCCCCACCATGCCTGCTGCGAACTACAGCCAGCGGCTGGGAATGATACAAGCAGGGGCAACCAGCGACCACTAGAGTTGCCACGGTTGTCACCAATGCTGCGGTGGCGCTGCCATGAAGACCATGCCCATGCGGTGGTTGGTGTAGTTTTCAGTGGTGCTACAACCGCGGGCACTAATGCTGCAACCGGTAGCAGGAGTTGTTGCGACCGGCGACGGAATTTGCTGCCTTGAGGCTGATGGTAATGGACAAGACGGGAGCGGACGCCTTGGTGCTACAACCAGCATCCGGCGTTGCTGGAACGACAACCGCCATTTGCTACAACCGGCAGTCTTGCAACACCGGAGAGGATGATACCGCGTGCTGGAATCGGCCGTCACCCTGGGCGGCGGAAAAAAACTGCAACCATTCGTTGGTAAAGCTTCAACCTCCCGATGAATTTGTTGGAACCGGTATTCAATTTTGCTCAAACTGGCCAATTTTTTTCTACAATCGATCAACGAGAGTTCTTGCTAGTAAGTTGTTTTTGCTAGAACCGCTATTCAATTTCGCTGGAACCGTGTAAATTTTTGCTACAATCGATCACCCGAGAGTTCTTCTTGATGAGTTGTTTTGTTGGGACCGGTGTTCAATTCTGCTGGAACCGGATAACTTTTTTGCTTCAACTGACAAATGGTGGATTTGCTACTTTCCAAGTTTTTTGCTGGGCACGACTATGTAAGTCGACCACCACAGCGACGCCGGTGGTGCTCCAACCATGGTGAACGTGCGCTGGAACCGGCCGCGCCGGAGCTGCAATGGCCTGGTTCCTGAGCTATGGACGCGACGTGCGGCGACTGCAAGCTTCAGCAGAAGGGTGGTAGGGGGCTACGACGGTGGTGCTGCAACGAGTAGTGGTGCAAGGGGACGGGGTGCTGCCGCCCCTCGCCTGAGCGCACACGCATGTGAGCGAGAGCAGAGATGCTCACGGGGAACATGAAGGAGGGGATTTCCTGCTCATGTTGACCAAAGCGAGAAGAAGGAGATGATTCGGCGACCGGCTACAAATCATCAGATCAAACAATAGGGGCTGACCGGCCGAAACATCGGGTCGGCGCGCCAGCGCCTAATACTGGCCTATCGGTATGGACCACGTTAGTCAAATGGTAAGTGACGCGTGTATATAGGTAATAACGCATCCAACTCGCAAGGTCCGTCGCCTATATTCAGAGAACATATTTATGTAATATATATATATATATTTAATAGGTAAAGTCCCATTATCATTCTCAAAAGAGGGTGGCCCTGTGTGAGGAACACATCCTGAGCAAAGACGGGGAGGTTTCCACTCAACCTTTGTCAGGGACGAAGCTAGAAAAAAAGTTTGATGGGGTCATATCTATAACAGTGGGGTCATCTTTCATAAATGAATATCAATTAGTACTAAACTAAGGAAGAATTACCTAATTTCACTGGGTCAATTGACCCCAATGCTTACCTCCGTCCCTGACCTTTGTCACTCTAGCTATAGTGTATATTAGAAGTTAAGTGTTTTTGTTACCTTTCATATACAACAATAATTTAAAGTTAGAAACACCTGTAAATCACATGGAAACGTAGGGATCGCAACGAGTCAAAATGAACATGTCGTATTAGTGACACGTATTTACACTTTCTGTTAACACTTTTTGTTCTTTTCATAAAGGATATTTGTTTGCATTAGCGTTGTCATGCTAAACGAGCACATGCATTACGACATTATGTGTTTGTTGTGGTTTCTAGAGACAAGACATGAACACCTAAATAAAGAGAACATGGACGAAAACGTTAACCGTAGTAGCTCATGCAACATGACAAGCAAAACATTGCATTGTATGAGGTTCCGTGGATCACACTTCTCTATGTACTCTCAGAAACGGAAACACTTGTCTAGACGATGGTAGACCGTCAGAAAAGGTGAACATCTTTTGGACAACAGGAAGTATGACTAACGTGGCGCCGCGGCCGAAACTGCATTATCAGTTCAGCTGAATTTGTACTGTCTGTCGTATCTATCTCGAGTATTCAAGATAGAAAAATCTTGTAGTATAGTACTAGTAGTGAAATAAAATAAACATGAGGATCGCACCCTCAATCCATCTCATTCAGCACACAACCCATGGGTTAGCCATAGCCTCTCCGTCCTCTCTTCGCCGGTTCCCACGGGGTTAAAAAGTTTAAGCCATTCCATTCCTCGCCCAATTTTGTTCCAATCAATCACCTTTGCCCTAGTTCCATTTCGAAAACCTGCCATGGAGAGCCTGTTCCCACTGGAGGAGGCGATTCCCGAGCCCGACTCTAACCCCTGCCGGACCTCGTCGCCGCCGCTGGAGGCACACGTGCTCGCCGGAGGACTCGGAGGAGTGGGCGCCGGCAAGGTCGTCGGCGGTGGCGCGACAGAATGGTGCTTCCACGAGTCCGTGGACGAGCCGTGGCTGCTCAACGTCCCCACCGCGCCAGTGGCGAACCCCGAAGCTTCGACGCTTTACCCTAATCCCACGGCGAACGCGAGCCGCAAGAGGCCGTACGACGTCCATGAGATGGTGGGCGAGGTGGAGGTCGTTCCCCCGCCGCCTGCGGCGAGCCCGGTGGTGGACCCCGTGGCGTACAACGCGATGCTGAGACGGAAGTTGGACGCGCATCTCGCCGCCGTCGCCATGCTGAGGGTACGCTACTAATCGAAGTACTAATCGCTTTATTTTAATCATCATAGCAGCTCGATTGTTGCAAATGAAGGAAACGATTTCTGAATCGTGATATATATATCTTAAATCATAAACATCAGTTGAGTAATTCTTTTTTTTAAAAGGTCGAATTTGCTCAACTAATTAATATGCATGCAATATTTCAAGATTTGCTAAGCGTGACACCGCCTTTTCTGGAAATAAGTCGAATTTCCTCGTATGTGAACCAGCCTGTCCATTTTGTGTCCATCGGTGCTCTGGAGTCATCCATAACAAGAACAGCTAGCGTTGCACAAAAGAGTCATACTTGGTAAAAGTTCCAGAATGGGTATCTTTTTTACTAAATTTTGAGAAGAGGTAAATTTTTGTCAGTTCTCACGAGCTGGAAAAGGCATCGATTAGGAGAGTTGTGGCGACAACAGGGTGAAAGACATTGGAGTTAGGGTTAAGATGTGTACAATTTTACATACGGAGGGAAGAAATATGATTTTCACTTTGTTTAAATATTCCCCTCAAGAAATTCTTTGTTTCCCGTATGAGTATAGTGTCCCTAAAATATTAAGTGTGCATCTTTCATGTTTAACTTTCACTTTTGGCATGTCCACCCTTGTACAGACCACTCCGGGAATTTGCCGACAAAGCTCCCATGACAATGGAGCATCGCAAAATCCAGATTCCGTCCAAGGCTCGGAAAACCACACCGGAGGTACTCAATTGTGCCTAGTTACGTCTTCGCTACTTATGAAACAATATTATGGGATAATATATGCTAAGCTAAGTGACTGTGCATCACTTGTTTTCATATCTAGTTGTTTCGCTTTACTATTTGTGTGCATATGGGTAATGAGATTCACGTGCAAAAAATGTAATGTGGTGCTGAAGATGTCAGTGTGCATCAACTTAGCTCCTCCTCATTGGAGCCATCACCATCAGATGGTGATATGGAAGGGGAGGCACAAACAATTGGAACTATGCATATTAGTGCAGAGAAAGCGAATAAGAGGTAAAATATGCTGTATATTTATTTCGTGGTCCTTCCATTCAATCCTACTTTTTGTACTATAACTTGTGTGTCCAATGTTTTTTTTTTCTTATGTGGAGATATCTGTATTGTTTTATCTTTAGTTTTCCCTACATCAATTTTGGTAGTCTCTCTGTGGCTTTGTACTGGATGGAGTTGGCTTATACCTTAGATTTTATCCAAAATTTTGATTGATTTTCATGCACCTTGGCATGTACTTAGGAACACATTTATGATTTTTTATGCATTATTATCCATATAGTGGTACAAATTAATTTGAAACATTTCCACGCAATCAACCTTGCATATGGAGGGTGAATTGATATTTGTGTGAGAAGACTCACTAGGTATATCTTATTTTGTTGTTGTTGGCGTCTTCATGGTGTGAAACCTGGTTTAGCATGGTTAGGATTTTTGGTGGAGCTTGTCGTGATCACAAACTACAATTTTTTTATCTCATGCAGTTTTACCCTCTTCTTATTGAAATGGGTGTGCATGTCTCATGCACGTTAATGAAAATTTTACATTTAATTACATCATATGCCAAATACACCAATACCAATTATCATATTTGGCAAACATTTGTGAACATCTATTTTTGTTGTCGTTTAGCTCTCAAGTCCTGCCTTTTAAGCACATTCCTCGTATGATTTCAGGAAAGAATCTAACAGGGATTCGGCGAGACGCTCAAGGAGTAGAAAAGCAGCTCATACGAAGGAACTAGAGGAGCAGGTCTGATATTTCAAACACTATTTTACTTCTTAAGATGAAAATTGCATACTACGTGAGCAAGGAATTTGATGACCGCTGCTAAAACAATACAGGTCTCACTATTAAGAGTCGCAAATAACTCTTTGATGAGACATCTGGCAGATGTAAGTCAGAGATACATTAATATCTCTATTGACAATAGGCTACTCAAGGCAAATGTTGAAACCCTAGAAGCAAAGGTATGTCTTGCTTCTACATTGGTGTGTTACATATTGAATTGTGAATTACCCTCTAGCAAACATGTCTCAATGCGCATAGCTGCAATGAGTTTCAGTACCCCAATTAAATGTTGCGAGAATTTGAAGGATCAATAGTGTTGACTGGATGGAGGGTGGAAAGGTGACTATCAAATTATATAAACGATAATATCATTTTAATGATATTGTCGAAACGAAAGGTATTTTGGTGTAATTCTATATTAACAATTGTATGTGATGCGAGCAATCCAGAAAGTTGCAAGAACATCACAAACAATCAAGGCAACTGTGCAAACGAAGTATGAACAAAAATTAATATGCCCGAGAAAAAAGGCGAGAAGATGGTGATGTAGACCTGAAGTTCAAATCCTTCGGTGATTCCATGCATCCAATGGAGAGGCATGGGTACCAAGTCTTGATGACCACAAATGTTTATCTTTCTTCTCCATGAGATTCTTGCATTAAATGTAGTAACGAATCAACTCGTGAATGGTGACAACCAATGCAACGACATAGTAGATTACATTCAGCTTTAAAGAAAGAACAAACATAGTTTCATTGTGGACAATATATTAACTTGTGTAGGTGTTTAACATTTAACATGGTTGCATTGCAGGTAAAGATGGCCGAGGAAACTATGAAGAGGGTTACATGCACCAACAATTTTCCTCAAGCAATATCTGACACATCTCTTAGGATTCCTTTCAGTGGCTCCCCATTGGATGGTATCTGTGATAATCCATTGCCAACCCAGAACACCTCACTTAGCTACCTCCCCAGTACAACAACAAATTTTGCTGTGAAAAACAACTACATCCCTGAGCCAGCTCCGGTGTTCCAGATCCATGATCAAATGTCTTCGCTACATATGCAACCTATGTCATGCCTGGATCATCACACACAAAGGATGCACGTAGGTATTCCTACATCGACACCTACTCCGCAACGGGAATCTACTACATTGGATTCAAATGAAATAGTCAACATGATGATGTAGTAGGAATTAAATGAGAGACCTGAGCAGGAATTGTTTTTTTTAATTATTTTCATCGTTGTTGTTGACCGCTGGGGGTATTTATAGTGGTTTCTTGGCTTGTTAAGTGGACATTTCTTAGACTTGTTTAAGAAATATCTATTGTTGTTGTTTCAGAATAAGAACCTAGACATAGTTGGTCTCCGATAACCATATATTAAAGGTTATTGGATAATAAAGTGATGTGGTTGAGTCAGACTTTTTATCTTCCTTATATTTCTTCATAACACTTTAATTATCTATGAACATCCCAGTATATGGTCGTTTATTTTCTATTAGGACGCTTTTATGGCAAGTTTTACTTTTTTTTTAAACTTTTCCATATGTATTGTAACTCCATGTGTTTATGGTGTGTTGGAGCTGACAAGTCTACCATGAGCAAGTCTTAGGAGGTGTTTGGATTAGAGAGTGGTAATGCAAATGGTAAGGGAATTAGATCACGCTGGAAACGGGGATGTAATGGATAAATCTCTGTTTTGTTTGGTTCATTAACTGTAAAGGAATCGATGGCGTCTTCTTCGGCAGACAAGGGTCGTCACAGCTGGTGGCAGAAAAAGAAAGAGAGCGGACAAGGGATGGGAGATGAAGGTCGCCTCTCCTTCGTCGGCGCCGCCGCCGGTTGCTGCTGCCGCACAACGACCCCACCCAAGGCGCAGGCTCCACCGCCGTTGCGACTGACTTATTATTAAAAAAATTGAGAAGGCACTGCTGCTGCTGACTATACGGAGAAGACCGAGGCCATCGCGGGCCTGGTAACGTAACTTGTTTACGGATGGGGTTGGGCGGAATCGATTTGACTTGGGGTGTAAATCTTTCACGCGGTAAGCGTTACCGGGCCGAGCTAACCAAACACAAAAAACGGTATCAGTTAACGTCGTAATCAGATGACGGGTAATTTTGATCGAACCAAACACATCCTTAGGACTATCTAAAGGCATAGTTGATGAAGCCAATTAAATTCTCCGGTGATTGTGCAACGATATCCATGCCGCAATTAACTTATGCTACAAATGTAGAGGTATGAAGTGTGCCGTGATATCCTTTTATCAGTCATATATTTATGAACTGCAAATAAGACAAACGCGGATCGTACGATTGTGCTGATGCGTGAACAAATTAAATCAAGAGAAGATAAATATCCTCCTAAACCTTACATGCCCGACATACTTGGGACACATCCAATCTCTCCATCCAAAGCTCCACCAGCAAACTGAAGGAAAACATTACCAACCCAAGTGAGATATCAGAGAAGATCACTGAACTTGAAGTTGTGTCGAAGGCTTGCATCAACACGTACTGTTAGCAGGGGCAGGGGCATGGAATCTTACTCGCTGATGAGTCGTTTGCAAGGCTTGCATCAACACTGTGGGCAAGGGTATATTTTTTTTAGAAAAAGAGGATGACCCTCGGCCTCTACATTCTGGAAGATGCATGCAGCTATTTTATCGAAAGTGCTATTGTGAGCTCGAGCTCACATGCACCCTTTGCTACAGTACAAACGGAAAAAATATTTAAAAAGTTCAAAAAAATCTAATTTTTTTTGGTAACAAACATTGATATATTTTTCACATGCGTACAAATTTTCATGACAAAATGACATTCATGCAGGTCTCAGTAAAAAAAACAAAATCGATGCTCCAAAATGCTTTCAACAACAATTTTTTTGGAGCATGATTTTATTTTTTTGCTGACACCTCCACAAATGTCATTTCATCACGAAAATTGGCACGCATGTAGAAAAAACATCAAAGTTTCTTGACAAAAAAGTTCAGATTTTTTTGAATTTTTTTTACTATTTTTTCGGATTTTACTGTTCATCCAAGATCACTGGTGCCCGGGATCAATTCCTCCGCGTCCCCATTTTATTGATTATTCTCGAGGACCTTACAAAGTAGTACAACAATATGCCTGAATCCGCCATCTTGGTAACATTTGCCGCTACTCCAATCCATATGATGAAGGGGTGCAAGCTGGGCCAAATACCCAGACCTCTCACCTAAGCCTAACATCTAAAGCTGGAGGCCCCGACCGAGCCACATACCGGGTCCGGGTCACAAAGCGGTCCGACGCACTCACATGTGTCGTCGCCGCCATCTTCCACTGGTCCATCTTCAGAGCAGATTGAGGTGCCAACCTTGGCAGGTACCTCCGCCATCGACGCCATCATGGCGTAAGCAGCGACCTCCACCTACGCGAGTCCATCTCCAAGCAATGGACGCAGATCCATGCTAGGATAGGGCCGCACCACCGCCGTCGCCCACCACCCACAAGCGCCACCCAACCCCAAGGTTCCCAAAGCGGCGCCTTCAAGAAGGCCGTGAGCGCCGTCGCCGCCCAACAAAGTTAGGGCTTTACCGGGAGACCTAGGGAAGGGGAAGTGAGGATCGATCCATACTGACGCCTCCAAGGAGGGGAACGGCGCCCTCAGGCGTCGCCGTCGACGCGGCCGGCCATGGCCGACCAGGGATTTCACCCGAACTAGATCCCCGTCACCAGCAGCGCCTCTTGTACAGAACCGACGACCCAAGGAAGCGCGGCCCGACGAGGATGGCCCGCACGCCGAACAGGGAATGAGGGGAGGTGCCAGATTGTGCGCACCGGCCACCGCAGAAACCGCCGCCTGTCGCCAACGACCACCGGATCCCGCCGCCCGCGCGGCCGGGACGCCAGATCCACCGCCTGCACGACTGCTAGCCGGTCGTGCCTTGCCAATGGAGCCGCCCCTCCAGATCCAGAGTGCCCCACGCAGAGGCAGGGCAACCGAGGCCCCACTGCCACCATCCTTGGCGCCCCGGGCTTGCCAGGCGGCTGCCTCAGGCCGCGGCGAGGAAGGGAAGAGGAGGAGGGGCGGCTAGGGAGGAGGAGGAGGGTGGCTAGGGTTGGGAGGGAGGAGGAGGAGGGGCGGCTGAGCAAGATTCCGCTCCCTATGGGCAGGGGTATATGTTGCGAATACCGTAGTCAAACTAGAACTTTAACACAAATCTGATTAACGGTACGAAGCAAGTTAAGTTGTGTTAATCTATCTCATCCGGCTGGGGTTCGAAGTAAGATCCAAAAGCAGCACACCTAATTTATTTCAGGTGTGTTAAATCTCATCAGACTCTTCAGGGAGTTTAACTGCATGGGAAGATACATGCATCCCTTAATTTCTCTCCTTGTGGTGTTAGATGCAATGCTGCAATGCAGGTACAAGACAGAAGTTGGCAGTAAACTAAAGGAACAAATTGGCCTTCAAATTTATGTGCCAGCATATGAATGAGCATAGTGTGGTCCAGAGATATTTTCCATGTTCTCGCTTCATGTGTAGCTCAACTGTAACCACGATAACAAACACTGTTTCGCTTCATTAACACAATTGGGTGGCTAGCGCAGGCCTCATAGCTAGAGCGCGAGTGATCCTTAAGTTGAGAGTTCGAGCTTCTACTCTCACCTGCGTTATTAAAATCAACCTTGAAGCTCTGTGACAACTTGGGTCGTCACATCCCCACCTGAGTTCAGGGGGTTAACCACTAGTACAAAAAGGATCAAATGTGAGACACATTAGTCCCGGTTTGTAACAGAACCGGCACTAATGTGGCCATTAGTACCGGTTCCAACGGCTAGCTGGGAGGAGCTCTTTAGTACCGGTTCGTGGCAAACCTTTAGCACCGGTTCGTGCCACGAACCGGTACTAATGAGAGTGGTGGCAGGATGTTGTCAGAATGGGGCCCTTCCAGCACCTTTAGTACCGGTTCGTGGCACGAACCGGTACTAAATGTCGTCCTATATAAATCCTTCGTCCACCCGCACTCTGTTCTTCCCCCTTTCCCCTCTCCCTCTCCTCTGTTCTTCCCTTCTTCCTCTCGAGTTCATCACAAAATTTGCCCCAAATTTGTCAAGATTTGCAGGCCCTTATCCATTCAAATGATCACCAAGGTTAGCAACTTTGTCCTTTCATCTCTCAGTGCTAGATTAGCTCTTGCATTGGTTTATATAGTGATTAATTGTGGGTTTTAGTAATTTGGGAGGAATTATATGTGGTAGTATTTGATTTATATGCAATTTGAGGTCAAAATAACACTTAGTTTGCATATGTAGGTGTGGTTTACTTAGTGCCTTCTAAATCTCTCTGTCGTAACCACCGTCGATCGCCCGCACTGCTCTCGTCGCCCGGCACCACCTTGTGGTGAGCCTCTTGTTCATGAAATTTTATATAAAAAATTGATGTTTGTGTGATTTGGATATATAGTTACTCGTATGATAATTATCTTACCCGTACGTAGTTTGTTATACATAGTGCCATGGTTTTGATATCCGTCCCCGTCGGCCCTCGTCCTTGTTATGATTCGGATGTGGTATATTCTCTTTTAAAACTATTTGTTGCATTTCGTGTTTATGACAAATTATGCCCATCAAATTGACATAGATATTTTTATCTAGGAGGTATGTGAACCGGAAATTCCAACCGACCCTATTGTCGAGAGGTTAAATTTAGTTGAAAGAGAAAGCGAGTACTTGAAAGAAAAATTGAAAAGAATTGAGGGGAGAAGATGGAATTGGAGTTGCATGTTGCCGATGTCATGATGATCACAAGATCAAGATGGAGAAAATGCGCTTGAAGATTAGAAAGATTAGAAAATATGCCATCGATAGTGAGGCTTGGTATCATTATGCTGTTGGATCAATTGTTACCTTAGTTGCGATCTTGAACGCATTTGTTGTTGCATTTAAATGCTTTAGCTAGAGAGTTATTTGTTTGTTGCATTTAAGTGTTGTATGAACTTTATGTATGAACTTGTATTAATTTGGTCTATTCGGTGTTGTGTAATGAAGATGAGCCGGCAATGGATGTCGATGACCGATGCTCTCCCAGTTCGTTGAGGGCGTGCATACTTTTCTCGCTATGCGGCTGAGGCAAACAAGCGGGCGGATGGTTTTATGCCTTGTCCATGTGCTGGCTGTAAGAATGGTCGCGATTACTCTACGTCAACAACCATTCACGTCCACCTGTTTGAGTCCGGTTTCATGCCCCACTATAATGTTTGGACCAAGCACGGAGAAAGAGGGGTTATGATGGAAGACAATGAAGAAGAAGAGGACGACAGCTGTCCTGGCCATGGGTTCCCTGAATACGATGATACAACAATGGGGGAAGAAGGTGAGCGTGTAATGCGGAAGAAGCTGGGCCGGCAATGCGGGAAGAAGCTGAAGAAGAGGCATCAGATGAGCCCGTTGATGATCTAGGTCGGGCCATTGCCGATGCAAAGAGAAACTAGCATAAGTGATTTGGAGAAGAAGAAGTTGCAGCGCATGTTAGAGGATCACAAAAATTGTTGTACCAGATTGCGTGAGGTGACAAGAAAAAGCTGGGCACCACTGCTGGAATTGCTGCAATGGAAGGCAGAGAATGGTGTATCTGACAAGGGATTTGGAAAGTTGCTGGTAATAATAAAGGATATGCTTCCAAAGGACAACGAATTGCCCGAGAGTACGTACGAAGCAAAGAAGGCTGTCTGCCCTCTAGGTTAGAGGTGCAGAAGATACATGCATGCCCTAATGATTGCATCCTCTACCGCGGTGAGTACAAGGATTTGAACGCTTGCCCGGTATGTGGTGCATTGCGCTATAAGATCAGCGCGATGAGCATGGTGATGTCGAGGGTGGCGCCCAGAAGAAGATTCGTGCCAAGGTGATGTGGTATTCTGCTATAATACCACGGTTGAAACGTTTGTTCCAGAACCAAGGGCATGCCATGGCGATGCGATGGCACAGAGAAGATCGTAAGAAAGACGGAAAGTTGACAGTACCTACTAACGGGTCGCGGTGGAGAAAAATCGAAAGAAAGTACGGAAGGAGTTTGCAGATGACGCAAGGAGCGTATGGTTTGGTCCAAGCGCGAGATGGCATTAATCCTTTTGGGGAAGCAGAGCAGCAATCATAGCACCTGGCACGTGACTCTATGTTTGTATAACCTTCCTCCTTGGTTGTGCATGAAGCGGAAGTTCATTATGATGCGATTGCTCATCCAAGGCCCTAAGCAACCGGCAACGACATTGATGTGTACCTAAGGCCATTAGTTGAAGAACTCTTACAACCGTGGAATGGAACAGGTGTACGTCGTGGGATGAGCACATGGGGAAGAATTTGACCAAAAGGCGTTGTTGTTCGTGACCATCAATGATTGCCACGCTCTCGGTAACCTTCGTGACAGAAAAACAAGGGATACCGCGGATGCACGCACTGTTTGGATGATACCGACAGTATATATTTGAATAGTTGTAAGAAGAATGTGTACAGGTCATCGTCGATTTCTTCCGGCGGGCATCCCGTAAGAAAGAAAGGCAAGCATTTCAAAGGTGAGGCGGATCACCGGACGAAGCCTCGCCACCGTCTTGGTGCTGATGTACATGATATGGTCAAGGATTTGAAGGTGATATTTGGAAAGGGTCTGGCGGACAACCTGTTCCAAAGGACGCCGCGGACGCGCACCCATGTGGAAGAAGAAATCTATATTTTGGGACCTGCCATATTGGAAAGACCTAGAGGTCCGCTCCAATCGACGTGATGCACGTGATGAAGAATCTTTGCGTGACCCTGCTTGGCTTCTTGGGCGTGTATGGGAAGACAAAAGATACACGAGACACGGAGGACCAGCAACGTATGCACGGAGAAGGCGGCATACATCGTGGTCATGCAAGCTACGCTCTTACCAAAGAAGAGAAGGAAATCTTCTTTGAATGCACCTTTCGATATTAAGGTACCGTCTGGCTTCTAAATGAATATAAAGGGAATAATAAACATGGCGAGAGAAAAGTTCCGTAACCTAAAGTCTCATGACTGCCATGTTATTATGACGCATAGCGCTTCGGTTGCATTGAGGGGCTTCTACCGGAAAGCGTTCGATTAGCCATTGTGAATCTATGTGCATTTCTCAATGCAATCTCTCGAAGGTAATCGATCCAGAAATCATACCAAGGTTCTGAGAATGATTTGGTGCAATGTCTTGTCGATTTCGAGTTGGTGTTCCCACCATCCTTCTTCAACATCATGACGCATGTCCTAGTTCACCTATCTTGAAGAGATTAACGTTTTGGGTCCTATATTTCTACACAATATGTTCCCCTTTGAGAGGTTCATGGGAGTCTTAAAGAAATATGTTCATAACCGTGCTAGGCGGAAGGAAGCATCTCCAAGGGCCATCAAAATGAGGAGGTCAATGAGTTTTGTATTGACTTTATTCGACCTTAAGCCGATTGGTGTTCCTGAATCGCGGCATAAGGGCAGGCATCGATGGAAAAGGCACGCTAGGAGGAACAAATAATATGTATGGACGGACATTCTCTCCTTTGAAGCACACTACACAGTTCTACAGAATTCCGCCTTGGTGGCTCCGTATATGGATGAACACAAGAATTTGCTACGCTCCAAACACCGGAGCGGTCTCGATGAGTGGATTACACGTGAACAAACCAGGAGTTTCGCCATTTGGTTGCGGAACCGTACCATGCATGACACCTCTATTGAAGATGACCTGTACTTGTTGTCCCGATTACCATCTTGAATATAATGACTTTCAAAGGGTACGAGATAAATGGTAATACATTTTACACGATCGCCCAAGATAAGAAGAGCACCAACCAAAAGCAGTGGTGTCCGCTTTGATGCAGAAACCAAGGCGGGAAAGGAAACATATTATGGTTATATACAGGACATATGGGAACTTGACTATCGGCGTGGTTTAAAGGTCCCTTTGTTTCGTGCAAATGGGTCAATATGACACGAGGCGGGTAACGGAAGACCAGCGATGCGGAATGACAATAGTGGATC
This sequence comes from Aegilops bicornis, assembly GCA_021605145.1. NCBI lineage: Eukaryota > Viridiplantae > Streptophyta > Magnoliopsida > Poales > Poaceae > Aegilops > Aegilops bicornis. Next base: position 595,493,245 of record CM038669.1, on the reverse strand, counting down.
TCAACAATCTTGCGTGTCGCAGACGAACCATTCGTCCTAGCCAATGATGTGGCACAGGTTTTCTATGTGAAGGACATGTCTACCAAGCCAAGAAAAAGAAAAGATAAGGAAGCGAATGCATCGTCACGATGAGCCAAAGCGGCACATAGTTCTTTACGGAAAGAGAAACATCGTGGGAGTGGATGACAAGACGGACAAGTCGGAAGATTATGAAAAGTTTGATGAAATTGCTCCATTCACGGTGAATATTGACCCGAGCATCCCGTTAAATGATGAAGATTTTCCATGGTTACGGCGCAAAGGGACACACCTTGAAGAAAAAGTTTCACAACCAATGATCCGGGATGTGATCGGCTTCACTAGCTATCATCACTTTCTTTGTGTTTCGCACCGAGAGGAATCTCTGTAATAGTTAGGGTAGTTATGTGTTTTGGCATTTGAAAGCGAAGAAATTTTATGTGCAAACAAATTCACACTAATTTCAAATAATTCAAAATTTAAACTATTCAAATTTGAAAACTACGGGCACTAACAGAAAGTTTGTAATTTTTTGTACCTAAAGAGGCTGTGTCAGCCTCCGGTCAGGCTATGGACCCACCATCACCATTTAGTGCCGGTTCGTACCACGAACCGGTACTAATGAGGTTGCGTATGCAGACGTAAGCTGTTTTTTAGTCCCACCTCGCGAAGTGAGAGGGACTAGGAGCGGTTTATAAGCCCTGAGTGCAGAGACGATGAAGAAGAGGATCAATGCTCACGTTGCTTAGCTTCAAGCCTTGAAATACGGTAGACTGCAGAGCTATGCATAGTGCAGTTTACACTATTCGAAAGGCTTGAAGCAAATTAACGAAAGCATTCCACCTCTTTTTATTTTTAATAACTTATTATAACTCCAGACTTCTTACATTATGGCAAAAACTAATTGCACGTCGACATTTCTTTTTTTAAGTTATAACTCCAGACTCGACCATCAAGTTTTGCGAGAAAAGAAAAAATAGCAGAAAAGAAAGAAAAACTATAGCTGAAAAGAAAAAACTATATAAAAACTACTCAAAAATAAATAGAAGAAAATAAATATAGCAGAAAAGAAAAACTACTCAGAAATAAATAGAAGAAAAAATAAAGCAGAAAAGAAAAAAATTATATTTGCTATTTTTCAATCGTTTACAAAATAACCGTGAAATTGAAAATCACTACAAAATGAACTCTGAAAATGTTGAATTTTGGCAAACTAGATGAAAAACTACTCACAAATAAATAGAAGAAAATAAATATAACAGAAAATAAAAACTATACAAAAACTACATAAAAATAAATAGAAGAAAATAAAGCAGAAAAGAAAAAAACTATAAAAAATTGGGGCGCTGCCTGTGGGCTGATAGGCCACATGTGTGTAATTACAGGCCTTAAAGGCCCAAAGCAGACTTACTGAGCAGCCAGAGTTTAGGCCCACAAGCCTGCTATACTGAGAGGAGTTCAAGTGGTAGCCGCGGCTGGGTTTATAAACCAGTCTTGGCTGCCCTTCGCCAGCGAGTGGGACTAAACTTTGGGGTGGCCTTGAGGCCTTTAGTACCGGTTGGAGCCACCAACCCGGTACTAAAGAGGCCTTTAGTACCGGTTTGTGCCACCACCCGGTACTAAAGGGGTCGCTTCCCGCCGCTTGGGCTGGCCAAAACTGGCCTTTAGTATCGGTTGGTGGCTCCAACCGGTACTAAAATGCCTTCTATATATACAACACTTGAAAATTTCATTCCCCTCTGTTTCTTCCTCTGTTTTTCGTCGTCTCATGCCGCCGCCCGTCCCCGTCGCCGCCCTCGTCTCCGTCGCCGCCCGTCTCGTCGCCGCCCGTCCCGTCGCCGCCCCGTCCCGTCGCCGCCCTCGTCTCCGTCGCCCGCCCGGCCCGTCGCGCCCGTTCATCGCCCGCCCGTCACCGCCCGGCCGTCGCCTCACCGTCGCCTCGCCGTCGCCCGTCGCCCTGAGCTCTCCCCTCTAACCCCTCTCCCTCGCCCGGCCACCATGGCGCCGCCCTCCCCGAGCCCATACACACACACACACAAGCATGATGAACACACACACACACACATATGTATGAATTAATGCATGTATATATTAGTATATACGTATTTTGTATGTTTAATTAGTTTAGATTATTTAGATTATTATTTTTCACTATTATATATGTATGAATGCATGTTAGATGGATATAATTAGTGTTTAATTAGTATGGAAATTTTTTATATAATGTTGTTTTTCAGTATTTTTAATGGATGTATAGAAGTTATGTTTTCTGTTTTTAGTGTTAGATGCTTAATTAGTATGAAATAGTATATAGATTTTTGAAATAGTAGAAATGTTAGAAATTTTAGTTATCAAAATCCAATCATTAAAAAATATTACTTTTTGCGGGCATATAGTTAGTATTTGTTCTCGACGATGCCCGGCCCGCATCCTCGTCGTCGACTTCGTCATGACGACGTCCAGCCGACCCATGTCCGGAATTTGGGCTCCGCCGGGCTTTGGGAGGTGCTGCACTGGAGGCGCGCCGCTTGATGAGGAACCCGGCCCGGGTCCCGTCGTCGACCACGATCTCGTTTGGTGGCGTTCGCGTGGGCGATTTCGGTGCGGAGGGACCCGGCCCGCCGGAGAATGCGTCGCCGTGTCGAGGAGGAGGGCGAGCACGTCCATCGCTACTTGGTTGCGTTAGAGGGCGGCAGGTTCTCCAATACTGGCGATATCTTCGGGATCTCACTTCAGCTATGATCCTGTGAGGGTTCCTTCTCTTTGGGTGTCCACCGCCCGCGCGCAGAACCATGAGTGTCCTAGATTCTTCGTAGTATTCGATCTTTAATTAGCTAGCCGGTGATGTACTATTCAATATTATATATTATTCGAGGCGATGTATTCGAGATTATATCTATTATTCTAGACGAAGTATTCGAGATTATATCTATTATTCGAGACGATGTAATTTGAATACTAAATTGTTTTATATTTCTTTTGAATTAGTTAAATAAAAGCTATGGCGGAACAATACCGACAGAGAGGGAGAACAGACCATGTTCGATATGATACGTGGTCCAGATGATGATCAGAATGAAGAAGATTATGACGGCTCCGAATTTCTAAATAACACCGGAGAGGGTGATATGATATTCAATCGCGACGACCGAATTGATGAAGTCATGAACTACGATTATGACGATGACGAAGAACATGTTGATCCTGAAACAACAAAGACCGCGAGGTATATATATTTATATAAGCGGTATCTGGTGATCATCACATGTTTTAAATGACTTGAAGATATATTAACGAATCGATCTTTGTTCTTTCAGCCATCCGGATCGAGCAAATCTTGAGCAAAAGGACGAAAGCGAGGCCCGAACAAAAAGTTGAAGGAGGCGTAAAGTACAATATCGAGGCGGTCGGACCTAATGGCAAACTATTAGCGCCTAAGAAGATTGTGGAAAAGTTCGTTAAATCGGTGTGGAGTTCTTGTGAAGGACCAACTCGATCTCCCTTCAAGAATGGAGAGAGCCAAAGAAAAGACAAAATACAAAAAGGCAAAGAGGACGCTGCTCCACGTCCGGATGTTACTTTTGTCGACAAGAATCAAAAAGATCTGCTTTGGGATACTCTCATGGAACATTTCACCCTACCGGATCATTTCACGCGAAGCAGATGTGCGAGAAAGTTAAGGACGCTGCTCTTAGGAAGATGGCGGTTGCATTCAAGAACCATAAGAATCGTGAATGGGACAAGTACGTCAAGGGAGGAAGGAAGACTCCAGATTCGAGGGAACACTAGAGAACCAACGTGCTCATTGGGACGATTTCGTGAAATTCAAGGATTCGGAATTAGCTAAGGAACGGTCGAGAATAAACAAGAAGAATGCTGAAAAAAGGATAAGTTCCATAAAATTTGGGGCGGTGGCTATCACGGTGGCAATGCCTAAGTGGGATAAGTCTCAAAAGAGATGGAGGATGCAGGTGCCACTCCGGTTACTAAGAGCTGGCCCCCAGTCGGGACTTGGTTCTATGCGCATGGGGGTAGTTGGACCCGAAGACAGGCAATGTTTGACGAGGGAAAGTCTCAAGGAGCCGACGATGCGATACTTGTTGCAATAGAAGAGGCACGATCGGGGTGTTCCAGCCAACAGAGAGAACGACGAGCTTACTCGTGCCTGGGAAATCCTGAACACCCGGAAGAACACGAGGCAAGGGCGCTATTCCGTGGTATGAGGGGTTTTCAGATGGAACACCGACTACGTAACCCATGCGAGAAAGAAGATTGCGGAGGAGAAGACGAGGAAGATGGAGGAGGAGAAGAGGAAGCGGGACTATGAACTCCTTCAAGGCCTAGAAGCAAGTCAAGCGGAATTGGTAGTCAAATTCCAACGGCAACAGGAGCAGATCGACTCACTTACCCAGCAAAGGGGGTCTCAGCAGCTGCAGCAGCTAGCGGATGATCCAGCATTGGATAGCACCGGCCCATCCATGCCGAGAAGCAGCGTGGGTTCCGCCCGACGACGCAATGCTTGGTAGATACCCGTGGATGACATCACGGAGAACACTAGCTGCGAGCTACACGTCAAAATGAAGAACATATCCATGAAGGTGGCGGACGGCGTTGCTTTTCCGATTACCCCCAAAGCAACCTACCATTGCATCCCGATTCCAGAGGGCTATGCTTGTGTCATGGTTGACGGCAGTGGTGCACCCATATTCGGGGCTAGAGCTTGACATTCACGGAGGTGACGACGGCGCTTTCTCGGAGACGCCAACCATCGTATCATCCTATGGAAAAAGGATTGCATCATCTTTCAAGGCCACCGACATCGCGTCATCCGACTCCTCGTCAAGTCCGCCACCGAGTCAGCGATCTCCCGCTCCTGCAAGTCCACCAAGTCCGCAAAGTGTCAGGCCACTCCTCCTCCAAGTCCGCAAAGTGTCGAGCCACTCCTCCTCCTCCAAGTCCGCCACGGCGTCAGGCGTCCTCCTCCTCCTCCAAGTCCGGCACAACCTCAGGCCACTCCTCCTCCAAGTCCGCACAGCTTGAGCGGCCACTCCTCCTCGTCCAACTCAGCCCGTCGGCCGTCTCCGCCGCCTCGGCAATCGCAGAAGAGACACCCATAGCTATGGTGCGTGGCAGTCTAGTCGAGGAAGTACATGAAGTACAGGCGGAGGCAAGCGATATAAATATGTTCCAAGCCTCACGCCTCTTCCGCAGAGGGCTTATCACAGGTCCGAGGAGGAAATCGCAGCCATATCAAAGTCCGAGGTGGAAGCCCATTTTGCACCGAAACCGCCACCGCCGCCAAGTGAGAAAGTGCCTGAGGAAACGATTGACCACTTCATTCGTATGGCTCAACCACCAGCTCCCAAGCCTGTTGACACAGACTATGAGTGCCACATAAGGAAGTTAAATCGAGCACGTCTACGTAAGGAGGCGAGCTCGGGATCGAGCAAACAAGAAGCAGCTGTCAAAAATGCGGAAAACCATTCCCGGTGGGAGAACAGTGGCGTTAATCGATCCCTCGCTTGTTGTTCCAACAACACGTGACGACGCTGCCCAATATTATTGTGGGCAAACAGTTTACGTTCACGAGGTGGGCAATGTGGTAATAACGGAGGACCATATAATGCAGGCTGAAGTTCTCAAAATCACTGTTGGACAACTCCTCGAGATCGAGCCCATGCCTGTGCTTAGAGAGGATGAAATAAAAGCGGAAATATGTCCGGGGCCAACCTTTGGTCGAGCTGCATAAAGTCAAGAACCTCCCAACGAGAATGTATGAATTGCATCAATGGTACATGAACATTACCAAGATTTCCGATCGATTGTCCCTCATGGTGAATGTCAAGGAGGAGCATTACTTCCATGAGAAAGGCTGTGTCCGTTGAGTGATTCTGAAATGTTTCAGTTATACAATCAAGGCGCACTCGACAAATCTATTGTCAGTTGCTATTGTCTCGTAAGTGATTTCTTTACGTAATTTAAGTCTCAAGCTAGCTGTAGTGATCCTTTTGATCAATCATTACCTGTAATTATCCTCACTATATTCTTTTACGTGATATTATATGCAGGATGAAGATGTATGAAATGAGAAAAGGTGGACGCTTTGGCATTGGGTTCATTGACCCAAACACCGTTAATGAATACACATGGAAAATAAATCCACGTCATCAAAAGGCCGTGAGGACAACATGCTAGAGTTCTTGAAGCGCCTCAAATACAATGAAGATATACTACTTCCTTACAACTTCCAAAGTGAGTCACACTGTCTTGTACTACAAATTCTCTGTTTTTGCCTACTAGCTAGCTACATGTTTTTGCTTACATATGCCCGCTTAATTAAGACATGCAAACGTGTGTGCATGCAGATTTCACTGGGTCTTGTGTATCATTAAAGTTGACGCCTTTAACAGCTGAAATCTTGGACTCACTACTCAAAGAAAAAACTGACTATAACATCTTGTTTGGGATAGTCAACAGGTAATTTCAATCATTATTAACTATATATCTCGGCCTATTTAGTTCGTCATTTTCATGATATGAACTATTTAATAACCCCTTTATTCATTTTCTTTGTCGGTAGCAGGGCTTGGGCAAGGTTCATCAGCGTGACCCGAGGAGAATGAAAAAAAAAAGCTTAAATGGTTTCGACCCAAGGTAAGTAATTAAGTAGTACTAGCTAGCTAGCTAGCTGCCATCTCTTTAATTATCATGCTTGATTAATTATTATCTGATCAAATTCCATTCTCGTAAAGGCCACAAGCGGTAGCGCAGGACTGATTTGTGTGCATTCTGCGTTTGCGAGAACATTCGCATGATGGCGTCCGAAAGGAGCAGATCTCAAAGACAGGAATGGGTACGCTTGTCAAAACACTATTCACAATTTTTACACCATTATCGATATCTAGTCACACAACTAATACACATGCATATTGATCTCCTTCTTAACAGTTCACAGAGGTGCGGAGAAGCTCCTAGAAAGCGGAGCGCGTAGAAGCACTTCAAGAGGAAATAGCGGGATTTTTGCTTGACCAGGTCATAAATCCGAAGGAGAATACTATTACCCGCCACCGCCCCATGAAAACCACTTCCAATTGTCATCGTGCTCAAGGCACCAATTAGGCTAATGCCACTGGCTCCGAAGGCAACATGCATATGTAGGAGAAATTGTATATAGCTAGACATGTGTGTATGTGTGAATTAATTAATATGATGGTTTGTGAGACACTGCTTATATATATATGCATATATATATATATATATATATATATATATATATATATATATATGCATAACGTGTACAATGTGTAGTATCGTAAAATACTAGCAAACGAAAAAGAATTAAAATGGAAACACAAAATTAAATGAAAAAGAAATCATAAAACTAAAACCCCCCAAACCTTATAGTACCGGTTGGTCTTACCAACTGGTACTAAAACTCGAGCCCCTGAGCTGGCTCGTGCCGCGTGGTTTCCCTTTAGCACCGGTTCGTGCTGAACCGGTACTAAAGGGGGGGGCCTTTAGTGTCGGTTATGGAACCGGCACTAAAGGGCCTTACGAACAGGTGCTATTGCCCGGTTCTGCACTAGTGAACTGAGCAAATCTTAATCTGTCTCGAATTTTTGTTTTTTTGCTTAATCATGGACGACTATGAAGCACTCGGTTAGACGGCTGCATGGTAGCTCTGCTGAACGAACATCAATTTTGTTGTATTTTTTTTAGACGGAGACAAAAGCTTTACCTCGTCTTATTAATTAAAAACAATTTTACAAGTTACCGAAACGGTCGACAGCGGCCAAAAGTCTCATAAGCCTACTCTTGCAGCATCAAAGATCTCAAATGCTTAGCACCCGTTCCGCCCCAAAGCACGGACTCCACCTTAATCCTACTTGCTTTTACACCGGGCCTCACACTAGTACACCACGTTGCCACGTTCCTTAAGACTTGCATTTCTCTCGTTCTTAATCTCCCATGAAGCCAACATAACTATGGACGAGACACCTTTCCTCACACTACTGTTGGCACTTACCATGGAGTACCATCAATCTTTGACCGAGTTAAAATTGCTACAATTGTCTAAGTTGATGTGTGCTAGATTAAGCCAATTTTTTATGGCATACCAAATACGCCTTGCACTTGAAAAGAAGATGAGCCGCCTTCTCCTGTTCTCGCGTACAATGTTGACATAATTTACAATTTGGCCATCCGCGACGTTGAATCCTATCCGCCGTCCACACTCGATCTTGAATGACAAGGCTTGCAATTTTTTTTTTTGCTTAGGGGGCGCCTAAATCTTCCAAATCTTCGGCTTCATAAGGGAAGCAACATATGTGCCTAGTTGGGCCTTGTAGGCTGAAGAAGTCGAAGCTCATACTATTTTCTTTGGGATCGTAACACCCAAAGCTCATTTTTTACTTTCTGAACATGTACCGAGAGAAGAAAAAAAGTCACTCGGTGGTGAGAAGCCAGAGCCTATGTTGAGTTGTCTCATGTAGGCATGGAGCATGATCATTGTGCCAGAGATGATAGCACACCCCGCCCTGTGCATGTGCAATAGGCGCAACCGCACAAGGCCCCCGAATTTTAGGGGTCCCGTCCCAGGTATGTCTTTACTCCTCACAACCATGTCTCAAAGAAAAAACCTCGAAGAAGGTCAAGCCCATTAGCGAATGGTTATGCAAGTGTAGTCATTCTGGAGAAATCACCCAGCTAGGTCGTAGCTTCGGGCGCGGCTATGTCTCGGGGGGAGCTCTTGTTTTTTCTCGTTTCTTTTTTGTTTTCTTTTCTATTTTTCTTTTTTTTTCCATTGAAAAAGTTCGGTAGTTGTGAAAAAGTTTCAGATTTAAAAACATGTTCACTAATTTTTAAAAATATTCATGAATTAAAAAAAAGAGTTCAGAATTCTAAAAATTGGATATTTATTAAATTTTTATGAATTTATTTTTTGATACTGGATGAACATTTTTATATTTTAATTAACAAAAATATAATGGATGAACATTTTATGTATTTCCATGAGTATCTTTTGTAATAATAAACAAATTTTCAATTCAATGAACAATTTTTTTTAATTTTTGAAAAATGAATAAATTAAATGAACATTTTTTTAATTTATGAAGAAATTTTGTATTTGAGAACATTTATTGAAAAATATTTTTTAATTTGATGAACAAATTTTGAATTCAATGAAAAAAATTAATTTCAAAAAAAGTTCACCGATTTGAAATAATGATTGAATTTCAAAAGAGGTTCACCAATTTGAAAAACATGTTCCCAGATTTCAAAAAATGTTTTTGATTTTCCAAGGACAAAATAAAGCAATGAAAAAATGGAAAATGAAAAAGAAAAGAAAAATGAAAATCAAAAGAGAAAGCAAAAGATGAAAAAGAGACAGAGAAAATAAACAAAAATGGCTAACTGGGCCGAACCAAACCTACGCAGTGCCAAGGGGGGTGGGGCGCCCATATCTCAGTAGCAACTAATGAACGAGTGCTCGTTCGGGAGCCCCGCAAGGGTATCCTGGGGGTGGGCTGAGATCACGCCACCTGGCGTGCTCTCAGCTGCCGCTACGTGTTGCGCTCTAGGCGCTTCCTCTGACTTGTTTTTGTTTTTCCGCACGCATTTTCGGCTTTTGACATGGTTTTCCCGGGTTCTTCGGCTTTCCGGATTTTCACCAGTCTTTCTTAGCTTTTGGACACTTTTTTATAAGAAAATAAGCATTTTCTTTGCATGAAAAACCTATTTTTTTTCTTCTGCAAGAGGCACGGCTGTGCCTCTCAGAAACGAAAAAAAAGCATTTTTTTTCCGCTAGAGGCACGGCCTTGCCTCTCGGAAACATAAAAACGCGTTTTTTTCCGCTCGTGCCTCTTGAAAACGAAAAAGAAGCAAATCCAAGCCTTCACAAGAAGCAAATCCGTGCCTTCACAAGAAGCCAACTCGTGCCTCTTCCGGAAAAGAAAAAAGAGTACTCTCGGTTCAGTCAGTTTTTTCGTTCGTTTTTTTCATGAAAAAGAAGTTCGGCAAAATCTATCAACATGGAATCTAGTTTTGAAGATCTCGAGGAAGAAATCCAAGACGGAAATATGAAACATTTTGAACAAATGGATCTATGAAAAAAAACTGAACCGGGAATATGAAACGTCTTGAATAAGCCGTTCGAGATTTGGACGCACGATTTAAGAGATAAAATGTTTTGAATAAACGGATCTATGAGAAAAGGAAAAACTTCCCGGTTGCGTCAAGTAGCGCACAGCATGTGCTCCACTTGTCGTCACCTGGGAAGATGGGAGTGACTTTTGCAAAGCGTGCTCATTAACTAGTGATTCCGTCGTATTGCTTTCAGCAAGATGCGCGAGTGTTTCTCAAAAGAAAAGCAAGATGCGCAAGAGTTATGTATCGCCATAAGCAAGACGGGAGGAAGGTTGTGAGTATATGGGCCGGCCTATTAGTTTAGGTTCGATCCCTTTGCTCGCTACCATTTGTTGTAGGTTCGGTCGCTATACATTTTTCCTGTTTCTTTCTTTTTTCACAAGGTTTTATTAAAAAAATCTTTCTTCTTCATTACAAATTCAGTTTTCATTGATTTTCCTGATTTCTTTCTCGGTTTTCACAAAATTTTGTCTTCTTCCCTCTTATTGTTTTCTACGGATTTCTTCATTTTTTGGTTTCCTTTATTTCTTTGGTTCTATTTCAGTTTTCAAAATATATGTTTTTTGAAAATGTTTAATCATGTATTTCAAAAATGATTAACAAGTACATAACAAATATTTTTGACGAATATGAAAAATGTTGAATGTGTACAGAAAAAAGTTAACATGTGCCGAACAACAATTAAACCGATGAACATCGACAAAAAAAATCAAAGAAGTAAAAATAAAAGGCGAACAAAATAAAGATAACCCAAGTATAGCGAAGAACGAAAGAAAACCAGTGAAAAAAAAGAAAACAAAACTTATAACGAAGAAAAAAGAAAAAAACAAAGAAAACCGTTGAGGAAAAAGAAAGAAACAAAAGAAAAGAAAAAACTCTGAAAACCGGTAAATAAACAAAGAAAAGTGGTGAAAACAATTAAACTGGAGAAAAAACAAAAAACCGAAGAAAGATATTGAAGAAATAGAGAAAACTAAAGAAAAAGAAAAAAAAGGAAAAGGAAAAAACCGAAGGAACTAGCAAAGTGAATGGATCGATCGCAGCGAGCGAGCGAACTAAGGGCCAGTTCTTTTGGGCGGCTTAAAAAATAAGCCGCCTCTCCCCAGCTTCTCCTATAACTAATTATGGGATAACTAATTTAGAAGACTAAAAAACGGTTTATTTTTTAAACGGGGGAGCAGCAGCTTATTTTTAAGCAGTCTGGCCCTAACGGGCCGGTCTTGTACCGTAGCAAGCACGGAAAACCCATACCAGCCGAGCATACATCGCTATAAGCGAGATATAGCTCTGGCGCGTAACTTCCCTGATTCCCTGGTCTAGGAGCAACTAGTTAACGAATGGCTCTTCGAGCGCCGTTACGAAGCGGTTCGAGAGCGCCTGCCAGAATAAGTGTCGCACATGTGAGCGCTCCCGCCAGAGAAAACCAGGTGGCGAGGTTGGTTCCCGGTTTTCCCTTTCCGGTTTGTGGTTTCGTGCGTTTTGCACTTTGACCCTCATACTACCACATTTTTCCGCTTTCCCTTTCCGCGCGAAACAGAAAAAAATACCAGTTCGCGCGCTTGGTTCCCTGTTTACCTTTATCGTTTCCCTTTCTGTTCCCATTGTATTTCCGGGATATGGAGATTTATGAGGTAGTTACGGGCGGGGACTACCAACAATATCAAATGTGACCTTTCAAGTAACGAAAAAAATCAACCTTTTAATGTAAAACGACAGTGTTCAGAATTGTTCAATCATGTGACTTTTTTATAGGCACAGGTGAACACTAGGAGAGGCACGGGTGTACACTAGGAAGAAAAACTTTACTAAATTGAAGAAAAATGTGCTGGTTCGTGCGGCGCGTTGTCCGTCACGGTGTGACACGGCGCCTCCGGCGCGAGTGAACCTCCTGCTCGCCTTCGGCTCATTTAATTTTTATAAACATCTTGAAGGGGGGCATAGGTCGAAGTGTGTGCTTGGTCGTGCAGCGTGCTGGTTCGTGCGGCGCGTTGTCCGTTGCGGTGTGACACGGCGCCTCCGCCGCGAGTGAACCTCCTGCTCGCCTTCGGCTCGTTTAATTTTCATAAACATCTTGAAGGGGGGCATAGGTCGAAGTGTGTGTTGGTCGAAGTGTGTGCTTGGTCGTGCAGCGTGCTGGTTCGTGCGGCGTGTTGTCCGTCGCGGTGTGACACGGCGCCTCCGGCGTGAGTGAACCTCCTGCTCGCCTTCGGCTCGTTTAATTTTCATAAACATCTTGCAGGGGGGCATAGGTCGAAGTGTGTGCTTGGTCGTGCGGCGTGCTTTGGTTAAATGCGCGACACGTTGTCCGTCATGGTGTGACACGGCGCCTCCGGCACGAATGAACCTCCTGCTCGCCTTCGGCTCGTTTAATTTTCATAAACATCTTGAAGGGGGGCATAGGTCGAAGTGTGTGTTTGGTCGTGCAGCGTCTTTGGTTCGTGCGGCGCGTTGTCCGTCGCGGTGTGTCACGGCGCCTCCGGCGCGAGTGAACCCCCTGCTCGCCTTTGGCTCGCTTAATTTTCATAAACATCTTGAAGGGGGGGGGGGAGCATAGGTCGAAGTGTGTGTTGGTCGAAGTGTGTGTTTGGTCGTGCAGCGTGCTGGTTTGTGCGACGCGTTGTCCGTCGTGGTGTGACACGGCGCCTCCGGCGCGAGTGAACCTCCTGCTCGCCTTCGGCTCGTTTAATTTTCATAAACATCTTAAAGGCGGGGTATAGGTCGAAGTGTGTGTTGGTCGAAGTGTGTGTTTGGTCGTGCAGCGTGCTGGTTTGTGCGGCGCGTTGTCCGTCACGGTGTGACACGACGCCTCCCGCGCGAGTGAACCTCCTGCTCGCCTTTGGCTCGTTTAATTTTCATAAACATCTTGAAGGGGGGCATAGGTTGAAGTGTGTGTTGGTCGAAGTGTGTGTTTGGTCGTGCAGCGTGCTGGTTCGTGCGGCGCGTTGTCCGTCGCGGTGTGACACGGAGCCTCCGGCGCGAGTGAACCTCCTGATCGCCTTCGGCTCGTTTAATTTTCATAAACATCTTGAAGGGGGCATAGGTCGAAGTGTGTGTTTGGTCGTGCAGCGTGCTGGTTCGTGCGGCACGTTGTCCGTCGCGGTGTGACACGACGTCTCCGGCGCGAGTGAACCTCCTGCTCGCCTTCGGCTCGTTTAATTTTCATAAACATCTTGAAGGGGGGGCATAGGTCGAAGTGTGTGTTTGGTCGTGCAGCATGCTGGTTCGTCTTGCGGTAGCGTTGTCCGTCATGATGCGACCACGGTGCCTCCGGCGCGAGTGAACCTCCTGCTCGCTTTCGGCTCGTTTAATTTTCATAGACATCTTGAAGGGGGGGCATAGGTCGAAGTGTGTGTTGGTTGTGCAGTGTGCTGTTTAAATGCGGTAGCGTTGTCCGTCGTGGTGTGACACGGTGTCTCCGGTGCGATGGAACCTCCTAGCAGGTCGTGCAAAAGGCAAGCTGCTTTGTTTCGGAACGCACAGGTTTGAAGAATGTGTAGTCACGTCTATTTAAGAGCTATGCTTTGTTGACGATATATAGGTTTGTGCATGCATGCATATGTGTGCATACTACGAAGGCATTGGTATGTTGCCTCCGGAGGCACGGGTTTGAAGCATGTGAAGTCACGTGTGCGTAGAAGGTCTGCGCTCTTGATATGTGTGTGTGGATATTGCCGGAGGTATGGTGACCCAGAGTTTGGTGGCACAAGGCCCTGTCGCCTCTGGAGGCACGGGACGGTGCTTTCCAGATTCACGCGTAAGGGTATGTGTGTGTGGATATTGCCCGGAGGCATGGTGACCCAGGGTTTGGTGGCACAAGGCCATGTCGCCTCTGGAGGCACGGGACGGCGGGCCCACCTCAAGTCAAGGGTATTCAACTGAATACCCATTATTTTGGACAAAATACTAGGTATATATACTATGTATACTGTTCTGTATATATAAGGAAAAACGAAACTGGGAACGCGTCCACCTAAAGTCAAGCCGGTTGGCCCAGTAGCCCAACCTCTATTTCCCTCTCAATACCACGAGTCCACGACTTGGTCGGTTGGTCCAGCAGCGCCGCATGTACGCACACGTCCATCACCGCTCGCAAAAAAACTCCATCGAGCATCGACCGATCAGAGGCACAAACGAATGGGCACGTGCGTCTCTTCTCCTGACTTCGCCGCCGGCCGGCCAGTGCTTTTGCCGTCTCTTCTCCTTCGACTTCTGAAAGTAGTAGCTCTCCCCTCATGCCGATTCAAACTGAATTTCATCTATAAGTGCAGAGTACCGACACACTTTTGTTCTTGTTTGTCCCCGCTGCATTGCTGCAGTATAGAGAGGGCCAGAGTTTGATAAGTTAGTCCGACCACTTGTCTTTTATTTAATTACAGTGAAATTAGAGACTTGTTTGCGGTCAACTATAAATTGTTTAGACATGAGTATTTGCTATTTTTCATTTGAGTTTGTAATGTGAGAACTTTTGCAAATTTTGAATTTGTTACAAGGATCATTATGTATAATGATTAGTACTCTGAAACTTGAACAATTTTACTTTTCAGGTGTAAACCATGAAGAGGAAGAACACGGATGAGGATGAGGACATCATCACTCATTTTCAAAGCATCAGGGATCGCAAAATTATCATGTAATGGGGTTTCTTATCATTTCTATTTTTCTATCCTCTACAGATCTTAGATTTCCCCATGATATGTCAAACATTTTTTACTTTGATATGTTAAACATTTTTTTTACTTTGATATGTTGAACAATACCAAAGTTATGATCAATTTTCATGAATATAATATATATTATGTGATATCTTGTATATATTTTAGAACTAATACAATATACTGCTACAATTTGTTATACACGTGAAGAGGAAGGCTATAGGCTTCCAATTTTTTTTTTTTTGAAAATTTGAATACACGGTCTTCAATTCCTGGGCCCGCTGTGACACCCGGATAATCAAGCTACAGTAACCTCTGCTAATGATGCCACGTCACCATTCTTACTGTGGTAAACCTCACGATGATTCAATCCCGTTTGAATTCAAAATTCAAAATCAAGTCAAACTGTAAAGTTTTCAAACATTAAAATTAAAATGTTCTAGAGGTGGCAAATAATGCATAGGTAATTATGGTGGAGGATCACATTTTTGCAAAATAATTAACAGCACTAAACTAAATAAAACAGTGGCTTAAACAAACAATTAAATGCATTTTATAAATATTAGAACATTAAACTAATTTATTAGGTATGAGAAATTAATGTGGCAATAGAGTATTTATAAATACTAATTTAGGAGCTAGTGGTATATTTTATAAAACTAAAAATAAAGTAAAACTAATATGAAAACATGAACTATAAATAAAATAAATAAAATGAAAACAGAAAGGTAAATAAAAAAACAAGAAAAGAAAAGCAGAACCCCCTTCCCAGTGGGCTTTGGCCCGGCCAGCCAACACTGCCACCAGTCGAGCCGACCCATTCCTGCACCCCCTCCCCGCCTATATGGCCCGACTCTCCCAACCTAACCCTAGCCTAACCCCATTCCTCATGATCCCCACCTCCCTCTCCCTCCAATACTGAAGACCCCCACCCCACGCTCGATCCCCACTTCCCTCGCTCGTGAACCCCGCACTTCCCCTCGTTCCCCGCTCCCCACGTCGCTCGCTCTCCCTCCCCCATCGATCCAGATCGGGGGCTCGACCCCGCGGTGCTCCCGACGCCGCCTGTCCTCCCCGCGACCACGCCACCGTCGCCGCCTCGTTCACTGGACCTCGCCGCCGCCCTCCCCACTGGCTCGCCTCCTCGACACCGACAGCGTCCCGTCCCCCTCGACCCCGCCACGGTCCCTACAACCCCCCGAGGCCCCCTCTCCTCTCTTCCCGCAGACGCCCGCACCGCGCTCACCATGACCACCAGGCGCCCTCGCCTACGCTTCGCGCCGTCGCCAACTTCGAGCCCCAAGCCTTGACCTCGTCCCCTGCTGTGACCCATGACCGGTGATGTCGCTGTCTCTGACAGCGATGCTCGTTCCCGTCGTGCCACTCCGCGCTGCCTCCGCCACGCCCTGCCGTCCCGCTCTGTGGTGCCGTGCGCCCGCCCGACCACCCCAGCGTCGCGCGCGTTGGCTCTGGCAGCCGCCGCCACGCCCGCGTGCCTGGATGTGCGCCCGAGCGAAGCGCGCCAGAATCTTCACGCCTCAACCCGATAGACCCCGGTTGGCCCTATGACAATGGGGCCCCACCCCAAAACGTTTAAAAAAACAAAAAAATGAAATAAAAATAAATATATAATTAATTAATTAATAATTAATTAAGTTAATTAATCATGTTTAATTAATCTAATTGAGTAGATAGTTTAATTAAACCCTAATTAGACTAAACAGTCAATGACGAATGGGACCCACACGTCGATTGACCGATCAACGCCTTTGTTGACTGGCGGCGTCATCTTGACGTCGGCGTGCACTGCTACGATAATGTTGAATTTAAATAATTAAATATATCCTAAAAATGAATTAAATCTTTTAAAATTAATATAATATAAAACGTAGCTCAGATGTAAAACTTTGTAAATGAAAGTTGCTCGAGCAGCGAGGCGAATCCGGATCGCAGCCCGTTAAATCGCCACGCGTCCCTAACATAGTGAACTCGCAACATTTCACCTCCGGTTCATCTGTCTAAAACACGGAACACCGGGATACTTTCCGGATGTTTCCCCTTCACCGGTATCGCCTATCCCTACGTTAGGTCACCCCTAGCACAACGTATTGCCGCGTCTTGCTTTGTGTTACATTTGATTGCTCTATTATTTATTGTGTTCCCCCTCCGTTACTCCTTTCCGGTAGACTCCGAGACCGCTGCTGATGCCCCTGTGGTCGACTACGTCAAGGACGACCCCTTCTTCTTGTCTGAACAACCAGGCAAGCCCCCCTTTGATCACCAAATATCGCCTACTCTTCTCTATACTGCTTGCATTAGAGTAGTGTAGCATGTTACTGCTTTCGGTTACTCCTATCTTTCTTTGCATAGCTTTGTCCTTGCTACTCTGTTGTTACCTTTACTTGCTATCCTCTTGCTTAGTATAGGATGCTAGTGTTCCATCGATGGCCCTACATTCTTGTCCGTCTGCCATGCTATACTCTTTGGGCTGTGATCACTTGGGAGGTGATCACGGGCATATACTATATACTTTACACTATTACATTACTCGTGGTATCGCTCGAGATGGGGGCCGAAAGGACGGTGGCTCCATCCCGGTAGAGGTGGGCCTGGGTTCCCGACGGCCCCATTTGTTACTTTGTGGCGGAGCGGCAGGGCAGGTTGAGACCACCTAGGAGAGAGGTGGGCCTGGCCCTGGTCGGCATTCACGGATACTTAACACGTTTAACGAGATATGGGTATTTGATCTGAGTCTGGCCATTTGGTCTATACGCACTAACCATCTACGCGGGAGTAGTTATGGGTATCCCGGCGTCGTGGTATCAGCCGAAGCCTTCGTGGACGTCGGCGGCGGGCGCGCGCCAGATTGGACCGCGTAACGTGACTTCCTTTGTAACGGAGGTTGCTAGGTTCGCTTCCGGCTGTTACAACGTGCAGGTGTGCTAAGGGCGATGGGCCCAGACCCCTGGGCGCTTAGGTTTAGACCGGCGTGCTGACCGCTCTGTTGGCCTAGGTCGAGCTGCGACGTGTTGATCTTCCGCGGCTGGGCATGACCCAGAAAAGTGTGTCCGGCCAAATGGGATCAAGCGTGTTGGGTTATGTGGTGCACCCCTGCAGGGAAGTTAATCTATTCGAATAGCCGTGATCTTGATAACAGGGCGACTTGGAGTTGTACCTTGACCTTATGACAACTAGAACCGGATACTTAATAAAACACACCCTTCCAAGTGCCAGATACAACCCGGTGGTCGCTCTCTCTCAGGGTTACGAGGAGGGGATCGCCGGGTAGGATTATGCTATGCGATGCTACTTGGAGATGCTACTTGGAGGACTTCAGTCTACTCTCTTCTACATGTTGCAAGACGGAGGCTGCCAGAAGCGTAGTCTTCGACAGGATTAGATATCCCCCTCTTATTCTGGCATTCTGCAGTTCAGTCCACTGATATGGCCTTTACACATATATCCATTCATATGTAGTGTAGCTCCTTGCTTGCGAGTACTTTGGATGAGTACTCACGGTTGCCTTGTTCCCCTTTTCCCCTATCTCTACTCGGTTGCTGCGACTGCACGATGGAGCCCAGGAGCCGACGCCACCGTCGATGGCGACTACTACCCCGGAGGTGCCTACTACTATGTGCAGCCGGCGAGGGCGACCGAGAGTAGTTAGGAGGATCCCGAGCGGGAGGCCTGCGCCTCTTTCGATCTCAGATCCCGGTTGTGCTAGCCTTCTAAAGGCAAACTTGTTTAACTTATGTCTGTACTCAGATATTGTTGCTTCCGCTGACTCGTCTATGATCGAGCACTTGTATTCGAGCCCTCGAGGCCCGTGGCTTGTATTATGATGCTTGTATGACTTACTTATGTTTTAGAGTTGTGTTGTGATATCTTCCCGTGAGTCCCTGATCTTGATCATACACGTTTGCGTGCATGATTAGTGTACGATTGAATCGGGGGCGTCACACCCGCCCCTGGGGACGGTGCTTTCCAGAGTCACGCGTAAGGGTATGTGTGTGTGTGGATATTGCCCGGAGGCATGGTGACCCAGGGTTTGGTGTCACAAGGCCCTGTCGCCTCTGGAGGCACGGGACGATGCTTTCCAGAGTCTCGCGTAAGGGTATGTGTGTGTGTGGATATTGCCCGGAGGCATGGTGACCCAGGGTTTGGTGGCACAAGGCCATGTCGCCTCTAGAGGCACGGGACGGTGCTTTCCTGAGTCACGCGTGGGGTATGTGTGTGTGTGGATATTGCCGGAGGCATGGTGACTCGGGGTTTGGTGGAGGCACGGACGGTGCTTTCCAGTGCAGCGTAAGGGTATGTGTGTGTATGTATATTGACCGGAGGCAAGGTGACCCAGGGTTTGGTGGCACAAGGCCCTGTCGCCTCTGGAGGCACATAACGGTGCTTTCAGTCACGCAGAAGAGTATGTGTGTGTGTGTGGATATTGCCGGAGGCATGGTGACCCAGGGTTTGGTGGCACAAGGCCACTGTCAGCCTCTGGAGGCACGGGACGGTGCTTTCCAGTCACGCAGCGTAAGGGTATGTGTGTGTGTGTGGATATTGCCCGGAGGCATGGTGACCCAGGGTTTGGTGGCATAAGGCCATGTCGCCTCTGGAGGCACGGGACGGTGCTTTCCGGAGTCACGCGTAAGGGTATATGTGTGTGTGGATATTGCCCGGAGGCATGGTGACCCAGGGTTTGGTGGAGGCACGGGACTGTGCTTTCCAGAGTCACGCGTAAGGGTATGTGTGTGTATGGATGTTGCCCGGAGGCATGGTGACCCAGGGTTTGGTGGCACGAGGCCCTGTCGCCTCTGGAGACACGGGACGGTGCTTTTCAGAGTCACGCGTAAGGTTATGTGTGTGTATGGATATTGCCGGAGGCATGGTGACCCGAGGTTTGGTGGCACGAGGCCATGTCGCCTCTGGAGGCACGGGACGGTGCTTTCGAGTCACGCAGCGTAAGGGTATGTGTGTGTGTGGATATTGCCGGAGGCATGGTGACCCGGGGTTTGGTGGAGGCACGGGACGGTGCTTTTTGAGTCACGCAGCGTAAGGGTATGTGTGTGTGTGGATATTGCCCGGAGGCATGGTGACCCAGGGTTTGGTGGCACGAGGCCATGTCGCCTCTGGAGGCACGGGACGGTGCTTTTCAGAGTCACGCGTAAGGTTATGTGTGTGTATGGATATTTCCCGGAGGCATGGTGACCCAGGGTTTGGTGGCACCAGGCCATGTCGCCTCTGGAGGCACGGGACGGTGCTTTCCAGAGTCACGCGTAAGGGTTCATTTTTGGAGTCACTGCTGTTGTACAAATAAGAAGAGGCATTGTTGTTTATAGTTTACTGGCGCTCTCTTATGATGTAAGACGCACTATTGTTGAAATAGTTCTTTTTTCAACATGAACACGCAATTTCTAACTACATTACATATAAATGTGAGTTATTGACAAACTGTTTTGTCACGTCTAGATAGAATTAGCTTCGCGGGCTAAATCAAAAGTTTTAGTCTTCATGTTTGCTTAAGATCTTGCTAATCTCTTCACCCATTTCACTAGCTTTGACTTGATTCATCTCGCTATTTAAGAGAATGTACATTGCCTCGCCCTCCAGGTCTTCGACCTCATCCTGTGAAATTTTGCCGAGAAGAGAAGTATATTATTAGAGTTTGTGCATATAAGTTGTTTATAAGTAAATATATATAAACTTACTGTCAAATCTTCCAGGTCTTCGACAAACTTTTCACCATTGTAGAGGAATGCAAGCTTTAAAACAACAAATGTTGATTCTCCCTTTTCTACTACTAGAACATCTTGCACGGTATGAGTCTGCCATCTTGTACCCTTGGCATTCATTGTTTGTCCTAGTATGATGTTGAAGACTTCTTTAAACCTAGGTACCTGGGAATATTGTATTTTGTAATTAATTGTTTTAATATTGCAACTTGTAAAACTGAAAAATTGTTATGTATAAATGCTTACGATTGCTGACTTATGAACATGATATTCCTGAAACTGTCTTTCTCTTTTTTCTTTGGCATCTTCATTTTCCTGAAGTACTCGGCTTGCTTCTTGTGGTGTCAATTTGTCGATGTGTATCTTTTCTTTTTCAAATTCCTCGTGAGTTGTTTCTCGAGGATCAATAATGTGAACTTTGTGTTTGTATTTGTCCAGCACATATAGTACATAGCGGTCATGCTTCTCCATTGGAATGAATATCTGCGTACAAAATACTTGTTGCTTAGATGACAGTTTAATATAAAGTAATTTAATAGAACGCATATTTTCTGATTTTGTCATGGTAGAATAGGTTGTTACCATGTTTGCTGTTGAGAGCTTTTTCCGTTGATTTTCCTTGAGATACATGGGAACGAGCCGATTCTTTGTTTTTTGCAATTCATTTTTAATTTTTTTTAATAGTAGTTGTGTGTTTCTTCAAATTCAATATATGCTGCAAACAATATTTATGATGAAAAAAACTGTTAGAAAAAAGAGCCGTGTAAGAATATAAAAAGAGTAGTTGTTGCAATGTTCACAAGATTTTGCTTTTTAAAAGTTTACCTCTGCAAAGTTTGGGCCTAATATTACTCTGTCACTCTGTTTTGATTCTTGTCTGCTTTCCCAAATTTCTGCTATGTCATCGAGGATCCTATTTTCCATATGATGTCGTTTGTTAAATGCATGCTGGTGCAGGACCAAATCGCCTTCAGGTGGGCTCCAACAAGTTGCGTGCTTTCACTGTCCCTGCAGATGCGCCTAAATATAGTTTTGCTGCGACAGGGGAGATAAAATAATTTTGGAGGTGACGGTTAGTGAGAAACATATTCTTACATTATTTTTGGCCTCTGTCTAACTATTTTGAGGTGCAATAGAAAACAACTCACCTTTTGTATTTCTCCTGCCAGCTGTCGCTCATGACTAGATGGAAGAGGTCGGACGCCTCCTCTGTGTGTTGGAAGCAATGAGAATGTTTTGGATATGGACTGGTGCTTTGTCTTTTTTTCCTTTTTGTTTCATCTGTTTCAGTCAATGGAAGCAGATATGTAATATGTAAGCTCTCTTGATACGAAAGATGTTGGTGAACACCATGTGATGTGTAGGTTATTACAAAAAAAGAGGATAAGTAGAAATGATTTTCTTACCTTTTTTGGTGGAGAAGAACTTTGAAGTTTCTGGTTTGAATTCTTTGATTCTTCCAGGTAGTTGCTCCCACTTTACTTGGTTTGTTTCACCAAATATGGCTGTAAAAAGGAACTCTGGTTTCCACTCGGCATCTACATTGCTTTGCTGCATTGAGGTTATCGGATATTGAAGTATTCAAGTAGTGCTGTTTGTAAAAATTAAAATTGTTGCTCTTGTACTATTCACTTACATCGAAATCCTCATCATCTTTTATGAGTTCAATGCCATTCCAGTATTTTGCAAATTGAGCCATGAAGTGTCCGCATTGGGTACCCTGCTGTTTTGGCACGCAAACTCTGTTAGGTGTTTGTGCTATCCTCGACCAGTTTGGTTCGCTGTTGGCTTGTAGCTCCGCTTTGCCGTAATGCTTCTTCATGAGTGCGTGCATCCTTTTAATCCATGTTATTGTTGGGTTTTGCCATTAATAAAGGGAATGCAGGAATTGGAAAACTAATTGGAAAACAAGGTTGAATTGACATACTAGTTCTTGGTGGTCCTTATGGTGTGTTTTCCATGTTTTTTTTCCATCTCCGTGTCTGTAATTCAGTGAGTCTAGTATGTCGGTGGAGTTTGTGTACTTGTTGAGCACGTACAGTGTGTAGTGTTTATCTGTGTTGTGAGGTATCATAATCTGCAGTGTTTGGAGACAGAGTGAGTTAAAGTTAATTCTTGTTAGGAGAATTAAATGACATGTGAATGTGCAATCTGTAGGAAGAATGAGTTATGTTTCTATATTTCTATTAACTTACCAGCTTTTTGTTTAAAAGTTCCTTGCCTGTTACAAGGGGTGCAAACTCTTTCAATGCTTCTTCCTCATTGAATTCTGCTAGTCCTCTTTCCTCTCCAGTTTTAACACCGAGCACGACCTGCAACCGAAAAGTTTTCTACTTTTTAGTTAAATATTTGTATTCACTGAAATGATGCAAGTGTTTTTGTCAAAATGGACTTCATACGTTTGCAAATTCTACGGGAAGTATGGCTTTATCGGTTGTGTTGTATTGTTGCTGCGATGTCCATTCGTCGAACAATGCGTTTGCGATGGAGCCCTTCATCTGTCCATCATCTCCTTTCATTAGCTGTTCCATTATTTGTTTTCCTGTAATCCAATCATGTCGCTTCGAGCTAATATATACGTTTACACTGCAAGCAGAAAAAGTTTATACATTAGTTAGGTTGTTTTAAAAAGGGGCAACATTTGTTTGTTTGTTTCTTTATGCAAGAGAAAGTACTTACTCTCCGCATTCGTCATGTCCTTCTTTGCTGAATAGGTATTCATGGAGTGCTCTGGCTTTGTTCATGAATTTGAAATCTCCTGGGACAAATGTAGGAATCTTGATTTCTCCAAGGAGCCTTCTTGAAGGCTTTACCAACCTTTTCTTGACCGAGATTTTCTTGTCTGAACTGTTCTCAGATGATTGAGGCATTGAATGTTCTCCTGACTCTTGCTGCAAGATTGTCAGATACGGCTTGGGATTTTTGTTGAATTCATAGCTTTCATGCTCGCTGAGCCATGTTTTGATTAAATCGAAGTTAGAGCCCATCTTTATATGGTCGTTGTACACCTCTAGTTCTAGTGGGTTAAGGCTTGAAAGAAATTCGTCAACTTCTTCACCTTTTCCATTGTTTTTGGTTTTAGGAAGTCTAGAGAGATGGTGCTGGAGGTGCCTTGCTGATTGCTTGTTGAGCCTGTTTCTTCTTAAAGAAGAACAGGCTGTTTCTTCTGCTCGGAAACCTGTTCTTGTGTATTTGGTACTCGTTGCTTCTGTCATCCTCTTTTAAATCAGTGCCCGTTTGTTCCAGTTGCTCTGTGGTCATGATATTGCTGTTGATATTTTGCTTGTCTGTTTCCTCTTCGGCATGGTGTGGTATCTTGTCGTCCGGTGGTGGTTGATCTGGTTCTATTGGTGGATCATTTTGTTCGTGGACTGTGAAAGATTGTTGGGCGACGGCGTGGCTGCTAACATCCATAATATCTTTGCGTTTACTGGATATATCAATGACTTCATGCTCTTGTGTGGTTGCCGCATGCATAATATGTTCTTTTGGCCCGGGAGTTGGCGGAAACTCTTCTAGTACGCAACATTCTGCCTGTTGCATTTCTTTGTCTTCCATATCTACTTCGTATTTCAGCATATCTGTAAAACAATAATTAAAAAAAATATTACTTCTTCTAGTGTTACGAAACTGTAAGATTTAGTTTCTGAAAAGACTTACCTGTTGTACGCTTGATTACTGACAGTTTTGTATTCCCTCTGTGTTGGCTTATTAGTTGATATAGAACCTTTTTCCTCAACTTTTGTACTTGTTCTGGCTTTAAGGTTGCTGTTGTTCCATCACTGGAGTAGTGCTTCAGGTTCATGTACATGTAGAATGCGCATCCATTACGCATTTAGATGAATGGTATTGGTAAGATTGTTCCATTCAAGAAAGCGGAAAGAAGAGAAAAGTTTGAGCAATGATAGTGGTAATTGTTGTATTGAAAAGACGAAAGAACAGAATTATTTCAGTAATTGTAGTATTGAATGTTGTATTGAAAAAAAGAAATAAGTGAAGATGTTGGAAGTGCTTACGTGTCTTCTCCTTGATGTGGCACCTGCAATTCGACCTTTTGTAATGGTCGATGCTTTTTTCTGAAAGCTGTAGCTCTGTGCTTATGTGCTTCCAGATTTTCATTAATTTGCTGGTTACATTGTTGAAGAATTCTATTGTGCCTGGATATGCAGTTGAAGAGAAGAGGAGTTCAAAACGCTATTTTTGCATGTTAACTGTGATGGTGAAGTAATGACTTATAGTTTCGTCTTGCTCAAACCCGCTCAACGAACATGGTAGAAGGAACTGCAAAACACAAAATAAAAAGAAAACATTTGGAAATCTTCTTATATTTAGAAACATAAAATAAAAAGAGAACTTTGCATAGCATATACGTAAATTGTGTTTTGTTTTTGAAACAGCTGATCTCCTTACCATGTTATAATCTTGCAGTTTTTCTTCTTCTTTCATGTTGAAAAATGATATAAGCCTTGCAGGTAGTAATTTTTTTCTATTTTGTTGTTGATCATTATTTTCATAGCACATTGGATCTTTGTCGTCGACTTCCCTTATTGAGTGCTACTTGTTTCGTCACAGATAGACAAAGGGAATTTGTCAGTTCAGCTATAGGGGAAGTTTATCTATTTATAAAGTCATATATAGTGTTTTAAACGTGATTCTTTTGCCGTGATATTTACTTACAGTGTTGCTTAACGACAGAATCTTTCTCCGTGTGCCATTGAGTTGTTTTCTCAAGATTTAGCATGGGCTCTATTGCTTCGGTGCGTATTGATTTACCGACCTTGAAGCTTTCGGAGAATGTCCTAGATTTAGATCAAACTTGTCTGTTGTAATGAAAAGCTGATCCCTGCAAAGTATATTTAGAAAAATGTTTTGTTTCACACATGATACAGTCAAAATGATCGTGTGTAAGAATGTTTTCTGTGTTAGTTGCATGAACTTACATTTCTCTCTTTGTCCATGGATGCATACAACATTGTACAGGTCTTCGATGGCTTTGTTGACGAAATTGCTATCTTCGCCACCTTTCTCCACTGTGCCTGCGATGATTTTGAATTTAATATAAATAATTCCAAGTCACAAAGATCACAAGATAGCAATTATGTTTCTATTGTCTTGCCTGCTTTGATGCTGGAAGATATGTCCTGTCGAGTGTTGTTCCTTTCTTGTTCTCCTTCTGCTTCCTGCGGCATGTTTTGTTCTTCTTTTTGCGTTGTACCCTTTTGTTCAGTTTCTTCTCCATCCTTATTTGAGTCGTCTGTGCTTTTCTTGGCATCATGTTTTTCCTTGTCAACCGTTATGTCTTGCTAGTGGGTTTTTCCATCTTGTTTTTCAGTCCCGACCTGGATGGCACTGATCTATCTGCAAGAGGAATTGACATCGTACGACGGCGTTGAAAGTACATGTAGTCCCCATGTGTGGTTTTGGAAATTAATTAATGAAAATCCTTATGGACTAATGTTTGCATTGAGATATACATTTGAAGATTAGTCCCATTGGAAAATGATTGAAGAATAATGGAAGAAAACTCCTTTGAGGCAACAAGTACATCGAGATGATCAAAATGGAGTTCATTGGAGTATCTTAAGGGTGGCCATGCTTAGAGCTATGGTTTGAGCCATAATGGATCAAGATCTTAAAAAGGATGATTCGAACGATGAATTCTAGGAGTGGCTCAAAGATATGATCATAATGGACTCATGTGTTGAGACATGATTGAGCAAGCTATTCAAGTGAAGAATTCAATATATCCTTCATGACGTCAAGATTAAACATGGAGTAGAGATATCGGTTGACCAAGTTGAAGCTCAGAGATTGAACTCTAAATGGTCAACACACGAGCGCAAATGATGGACCACATAAGATCTTGTGGTATGATAAGAAATTATCAATTGCACTCTGTGTACTAACCCATACTATGCGTTGTCTATGTTTTCGAGGGTTAGGTGATTCTCATGGGCT
Organism: Aegilops bicornis; assembly: GCA_021605145.1. Classification (NCBI taxonomy): domain Eukaryota; kingdom Viridiplantae; phylum Streptophyta; class Magnoliopsida; order Poales; family Poaceae; genus Aegilops; species Aegilops bicornis. Next base: position 595,466,742 of record CM038669.1, on the reverse strand, counting down.
CGCATCGAGAGAGAGAGAGAGATTTCAAGTGTCTATGAGAGGATAACATCAAGTGTTGGTGATCATGGTTGATAAGGGCAAGTTCAAGATAAACATCCCGAGGGATTACATGCTTGAAGCTTGTGGATGATCACACGATGGGCAAGTGAAGATGAATACAAAGCAAGGCCTCCCATATGTGGGAGCTACTTGAAGACTTCGCCAATGTCTTGCCTTCAACTTGAGCCAAGAAGAAACATAAACATCAAGCTCAAGTTAAAGGCTTGAGTCGAAGGTATTAGTTCCTTTGGCGTTAGTGTTGTGGAGAGATGACCACCAAAGAAAAATATACACTCAAGAATGGTTCTCGATAGCTATGTAGTATCGCTCTTTTATGTTTCTTGAGTTATAGGGATCCCGCACTATTAAGAGGGGATCAAAGGGGTTAGTGCTAGATTTTCTCAAGTCAACATCTTCTATTTCTACTTCCTCACATCATATTCCGACATAGGCATATTTCACTCCTATCCAACACAATTCCACTCATATCCTATATACCAAATAAATCCATAGCCAACTAGGTTCCCCGAAATATATGATCTAACCTTTGCATACTTTGCATCCTCCATTTTGGTTTATCTTGGGTGGTTCTCTATGTGAGGACCTGGAGCTTTTTTATAGCTTCAAAACGAGCCTAAAATCATCAAAATCGGAGTCCGGATGAGAAAGTTATGGATGTTTTACTTTTGGGCGCTGCAGTTTTTGTGTTGGCCGGATATCCGGGACTTGGCCCGGAAATCCGGCCGTAGATGTCCAGAACAGTGTTGAAATGTTGGTTGTGTCCTCCGGATGTCCGTCAACTTGGGCCAGATGTCCGGGGCCCCAACTTGGGCCAGATGTCCGGCTTTGGCGGATGTCCGCCCCTGCTCTGGCCTCTGTTTTTCACATGCGTGTGTGTGCATTTCTCAGCCGCCGGATGTCCGGCCCTTGCCCGAATGTCCGGCCCAACACAACCACTTACTCACAAACGGCTAGTTTTCTAGGCTTGCTATATATACCCCTCTACTAATCCGGTAGAGGGTTGAGCAACACATTCATATGAACCCTACAACACAAAAAGGCTCCCTCTCACTTCTCCTACACCAAATCTTAGATCCCGAGAGATTTGTGAGAGTTCTTGAGAGATTTTCCAATCAAGTGATAGATCCACTCCCTCTCCCTCTCTTGACCAAAGGAATTCGTGATTTGAGCAAGTCTTGAGCATTTCCCTTTGTTCTTGTTACTCTTGGAGGTTGGAGACTCCTAGGCGGTAGGAGTGCTCCGGTGAGGAATCAACTTGTGATTTGTCCCCCGGAGAGTTTGTGAAGGTTTGGAGGCCGCCTCAAGGTCTACCACTAGTGGTTGAGAATCGCCTTCGTGGTGATATCTCAAGGAGAATAGGGTGAGCCTTCGTGGCGTTGGTGTGCCTTCGTGGTAACATCCACCTCTCTAACGGTGACTAGCTTCCCTCCAAGGAAGTGAACATCGGGATACATCCTCGTCTCCGTGACTTTGGTTATCCCTAACCCTAACTCCTTACTTGTGGTTTACTTTGGTCATTTGACCGTGCATTCACTATATCTTGTTGTCCTCATTATATTGTGGTGGTTGATTATATTGTGTTGGCCATTTCCTTGTAGAGATTATTTAGGCCTACACTTCATATTCCATAATTCATACTTGCTACTATTGATATACATTGTATTAGTGTGAATTGCTAACTTGTGTTATAAACTTCCATATATTGTGATATTGCTCAAGTAAGTTTGTGTAACTTACTTGAGTTTGCTTGTATCATTCAATTCCATATATTGTGATACAATTTGTGTAAGCTTGTATTGCTTACTTGTGGTTGTGTATATTGTTCATTTCCATACCTCGTGATATACACTGAGTAAGTTTGTGTGACTTACTTGTGCTTACTCATATCCTCGTTGTTCTCATCTTGTTTATGCTAAGTTGTTGGTGCACTTAGTGAGCCTAGTATATTTAGGATTTGTGCTTGAAAAGTATCTGCTTAGTTTATTTCCGCATTTGGATATAGCCAAATCCATAAAAGATTTTAAAACGCCTATTCACCCCCCTCTAGGCGACATCGTGGTCCTTTCAATTGGTATCAGAGAAAGGTCTCTCCTTATTAGGCTTAACCGCCTAGAGAGTAACGATGTCGACTAGTGAACTAGTGCACGATGACACATTTTGTTTTAATGGCACAAATTACATTATGTGGAGATTACACATGCTTTGTCATTTTCGGGCCATGGGTCCAAATGCTTTCAGGAATGTGGTTGTAGGAATTCAAATCTAAAGGATGGACAATCTCCGTCACTTGGTGATATGCATCTTGATAGTGAAGCTTTAAGTATCATTCACCAAGCTATAACCTTCGAGGTGTTCAAGTCAATATCGTCTTGTTCTTGGCTCATGATGCTTGGACCAAAATTGAAGATATATATGGTGGGTCCAATCTTCATGAAGACAATATTCTTTTGGGGAGTTAATGGAGGAGTTCTCCACATTTTTAAATCATGAAGAGCTCTCTATTGCTTCCACCTCCGATTACCTGCATACCTCAACATCTTTCACTTCACCAACATGTGGCATACCACAAGGTAATGACATGGTGAGTGAAGAAATATCCTGTAATGATGGTGTTAAGCTCATTTGTGATGATATGCTTGATCTCCCATGTTGCCATGATAGAAATGTTTTGGTTTCCTCTAGTTTTTCTATGACTAACCATGTAGAGGAAATCAAGAAAGATGAGGCATGCTTGATTGATGAAGAACCCTCTTCTCCAAAAGAATCATCATCAACCCCTTCTGTTCACATGTGCCTCATGGCAAGAGGTAATGACGAGGTATCATCTTCTCTTAGTGATAATGATGATAGTTGTAATGAGGAAGATGATGAAGTCTTGACTCAAAATCTCTATGAGATTGGGTAAACTCTTCGCAGAGCTAAAAATAACACTTATAAAAGGCTCCAAGATGTTCTTGCTTGCTTTCAAAAACGTAACGACTTATTTCATTACGAGCAAGCAAAAAGTGAACAACTTGAACATGAACTTGCTATGGCTCATCAATGTCTTAGTGACTTGAGGTCTTTAAAAGAAGAGATTGAAGTTACTCATTGTAACCTTAAAGAGGATTTTGAGCATCTTGACCTTGACTACAAGAAGGTCAAAGGAGAGCTCACCAAACTCTCTAAGTCTCATGAGGAACTTCAAGCTACTCATCTTGAGTCTCTAGCTTCTACATGCTACTCTCATATTGATAATGATGCTTGTGCTACTAACTCTATCTTGTGTGAAGCATCGATATTAAAAGAAAATGTTGAGCTAAGGACTCGACTTGATTTGCTAACTAGCAATTGTGGGAAATTGGGAGAAAGTCATAAAAAGCTCTCAGGCACTCATGAGGATCTTCTAATCTCTCATGACGAGTTAAAGTTAGCTCATGAGGCTATGGTCACCAAGGTAAAATCATGTGAGTCTCATGTGAATATTAGCACATCTTCTACTCGAAATGCCTTATTGTCATGTGATAGTCCTTGCAATTCCTCTCTACATGATATTGGTACATCTTGTAATGAATTGCTCACCATGCCTTGTTGCTCTAACAATGAAGCTTCTACTTCCTCTAGTTCTTTTGTTAATACTAACCTTGTAGAGGAAAATAAAGAGCTCAAGGCCCAAGTCACTAGTTTGAAGAAAGACTTGGAAAAATGTTGTGATAATATCTTGAGTGTGCAAAAGGACCCTCATGACAAAATAGGACTTGATTTCATCTCCAATAAGAAGAAGTCCAAGAACAAGAAGAAGAGACAAGATCAAGTCAAGAATTCGGCCAACATTACTTGCTTCAAGTGCAAGAATGTTGGACACCATGTGAGATCTTGTCCATTGAAGAAGAAGGCTTCAAATGTGAAGCATCAAGGGAAGTGGCCTCAAGTTCAATATCAAGATAATGAAAGGCCTCTTCCCATGCCTAACCAAGATAATGCTCTCCAAGTTGAAAAGGTAAAGAAGAAGAGAAAGGGGAGCACATGTTGCTATATTTGCCGTAAGAAGGGACACATAGCTTCATCTTGTCCCAACAGTAACATATCTAAGCCTCCTATAGTCAATAATCATTATTCGCTAAGGAAGGATCTTGGTGGCAATGTGTTTGCCAAGTTTGTGGGTTCCCAAAGAAGTTTGAAAGTGGATAAGACCATTTGGGTTGCCAAGCCTATTGTTAGTAACTTCTTAGGACCCAACTTGGTTGGGGACCATCAAGCTCAAACTTGATCAATAGGTGTGTGGAGGGAATTGGAGACTTGGCTACTTCATGAAGAAAAAATATTTTCACCATATGTTATGGTTAATGCCAAGTCAAGTGGATTATCATCATATCTATCAATCCAATGCTCCTCTTTGCGGCAACTTGTACTTGCATTGATTACATTGAAAGTTACTATGTCCCTTGCATGTTTAGGTTTTGTACCTAGCATGTGCTTTTATAGTTGTGCTTCCTAGTATGCTTGATTTGTGTTATCTAGCATGTGTAGGTCACAATGCACTTCATATATTTGTGCGTGTGTGGTTTCAAGCCTTTATTGCTTCATTAGTTGAATCTTCCTTGGTTGGATCATCACATTATGGGGGAGTGCTATGTTTTATGGATATCACAAACCTTAAATGTGTATGTATGTGGGATACCACCTAGTATTGTTAGTGCAATATTATCTAGGTACTATGTGGTACGTAAAGCTCATTTGAAACTCAAATTCTCATCTATTAATTATCCTTAGTTGGGTTTCATTTGCTTCTTGTGGATAATACATGGATCATCATATTATGGGGAGTGATATGCTTTGTGCATATCACAATCCTTGTTAATATGAACAATTGAGGGATGCCACCTAGAATTTATATTTGAGATTATCTTATATCTCCGTGGCATGCAATGTCTTGTTTACGTATGGCATTCTTGTGCGGTTTTGCCCATGGTTATCTTTAAAATCATATTTGGAAAATCATTTGATTAAAGCTATTCCAATTATTGCTTTACATGATTATCTATCTAGTTGGAATTTTAATATTATGCTATCCAAGCATTGTGGTTATTTCTAAACTCTCATGTTATGCTTGTGTTAGTATAGATGATCATGTACTTATTTGGTTTCTACAATCAATGATAACCCGAAATACCATTTTGTTCGAACTCATCTTATTGATCTTTATGAGAGTTTGTTATCTAATTGTTTATAGTTTCCTATATCTACTTGAGTGAGATATTCCTATGAGTATGTGTGCAATGCATATCTTATATGCTCATTTTTTTTCCTTGGTTCATATGTTAAACTTTGTGTGCTATCATATGTTGATTTGTCACTTTGATTCATTTTGTACAACATGAATGACTAGTGATGTTATTGGAAGTATTAACGGTTATGTGGTCATTTGTCCAATTTGTATCTCCCTGGATTTTGGTAGGCTTGTGCATGCATATTTACTATGTGTAAATTCACATGCCTTGTTTGCCTTATTTGATCCAATATATATATGGTAAATCCATCAAATTCTTAATAGTATGATGTGCATGAAATTCAAATTCATATCAATAGGCACATATTTAAGTGGTTTTACCCTATGTGTTGTAGTTATGCTAACTACTTCGGACCCAATAAGTTTGGGGGCCATATTGTACTTAAAATGTTTTAGGTACATTTGAGAAGCATTGGGTGCTTGGCTTATTCATGAAGGTGGTGGCACTATGAGGAAATTATAGCCAAGCTTGGACACTTTATTGATCTACAACTTCATACCAATGCTATCTCGGTAACAAGTATTTACTTCATGCATATATATATAAATGAAGTCAGCCTTGGGTAGGTTGCATCATGGCATGAATTTCTTGACTCGTTCCTGTGATACTTGTTTCCTTTCTCAAAGCATCCCAACAATGATCTCTTGTTGCTAGTTGTGATGTCTTTGATGGTTGTGTGTTTGGAGTTCATTAATATACAATAAGATTATATTAAGCCATGTGCTATGATTTCAAGCAAAGATCTCATTGGTATATTTTATGACTCCCGTTTGGATATCTTATTCCTTCCTTTTGTAACTATTTTATCTGTACATCCTTCTTTGTGGATATCATCTACCTAGTATCTTATACACGTGAGTGAAGTTACATCTCTAGTTGATATCCCTTTTCTTTCAAGTCCACCATTTCATACACTTTTTATATCTTTTTGGTGGCTCCATGGAAGCATTTGTTGAATGAGTGCATGTCTTACCTCTTTGCATCTTAGTGCACTCATGTTTGGTGAAGATTGTTGTCCTCATGCTTGTCTTGACAAGCCTATTATTTCCTATCTTCATCATGGGTTGTCACAAGCTTTGATTTTTAGTTTGCTATTAGTGAGCTTGTGAACCCATTTGTTTGATGTGTGTGTGACCTTCTTAACTTCGTGTGTGTGGGAAGGACATGTCTTGCACCTTGTATCTCATTTACTCAAGGCTATGTTGATGCTTAATTCTCATCCTTATACTAGTCCTCTCAAGTGCTTTGACATGACTCACACACATCATTTTGGTTGTGCCTATTCTTAGGTTGCCTCATGTACATGTTGCTCAACCGTATGTTTGTTGCAAATGCTAGGCTTCTTTGCTTATCTATGTTTGCTTGCAATTGTTCTATGTTCCTATTGATTTTGGGGAAGTGATGATCCTATTTTGTGCACTTGTACCCAAATAAAAAAAAGTCTAAACTGTGCACAAATCATGGGGAGCTTCTCTATTTTCCTTAGAACACTCCTTTACCCAAATCGTAATATTCTTTTATCCTTTTGGCTCGTCGGATCTTTTGATTGCTTGCTTCACTTTGTGTTATGCAAATGACATCATTTTGTGCCATGAGCTTTGTGCCATGTACCTTGCTATTATGACTAGGCTCAAGTTCTATAATTGTGGATTCACTTGTGGATATCATGTTCTTACCAATTGCAACCTTTCTTTTTGTGTATAAGAGTTTCTTTATGGATACATATCATGATTATTATTGGCCACATAGAAATTTTTATACATGAAAAAGTTCATATCTTCGTATCTGATTGCATTCTATAGATTCCGAGCTCCTTTAATTGTTCATCATTGAATATGTGCATTTGTTTTCACTCACATGTTGTGATATGCACACATCAAGGACGAACTCATACTATATTGGTCTGCTAGATGTTTTGTCTTCCATTTTGGCATTTGGTGCCAATGGGGGAGAAGTTTAGAGGGTTTAAGATAAATATCTTTTGTAGTTCTTGTTGTCACTCATGCATATCTACCCTTGTTATATATACTTATTGCATGAATGAGTATTGTATATAGAGAAATCTCCTCCTAGGTTATGTCAACCAATATATGCAATGACATTCAAAGTTCATTCACACATGCATATATTGTGGGGGAGTTTGCTCTATATACTATGGGTGTACTATCATCAAATGCTTATGTAGTGTCTTGATGATAGTACAACCATCCCAAGTATACAATTTATCCTCGGATAAATTGCATGATTGTTTAAAAATTCATTATATAAACCCTGTTGTTGGGATTGTCATCAATTACCAAAATGGGGGAGATTGAAAGTACATGTAGTCCCCATGTGTGGTTTTGGTAATTAATTAATGACAATCCTTATGGACTAATGTTTGCATTGAGATATACATTTGAAGATTAGTCCCATTGGAAAATGATTGAAGAATAATGGAAGAAAACTCCTTTGGAGCAACAAGTACATCGAGATGATCAAAATGGAGTTCATTGGAGTATCTTAAGGGTTGCCATGCTTAGAGCTATGGTTTGAGCCATAATGGATCAAGATCTTAAAAGGATGATTCAATGATGAATTCTAGGAGTGGCTCAAAGATATGATCATAATGGACTCATGTGTTGAGACATGATTGAGCAAGCTATTCAAGTGAAGAATTCAATATATCCTTCATGACGCGTCAAGATTAAACATGGAGTAGAGATATCGGTTGACCAAGTTGAAGCTCGGAGATTGAACTCTAAATGGTCAACACACGGCGCAAATGATGGACCACATAAGATCTTGTGGTATGATAAGAAATTATCAATTGCACTCTATGTACTAACCCATACTATGTGTTGTCTATGTTTTCGAGGGTTAGGTGATTCTCATGGGCTCGCATCGAGAGAGAGAGAGAGAGAGATTTCAAGTGTCTATGAGAGGATAACTGTAACGCCCCGGATTCGATGCGTCAGGTGTCCTTCAGTTATTCGTCGGCGTTGCCATGTCATTTGCTTGCGTGTTGCATTTTTGCCATGTCATCATGTGCATCTCATTTTGCATACGTGTTCGTCTCATGCATCCGAGCATTTTCCCCGTTGTCCGTTTTCCAATCCGGTACTCCTATGTCTCCCAAATACCTTTTGCCTCTTTTAGGTAATGCGGGTGTTAAACGTTCTCGGAATGGCCCGAGGTTTGCCAAGCGGCCTTGGTATACCACCGGTAGACCGCCTGTCAAGTTTCCTGTCATTTGGAGGTCGTTTGATACTCCAACGGCTAACCGGGTAACCGCAAAAGCCCCCTTCTCTTTGCAGCCCAACACCCCTACAAAGTGGCCCAAAACCCAGCAAACTCCCCTCCATGCTCTCGGTCGTTCGATCACGATCGTGTGGGCGAAAACCGCTCCTCATTTGGACTCTCCTAGTTCCCTCTAGCTATAAATAGGTGTCTCCCCCGAATTTTCGCGCAGATGAAACCCTAGCAAATCTCCCTCCGCGCCGCCGGACATGTCCGCCGTGGCCGGACACGCCAGCGCCCGCGTAATCCGGAGATGCCACGTGGCCTCCGCCCGTCCGCGCCGCTGGCCAGCGGGGCCAGTCGAACCCAGCAGCCCGCCCGCCGCCGCCGCCCGCACCGCTGCGCCCGCCGCCCGGCGACCACGCGCCGCCGCCTCCGCGCCTCGCCGCGGCGAAGTTCCTGCCGTCGCCCATGTCTCCTCCGCCCGCCGCCGCCCGCCCTTGCCAGCGAACTCCGCCGTCGCCCCTCGCCCGCCCGGCCGTCCGCGCGCCTTGGCATCCTCCCCAGCCGCCCGCCCGGTGACCGCCGCGGCTCCTCTGGCAGCTCCGCCCTTTCGCGCCCGAGCTCGCCTTCCTCCGCCGCCGTGCCTTCCCGGCCTGGATCCGGCGAGATCCGGCCGCGGGAGCCCCGGATCCGGCCTTCCCCAGCTCCGGCCGCCTCCTCCCGCATCTCCGGCGAGCTCGTGCCCGTGCATTGATTTCCGTGCGAACCCGAGGTTGCCCCCGTTTTCCACTAAGTCCCAGATTTTCATAATTTTCATGCCATGTTCGACCTGCTATATCTCTGCATACGTAGCTCCGTTTCGTGCGTGTAATATGTCAAATTGTTCGCCCAACGAGTACATCATTTCATTCCATTGCACCATTTTCATTTGAGCTCATCTTGATGCCTGAATCATCGTTGCAAGAGTGCTATAGGATGTTAATCTGCTGAAACTGTTATAACTTGTTGATTTGTCATTTTTGTTGCATTTGATGTGTGCATCCTATGAGGTTGATATCTACATGAGTTTTCATCTATGTCATGTCATATTTAAAGGGGTGCTATCCATGTATTTTTGTGATTCTTGTAGTGAGTGCATCGAGCTTGTTAAGTAGGGTACTTGTTGTTACTGTTTTGCTTGTCTGAAACTGCTATATCGTGATGCTATGTTAACCTGCTTCTACAAGTCATTCTATGCATAATCTGGAGATGTTCACTAAGGATGTTTTGTTACACATGTCATTCTATATCCATCCATGCCCATGGTTGCATTTATAGCCTAATGTAACTTGTTGTAATCTTGCTCTCAAATTGCTAAATGATGTTGCTGTCAGCCTGTTAACATGAAGTTCAATGTTGCCATGTTTGTTGTTAGTGATCCATGCACCCTATGAACTTTCTCTTGCCATTTTTAGCTTCATAAACGTGTCTTCTTGCTGTTGGTTGCCTTTCCATGCCATGTATTGCACTGTGGTGAGTGGTTCAAGCTCACCAACATGCCTACTTATTGTTGTTCCTGCCATGTATGAATCTGTAATATAACTTGCTATGTTTACATGGGTGCCGTCATATATTCTGATCCTTTTTAGCTTATGGTCAGTAAGGGACTTTTGTTCTATGCAATTAGTAGTTTCATGCCGTGCCTTTTTTTTGCCATGATAAGTTCCTGTAGCATGTTGTTTGATAGCTCTAAACATTGCAACCTGATGTTATTTCTGCTAAGTCTGAAACTGTTGTTATTTGCAATCTTGTCATGTCTTTTTGAGCATGTTCGAGTTGATTCTGGAGATAGCTCAGTGTTCATGTTTGGTAATGATTTACCTGTACATCACGTCCATGCCTTTTGTTATTACGTTGAGATGCCGTAGTATAGTGTTTTGGTGCTTGCCATATGCCTAGTTGCTGTTTTGGACAGCTTGTTCTTTAAACTTGTATTGTGTGTATGTGTTGAACCGTTGCTCCGTTTTGAGTGTGCTTTATGTGAAACTTGCTTAGATTTGCATGTAGTTTCATATTATCTTCTTGCATACTTGTTTTGAGAGTGTTTGCTTGAGGTTTGTATGCATTTTGCATCAATGCCATGTTTAATTTGTTTTGCTCATATTTTCTAGACCGTAGCTCCGAATCTAATGAACTTTATATGTAACTTGAGTAGAATTTCGTGTAGATCATCGTGGTGCATCTTAACTTGCTGTTTAAAAACTTGAACCTAAGGTTTATTCAGATCTAGACCAATTTTGAAATATGCATATGAGGACTTACCGGAATTGTTATATGTTGTTCGCGGCCTCATTTAAACTTGCCTTGATGTGTTGTTCTTGTTTGCATCATCTCTTGCCATGAGTAGCTTCATGTAGCTTTGTCATGCATCATGCTTGTTGTGCATCATGCCTTGCCCATGTGTGGTGTGTTTACTATGTTGTGTGCTTCTTCTTGTTAGTTCCTGTTTCGTTGCGATCGTGAGGATTCGTTCATCTACGCTTGGTTCGTCTTTGTGGCTTCATCTTCTTCATGGACTCGTTCTTCTTCCTTGCAGGATTTCAGGCAAGATGACCGCTACCCTGGATCTCACTACTATCATTGCTATGCTAGTTGCTTCGTTCTATCGCTATGCTGCGCTACCTATTACCTGTTTATCAAGCCATCCCAAATTGCCATGTCAGGCTCTAACCTTTGACACCTTTCCTATGCAAACCGTTGTTTGGCTATGTTACCGCTTTTTCTCAGCCCCTCTTATAGCGTTGCTAGTTGCAGGTGAAGATGAAGTTTGCTCCATGGTGGACAGGATTATGTTGGGATATCACAATATCTCTTATACTCATTAATGCATCTATATACTTGGTAAAGGGTGGAAGGCTCGGCCTTATGCCTGGTGTTTTGTTCCACTCTTGCCGCCCTAGTTTCCGTCATATCGGTGTTATGTTCCCGGATTTTGCGTCCCTAACGCGGTTGGGTGATTTATGGGACCCCCTTGACAGTTCGCTTTGAATAAGACTCCTTCAGCAAGGCCCAACCTTGGTTTTACCATTTGCCTCACCACCACCTACCTTTCCCTTGGGAGTAATTAACCCAAGGGTCATCTTTATTCAGCCCCCCCGGGCCAATGCTTGTCTAAGTGTTGGTCCAAACTAGAGTCCTTTGCAGCACCACCTTGGGGAAACTCGAGGGCTGGTTTTAGTTGTACGGTGTGCTCATCCGGTGTTGCCCTGAGAACGAGATATGTGCAGCTCCTATCGGGATTGTCGGTGCATCGGGCGGTCTTGCTGGTCTTGTTTTATTACTGTCGAAATGTCTTGTAGCCGGGATTCCGAGACTGATCGGGTCTTCCCGGGAGAAGGAATATCCTTTGTTGATCGCGAGAGCTTATCATGGGCTAAGTTGGGACACCCCTGCAGGGTTTGAACTTTCGAAAGCCGTGCCCGCGGTTATGTGGCAGATGGGAATTTGTTAATATCCGGTTGTAGTAAACTTGAAGCAAACTCTTCTAAAATGCACCAACCGTGTGCGTAACCGTGAGTGTCTCTTTTCGGGTTGATCGAGAGGAGAACACGGTTTCGGGTTATGTCCGGCGTAAGTAGGAGTTCAGGATCACTTCTTGATCATTACTAGTTGACGACCGTTCCTTTGTTTCTCTTCTCGCTCTCATTTGCGTATGTTAGCCACCATATATACTTAGCCGCTGCTGCAATCTCACCACTTTAACCCTTCCTTTCCCTTTAAGCTTTGCTAGTCTTGATACCCATGGTAATGGGATTGCTGAGTCCTCGTGGCTCACAGATTACTACACCACCAGTTGCAGGTACAGGTTTGTGATGATCATGACGCGAGAGCGATGTTTGCTTGTTTGGAGTTCTTCTTACGCTTCTTGATCGGGGATATGTTCCGGTCGGCAGCATGGGCTAGCAGGGTGGATATTGTTTGAGTTTACATTTATGATTCATCCGTAGTCGGATGTTGATCTTGTATGTGATGATGTATTCTTGTGGCATTCGTGCCTTATGTATGTATCCCTATGTATTATGTAATGTTGATGTAATGATATCCACCTTGCAAAAGCGTCTTCAAGATGCGCTTCTATCCTTGGTGGGACCATCGAGTTCCTTTAGGATAGGGTCGCATCTTGGGCGTGACAATAACATCAAGTGTTGGTGATCATGGTTGATAAGGGCAAGTTCAAGATAAACATCCCGAGGGATTACATGCTTGAAGCTTGTGGATGATCACATGATGGGAAAGTGAAGATGAATACAAAGCAAGGCCTCCCATATGTGGGAGCTACTTGAAGACTAATGTCTTGCCTTCAACTTGAGCCAAGAAGAAACATAAACATCAAGCTCAAGTTAAAGGCTTGAGTCAAAGGTATTAGTTCCTTTGGCGTTAGTGTTGTGGAGAGATGACCACCGAAGAAAATATACACTCAAGAATGGTTCTCGATAGCTATGTAGTATCGCTCTTTTATGTTTCTTGAGTTATAGGGATCCCGCACTATTAAGAGGGGATCAAAGGGGTTAGTGCTAGATTTGCTTAAGTCAACATCTTCTATTTCTACTTCCTCACATAATATTCCAACATAGGCATATTTCACTCCTATCCAACACAATTCCACTCATATCCTATATACCAAATAAATCCATAGCCAACTAGGTTCCCCAAAATATATGATCTAACCTTTGCATACTTTGCATCCTCCATTTTGGTTTATCTTGGGTGTTTCTCTATGTGAGGACCTGGAGCTTTTCCGTAGCTTCAAAAGCAGGCCCAAAATCATCAAAATCGAGTCCGGATGAGAAAGTTATGGATGTTTTACTTTTGGGGCGCTGCAGTTTTTGTTGGCCGGATATCCGGGACTTGGCCCGGAAATCCGGCCGTAGATGTCCAGAACCGTGTTGAAATGTTGGTTGTGTCCTCCGGATGTCCGTCAACTTGGGCCAGATGTCCGGGGCCCCAACTTGGGCCAGATGTCCGTGTTGGGGAACGTTGCAGAAAATTAAAATTTTCCTACGGTTTCACCAAGATCCATCTATGAGTTCATCTAAGCAACGAGTCAAGGGAGTGAGTTTGCATCTACATACCACTTGTAGATCGAGTGCGGAAGCGTTCAAGGGGATGGTGATGATGGAGTCGTACTTCGCCGTGATTCAGATCACCGATGACCAAGTGCTGAGCGGACAGCACCTCCGCGTTCAACACACGTGCAGATGCAGACGGCGTCTCCTCCGTCTTGATCCAGCAAGGAGGAAGGAGAGGTTGAGGAAGACAGCTCCAACGGCAGCCTGACGGCGTGGTGTTGTTGGTGCAGCAAGATCTCGGCGAGGCTTCGCCAAGCACGTACGGAGGAGGAGAGGTGTTGGGGAGGGGAGGGGCTGCGCCTTGGCTTGGGTGTTCAGCCCTCCCCTCACCCCTCTATTTATAGGGGAAGGGGCAAGGGGGGCCGGCCCCTCTAGATGGCATCTAGAGGGGGGGCGGCGGCCAAGGGGAGGGGGGACTTGCCCCCCAAGCAAGGGGGGCGCCCCCTCTAGGGTTCCCCCCCCAACCCAAGGCGCATGGGCCCAGGGGCGCCCAGCCCACCGGGGCTGGCTACTGCCCCACGCAGCCCATGTGCCCCCGGGAGGTGGCCCCTCCGGTGGACCCCGGAACCCTTCCGGTGGCCCCAATACATCTTGTGAGCCCCGAAACTTTCCGGTGTCCGTTTGACAACTTCCCATATATAAATCTTTACCTCCGGACTGTTCCGAACTCCTCGTGACGTCCGGATCTCATCCGGACTCCGAACAACATTCGGTAATCACATACAAGTCTTCCTAATAACCCTAAGCGTCACCGAACCTTAAGTGTGTAGACCCTACGGGTTCGGGAGACATGCGAACATGACCGAGGCGGCTCTCGTGTCAATAACCAACAGCGGGATCTGGATACCCATGTTGGCTCCCACATGCTCCTCGATGTTGTCATCGGATGAACCCACGATGTCGAGGATTCAATCAACCCCGTATACAATTCCCTTTGCCAATCGGTATTTTACTTGCCGAGATTCGATCGTCGGTATCCCAATACCTCGTTCAATCTCGTTGCCGGCAAGTCACTTTACTCGTCATCGTAATGCATGATCCCGTGACCAAACACTTGGTCACTTTGAGCTCATTATGATGATGCACTATCGAGTGGGCCCGATGATACCTCTACATCATGCGGAGTGACAAATCCAGTCTCGATCCGTGTCAACCCAATGTGACACTTTCGGAGATACCTGTAGTGCACCTTTATAGTCACCCGATTCGTTGTGGCGTTTGGTACACCAAAGCACTCCTACGGTATCCGGGAGTTACACGATCTCATGGTCTAAGGAAGAGATACTTGACATTGGAAAAGGTCTAGCAAAACGAACTACACGATCTTGTGCTATGCTTAGGATTGGGTCTTGTCCATCACGTCATTCTCCCAATGACGTGATCTCGCTTGTCAATGACATCTCGATGTCCATAGTCGAAACCATGACTATCTGTTGACCAACGAGCTAGTCAACTAGAGGCTTACTAGGGACGTATTGTGGTCTATGTATTCACATGTGTATTACGATTTCCGGATAATACAATTATAGCATGAATAAAAGACAATTATCATGAACAAGGAAATATAATAATAATGCTTTTATTATTGCCTCTAGGGCATATTTCCGACAATCTCCCACTTGCACTAGAGTCAATAATCTAGTTACATTGTGATGAACCGAACACCCATAGAGTTCTGGTGTTGATCATGTTTTGCCCGCGGAAGAGGTTTAGTCAACGGATCTGCGACATTCAGATCCGTATGCACTTTACAAATTTATATCTCTCCATCTTGAACATTTTCACGGATGGAGTTGAGCGGCAACTTGATGTGCCTGGTCTTCTTGTGAAACCTGGGCTCCTTGGCAAGTGCAATAGCTCGGTGTTGTCACGGAAGAGTTTGATCGGCCCCGACGCATTGGGTATGACTCCTAGGTCGGTGATGAACTCCTTCACCCAAATTGCTTCATGCGCTGCCTCCGAGGCTGCCATGTACTCCGCTTCACATGTAGATCCCGCCACGGCGCTACGCTTGCAGCTGCACCAGCTTCTTGCTCCACCATTCAACATATACACGTATCCGGTTTGTGACTTAGAGTCATCCAGATGCGTGTCGAAGCTAGCGTCGGCGTAACCCTTTAGGACGAGCTCTTCGTCACCTCCATAAACGAGAAACATGTCCTTTGTCCTTTTCGGTACTTTAGGATATTCTTGACCGCTGTCCGGTGTTCCTTGCGGGATTACTTTGGTACCTTCCTACCAAACTTACGGCAAGGTTTACATCAGGTCTGGTACACAGCATGGCATACATAATAGATCCTATGGCTGAGGCATAGGGGATGACGCTCATCTCTTCTTTATCTTTTGCCGTGGTCGGGCATTGAGCTGAGCTGAATTTCACACCTTGCAGTACAGGCAAGAACCCTTTCCTGGACTGATCCATTTTGAACTTCTTCAAAATCTTATCAAGGTATGTGCTTTGTGAAAGACCTATGAGGCGTCTCGATCTATCTCTATAGATCTTGATGCCTAATATATAAGCAGCTTCTCCAAGGTCCTTCATTGAAAAACACTTATTCAAGTAGGCCTTAATGCTGTCCAAGAATTCTATATCATTTCCCATCAAAAGTATGTCATCTACATATAATATGAGAAATGCTAATGAGCTCGCACTCACTTTCTTGTAAACGCTGGCTTCTCCATAAGTCTGCATAAACCCACACGCTTTGATCATCTCATCAAAGCGAATGTTCTAACTCCGAGATGCTTGCACCAGCCCATAAATGGATCGCTGGAGCTTGCATACTTTGTTAGCATTCTTAGGATCGACAAAACCTTCCGGCTGCATCATATACAGCTCTTCCTTAAGATAACCGTTAAGGAACGCTGTTTTGACGTCCATCTGCCATATCTCATAATCATAGTATGCGGCAATTGCTAACATGATTCGGACGGACTTCAGTTTCGCTACGGGAGAGAATGTCTCGTCGTAGTCAATCCCTTGAACTTGCCGATAACCCTTAGCAACAAGTCGAGCTTTATAGATGGTGACATTACCATCCGCGTCCGTCTTCTTCTTAAAGATCCATTTATTTTCTATCGCTCGCCGATCATTGGGCAAGTCAGTCAAAGTCCATACTTTGTTTTCATACATGGATTCTATCTCGGATTTCATGGCTTCTAGCCATTTGTTGGAATCTGGGCCCGCCATCGCTTCTTCATAGTTCGAAGGTTCACCGTTGTCTAACAACATGATTTCCGGAGACAGGGTTGCCGTACTACTGCAGTGCGGAACGTGTCCTTGTGGACCTCTGAAGTTCGGTAGCAACTTGATCAGTAGTTCGTTGATCATCTTCATTTTTTTACTCTAGATTTGGTGTAGGCATGACAGGAACATTTTCCTGAGCTGCACTACTTTCCCGTTCAAGAGGTAGTACTTCATCGAGTTCTACTTTCCTCCCACTTACTTCTTTCGAGAGAAACTCTTTTTCCAGAAAGGATCCGTTCTTGGAAACAAAGATCTTGCCCTCGGATCTTAAGTAGAAGGTATACCCAATGGTTTCTTTAGGGTATCCTATGAAGACGCATTTTTCCGACTTGGGTTCGAGCTTTTCAGGTTGAAGTTTCTTGACATAAGCATCGCATCCCCAAACTTTTAGAAACGACGACTTATATTTCTTCCCAAACCATAATTCATACGGTGTCGTCTCAACGGATTTAGGCGGTGCCCTATTTAAAGTGAATGTAGCTGTCTCTAGGCGTATCCCCAAAATGATAGCGGTAAATCGGTAAGAGACATCATAGACCGCACCATATCCAATAGAGTGCGATTCTGACGTTCGGACACACCGTTCTGTTGAGGTGTTCGGTAGCGTGAGTTGTGAAACGATTCCACATTTCCTTAAGTGTGTACCAAATTCGTGACTTAAATATTCTCCTCCACGATCTGATCGTAAGAACTTTATTTTTCGGTCACGTTGATTCTCTACCTCATTCTGAAATTCCTTGAACTTTTCAAAGGTCTCGGACTTGTGTTTCATCAAGTAGACATACCCATATCTACTCAAGTCATCGGTGAGTGAGAACATAACAATATCCTCCATGAGCCTCAACGCTCATTGGACCGCTTTACATCGGTATGTATGATTTCCAATAAGTTGGTTGCTCGCTCCATTGTCCCGGAGAACGGAGTCTTGGTCATCTTGCCCATGAGGCATGGTTCGCATGTGTCAAATGATTCATAATCGAGAGACTCCAAAAGTCCATCGGCATGGAGCTTCTTCATGCGCTTGACACCAATGTGACCAAAGGCGGCGATTGCCACAAGTATGTGGGACTATCGTTATCAACTTTACATCTTTTGGTATTCACACTATGAATATGTGTAATATTACGTTCGAGATTCATTAATAATAAACCATTGACCATCGGAGCATGACCATAAAACATATCTCTCATATAAATAGAACAACCATTATTCTTGGATTTAAATGAGTAGCCATCTCGCATTAAACGAGATCCAGATACAATGTTCATGCTCAAACTTGGCACTAAATAACAATTATTGAGGTTCATAACTAATCCCATGGGTAAATGTAGAGGTAGCGTGCCGGCGATCACATCGACCTTGGAACCATTCCCCACGCCAAGATCGTCACCTCGTCCTTTGCGGTCTCTGCTTATTCCGCAGCTCCTGCTGTGAGTTACAAATATGAGCAACGGCACCGGTAACAAATACCAAGGAGATACTACGATTACTGTTAAGGAACACATCAAATACATGTATATCAAATATACCTTTAGTGTTGCCGGCCTTCTTGACCGCTAAGAATTTGGGGCAGTTCCGCTTCCAGTCACCCTTCCCTTGCAATAAAAGCACTTTCGGTCTCAGGCTTGGGTCCATTCCTTGACTTCTTCCGACAACTTGCTTGCAGGTAGCGGCAATATCCTTGCCGTCCATCTTGAAGTTCTTCTTACCCTTGCCCTTTTTGAACTTAGTGGTTTTATTGATCATCAACACTTGATGTTCTTTCTTGATTTCAACCTCTGCTGATTTCAGCATTGAAAATACTTCGGGAATGGTCTTCACCATCCTGCATATTGTAGTTCATCACAAAGCTCTTGTAGCTTGGTGGGAGCGATCAAGGATTCTGTCAATGACCGCCTCGTCAGGAGGTTAATGTCCATTTGGGACAGGCGGTTGTGCAACCTGACATTTTGAGTATGTGCTCACTTGTGAACTGTTTTCCTCCATCTTACAACTATAGAACTTGTCGGAGACTTCATATCTCTCGACCGGGCATGAGCTTGGAAAACCATTTTCAGCTCCTCGAACATCTCATATGCTCCGTGTTGCTCAAAAGCGCTTTTGGAGCCCCGGTTCTAAGCTGTAAAGCATGCCGCCTTTGAGCGAGGGAGTAATCATCAGCACGAGACTGCCAAGCATTCATAATGTCTTGGTTCTCTGGGATGGGTGCTTCACCTAGCGGTGCTTCTAGGACATATTGTTTCTTGGCTGCTATGAGGATGATCCTCAGGTTCCGGATCATCTTTCAGCTTGGTTTTCTCTAGGAACGCGTTGAAGTTCATGGTGACATTAGCGTTGGCCATTTGATCTACAAGACATTTTGCAAAGATTTTAGACTATTGTTCATGATAATAAAGTTCATCTAATCAAATTATTTAATGAACTCCCACTCAGATTAGACATCCCTCTAGTCATCTAAGTGTTACACGATCCGAGTCGACTAGGCCGTGTCCGATCATCACGTGAGACGAACTAGTCATCGTCGGTGAACATTCTCATGTTGATCGTATCTTCCATACGACTCGTGTTCGACCTTTCGGTCTCCGTGTTCCGAGGCCATGTCTGTACATGCTAGGCTCGTCAAGTTAACCCTAAGTGTTTTGCATGTGTAAAACTGTCTTACACCTGTTGTATGTGAGCGTAAGGATCTATCACACCCGATCATCACGTGGTGCTTGAAGCAGCGAACTTTAGCAACGGTGCACATTTAGGGGAGAACACTTCTTGAAATTGTTGTAAGGGATCATCTTATTTACTACCGTCGTTCTAAGTAAACAAGATACATAAACATAATAAACATCACATGCAATTATATAGTAGTGACATGATATGGCCAATATCATATAGCTCCATTGATCTCCATCTTGAGGCTCCATGATCATCTTGTCACCGCATGACACCATGATCTCCATCATCATGATCTCCATCATCGTGTCTTCATGAAGTTGTCACGCCAGCGACTACTTCTACTTCTATGGCTAACGTTTAGCAATAAAGTAAAGTAATTTACATGGCGTTCTTCAATGACACGCAGGTCATACAAAAATAAAGACAACTCCTATGGCTCCTGCCGGTTGTCATACTCATCGACATGCAAGTCGTGATTCCTATTACAAGAACATGATCTCATACATCACAATATGTCATTCATCATTCATCACAATTTCTGGCCATATCACGTCACATGACAATTGCTGCAAAAACAAGTTAGACATCCTCTAATTGTTGTTGCATCATTTACGTGGCTGCAATTGGGTTCTAGCAAGAACGTTTTCTTACCTACGAATAACCACAACGTGATTTTGTCAACTTCTATTTACCCTTCATAAGGACCCTTTTCATCGAATCCGCTCCAACTAAAGTGGGAGAGCGGACACCCGCCAGCCACCTTATGCAACTAGTGCATGTCGATTCGGTGGAACCGGTCTCACGTGGCGTCACGTGTAAGGTTGGTCCGGGCCGCTTCATCCCACAATACCGCTGAAGCAAGATAAGACTAGTAGCGGCAAGCAAGTTGACAAGATCTCGCCCACAACAAAATTGTGTTCTACTCATGCAATAGAGAACTACGCATAGACCTAGCTACGATACCACTTTGTTGGCGAGCGTTGCGAGAAAATTAAAATTTTTCTACGGTTTCACCAAGATCCATCTATGAGTTCATCTAAGCAACGAGTCAAGGGAGTGAGTTTGCATCTACATACCACTTGTAGATCGAGTGCGGAAGCGTTCAAGGGATGGTGATGATGGAGTCGTACTCGCCGTGATTCAGATCACCGACGACCAAGTCTTTGAACGGACAGCACCTCCGCGTTCAACACACGTATGATGGTACGGACGACGTCTCCTCCGTCTTGATCCAGCAGGGAGGAAGGAGAGGTTGAGGAAGACAGCTCAATGGCAGCACGACGGCGTGGTGTTGTTGGTGCAGCAAGATTCGACAGGCTTCGCCAAGCACGTGCGTGGGGCGAGAGGTGTTGGGGAGGGGAGGGGCTGCGCCTTGGATTGTGTATTCAGACCTCCCCTCACCCCTCTATTTATAGGGGAAGGGGCAAGGGGGGTGTCACATCCCTAGTCCTGGCATGCACTAGGCTAGCCTTCATGTTGCATCATGTTTAAAATTTTTGAAACTTGAACTGAGGAGATTTGGAAGCCTCAAAATTTAAATAAAAGAAGGGCAAAACCCCTAAAATCTCATTCATTGTTCCCAAAATGTCCTTCTTAAATGTTTGATAATTTTTGGCAAGGGTTACGGTCCCAAACAAAATATTGAACATTTATAAGGAATTAATCTTGGGATTTTGAATTTAAATCATTAGCTATTTGAATTTGAATTATATTCATATAATTAGAATATAATTTCAAATACCGCTGAAATATTTTATGAGCTTTTGGAAAAGTCCATCTAGCAAAATAAAAATATTCAGAGGAGTTTTTGGCATTGTTTGAATTGTTTTATGTTCAAAAGCAGTGGCAAAAGATTTAAAAAGAAAACAAAAACAGTTAAAGGGAAAAGGAGAGAGCTCACCTGGCAGCCACTTACCTGGCCCACGAACCGGCCCAGCCTTCTCCCCCCTCCCCTCGCTGGCCCAGCTGGTGGCCCAGCCCACCACCGCCTCACCGCTCGTCGTCTTCCTCTGCCAGTAGGCAGAGGCGAGGCGTGGCGCCTGCCCGACGGCCACCAGCGCCACCTCCTGCTTCCGGCCCTCCTCCTCGACACTCGTGGGTGCCACGCACACCCCCCCGACCCCCTCGTTCCCTCTCCTCTCTCCAGAACGTCTTCCCTCTCCTCTGCTCCCTCTCTCTACTTGGGACCGGCGCCGCGCCGTCGCCCGGCCCTCACTGCCCTCATGACCACCGCCACCCTCTCCTCCCCGACATGCCCCAGGCTCCGCCTCTTCCCGCTGAACCTCTCCACCGAAGGAAGCAAGCCCGGATGGCCTCCATCGTCTCACCGCCGCCTTCTCCACCACCGGCCGCCGAGGATCTTCACCGTCAATTCGCCACCGTCGTCGCTTCCCCGGGCTCGCTGACCGTCCCTACGCGACCCATGTGAGCTCGCCGTCGTTTCCCATCACCTCTCTCTCTCGCGCGCGCCCTGTAGCCACCGCCCCGCTAGCACCCGAATCCGGCCATCGCCATGGCCGGCGAGCCTCGCGCTCCCGAGCTTTTCTGCTCGTCTCCGTAGCACCGGCATGTTCTCTGGGTCCCTGGGAAGCCGTAGAGGCCCTCGGTTGGCCTCCCGTGCACCGCAGCGGCGCGCCTCGTGCCATGGCTTGGCAGCCGCCCGGCTCAACGCCGTCGCCAACTCCGGCGACCCTGCGCCCCCACAGCCTCTGTTGGATGCGCGGGAGGAAGGGCTCCCCACGGTGCCCTCCGCGCGTTTTTAGCCACCGGAGGAGCAACCGGCGCTCACGCCGCGTTCGGCGTCGCCGGCGTCAAGCCGCGGTGGCGTTGACCCTTTGACCGGGGTTTGACCACCCGGGTCTTCGACGTGTGGGCCCCGCCCTTGACTAGTTTAGTTAGGACTAACTAACCCCCACGCTAACATCGACGGTGGGCCTGTGGCTGCTAATTTGATTAGTTAAAATTAATTAATCCTATTATATAAGCGTGTCAGCGACATATGGGACCCACTGCCAGTTTGACCCGGACCAGCCCTGTTGACCTGATGACGTCATGCCAACGTCATGTCGTGTGATAAACCCCTTTTCTGGAATTATTTTAATTCAGGAAATTCCAGCAAATACTCTAAACTTCTAAAAATCATATAAATTCAACCGTAACTCGGATGGAAATAATTTATATATGAAAAATGATCAGAAAAATATGAAGAATCTGTTTATGCCATGATCATGCATGTTTGAACAAGTTAACCTCACTGAATAAGATGAATCATCATTAGGTTAATTTATGAAATAGTTTTTGGAGTTGGAGTTCAACCTTGTTTGAATTCCACTTCAACTAACTTGGATTATTATTGCATTAGGTGAATTCAGTACCTTAATATGACATGTCATTCATGTGAATGTGCATTGCACTGATTGTGTTCTCTCTTGTTTGCCGGTAATTGTTCCCTCCCGGTAGACGATGTACCGACGATGAGTTCGATGACACCGATGAAGAACTATATTATCTTCAGAAGTGCCAGGCAAGCAAAACCCCCTTGTTCATTCCGATACAATCCCACTCTCTCGCTCCTGCTCTATTTTATTGCATTAGGACAACAACGATTCAACTGTTACTTGCTGCGGTAGCTGAACCCCTTGATCCTTTGCATGACTGTCATTCCACGATAATTAGATGAAACCCACTAGCATGAGTAGGAATTGTTTGAGCCATGTTGTGCCTACTCATTTATGCTTGTTTGTCATGCCCACTCGCTTAGAGTTAAGTCGGGTCTGATTCATCGGCAATGAATTGGAATTGTTGTGAACATGTCCTATTGTGTGTGAGCTAAGTGTGTGAACACGATTTGGTAAAGGTAGCGGTGAGAGGCCATGTAGGAGTACATGGTGGGTTGTCTCATTGCAGCCGTCCTCAGGAACTGAGTTACGTGTTTGTGATCCATGAACAGTTACCACCACACATTGGGTTCCGTGCTCGACCCTCTCGACTTATTAATCAACTTGATCTCTGTCCGGGAGTTGCAACTAGTTTACGGTGTTTGTAGGTAGTGTTAGTAGTCTACCAAGTGGCACCCGATGCAGGTGGGCTTGGGACGGACTAAACCTGATGTACGGTGTGCAGTGGCACCCGGTTGGTGGGCTTGGGAACCCTGCTCACATCGTTTGGGGCCGTGGCGACACCCGGCCGGATCTCCTTGCGGATGGAACCCGAATAGGCGATAAACCTGGACGAGAGACTTGTGTGGTTAGTCGGTCGTGGCCGACTCCCTCGCCCGGCTTCCGCTTGAAGGTTGCCGAGGTACATGACGTGTCTGAGGGCTATAAGTGGCGAGAGCGTGTGTGAAGAAGTACACCCTGCAGGGTTATCATTATCTATTCGAATAGCCGGATTCCTCGGATATGGAAACTTGGACCCCTTGCATAGTTCATAGACAAGTGAAAGTGGATACTCTAAAATCGCAAGATAAGCGTGAGTGCTATGGATGGCGTTTCTCGTAGGTAGACGGGGCGGATCCATAGTGGTGTATTTGATATGGTGAATATGCGGACTGCGTGTGCCACCTCAAAAGAGTTGCTTGCGATCGTAGTTCGGGATAGCCACCGAGTCAAAGCTGGCTTGCTGCAGTCAAACTCCACCACCCCCTTTTGATAATGATACATATGTAGTTAGTTCTGATGTAAGTCTTGCTGAGTACAATTGTACTCACGTTTGCTTATTTTATGTTTTGCAGAGAGGCGTCGGTCTACGCTAGTAGTTCCGCTTGGACTTGACGTTTAGCTTGTTACCTCATTTCGATCTTGTGCCCTCGGCGGAGATCTCGGTAGATAGTCGGGCTTCTCACCTTTTTCATTTATAGTTATGCATGTACCCAGACATGATTAACTTCCGCTTGTGCTTTGACTTGTATGCTCTGAGTGTTGGGTCATGAGACCCATGTTTGTAATATCTCGCTCCTCGGAGCCTAATGAATAATATCTGAGTCGTAGAGTTATGTTGTGATGCCACGTCGTATTTACACATATTGAGCATATTGTGTGTATGTTTGAAATGCTTGGTATGTGTGGGATCCGACAAACTAGTTGTTTATCCTTGGCAGCCTCTCATATGGGGAAATGTAGTCTCGTGCTTACGAGCGATAGTAGTCCGCTTCTGACCGGTTCACCGGAGTCCTGCTAGCCCAAAGACTACCGCTTGGACACTTGATCGGCGGCATGTGTTTCACTTCGTTCCTATATGTCCGTCGCTTCGGGAAATGTCACGCGGTGGTATTCGAGTCCTGCCTAGCCTGCTACAGCCCGGGTACCGGAGTCCTGTTAGCCCATGCTACAGCCCGAATATATACGTTGATGACCGACATGCTCGATGTGATTCATGTATGCCTGTCCCCATAGGTTAAGCGCCGCTTTGGGTTCACGACTAGCCATGTCGGCCCGGGTTCTTTGTCATATGGATGCTAGCGACACTATCATATACGTGAGCCAAAAGGCATAAACGGTCCGGGCCATGGTAAGGCGACACCGTGGGAATACCGTCGTGAGGCCGCAAAGTGATATGATGTGTTACATGTTAGATCGGTGTGACTTAGGATCGGGGTCGACAGCGTTGGTATCGAGCTTTGTTGCTGTGGGATTACCAAGCCAAACTGGTGAAGTTGTGTCTAGAAATGCTTTAGTTATGTAAGGGAATTGATTGTGGAAGGAGCATAAGGCTCTTTTTATTCCTTATACCTCATGGCCTTCTGATCTGAGTCATCCTCTTCTCTTCTACGGGGTTAAGAACTAGGCTTCTCATCTATCTATTAGGATGACGTGTTACTAATCCATAGAACTATAAGATTGTTGGTTTTAATTCCCAGTTCAGCTCCTACTATTTCTGTATGATAACTGTTGATCTCAGCATCTTGTTATGATGTTGTTGAGTGGTTATGCCACCATTCTTGCAGGATGTCTCAAATCATTTTGAGCATTTACAGCCGTTATGCTGTCCGAGTCATCCTGTGTCTCTAAATAGTCGATGCATTTGCAAATTCTTTCCTTCCGTTCGATGACCTTTTGGTCGTAATAAGCACACCAATCGGTAAGTTGAGGTACTCTGTTGCCTCGACATATATGTTGGAACTATTATTATGACCCTAGGTGTTTAGGAAGTCACCTAGTAATTTAGCAATGCTTTTGTATCCCCAGTGTGATGATTCTGGCCATCATTTTCGAAAGCATCCCATGATGCCATTAGTAGTAGGCATTCTACTCACGGGTTTACGAACCCGAGATTCGTCCTACTTCATGTTGTTAGTATTTGCTAGTGCCTTTAGGATATTAGTAACCTTTGCGATAGTCCTCGAGGTCCGTGGTATTTCCTTCTTCCAAATACTACGAACCGCTTATGGCGTAAGTTCTTTGTTGAATCAAAACATCCACGATAAGAGTGCTCTTGAGGAGTACTCCATTCATATTGTGACTCGCCAATTCTACCTTTTCTGCATGGATTATCCGGAAGAAATGTTGAACTTTGCTCGACATACTAATCGATGCATCCACAACTCAGAAAATTATAAGTTCCCTTGAGTTGCTTTCTTTAGTTGTACCTCGACCATCCTCTATCAGTTGATAACCAAGGGTATGGGTGCATTCGAGGTCATCGATGCCTTTTACCCCTATGGTCCGTCAAGCCATTCTATTCCGAAATGACTAGGAGAAACAAACTCCGATTACCTCATCCATTTCTAGGATTAGGTCAAAGTAGTTGTATTCCGCAGATCAAAATGCCAATTCAGCTTTTGATTACATTTCCACCTGAGTGTTACCATCTTTATGTCAATAATGTCATAAGAATTGCACCTTCTCTTATGAATTCTTGATGTAGTGATACTCTCGCCATCATCGTTCATTCCTCGGTTCCGTGTTGATGCAACCGAAAGCCGACAAGTGACTTGTGATGTGTGACATCAATACTTGAGCAGCTCATTGCTTGGTAGTGAATGGACAATATTCTCATCCTTAGCGCGTTGGTTATTAAACCATCATCCTAAGATTGATCGTGCTACCTAGTCCTTATTTTCGGTGCACTCTTGATTGATGAGTTAGGATCTTGTCAAGTCCTCACTCATTTGATAATATCGTCTTGCCACGAGAGGCAAGATTGCTCTCGAGCTTAGTAACATACCGGTGGTTCGTGACTTTCCAAATATCTTCTTGGAAGTGTTACCGGGCTGTTTCCTGACTGTTATGTTGAGCTCGTGATCAAGTTGGTTCCCTGTGAACCACCCTTTCTCCAAGAATCTGTGTTGGATATCCCTGAGCTAGTTGGTTAAGCTAGACAATAACTTGGAGAGTTGGAAGATAAAAGCTTGCCTAACCTAGTTCGATCCAAAGGGATATTCATGTGTAGTGTGTGTTGAAGAAAGATGACATATTCATCGATTGGTCCCGGTGATCAGTTGTTGGATCTATTGTCCTACCAATTCTTTGATTTGAGTATGGGCCATTGTCAAGTCAAATCAGAACCAACGATATTCGTAATGTTGTCTTACTCGTGGTTGATCCTCGAGCATACACCATTATGTCTTTTGGTCTGACCAATGCTATCACCGTGTTCACATCATGGTGGAAGTCCAGTGATATGGAAATTCCGATAAGTTGCTGTTGAGTCCATCAGTAGCATTTTGTCTCCCCCATGAGTCATGTTGAGCATCAACCTAGTATTGGAAACTTGTGTAAGCATTTCTTCGTGTTTCATTCATGAAGCCTATGCTTGGATGGAAGAAGTGACTTCCTCGAACTCACGTGCATTTGATGTAAGTTGCCGCCCGTGAAGTTGAGAAAGGTTTGTTTTGCCTCCTCTGGAATCGTCCCAAGTCAGGTCATGCACGCGCGAAGTATTCTATGGCATGATAGACTGATCATCTTCATTTCATATGAATTCCATAGCACACCAAGCCACTGATTGGTTTGTTCAAGGAGAAGAAGTTCCTTCTTAAGACCGCGGCTTATACCAGGACTTCGATATCCCCGATGATGATTCCCAACCTGAACTCGGTAGTGTTTTATGTTAAGACTACTACGTGACCATGTTTGTTCGGGACAACGTGTTCACCTGTTTGTAGCAGAACCCGCTCATGCTGTGGAGCTTACTACCTTAGTTCACTTCCCGAGAATCTCATAGCGCCATCTCGTCGATTTGTGTTGCAACCTTTCTGTTCGGACATGCTGAGTCTGAAGTATCCTATTCCCAATCGGATCTGAATCTCGTGCAGATATGATGGTTGGAACATTCTAACAGTTTCATTTCGTTCCCAGCTTGCACCGTCCTTATGCCATTTCACTATGGGCTGCCTTCTTAGTAATTTCTGTTCAAGATCATCCTCAAAAGTGGACTTACCATGGGTCCCCTCCACCTTCGATGATAAGCAAAATCATCCATTGCGTTGTCTTCAACAAGGTAGTCCACATCATCCATTCTAGTCCGGGTGTACCATTCCTTTGCATTCCACCAAATGATCGCTTGTGATTGCCTTAGGCTGGTATAAAGAGTTCCAATGATCTATGGATCAAAAGTAATTCTTTTTGCCACTTAAGGAAATAGTTCTTTGCGCTACCTTTCTCGAGGTGTCCCGTTACGGGATCATGATAAATATTTCATCGCCACCTTGACACCATCCACCATCTCTCTAAGCGTGGAATTGTTGCCACCAATCAAACCCCGTCCTTTGTTCTTCCATCCCTCTCGATGTGTTTTGTGTCTCAACTCGAGATGTGTCACCGTCTCAGTCCGTGAGTTGATCATGTTTACTCGATCTTCGTGAAGCTCGAATCATGTAAGGTTTCCCCTTCTTTACATTGACGTGCTTGGGTGAAGATCTTGAAAGCAAGGGCGTCAAGACCAAGATGATGGAATGAATCAACATTTTCGAGAAGGGCAATGGGTCATGAAGATTGTGATAGTTTGTGACTTTCCTTTTCCTCTTACCTCACGTCTTGAATCTCGGCGAGATTCTTGTTTAGTGGGGTGAGTTGTCACATCCCTAGTCCTGGCATGCACTAGGCTAGCCTTCATGTTGCATCATGTTTAAAATTTTGAAACTTGAACCGAGGAGATTTGGAAGCCTCAAAATTTAAATAAAAGAAGGGCAAAACCCTAAAATCTCATTCATTGTTCCCAAAATGTCCTTCTTAAATGTTTGATAATTTTTGGCAAGGGTTCGGTCCCAAACAAAATATTGAACATTTATAAGGAATTAATCTTGGGATTTTGAATTTAAATCATTAGCTATTTGAATTTGAATTATATTCATATAATTAGAATATAATTTCAAATACCACGAAATATTTTATGAGCTTTTGGAAAAGTCCATCTAGCAAAATAAAAATATTCAGAGGAGTTTTTTGGCATTGTTTGAATTGTTTTATGTTCAAAACAGTGGCAAAAGATTTAAAAAGAAAACAAAAAAGCAGTTAAAGGGAAAAGGAGAGAGCTCACTGGCAGCCACTTACAGCCCACGAACCGCCCAGCCTTCTCCCCCCTCCCTCGCTGGCCCGGTGGTGGCCCAGCCCACCACCGCCTCACGCTCGTCGTCTTCCTCTTGCCAAGAGGGCGAGGCGAGGCGTGGCGCTTTGCCCGCCTGACGGCCACCAGGCGCCACCTCCTGCTTCCGGCCCTCCTCCTCGACACTCGTGGGTGCCACGCACACCCCGACCCCCTCGTTCCCTCTCCTCTCTCCAGGCGTCTTCCCTCTCCTCTGCTCCCTCTCTCTCGGGACCCGGCGCCCGCCTTCGCCCGGCCCTCGCTGCCCTCATGACCACCGCCACCCCCTCTCCTCCCCGACATGCCCCCGAGCTCCGCCTCTTCCCGCTGAACCTCTCCACCGAAGGAAGCAAGCCCGGATGGCCTCCATCGTCTCACGCCGCCTTCTCCACCACCGGCCGAGGATCTTCACCGTCAATTCGCCACCGTCGTCGCTTCCCGGGCTCATTGGCCGTCCCTCTGCGACCCATGTGAGCTCGCCGTCGTTTCCCATCACCTCTCTCTCTCGCGCGCGCCACAGCCACCGCCCGCTTAGCACCCGAATCCGGCCATCGCCATGGCCGGCGAGCCTCAGCGCTCCGAGCTTTTACGCTTTCGTCTCCGTAGCACCGGCATGTTCTCTGGGTCCACAGGAAGCCGTAGAGGCCCTCGGTTGGCCTCCCGTGCACCGCAGCGACGTCTGCCTCGTGCGGTAACCCGGCAGCCCGGCTCAACGCCGTCGCCAACTCCGGCGACCCTGCGCCCCCCCTGTGGCCTCTGTTGGATGCGCAGGAGGAAGGGCTCCCCCCTGGTGCCCTCCGCCGCGTTTTTAGCCACCGGAGGAGCAACCCCGCGGCGCTCCGCCGCGTTCGACGTCGCCGGCGTCAAGCCGCCGGTGGCGTTGACCCTTTTGACCGGGGGTTTGACCACCCCGGGTCTTCTGACGTGTGGGCCCGCCCTTGACTAGTTTAGTTAGGACTAACTAACCCCCACCTGCTAACATCGGTGGGCCTGTGGCTGCTAATTTGATTAGTTAAAATTAATTAATCCTATTATATAAGCGTGTCAGCGACATATGGGACCCACTGCCAGTTTGACCCGGACCAGCCCTGTTGACCTGATGACGTCATGCCAACGTCATCTTGTATGATAAACCCCTTTTACGGAATTATTTTAATTCAGGAAATTCCAGCAAATACTCTAAACTTCTAAAAATCATATAAATTCAACCGTAACTTCGGATGGAAATAATTTATATATGAAAAATGATCAGAAAAATATGAAGAATCTGTTTATGCCATGATCATGCATGTTTGAACAAGTTAACCTCACTGAATAAGATGAATCATCATTAGGTTAATTTATGAAATAGTTTTTGGAGTTGGAGTTCAACCTTGTTTGAATTCCACTTCAACTAACTTGGATTATTATTGCATTAGGTGAATTCAGTACCTTAATATGACATGTCATTCATGTGAATGTGCATTGCACTGATTGTGTTCTCTCTTGTTTGCGGTAATTGTTCCCTCCCGGTGAGCGATGTACCGACGATGAGTTCGATGACACCGATGAAGAACTATATTATCTTCGAAGTGCCGAACAAGCAAAACCCCCTTGTTCATTCCGATACAATCCCACTCTCTCGCTCCTGCTCTATTTTATTGCATTAGGACAACAACGATTCAACTGTTACTTGCTGCGGTAGCTGAACCCCTTGATCCTTTGCATGACCTGTCATTCCACAGTAATTAGATGAAACCCACTAGCATGAGTAGGAATTGTTTGAGCCATGTTGTGCCTACTCATTTATGCTTGTTTGTCATGCACACTACTGCTTAGAGTTAAGTCGGGTCTCGATTCATCGGCAATGAATTGGAATTGTTGTGAACATGTCCTATTGTGTGTGAGCTAAGTGTGTGAACACGATTTGGTAAAAGGTAGCGGTGAGAGGCCATGTAGGAGTACATGGTGGGTTGTCTCATTGCAGCCGTCCTCGAGGAACTGAGTTACGTGTTTGTGATCCATGAACAGTTACCACCACACATTGGGTTCCGTAACTCGACCCCTCTCGACTTATTAATCAACTTGATCTCTGTCCGGGAGTTGCAACTAGTTTACGGTGTTTGTAGGTAGTGTTAGTAGTCTACCAAGTGGCACCCGATGCAGGTGGGCTTGGGACAGACTAGGCTGATGTACGGTGTGCGAGTGGCACCGGTTGGTGGGCTTGGGAACCCTGCTCACATCGTTTGGGGCCGTGGCGACACCCGGCGGATCTCCTTGCGGATGGAACCCGAATAGGCGATAAACACGGACGAGAGACTTGTGTGGTTAGTCGGTCGTGGCCGACTCCCTCGCCCGGCTTCCGCTTGAAGGTTGCCGAGGTACATGACGATGTCTGAGGGCTATAAGTGGCGAGAGCGTGTGTGAAGAAGTACACCCTGCGGGGTTATCATTATCTATTCGAATAGCCGGATTCCTCGGATATGGAAACTTGGACCCCTTGCATAGTTCATAGACAAGTGAAAGTGGATACTCTAAAATACGCAAGATAAGCGTGAGTGCTATGGATGGCGTTTCTCGTGAGGTAGAGCGGAGCGGATCCATAGTGGTGTATTTGATATGGTGAATATGCGGACTCGTGTGCGCCACCTCAAAAGAGTTGCTTGCGATCGTAGTTCGGGATAGCCACCGAGTCAAAGCTGGCTTGCTGCAGTCAAACTCCACCACCCCCTTTTGATAATGATACATATGTAGTTAGTTCTGATGTAAGTCTTGCTGAGTACAATTGTACTCACGTTTGCTTATTTTATGTTTTGCAGAGAGACGTCAGTCTCGCTAGTAGTTCCGCTTGGACTTCGACGTTTAGCTTGTTACCTCGGCTACGATCTTGTGCCTTCGGCAGGATCTGGTAGATAGTCAGGCTTCTCAGCCCTTTTCATTTATAGTTATGCTGTACCCGGACATGATTAACTTCCGCTTGTGCTTTGACTTGTATGCTCTGAGTGTTGGGTCATGAGACCCATGTTTGTAATATCTCGCTCCTCGGAGCCTAATGAATAATATCTGAGTCGTAGAGTTATGTTGTGATGCCACGTCGTATTTACACATATTGAGCATATTGTGTGTATGTTTGAAATGCTTGGTATGTGTGGGATCCGACAAACTAGTTGTTTATCCTTGGCAGCCTCTCATATGGGGAAATGTAGTCTCGTGCTTACGGCGATAGTAGTCCGCTTCTGACCGGTTCACCGGAGTCCTGCTAGCCCAGCACTACTGCTTGGACACTTGATCTGGCGGCATGTGTTTCACGTTCCTATATGTCTGTTCTTCGGGAAATGTCACGCGGTGGTATTCGAGTCCTGCCTAGCTCTGCTACAGCCCGGGGTACCGGAGTCCTGTTAGCCCAAAGGTTACAGCCCGAATATATACGTTGATGACCGACATGCTCGATGTGATTCATGTATGCCTGTCCCCATAGGTTAAGCGCCGCTTTGGGTTCACGACTAGCCATGTCGGCCCGGGTTCTTTGTCATATGGATGCTAGCGACACTATCATATCGTGAGCCAAAAGCGTAAACGGTCCCGGGCCATGGTAAGGCGACACCTGTAGAATACCGTGCGTGAGGCCGCAAAGTGATATGATGTGTTACATGTTAGATCGGTGTGACTTAGGATCGGGGTCTGACAGCGTTGGTATCGAGCTTTGACTGCTGTAGGATTACCAAGCCAAACTGGTCGAAGTTGTGTCTAGAAATGCTTTAGTTATGTAAGGGAATTGATTGTGGAAGGGAACGCAAGGCTCTTTTTATTCCTTATACCTCATGGCCTTCTGATCTGAGTCATCCTCTTCTCTTCTACGGGGTTAAGAACTAGGCTTCTCATCTATCTATTAGGATGACGTGTTACTAATCCATAGAACTATAAGATTGTTGGTTTTAATTCCCAGTTCAGCTCCTACTATTTCTGTATGATAACTGTTGATCTCAGCATCTTGTTATGATGTTGTTGAGTGGTTATGCCACCATTCTTGCAGGATGTCTCAAATCATTTTGAGCATTTACAGCCGTTATGCTTTGTCCGAGTCATCCTGTGTCTCTAAATAGTCGATGCATTTGCAAATTCTTTCCTTCCGTTCGATGACCTTTTGGTCGTAATAAGCACACCAATCGGTAAGTTGAGGTACTCTGTTGCCTCGACATATATGTTGGAACTATTATTATGACCCTAGGTGTTTAGGAAGTCACCTAGCAATTTAGCAATGCTTTTGTATCCCCAGTGTGATGATTCTGGCCATCATTTTCGAAAGCATCCCATGATGCCATTAGTAGTAGGCATTCTACTCACGGGTTTACGAACCCGAGATTAAATCCTACTTCATGTTGTTAGTATTTGCTAGTGCCTTTAGGATATTAGTAACCTTTGCGATAGTCCTCGAGGTCCGTGGTATTTCCTTCTTCCAAATACTACGAACCGCTTATGGCAGAAGTTCTTTGTTGAATCAAAACATCACGATAAGAGTGCTCTTGAGGAGTACTCCATTCATATTGTGACTCTGCCAATTCTACCTTTTCTGCATGGATTATCCGGAAGAAATGTTGAACTTTGCTCGACATACTAATCGATGCATCCACAACTCAGAAAATTATAAGTTCCCTTGAGTTGCTTTCTTTAGTTGTACCTCGACCATCCTCTATCATATGATAACCAAGGTTAATGGTGCATTCGAGGTCATCGAAGCCATGTAACCCAAAGGTCAGTCAAGACATTCTATACCGAAATGACTAGGAGAAACAAACTCCAGATTACCTCATCCA
Organism: Aegilops bicornis; assembly: GCA_021605145.1. Taxonomy (NCBI): domain Eukaryota; kingdom Viridiplantae; phylum Streptophyta; class Magnoliopsida; order Poales; family Poaceae; genus Aegilops; species Aegilops bicornis. Next base: position 595,432,853 of record CM038669.1, on the reverse strand, counting down.
TTTCTAGGATTAGGTCAAAGTAGTTGTATTCCGCAGATCAAAATGCCAATTCAGCTTTTGATTACTGTTCCACCGGAGTGTTACCATCTTTATGTCAATAATGTCATAAGAATTGCACCTTCTCTTATGAATTCTTGATGTAGTGATACTCTCGCCATCATCGTTCATTCCTCGGTTCCGTGTTGATGCAACCGGAAAGCCGACAAGTGACTTGTGATGTGTGACATCAATACTTGAGCAGCTCATTGCTTGGTAGTGAATGGACAATATTCTCATCCTTAGCGCGTTGGTTATTAAACCATCATCCTAAGATTGATCGTGCTACCTAGTCCTTATTTTCGGTGCACTCTTCGATTGATGAGTTAGGATCTTGTCAAGTCCTCACTCATTTGATAATATCGTCTTGCCCTGAGAGGCAAGATTGCTCTCGAGCTTAGTAACATACCGGTGGTTCGTGACTTTCCAAATATCTTCTTGGAAGTGTTACCGGGCTGTTTCCTGACTGTTATGTTGAGCTCGTGATCAAGTTGGTTCCCTGTGAACCACCCTTTCTCCAAGAATCTGTGTTGGATATCCACTGAGCTAGTTGGTTAAGCTAGACAATAACTTGGAGAGTTGGAAGATAAAAGCTTGCCTAACCTAGATTCGATCCAAAGGGATATTCATGTGTAGTGTGTGTTGAAGAAAGATGACATATTCATCGATTGGTCCCGGTGATCAGTTGTTGGATCTATTGTCCTACCAATTCTTTGATTTGAGTATGGGCCATTGTCAAGTCAAATCAGAACCAACGATATTCGTAATGTTGTCTTACTCGTGGTTGATCCCTCGAGCATACACCATTATGTCTTTTGGTCTGACCAATGCTATCACCGTGTTCACATCATGGTGGAAGTCCAGTGATATGGAAATTCCGATAAGTTGCTGTTGAGTCCATCAGTAGCATTTTGTCTCCCCCATGAGTCATGTTGAGCATCAACCTAGTATTGGAAACTTGTGTAAGCATTTCTTCGTGTTTCATTCATGAAGCCTATGCTTGGATGGAAGAAGTGACTTCCTCGAACTCACGTGCATTTGATGTAAGTTGTCGCCGTGAAGTTGAGAAAGGTTTGTTTTGCCTCCTCTGGAATCGTCCCAAGTCGGTCATGCACGCGTGAAGTATTCTATGGCATGATAGACTGATCATCTTCATTTCATATGAATTCCATAGCACACCAAGCCACCGATTGGTTTGTTCAAGGAGAAGAAGTTCCTTCTTAAGACCGCGGCTTATACCGGGACTTGATATCCCGATGATGATTCCCAACCTGAACTTCGGTAGTGTTTTATGTTAAGACTACTACGTGACCATGTTTGTTCGGGACAACGTGTTCACCTGTTTGTAGCAGAACCCGCTCATGCTTTGGAGCTTACTACCTTAGTTCACTTCCGAGAATCTCATAGCGCCATCTCGTCGATTTGTGTTGCAACCTTTCCTGCTCGGACATCTTTGAGTCTGAAGTATCCTATTCCCAATCGGATCTGAATCTCAGGCAGATATGATGGTTGGAACATTCCAACAGTTGCATTTCGTTCCCAGCTTGCACCGTCCTTATGCCATTTCACTATGGGCTGCCTTCGTAGTAATTTCTGTTCAAGATCATCCTCAAAAGTGGACTTACCATGGGTCCCCTCCACCTTCGATGATAAGCAAAAATCATCCATTGCGTTGTCTTCAACAAGGTAGTCCACATCATCCATTCTAGTCCGGTGTACCATTCCTTTGCATTCCACCAAATGATCGCTTGTGATTGCCTTAGGCTGGTATAAAGAGTTCCAATGATCTATGGATCAAAAGTAATTCTTTTGCCACTTAAGGAAATAGTTCTTTCTTCTACCTTTCTCGAGGTGTCCCGTTACGGGATCATGATAAATATTTCATCGCCACCTTGACACCATCCACCATCTCTCTAAGCGTGGAATTGTTGCCACCAATCAAACCCCGTCCTTTGTTTATGCTAAGTTGTTGGTGCACTTAGTGAGCCTAGTATATTTAGGATTTGTGCTTGGAAAGTATCTGCTTAGTTTATTTCCGCATTTGGATATAGCCAAATCCGTAAAAGATTTTAAAACGCCTATTCACCCCCCCTCTAGGCGACATCGTGGTCCTTTCAAGGGTTTTCTTCGATAGTTTCTGGTTCTTTCTCTGGAAAAATTTGTGTGCTTGCTTCATTGGTTGTATCTCTGTGGTTGCCTTCTTCGTGTTTCTGCGTTGTCATTTAAAAAGCATTGAAATGATTTAACTTGCTACTTTATTTTAATTATAGCAGCTGTTATGGGAAAATAGCGAAGCGTTCGGTGCGTGCTTTGAGCTATTTTGATTGTGATTAAGTTGTCATTTTGTGGAAACATTTCTTGCAACTTCACCTGTTGAGCTGTCGTTGATGATGCTGACTGTTCCACCTGTTCTTCGTCGGGTGTTGTTTCTTGGGTACCATCTTGTTCTTTGTTTTGGTGATCATCGTCACTGTCATGGTTTTTGTCTTGCAGCTGTTCAATCATAAAGGTGGTAAGTTTCAACCATGGAACTACTTTATATTTTCATAGAATCAGCTTATGTAACTTTACCTTCTCAGTCGTTGTTGTTTCTGTTGTCTCTGCTTCTTTGTTCTCATTCTTTCTTATTTGTTGTGCTTGTTCTTCGTTGAGTGGAGGTTTTTGTGCATCTTCCTGTTCTGTCTTTTGGAGTTCATCGTCGCTGCCGTTGTTTATAATTTCAGAGGATCAACTTATATAACTTTACCTTTTCAGTCGTTGTCGCTGCTGCCATCTCTGCTGCGGTTTTTTCGGTGAGTGAATATTTTGGCGTTTGGTCTTCTTTGACGTTGATGTCTGCCATTTGGAGAACATTTTGCTCTTCTTCTTTGGCCTCCTTTTGCTCATCTGTCTCCTCTCTCTGTGATTGAGGAAAGTAGTGAAATGTGAAATGCGTATTTTTGAACTATAAGATAATTCCTAGGTATTATGTGTTTTCACCTCTGTACTTGTTACTGCTGATTGTTCTACGTGTTCTTCACGTGGTGTTTTTTGGTCCTTCTCTTGCTCTTTTTTTGCTATTCATCGTCAGTGACTTTGTTTTTTTCTTGCAGCTGTTCAAATATAGAGGTGGCAAAGTGAGAGTGCATTGGAGTGAGTACATGTTTGGTAGGTTGGAGTTTATTTAATTGTGCACGCGGCAATCTTATAATTTCATGCTTGCAAGTTTCGTAACTTCACCTTTTCAATCGTTGACGCTGGCGCTGACTCGGGTAGGTATTGTTTGGTGATTGAATTTTTGGTGGCTTGGTCTTCAGTGGCATTATTGTCTACCGTTTGATGTACATGTTTGGGTTGTTCGTTGTGCTCCTCTGGTTGTGTTTGATTGTCTTGATTGTTGGTGCTCTCCTGAGCTTCTTGTGCCTGCACCAACAGAAAAGGTATTTAAGAAATGGGTGCATCTCTGATTGTTGAGTTACAATTTTTTTATAAGACCTCTTTCTCTGGATTTGCAGGACTGTCTCCTGCTGGAACTACGGCTTCTCCTTGTCTCGTTCTGTGCTCTACTTTTTCTTGTTCAATGTTTATGCGAGTTCTTTTGCTTGCTTCCTCTTCCTGTTCAATAAAAAATTGAAATTATAGTTTGAAGTTCATTTGTGCCTCAGCTTTGTAACCTCACCTCTTCAGATGTTGTTGTTTGAAGTTCTGTGTGTTTTCCAGTTTCCTTTGGTTGCGCTGCTTCTTGATCTTCCAGATCAATGTACTTGTTTGTTTCTGCATTTGTTCAAAGAAAAGGGTCGGACATGCCTTATAATTGTTGTATTGCGGTGGTGGGGTGTATTACGTAGTTCGGACATCATAAATGGTTTGAAAAGGGTTTGTTGTTGATTTTTACCTCTGTGTTGATGATTTGGGTTTTTTATTGCCTGCATCGACTGTTTCTTTGCCAGGTATAACAGTCTCTAGTTCCTCATTGGCTTGGATGTCTTGGGTTTTCTCCTTTGTACTCGTGATGGTGATCTGCAATGTCGTGGCACTGGAAATCTCTTGTGCACAAACTTCCTGTTCTGTGACTCCTTCGTCTGTTTGAGGTTCACTATGGGGTTCAATTTCAACACTGGTTGTCTCTTGATCTTGCAGTGATTGTGATACCTGGAGTTCAAACAATATAAGTTTGTGGTTCACTTTCTTTCCTGCCATTATGAGTTTCCGGTGTGGGGTGTAGTGGGCTGTGGAATTTTACCTCCTCTTCGTTGTTTCTTCTTCTTTGTCGTTTGTTATGCTAATGATTGATTGTGGGTGAGCCTCCTGCATTTGGTTGTGGGACTGCTGACTTGATTGTTCTCCGGTGAGCCTATATTTTGTTGAAGGTTTGTCAGTTAACTTATAACTCTATCCAGTTTTGAAAGGAAAAATGGATGTTCATACTGATCTCTTCACTGGTTCTGATGTCGATCGTATCTTGTGCTTGTGTTGGAGTAGTTTTTGTTGTAGCACTGTCTGTTGTGAGGTTGCTTTGTTTGTTGCGTTCATTCTTGTTTTTGGGGTTGTTGACGCCATCCTGCTGTTGGAGTTCATCTTGGCCTGGCGTGCTATTGGTACGTTCCTGAAAGCATTGACACAACTCTTTTTAGTTGAGGTATGAAAATAGGGTTTTGCTTGCGGATGGCACCATGCATTACTATTTATTTACCTATTTTTGCCGCTTTATCTTCTTCTTGTCAATGCCCACGTTCCTTGATTTTTTTCTTCTCTTCCTCTCTTTGTCCTCTTCTTCTTTCTTACCTTTTCTCCTTTCTCTTTGTTCTGTTGTGGCCACTATTTCATTCGTGCGGCTGGCATCGACTTGTCTACTTGATGCTGCTGGAACTGCTTGCTCTAGCGTCTGCAGGGTCGCGTTGTCTGAGTTGTTCTAGAGAATCCATCAGGGCAATTGTTTGTTGCACGACTTTGTCCTTGTTTTTTCATCCAATATCTCTTCTTTTTCGTTGCATCGGTGTTTAGCCCTTGTGGTTACTACGGGTAACTGTTCTGCTTCATGGAGCACTTTTTCCAACAATTTGTTTATCCTTTGGAATCTTTCTTCTGGTCCTGTGCTGTTGTTTTTGTTTGGTTCCGTGCTTCCACTGGTGCCGATACGTGGTTCGCGCCGGCGCTTGGGTGGAGGTGGTAGCAGCTTGGTTGTGTGCTGGTGTTGCTGTTCTTTACGATGTTCTCCTGCTATCTGGTGAATTGAAGACGAAGTTGATGCTGTGCTGGTATAGAAGATCCTCTCTGCTGTTCCTTTCCATGTCTGCATCATTTCGGTGGAATGGAGTTGATTAGAATGGAAACTGTTTTCAAAAAGGGAAGTACTGATTTATGTACAACAGAGCTATACATGTATCTTGCAAAATTCATAGTCATCTGGTCGTGCTTTTCCGTCCGTTTTCATGTCTGCTCTAGCTATTTTCGCTAGGTCACTCTCTTTGAGATGGTTTGCTCGTGGTAATGAGATTTTGTCCATTGTCTTTGCAATCTTCCGCATTTCTTTTGTGTCGGTTGGCAGCAGCAGGGAGTCAAGGTACATGATTACTGGTACCTGTTCCAAACCATTGATGTGCCTTTTGTTCTTTTCCTCCTGAGGCAACATCATGTGCTTCTGCCATGTCTTGGCTCCTTCCCTAATACATTTGACGATTACCTCGCAGAAATCCATCTTTGCCATTTCTGGATAGTCCATGTCCTTGACCATTATAGCTGTCCGGGCGAAGATAGCGGCGCTTGACCCTTGAGACAACATTGTGGAAAAAATAAGGAAAAATATTTTAACTGATTTCCTGTTTGATTCTTCATCATCTATTTCCACCAATATTTGTAGCTTCTCGAACAGTTGTTTTGGCACGAATTTTGTATCTTTGAAGCCAAGCTCTGACATCAGTTCTTTCATTGAAGCTGGGCTAGTCTCTGGCCTTGGTGCTGACCTTTGCGTGCTGTTTGGGTATCTAAACACCTTGTGGGTAGCTTCCTTGGTAATCTTGTTTTTTATGTCTTCAGTAGCATCACCGAAGGTTATTGTCATGGTTTCTGTGTTGAGGTTGTCGTAGATGTGTGCTGCAAGCAGTCTGCAGATGGAGCCCGTTATTTTGCAGTTCTCTATGCTGCCAAATCCTTCCGTCCTAATATCTTTCTTGTGACGGTCTTTAAGTAAAATCCATGCTTTCTTGACATGGGCGAATGCTGCCCCTGCCTTGATTTGGCATTTCTCTTCGTCTGTTTCTTGCTATTCTTCGTCAACTGTTGGTACTACCAGCTTCTTTCCGCTTGTCTTTCTTCTCTTTCTGTCCTTCTTGCCTGATTTGGGCTGTTTCAGAAGAAAAAAGGAAAGGGTTTTGTTAGAAAGGAATGTTAGATCCCTAGTGGTATTCAAAATTAGTGCATAAGTGTGTTTTTACATCGTCGTCATGTTCTGTGTCGCTGTCATGCTCTTCGGCATCATCGCCGTCTGTAGGAATGAAATCTGCATCATGGTGTCTATCATCGTCGTCGTCATTGGTATCTGAACCTTTGCTGTTGGTATCGTCTTGTTCATTTTCTACCCTTTGCCGTTTGTTTTTCTTCTTGCGTTCAGCTTGTTTCTTCGTGTCGGTTGGTTCTGTTGGCGGGAGTACCATTAGAGGTAATGGTTGATGCTGCAAGGTACTAGTGTCGACGATGTTTTCAACATTTTCCTTTTTCTTTTGCCTTTTTGCTCCAGGAGTAAAAACAGTGCTGGTATCTGATTTTCTCTTTTTTTTCTTGTTGCTACGTGTTTACTCCTGTTGAGCCTGGTGTAAGTTACCATTTCTGCCGCAGGTGGTTTGTTCCTCATGGTCTGTTCTGTGTCCTTTTCTGATGAATGAGGAGACATGCTTTATGTTGGTGTGCTGTCAATATCACCGTCTTTGTGTCCTGCATAATGACCAGATAACAAAAAACGATATTCTTGTGTCCGAAAATAATTTATATACATTTAAAATATATATCTTCAACGGTTATGCATAAGGAATGTGAAATTCCCAAAAGGCGATTTTTAGTTTTATTTTTTGGGTTAAGAAAGGTTATTTCTACTATTGCCGATTGAGCTAATAAGCGGATTGAAAAAAATATATTAATTATGGTTATGAGTGGAGCTGGGTAAGTGAAGTTAGGGTGAAGCATTTTACGAGACAAAATGCACTCTGCAGATGATATTTCTACATGTTTGTCCAAAGTGGCGGTGTAGTTTTATTTGTAGACATAGTTAAGTTATTGTTGTCAAGGATAGCAGTTAAGTTATTAATGTCTCAATACAGGTTTTTGCAGATAGGCAGTGGACTCTTTTGGTCAAACCTTTGATAGGAGCTTGCTGGATTGCATGTTCTTTAGTAGGGTCTTCGTCAGTATTTTGCTGGGTTTTAGCTTCTTCGCGAGGATTTCTCATTGCTGCATAAAAAAATGGGTAGGTGTTAGAAGCAGAGTTGAGTGTCGTAGAAAAAAAGCTGCGTGGTCTGAAAACAAAGGTGTATGTATAGAGAGGCATGGGTTGTTTTACACTAGAAGCACATGGTACAGGTATTCTGTGTTCACGGGTTTTCAGACCAGAGGCACTTAATTTGAAAAACGGTTACATTCAAGGGACAAACATGTAGAAAATGTAAATGCGGTTTTCAGGTTTTGGCCTCTCGGGATGCTTATGGGTTTGGATCTACCGACGTATTCTAGTTAGTGACGTTCCAGGTTTAGTAGCTTTGAGCACTTATTGTATGGCGAAAATTCCAGGTCGGAGAGCTGTAGCATTTCTATTAAATCTCATCTCTCCAGCAGTTCAATTTGTTAGACAAATTGATTTTAGGTTATTCGAAAACTCCTTGGTAGCGGTGGCTAGGGTTGCTGCTCCTTGAAGTTGAAAAATCACTACGATCTACCCGGTGGAATGGAGTGGGATAGAATGATAATTACCTTCAATTAGTTGTGCGGTGTTCTTTGGTTCCATCCGCTTATTGTGTTGTTGCTCATTTTTCATTGCGATTTCCGCTGCCGCTGTCGAAGTTGTCGCCGTCGTTCGCCGCAGCCGGGGGGTTATTTGTGTTCTCGCGGGTAGTGTGTGGCTGTGTCTATGTCGGATTGGAGGGTGGTTGGGGAAGGCGGTGGCGGTTTGTTGGGTGATGCGAATTCGATTTTGAATTTGTGTTTGTGTGCAGAAGGAAGGAGGAGAGCGTGTGGGAGTGATGAAGGTTTTGAGATTTACTTTGCGGAAGGGGAAGCCGGAAGCAAGGTAGTAGGAAAGGGAGGGAGAGATGGAAACCATCGAACCTTCTCTAATCTTCAACCATCCGTTTGAGCATCAAGATCCGTTTTTTCTGATGTTAGGCTCGGGAGTGTGGGTTCTACAGGCACGTAGATGCAGGCACATGAGGCACGTCAGTGTAGGTTCTACAAGCAGGTAGAGAACCACGGGACATGCAACAGTCGCGTGAGGCACGTGGATGTAAGCACAAGAGGCACGGAAATGAAGGCAATACAGGCATGGACATGCTGCTTTTGGAGGCACGGGTATCAACGCTGAGGATGTACAATAGTGCTGTCGCAGAGGCATGTGTTAGAAGCGCCGTTAAAGAGGCATGGTTATGAACTCTCAGGAGCCATGCGGGCGTTGCAGTGGGGCCATTTAAGAGTCACGGCGTATGTTGTGTTAGGCACGTGAGGCACGTGGGTTCAGGCACGGAAGTGAGAAAAGGTGAATCCACAACAGGCACGTACGTGTGTTTTCTCAAGTCACTGGTGTGCAGTCTGCAGATGCAGAAAAGTGTGGCAGCAGAGGCATGGGTGTGACTACTCGGTTACAGAACCACGGTCGTGAAGTCACGTGGGTGTGGCACAACGGGACACGTAAGTGTCATGTTGCGGACGTGGGTGCAGGTACGTAAGGAGGCACGACATTCAAGGCAACGGAGGCACGGACTTGCGGCTTGTCGAGGCACGGGGTATCAACCCTGCGTATGCCAAAATAATGCAGTGGCAGACGCACGTGTCAGGACGCTTGGTTACAGAGGCACGGTTGTGAAGTATCAGGAGCCACGCATGTCAAGTTGCGCACGTGGGTGCAGGTACGTGCAGGCACAGAAATGTAGGCACCATAGGCACGTACGTGCAATCTGTGGATGCACAAAAGTGTGGCGGCAGAGGCATGGGTCCGAGTACTCGGTTATAGAACCATATTTGTGAACTCACATGGGGTGTGGCACTACGGGGTACGTAAGAGTCTCGACAAGTGTCATGTTGTGCACGTGGTTTCAGGTACGTAAGGCACAGAAATTGAATGCACCACAGCCACATACGTGCATTCTCTGGATGCACAAAAAGTGTGGTGGCAGAGGCATGGGCCCGAGTACTCGGTTAGATAACCACGGTTGTGAAGTGACGTGGGTGTCACACTACTTGGCACATAAGAGTCTCAGCAAGTGTCACGTGAGGTGACGTTGGTGCAAGGACGTAAGGCGCAGAAATCAAGGCACCACGGTTGTGAAGTCACGTGGTAGTGATGAAGTGGAGCCTCTCTAGAGGCATGTGGATGCAGGCACGTACATTCAGGCACAGGAGGCACGAAAGTGTGGGTTCTATAGGCAGTTAGAGGACCACATGACAGGCAAGAGTCACGTGAGGCATGTGGATGTAAGCATAGGAGGCACTGAAATGAAGGAAATACACGCACGGATATGCTGCTTTTGGAGGCACGGGTATCAACGCTGAGGATGTACAAGAGTGCGGTGGCAGAGGCATGCGTTAGAATGCTCGGTTAAATAGGCATGTTTGCGAAGTCTCGGGAGCGACGCAGGTGTGGCAGTGGGGCCATGTAAGAGTCACTGCGCATGTTATTACGTTAGGCACTTGAGGCACGTGGGTGCAGTTACGGAAGGCAGAATTGGTGAATCCACAACAGCACGTGACGTGTGTTTTGTGCGATCCAATGTGCACTCTCTGGATGCACAGAAGTGTGCCGGCAGAGGCATGGGTCCGACTACCCGGTTAGAGATCCACGTTTGTGAAGTGACGTGGGTGTGGCACGACAGGCCCCGTAGGAGTCACTGCAAGTGTCACGCGAGGCACGTGGATGTAGGCACTTGAGGCACGACATTAAAGGCACAGGAGGCACGGATGTAGGTACTGGAGGCACTTAAGTACTGAACCTAAGAGGAGACCTTTTGTGAGTGCGGAATGTTTCGAGATTTACTGTGGAAGAGAGGAAGCAAGAGAGTAGTGGAGGTCGGAGAGTTGGAAATGATGGAACCGTCTGTTATCTTCGACTGTCTGATTTTAGCATCAAGATTTGTGCCGCCTGGCTTTGTTTTTTTTGTTCGACGTAGCGTCTTAATACACGTGTGAGACACGGAACACCAGGCTCTACAGGCACCGACGTTGGAATTATAGAGGCACTGGTATCAACTCTGTGGATGCACAAATGTGTAGTGGCAGGGGCATGCATCTGAAGACTTACTCAGACAGTCACGGTTGTGAAGTCTTTAGAGTTACGAGCGTGTGTCACCACGGGCACGTGAGAGTGATGCGTCGGGAAGTATGGTAGTAGATGCATCAGTGCGAATAGTAGTCAGAGAGCATTCTCGTTCAGTAGTAGTGGCGTCCGTCGGTGTAGGACCTTGAAGTATGTCTAGAGGGGGGGGGTGATTAGACTACTTGACCAATCAAAAGCTATGCCTTTTCCCAATTTTAGACTTTGGCAGATTTTATCTATCTTTGAGCAATTCAAGCAATCATCACGCAATTCAAGCAAGCATGCAAAGAGTATATAGGCAGCGGAAAATAAAGCATGCAACTTGCAGGAATGTAAAGGGAAGGGTTTGGAGGATTCAAACGCAATTGGAGACACGGATGTTTTTTATGTGGTTCCGATAGGTGGTGCTATCGTACCTCCACGTGGATGGAGACTTCAACCCACGAAGGGTAACGGTTCTTGTGAGTCCACGGAGGGCTCCACCCACGAAGGGTCCACGAAGAAGCAACCTTGTCTATCCCACCATGGCCGTCGCCCACGAAGGACTTGCCTCACTAGCAGTAGATCTTCACGAAGTAGGCGATCTCCTTGCCCTTACAAACTCCTTGGTTCAACTCTACAATCTTGTCGGAGGCTCCCAAGTGACACCTAGCCAATCTAGGAGACACCACTCTCCAAGAAGTAACGAATGGTGTGTTGATGATGAACTCCTTGCTCTTGTGCTTCAAATGATAGTCTCCCCAACACTCAACTCTCTCTCATAGGATTTGAATTTGGTGGAAAGAACATCTTGGGGAAGGCTAGAGACCAAGATTCATATGGTTGGAATGGAATATCTTGGCCTCAACACATGAGTAGGTGGTTCTCTCTCAAAACTGGTAAGTTGGAAGTGTAGGTTTGTTCTGATGGCTCTCTCCACGAATGAAGAGGAGGTGGAGGGGTATATATAGCCTCCACACAAAATCTAACCGTTACACACAATTTCCCAAACTCGGTGGGACCGAATCATAAAACTCGGTTAGACCGATTTAGTAAACCTAGTGACTGTTAGGGTTTTCGGTGGGACTGACATGCAACTCGGTAGGACCGATATGGTTAGGATTAGGGCATAACGTAATCTCGGTGAGACCAATTACACAAACTCGGTGAGACCGAATTTGGTAATTAGCTAACCAGAGAATTGGTCAGGTAAACTCGGTGGGACCGATTCGCTATTTCGGTGAGACCGAAAAGTTACGAAAGGGAAACATAGAGTTTATATTGCAATCTCGGTGAGACCGAGATCCCTATCGGTGAGACCGATTTGCCTAGGGTTTGTGGCAGTGGCTAAGACATCTGAACTCTGTGGCGCCGGATAGAAAGAATCGGTAGGGCCGAGTTTGACTTTAGGTTTAGGTCATATGTGGATGTGAGAAAGTAGTGGAGGGTTTTGGAGCATATCACTAAGCACATGAAGCAAAAGGCTCATTAAGCAACACCTCATCCCTCCTTGATAGTATTGGCTTTTCCTATAGAGTCAATGTGATCTTGGATCACTAAAATGTAAAATGTAGAGTCTTGAGCTTTTGAGCTTGAGCCAATCCTTTGTCCTTGATATTTTGAGGGATCCACTTTCATCATCCA